>OZ014492.1:45395346-46662949 GCA_963966045.1 Xestobium rufovillosum | reverse complement strand
AAAAAGGTTGGCTGATACAATGTGCATTTCATAATAAAATTAGTAGTAAAGAAAACACTTTATTGTAAGCACTTGAACTTACAGGACATAAACAGAGGATATTGCTCCTGTTGTGAACCCTGTATAATGGAACGACAACAGCGAGAGATTTTAATGATTCGTTATGCTAACTAAACCCTCAATTAATAAACATTGTCAATTAAAGACCGGACAAAAGTCGAGTAGGCAGGCATATTAATTCAAAATATTTCTAATCCCGGAGTAATTGCGGCTCATTCTTCAATTAAAACCACGGAGGAGAAATTTACGGCGTTGTAAACGCATTTATTGCCCTTAAATGAACTCCATGTACGAGCTGATTAGCACGTAAGTGATAATTTTTAATGGAGCTGTGCTCAACGGAAGCTATTTGTTGTTAAGTGCATTTTGCAAATATGAACGCATTTCCAAAAAATTCTTAGTTTGCGATCGCTTAACTTGTTTGGTGAGGTACACCTGCCTGGAGCTGAAGATCAGAATGACTTGCATTAACACGAGGCGGCTATTATAACAGAGATGCAGTTTGAGGAAAAAATTCGCTACCTGAACAGCATGAAACGAAAAAATTTCAGTCACAAGATAGCGCCAGAGAATTTACGAAAACACGGAGAAATACTGCGATCCGTATCTAATATGTTCGCAATCATTTTATTGTGGTGTGTTTGGTGTAAATTCACTATGACTACTTTACAATTTATTAAAGAAATTGAAAATCATCATAAAATAAATGGGCTTGTTAATATCGGAAAGTTACATGTGTTGCCTCTGCTAGCTCGGCTTGATTGTTGTATCTTCCTATGTATATTTTTTTCTTTTAAAAGGCCCAAAAAAAGTCTAATATACTCCGATCCGGTGATCTTGCAGGCCACAATATAGGTCCATTTGTACCCACCCATCTGCCCGGAAAATGATTTTCTAAATAATTTCTAACTATTGCAGAACAGGGAGGTTCGGAGAAAAATAAGATATCTATTTTTGGCATGAAAATGACAGAAAATTGTTATTGTAATTGATTTACGGCGAAATTTTTTTTCTAAAAAATTTTTTTGCGGCGTAATAAGCGAAAGAAATTAGCTTATCACGCCCACATGCTAGTTCGCTTTGTTATTGGTTTGAGGTCAGAGATTCGTAACGCACTCCTCCCACTTCTCTTGAAGTGCCCGTGAAGCGGTACCTATCTCATAACATACTTATTGGGACTATTTGGAGCTTAAATTTTTAAAGTAAGGTGTCATCATCATAAGGTTCTCAGTCCGAAGACTGGTTGGACGCGTACCTCCATTCTTTTCTATCCTGAGCTAACCTACGCATTTCCATAAAAGTAGAACATCCTACATCCCTAACTATTTGAGAGCAGTAGTCTAATCTAGGCCTACCCCTACCTCTTTTTATTCCTATCTCTGACTCTAGTATGTCACGAACTATTCCTTCGTGTCTTAGAAGGTGTCCTACCATCCTATCTCTCCTACTCTTTATTGTTTTCCATACCTTTCGCTTTTCCCCAACTCTTTCTAATACTTCCCTATTGCTAACCTTATCTATCCACGGTATCTTCATCATGCGTCTGTAGCACCACATTTCAAACGCTTCTACTCTTTTTCTATCCGCTTCTCCTATTGTCCAAGTTTCGCACCCGTATAATGCCGTACTCCATACATACGACGTTAAGAGTCTCTTCCTAGTCTCTATATTAACCGTTCTCGAGCATAACAGTTGTTTCTTTTTGTTAAACGCAACTCGGCCCTGCGCCATTCTTTGTTTTATATCTTTAGTGCTCCTACCGTCTTGAGTTATTTTACTTCCTAAGTAGCAGAAATCCGCGACCTCCTCTATCTTCTCATTTCCAATTTGTATTTCCATTTTAGTTCTATTTTCACATCCCCTACATACCAAAATTTTAGTTTTCTTTTTATTGATTTTCATGCCGAAGCCCTGTGTCAAAACTGCTTCCATTTCATTCAAAGCCGCTCCTAATTCTTCTTTGCTAGATGCTAACACTGCTATATCATCCGCAAATCTGAGCATGTTAATAGTTAATAGTTAATAGTTAATAGTAAGGTGTCAAGGAAACATAAAACAAAGACAACATAATCGATATAATGATGCAACAAGGGTATCAAAAGTCCGATTCACATAATTTGCCATATTTACGTAGTAGGTAAATGTCCCGGTAAATGTGGAAATGGTGTGTGATTCTTGCATCTAACCCCAATTGCATTCAACCTCAAAACAGTAGTGTAAAGGCAGACCGGTATAAGTAAAACAAAGTCAACAATTTATTAACTGTACATGCCTTTTATAATTCAGTATAAGTAGGTATGTAGATTGTAGATACCTGCTTACTTCTGTTTGTAAAATAGGTACCTACCTATATTCTCTAATACAATACAATACATACCTACTCGTTTATGTAGGTATGTATACCTAAGTGATTGACAAGTTATCAAGTTAACATTTTTATAACGGATTGGAAATTTTAAAAAAACGGAAACAAATACAACTCACGCGAATCAAAAAACTACGCTACGTAGGTACTAGGTACTTGTTTAACAAAAAGAAACAACTGCTATATTCGGGAACAGTTAATGTAGAAACTCGGAAGAGACTCTTAAAGACGCATGTATGGAGTACGAAATTATACCTATGGATGCGAAACTTGGATAATGGGAGAATCGGATTGAAAAAGAGTAGAAGCGTTTGAAATGTGATGCTACAGACGGGTGTTGAAGATACCGTGGATAGACAAGTTAGCAATAAGGAGGAATTAGAAAGAGTTGGGGAAAAGAGAAAAGTATGGAAGACAATAAAGAATAGGGGATAGGATCGTATAGGACACCTTCTGAGACACAAAGGAATAGTTCGCGACATACTAGAGTCAGAGATAGGAATAAAGAGGTTGGAGCAGATTAGACTACTGCTCTCAAATAGTTGGGGATGTAGAATGTTCTACTTTTACGGAAATGCGTAGGCTAGCTCAGGGAAAGGATGGAGGTACGCGTCCTACCAGTCTTCAAAAGAGAACTTTATGATGATATACTATTTAATTATTATTGTAAAATATTTAATAAAATTTCCTTTTTTAGTTCAGGGAGGGAACGCTACGGCGATTCAGTATTTGGCTCCGTCATGCTCCTAGCATCCTGTTTCAAATTATGCTAACCGTAACACGTTACCAAGTACCAAGGGGTCCCAGAAAACTGTCGATAAATTACATTATGTTCGATTTTATTTAGAGTGGCTGCAATGGGGCAGCCGATAATTTTATAAACTTTTGCAATGATAAACTAACTCGCGAAAATATCGGTAATGTCGACCGATTTTCCTTCTGGCTCCAACGAACCACTTTTTCCGTTTTATTGGTGTGCTGTACGATGTATTAGTCTGGGTACAAAACAGAAAACACCAGTTAGAACCAGTTAATAATATTTAACAATTTAACTACACATGCATTTGCATAATACTTATGGGACTGCTGCGCGCTGAAGCTGGGACTTGTGCGTTATACTAAGTTCTGACGTCACGCGGCCTATTCTCGCTGCAAGGTACGATTTCTAGCCTCGCACCGACGGAAAACTTTGCAACGGCTTCACAGGCAAAGGAATTTTTTTAACAAAAATTAACAACATAACTGCCTTCAGTATAATAAACTCTATCAATTTTAATGAAATTTGAAAATTACCGAACCTGCATATTGTTGGAAATATACAGTGTTTATGTTTATTAAAGGAACATTTTCCATTAATAAACATAAACGTTAATATTCAATAAATTAATTTATCTCAATGCCGTTAAGTTTCCATCAAAAATTTGGTATGCTAGTTGACCACCCAAAATAAAACACGAAACGTTAAATCCAAAACGTCCTTGCCTCTGACGTTCAAAAATTTGGTGCTGATTTGTCTCAGACCAGTGACGCACATTATGCCTGTTAAATAATCCTACGCTGATTATGTGAGTTTCGTCTGTCCAAATGACAGACCGCCCAAATTCTGGATTTTCTTGAATTTTATTTAAGTACCACCTACAGAAATTAAGCGTTCTTTCTTGATCTCCCGGGAAGAGATGGTGAATAATTTGAATTTTATATGACCTATACTTGCCTTTTTTAATATTTTTTGAACTTTTATTTTGGAAACACCAATTTGTGATTTGATTTCGCGACAAGAAGTTTTTGGTGTCGCCTCAACCAACGATAAAACATTTATTTCTTCTTCTTCCCTGTTTTCTTTATTATAAAGCTGCTTCTATGATAAACCCCCAAATCACAACGCATGTACATTGCTAGTGAAGTTAAACCAGTTGAGCCGCGAAGGTGTTACTGCACGTCGAGCTTTTTCTTCGTTTTTCTGTGAACACGAAAAGCAGATTTTCATTTTAACATACAAGGAGTGGTTTTTGGTTTGCATAAAGAATAATTTGCTTTTACAATGCGCCATTTGTAGGCAGTTTTAGTTGCATTGTATTGAAATAAGGCGGTTGGTATCTTTGCACTATGCAGCTACCGCATTAACATAAAGCGCAGGATATTTTATATTTTATGTATTTTCTACACATAAAGTCGGAACCGCAGAGATTGTTGGGTTTTAACTCCTTGCATATTTTTTGCCCTTCTCACTATTTCAGAAATAAACTGCCCCAAAGTTCTTTAGTCCTTTCTGCAGTGAGACCAAAGGCTGATTTGCCTCTTAAATGCTTTTATGACAGATTTCGAAGGGCGTACAAGTCCTGTATCAATAAAAAATAATCTTTCACAGGCAGAATACAAACTGCCGTTCATGCAGTGTCGTCCACTTATCTTTAATAGTATCGCGAAAACCTTTTAAAATTAATAGCCATAACAGTTGCCTTTATTTTAATACTAAATTAAAAATGTAATGTGTAGCGCTCTGTCCAATCTTTCAAAACATTTTCATAATATCACGTACGGACGAAATTACATGATAATAATACACTAGGTCCTGCGTATTACAGACTATCAAAAATACACGCCTTTTTAACTTTGTACGATGGCAAAAGAAACTTAAATAAATTACTGTCTTATCATTGTATTAGGTGCATTCCAGGCTTTTATTCATATTTTTTCTGAACAGAAATAGAGCAATACTGATCTTATTGATTAAGAGCGGACCACACTGAGAGTACTGCGCAATAAAGTAAATATACCTATAGCCGTAATTATGACACAATAATAACTTCATTATGGCCACTACAAGACCCCTCCGTTGTTAACTCGAAAAAACCTCATGTTTCTACCAAGACGATATAGATACCAAGGACGAGTGAGGAGAAGAGGGATCTCTTTCGACCCCGACGAGGCACGTATCGGCTCGTAGCCACAACAGTGATTGAAAATTAAATAAATCCGTTTTCTTGCACGAGGAGAACAGAGCGTTGAGTTATTGGAATTTAGTGTTTTTAAAACTGCCGCGATCTAGTTGAAGTTCACTGATCTTATTGAAAATCGTCTTTGTACCACTTGTATTGTGAAGCCACTGAAAGCATCAGAATAACACAAAACTATTGTTTCGGAAGAACCATAGTCAAGAGTTTTACCACAAAAAATAAATGGGTCGCCACTAAAGATACAGTTTAAAAAAGCAATATTACGAAAATTATTATTGCATTTGGGTTGCTCCTCGTATCATGACAAATTCGTTTAAATTTGATTAATTATACAATGAGTTCATATCTCGATGATAATTTAAGCCCTTTAGGGCCTTTTCATCCGTTTTATCGATTAATTACCGTTTAACGAACTTAAACTAGACAAAATATTATCTAGATAGCTACGTTTTACAAACAGACAGTCGATAGTAATATGACATTAGTTTTAAAGTGTTCAGTGTTAACCCAATAGCTTTTTCAACTTTCTCCATAAATTTATCAAAAGTATTAAAAAATGTCGCGTCATAACGACTTTTCGAATAGTGAGATGAGAGATATGATTTGTGTTTTTGCTCAAACCAATTTTAATGGTCTCGCTGCAGCACGTAGGTATTCAGAGTTATACCCCCACCGAAGGCAACCAAATCATAAATTATTTAGAAAACTGCACAATCGCTTAGGCGAAAGAGGATCTTTCCGTCCAAAAGGTGAAAATAGCGCTCCAAAGATTATTTCGGCTGAGCAGGAAGATGAGGTTTTGGTTAGATTGCACGAAAATCCGGGCGTAAGTACCCGTCGTTTAAGTGCGGCAACAGGCGTAAGTAGCTCTTCGATTTGGAGAATTTTGCACAAAGAGAAGCTTCACTCATACCACATTACTCCAGTACAAAATTTGTTATCGGAAGATCCTCCTGCTCCTCTACGTTTCCCTAATTTCTTACAAGAGCAGCAAGGCGCGGATCCTAATTTTTTGAACAAAATCCTCTTCACAGATGAGGCAACGTTTACTCGACGTGGAGTTTTCAACTGGCGAAACAATCATTTGGGGGATTCTGAAAACCCCCATGCCGTTAAAGAAAGACACTTCCAACATGAATTTAAGATCAATGTTTGGTGCGGTGTAATTTCAAATTTCTTTATTGGGCCTTTTCAACTTTCACCCAATCTGAACGGTCCACTTTATTTAAATTTTCTTCAGCAAAATTTGTACGAACTGCTTGAAGAAGTGCCACTTTATTTAAGGGAAAATATGTGGTTCATGCAGGACGGGGCTCAAGCACATTTTCCCCGCCGGTGTGGGAGTACTTAGACAACGTCTTTCCACATCGGTGGATTGGCCGTGGAAGTGAATTTGCTTGACCGCCTAGAAGCCCCGACTTAAATCCTCTGGATTTTTCGATGTGGTCTAGAATGAAAGATATGGTTTATAAAGAAGCTGTTGATTCACCCGATGAGCTGTGGCGAAGGATACAAGCAGCTGCCAATGAAATAAAAGGCAATCCAGGCGCATTGTTTAGAACTCATGGGTCTCTTATGAAACGCATTGAAAAATGTATCCAAGTGAATGGTGGACACTTCGAACAACTACTTTAAAATTTAATGTTTCCTAATTTTATTTTTCTTGTAGTGAATTAATTTTTTTTTTTTTAGCAAATAAGCGTTTCATTTCTAAGATTTAAACACTATCTGCATTAAGTCGTTTTTTCTTGAAAATGAAACACCCTGTATGAAGATAAATAATCAAACATTTAAAGAAATGACTACTTTTAAGAAAAGAACTCTTTATGTCTAGAGTAAGCACTGATGGTCTTCATGTTTCGATCGAATTCTACTTGAATTCACAGAATTAAGTTGTTAACACAATCTCTGTTTACTCTTTGGTCGTCCAACTAAGAAGCCTTTTTTCCTTTTTATAATAACCCCATATTTAAGGGTACATATCTCCTTAAATTTTTTTACTATGTTCCGGATCACCCAGTATGTACAAGAGACTTAAGAAAATGCGAGATGTAAAGGACAAAATCCAGGAAATGATGTGAACGACTTAGCCTTCACACTCAATTATCCTAGTATATTGTTCCCTTTGTTACCGCACTTGTTCAAAATCCGTGATTGCACTTCTGTTTTTGCCAATTAAGCATAAAATTGGCCTTATTGCATTCGTGTAGGGATCTCACAAGGTGCCGAGAGAATACCGAGTATTATCACGTTCACAATAAGCCCCGGCACTGGAAGGCATCAGAGCAAATAGTCTTATGAGCAGTAAGCTCAGCATGAGCTAATTATTACGAGATGTTTTCCAGTTACAAACATTCTCGACGCTATTAAGTCAATCGCTACTCAAATAAAATCTCCTTTTAGATCAACACTTGAATAACAAGTAACCGAGCAGCTGATGCACCAAGGTGAAGAGAACATAAAAAAACATCGATTATATTGAAAATTGTATTGTGCGAGGAATTATTAATGGAATTATCGCACGAAGCATTATGCACACATGTTGACTTAGCAACTAGAAAGCAAATTAAGCCGTAATTAGCATTAGAAAATGTACATACAAGTAGGTGCTTGTTTTGAAAACTAACTCTGCAAAGGAATGAATAGTTTTATACACACTATTCTGCCACAGAACACAGTATTAATTATTTTAAATAGCATACCTTTCTGGTGCTCAGGAACAATGAATCAGAACTTTTACGTACCTGCAACAAAAATAAATGCATTACTGATAGCGTATCATACCGGGTATTACTTTTAATAGTAAAGGCAATAGTTACTCAGGGGAGGAGGCAATGTCAAACTAGAAGGTGACAACCAATCAGCTAAAATAAAGAAATAATCTTGGCCGGAGATCTCCAGACAAGCTCAATTTCATGGCTAAGAGCAAAATAAACATTATAGCGTGAAGGGTAAAGTGTTTGAATTATGTCTTCTCCCGCAGTCTCTAGGTTAACCCTAATTTGTGAAGAACAGTTTACACGCAGTGGTTGTATGGAGAACTTTGACGTAAATAATATATCAGGCAGTCAACTCGGTCTCCTTTAATTCGCTTCAAGGAGTATCAAGCTCATTACAAATACGACCGTTCAGATAAGTCTAGCATGTTGTCGCACGCGTTGGAAACCCTGTAGCTTTATCGAGCAACCAACGACTTTCCTGACTTTTTTCTGAATTTGAGTTGATCACTATTTACTATTTTTATATCTGCAAATTATTAAATTATTAAAGAATTAAAGAATTTTCTAAATTTTGTGCGATTATTTTTTATTATTTTTTAAAATTTTCTTTCGATAAAATGTTTATGGTTTTTGTGCTGTTCCAAATGAGAGTAGTCCCATCTATTAGCCAGTAGAAGAACTACACCCTCGCTCCATAGTAGTACGGCAGATTGCGACTTGATCATAGGATATACAGGGTGGCCCATTAGTGCGAGGACGGTCTATATCTCTTGAACCATTCAAGGCATCAAAATGAAATTTTGCAAGTGCTTAGGAAATCCCATGCTGCATCTTATAAAATTATTTTGGTGTATACAGGGTCTTCACATTTTGCGTAACAAACCAAAGTTACATTTTTTTAAATGGAAACCCCTATTTTTTAATATTCACATTCCCACAAAATTTCATGGAAAACAATATACCACATTAATGGGTTTCGAACAGGGGATGTTAAGATATTACCATTTTAGTGTCGATCTGGACCCATCTTTGTGGCACTACTGACGCCTATTTACAGAAGCTGTCAAAGATTTCTTTATCGAACTAGATTCACAGACTATTCTATTTGCAAATTCTGATAATACCTTGTCACTGTGCTTTACATTATACAGGATGGTAAACATACGCATAATTGAATTTTTCTCAATAATTTCAAATGGAATAGCCTGTATATTAATTGCACATTTAATAGCCAATTTACTAAGCTTCTGATTAATACAGTCATTGGCAGGTCTGCGACTGACAGTATCTACAAAAATTAAGATTGAAACTTACAAATTTCCAATTTCACTGTTATTTTTTACAATTTTATTCGAATTTCACCTATTTTTTCACCCAAAACCAAAAAAAAAGTTTAAATTTAGTTTCTGCGCAAAACTAAGCCAATAGAATTTACACTGACACAAAAAGTAACATTGCAAAATTACTTCTTGAAGGTAAAATCGATTTAATTTTTATTAAGTCTACCCGCGTATGCCTAAAACGGGTAGTTTTCAAGATATTCTTACCGAGAATTAGTATTATTGTGAACAAATATAGCAAAAAGAATAAAAATAGCTCGAAATCGCAATGTCTACCAGAACCAAGAAAACTTAAATTTGAGCCACTCACTCTCTAAATCAATTTAGTTACGTACTTTTGTGGTGTGTTTTCAATTTCTTCTTCTCAAATTTGGAGTTGTTGCGGAAGTCAGAACAGATAAATATTTTAAAGTCGGTAGAAATTATTAATGAGATAAATTTGGCTTTCATCATTGGTGGGAAATGTTGTAATTTAAACAAACAACTACAGCGAGAACAAGTTTATTGAAATTAAATAAATTAATTAAAATTAAATTTAAAAAAAATAAGAAAATGCAGAAAATCCTTCAAACTATGACAGATGCGAGTTGGAGCTGTTTTGTTTATCGCAGGTAACATGATTTCAACGCGATTTGCATTTTGACTACAAAATATGATTCTTCTATAAAAAGTGAGAATAAAACAGTTATCTCGGGAAAGCAATGTTTTCGAATTACTTTCCATAAAAGTGGCACTGTTAATAAACATTATTTGCATTATAAATTTGTTCTCCGTCCAGCTTTTCGTTTAAATTACATTTCCTCTACAAAGTCATATTTAGCTTATTAATAATTTGAATCTACATTTAACCATTTATCTGTCCTGAAGCAACTCGAAATTTCAAAACAAGGAATTCAAAATACGCAACAAAGTTACCTAACTAAATCGATTTAAAACGGGACCGGTCCGAATTTAAGTTAAATGGGGAAATCCGAATAAAATTGTAAAAAATAAGAGTGAAATTGAAAATTTTCAAGTTTCAATTTTAATTTCTGTAGAAACTGTCAGCCGCAGACCTGGCAATGCCTGCATCAATTAAGAGCTTAGTAAACTGGCTATTAAATGTGCAATTACTATACAGGCTGTTCCATTTGAAATTCTTGAGAAAAATTCAATTATGCGTATGTTGACCACCCTGTATAATACAAAGTACTGTAGCAAAGGTATTAACAGAATTTGCAAATAGAACAGTTTGTGAATCTAGTTCGATAAAGAAATCGTAGACAGCTTCGGTAAGTAGGCGTCAGTAGTGCCACAAAGATGGGTTCAGATTGGCACTAAAATGGCAATATCTTAACATCCCCTGCTGGAAACCCCATAATGTGGTATAAAAAATATTACTGTTTACAAAAAAATATTACTGTTAATAAAATTATAGGGTTTGGTTCTGATAATGCGAGCGTAATGCTATAGGGAAAAATAATTCATTCATGACTCGTTTATACTGTGAAACGAATGCCCTAATTCTTCTCCCATGCATTTGCTATTCACCAGTATTACTTGCAAGTCATGCTTGTGCAAAATCACCTCGCAATCCGGAGGAAGTTGCCCGCAATGTGGCAAGTTATTTTTCAGTTTCTGCAAAACGAACTGTGGAGCTTAAACATATATGCAGGAAATCTCAAAGGCCGAAACAAAAAAATGCTTAAATTGTCTACTACAAGATGGTTGAGTAATACAACAGAGTGTGTTAGATAACTAACTGGCAAGTGCCTTTACATTATTTCCGAGTTATCCAATTTGAAGAAATTTCTAAAATGGTAAATTCAACACTTTTAATGCATTATTTCAGTGAAAAAAAATATTAGTTCGTCAATTACTATTGTAATCCTTACAGAAATATTTTAAACAGTTGATCCTTAAAATTAATTCGATTCACAGGCTATCATGTGAATAAGAAATAAGCATAAAATGTAACTGTACGAAGGGCCCATAACTTGATAAATGCATTATCCAACGCGGTGCGGATTGGCTCAATAATTCTCAATTAATCCAAGAGCGTTTGCGCAAATTCCTCAATAAATATCTTCAGCGCGGAGCCTGCCGAAAAACAATATGGAAGCACAGGTGACGCCTTTTAATTCTCCGAATGAATCATCTCCGAAGATATCCGCGGTAATTACAAAACAGTGCGCAGAGCGTTATTGTGGAGCAAATAATTTATTAACGAAACATTTGCGAGCTCGCAGTGCAATATTTCGATCCCCCCGATCCGGCTTCTAAATGCGGCGTCCCGTGTACCTGTATTATTTATTGCACCCTGTTAATGTCGGAGCTCGTACGAAAAACAGTAATTCTTAGCTTTGGGTTTTTGTTTCGTTCGCCTTTTTTTACTCGAAGCCGTTTTTAGACCGGCCGGATTTAATGCCACAGGAGAAGTACTAGTCAGTCTCAAAGTACTAAACTAACTTCTTAGTGTCACGGGTTCTTTTACATACTTGCATACCTAATGAGCAACTTGTTTTGTGCATGTCCATGTCAGTATTGGCCGCGTACTTGCGGACACGTGTCTTCAATGCGTAACTTAGTGACCAACTAGGATAAAATACGGGGTTCATTATGGATACCATGATTTAAGACTGTAAGATGCCTTGGAAATAATTATAGCACAACATACTCTTCCACAAAATTAATCAGGAAGATGGTCATCGTTCACTGTTATAATAGTGTCCAGTCTCTCAATGTAAATATTGGATGAGGAAATGTCATGATGCCCTGCAAGGTGCAGATGACAATTTTATCTTCTGTTGCTACGGAATCTACTTCTAGATTCCAGTACCCCAGCTAGTTAATGGCCCAGTATTTTATGATTCTATTCCTTTAATGATCTCAAGCAGCCTCTGGGTCGTAAATAAAGGATTAAATTTAGGTGCAAATGCTTAATTCAAAGTTTAAATTACACCGGCGAACGTTACAATGATAGCTCTAATGGTGCCCGAAGCATCCAATGGGTTCTTTTTCTTACAGGAGCTACAGCAGTTTTAACACAGTAGCGATAATGTCGTATTATTCAGGAATGCCCAGTGACAATGAGGCTGCGGCACGCCTTCGTGATACCAGACTCTGATAAAGAAGTAACTTTATATGCATGAACGTCATTACAGTGTGAATTTTCTATGTACACGTCTTTGGTGCAATTACCCTAGCAGCACACTCGCAATTACATCAAATGCAAACCATGCTGAATTCAACTCACACAGCTTTATAGCTGCATTCACCAGATTACCTTTCAGCATCAAATTAAAAAAAAATATGCAACGAATTTGTGTTTTGCTTTATGTTACAAAAATGCGCATGATATTTTGGGTAGCCTCTTAAAAACGGAACAAATGAAAATTGCCATGAACCTTATTTTCATATCCCGCCGTAATCCCCTACTTGCGTTTCTTTCTTATCAGAGAAAAAGCGTCGGGTTTCTTGCTTGATCTACCGTTGCAGTCTCCATGCTATTATATGGGCTTCTCGATAATGTAGGGAAAATGATTTTTTTCTGAAAATACCTCAGCTTCTTCAGATTTATACTGACCTGCCTACTTATAGATATATTAATTACAAGAGGAAACAGAAAACATGTTGAATAGGCAACGAGTTCCATTGGATAAAGCAAGAGAAAACCCGTTATGCGAACATGTGAGGATGAACGTATTAGTTGAATTTAAATGAGTTATGAGTTAATCAGTTACAATTCACAAGAACGGATGTATATATTTCTAACGGTAACGGACCCAAAACTTATCCCTGAGGAACTCCACACGCTGACAATTTGTTGTCTATAAGCGAGATAGCTGCTAAACTACTTTATAGAGGAAAAACTGAAACTAATAGCATACTTTTAGAAGCAGTGGTGGTTACCGGGGTGGTTAACCATCCTTTGCACCTAAATTAATTGGATCTGTGTCTGCGCTCGGGGCGGCCGTTGCTCTAATTAGAATCTGTTTATTTTCTCCGATTGTTCATTCCTTATTCGATTCTGCGAGCGGTTTTGTTTATTTTTAACTCTCAAAGCCGGAGTCCACATATCCTTTTGTTTCTAAACAGCCGTGTTCTTAATGTATTTCGAGAATAATAGACTACGGTTAACGCAGAACCCTTGTTAATTTGCCTGTTTCTTTATTTTGTATCCCACGATTGCGATTCCGATACGATCTTCATGAATTTAAAACGTAGTATGAGAGTAATTATGAGGCTGATAGTGGATATCGTGCCAGGACATAACCATTACCTGTATTAATTGATTATTAATAATATGGTTGATAACGATTATTAGGATCGATGGCAAGATCCAATTAAAAGTTTCTGTAAAAATGGAATTGGCTAACGGTTTCACCAATAATTAAACCATAATATTTTATATGTATGCAGAAACAGTGTTTCCTGCATCTGCTAGTTCTGAACTAATGTTGCTAAAGACATTGCTCACACAGTAGATGGATCAAGAACTTTGACGTAAATTCACTACAAATTCTTAATGAGTTAACTCCCACACGCCAAAAGACACAGACACAGTAATTAAACTCGAAACGTGTTTCGCTGACAACGTCAGCATCTTCAGGAGTTCAAGATTAAGATAAGACAATGAATTGTTCAAACTCACTAACATGAATCCTCAGGCCCCAAAATTATACTACTCCTTGATACCCCATTAGACCAGTAGTATGGTATATTTCGGCACCTGCTTACAAAATTTCCAACAAACTTATCGATATTAAAAATTATACCAAGTTCAATTCAACACATCAATTAAAAATTCGTAACAATTAATAGACAAAATTAAACATTTTTATATACCTACTAATGCAAGATTTGTCTCATTTGACGTTAAAAGTTTGTTTCCAAGCGTTAGTCAAAAAATTATTAGAAAATAACAACCAAAATCCTGAAGATAGTAGAAAAGATCTATATAGAATTTAATGAACAAAAACAATAAATACCAGAAGAAATCGAAGATCAACTAAAAACAAAAGTAAAAATTATAAACTAGGAAGATATACTAGATATAGATGAAGAAAAAAAGGCACCAGGCTAGAAAATTATCGTCCAATATCACTATTATCGCAATTGTACAAATTAATGATAAGAATAATAATTACTAGACTCGACAACAAACCTATACCTATTTCAGACAAGGATACAGTACGTCAGACTAACCATAAGGATCGAGACACTTGGAGACACATTGAGGGAGGCTATATCGCTATTGGATGGAAGGGGGGACTAATACAGATAGATAGACCCTGTATATCTGTAAATAACGATATATAGATAACACTCAGCCCTAGATATGACTCAGTCAAGTGAGTTGCTCTTTGATTGTGTTATTTCGAAATTTACCTTTAAATACTGTTTTCAATAAATTGCCGGTCGTTTATTTGATAGAACAGGATAATACCGTCCCTTTCTGTACAAATTGAATTAGTTCGTCACGTGAGTAATCTAGATAAATTCCCTGGCCTTTGTTCCCACAACGAAAATGCAAATGAGTAAAAAACGTAAAAAAGCTTTGTCTACTTTCATCGCTGTAACATATAAATTAGAACTGCTGCAGCAGGACCTACTGTTTTGTATCGATACATCAAAGTTATTCCAGTTGATTATATTCAGGTATAGCCCCCCTTGATACGAACATGTAGCTCGCTACCCGCCTCCGCACTCATGAATAGTAAGCAAGCTCATTAGCGTAACTTCGACAGTAAATGACGGACCTGAAGACAGTCCCCCACACTGTTCCCCTTAACTGCAAATTTGTGAAGAATTAAAGATACGACTGCCGAATTCAAATAATATTCTTGTGTTTTTTTAAAAGCAATGCCACCTCGATTTGCATTGTAAAGTTTGTAGGGTGTGAAGTAAATCAAGTAGGTTATTTAACAGCGAAGCTCACACCCGCGGAGCATGAAACAAGTGCGCATAGCGTTTCCAGAGCCAACTCGACCACACAGGTCTGCTAATTGTGTTTTATGACGTTACAATATTATACAAACCTGCTCAATTAACGAATTTGCGAGTGATACGGATAGGTTGCACACTGGTGTATTAATGTTCGATAGAAATATTTCTTACGTGCGGTTTTATTGCATATCTTGTGCAAGAAAGTGACGAGGTATCGAGAATACTTATTGCTTTAACCTACATCTCGGTGTTAACTATTTCAAATGCGTTTATTAGCTCTCGTAATTTATAGGGAATTTCGTAATTTAGAAATTTAAGATTGACGTTTATGAAGAAGTGCCAATATAACAGCGATAAATCTTCGAACGGGTTGTGATTAACGGTAACTCCGTTACCTACTTCTCGATTAAAATTCCCCGTTCATTTGAATCTCACAGCAAAAATTCGCAAAATACCTATACAATTTGCATCGGATGTAAGATACATCATGCTAGCAGTTAGTAATTCAATGTTTTATGCACTCGTCCTATAAAAGGGAGCTAAACTTTTTTCTTATATTTTATAGCGTTCCTCATGACCTTAGCTTCAACAGCTTTAATGTACGCGATGAATGATTAGCTCGAGCTTTTTGTAAAGCAAACATTTGTTTATGTATATGTTTTTTTTATTTTTACATTACCTGTACTTGAACAGTATAGTTAATACATGCACCAATAAAATTTTATTGCTGAAGTTGTCCAGTAGTGTAATTGTTGCCACATTTTCTGTCCGAATAAAAAATTTAATTTACTTTTCTGTTCACATTTAGGTTTCTTGTATTCGAGTATGCAAAAATATGCCATCCTGCGCATTTAAGTTTCTGCATGATATATTAAGAACTTTTAAGTTATGGATCGTTTAATGACTATCTACGTTGACACCAAGTATACAGAAATTAATTAATTGTAATTTAAGCTTAAAGTGGTCTTCATAGGTAAACAGAGACGAAGCCAGGTTTATCTGTTTTGTTTACAAAGGCGACATGACTCCCAACATAATACATATTCATTTGATCATCCGTCGTCCTCTACTGATTGTACCACAAAGTAACGCAGCGCGTCATCTCTACAGATGCCAACTTTTCTTGAAACCGGTCAAATATTGTAATCTATATTCTATATTGTTTAAACATTTTCTACAGTAGATGTTGAAAGTGTCTCCCATGTGCATCAAGACATGATACGCTTTTTCATATTGTTGAAGACTCTCCTGCAGGGTGTCCGGCGAGATCTGTTGATTATGGTTGGTGATTGCAGCCTTCAACTCATCAATGGTGTGCGGATTGTTTTCGTAAACCTTTCCTTTCAATACACCCCAGAGAACATAGTCTGGGGGAGTCAGATCTGGTGAACGAGCAGGCCAGATTCCACGAGAAATTAAGCGATTCCCAAAAATTTCCTCCAAAAACTTCAGTGATGCGCAGTTGCATCATCCTGCTGGAACCACACTTAACAATATGGCTTCAGAACGTGTATGTACCCACTGTTCCGAAACACTTGTTCCACGAGGAACACTGTCGTTCGCCGAGAAACTTGACAATGTTCACACTGCAGTATTGTTATTGCAACTGACCGCTGCACATTACTGCTTGCGACGAGCCACAACTCCAAACAAACGAAGAAGCGTGTCTTGAGTGTTGAGTTACAAAATACATGGGAGACATCTACTGTAGAAAATGTTTAAACAATGTTTAAAAATTAATAAAAGTATTTCACTGCACTTTGTATTATACGGGGTATGGACAATTGCAAAAAAATAATAATAAATAGCTGTTACGGGCTCTTTTCCTATTTTCATTCATATTTTCAAATTAGCATCAACACTGGTGTGAAATAATAATTTAAACACGAAAAGATGCATTTTTAAAGCAAGAAAAATAACTTTCAGGCGTGGTGGTCTAGTGGCAGAGCATTAGACTACAAATACAGCTGACGCAGGTTCAATCCCCAGCGTCCGCAGTTTCAATAACTGACAGTTTTCCGCCTCTTGCCCTCTAGGTCGACTCAGCCCAAGGAAATGAGCACCTAGAGCAAAACCTTGAGGCGTAGTGCTTGCCTCACTACCTTCTGAATTGCACAAAAGTGTATTTTAATAAGCCGATGATAAATTAAGCATCTCTAACGTGTTTACTGGTTTTCTGTCGTCAGACGGTATGAAAGCGAGACTATTATTATAAAAGAAACTTCAATAGGCAGGTTCGGTAATTTTCAAATTTCATTAAAATTGATAGAGTTTATTATACTGAAGGCAGTTTTGTTGTCAATTTTTGTTTGAAAAAAATTCCTTCGCCTGTGAAGCCGTTGCAAAGTTTTCCGTCGGTGCGAGGCTAGAAATCGTACCTTGCAGCGAGAGTAGTTCGCGTGACGTCAGAACTTAGTATAACGTACAAGTCCCAGCTTCAGCGCGCAGCAGTCCCATAAGTATTATGCATATGCATGTGTAGTTAAATTGTTAAATATTATTAACTGGTTCTAACTAGTGTTTTCTGTTTTGTACCCAGACTAAGATATCGTACAGCACACCAATAAAACGGAAGAAGTGGTTCGTTGGAGCCACAAGGAAAATCGGTCAGCATTATCGATATTTTCGCGAGTTAGTTTATCATTGCAAAAGTTTATAAAATTATCGACTGCCCCATTGCAGCCACTCTAAATAAAATCGAACATAATGTAATTTATCGACAGTTTTCTGGTACCCCTTGGTACTTGGTAACGTGTTACGGTTAGTATAACTTGAAACAGGATGCTAGGAGCATGACGGAGCCAAATTCTGAATCGCCGTAGCGTTCCCTCCCTGAACTAAAAAAGGAAATTTTATTAACTATTTTACAATAATAATTAAATAGTACGTCATCATAAAGTTCTCTTTTGAAGACTGGTAGGACGCGTACCTCCATCCTTTCCCTGAGCTACCCTACGCATTTCCGTAAAAGTAGAACATTCTACATCCCCAACTATTTGAGAGCAGTAGTCTAATCTGCTCCAACCTCTACCTCTTTATTCCTATCTCTGACTCTAGTATGTCGCGAACTATTCCTTTGTGTCTCAGAAGGTGTCCTATCATCCTACGATCCTATCCCCTATTCTTTATTGTCTTCCATAATTTTCTCTTTTCCCCAACTCTTTCTAATTCCTCCTTATTGCTAACTTGTCTATCCACGGTATCTTCAACACCCGTCTGTAGCATCACATTTCAAACGCTTCTACTCTTTTTCAATCCGCATCTCCCATTGTCCAAGTTTCGCACCCATAGGTATAATTTCGTACTCCATACATGCGTCTTTAAAAGTCTCTTCCGAGTTTCTATATTAACCAATCCAGAATATAGCAGTTGTTTCTTTTTGTTAAACAAGTACCTAGTACCTACGTAGCGTAATTTTTTGATTCGCGTGAGTTGTATTTGTTTCCGTTTTTTAAAAAAATTCCAATCCGTTATAAAACTGTTAACTTCATAACTTGTCAATCACTTAGGTATACATACCTACATAAATGAGTAGGTATGTATTGTATTGTATTAGAGAATATAGGTAGGTACCTATTTTACAAACAGAAGTAAGCAGGTATCTACAATCTACATACCTACTTATACTGAATTATAAAAGGCATGTACAGTTAATAAATTGTTGACTTTGTTTTACTTATACCGGTCTGCCTTTACACTACTGTTTTGAGGTTGAATGAAATTGGGGTTAGATGCAAGAATCACACACCATTTCCACATTTACCGGGACATTTACCTACCTACTACATAAATATGGCAAATTATGTGAATCGGACTTTTGATACCCTTGTTGCATCATTATATCGATTATGTTGTCTTTGTTTTATGTTTCCTTGACACCTTACTTTAAAAATTCACTCTCGAAATAGTCCCAATAAGTATATTATGAGATAGGTACCGCTTCACGGGCACTTCAAGAGAAGTGGGAGGAGTGCCTTACGAATCTCTGACGTCAAACCAATAACAAAGCAAACTAGCATGTGGGAGTGATAAGCTAATTTCTTTCGCTTATTACGCCGCAAAAAAAGGTTTTTAGAAAAAAATTTCGCCGTAGATCAATTACAATAACAATTTTCTGTCATTTTCATGCCAAAAATAGATATCTTATTTTTCTCCGAACCTCCCTATTATGTGAACTGCAAAAGTATTCTGTGTGAATTAAAAATTATTAGCTATTTGGGGGTTAGAATGGGCGCTTCAAACTTCAAGGGAAAGTGGAGAAGCTCAAAATAAGAAGAAAAGTTCCTATGAACGAGTAACCAAAAGTAACTAGGTATGTACTAACAAAGATACAGGGCGGGAAAATTTTCTTAAAAATTTATTTCTGTTTCAGCATCTTGAAAACCATGAAAGCTGCTGAACTTAAATTTTTGAGACGAGTTTTATTTGCAGACATCTACTGTTCCAAAAATTTTTGCTTTTATACTGCTTCCAGTGGCATTACTACCTACATTTTAGGCAATTTACTTATTCTCCCTAAATTATGTTTCGTGACTGCAGTCTGTAGTACTCATCAAAATAATTTAAAAAGTTTGTATGAACATTTGGCCTAAAACGTAGCCCTAGTGAGTTACAAGCTCATAAAGGGGTACAAATGAAATTTGACTTTCTTCTATTGGTTTAAAAACGGTAAAAGATGAACAGACCAAATTTTGGGCATTCACTTAGTTTTTCAAGCTAAATAATATATGGGCTGATTCATTCTTGGTTATTAAAGTAATTGGCGTTCTTTTTATGGGAAGGCAAGGGTGGCACCCATTTAGAGTTTTTTTTCATTTAGGCCAAATGTTTGTATAAACTTAAAATTCTGTATAATTTTCGATATTCGCAGTGAGTTAATTGTGAAAAAGAAACTGCAAATAAAAAGCAAAAAGACACAATTGGAACGGGGGACTCGAACCCAGGCATCTAACTTTCCAGGCGAACGTTCTAACCACTAAATCACCACTGTTGACATAGTACTACAAAATGAATAGGGTGCACTCTGCATATAAATAGGCATAATTCTCAGCGAGAAATGTACTGCAGAATAATGTCGCTTGTATACACCTAGTATTACAGATAATATAATATATACGAATACTCGTATATATATGAAAAATGTAAAATTACTGAAGATATGTTTGTGGATGTCAGAGCCTACGGCTTCATTCATTCGTGACTTCTCAGAAGATCTGCTGCTACGTTAAAACCTCATCTAGTTCGATTTCATTTAAAATTTATAATGGATAAAATTAATTGTAAAAATTACTTCTGGTTGGTCGTAATTAAAATTACTAGTCGAACTCCTTTTGATTGTTAGCGATTCACTCTCAGGTGTAATTTTTATTTCCATTGACTTAATTCACTTTGCCTAGTAGTTCAAAACAACTTTTCATTGATGTTTTACCTTACGAAGGATATGATAGTTTCGGCGATGAAGACGTCCGTGTGTAAGTGTCGAAAATACCTATAAAACCGATCAATCATGGCCATTTAGATAGAGCGATTTCATGTTCGGGTCCGTGCAGTAGAGAAAGTGACTGAATTAAACCTCGAATATGAAACAACAGCCCGATCTTCCATCATCATTATCATGCGACTAATTATAATAAATATCTCATTTTAATAATTCCGTGTAAAATGATTTTGCCATACAAATTACTCTTTCAGCGTATATTTCTTCTCAATTTAGCAGAAAAAATATCGTATTAAATTAGTCGGACCGAAAATTACTTTCCTTGGGAAATAACCCCACTTTTATGTCTTCTATAAAAATTCTTGTTGCCGTGGTCTTGCTTCGTAATTAAGGGCTATTAATGAATTTTACGGCGTTCCTCACTGTATCTGCTTCATAATTCCACGGATATCTATAAAACTCGAGGTTAGAAGCGCGTAGGACAGTTTTAAAAGAATTACAACACGTCCGTCCGCTCGCTGCACCGCCAGGGCTATAATTAAACTGATTTTCTCAAATATTAATTTTTACTGTAGTACCGAAAATTACCCATCATTCAGCGACTTGGTTGATACTCTCCCCCCAGCCAACGAAAGCATGCAGTCCATAACATTATTTATTTTCACAATATTTTTAAAATGATTGGCAACGAAAACGTACGGAATGCATGCATTGCCCCAAAAAAACATAAGAAGGATCAGACAACGAACTCAACCATATACGAATCCAACAAATATTGCCGATATTGTCATCCCAGATAAAAAAAAGTTTATATAAGAGAAACATTTACAAACGTTTAAGTAAACTAGATTGTATTAAATCAACTTGGCCATTAATTAAGTTATAATTTTTATAATTTTTATGTTTATAAATTTCTTTGGACTTTTATATACAGGGTGGGGCAAACTCCTGGGGATGGACGATAGAGGCCATACGGTTATAGTTAGAAAGAAAAACTAATAACAAACTCTATCTCGTTTCAAAAATTCTATTCCATAAAATCATTTTCAATTATACCAGGTGCGTCCAAATAGTTGGAATTAAGTACAACTTTGTTATTTCTTATGGTATGTGTATAATTTTATATTTTTTCCGGCTTCAAAATGATAATTTAATGTTACTTTGATAACATGATTCTATGTCTATTGTTAATGGTTATTGAGAAATAAATTTTTTCCCGAAAATTTTGACAGATAAATAGTAAATTTCAAAAATTTATATCTCGAAATTGGTAGAAGTTAAGAGGATGAAATTGGTATTGGTATTGGTAAATATCATGTAGTTTTTGACAGATTTGTTGAATATTATTTATACTATACAGGGTGTTTGCAAAAAAAATGTTTTCTGAAACTGTCGAAAAAACATCATAAAGTCGAATTTTTCAAATGGAATTGTATATTTTTTCTTGCACTATCTGAAAGAGCTCAAAATTTTGAATGAAAATGGCCAAATAAACTAATGTTACATAATGAAGTTTTTTAGCAAAATCCTGTTTTCTTCAATTTTATGTAAAAATGAGGGATCGTGAAAATATCATTAGCCTTGAACGATTATTGCTTGTCAATCTGAAAATGGGTTTATTGTTATAATCTTGTTCTGTAGTGAATTCATTGTCATTATTATTGGCGTTATAAGTAATTGTTTTTGTTGGTCCCGTTTGTTGTTTTCATTTCTGTCTTTGTGTTTAATCACCAATTTTATTATTTTTTTAAAATGAATTTCCAACAACAAGAACTTGTTTATATGCTGTCCGTATTTATTGAATGCAACAGAAATTCTCTTCTGGCTTCTCGAGTATATGGGCAAAGATATGAACAGCGTCGTCATCCACGCGTGGAAGCTTCCCAGAGATTGGTAGATAGATTTGAAAGAACTGGTTTTGTTCTCTACGAAAAACGCAATGAAATAACCAAATCCGTATATTAACCTATGTGACAAAGGAAAATGTATTGCTGGCAATAGCTGAAAATCTGCAGACAAGTGGCAGAAGAATTGAAACAGAATTGAATATTTCCAGGAGAAGCATACAGTTTTAAAAGAAAACCGTTACCATGATTATAAACCCCGAACATGCCACTTTTTAAATGAACAAGATCATGTCAACAGAACCTTATTTTGCGATTGGGCTCAGGGGAAAAATATTTTGTTCACAGACGAATCAACATTTCAAAATTTAAATAAAGTTAATAGAATGAATGTCCACTGTTATGCACAAGAAAACCCACATTTTCTACAAGTCTTTGATAGACAACATCAGTGGTCAGTGAATGTTTGGGGAGGAATAATTGGAAGAAATGTAATTGGGCCACATTTTTTTGAAGGAAGATTAAATGCAAATGTTTACCACAATTTTTTGCAAAACAACTTACCTGTACGTATTGATGAAGCCAATGAAGTTAATATTGAAAATATGTGGTTTCAGCATGATGGAGCTCCAGCCTACAGCGCAAGATTAGTTCAAAATTTTTTGAATGAAAATTTTGGAGAACAGTGAATAGGGATTGTGAGTCAAAATCCGTGGCCTGCAAGGAGTCCTGATTTAAATAAATCATACTTTTTTCTTTGGGGTTACGTGAAAGACATTGTGTATAGTATTCCTCCTACCATACCAGAAGACATGCGCCTATACGAATTCAAAATGCATTCTCGGCTATTAGTCCCGAAGTTTTGGATAACGTGGATAGATCCTTTCATCAAAGAATTGTTTTTTTTCCAATGAAACGAAAACAATAATCGGGAACAACACAAATGAAAAAATAAAACACCAATAACAATACATTGATAGCAATGACATTAAATTCTTAGCAAAATTATAACAACCCATTTTCAGATTGACAAGCAATAATCGTCCAAGGCTAATGATATTTTCACGATCTCTCATTTTTACAAAAAATTGAAGAAAACAGGATTTTTCTAAAAAACTTCATTATGTAACATTAGTTTATTATTGGCCACTTTCATTCAAAATTTTGAGCTCTTTCAGGTAGTGCAAGAAAAAATATAACATTCCATTTGAAAAATTCGACTTTTTGATGTTTTTTCGACAGTTTCAGAAAACATTTTTTTGCAAACACCCTGTATAGTATAAATAAAATTCAACGAATCTGTCAAAAACTACATGATATTTACCAATACCAATACCAATTTCATCCTCTTAACTTCTACCAATTTCGAGATATAAATTTTTGAAATGTACTATTTATCTGTCAAAATTTTCGGGAAAAAAATTATTTCTCAATAACCATTAACAATAGACATAGAATCATGTTATCAAAGTGCCATTAAATTATCATTTTGAAGCCGGAAAAAATATAAAATTATACACATTCCATAAGAAATAACAAAGTTGTACTTAATTCCAACTATTTGGACGCACCTGGTATAATTGAAAATATTTTTATGGAATAGAATTTTTGAAACGAGATAGAGTTTGTTATTAGTTTTTCTTTCTAACTATAACCGTATGGTCTCTATCGTCCATCCCCAGAAGTTTGCCCCACCCTGTATATAATTGATAACCAACTCTTTTCAGTCCTTTCCCACGAACTTCATAGCATTACCCAATGCTGACGTGACCTTACTCGAAATAGATTTTATGGCTGATGCCGAGTTGGTATTAGATGTTAAAGGAAAATCTTGGAATTTTCCAGATTTATTCTTGACATGGAGAAAGTTGGTATTTCGACGGCTATACATTCCGCAAATTTCTTGCGAGGTGATGAAGCAACCATGCTACACATTACTGACAAAAATCGATTATCGGCATTACTGAAAAGTAATTATTGTAATATCTTTGAACTAGGGGGAGAACCGACCCCATATGCGGAACACAGAATTGATACAGGTACCCATGCACCGATTTTCGTTCCACCTTATTGTATGACGCCGGCTAAAAAATAAATTTTGAAATGTGAACTCGATAAGCTGTTAGCTACGTCCGCCATACAAATTATTCCATATCTGGATAAAATAGCTCTTACGCTTGCTGAAACTAAAGCTACCAATAGTAAGCAACAAGATCGTCAGAAGAAAAATGCTGATAAGCATCGACGACCGTCCCTTGTCTTTGAACGTTGGAGACAAAGTTTGGGTTACCACCCATACCCGCAGCAACTTAGAGAAGAAGACTACCTCTAAGTTCAATCAAAAGAGAGATGGCCCTTATTTTATCACTCGGAGGGCGTCTGATACGACATACGAGATAGAGAATCCAGATACTCCTAACGAACCCCTGGGCGTCTATCATTGTTCTTCGTTATCAAAATCTTATAGGGAAGAGGACTTGCAACCTGAGGTGCCCATACGAAAGCGAGGTCGTCCGCATAAAAAGAGAAACGTTTCTTCTGGTTCCTCGTCGGGTCGTCGTCGGAACCAGAGGGGGGGCATGTAACGATAAGCCAAGTTGGCTATATGGGAAATAATGTACAGTTCGATTTTTAAGCCAAGCATTTTTCGTTATCGACTATATTCGTATGAATTAAGATCGAGACGTATGTCGCAGTTGTTTCTTCTCTCAATGACGGCATTCTGAGACGTAACCGTCGACACAAATACTTGTCAAACAAACGTCAGAAACGTAAATGTCAGCAAAATGTTGGAAGTTTAAAATTACGTTCTAAAGTGATGAATAATTTAAATTGAGGTACTAATTACTTACTAAAATCAAGAAAAATTGAGCAATAGGGAAAATCAACAGAAAAATTCACTTAGAAGGTAAGGTAGGTAGTTAGGAACCAACTCAACGAGGTTAACAGATTAAATATACAGTTCAATTTTTAAAAGAAGCAACTTTCGTAACGAATTTATTGTCGATTTACGACCAACGTTATTGTCGTGCATCACATATTGAAAAGAAACAGTATGGATAATCATGTCTTTCCCACCCTTTAATGGTAAGAGCGTAATGATGACAAAGACAACTGCTTAAATACCGTCGTAGCGCATATGGTCCATGGCAACTCCAACTGTCAGTGTCAATCTGTTTGTCAATGTCGGCATCTAGCCATTATTGGCTACAGCGACGGCGCCGTGTGAATTTAGTTTGTTCCTCGTCTGTGTTATATTTGGGGGGTTTTGATTTTATTCGAGTTGTTCTAATATAACTGCCGTTTTGATTTGTTTTGTTGTTCCGTTTGCTGTCAAAGAAATCTATCAATTTCATATTGGTTACAAAGAAAACTTAATCGGTAAGTTTTCAGGTTAAGTTCAATAGCAAAAATTTTACAAATTTATACATTTTACAGAATTTTCCTTAAGCATGAGAGGTCGTATGTTGAATTCGAAGTGCCAGGAAATAGTGCTATTATTTTAAAGCTGAAAAAGGAAACAGTGCCCTTTTATTGCCACTGACAGCTGTATTTTCAAATGAAGTGAATGACAGTGAAAAATAATAATAATTTATTGACTGAACACCGTACATTTAGGGATTATAATATTGTAGATTAGACAAAATCTTTTTTAATGTAGGTATGTGCAGAACCCTTCATGCGGGAATTGATTCCCACTTAACCAATTTTTTGTATAGTTTTATATTATTTTTGTGTTTTATATATTATTATGGTTAAATATTGCAAATCCATGGACCCATCGTATGTAATTTTGTAATACTACATAATATTAAAATCATTGCTTCTACATAATAGCTAATAATATAACATTATTTTCTTTGCTCTTTACTGTATTCCCGAAGACCGAAGAACCTGGTTTCTGTTCTACAGGGCCCCATCGACGCGTGAGCCTCATCCTTACTGCTATTTGTACTTTTACTTATTGTTTAACTTCATTACTTTTTTATATTGTACATAATATGCTAAAATATATAATTTAATCTGTCAAGACCGTTGAGTTCCTAACTCCCTAACTTACCTTCTAAGTGAATTTTTCTCTTGATTTTCCCTATTACTCAATTTTTCTTGGTTTTAGTAAGTAATTTGTACCTCAATTTAAATTATTCATCACTTTAGGGCGTAATTTTAAACTTCCAACATTTTGCTGACATTTACGTTTCTGACGTTTGTTTGACAAGTATTTGCGTCGACGGTTACGTCTCAGAATGCCGTCATTGAGAGAAGAAACAACTACGACATACGCCTCGATCTTAATTCATACGAATATAGTCGATGACGAAAGATGCTTCTTTTAAAAATTGAACTGTATTTTAGCATTATGCACAATATGAAAAAGTAATGAAGCGCTTTGTGATGTTACAAGAACTGAAACGCTGTGTCCTCGCCTTACTGACGCTTGCATGAGAGAAACATGAAACAGCGCGAAGCATGAGACAGAACGTGGCTAAAGAGTGGGGCGTTCGATATTCCTTTTCTCCTCTGCCCGTCTTCTCAGACGGCTCCCCTCCTTTCGTTTCACTTTTCGTTACCACTCACATTTGCCAACACAGGAACTTACTCTACCGCGACATAAGAAGTTTCACTTCAAAAAGAGGCATCAGTTGTAGGCCCAGATTAGACTTCTGCTCTCAAATAGTTAGGGATGTAGGATATTTCACTTTTGGGGAAATGTGTAGGTTAGCTCATGATGGAGGTACGCGTCCAATCAGTACGACGACATTTCTAACGAAACTGAATAATATTCATGGAATAGATTACATACATTTAGTGCCTTGACCTACGCTAGGGCCAATAGACCTGGTATGCGTACATTTACTTTAGCAACTTAAATACTAGCTATTCATGAAGTACACAAACTGCATTAGACCTTTCGGAGTTTATTGTTCTCATATAATATTAATTTGCGCTAATCTGGCAGACATAAAGTTTTTAAAGTTTCAAATGGGCTGGGTGTTGTTTAATTTCCGATTTATTTAATAAGCATACAAAAGGCGTACATACAGCTAAATTTGTTTAAAGTGCCTTCGCTGAGGTTTAACTCGAGCTAAGTGGAAGAATCCGTTGTGTAAACAAAACCAATTTTATGTAAAACGCCCATTTGATAGAAACCTGAAAGGATTTTTATGTCTGCCAGTGGTATTTATATTTAAATGGCTTTTTAATTTGTAAATATTGGGCGACTGGATACATTTAATGCGATCCGAAACGTATAAAAATACGTATTTCTTTCAAAAAGCCTCAACTATAAAAGCGAGTGCAACGGGCGTGTTAAAATAAATAAAATGACAGCAGTTTGTAAGAACAATTTGGATATCCTAAAATAATGTGGTGGTTAAATTAACGTCTAGCAAAAGTAAATAAAGCATAAAATGTCGAAGATAGGCACTGTTTCAACATTCCGGGTTTAGAAGTTTTATTTGTTGAACCGAAAACTGACCGCCCGTTTTGTTTGGAATGACTTTAGTCTGGACGATATTTGTTTAGCCTACTGGTATTTTATGATGTCATAAACCGAGAAATACGTTCGAATCTGATATCGGGTATTCCGTAAAACTTTTATCTCCGCGGTCAGGTGCTAAATTTTCTTCGGCGCTACGATTTTAAAACATTTTTATTTATCCATTAATGCCACATGCAATAGTCTTAAAATTTCGGATAGATCGCTCGTGTTTCTCATTTGCGTCAACCTCTGTCGAAACTACACGACTGTTTTCTCTTAATACTGCCTCGGCAACTTGAAGATTGGGTGTTTATTTTCGGTAAGTTTGCGGCTCGATACTCCAATTAAGAAAGCAAGAGAATTCGACCGTCAACAGCAGGATCTTCCTTCAGATAAAAAGGTAACCATAAAACGGAAAAAAACCTGTAATATACGTAATTTAAAGAGTACACATAAACACTTTGTGTCAGACGTTTGCAAATAAGTAGGTACAGAATTTATTTTTTGTTCTTCCAACATACGAAGTTTTGGGGATTTCCGTGTACCATCTGCACATCGCTGAACAGCCTTTTAGCTGGCGTCCTTATGGTGTTGTACCATATCCCGCGGGAAGTTTTGAACCTCTTATTTCCAACTGCTTCCTGCTACTTAAAAGCTTACTTAAAAGCAGTTGTTTACTAAAGAACGAATGAAATAACCTGAGACGCCAAAGGGCCAAAATAGCCGGCCGTCAAAACTAAAAAAAGATCCACCAGTGTTTTCCCTTTTTAATATATCTCTTACTTTTTGTCCCCCATATAAGTTTCCCAAATATTCTTTCCACCCGCTTCCGATTAGGATAACTAATGCCTCGTTTCTAATGTTTTTGCTAATTATTTGTAGTAGGCACAAATTATAAAATTAATTCTCAATCTGGAAAGTATGACAAATGCTTCCCCAAGTTTAATATCAATTTAAAATACAAAAGAGTACATACATCGAATGATGCATTACATCGTTACTTGCAGATTTCTCGGTACACGGTTTTGTAATTTATGTACAAAGCGGGATTAGAAAACTGAAATAACCACTATTGAGAGATTGATCGATCGCATATGGCAAAATTTAGACATTTCTAGGTTACTTGCAGCATAATCGCAAATATCTATTTTGTAATGCACACGACTTTTCTGGTACATGCGATATACTCATTTCTCTGCCGAGTACGATCATAATTTGCATGAAAGTTGATTATACCGGGTATGGATTTAGTGTGTAATCGGTTCGTATCTCTGGTACTGCTAAAGATATCAAAATGAAATTTTACACGTAGTGGGGAACGACATGTCCATTTCGTAAAATTATTTATGTATACCGTGTGACAAACTTCCATGTGCACATGGGGAAATAACATGGGCAATTACATTTATGGGGATTCCTGCTCCCCATGTGTAATTACAGTGGTGGTAAAGGTAGCAATCGAAAGACTATTTTTTTCTGCGTATGAGGATATCAAAAACTCTGCAATTTTCCAATTTATTAAAGCATTAAAAGCAAAAATTACACTAATAATTTTCAAATTAAAACACGGATATTCATCAGATTACCTATGACAATTTAATTTATTCTAATCAAAGACTCCCTTGATTCTAATTTCTAATTCGTCTGAACTGTCAACATTATTTATCGACAATTTAAAATTTGGGTTTCAAAAGGAACAAAAATATTTATTCAGTTGAAGAAAAGGTTTTCATTGTGAAAACATTTTAAGGCGGCAATAGTCTGTGACTTATTTTCTGTAAAATTCAATAACAGTCCTATTCCTTCGGTAACAACAATAAAAAAATTAGTTAAGAAATTTGAAGATACTGGGAATCTTTCATTGAAAGAAGGTAATTTTTACTAATAAATTTACTTGGTTTTTATTTAGATAATTCTGATTCGCTTATTATTATTACCTAGTTGCTAATTCCTTATTGTTCGTTAACTTAAATTTTACTGGGATTATGAGAAATTTAACAAGTGATAACGTGGAGTGAAACAAAACTAAAATTAATCTTATCATTTATTTTTTTAGTCGTTCCAAGAAATCAAATTGTTGAGGTAGAGGAAATGGTAAATAGGCCTGATAACTGCTAGTCCAACATCTAGTTTAAGGTCTATTGCCCTAGAATGTAATGTTTCAAGAGAAACTGTCCGTAACATATTAAAAAAAAACAAATATCATCCCTTTAAATTCCAATGTCACCAAGAGTTACTTCCTTTTGACGAAGAATCAAGGCAAACTTTCTGTGAAGAAATGCAAGAACGGGCTAATTGAGATCGCAGCTTCCTCTCATCAATTTGTTTTACCGATGAGTGTACCTTCACTTTAAATCAAGAGCCAAATTCACAAAACGTTAGGCATTGGGCCCAGGAAAATCCCAGAATAAATCTAGCCACTACAACGCAATACCCTCAAAAAATCAATATTTGGGCAGGCATTTTTAATAATCGCATTATAGGACCATTTAAAATACAGGGAAATTTAAATTCAGAAGCTTATTTAGATCTTTCAATTAACCATATTGGCCCTGCATTAGAAGAAGTTGCACATGCGAATCGGGAGGTCTGGTTTCAACATGACGGATGCCCAGCACATTTTGGAGCACAAGTGAGGGAATTATTAAATGAAATATTTCCAGAGAGCTGGATTGGTCGAGGTGGTACTATAAACTGGCCAGCTAGATCTTCCGATTTGGCACCGTGTGGCTTCTTCTTGTGGGGTCATTTAAAAAATAAGATTTATAAAACTCGTCACCCAAATATTGATTCTTTAAGGAATGCTATTTTTGCGGAATGCAAGTTCGGCAACTTGCGAATGTGAGAAATTCTTTCTATAATAGGCTGGGATACTGTCTGATACAGAATGGGGGTTTATTTGAATATTTGTTATAGTTAGTTTTCTTTTTTTATGTTACTTTAATTTCATTGTATATTAATAAGTTTTTGTCCTTACCTAGATATGAAATAAATAAGTATTAAATTGCCAGATTACAAAATTCATTAGAGTAAAATAAACAAATGTTGCCGCTTGTTAAATTTTTCATAATTGCAGTAAAATTAAAGTAATTTAATTTTTATTATTTCATTTTACTGCTTTAACATTTTCCCAAAAACTTTTTAATAGGTTAGACGACACCTACAATTTACCCTAAACTATGGACCAGCATTCACCACAGAAACATCCACACCAGTAATCAATTAATTGTCAACTATAGGTAATGACAATAATAATGTGAATGAGAATTATCTAAATAAAAAAACAAGTTTATGTATTAGTAAAAATTAACTTCTTTCGATGAAAGATTCCCAGCCTTCAAATTTCTTACTAAATTATTTGTTGTTATACCGAAGGAATAGGACCGTTATTGAATTTTACAGAAAATAAGGCACGGACTACGCGCAAACTATTGCCGCCGTAAAATATTTTCACAATGAAAACCTTTTCTTGAACTGAATAAATATTTTTGTTCATTTTTAAATGTTAACAGTTCAGAAAATCCATAAAAATTAAAGACGTCCGTGATTAGAATAAATTAAGTTATGACGCTACTGGCGTCTACTGACCAAAGCCACCTAATTATTTTTTCTTGAAAGCGGTTTACATACTGCTGTATTTGTGAAATCTATAAATACCATAATACTTAGGATTATACAAGGTGGTTAAGTTATGCAAAAGGGAATTTTTCTCAAAAATTTCAAATAGAATACCATGTATATTATTTGCACAACTGACAGTCAGTTAACTAAGCTTTTAATCGATGTAGATATTGCCAGGTCTACTACTGATAGTTTCGGCAGATATTACGATTGAACATCAAAATTTTTGAATTTCATTATTAGTTTATACTCTTTTTGGCGAATTCCCCCTATTCTGTTGCTCAAAACTCACAATAATGTTTATATTTTGTATTTGCAAATTGATATCAATATAAAGACAATAAGTCTTATTGTAAAATTGTTTCTTGATGGTCATATTCTTAAATGTATAATGTCTTTTTAAAGTCGGGTATAATGTTCAAACAAGGAGTGCCATGGAAGAAAATATTATCTTTAAGAAATAATCTTCCAATGGGATTTTTTGTGTTAATGTAAACTTCAGTTGCTAAATATTTTATAGAAACAATATGCAGACCTTTTTGGAGTTTTTCGTGACAAAATAGGGCATATCGTCAAAAATAATGTAAAATACTAACGATTACACACTAAATTCCCACCCGGTATAGCCGCAATCAAAGCGATTTTTTTTGCTTTTTGACATCCAACTTGGAATAAATTACTTATTTTCCTACTGTTATAAAACAATTTACCGTTGTTGACTTACTAAATCCAATATTTCTACGGCTAATTGTGAGATTTATTCTTACTAACATGAATCCTGCAAATTGCACAAGCCCAGGAATTTTCCGTTACTGACCGATCGACCCGCATTAAATCAATCAGGAGCCAACGCCGTCATAATACGTATTATGAACAAAATGAGCAGAGCAATTGTTCCGTGTCTAATTACAGAAAGCAGCAATTGCGTGATTCCCACAATCAGAGGCATTTTCGAGCGTCTAATAAGCTCTTAAGTATTAACCAACATGCTCTTCATTTTTCACATAATTCAAGGAATTAATGGAAGACCACGGTTCCGTGCACATCCCAGAGAAAAGTTACGCGAGGCGTTCACTAGCAGGGCGTGACAAAATGGCGACCGTATTTGCATTTTAATTGAAAAAAATCCGTGATATTTATGATACGCCTGTAATTATATTATTGCTAGTCCAGTGGTCTAGGTTTAATGATAAATTGCCAGCTCTTGAGTTTAGCGGCGTATTCTGGTAGTAGATCTTCGGTTTCTTCCGAATACCGCTTAGATTTTATCGTGAACGTATGCCGGCCCATAAGTTATTTCACCGAGCGGTTGCCAGTTTCTTAATGACGTTTTCCTGATGATGCTGGGTGGAAATTTATAAAAAATGTATGGAAACAGCATCCATAAATGGGTTGGTCAAACGTAAATGGACATCATAAGCGGCTGCTTCCATAAAATTACGAGAAATAATCAAGTTACGCATTACGTTTTATCTAATATGCAATGTTTTAAAAAATACCCCAATTATAGCTTTTAAAATATTTCTACGTAAATGTCAAAATAAATTATGAAATACTATATCCAGAACGACTTACCACTTTATTAAAACAGTTAGGTATTTTTCTTATCAGAAAAAACAAAAAATGTTTAAAATTCTTGCTAATAAGATATTCCCGCAAATAATCAGACGAACACGATGAAGATATTCTAATATTCCCGCGTAGGCAGCGCCGATTTATCTGAACTGAAAGTTTTTCAACAGGTTTGACTGCTAGAATGTTTGCTAGAATGTTTGTTACCTTATTAATATTATAAAAAAACACGACGTGATAGAACCTTCGCATATTCATTAAGTTGATAAGGATAGTTATTAGACTCGAATATTTTGCTTCAAAACTGTATTGCAAAGCAGTTAACAACATAAGTCAATTTACTTTCGTACTAATTACGAAATACTTCAAATATTCCATTTAAGGGACTACTTGATAATATTATTTATCAGTATAGCAGTTTCCTTGAAAGAAATTACGGTAGCTTTAGAAAGCGATAGAGTGTTAAATCACAACTAATAATACCGCGCTTATGTTTAAAATAATAAATACTGCTTAGTGTGACAAGCAAAAATAGAAATTATAACTTTATAACAAACTTTTATTGCTCACACCAAAGAATGCTGAATAACATTAACTAGTGTCACGGTGAGCGAGAGAAATGTTTGTTTCACCTTACACCAGGAAAACGCGTTGTCAGCGAAACACGTGTCGAATTTAATTCTTTAGTTACAGCTATTCGATAAAACAACATTTTAAATAGGCAGGTTCGGTAATTTTCAAATTTCATTAAAATTGATAGAGTTTATTATGTTGTTAATTTTTGTTAAAAAAAATTCCTTCGCCTGTGAAGCCGTTGCAAAGTTTTCCGTCTGTGCGAGGCTAGAAATCGTGACGTCAGAACTTAGTATAACGTACAAGTCCCAGCTTCAGCGCGCAGCAGTCCCATAAGTATTATGCATATGCATGTGTAGTTAAACTGTTAAATATTATTAACTGGTTCTAACTGATGTTTTCTGTTTTGTACCCAGACTAATACATCGTACAGCACACCAATAAAACGGAAAAAGTGGTTCGTTGGAGCCAGAAGGAAAATCGGTCAGCATTATCGATATATTATCATTGCAAAAGTTTATAAAATTATCGGCTGCCCCATTGCAGCCACTCTAAATAAAATCGAACATAATGTAATTTATCGACAGTTTTCTGGGACCCCTTGGTACTTGGTAACGTGTTTCGGTTAGCATAATTTGAAACAGGATGCTACGAGCATGACGGAGCCAAATACTGAATCGCCGTAGCGTTCCCTCCCTGAACTAAAAGAGGAAATTTTATTAACTATTTTACAATAATAATTAAATAGTACGTCATCATAAAGTTCTCTTTTGAAGACTGGTAGGACGCGTAACTCCATCCTTTCCCTGAGCTAGCCTACGCATTTCCGTAAAAGTAGAACATTCTACATCCCCAACTATTTGAGAGCAGTAGTCTAATCTGCTCCAACATCTACCTCTTTATTCCTATCTCTGACGCTAGTATGTCGCGAACTATTCCTTTGTGTCTCAGAAGGTGTCCTACCATCCTACGATCCTATCCCCTATTCTTTATTGTCTTCCATACTTTTCTCTTTTCCCCAACTCTTTCTAATTCCTCCTTATTGCTAAATTGTCTATCCACGGTATCTTCAACACCCGTCTGCAGCATCACATTTCAAACGCTTCTACTCTTTTTCAATCCGCTTCTCCCATTGTCCAAGTTTCGCACCCGTAGGTATAATTTCGTACTCCATACATGCGTCTTTAAGAGTCTCTTCCGAGTTTCTACATTAACCGTTCCAGAATATAGCAGTTGTTTCTTTTTGTTAAACAAGTACCTAGTACCTACGTAGCGTAGTTTTTTGATTCGCGTGAGTTGTATTTGTTTCCGTTTTTTTAAAAAATTTCCAATCCGTTATAAAACTGTTAACTTGATAACTTGTCAATCACTTAGGTATACATACCTACATAAATGAGTAGGTATGTATTGTATTGTATTAGAGAATATAGGTAGGTACCTATTTTACAAACAGAAGTAAGCAGGTAGGTATCTACAATCTACATACCTACTTATACTGAATTATAAAAGGCATGTACAGTTAATAAATTGTTGACTTTGTTTTACTTATACCGGTCTGCCTTTACACTACCGTTTTGAGGTTGAATGAAATTGGGGTTAGATGCAGGAATCACACACCATTTCCACATTTACCGGGACATTTACATACCTACTACATAAATATGGCAAATTATGTGGATCGGACTTTTGATACCCTTGTTGCATCATTATATCGATTATGTTGCCTTTGTTTTATGTTTCCTTGACACCATACTTTAAAAATTCACGCTCGAAATAGTCCCAATAAGTATGTTATGAGATAGGTACCGCTTCACGGGCACTTCAAGAGAAGTGGGAGGAGCGCCTTACGAATCTCTGACGTCAAACCAATAACAAAACGAACTAGCATGTGGGCGTGATAAGCTAATTTCTTTCGCTTATTACGCCGCAAAAAAATTTTGTAGAAAAAAAATTTCGCCGTAAATCAATTACAATAACAATTTTCTGTCATTTTCATGCCAAAAATAGATATCTTATTTTTCTCCGAACCTCCCTATTAATATAGCACTAATTAGCAGTGTTGTCGAACTGAAATAATACAAAAACCATTACCTCTTTGAAATTTACGGTACCCGCCTCCCACGATTCAATAAATTTCATAAAAATAATACTCTGACATAATTTTACGATACTATAGTTAATTGATTGGAGAAATGTAAAGCGGCAAAAATCATAACTAACGTGTTCAGATAATAAAAAGCAATCTATTTGTACGCTTTAATTACACGGTTTTATGCCTCTCCCATAAGTTATGGCAGTGGAATTAAAGGAACGTTAGCTTGTTCGATGGACAATAAAAGTAGAATGATAGAAACGTGATCTGGTAATTAGGAACTGGGTGTATCCTTGGCCCACCTGTTCTGTTGCATCACTTAGAAAAAACACAGTTTTCGATATTTTGGAAGAATTCAGTTATTTCTGATTTTTTGTAAATAAAAATAATAGTTCCGAGTAATCAGGTATAGAAAGATAGCGGCCTGAAGTACGAGTATACCTATTACGTTCAACAAAGTTGACAGCAAAACGGACTCAAATTGAGGTAAAAATTCAACACTATTAATGCTATTTCCGTGTCTGACTAAGAGGCGCCGTTTGTGTCAAAAATAAGCGAAATGTGTTGACATTCTGTAATGCGCATGCCCGACCGTGTTCGAACAAAATTTTAGGTGACGGTCGGACGGAGCAGTAGTCACTCCCAACATTATAACATACATAACCTTTTAACAATAGTGAGTTAACATAAAGCAGAGACAACCACGTAAAGATGTGGCGCCATCTGGTGCTAGCGGCGGTATACTATTTCCATTGATATTTAAAAGTTTCTTTGATATATTATAAATGTTTCTTTGAGATTGTAAATTTTATTAATAATTTTTATCGCTTCAAGATTACATTAGCAAAAAAGATTCATGAAAAAATGAAAATTATTATTTTTTATTAAAGAAAACAATTTTATCAATAAAATAATTTTATTATCAAAGAAACTGTTTTATATCAAAAAATAATTTTATATCGTCAAAAGTATTTTATATGAACGAAAATATTTTATATAATTTTTTTATATCAATAAAATTATTTTTTATCTATGAAATAATTTAATATGATTGAAAATTATTTCTTTTCGCTAAAATTTATTTATACATAATAGGTATTATAAACAGTTTAGCGTTTTATTTTTTATCTATTTTTGACAGAAACGGCGCCTCATATCTGACTGTCAAAAGTATAAAAGGAATGACCTAAACGGTGGGCTGACATCCATCGACTATAAAATTCACATGTGCAGGTCTTATTTACAGGGCTCGACTGCAGGTACCTCATTCCAGAGTAAATAAGGGCAGCAATTTTATCATAATAGTGTTCATGATGAAAGTAGTGGTAATTAACGGATAGTTTCAGTACTTTTGGACTGGAGGTACAATCCTTATATAGTACTCAGGGGTACTTATACGTATAGTCGTATAAGAAGACATCCATTACTTTCATTATTTGATTGCCGGCATGACCCGTGTTTTTAAGCACATAAATATGCCGTAAACATCCTATTTTCTATGCCATTAAATAGGAAATAATAGAACTTCAAATTCTATTAAGAAGTTGATACATTCAATACCAGTGCTAAGATTTAAAAAAACGCATACCCTCCATTTTAATATAAAGCTATTAGGCGGGAGAATTTTTAAATTTTGCATTGCACTGCGCAAAAAATTGTCTTGTTAACCTATACTACGAACCTCGAGAATAGATTTAAATGCACAACATTTAACACTTAGGAAAAGAGCTGGTTATATTCATCCATTTTCTTAAACAGTGGAAGAGATCTACGGCGGGTTTCTTGTCTTATCTACCGTTGGAGTCTCCACGCTATTTATACGCTATTTATTGTGGCTTTCCAAATAGAGTAGAAAATCTGGGAAGAAAGAATGATATTCTTTCCCAAAACGTTGTTCTGGAAGGGTTGATCAATGAAATGACATACTGGCAACATGTTGATAATAAATATTAATCGTATAGTGCCCTATAGGTAAAATTGGTAAAGATGCCCCGGGAGGATAGAAAAGGGCGGAACCGTATAATAACTTATTGTTTGCGTAAATGCTGAAGGTAACTTTCTTCCCCCAGTTCTAATCAAGAAAGGTGCGGAGCGAAAATTTTACTACAGAAGCACTCCCTCCAGGGGTTGACATTCACATGAATAAAAAATCGGGGTACCTAATATAACTTTTTCTCAAGTGAACCAACGAAATTTTCATCTCTAGAAAACCAAATTGGAAGATTCTGTTGATATTGGACGGACTTTTAAATACTAGATGTTTCGGAAGAAAACGACATAATTCTTTAATATCTGCCTCTCACACGACTCAGACACTGCAGCCCTTGGAACGTTCATTTTTTAACCCGCTAAAGAAGTTTTACAAACAAGAGACTCAAAACTGGATGTTTAACAACAAGCAAAGAGTAAACCGAGGGGTAAACAATAGAGACGTAATGAGCAAACTGATCGGAAGTGCTTGGAAGAAAACTGCAACTGTCCAAAATGAAGTTTCTGTTTTTGACACCAGTTCCGGAAATACCGAAGACTCAGTTCAAGAGAAAAAAAGTGAATTGATAGAGATATCTGGTCCCAAAGAAGAAAATTACTAACGACGGAAAGTAAACGCCAAAAGGAGAAAATGGAAAGCAATGATGAAGGGAGTGAAAACTTTTACACTGACTGCTTAGGAAATTACCATCCACACAATCCGTACGTTATACAATTTATACAGCAAATTTATCAGAAGTTAAAAAGAAGATAGACATGAAATATTAAAATCCGTGCAGACGCATTTATGGTGCGACAAAAGATATTTAGCGACAGAACAACAACTTCAAAGAGCGAAATGCGAATCACTTGTAAAACAAGAAGCGTAAATAGTTGCGTCCAGATACCATAGAGACCAATTTGGCAAGCTCTCCATATATTGGCCGCATATATGGAAATAATACATGGCTTAGTAATGACCTTCGACCTGCCAACATTATGCATCAACGTCAGCCACAGAGAAATGACCCCGCACTTCATTTACTGTTCTCTTAATGTTTTCAATACATCATGGTTTTAGATAAATAAGAAATGGTACCCTACTATGAGTTTAACGCTAGAGGCCGTAACTCATACGTCGAAATTGACCGGCAAAAACGCGCGCTCAAGATTTCAGCTCACCGAGACTACATTAGGCACAAATCCTATGCCGTTTAGCGGCACATTTATAATCTAAAAAATAATAGGGCATTATATGTAGGGTGTCGCAAGGACTTGCTATAGGACCTCAGTTGTTAAGGGTTTGATATCCACGACGACTCCCAAATTTATACAATATATAAATTTATTGTTTTAGTAAAATACTAGGTACATACACTGCCGGACAAAAAAAACCGGACACATGTTTTTATTTTTATTTTGAGGTCTTACAATATTTTTATGTTACTTAACTTACGTAAATAATTAACTATTGCCCTACTAGTGAGGAAAAATAAAGTTTTAGCTGAATATTGCACTTTTAGTAAGCCTAAACAGCCAAATCAGCATTTTGACTCTTCATGCATCTTTATTGAAACATCAAAATCTTTTACCTTATTGGGCTGCTCTCTATTTTCTATTGGTTTTTTGGTGAAATTTCATTTGTAAATGTCGGCTTTTAACATTTTCCATACAATGCACCCCGAAATTTGTTCACAAATTGTTGCTTTAAGCCACGATGGCCGAAGAGTGCGGTATATTGCTCAAGTGCTGAATATACCCCGTAACACAGTGCAAAATGTACTCTTGCGATTTCGTGAAACTCATGGGTTTGTAAAGAAGGTCGGATCTGGTCGTCCACGGACTGCGAACCATCAAGATGTCCGTTTTCTCCATGTTGCTGCGCTGCCCGATCGAGCATTGCCATCACCTATTTTTGCTGGACGGTTAGCCGAAGTTCGAGGAGTGGCAGTTTCAGCCAGAACAGTTCGGAAAAAGCTAAACGAATATGTTTTGACTTCAAGCTACGGGTCCCCTGTAGACCGTAGAACATCGCAGAGCATGACTTGCATTTGCGCGGCAATACGTAAATTGGGACGAACATCAATGGAGGAACGTGCTCTTCTCGGACGAGTCAAAATTTAGTGTCAGGTCCCCAGATGGACGTGAAAAGGTGTGGCGAAGACCAGGGGAGCGGTACAGTCAATGTTGTATATCTCCCCAGGGTCAGTTTCAATGGTGGTAGCATTACGGTGTGGGCCGGAATATCTCTGAAGGCTCATACAGAATTGATTTTCATTTAGAATGGAACAATGACTGCACACCGATACATTGTTGAGTGCCTGGAACCCCATATCATACCATATATGCCATTTATAGCGGACAATTTTGTGTTAATGGATGACAACGCCCATCCACAAACAGCAAGAATTGTTACCGAGCACGGTAAAGAGGTTGGTATTGGATGTCTCCCATGGTCAGTCAATAGTCCAGACCTGAATCCCACTGAACATCTGTGGGATCAGCTTGGGTAACGGATTAGACGTCGCCAGCCCCTAAAGAGAAACATTAAATGGCGCTTCAAGAAGAATGTGAACAAATACCCCAAGAATCTATTGATAGCCTCATTTAGGGCATGCCACAACGTTTATGGGAAGTAATAAGATTTCGTGGTGGTAATACCCATTATTAATTTGGTTCTACTAGTGTGCTTTTCCTTTTAATATTTTTTTTGTCTGTCTTTTCAAGTTCCTAAGTGACAGGTTGATCTCTAAAAAATACTTTTGTAAGGTTTTTGTTCATCATCATAAGGTTCTCAGTCCAAAGACTGGTTGGACGCGTACCTCCATTCTTTTCTATCCTGAGCTAACCTACGCATTTCCCTAAAAGTAGAACATCCTACATCCCTAACTATTTGAGAGCAGTAGTCTAATCTAGGCCTACCCCTACCTCTTTTTATTCCTATCTCTGACTCTAGTATGTCACGAACTATTCCTTCGTGTCTTAGAAGGTGTCCTACCATCCTATCTCTCCTACTCTTTATTGTTTTCCATACCTTTCGCTTTTCCCCAACTCTTTCTAATACTTCTCTATTGCTAACCTTATCTATCCACGGTATCTTCATCATGCGTCTGTAGCACCACATTTCAAACGATTCTACTCTTTTTCTATCCGCTTCTCCTATTGTCCAAGTTTCGCACCCGTATAATGCCGTACTCCATACATACGACGTTAAGAGTCTCTTCCTAGTCTCTATATTAACCGTTCTCGAGCATAACAGTTGTTTCTTTTTGTTAAACGCAACTCGGCCCTGCGCCATTCTTTGTTTTATATCTTTAGTGCTCCTACCGTCTTGAGTTATTTTACTTCCTAAGTAGCAGAAATCCGCGACCTCCTCTATCTTCTCATTTCCAATTTGTATTTCCATTTTAGTTCTATTTTCACACCCCCTACATACCAAAATTTTTGTTTTCTTTTTATTGATTTTCATGCCGAAGCCCTGTGTCAAAACTGCTTCCATTTCATTCAAAGCCGCTCCTAATTCTTCTTTGCTAGATGCTAACACTGCTATGTCATCCGCAAATCTGAGCATGTTAATAGTTTGGCCCTGTACATTGATCCCTGAGGCTGTTCTTTCCTTAACAATATTAATCACATCTTCGATATATAAGTTGAAAACTAGAGGTGACAATGCACATCCCTGTCTCACTCCCTTCCGGATATCTACTTCCCTTCGTTCCTGCTCACATTCTATAACTGCCTTTTGCTCTTTGTAGAGATTATGTATTATTCTTCTGTCCCTGTATTTCATCCCTACCTTTCTCAGCACTTCGAACATCTTCCCCCATTTTACGTTGTCGAAGGCTTTTTCTAAATCTACAAATCCTATATAGACGCTCTTTCTCTTTTCTATCGTTTTTTCTATAATTACTCGTAAAGCTAGAATGGCCTCGCGCGTTCCTCTATTTCGTCTAAATCCGAACTGATCTTCTCCTAATATTTCTTCCGCCTTTTTCTCCATCCTTCTTTGCACAATTCTAGTTAAAATTTTTGACGCATGGGAAGTTAAACTGATAGTTCTAAAATTTTCGCATCTATCCGCGCCTTTTCTTTTTGGCAAAGCTACTATGATGTTCCGTTTGTAATCTTCTGGAATCTCGCCTGTCAGGTATATGCGACTAACTAATTTAAATACACGATCTACCTCTTGACCTGCTCACTTTAAGATTTCTGCCTGCAAGCCATCTATACCTGGCGCTTTATTATTCCTTAAACTTTTTAGTGCTATCTCAAACTCTTCTCTCATTATAGGACTCCCTAGGTTATCCCCCTCTACACTGCTTTCGCTTTCTAATATATCTTGCACTTCCTGCCCCGCATATAAGTTTCCTAAATATTCTTTCCACCTATCTGCCTTCTCCCCGCTTCCAATTAGGATATTTCCTGCCTCATTTCTAATGTTTTTGGTACTAGATCCAATTTCTCTAAAATTTCTCCTAATTATTTTATATGCTTCATCAGTCTTTCCTACTTCGAACTTATCTTCCACTTCTTTGCATTTATTATCGATCCATTGCTCTTTCGCTTTCCTACATTTCCGAATAATTTCCCACTTGATCGCCTTATATCTTTGTTTCCCTATTTCATCTAACCTATTTTTATATTTTCGCCTTTCCTCTATTAGACTCACAATATGTTTTGTTATCCAGGGTTTCCTACTTTCATTCTGTTTATGACCCAAAATATCCCTAGCTGAGGAAACTAAACTATTTTTAATGCAATTCCATTCTGCCTCTATGTCCCTAACAATATTTTCACCCGCGCCCTTTAGTACTTCGTTTGTCTTTTTCTCGAACTTATTGCGCATATCATCATCTTTTAGTTTCTCTGGGTCAAGATACCTTCTTCCGCTTCTTTTTTTCAAAATCTTAAATTTAAGATTGGCTTTCATAACGACTATATTGTGATCACTATCTATATCTGCTCCTGGATAACTTCTACAATCCCTAACTTGATTTCTAAATCTTTGCCTAACAAGAATGTAATCTATTTGATATCTCCCTAAGTCTCCTGGCATCTTCCCCGTATAGCGTCTTCTAACATGATGGTGAAATAGAGTGTTCGCGACCGTTAAGTTATGTTTATCGCAGAACTCTATCAGTCTAACTCCCCTATCGTTCCTATTGCCTAATCCAAAGGGGCCAACTATTCCTCCCTCTTGCCCTGTGCCTACGACTGCATTGAAATCTCCTATAATTATTAAATTTTCGTGCCCTCTCACAAAATCTAGCACATGTTCAATATCACTATCAACTGCCTCTACGGCCTCATCACTGTAGTTAGAAGTGGGCATATATACCTGTATTATTACTGTTTTTACAGGTTTCGAATCTAACCTAACCATATCTACCCTGTCACTTTGCTGTAAGAAATTTTCTACACTCTGTCCTACTTTTTTCCGCATAACAATTCCTACTCCCGAATTTCCTCCTACAGATCCTGTGTGTATTACTCTAAAATCTCTGCTCCAGAAGTCTCCAGCTTCTGGCCATCGCACTTCACTGATACCTACTACGTCTAATGCTAACCTATCCATCTCAATTTTCAAATTCTCTAACTTTCCTACTTGTTTCATGCTTCTAACATTTTTGTGGACGAATCATTTTGTTTCTTGTTTTTTATTTATTGTTAAGATGAAAAGAATATAGTTAAATATCATTTCAAACCTTGTTTTTTATTCACTAAAATAGTAATTCTGAGAGTGTCCGGTTTTTCTTGTCCGGCAGTGTATATAAAATATCGACGTTTCGGCCCCGTCTAGGGCCTTTGTCAAGATTTATTTAAAATAGAGAAAAATTATAAAAAGTGACAATTATTTTTCTGATAAAATTTGTAAACAATAAATTGTATAATAAAAAATTGGCACAAATAATTTATACAATATAATAATTAAAATTTATGTTATGTTTGGGTGCTGCGAAAAGCGAAACCACCTGGGCCAATAAAGCGGAAGATTTATATTTATTTTAATAACGTTTACATTTCCACGCTCCAAAAAGATTATTAGATTATTTTTGAGTGTGTTTTTAGTAACGGGCGTCCCAGAATATAATACCGCCATACCAGGTTTTAATTTACAGCGTCTATAAATGTCACTCATCAATGTTAAAATATGCTATAAACTAAAATAAATGTTTTATTACGCTTCTGTCCACTTCCCACTCATTTCGGTGAAAGGAATATTGAAAAGATTGCACTGCAACGCCAGCCATTTGTCAAGGAAACGAAATACAAATTGTCGCCTCAGAAGTCGTACGCTTTATGCTAAGAGGGTTGTAAACATATTCATTTCAGCATAAAGGAACAAACAAAGCCATAAGGAAGAAATAATAATGTTTTGTTGGCAATTGATATACGTATTGTAACGGTCCATTGTAGTTGTAATCCTTTGTATGTGCTAATATATAGTACTTCCAGCATTTTTCAGTAGTAAGATATGCAGCATCGCATTTTTACCCTACAATTCTTTCGTGGACGCCACTCTTGTATTTTCACTCGTCGGAAATAGTGAAATACGGACTTTATAGGTAGGCAACCCTAGAGAAGGATTAAGGACTTTTCTGGATCAAACAATTAGAGGAAGGAGCGACTGAGTAGGACTCCATAAAAATGAAAACAAACGACCTTGACTTTTCATAGACTTGACTGGTAACTTTGGATAAGTATAACAATTTCATAGTTAGATGGGTACCTTATGTAGAAGTGGGAGTGTAAAATCAAGATTTACGTAATCTCCAAATAAAAAGCTAAATTATATTTGATTGTATGTCATTTATTGAAACTCGCTGTTTTCCCCGAATTATAATTAAGATAATTTTATCGAAATTCGCTTCGAAACCATTTGAGAGCATTCCTAGTGATCGGCTATAGAATTTTGAAGATAATTACACCTCTTAATCTGGTATGTTGGTACTTAGATTTTAATAGATCCACTTCACCACGCATAGCTTTACTGGCTGACTATATCAGACAGTGACGAAAGATATTAATTATAAAATAAAAATAAATTATACGTCGGATTTTGGGATCCTTGATATTGGGCAGAAGTTAGCGGTCAAGAATTTTAATTATTTTAACGAATAAAATTACACCTTTTTGACGAATCACCATCAGATGCAGTGTTTATAGTATTTAGATTTATCTATGACTGCCATTCCTTGGGAATCAATATTGAAAAAACTGTAAACAAATTTTATTTCTCTGCGCTAGCTGCCAGAAATTCTGTGTACGCCACAGAGATATCTGAAATTTGATTAACATGACTTATTCAGGACTGCTGAGCTGGCACCGACTAGGATCGTACATGTATTTGTATCAGGAGGTCAGAATGATTTGGACGGTTTGGAGTGAAGGCAGTAGCCGTTGTGGCGGTTGCGGGTTTTTAACGATGTACAGGGTGTCCTATTTTCGTTGTGATTTGGGAAAACCACAGCAGGCTTTGGTCAAGTTCGAAAGGTCTTTCGAACTAGACCAAAGCCTACTATGATTTCAATTTAAAAAATTTAACTTTACGTCATAGCTCAAAAAATGAAAATGCTTTAAAACAACAAATTGATCGCCATCAAGAATTTAAAACAAATTGGTTCCTGGAAACAAAAAAACTTGTTGAGTTTGCTGAGAGGCTCCAGTGTAAGAGTACGAAATGAATAGAAATGATTAGCCGTGGCTGTACCGTCGTGCCAGGCCAGGACAATGCAGGTTCTGAATGTTTTTCTTGAATGGCAGAGGTACTGACAGCTCTGGAGCTCCTCCCACGGATTGGAGTTAACAGTACCGCTTTGTTTATATCAGTTGGAGACGATATCATTCCGTATCACCCGCATATACATTTCCTGTACAAGAAATGATGATGCTGCAGGTACACAACAAACCGTAACAAACGTAGCAAATTAGAGTTATTGTTCGGACTTATTAAAGAATTATTGTTTATTAAAGATTTATAACTGTATTATTGTCGGCTCGCGAATGCAACTATCACTAAAAGACATCAACAGGTACCTACAACATAAAATAAATTATTACGCAGTAAAGTGCATTAAGTATTTGTGTATACAATTTGCCATGGAAGTCTAATCTTCGGCTTACAATTCCACTGGTAGTTTGTACATTCACTAACAGGTAATTACGTGGGATCATACGTAACTTTTTTATCTCATAACGCAACTACTTGTTAATTAAAGATTTGAGTATAACATTCTCGTCACGATTCGCTTACAAGAAACCAGCGTCAACCTTTTGTGTTCTAATACTCTCGCTTATTTTAAAAAACTTAGGGTATACGTTGTTTCAAAATTTGTATCTAATGTCTAATATTTTTCATATTAGATCCAATTTCTCTATAATGTCTCCGAATTATTTTATATGCTTCATCAGTCTTTCCTACTTCGAACTTCTCTTCCACTTCTTTGCATTTATTATCGATCGCTTTCCTACATTTCCAAATGATTTCCCACTTGATCGCCTTGTATCTTTGTTTCCCTCTTTCATCTAACCTATTTTTATACTTTGGCCTTTCCTCTATTAGACTCACAATATGTTTTGTTATCCAAGGTTTTCTACTTTCATTCTGTTTATGAACCAAAATATCTCTAGGTGCGGAATCTAAACTATTTTTAATGCAATTCCATTCTGCCTTTATGTCCTTAACCATATTTTCACTCGCTCCCTTTAGTCTTTTTCTGAGTTGGAAGGTAAAACTTTTAAGTCAGTCACTTTTTTGATACTGGGAATCTTTCATTGAAAGAAGGTAATTTTTACTAATAAATTTACTTGGTTTTTATTTAGATAATTCTGATTCGCTTATTATTATTACCTAGTTGCTAATTCCTTATTGTTCGCTAACTTAAATTTTACTGGGATTATGAGAAATTTAACAAGTGATAACGTGGAGTGAAACAAAACTAAAATTAATCTTATCACTTATTTTTTTAGTCGTTCCAAGAAATCTAAATGTTGAGGTAGAGGAAATGGTAATAGGCCTGATAACTGCTAGTCCAACATCTAGTTTAAGGTCTATTGCCCTAGAATGTAATGTTTCAAGAGAAACTGTCCGTAACATATTAAAAAGAAACAAATATCATCCCTTTAAATTCCAATGTCACCAAGAGTTACTTCCTTTGGACGAAGAATCAAGGCAAACTTTCTGTGAAGAAATGCAAGAACGGGCTAATCGGGATCGCAGCTTCCTCTCATCAATTTGTTTTACCGATGAGTGTACCTTCATTTTAAATCAAGAGCCAAATTCACAAAACGTTAGGCATTGGGCCCAGGAAAATCCCAGAATAAATCTAGCCACTACAACGCAATACCCTCAAAAAATCAATATTTGGGAAGGCATTTTTAATAATCGCATTATAGGACCATTTGAAATACAGGGAAATTTAAATTCAGAAGCTTATTTAGATCTTTTAATTAACCATATTGGCCCTGCATTAGAAGAAGTTGCACATGCGACTCGGGAGGTCTGGTTTCAACATGACGGATGCCCAGCACATTTTGGAGCACAAGTGAGGGAATTATTAAATGAAATATTTCCAGAGAGCTGGATTGGTCGAGGTGGTGCTATAAACTGGCCAGCTAGATCTCCCGAATAAGATTTATAAAACTCGTCACCCAAATATTGATTCTTTAAGGAATGCTATTTTTGCGGAATGCAACTTAATAAACGATCGGCAACTTGCGAATGTGAGAAATTCTTTCTATAATAGGCTGGGATACTGTCTGATACAGAATGGGGGTTTATTTGTTATAGTTATTTTTCTTTTTTTATGTTACTTTAATTTTATTGTATATTAATAAGTTTTTGTCCTTACTTAGGTACCTAGATATGAAATAAATAAGTATTAAATTGCCAGATTACAAAATTCATTAGAGCAAAATAAACAAATGTTGCCGCTTGTTAAATTTTTCATAATTGCAGTAAAATTAAAGTAATTTAATTTTTATTATTTCATTTTACTGCTTTAACATTTTCCCAAAAACTTTTTAATAGGTTAGACGACACCTACAATTTACCCTAAACTATGGACCAGCATTTCACCAACGAAACATCCACACCAGTAATCAATTAATTGTCAACTAAAAAGTAATGACAATAATAATGTGAATGAGAATTATCTAAATAAAAAACAAGTTTATGTATTAGTAAAAATTAACTTCTTTCGATGAAATATTCCCAGCCTTCAAATGTCTTACTAAATTATTTGTTGTTATACCGAAGGAATAGGACCGTTATTGAATTTTACAGAAAATAAGGCACGGACTACGCGCAAACTATTGCCGCCGTAAAATATTTTCACAATGAAAACCTTTTCTGGAACTGAATAAATATTTTTGTTCATTTTTAAATGTTGACAGTTCAGAAAATCCATAAAAATCAAAGACGTCCGTGATTAGAATAAATTAAGTTGTCATGGATAATCTGATAAATTTCTGTGTTTAGTTAGAAAATTATTAATGTAATTTTTGCTTTTAATGCTTTAATAAATTGGAAAGTTGTAGAGTTTTTGATATCCTCATACGCAGAAAAAAATAATCTTTCGATTGCTACCTTTACCACCACTGTAACTACACACAGGGAGCAGGAATCCCCAAAAATGTAATTGCCCATGTTATTTCCCCATGTACACATGGAAGTTTGTCACACGGTATAAGTTTCTCTGATAAAAAATATCATTCAGTAACAATATCCACAATATCCAATACCCAACGTAACTTTGCAAATGTGTAGTAGAAAAACCATCGATCAATCAAAAGTTACGGCGCACACGTGAGCTTTATGGATGTGCAGCCAAGCTGTCAAATAAATTTGAAATAGTCGCAAGTGCCTATTATATTCCCATCTTCCTTGTGACTTTCGTGCAGGCAAGGAAAACTATTTTATGTAAAAAACGCAGCTATCAGCTTGGTGTGCATGTCTCGAGCCGGACATAATATGACCGATGAAATCAACGGCTACCGTACTCGGACTTTTTGTTTGAAAATGGCGTGCGAAACACGCCGGTTGCCCCCAGGCCTAAATACCTAGGCCAGTCTAGTCGTAATTTCCTAAGACGATTTAAAATTTTCAAACCCAAACTTCAATTATATTGTTTTCGATCAAAATGAGTGTCTCTGAGCTCTGTGGTTTCTTTTTACACAGGAATCAGCCTTTTTATAAACCAATTTTCGTCCAAGGTGAAACCTCAGCGGTAATAACAGAGTAGAGGCCACGGTCTCGGCTTTTTTATTTCGTCTATGGCTGTATGCTTTCAGAATCTAAACTGGTATTTTAATCGCTATACAAATTGTATCTTCGCCGTTATGATGGCAATTATTTCTCCTCTGCTCTGTGCTCCTCTCCTGATACGTACAGAAATAAATATTGCACGCATGTATTGGGAATTAAACCATAACCTAACGTTATTTATTCACCAACATGTTAAGAATTTCGTTTTGTATATTACACCGAAAAAATGCGTGGATAATCGGTGAGCTTCGTAAAAAGAGATGAAACATGCAATATTATATACACGACGGGTATATAAAGGTCTGTAGTATCGACAGAGTATTAACTTGTCAATCCTTTCAACATAATGTTCTTCGCTAAACAGTCCTTACTATAATATAGCACGAAAAACCATAACCATCTTATGGTGGCTAAAACAATAATCATGTAATAAGTTAAACTCTGAGAAAAACCAGTATACTTGACTAAAGTCAAAGGTACTCTTATATAAGTCGCGTCTGACGTGTGACGTCATGCAATTACCTGAACTAAGCACACTGAAAAAAAATGTATAACAGTATAACATATTCCAGGAGTTGAAGATTAATAAATAAATGTTTTATCCTTGGTTGAGGCGACACCAAAAACTTCTTGTAGCGAAATCGAATCGCAAGTTGGTGTTTCCAAAACAAAAGTTCAAAAAATATTAAAAAAGGCAAATATAGGTCATATAAAATTCAAATTATTCATCATCTCTTCCCGGAAGAGCAAGAAAGAAGGCTTAATTTTTGTAGGTGGTACTTACCTACATAAAATTCAAGAAAATCCAGAATTTGGGCGGTCTGTCATTTGGACAGATGAAACTCACATAAGCAGCGTAGGATTATTTAACAGGCATAATGTGCGTCACTGGTCTGATACAAATCAGCACCAAACTTTTGAACGTCAGAGGCAAGGACGTTTTGGATTTAACGTTTCGTGTTTTATTTTGGGTGGTCAACTAGCAATCCAAATTTTTGATGGAAACTTAACGGGATTGAGATACATTAATTTATTGAATATTAACGCAGAGGCGATAATGGAAAATGTTCCGTTAATAAACATAAACAGGGTATATTTCCAACAAGATGGTGCCCCTGCACACAATTCTGCAATAGTTAGAAATTATTTAGAAAATCATTTTTCGGGTAGATGGTTGGGTACAAATGGACCTATATTGTGGCCTGCAAGATCACCGGATCTGAGTATATTAGACTTTTTTGTTTGGGCATTTTAGAAAGAAAAATATACATACGACGATACAACAATCAAGTCGAGCTAGCAGAGGCAACACATGCAGCTTTCCGATATTTGCAAGCCCATCCTACTTTTTTAATTAATGCAATCAATCCATTAACTAAATGATGTAGATTATGTGTTGGAAAATATGGCAATCAATTTGAGCAGTTCCTATAATTTTGTTGTTTGTTGTTTTTCTTGTTTTTGTTTGTTTTGTTTGTTTGTTTAATGGCCTTGACTAAATTTTAATTTTAATTAGTATTACTGGTGTAAGTTTACTTTTGAATATTATTACAATGGAATCAGACTAATTTCAGATCAAGAATATAATCGAACTTAAAGGTATACATCCAAAAACCATATCTAATCTAGCGGATGTTCCCAGTATCTAGTTTGACGTAACATTAATTCTTTTTGTTTGAGATTGTTGCCCGAAAACGAGTAAAAAATCTCCGCGCAACTAATTCATTTAGTTATGCTTTTGTTTCTATTTGAATCGAAATGCTTCTTCTACTATTTCGCGTTCAATTTTTATGCGTTCTCATTGCCAACGATGGCCAAGCCAACTGGACCGAATACTGGAGACATGTGCAAAAGCGTGTGACGCCCATCACCTCTCGGGAGAATTGTACTTCAAATTCCAGCGGATTCTTTTAATCTGAAATTACATCACCGCAGTTATTAAAAAAAATATTTTAATAAAAACCAACTATTCACAATAACATATTGTCACTGGATGGCGTTGGGTCTGTCCATTCGCCTGCCCGAGAACAAAAACATCGTGAAGACGATTAGCCGCCCATTACTATAATTTCAAAAAAAGAATTCAAGATCGTCGGGAGTTCTTAACAAACACCTCGTTATTTTTCGTACTTTCAATTTTTTATTCCCTCGCGTTAGACTTCAATCCAAATAATAATTATGTCAAAAGACGCAGCGCTATGTAATTTCCGGCGACCGTGCTCTAGCTAATGACAGAGTAGCCAGCCTGTGTCCTAGGCCGTGTCATTGTGGCCAAGGCTGACTCCCGAGCGCCCCTACGCCTTACCGGTGCTCCAAACTGCAATTAGCCCTCTTGGTTTTACCTGACGAAGCTATCAGATGCCGAATGACCAGGAATAAATACCATGCGCGTGGATTTAACAGACTGTTCAACAACTTGTTGGAAAAGTTCCAAAGCCTCATACCTCATACAAGGAAAATGATTTTCTAAATAATTTCTAACTATGTATTGCAAAGTTGTGTGCAGGGGCACCATCTTGTTGGAAATATACCCTGTTTATGTTTATTAAAAGAACATTTTCCATTATCGCCTCTGCGTTAATATTCAATAAATTAATGTATCTCAATCCCGTTCAATTTCCATCAAAAACGTCCTTGCCTCTGACGTTCAAAAGTTTGGTGCTGATTTGTATCAGACCAGTGACGCACATTATGCCTGTTAAATAATCCTACGCTGATTATATGAGTTTCATCTGTCCAAATGACAGACCGCCCAAATTCTGGATTTTCTTTAATTTTATTTAAGTACCACCTACAAAAATTAAGCCTTCTTTCTTGACCTCCCGGGAAGAGATGGTGAACAATTTGAATTTTATATGGCCTACATTTGCCTTTTTTAATATTTTTTGAACTTTTGTTTTGGAAACACCAACTTGTGATTCGATTTCCCGATAAGAAGTTTTTGGTGTAGCCTCAACCAACGATAAAACATTTATTTCTTCCCTATTTTCTTTATTATAAATTTTGTTTCTAGGTTTATTCAATGACCCATAGTGAATTAAATTTGATTTTAATCTCGAAAACATCATTTTGCTAGGTTGTCTTCTTTCTAGGTATCTAATTTTAATAAATCCATGGATAGGTATTATACTGGAAATGGGTATCTAGGAATTTTTTGTGTACCTGTTCATTGAAAACAGCAACAAATTGATTTAATACAATCCAATCTTTTTAAATTATTGGCAATTTAAATTTTGATTTTTAGGTTTCCTAAAATGCTGTCAATAATGAAGTAAATTTCACCAATTTCTATACACCCTGTATTAATAACAGTTCATAGGACTCGTGTTTTTTTGTTGTTTAACATACAAGTACACGGAGACAAAACTGATTTAGCAGGTTATAGAGTATGGTGCTTTCCATAATACAATTTCTGGGGTTCGTACTAGTCGTGTACTCCAATGTTTTATAGGAGTCTGCCGTTGTTGGAATTATTCATCAACAATAAACTTTACCGGAAATTTATAATGTTCACAAATCCGTGCATTGTCAAACTAAACCATAAAACCACCCACAGAGGCTATGACATTCCACACTGTAAACAAATACGAAGTACAAAAATGTGTATACCAAATACGCCTTGCGACATTGCACCAGAATCTCGATATCGAGGAAATAAATAAAGTGAGCTGGAATTTAAAATTTTTCTAGTGCTATCAAATATGCGCTTATACTTCTGTAGGAGCTAAAGTAACAATATATGGAGACAGGAAGGCAGTTAAAGGACTTAAGCCCTCTAGATCAGTTTGTTATTTAGTCGTTAATCTTCGGATTATGAGGCGACCGTTCAGAAATTTAAATTACATTCGTGTATACCTCGGGAGTTAAGCAGTCGCTACGCTAATTTCAATTATTTTTAGATATTTTTAGCATATTTTAAAGGATTTGCTACCGCTATATGTGTAGCAACATGCTAATGAATGTTCAATTGAACAGGAGGATTAAGGACGATCCAAAGCAGAATCTGCAGGAGGACTTCATGAACTGTATTACAGTATATATGCAGCCTCTAAAACTATTAGTTATTGTGAGATAAAGAAAGGTGTAAGTACTCGAAAATAATAAACATATCGAGTAGGTATACAGGGTGATTTTTTTTGACCGTCTATTAGAAGTATCTGGAGAACTAAAAGAGATATTGATTTGAAATTTTGGCTGTGGCCGAAACCGGGCCGGATCTATTTAATGAAAATATTTTCAAAATGGTGGCATTTCCGGGAATACCGGAAGTTGACACCAACTTTGTTATCTTAAATGGAATGCTACCATTTTCTATTTTTTTTAGATTCCACAGAAAATTTTAATGTCAATTCGCTATTTTATTAATTAATTTTATGTAATAGATTTTGAAAATTTGTTTGCCTGATTAGTAATTCCAACACCTCGTCTTGCTACCATAGAAAATCGAACATCTTACTGCTAGACGTTATCGAGATATTAATTTTTACATTATCTACCACAACTGTCAAAATAGGTATTGGAAAAAAATTAATATCTCCGAAAATATTAATTTTAGACATAGCGAACCTTTGCTGCCCTATTTCCTTTTCTATAAGTAAGTACTCATCTTTTTTAAATACATTTTTGGTACCTTGATAACCTGTTGGTTTAGATCCCGTTTCTAAGGTACTGAAGACTGTGCCCCTTTCACCAAAAGCCAGAGATGCATTTAGTAATGCCAGTTCATCTCCACCAACTTCAACAATCCCGGGGGAAGCGGTGCCATCAAGTTATTTTGAACCCCCAACTGAAGAGTGGATCAGTAACGAAATCGGAAAGTTATCAATAGCAGTTAAGAATAAAGGTGGTCCTAATTTCTGGCGGCTACTGGTTTATTTGAAAATGCGACTGGCTGACCAATCTGAAGAAAAATTGGCGGCTGCTGTTGATGCCGTTAGGCAGGTCCATGGAAAGTTGTCGGGAATTTCTAGGGATACTATTCTGGCAGAGGTTAGGAGAATTCTGGAAGTTGCAAAAAACAAGGGTGTGTATTTCTAGAAGATTACACCATTACACAGTATACTATACAGGGTGATTTTTTTTGACCGTCTATTAGAAGTATCTGGAGAACTAAAAGAGATATTGATTTGAAATTTTGGCTGTGGCCGAAACCGGGTCGGATCTATTTAATGAAAATACTTTCAAAATGGTGGCATTTCCGGGAATACCGGAAGTTGACACCAACTTTGTTATCTTAAATGGAATGCTACCATTTTCTATTTTTTTTAGATTCCACAGAAAATTTTAATGTCAATTCGCTATTTTATTAATTAATTTTATGTAATAGATTTTGAAAATTTGTTTGCCTGATTAGTAATTCCAACACCTCGTCTTGCTACCATAGAAAATCGAACATCTTACTGCTAGACGTTATCGAGATATTAATTTTTACATTATCTACCACAACTGTCAAAATAGGTATTGGAAAAAAATTAATATCTCCGAAAATATTAATTTTAGACATAGCGAACCTTTGCTGAATTAACATTAAAATTTCCCGTGGAATCTAAAAAACAATTAAAAATGGTATCATTCTATTTCAGAAAAATGACTTTTTGCTACTTTTGTGCGATCAACATATATGTCGTTGATTAGAAAATTTTATGTAATAGATTTTGAAAATTTGTTTGCCTGATTAGTAACTCCAACACCTCGTCTTGCCACCATAAAAAATCGAACATCTTACTGCTAGACGTTATCGAGATATTAATTTTTACATAATCTACCACAACTGTCAAAATATTGAGAAAAAAAATTATATCTCCGAAAATATTAATTTTAGACACTGCGAACCTTTATTGAATTGACATTAAAATTTTTCGTGGAATCTAAAAAAAAAATAGAAAATGGTAGCATTCCATTTAAGATAACAAAGTTGGTGTCAACTTCCGGTATTTCCGGAAATGCCAACATTTTGAAAATATTTTCGTTAAATAGATCCGACCCGGTTTCGGCCACAGCCAAAATTTCAAATCAATCTCTTTTAGTTCTCCAGATACTTCTAATAGACGGTCAAAAAAATCACCCTGTAAAGGTACAAATTTCATCAATGTATTTGTTCAAATCGTCAAATGATAAAAGATGGGGCATTTCCTGTAAATTTTGAGATTTTCTGCTTGCTTGAGCCCTTTCTACTCGGCATGTTTTAGGTTTTGAAGCCTTTGTGAGAACCGTATTTATTTCAAATCTAAAGGATCGTAATCTCTTGGAGGTAATGCCTACCGACAAGAAAATTGTATTACCTGAGTATACGTAGTGCAAAACATTTGTTATAATAGTAGACTTACGTATCACAATTACAAAAGCATGTTAATATTGCTATATGCGAATCAGATGTGCACCATCAAGATTGGTCAGTAAATACGTCACATCGGTTGAAATTCAACTTAGAATTGATCGTTTAGAGTGTAGATTGTCTTATTCCGGTGATAACAATTCAATTGTATAAAGCCAAGGTCGACACACGATATAAAAGAAGTATCAAAAGGCTTACCATCAGCAAATTAAACTTTAAAGAAAAATCGGAATAATATTATTATAAAAAGGCTGTCCCGTCGCCGCAAAAATGCAGCTTATAACCAAGGACAAAGAAAAGGTATTAAAATTAAAATTTGCACAAAACGTGTGCCTGCATTTATAACTTAAGAACGAAACAATAATATACACGTAAAATGTACGAGAAGATATGTAGTATATCTAGCATCTCCGTCTGCTACATCAGATCTGATTTTAAAGCAAATATGAAATTTAGATTCGCGGATGATATATCAGTATTAGCATCAAGCAAAGAAGAATTAGAGAGGGCTCTGAACGAAATGGAAGCGGTTTTGACGGGGGGCTAACTTAAATTTGTTAGACTGTGCTTTGACGAATTGCCTTACTAAACTATCTGTCTATCACAAAGAAAATTACCTTCCCTTCAAAACCTTGCAAGGCCTCGACCAGTTTGTTCCATCTTCGAAAGAGGCAAACTTGGAACTGGGAATCTCTTGGAATGGTCACATCAAGTCTTTATCCAAACGACCAACTCACCAGACTCACACTTAACAAAACTCTATCCCCCTAACTGAACAACTTTGTCTAATAGGTGATTTTGCAACTGCCAGTCCAACAGGTTTTTATGGTGTCTCAAATAATAATATTAGTATTAACCGCTTAACAGGCTGAATCGAATTAGCCTAACTAGTATACCAATTCAAATAGATCAGGACAAACATGGAGTTAAAAATTTCAGAGCCGACACTGTCGCAGCGCCCAGCAGAGTACGGGACATTTCGACACGAACAGTTACGGTATTGTCGCAGCCACTTCTTTAAATATTTCAACTAGTTTCGTCCATTAGCATGCTTCAATCAGCATTGTTTGAAAATGTGTAAATTTAATTAATTAAAAATACAGATACTTGACCATACATGACGTTATTATCGAATATACCATTGTTAATGAGTTGCTTAATTACTTGGTAAGGTCATTTAGCCAGAGCGTGTATACCAGAGCCCTCAACTTTGTAATTAATGGTTGCCTTTGTTTTGATTATTCCACAAGTGAAGCTAGAAAATTGCTGATCGGGTTTTGATTGGTTTCTCGGCGAGTGCGCTGCTCAAGATTGCGCCTCGAGAAGAACGAGGATCGAACATGCGGAGAAGAGAGACACGAGCACAAAAACTAATGAACAGATCGAAGCCTATCCCATTTTAATTTTATTTTTTATGTTTTGTTATTAATATTTTAACTCATTTTAAGCGCTCCGGTATTTACGAGAACGGCTTTCTTGCGCGATATACTACAGATTCCTATCGCACGGTCTGCATTCGACCCAGTCTGCGTTTTATTTTTCTTTGAATAAAATCGTGAAATTAACCTTGCCGTCTTTATTAATTAACCTGACGCTAATGATTCGCGACAGATTTATTATGCGGGGTCAGTGCACACCAGACACAATAAACACGCAGATACTTCCATGAGCTGCGCTCTGTACCACCAAGAAGATCTCCAAGAATGTTCTGGAGACTTTGGAAAGCGAGCAGGCTAAAGCCGTTGGCTACAGTCTCTAGTTGATTCAAATTTGGCGTTGAATTTATTGAACAATTAACATTACGTGGGCACTTTCACGCAACAAAAAATTATAAAAACCAGCGCCGGCGTATGTAGATTTTAGGCTTTCTTTAGCGCAAGTAGTTGTTAGATATTATAGACCAAGAGCCCATAGACCAAAAATTGTGCATAATAGGTTTACTCCAAAAATGCCTGAGATGTTGTGATTTTTGGGTCGTGGGGCACAGGAATGCCCATGCCAGTTTTTTTTTTTTTTGGTACAGTGATGTGTGGCAGACCCGTAAATGTGTAAAAAAATTGCTTAAAAAAGTATTATAGGTTTAGGACTGGGGTTTGCGGGAAGCGCTAAATAATAAAAAGTAATCCAGGGGACGCGGTTCGCTTGTTGTGAATTCTGGGACATTGACCCGCTGCAGGGGTCAAACTGTGTAAATAAATCACCCCAAAAAAATTGTAGGTTTACGCATGGGGATTGGTGGGATCTCCTAATAGTAGTTAGAAAATGACAGCCTCAGATACGAACCCGTTCGGAGCACATAGCGCCATCGAGTTCTCCAGGTGCCATCGAGTTCTTCGGCAGTGACCTTGAAAGAGACCAGAGGCTGCTGAAGGAGTCGTTGAGTCATCCGAAGAAGTGTCTTCAGCAGCGGCATCTGCAGAAGCCTCTGGTGTCTTTCAAGGTCATTGCTGAAGAAGTGTGCATGTCTTCAGCAGCGTCTGGTGTCTTTCAAGGTCATTGCCGAAGAAGTGGGCATGTCTTCAGCAGCGTCTGGTGTCTTTCAGGGTCATTGCCGAAGAAGTGGTCTTCAGCAGCGGCCAGGCGCATGCGCCGGGGCTATTCCTCAGATCAGTCCATCGAGTTCTCCATCCACTTCAAGTGGGCGTGTCTGCAGCAGCCTCTGGTCATTGCTGAAGAAGAGCCTCTGGTGTCTTGCCGTTGCGCACCCAAGCCGTCATTTTGGGGCCTTTGGTTGTAGCTTAGGCGCCTGCGCCGGGGCTCCGCCTTCAGCAGCTTCTGGTCATTGCTGAAGAAGTGGTCTTCAGCGGCCCCCCTGGTGTCTCTCATTCTGTTGGGCCTTTGGATGTGGCTGAGGCGCCTGCGCCGGGGCTGTCGCGTACAAAGCACGTGTTGTTCAGGCCAGTCCATCCTGGCCCCATCCACTTCTTCGGCAATGACCAGAGGCTGCTGAAGGAGTCATGTCTTCAGCAACTGTGTCTTTGGGGCCTTTGGCCGTGGCTCAGGCGCATGCGCCGGGGCTCTATGAGAGTGGGCGGGGCAACAGCCAATGAGAGCCTATCAGATCTGATCTTGTTGTTAGGTGCTGTTGGGCCTCTGGATGTGGCCCAGGCGCCTGCGCCGGGGTTTTCGCAAAAATAAAAACGTTGAATATATTTTTACATCAATATAATTAAAACTATAATCTGTATACAGAGTGTATTTTCTGGGCAAATCGAAGCCCTGCAGCTTCTCATACCACTCTTCTGACCGATTCATTACCCGGTGTATACTCAACGATGCGGTCATGCAGGATGAGACAGTATGCGGTTGTGTTGGGCGGAAAATTCTCGCTCGACTCAAATTCTAGACGCATATCTATGGGTCCAGGCTTGATGCTTTCCGACTGCTTTGATGCGTCAATCACCACGATGGGCGCTAGATCCTTGAACTGTTCCTTGCCGTATAACGGCTCGCCAACTTTTCCATAGTATGAAGTCTGGAAGTTCTGGTACATTTCGTATAGCAGGGCGTATTTCCCCGTGGAGAAATCCAAGTTTAAATTCTCGTAGGGGAAGCACTCAGAATTCAGGTACAGTTTGACGTTTGTCAGATTGCAGTGGTCAAATTTGCTTGAATCCGTGTCCAAATTCACTTTGCGATTCGTCTGGAAGGCGACAATAACGTAGCGGGGTTTCTCCAACCGTATTGCAGTCTTGACGGCCCACGTTTGTTTCGTAGCTTGCGGCAACACCGGATACTCGTACAGCTCCCAGCTGCGAAAACATATCTGCAACGTTCTCTCTTCTTCGACAATATTGAGAAGTTTTAGGTATTCAGCATCCGATGGATAGACGTACGGCACCCTCCAATGAACCTTGCTCAACTCAATTCTGGTGTCCTCGTTACCCACGAAAGCGTTCCTATCGTTTTTCGATCGAGTCAAAATGAGCTCGTGACACACATTTAACAGAATTTTGGGGTAATCTTCCAAGAATCCCAGCAGGATTCTTCCCGGGATGCACACGTTAAAGTTCCCGTTCGCGTCGATAAGGTGGCTCGGTGAGTCTCCCGTATTCGTCCAGCCGGCATTCTCCAGGGCACCTACCTCACCCACATTCAGAGAAACTACACCCTTCAGTGTGCTCGTGATGCCCACGTTTTTTGTTCGATCCACCTCCACCCCGTTTATTTCATAGCGGACGTCGTCAAAGAGGAAACTGAGGGCGTTATTTGTTAAAGCCGCATTTCCGCCTCCTGCACCCTTGATGAACCTGCCCTCTATGTAGATGCTGCTTAGATGCGGCAGTACGTAAACGTCTTGTTGGTGGATTGGTATGCGAATTTCGTCATTGGCGTTGAATGTTGTTGTTGTCACGAACGGCTGATGTACGTGCACCTCGACACGGCGTGCTGACTCATCCAAAACAGCACCGTCCAGAACACGAAACGTGTCTACGTTTATGTGTGTCATTATTCAAATGCGGTTCCCTTGTTGAAGCACAAGTACTAACTGGCAGCACCGTTAATTTTCTTGCTTAAATACTCTCCATACAACCGTGCGCATGCGCAGTCTTATTCTTGCTCGTGTCATCAGCCAGACAGACAGACAGACAGACAGACGGAGAGACGGACAGACAGACAGACAGACAGACGGAGAGACGGACAGACAGACAGACAGACAGACAGACAGACAGACAGACGGACCGACAGACATACAGACAGACAACTACTGATAAGAATTCGGAAGTAGGAGAATAACTATAGATTCCTTTTTGTCTCATCGAGCTGATTAATTTGATACCCTACATGATCTAGGTGGGCGAGGCAAGGAGCGTGGCCGGGGGCGCGGTCAGTGAGTGGCCACCCCTAAAAACCATCCCTAAAAACCACCCCCAAAAATCACCCTCCAAAACCACCCCAAGAACCGCCCCTAAAAACCACCCCTAAAAGCTACCCCTAAAACCACCCCCTAAAACCACCCCCAAAAACCACCCCCAAAAACCACCCCTAAAATCCACCCCAATATTCGGATACCTCTAGTCGAGTCCTTTAATTTGACACCCCACATGACATAGTTTTTACGTAGGGTTTAGCATAAATTTAGACTACTGTTCTCAAATAATTAGCGATGTAGAATGTTCTACTACCGGGAACCAAGATGTTTGCATATATCAATCAGATGGTTCCCACACGTGTCCGAAACGCATTAAGATAACAAGTAATTTCAAATAAACAAACTGGAGAATGTTCTAGAATGTTTTTTTCCCACACGTGTCCGAAACGCATTAAGATAACAAGTAATTTCAAATAAACAATCAGAAGAATATTCTAGAATGTTATTTTATTGTAATAATACAAACAAACAAACGGGTCACCTTGTAGTGTCTACAACGTATTAAATGCACATGCAGAGCGTGGGATCAAACCTAAACAAACATATCCTATCGGCAAGATGAAAGGTTATTTCCCATAATAAAAACAATTATAACATCTCTTATCGGCGGCGAACGTGCTTTTTTCTTAAACTTTAATATCAATATTTATTTAGTATAAACAATTGTAAATTTCCGAGAAAATAAATATTAATTCTGTAACTTCTGTTTACAATCATAAGTATATACGGATGATTTGAAAGACGGGCTTGTGGGCCGCCGATTAGCTCAGTTGGTTGGAGCGAGGGCTCCGGTGCGTGGGGACCCGGGTTCGAATCCCGGTCGGCGTCATTTCCAGAACGTTTGCGAAAACCCCGGCGCATGCGCCTGAGCCACGGCCAAAGGCCCCAAAGACACCGTTGCTGAAGACATGACTCCTTCAGCAGCCTCTGGTCATTGCCGAAGAAGTGGATGGGGCCAGGATGGACTGGCCTGAACAACACGTGCTTTGTACGCGACAGCCCCGGCGCAGGCGCCTCAGCCACAGAATGAGAGACACCAGGGGGGCCGCTGAAGACCACTTCTTCAGCAATGACCAGAAGCTGCTGAAGGCGGAGCCCCGGCGCAGGCGCCTAAGCTACAACCAAAGGCCCCAAAATGACGGCTTGGGTGCGCAACGGCAAGACACCAGAGGCTCTTCTTCAGCAATGACCAGAGGCTGCTGCAGACACGCCCACTTGAAGTGGATGGAGAACTCGATGGACTGATCTGAGGAATAGCCCCGGCGCATGCGCCTGGCCGCTGCTGAAGACCACTTCTTCGGCAATGACCCTGAAAGACACCAGACGCTGCTGAAGACATGCCCACTTCTTCGGCAATGACCTTGAAAGACACCAGACGCTGCTGAAGACATGCACACTTCTTCAGCAATGACCTTGAAAGACACCAGAGGCTTCTGCAGATGCCGCTGCTGAAGACACTTCTTCGGATGACTCAACGACTCCTTCAGCAGCCTCTGGTCTCTTTCAAGGTCACTGCCGAAGAACTCGATGGCACCTGGAGAACTCGATGGCGCTATGTGCTCCGAACGGGTTCGTATCTGAGGCTGTCATTTTCTAACTACTCCTAATTTACCCCCAAACATCATGAATGTCGACTCCCATTCATTTTGGTTGGTACAAAGAGGCGCCACTCTCGCGACATTTTGTAAATTCACTCAGGTAAAAAAAATCATAAGTTTATGAATGGCGTTCAGTAACTTGTTTAATATAAACATACTGAGTGCGAAAATACATTCACCATCGTTGAAAAGTGGTACAAAAGTCTTGCCATTCACGATAATTGATTGTGCACTGAAGCTTCGTTCCTGCTGCGTGTAGATTACTGCAGTAAATAGGAAATGCAAGAAATTAAAAAAAAATTAAAATGGTTCTATGAAACGTTTAGCTGCACATACCAGGCAGGCGATATTCCAGAAGAATACAAACGGAACATCATAGTAGCTTTGTCAAAAAGGAAAGGCGCGGATACGTGTGGAAATTTTAGAACGATCAGTTTGACTTCCCACGTGTCAAAAATTTTAACTAGAATTGTGCAAATAATGTGCAAATAATTAGGAGAAATTTTAGAGAAATTGGATCTAGTACCAAAAGCATTAGGAATGAGGCAGGAGATATCCTAATCGAAAGCGGGGAGAAGGCAGATAGGTGGAAAGAATATTTAGGAAACTTATATGCGGGACAGGAAGTGCAAGATATATTAGAAAGCGAAAGCAGTGTAGAGGGGGATAACCTAGGGAGTCCTATAATGAGAGAAGAGTTTGAGATAGCACTAAAAAGTTTAAGGAATAATAAAGCACCAGGTATAGATGGCTTGCAGGCAGAAATCTTAAAGTGCGCAGGTCAAGAGGTAATAGATCGTTTATTTAAATTAGTTAGTCGCATATACCTGACAGGCGAGATTCCAGAAGATTACAAACGGAACATCATAGTAGCTTTGCCAAAAAGAAAAGGCGCGGATAGATGCGAAAATTTTAGAACTATCAGTTTAACTTCCCATGCGTCAAAAATTTTAACTAGAATTGTGCAAAGAAGGATGGAGAAAAAGGCGGAAGAAATATTAGGAGAAGATCAGTTCGGATTTAGACGAAATAGAGGAACGCGCGAGGCCATTCTAGCTTTACGAGTAATTATAGAAAAAACGATAGAAAAGAGAAAGAGCGTCTATATAGGATTTGTAGATTTAGAAAAAGCCTTCGACAACGTAAAATGGGGGAAGATGTTCGAAGTGCTGAGAAAGGTAGGGATGAAATACAGGGACAGAAGAATAATACATAATCTCTACAAAGAGCAAAAGGCAGTTATAGAATGTGAGCAGGAACAAAGGGAAGTAGATATCCGGAAGGGAGTGAGACAGGGATGTGCATTGTCACCTCTAGTTTTCAACTTATATATCGAAGATGCGATTAATATTGTTAAGGAAAGAACAGCCTCAGGGATCAATGTACAGGGCCAAACTATTAACATGCTCAGATTTGCGGATGATATAGCAGTGTTAGCATCTAGCAAAGAAGAATTAGGAGCGGCTTTGAATGAAATGGAAGCAGTTTTGACACAGGGCTTCGGCATGAAAATCAATAAAAAGAAAACTAAAATTTTGGTATGTAGGGGATGTGAAAATAGAACTAAAATGGAAATACAAATTGGAAATGAGAAGATAGAGGAGGTCGCGGATTTCTGCTACTTAGGAAGTAAAATAACTCCAGACGGTAGGAGCACTAAAGATATAAAACAAAGAATGGCGCAGGGCCGAGTTGCGTTTAACAAAAAGAAACAACTGTTATGCTCGAGAACGGTTAATATAGAGACTAGGAAGAGACTCTTAACGTCGTATGTATGGAGTACGGCATTATACGGGTGCGAAACTTGGACAATAGGAGAAGCGGATAGAAAAAGAGTAGAAGCGTTTGAAATGTGGTGCTACAGACGCATGATGAAGATACCGTGGATAGATAAGGTTAGCAATAGGGAAGTATTAGAAAGAGTTGGAGAAAAGCGAATGGTATGGAAAACAATAAAGAGTAGGAGAGATAGGATGGTAGGACACCTTCTAAGACACGAAGGAATAGTTCGTGACATAGTAGAGTCAGAGATAGGAATAAAAAGAGGTAGGGGTAGGCCTAGATTAGACTACTGCTCTCAAATAGTTAGGGATGTAGGATGTTCTACTTTTAGGGAAATGCGTAGGTTAGCTCAGGATAGAAAAGAATGGAGGTACGCGTCCAACCAGTCTTCGGACTGAGAACCTTATGATGATGATGTGCAAATAGGGATGGAGAAGAGGGCGGAAGAAATATTAGGAGAAGATCAGTTCGGATTTAGAAGAAATAGGGGAACGCGCGAGACCATTCTAGCTTTACGACTACTAATAGAAAAAGCAATAAAAAAGGGAAAGAGACCCTATAAACGATTTGCAGATTTGGAAAAAGCATTCGACAATGTGAAATGGAGGAAGATGTTCGAAGTGCTCAAAACGGTAAGGATTAAGTATATGTATAGGGATAGAAGAATAATTTATTCATAATCTACACAAAGAGCAAACGGCAGTTACAGAATTTGAGTAGGAACATAGAGAAGTAAATATCCGAAAGGGAGTGAGGCAGGGACGTGCGTTATCGCCTCTAGTTCTTAATTTATATATCGAAGATGCGATGAATATTGTTAAAGACATCAGAATAGCTGCTGGAATTAATATAAGGGTCAAACTATTTATATGCTCAGATTTGCGAATGATAGCATCCAGCGATCCAGCAAAGAAGAATTAGGAAGGACTCTGAACGAAATGGAAGCGGTTTTGACGGAGGGCTATGGTATGAAGATCAATAAAAAGAAAACCGAAATTTTGTTGTGTAGGGGGCGTGAAAATAGGGCTAAAACTAAAATACAAATAGGAAACGAGAAGATAGAGGAAGTCTCAGATTTCTGCTATTTAGGAAGTCAAATAACTCTAGATTTAAGACAAAGAATAGCGCAGGGCAGAGTCGCATTTTAAAAAAAGAACCAACTATTATGCTCGGAAATGATAAATGTAGAAACTCGGAAGAGGCTCTTAAAAACGTATGTATGGAGTACAGCAGTGTCCGGGTGCGAAACTTGGACGATAGGAGAAGCGGATTGGGAAAAATTAGAAGCATTTGGAATGTGGCACTATAGACGCATGACGAAGATACCGTGGGTAGATAAGGTTAGCAACAGAGAGGTATTAGAAAAAGTTGGAGAAAAGCGAACTTTATGGAAGACAGTAAAGAATAGGAGAGATAGGATAGTAGGACACCTTCTGAGGCACGAAGGCTTAGTTCGCAACATACTAGAGTCAGAGATAGGAATAAAAAGTGGTAAGGGTAGGCTGATATTGGACTACTGCTCTCAAGTAGTTAGGGATATAGGATGTTCAACTTTTAGGGAAAAGCGTAGGTTAGCTCAGGATAGGAAAGATGGAGGTACGCGTCCAACCAGTCTTCGGACTGAAATCTTTATGATGAAGGGTGAAAATTTATAATTGCTTTCTTTCAAGCTTTCTGGCGGGCCCTTGTACCACCGTTCAATGATAAGGAATGTAGTTTTGTACTCAGCAGGTTCATCATAATCAAATTCTTGAATGCCATTCATAAACTTATGATTTTTTTACGTAAGTTTTTTTTTACAAAATGTTGCGTCTCTAGCGCCCCCCTGTACCAATTTTTTTTATCGGCAACGGTGAATACTCGACTTTTGTGATTGAAATAACTTGTCTCCAAGTTTTGAAGAGTAAACTTATGATTTTTTTTACCTGAGTGAATTTACAAAATGTCGCGAAAGTGGCGCCTCTTTGTACCAACCAAAATGAATGGGAGTTGAGATTCATGATGTTTGGGGGTAAATTAGGAGGTCCCTCCAATCCCCATGCGTAAACCTACAATTTTTTTGGGGGTGTTTTATTTACACAATTTGACCCCTGTAGCGGTGCAGTGTCCCAGAATTCACAACAAGTGAACCGCGTCCGCTGGATTACTTTTCATTATTTAGCGCTTCCCACAAACCCCAGTCCTAAACCTATAATACTTTTTTAAGCAATTTTTTTACACATTTACAGGTCTGCCACACATCACTGTACCAAAAACAAAAACTGGCATGGACATTTCTGTGCTCCACGACCCAAAAATCATATAACATCTCAGGCATTTTTGGAGTAAACCTATTATGCACAATTTTTGATCTATGGGCTCCTGGTCTATTAGATATTCGGCGTTTTTTCTCAGCTTTTTAGAGCATTCTATGTTCTATAGAACCTTCGCTGACGGCTAATTCTTGGCCGGTTTTCCTACTTTTTGTAGCATAAATCCTTCAGCAGATGGCTTCTTTAGTAAAATATCACAGCTTTTCTCACGCTGCCGTGTACATAATTCAAAATAATAATTCAAAGTAGTAGGTTGTACACAGAAAATAAAAAAATTACAATTTTGCAAATAACTTTCTATGAACCGTCAAGAAATGTCAGAATATATTATTTATGAAGAGCGTACACAGATTTTGATTTTCAAATTCAATGGCGTAGCCGAGAACAGTTAAAAATATAGATTCAGAAGGCGCAACTCCCTTATTATACGAAATGCAGGAAAACTTCATATTACTTTCATGGCTGGCCCCCTATTTTCCAGCCACGTACGATATTTTTTTATAACTTTAGTGTTCTCGGAGCTTTCGGGAAAAAAATTTTGCTCATGCCAATGTTATATAAGAGACCCCCTTTAATTTGTGATTCTCTATCATATAAAATTATTTTCACTTATGCAGACTGTCCCATTTCTTCTGCACAGCACCTAACTTCGTTTTTTTTAATGGAACATCCTGTATTTCACTTCATTTTCGAATTTCTTGATCGATTTGACTGTCAGGTTGTATAAAGTCATTTTGTCTAAATTTCATATTTTTTAAGTTGCGGGCATTTTTTGCGAATATTGACAGATGTAGAGCAATTTTTAAATTTCAATATTTAGGCATTGAATGAAACTGTTAGCAGTAATATTTTAGTGGAGTGAAAGCAATATGTAGGAACAACTTCTGCTGTAAGAAAAAATTGAAACTGTTATACAGAGTATTAGCAATTACATAACCAAATTAGAAAACTTAAGAACACCAAAAGGACTTGTACCTTGACGCAGTTCTAGTAATACTGGGACGGGTGGGATGATCTAAAGAGCCGAACCATAGGTTTAACCATTTGGAGGGGTTTTTATTTGAGAAGCCAGACTAAATCAAGTCCCTGAAAGGGGGCAGCAGCTCTTTCAGTAATCATAGAGGCAGAGATCGTGAGGGTCGGTATGGCACTGTGATACACACTACTGCGATGTGGAAGGCAACGGGAAACCACCACATTATTCTATCCCTGGTACAGCGTACTTCGAATTTATGATGATGGCACCTTCTGGAGTAAAATATTCCGGAGGTAAAATAGTCCCACATTCGGATCTCCGGGCGGGGACTGCTTCGGGGGGAGTCATCAGAAATGATAAGTGTAACATCACACGAGTCGGAGCGTGGAATGAAACAAGTAGGAAAGTTAAAGAATTTGAAAATTAAGATGGATAGGTTAGCATTAGACGTAGTAGGTATTAGTGAAGTGCGATGGCCAGAAGCCGGAGACTTCTGGAGCGGAGATTTTAGAGTAATACACACAGGATCTGTAGGAGGAAATTCGGGAGTAGGAATTGTTATGCGGAAAAAAGTAGGGCAGAGTGTAGAAAATTTCTTACAGCAAAGTGACAGGGTAGTTATGGTTAGGTTAGATTCGAAACCAGTAAAAACAGTAATAATACAGGTATATATGCCCACTTCTAACTACAGTGATGAGGTCGTAGAGGCAGTTTATAGTGATATTGAACATGTGCTAGATTTTGTGAGAGGACACGAAAATTTAATAATTATAGGAGATTTCAATGCAGTCGTAGGCACAGTGCGAGAGGGCGGAATAGTTGGTCCCTTTGGATTAGGCAATAGGAACGATAGGGGAGTGAGACTGATAGAGTTCTGCGATAAACATAACTTAACGGTCGCGAACACTCTATTTCACCATCATGTTAGGAGACGCTACACGTGGAAGATGCCAGGAGACCTAGGGAGATATCAAATAGATTACATTCTTGTTAGGCAAAGATTTAGAAATCAAGTTAGGGATTGTAGAAGTTATCCAGGAGCAGATATAGATAGTGATCACAATATAGTCGTTATGAAGGCCAATCTTAAATTTAAGATTTTGAAAAAACGAAGCGGAAGAAGGTATCTTGACCCAGAGAAACTAAAAGATGATGATACGCGCGATAAGTTCGAGAAAAAGACAAACGAGGTACTAAAGGGCGCGGGCGAAAATATTGTTAGGGACATAGAGGAAGAATGGAATTGCATTAAAAATAGTTTAGTTTCCTCAGCTAGGGATATTTTGGGTCATAAACAGAATGAAAGTAGGAAACCCTGGATAACAAAACATATTGTGAGCCTAATAGAGGAAAGGCGCAAATATAAAAATAGGTTAGATGAAATAGGGAAACAAAGATATAAGGCGATCAAGTGGGAAATTATTCGGAAATGTAGGAAAGCGAAAGAGCAATGGATCGACGATAAGTGCAAAGAAGTGGAAAATAAGTTCGAAATAGGAAAGACTGATGAAGCATATAAAATAATTAGGAGAAATTTTAGAGAAATTGGATCTAGTACCAAAAGCATTAGGAATGAGGCAGGAGATATCCTAATCGAAAGCGGGGAGAAGGCAGATAGGTGGAAAGAATATTTAGGAAACTTATATGCGGGACAGGAAGTGCAAGATATATTAGAAAGTGAAAGCAGTGTAGAAGGGGATAACCTAGGGAGTCCTATAATGAGAGAAGAGTTTGAGCTAGCACTAAAAAGTTTAAGGAATAATAAAGCACCAGGTATAGATGGCTTGCAGGCAGAAATCTTAAAGTGCGCAGGTCAAGAGGTAATAGATCGTTTATTTAAATTAGTTAGTCACATATACCTGACAGGCGAGATTCCAGAAGATTACAAACGGAACATCATAGTAGCTTTGCCAAAAAGGAAAGGCGCGTATAGATGCGAAAATTTTAGAACTATCAGTTTAACTTCCCATGCGTCAAAAATTTTAACTAGAATTGTGCAAAGAAGGATGGAGAAAAAGGCGGAAGAAATATTAGGAGAAGATCAGTTCGGATTTAGACGAAATAGAGGAACGCGCGAGGCCATTCTAGCTTTACGAGTAATTATAGAAAAAACGATAGAAAAGAGAAAGAGCGTATATATAGGATTTGTAGATTTAGAAAAAGCCTTCGACAATGTAAAATGGGGGAAGATGTTCGAAGTGCTGAGAAAGGTAGGGATGAAATACAGGGACAGAAGAATAATACATAATCTCTACAAAGAGCAAAAGGCAGTTATAGAATGTGAGCAGGAACGAAGGGAAGTAGATATCCGGAAGGGAGTGAGACAGGGATGTGCATTGTCACCTCTAGTTTTCAACTTATATATCGAAGATGCGATTAATATTGTTAAGGAAAGAACAGCCTCAGGGATCAATGTACAGGGCCAAACTATTAATATGCTCAGATTTGCGGATGATATAGCAGTATTAGCATCTAGCAAAGAAGAATTAGGAGCGGCTTTGAATGAAATGGAAGCAGTTTCGACACAGGGCTACGGCAAGAAAATCAATAAAAAGAAAACTAAAATTTTGGTATGTAGATGGAGTGAAAATAGAACTAAAATTGAAATACAAATAGGAAATGAGAAGATAGAGGAGGTCGCGGATTTCTGCTACTTAGGAAGTAAAATAACCCAAGACGGTAGGAGCACTAAAGATATAAAACAAAGAATGGCGCAGGGCCGAGTTGCGTTTAACAAAAAGAAACAACTGTTATGTTCGAGAACGGTTAATATAGAGACTAGGAAGAGACTCTTAAAGTCGTATGTATGGAGTACGGCATTATACGGGTGCGAAACTTGGACAATAGGAGAAGCGGATAGGAAAAGAGTAGAAGCGTTTGAACTGTGGTGTTACAGACGCATGATGAAGATACCGTGGATAGATAAGGTTAGCAATAGGGAAGTATTAGAAAGAGTTGGGGAAAGGCGAAAGGTATGGAAAACAATAAAGAGTAGGAGAGATAGGATGGTAGGACACCTTCTAAGACACGAAGGAATAGTTCGCGACATACTAGAGTCAGAGATAGGAATAAAAAGAGGTAGGGGTAGGCCTAGATTAGACTACTGCTCTCAAATAGTTAGGGATGTAGGATGTTCTACTTTTAGGGAAATGCGTAGGTTAGCTCAGGATAGAAAAGAATGGAGGTACGCGTCCAACCAGTCTTCGGACTGAGAACCTTACGATGAAGAACACCATAACTTTGTAATTTCAAATAGAACCTTATTGTTTTTAGGCCATTGTTAAATTCCCCATAATATTGCCTTTCATTTTGCTATACGTTTCTCTATACCCAAAATCAACCGTTTTTGTCTTGTCTTGTCTTGTCTTGTCTTGTCTTGTCTTGTCTTGTCTTGATTTCTTGTTTTGCAAAATTCATTTTCACTTAAGAAAACCTAGTTATACCTGCGAAACAAAATTTATGACTTAACGTTTTTCATCGCCAACCGAGTATTAATTATCAAATCATATTTGCTAGATTTATCTGGAAAATACAAATATTTCAAAATCGACTAATTTTGGGATAGGGAAGTGTATTGCCAGGTATTGAATTAAGAATGAAATATGCTATTAACACCAATAAGTAAATTGTTAGGGTACCATTTAAAAGAATTTTGATAACATCATTATCTCGAAGGCATGACGCATGAACCCATGAACTGTCAACTCGTTTAAAAATCCCAAAAAACTCCCGAAATTTCGTTCATAACTTTCATAACTGTTACTTTTGAAACACGCCGTATAATGCTATAACCAGCATTTCTGGTAATGGAAAGTATAATCGTTGTTACGAAAACTGATCTTAGCATCTCGACCTGAGCAAGAGCGACAGCACGAAGCAGGCAGCCGTTTCGCGAAAATGCGTACGTTGACATTCCGTCTGTGCCATCTGTTACATCAAGACGAACTGCACACGGGCATAAATTTCGCAAAAATCCCAGCGAACGATCCTATCTGTTGTGCATTTTAGCATCTCGCATGTCAACGGGTGTTGGCGTCAGGAGTGGCCGGCCGCATTTGAGCCAGTTTTGGAAATTCGGGACCCGCCGAGAGTTTTGTATAAGGCGGCTCGTATTCGTTCGACGGCCAGATTTGAGATTTCTATCGGAGGCAGTAAATTCACGGCGCAGACAAGTAAATGCAACAAACGGTGGATCAGCCAAACAAACATCACCAGCGCCATGGCCGCTGTACGCTTCAAGACCTGCCTTTGTCATCTTGATTTACTCCGTTTTAGGATTTCGGCTAACTTAACTTCGCCGCCATGAATCTTTACTTCTTTTATTTCAGGCTCACTCCGAAACATCTCGTCCTGTGAAAAACTATATCAAATTAACTTTTCATTAATTTTCTTAAAAACGCAGCCGAAATTTTAGTCAAAACATGTAACGTCTTCTATTATTTATTAATTATCTTGGCCATTAAGCATATTTAACGAGCAAATAACATAAAAGGTATACATTTCACGAGAGTATGTATTTTCAAGTTGAAGTACCTTCTGAGAAAACGATACATAAAAAAATGTACATCTGCCCACATTAAGTAGCAGAAATTAAAAAATAAACACGGCTAAGTATTGGTAAAAGGTAAATTTCTGCAGTTTAAAGTTGTGTTTGTTCAAGAATTACTGGCAAGCCGCTCGTATCAGTTTGCGTGTACTGTTTTGTTAGAAAATGCGGCCATTCACTAGAACAATATATTATTTGTACTTCAAGTTTACCTTTTCATCCTTAAGTTACATATAGGTAGGTATAACTAGTATGAAGTTACTTAACAAATATTTCCCAATTTCAACGCCAAAATTTATTTTGTAATTTAAAACACGTGTAAGGGAAAATTTAATGTACGAAGGTACCGACTCTTTTCCCAGTTTCAAATAGTATGATTAATAAAAGCGATACCTTACTTTCGACACATCATGGCATTGATCCAGATCTATCAGAACCTGGTTGCTGTGAAGATACAGAGAAAATAAGTTTTGAGCATCTCCGCCAAAATAAGAATAGTTCTACGACGCCCATCATCATCATCATAAGGTTCTCAGTCCGAAGACTGGTTGGATGCGTACTTCCACTCTTTTCTATCCTGAGCTAACCTACGCATTTCCCTAAAAGTAGAACATCCTACATCCCTAACTATTTGAGAGCAGTAGTCTAATCTAGGCCTACCCCTACCTCTTTTTATTCCTATCTCTGCCTCTAGTATGTCGCGAACTATTCCTTCGTGTCTTAGAAGGTGTGCTACCATCCTATCTCTCCTACTCTTTATTGTCTTCCATACCTTTCGCTTTTCCCCAACTCTTTCTAATACTTCCCTATTGCTAACCTTATCTATCCACGGTATCTTCATCAAGCGCCTGTAGCACCACATTTCAAACGCTTCTACTCTTTTTCGATCCGCTTCCCCTATTGTCCATGTTTCGCACCCGTATAATGCCGTACTCCATACATACGACTTTAAGAGTCTCTTCCTAGTCTCAATATTAACCGTTCTCGAACATAACAGTTGTTTATTTCTGTTAAACGCAACTCGGCCCTGCGCTATTCTTTGTTTTATATCTTTAGTGCTCCTACCGTCTTGAGTTATTTTACTTCCTAAATAGCAGAAATCCGTGACCTCCTCTATCTTCTCATTTCCTATTTGTATGTCAACTTTAGTTCTATTTTCACATCCCCTACATACCAAAATTTTAGTTTTCTTTTTATTGACTTTCATGCCATAGCTCTGTGTCAAAACTGCTTCCATTTCATTCAAAGCCGCTCCTAATTCTTCTTTGCTAGATGCTAACACTGCTATATCATCCGCAAATCTGAGCATGTTAATAGTTTGACCCTGTACGTTAATCCCTGAGGCTGTTCTGTCCTTAACAATATTAATAGCATCTTCGATATATAAGTTGAAAACTAGAGGTGACAATGCACATCCCTGGTCTCACTCCCTTCCGGATAACTACTTCCCTTCGTTCCTGCTCACATTCTATAACTGCCTTTTGCTCTTCGTAGAGATTATGTATTATTGTTATGATGGTGAAATAAAGTGTTCGCGACCGTTAAGTTATGTTTATCGCAGAACTCTATCAGTCTAACTCCCCTATCGTTCCTATTGCCTAATCCAAAGGGACCAACTATTCCGCCTTCTCGCCCTGTGCCTACCACTGCATTGAAATCTCCTATAATTATTAAATTTTCGTGTCCTCTCACAAAATCTAGCACATGTTCAATATCACTATAAACTGCCTCTACGACCTCATCACTGTAGTTAGAAATGGGCATATATACCTGTATTATTACTGTCTTTACAGGTTTCGAATCTAACCTAACCATAACTACCCTGTCACTTTGCTGTAAGAAATTTTCTACACTCTGCCCTACTTTTTTCCGCATAACAATTCCTACTCCCGAATTTCCTCCTACGGATCCTGTGTGTATTACTCTAAAATCTCCGCTTCAGAAGTCTCCGGCTTCTGGCCATCTCACTTCACTAATACCTACTACGACGCCCATACCAATTTTATTCCCTTGGTAAAAATGAACTTTCTGGATACTTTGCAAACGGTATCATTACTAGATCTCTAAGTCTCCTGGTTTTATCTTATTTACATTTGACTAACTCGACATATTTAACATTTTGCATTTCATTTAAATTATTGTCTGCGACTATTTGCGAATCTGCATTTGATCTCAGTGCGTCTGACACTTTTCTTTACAAAGCTTTAATCTATTTACATGGACAGTCTCATAATTTCTAATATTTAATTCTATGATTAACATTGCCTTCTTTTCTAAAAGTCTGTAGGGTCCTTTCCAAGGTTTGCATAACTTCTTGGTCAGTCCCAGCTTTGAACTAGGATCAAATAGACTAAATCTACGGATATTCTACCATTATAGATGTACCTCCCTCCCAATACTCAAATCATGAGACTCAGTCCCCAACAGACTCCGATGGGACGTATCTCAGAGACAGCCTTTTGAACAATAGGATGACACGAAAAAAATTTCACTCAAGCAACAAACCTTTCCGCATGGCACCCTACTTTTCCCAAAAAGAACCCCCCCCCCCATTCCGTGTGGACATTTTTAAAAAACATGACGAAGAACATAAAGATCCTTTTGTTCAAGGGAGCTGTAGATAAGGTAATAGATTTTGTAGATAAATTTGTGAATAAGGAATTGTACTATTTAATTTGAATGCTAGGTAAGAAAAAAAAAGAAAAAAACGTCTAATATACTCAGATCTGGTGATCTTGCAGGCCACAATATAGTCCATTTGTACCCAACCATCTACCCGGAATATGATTTTCTAAATAATTTCAACTATTGCAGAATTGTGTACAGGGGCACCATCTTGTTGGAAATATACCCTGTTTATGTTTATTAACGGAACATTTTCCATTATCACCTCTGCGTTAATCTATATATATAAAAGAAAGTCGTGTTAGTTACTTCACTTATAACTCAAGAACGGCTGAACCGATTTAGCTGAAAATTGGCAGGGAGGTAGTTTAGAGCCAGGAGAAGGACATAGGATACTTTTTATCCCGTTTCAAGTTTGGTAGCGATCGGATCAACAGAATTTTTTTTCTTGGTTTTGTGCGAGGCGGGGGCTTGAAATGACACATATCAACTGTCAGATTTGACAAATAAAATTCAGACCGTCAGAAAGTATTAAATAAATTTTATTTGTCAAATCTGACAGTTGATAAGTGTCATATCAAGCCCCCGCCTCGCACAAAACAAACTTTACAGGAACACTCGCTGGGCTAATCTGAAGATTAACTTACAGTAGGTGCCGCGCATGTCGTACCGGGACCGGGCAGCAAATAATTTATAAAGTGAAAATGCAAATGCCATTCGCAGTTTATCAAGTTTCAAACGATTTTACCACAATTATTTCTTCAGAGGCAGCAACGCGCCGGGTACCAGCTATGTATCTATATAAATAAAAATCAATTGCCACATGTATGTAAGCTCATCACTTGAGAACGGCTCGACCGATTTGGCTGATTTCTTTTTTGTTGTGTTCGTAATTTTCAGGACAAGGTTTGTATGAAAGAAAATTTTGGAAAATCCACCGGGAAAGTAGAAAATTTGGAAGGTAAAAGTTTGTATGAAAATCTGTTTGACAAACAAAAATGTGACGTTCAGTTTGACAGTTCTAAAAATTGAATTGTCAGTGTGTTATCGGTGGTGATCATGTATTTGGTGGTTCTTTGGAAAAAATGCTACCAGTGAGGCGTCGAAATATCGGTCGGCGTACGCGAAGAGCGTAGACAGCGTTTGGAGCCAAGTCGATAAGAATTTCTCAAGCCTCAAGCGCGATCCTATATAACTCCGGAACAACGGATACAGTCGAGTTCGACGCGCTCAGTTGGAGCTTACGCACAAAATAATTTGGAACGTCGACAAAACAGAGGCCGAACGTGGCATTAGGGAACGAGAAATTGGAAAAGTTGCCCGGAAAATTGGAAAATTCGGAAAAACTGAAAGTACTTTTTTCTATGGGATTTTTGTATGATATGGATATGCGTAAGTCGGGAAATTCGAACAAACTGTAAAAATCATAATTTTGGAAAATCGAACGGAAAATTTGAAAATTCGGGAAAAACTAAAAGTGCTTAACGGCTGGACCGATTTGGTTGATTTTTTTTGTTGTGATCGTAATTGTCAGGATAAGGTTTGTATGAAAGAAATTTTTTGGAGAATCCACCGGAAAATGTGAAAATTCGGGAAAAACTGAAAGTGCTTAACTGTTGAACGGATTTGGCTAATTCTTTTCAAAAATAAGGTTTTTAAGCATCGAAAAATTGGAAAAGTTGCCCGGAAAATTGGAAAATTAGGAAAAACTGAAAGTGCTTTTTTCTATTGGATTTTTGTATGATATGGATAGGCGTAAATCGGGAAATTCGGACAAACTGTTACAATCATAATTTTTTGTATGCGCTCGCGATCATAACTGACGATAGGAACGACATATTTGGTTGAACATAAACGTAATCAGAAAAATGTTTCACATTGAATAAACGATTTGGTTAATGAATCAAAAATTCAATACGAAAAGTAATTTTAGGCAGGACAACGTCTGCCGGGCCGCTAGTATTCAATAAATTAACGTATCTCAATCCCGTTAAGTTTCCATCAAAAATTTGGTACGCTAGTTGACCACCCAAAATAAAACACGAAACGTTAAATCCAAAACGTCCTTGCCTCTGACGTTCAAAAGTTTGGTGCTGATTTGTATCAGACCAGTGACGCACATTATAGCTGTTAAATAATCCTACGCTGCTTATATGAGTTTCATCTGTCCAAATGACAGACTGCCCAAATTCTGGATTTTCTTGAATTTCATTTAAGTGCCACCTACAAAAAATAAGCCTTCTTTACTAAGTATCTATTAATAAAACTAAAAAAAGTAGCTCAGATTCGCGAAAACCCCGAGGCTCTATCTCTGCTGCTTCTATGAGAAACCCCCAAATCACAACGAAAATAGGACTGTACGCAGACACCAATTTTTTTTCAAAGGATGAGTGATTTTATGAGTTGTGACCTGAGTCGCCGTGGGGCGATCGACTTCTCATTCACCTTTGCTTTAACAGTTTAACATATGTACTTCTTCCGACAAGCAACTTTGTGTGTAATACTGTAACGATACCCATAGAGCAAGGATATGTTTTGGAACAAAAACAGAGACAACTCACATTTACATAGGTACATATATCATGTTACGATAAAGTTTGTAGAACGGTCAATGAGCGCATTTCATAGCCAATGTGTACTTTTGCTGGTAAATCCAGATAATACTTGACCTGGCCCGACCCCCATTAGCAAAAGTACTTAAAAAGCAAAAACAAGAAGACTCAAATAAACTATGTTTGATTTGAGGACAAACATGCCCAAACATTTATTATTAATTGTAGCCTTGATATTCTTACGCCTATATTTTTTCCCAAAATACTGTTGGCTGTGCAAGTTAAGGTGGTTGCGATTACTGTATTCAGTTAACTTTATTATGGTAATTTTCTAGGAAACTGCAAGCGAAGTGCCTATGTAATGTAATTTATGATTCATTATTTGTGGGGTATTGCTTCTCATCTTCTGCCAGTTGGGAAGGTTGTATTACAATTGGCACAAAAGGCGTGTACCATGTTAAGTGACTCTTCTAATGATGAAAGCGAATTGTTTTATTGTGGTGTGTGTGCTTGTAATGCAGCAGCGATTTCCTTTCCCGCCGGGTAATTTTTAATTTTCTGCCGCAGAAATGGCAGTAATTGTATAAGTAGCTCGGTGTTCTCTCCAGCGAATGCTGGCCATCGCCACCCACTCGGCACCCGCGCAACTTATTACTTGAATTCTGCCACAGTGCCGATCGTAAGTTAACTGTCCCAACGCGCTAGACGGTCTCCAAGTATAAACCTCGTCTCTTGGAGGTATTTAGTATCGCGTTAAACAAAAGACACCATTAAAGGTTCAGCCTATAAAACGTAACCAGCATTGTATGCCGTGTCGTTGCGGCATTGTGCAAATCTCAGTCGCTGATGCGCATTCTGGAGTAATTAGCCACATACGAGAAGGCGTTATAAAGCAAATTTGCGAAAATGTGACTCCTGATTCGCACCGACAATTACGTTTATTACTATCGAATTAAAACGACACACTAATAACGGGTAATTTTGATCGCAAAGTACCGGTTCAGAAGAGCCACGTAGATAATCTTAGACCATCCACCTCACACTACTACATATGCTGCCTTCATAAACAACCATCATAACGTATCAAAATTTTTCTAGCTTTCAGACTTATTTTATTTGCAAAATTATGAGATTATGAGGTCCTGAGGACGAACTATACATACCTATTATATACTGTTTATTATATACTATTCTATTATATACTGTTTGTTTTATTTGGAGTTCAATCAACATCCTATGGTTTTTCTACAAGCTGCTGAAGAAAAACATTATCACTAACCACCCCAGCAGAAAATTAGACTTTTACCAACCCGTGTAGCAAGTAAAAAAATGGTCCATCGTGATGGACAATATCCATTATAATATGCACGGAGTATTCAACGATTACCAGAAGGCACTTGCCTCGGTTTAATCTTGGTGACAATGTACAGGGTAGGAATTGATCCCATAAGTACTGACTTGGACAAAATATGCGTACTTAAGGAAACGTCGTCAATAGTTAGCGTGAAAATTGGGGTCACATCATTCTCGCAACCACGTTCTCTAGTAAGGAGAAGAATAGTTATTTGTGGAAAGCCGCAGTTATGGAGGATCCCCAAAATTAGGACATAAGAAAAAATAATGAATGGTCGACACAGTAGATGGATCAAGAACTTTGACGTAAATTGACTATGAATTCTTAATAAGTTAACCCCACACGCCAAAAGATAGTGACACAGTAATAAAACTCGACACGTCTTTCGCTGACAACGTCAGCATCTTCAGGAGTTGAGATTAATCTAACTCTAAACTTAAATTACATCGCTATAAATACGCAACCCCCACTTCTAAAGTGAAGAGGATCGATAAGCCTATAGGGTTTCTTCATCAGCCCCTCCCACTCAAGAAACCAACTCCATCCCTCCCCCATGTTCATACATTCGACATTCCAAGGCGTTTAAATCAAATTTATTATTTCCTGGTTTTAAGAGATTATTGACATTGAATTTATGGCCCGTTTCCAACGCGTGTGACGCCATGCAAGACTTACAAGGACGGCCGTATTTGTAATGGGCTTGATGCTCCTTGAAGCGGGTTAAAATAGACCGAGTTGACTGCCCGATATATTTTTTCTCGCAATTTCCGCATGCTATTTCGTAAATTCCCGCTTTATGAATGGGTTCCGTTTTATCTTTCGCATTTCCTAGTAGATTTTGTAAATTGTTGCTCGAAGTGTGAACCACTTTGAAGCCTATTGACAATTTCTGGATCGAGACCGTTACATCTCGCTATATATTTAATAGGGAGGTTCGGAGAAAAATAAGATATCTATTTTTGGCATGAAAATGACAGAAAATTGTTATTGTAATTGATTTACGGCGATTTTTTTTTAATTTTTTGCGGCATAATAAGCGAAAGAAATTAGCTTATCACGCCCACATGCTAGTTCGCTTTCTTATTGGTTTGACGTCAGAGATTCGTAAGGCGCTCCTCCCACTTCTCTTGAAGTGCCCGTGAAGCGGTACCCATCTCATAACATACTTATTGGGACTATTTCGAGCGTAAAGTTTTTAAAGTAAGGTGTCAAGGAAATATAAAACAAAGACAACATAATCGATATAATGATGCAACAAGGGTATCAAAAGTCCGATTCACATAATTTGCCATATTTATGTAGTAGGTAAATGTCCCGGTAAATGTGGGAATGGTGTGTGATTCTTGCATCTAACCCCAATTTCATTCAACCTCAAAACAGTAGTGTAAAGGCAGACCGGTATAAGTAAAACAAAGTCAACAATTTATTAACTGTACAATATGCCTTTTATAATTCAGTATAAGTAGGTATGTAGATTGTAGATACCTGCTTACTTCTGTTTGTAAAATAGGTACCTACCTATATTCTCTAATACAATACAATACATACCTACTCATTTATGTAGGTATGTATACCTAAGTGATCAAGTTATCAAGTTAACAGTTTTATAAGGGATTGGAATTTTTTTAAAAATACGGAAACAAATACAACTCACGCGAATCAAAAAACTACGCTACGTAGGTACTAGGTATTTGTTTAACAAAAAGAAACAACTGCTATATTCTGGAACGGTTAATGTAGAAACTCGTAAGAGACTCTTAAAGACGCATATATGGAGTACGAAATTATACCTATGGGTGCGAAACGTGGACAATATGGGAGAAGCAGATTAAAAAAGAGTAGAAGTGTTTGAAATGTGATGCTACAGACGGGTGTTGAAGATACCGTGGATAAAGTTAGCAATAAGGAGGAATTAGAAAGAGTTGGGGAAAAGAGAAAAGTATGGAAGACAATAAAGAATAGGGGATAGGATCGTAGGATGGTAGGACACCTTCTGATACACAAAGGAATAGTTCGCGACATACTAGAGTCAGAGATAGGAATAAAGAGGTAGAGGTTGGAGCAGATTAGACTACTGCTCTCAAATAGTTGGGGATGTAGAATGTTCTACTTTAACGGAAATGCGTAGGCTAGCTCAGGGAAAGAATGGAGGTACGCGTCCTGCCAGTCTTCAAAAGAAAACTTTATGATGACGTACTATTTAATTATTATTGTAAAATAGTTAATAAAATTTCCTTTTTTAGTTCAGGGAGGGAACGCTACGGCGATTTAGTATTTGGCTCCGTCGCATCATGCTCCTAGCATCCTGTTTCAAATTATGCAAACCGTAACACGTTACCAAGTACCAAGGGGTCCCAGAAAACTGTCCATAAATTACATTATGTTCGATTTTATTTAGAGTGGCTGCAATGGGGCAGCCGATAATTTTATAAACTTTTGCAATGATAAACTAACTCGCGAAAATATCGATAATGCTGACCGATTTTCCTTCTGGTTCCAACGAACCACTTTTTCCGTTTTATTGGTGTGCTGTACGATGTATTAGTCTGGGTACAAAACAGAAAACACCAGCTAGAACCAGTTAATAATATTTAACAATTTAACTACACATGCATATGCATAATACTTATGGGACTGCTGCGCGCTGAAGCTGGGACTTGTATGTTATACTAAGTTCTGACGTCACGCGGCCTACTCTCGCTGCAAGGTGCGATTTCTAGCCTCGCACCGACGGAAAACTTTGCAACGGCTTCACAGGCGAAGGAATTTTTTTTAACAAAAATTAACAACATAACTGCCTTCAGTATAATAAACTCTATCAATTTTAATGAAATATGAAAATTACCGAACCTGCCTATTGTGTTTACTTCCTTGCGGTATCTTTCAATGGATAATGGTAGACTCAACAGTCTATTAACTAAAAAACCAAAACTAGCCTCTTTGTGCTGACTGCAGTGGTTCGAATCTGCAGTTATGGACCGAGTTGTACTTACTGGTTTCTTTCCTATAGATGTCAAATTCTAACTTACTGTCTTTTCTAATTATTAAAATGTCCAAAAATGGAAGCTGCCCTTCTCTCTCTATTTCGTGGGTAAATTTGATTGAATTGAATCTACTATTTAAGTCGCTCAAAAAATCTTCAACGTTACATTTAATAGTGTCAAAAATGGCAAATATATCGTCTACATATCTCACCCACACCTTTGGAAAATATGGGAGCTCATCTTTCAGTTGGGTTTCAAATTTTCCCACATTTCAAATGCTTCTACTCTTTTTCGATCCGCTTTTCTCCTATTGTCCAAGTTTCGCACCCGTATAACGCCGTACTCCATACATACGTCTTTAAGAGTCTCTCTCGAGTTTCTACATTAACCGTTCTCGATCAAAACTCGTATCAAGAATAATTATAGCACTGTTTTATTCGTTCATAATAAAAGTATTAATTACTAAAACTAGCTATCTATAGGGCCCCTCAAACTTCTAAATGCGGCATGACAGCTTAATTCCCATTACATTTAGCCATCCTTGTTTTGAGTAATATCTTTAAGTGGCACCAACTGTGTGTGAACTAATTTTAGGCCTTTAGTCGCAAATTATGCACGTTCCCAATTTAATCCACCACGAAAATTTAAAATGAAATCATTATTTTTCGGTTAGCAGGGTGTACGCCGGACCAATAAGTGCATTATTATGGCTTATTAAGCGTCATTTACTTGAATTGAATTACGAAACGTAACCTGTACTGCAAAAAAAATCGAACTTTCAAAATTTCGCCGATGCATTTTCTTTATGGATGTTCAAAATTGAAGCACTTTTGGCGGCAACGTGGTGTAATTTAAATTTTATCCCGCTATTATTTCGATACGCGATACAGTAACTAAAAAGAAGAGGTCTTCGAGTGAATTCCTGGACAAGGTAAAAGAACTGCTAGTTGTAATTTAAAGATAAGTTGTATGATAAACAGGAGTAACAGCAGTTGTATGCTACGTCACAGAAAAATTCTATGCTTGTACCTGTTTTTCTTTATTGCTTTTGGTGTAATTATAACAGGATATGTGAGTAACTCCCTATAACTGATAGTGGAAATTATCTTGCCCGTAATTAGTTGGAAACTTTTTTACTCTGAGTGGATCGCATGAATCAAGAAATAACAACGTTATCAAGGAATAATCAACTACAAATATTTGTGCCACTTAGTACCTACTTTAAGAAAACGTATGTAACGTTTGCCTAATCATCGTGATTTTTCCCTCATTTTCGTAGCGTTATAGCAACACCTGGTATTCTTCAGTATTATACATAAATCAGTTGCTGCATTAAATACTGCAGTACTCATTAATGACGGGTCAATGACTTGGTCATACAATGTATTTATACAAAATCCGTTAGCAGTCATAGAAGGAATATAACACAAAACATAATTTCGAATTTGTACAAACTTGAGAGTTGTGTGAAAGACATTTCAAGGTGAATTATCTATACAATTCAATGCGTTTGATTAGTACATAAGAAATTTTTCCAAGCCGGTCTTACGACAACAGTTCATCATGTAATGACAGATAGGTTTCCGCGAAAAAACTTGAATATTAGAATTTATAGAAATTACATACCTACTTTATATAGTTCTTTACCTAAAGTGACATAGCCAATACAATTTTTCTATCTCTGTCTCTTTATCTCTATGAAACGCGAGTTGCATGTTTTGCTTCTAATTCCCTTAACGGATAACCATAAAGAAGAATACCTCTTCTTCCTAGTTATTCCGATTGATTATCATCGTGATTGATTTATTTGAATTAAACTGTTGCTGTCAGGCAATGTGAATTTGCCTCTACATTTTTTGCGAAAATTAACTGTCAGTTCTTTAACATCGGAACACATGGCCGCGTCTTTACGTCTGCGCATGCTCATCATTTTACACGGTTATATCAATAATAAAGTAGGGAATAAGGCTGTCGAAACGCGGGGGGTATCGGAAGGGATGTAGCATTCCAAAAGTACAAAGTAGGCGGACACTGAATTCGCAATATCAAAAAAGAACATGATCGAAGTAGCCCGTGAGCTTTTGCTGGCATGTCTTTGATTGATTGTTCAATGTCAACTTGATGTCAAACTATTCTTGCCGGCAAAAATCCATGGGCTTCTATGATCAAGTTCTTTTTGGTCGCACTGCACTAAGCATTACATCAAAATTATTAGTAAAAATATTTATTGTCTTGTTTTTGTGCTCAGTGCGAGGGCTAATCGAAATATTACCCGGTAATTTATAAAACATATCCAACGTCACCGTATTCAAGCAAATTATTTTCATGTGAAAATTGTAGTTAACTCGCAGTGTGTAATCCCACAAGATCCGTTGCTTCTACATCCAGCTGCAATGATTACATTGACTTAAATCGATTGGTCCCAATTCCAGGGTTTACAACTAGTTTCAAAATGTTTTTAAGGATAATTCCAAAACTACCGCAAACTTCAATTTGAAATTTTCGATACTTATAATATTTGACGATTAGAAGCGAGTAGTGCATTGATTTTTTGTAGTTTTTTGAAAAAGTGGAAATAATTCAGTTACCTTTGATTTTTTTTGCAAAAATAAATGCACTCTGCTGTGGTTAGCTATTTTAATAGCATTTCTCTAACAAAATTTTGCAATATTTCTGAAATCAAAAACAGACTGCAAAAAACGGAAAACTCATTTTTTTGATTGGCCACTTCCGGTTCAGTATGCGGTTTCTGATATAAGTGCTTCAGAAACTTTGCTAGCCAGTATGTAACACTTTATGTACAAACGGAGTTGATACTCGGTGAGTTATTTAAATGGGATACTTTATATAGATATTGCGTTTTTTAATTCTTCGATCGATTTTGCTAAGTATGTATACGAAGTAAGTTGCTTCTAAACTAAACCCCATATTTTTGTGTTTCAGTTTTCTTTTAAAATTTTTGTCACACGTAGGGATGTTTCAAAAATTACATTTTGAAGGTAAGTGTCCACTTGCGAGAAAAACTCTCGAGAGTTGCTCTTGAGAGTATTTCTCGCAAGTCGACACGCTTCTGAGAGTAAAAATCGGAAAGCTCCGGCTTACTCGCCGAGAGTGAACATGTGGTGGCCTGCTCTCAAGTCGACACGCAGTTATTTCACTCTCGGATAGCTGCTCTCGGAAAACGAATCGCGATCGAATTTTGAGAGTACTCTCAGCTAGTGATTATGGCGCAAAAATGGAAAAAGCATGTATGAAGAAAATTCTATTTTATGGAACACAAGAGATAAATTTGTTTAAATATTGCATGTTTTGAATGTGTATGGAAAACCGCAGATCAACTGGTTTCGTCCTTCTGGGACTCATCAGTACGGTGCTTTCCCCACACACTCAAACCATGCAATTTAACTTGCTGTATATGCTGCCACGCTATGGACAGATATCAGCAAGTGACAATTACTTTGAGTAATTATCTGGGAGTAATCAGTGGTACTGGACCGTTTGAACAATTACTCCTCAGGCAAATACCCCGCCAGGCATTGAATTGCAGAACCAAATCTCGTAGTGCAGAAAATCTGGATTTGGTTCTATAATTTAATGGCCTGGCGGAGTATTTGCCCGAGGAGTAGTTGTTCGAACGGTCCAGTACCACGGATTGCAAAGGATAAAGAATATCGCAATCGCGAAAGGAGAACTAAAATACTCGCAGTGTCACCATTAAGCTTTCATAAACAGAAATAGCATTGCGAAATTTCGTATCCTTTTTAAAAACTTTCGGACCAATTAACTCTTTATACAGTGCTTCTCGAAAGTAACGGATAAATTCTATAAAATCGTTGAGAAAAATATTTCAAACAAATGCTCGGACACGTCGATTTTTATTTTTAAATTATCATTTACAAATGTAATTTTCAACCCCCCACTCTTCAACCCCTCATCGCTAACAACCCCAACTTTAAAAATTCAAATAGCAAAGTACCCCTTCTGATACCTCATTTGATAGCATTTTTTATGCTGAATACAATAAATAAAAATTTTTCAAAATCGGATGATAAATAACGGTGATATTTACCAAAATGTATTCAATTGGAAGTGCCATTATTCGAGCAGTCGTTGATGCGGCTCTAGCAATGAGTGGTAAAAACAACTGCATATGTTACACAATATTCAACAAGCGTTTGTCTCTAGATTAGGGTATTGCCTCGCCGTTAACGGACAGCAATTTGAACATTTGGTTTAATTTAATTTTACACTGTTTTGTTATTTTTCAAAAATTATTTTGGTAAATATCTCCATTAATTATCATCCGATTTTAAAAAACTTTTATTTATTGTATTCAGCATAAAAAATGCTATCAAATGAGGTATCAGAAGGGGTACTTTGCTATTTGAATTTTTAAAGTTGGGGTTGTTAGCGATTAGGGGTTGAAGAGTGGGGGGTTGAAAATTACATTTGTAAATGATAATTTAAAAATAAAAATCGACGTGTCCGAGCATTTGTTTGAAATATTTTTCTCAACGATTTTATAGAATTTATCCGATACTTTTGAGAAGCACTGTATATTGTACCTGCACTGCACTCATACGAATAAAGTTTCGAAATTGCTGGGCATCTTCTATTTGTAGTTCTCTTGGCAATGTAGAACAAGTGCCTAATTCTGACCTACGTTGAATCCACGGCTTTATCCAGCATTTCTTTTTCCTTCGGCGTGCCCTTTTTCTTTTTAATATTGTATATGCAATTATAAGAGCCGCGAGCTTGTTGTCCATTATAAATTCGGTTTTCGCAAATGCACCTACAACTAGCCAGTGGACACGGATCCGAGAGTTCTCTCCAGGCAGTAACTCTCCGAGACACCCGAGAGAGCAAAGTTTTTGAAAATTACTCTCAAGTGGACATACACTTGCGAGTAGCTCTCGAGAGTAACTCTCGCTAGTTACTGTCAAATGATGAACAAATGCCCCAGTCTCACAATAAGTTCAGTCTAGTATGCAACTCTTACACAATCATAAATAGTAAAATCGAACAGAGAAATAAAAAGTGGGATGATATACCTACAGGAATTACACAATACAGATGAATCGCTTTTTCTGATAGGTAAATGGGATACCTGTGCACCTGCATATTCAACTCATAATGCGTAACAATAAATTTTAAGACGAATCGGAAATTACTTTGGAAAGTCGTCGACACAAAAAATAGGCCCCAAGAATAATACCTGAATACATACAAAAACTAGCCATGCCTGTTTCTTGAATCTGGGAAGTTTAAACATATCGCCGCTAGACACCGCAACATCTAGGCCCTTGAAAAGGCGAATGCAGAGTTGCAGGAGCCAATTGATTACTTCATTATTGTCAAAAATTTATTATATTTTTTTTGATACCGTCAAAATGAAAAGTCTAATCTATGACTCTACGATTATAATTTCTAAAAAAAAACGAAAAATGTGATAAATATTCTAGCTACAATATGTCTGATTTTCATAGATTGTGAAGTAGATTTTAAAATTGAATTTCTGGTTTTTAATGAAAATTATTAGCGAACAGTCCTAGATCTATGTTTAATTAAAACACGAAAAAAATAATCACGCGAATATCTTAAACCGTGTTGGAATAATCCATTGGCAGCGGGAACGTTACATCCCTCAAATATTCCAAGCGTTCCGACAGTCTTAAGAAATGGAAAGTAGGCAGTAGAACAAGAACATTTTTAGCATATTTGCCTTCTTGAAGTTCAAGAGGCAAAAATAAATACGTTTTCTACTAAAAATCAGTGGCTGTCACATACTTCATAACTTGACAAACTTAAAACACAGGTTTAATAAACTTATATGTACTTGCTTAAAATTAGTAACAAAAAGCGCATAATTACAACAAATTGCTTTTATAATTAGAAGTGAGTTAACGACTTATGTCCATTATGCAGAAAATAGCTCTTGATTCATTCACCTTTAATATTTGCAAGCGGATAAACAGTATAAACACCAAATTCAGATGCCTGTCAAATTACTGCCATTTCCTTTTCTCTTTCAAAAAACAAATGTGGAAAAATTACAATTTTTTTAACACCCAAATGTATTTTATCATGAAGTATCTGCCCATAGCCTCTGCGTGCAGCTCTTCCAATTTGTAAGATTATCGGGACGCGATCATTCCTCATCCAGCTAGAAGGGCATGTTTATTTTAGGGGTAACGGCAGGGTGCCACTAAACAACACGAGCACCCCATGAACAAACAATTGTCACTTATGTTAAGTACCTACTATTATTAAAATAAATCTTTCTACTTTTAATCTTTTAATATCTGTTCTTGAGCCTGTATATACGTTTTAATATGACAAACAAGTCATATTAACATTTATATTTGATTGTAGCAGATAGGGTAGAATAAATAAAGATATGAATTTATGTATACTTAAACAAAATCAGATCTGTTGTTCATGTATGGCAATTTTTAGCATAATTCTTCCTAATAGGCAATTATGCTCGTATATTTAACACTAAAAAGTCGTATTCAATGATATTAAACTAATAAATTCAATTAGTTGTCGAGCAACTTTTATTTATTTGCAGTTTCTGTAATTACGAGAAAATGTAAACCGCTTCCAGACAGGCCTGATTAAATATTTCGGAAATTTTAATACCTATCACAATTACTCGCTTATAAATAATGTCACCTGACATACAGTGTATGAAATATCGTTCCAGTATTATTGTTTGTATGTAAAGATGTAAAGTTGCATTAATTAATAATGACGCGTAATGAATTTATTTGCAAATACCATAAAAGGTAAGTGGACTAATTGGAAAAAATACCTTTTTCATTTCCATATGTACGAATACAAAATGCAATTTAAACAAACAAGTGTAGGCATACAATAGGTTATCGCTTACAAAATTCATAATGAAGATATTTAAAACAAAGTGCATAAGCCACGGGCAGAGAATTATAATGTACTGAAGCGTTAGAAAACGTGCTGTAGGAGTCAAAACACGTGGAATTCAACTAAAGGTACTAGCATACAGTTCGTGACTCAACAGTGTTGTAAAGCACTGTTGTATACTCAGTTGCATTTCGTCCTTTTTATTCATGTATGGTGCGCAAAAACCGAAAAAAAATACAAGAATTTCATCGCCGCTGTTTTTAACACGGAACAATTTCACAAAAGATCATTCAAAGCAAAATAGCCAGTACTTAACTACAAAACTAATTAAGTTAGTAATTTAACTATATAATTTTATGAGGCAAATAACTGGAGTTAATAGTTGCTGATTTTTAACAAAAGTAATTCTATAGGAATTCCTATAAATAGCTCAAGTAGTCATTAGCTCATTAGAACTAGTGCCGACAGAAAAAAAACGATGCATTTCCTATTAAAACTTCTGAGATATCCGGAATGTGTTAAGGTTATGATTTAATCCAAACTATAAAATGGTGTCTTTTCGTCAGGCTTTCAAGAAAACTGGGTTGCACTCAAATTCGTTAAATTATGTCGCTTGGAGCGTATGCAGAAATTCTTAATTTATTGGAGCATAGGCACACCATATTTTACTTCCACCACGATAACGTCTAAAAGAAAACAGGAATTTGCAGAAGATTGCATATTTTCACGTATTTACGAATATCAGTATTTTCATTAAGTACCTTCTCTTACTTCAGGTATCATATTCAATAAGAACATTTTTAAGGTATATGTTACAAGGTATGAAATTAAATATACAGGTGTTTTTTATGTGGGCTATCTTTTTAATCTTAATAGATAGAGGTTCGGTTAAATGGGAGAAAAGTTGCGTCTATTCAAGCATAAAGAAGTGCCGTTTGCAGAAGTTTCGTTTTTGAGATAGTCGAAAAAAATTAAAATTTTGACTTTTACATTTGTGTTTATATTTTCCTTATTTGGCATTCAATTTTCAATCTGCAAAACCTTTCTTGGGATGACTTTTCATCCTCTTTTCATTTGTACCTACCACGTTTCTTTTCTTCAGAATCATCAACAGGTTCATTTTTTCTTATGGCGCACTGGGGCGGGGGAGAGGAAAGAACGCGGAAGGACTCAAAAGGCACAAAAAACATAAATAAAGACAGTCCCAAACACAGACTATAACCAAAATTAAACACAAAGTGTAAGCATCTTTCTGAGTTTTGTGTGCCAAAATAGGGGAAATTCCCCAAAAATGGTACAAAATTACGGCAAAAATCTCAATTCTTAAGGTTGAATCTTTATTTCTGAATAAATTATCAGTCGCAGATCTGCCAATATCTGCATCAGTCAAAAGCTTAATAAACTGGCTATCAAGCCTGCAAATAATATACGGGCTGTCCCATTTAACATTTTTGAGAAAAGCTCCATTTTGCGCAAGTTGGCCACTCTGTACAATATGAACTATTTTGAAAAAAGTGCTAATGGATTTTACAAATAGAGTATCCTCTGAACCTAGTCCAATAAAAAATCATAGTTAGCTTTGACCAGCAGACGTCAGTAGCATCACAAACTTGGGTTCACACTGGTACTAAAATGGCCATATCTTAACATCGCTTACTCTAAATCCCACCGAGTAGCATATCAACTTTCATGAAATTTTATGGGGAATCCAAATATGTAAACAAATGTGGGGCATTCCGTTTAAAAAAAACATAACTTTGGTTTGGTACATAGCACGCGAACATCCTGTATACATCAAAATAATTTTAACAGAAGCTTCGTGGGGTTCTCCACACACACGTAAAATTTCATGTTGATATCTTGAATACAATCAGAGATATGGACCGACTACGCACTATTGGCCCACCTGTATATTCGATGTGCCTGATGGCTAATTCATTAATGGCATGCTACTCACTTCGCATACGCTATGAAGACATTCAAAACTTGTCAATTTAAATGAATATTTACGCTGGGAAAACCCTTAAAAATGTGCGCCCACACGAAGCCTGATTATGCATTCTGTGGCTAGGCTTTTTAGCTGTGAATCGGCCCGCTCTAATCTCTACCTCGTTCACAGTACCATCGGGTCTCGTATGTCCTGAAAGTGTGGAAATTAACGGCTGCCTTCTGTAATAAGATATTGTAAACCATGCTCAGTAGATGCTACATGTTTTAGAAAACACGTTTATTTCGATCTTAAGGCAATTCATTGAAATAGAAAATCCGCTAACTCGGATTATAACTGATTAAGTGTCGGACTGTTTTGATTTGTGGTTGGAAGTGTTTACAGTGCATATCGAATTGATGCAGAGTTGTTGATGATATAATCTCACAATATTCATATTCTCATGCTAAAATCCATAGCGATATGCTCTATACTCTGCCGAGTCTCTCCAAGTACATAAGCTTGTCGTCCTTTTATTTTATGGTCTCCACGACACGAAAGGAATATGTTTTACTTTAAACATATGTAATTAGAAATCGAAATTCTTAAAAACACTCGCACCGCTCGTCGCAAAAACTCGTTATAAAATGTTACTGTGCAGGTTGCATGATGCTACTCGTAGTTGCGTTTCCGTATATTAGTTTAATTGTGGGTTTGAGTCGGCAGACGAATGCTGGAACCATCGCACACCATGAGACTCCAACAGTTACATGTAAGAGAATCAAGAATATAGTAGGTACGTAATCTCGTGCACTGCGATGTACGTATTGACTACAAAAGAGTAAAAAGTGATTGTGTTAACAACGTAACTTTTGTATAAAAATTTTTGCCACAACTCTTAAAACAAAGCCACAGTTCACCGACGGCGATATGATGAATAACCCTGCATATCATAGATATAAGACGTGTCTCTTTGTAGTACGTACCTCAACATTACGGTTTGAAAAAGCCATCAACTATTCACTAATAAATTAGCGAACGAGTTAGCGAATGAGTTAAGAAGTCAAGAGGTCTCCTAGGAGAGTTGCAGACGTCTGAAGCTTGCTGCGGTTCTTTCGGCGAATCGGAGGCATAAAGTGGAATAACTAGAGCCCTAAGTCAGCGATGAATTCACTACATTCCCCCTAATTATCACCATAAAATAGGTCTGACGGAATCTAGTGGCCAACACCTTGGTTTTACGCCTCCTAGCGTTGTCGTGAGGTAAAATTACTGGTCGCTAGGAACAAGCGAATTTTTTAGCGGCTAACATTCTTCCCGTAGTTCTCTTATTAAACGCCGGTAGACATGTCTTGGGTTTAGTTTGCCTTTATTTATGGAATGTCAGCGCAAATTCGTGATAGAAACTGAACGTCCGAGGCAAACTGGGTTCTATAATTTATTTTAGATAAATTTTCGGTTTTATTTTGTTTGAATTCATAGAAGGTGAAAAATGAGAGAAGACTCCAAGGACTCTAGATACGGTTGTAATTTTATCATTAATTTTTGACATTCAATTTTAATGGAAACTAATATGCAGTTTACTTTGCAATTAGAAAGGCAAAGTAATAAAACAAGCAGGTTCTTCAAGTAAACTTTTTGCGTTAAAATATTTTTGCATAACTATACCAGCCAATTTACAATTTAACAGATTATCAACGATATTTTAAGTTAATTATCGTGTTTATAGCAATATTTAAATCATTAATACCATAATTATACAGAACAATTATTGCAATACAATAACATATATCGAGTACATAATATATGAATTATTAAATTAAATCCGTGATACGAATTAAGAGAATAAATAATGCTATTGTTTCTGCAAAATTATTGCCGACTTTTAGTGAATACTCTTGTAATAAAATAAATCAATATGAAATAATGCTGTACACAGTGCAGGTTTATGTGGACATTCATTTGACTTCTTTGTAAAGCATGCGGAACTACGAACAATACTTCAGAGTTGCAGGAGCAGTGAAAAATGCTTTTTGGCATAATCCTTCAACGTTCTAACAACCACCATCATCAAGTTCTCAATCCGAAGACTGGTTGGTGCCGACCTACGTATTTCCCTAAAAGTAGAACATCCTGATTTCCTATTTTTATTTTGGTTTTAGTCCTATTTAACAACCCCTACAAGAATTTTACAATTTACATAATTTTTACAAAACTAAATTATTTAAGTATGAATATCGATATATGTAGTAGGTATTTTACATCAGTTTAGAGATCCATATCAAATCATCACAGTGTCATCAGCATAAAAGTGTATCCCCCAAAACTCACAAAGTTCATATGATTAATAGTGTAACCAATAGAGGACCAAGATCCGAACCCTGAGAAACGCCACTCTGCAATCGGGCGTAACGTACGCCCTGCTCATTTTCTTATAAGTAAGAGACAGTAACTGAACTGAAGAATTTCAGCGGGAACGTTCCAATGTGCAATAAATTTTCTCGATTATATAAAAATTATATAAAAAACAAGAGAAAAGGTAAAGAGCGTCTATATAGGATTTATAGATTTAGAAAAAGCATTTGACAACGTAAAATGGGGGAAGATGTTCGAAGTGCTCTGAAAGGTGGGGATGAAATATAGGGACAGAAGAATAATACACAATCTCTTCAAAGAGCAAAAGGTAGTTATAGAATATCAGCAGGAACGAAGAAAAGTAGATATCCGGAAGGGAGTGAGACAAGGATGTGCATTGTCACCTCTAGTTTTCAACTTATTCAGGGTGGCCCATTAGTGCGGGGACGGTCTATATCTCTTGAACCGTTCAAGGCATCAGAATGAAATTTTGCAAGTGCTTAGGAAACCCTACGCCGCATATTGTAAAATTATTTTGGTGTATACAGCGCCTTCACATTTTGCGAAACAAACCAAAGTTATATTTTTTTAAATGGAAACCCCCAATTTTGTTTACATATTCACGTTCCCCCCAAAATTTCATGGAAAAAGATATACCACATTATGGGGTTTCCAGCAGGGGATGTTAAGATATTGCCATTTTAGCGCCAATCTGGACCCATCTGTATCAATGTACAGGGTCAAGTTCAGATTCGCGGATGATATAGCAGTGTTAGCATCTAGCAAAGAAAAATTAGGAATGGCTCTGTATGAAATGGAAGCAGTTTTGACAGAGGGCTACGGCATGAAAATCAATAAAAAGAAAACCAAAATGTTGGTATGTAGAGGGTGTGAAAATAGAACTAAAATTGAAATACAAATAGGAAATGAGAAGATAGAGGAGGTCGCGGATTTCTGCTATTTAGGAAGTAAAATAACTCGAGATGGTAGGAGCACTAAAGATATAAAACAAGGAATAGCGCATGGACGAGTTTTAGCCTAGCTCAGGATAGAAAAGGATGGAGGTACGCGTCGAACCAATCTTCGAACTGAAAACCTTATGGGATGATGATCAAAAATTTCAGGTAGAATTTCTTCAGAAAAAAATCCCTCCACTCATACCTCGGTGGCAACACCCAACGGTAGTTATAACTTTTCAATTAAAGCAAGAGCTGTTGTTTATAAAAGATCTCTTGCTTACCGTGAACTCCTGCGTTGTAAGTGTCCTGCTGTAATGATCGAATTATAAAATCAACTCGACATGCAAATGTTGGTATTGAAAGAATGAGACGAGGCGGAGGGTGTAGGAATCGCGGTGCCCGCAGCCAAAAAGAGACGCACTAACAAGAGTATTTTATAACTAAGTATATCGTTAACTCCCGGCATTGTTTAAGGCATCGGCAGAAGAAGGGGCATTGACGTTGACACCGCCGTATTTTTTCTTCTCCGCATCGGTACGATCTGATAAAGCGCAACCCTTAAATTCGCCGAGTCGTTGAACTCTCGCATTGCGAATGAAGCGACCGCATCTGAGCATGCAAATACGGGTTAATAAAGGCAGGAATGCTCCGAGTGGTTCAGTTTACTGTCTGGATCGCTTACGGCAATATATGTTCGCATGCAGATCCCGAAGAAGTGTCATTTATCGTCGGCTGACGGCGGCACTGAATTTCCGTATTTAGTGAAGCCGTGTAAAGTGAGTAGTGCGACAAGGAAAATGCGTGCACGGAACCGCGTGAATATATCAACGAGACTGAGATGCCGTTCGGCACACAGGGAAGGAAAAGTTATACGCGCGAACTGAGGACGACTGAAACCGCATGTGCACGTGCGTCTCAGGCTGAAAAGAGAGAGCCGAAGGATTATATATGTAACAACCGGACGACAGTCTAAATGGGCACTCTAATATATCGGAAACAGCGTTTAATTAATTTAAACGCTATCTGCACAGAAATCCAAACGAAATAACCGTTCGCTTTGTGAACTCAAATATATTTCGTTATTACGCAAGTGCAGAATTCCACCGCGGCGCTGTATCCCCGTTCTCTTTCCAGTAGAACTAGAAATCCCACCAAGCCAAATCAAGTGCACAAAACAGAAAAGTAAGCCTACGCACCATCGAAATACCCTTGTCTATATATTCAGTCTGACAATCCCAGTGTAAATTTTCTTAACACTTTTTTAAGCCTCTTAAAGTGGTAGGTAGCAAATCTTTAAAGCTCTAAGGACTCCCAGTTATGGTCAATGCAGGGGTCGAGGGATAATTTACCGATTCGCGAGAACTATGTAACAAAGGTCAATTGGAGTCGTTACAATTACATAACAAAGTTACAACTAGAAAACCGCGTTACATCTTCTACGTGATGTTACGAGTTAGTCACAAAAGGAACTTTGGTGTCGTGACCGTGACGAAACCGCGCGAAGTTGGTGACTTTAGTAACTTTGTTTCTCCTTTCGTAGCTTTGTTACTTTTGTAACTTTGCTTCGTCTTTCGTAACTTTGTTACGATTTTAGAAACTTTGCTGCGCAAATTGCGTAATTTTGTTTCCACATCAGAAACTTCGCGACGTCCTTGTAGCAGACACGTAATATTCCGTAACTTAATTACAACAACCGTTTTGCTTCGTTGAAGGACGGCAGCCATGATGGCAAAATCGGCAATCATCGAAAAAGGGTTTCTTAATTTCTTATTTTTGAACCCAATTGTATGTGCAAGGTGATTTTTGTGTGTTTGTGAAGCTGATTGAATGCAGATCATTGAGGAAAGTTTTTGTAATTTTAATGTTATTTAAAATTTCTTTTTTATTTATTTTTGAAGTTGAATTAGTGTATTTCTTAATAATTTGACAAATTTGAATTCTAATTCGATTTTTTTTTCTTCGGGAGGAAGTAACGATACCTACCGCTTTCTATAGATGCAATATTGTTGTTGATTTCAATGTGTTTACTATTTTTTGTATTTAAAGAAAAGTCGGGACCTAAATTGTAAAATTTTTTGAATGTTTTTGTTGGAATATTTGTGGTAGATATATTACTTATGTTAAATTTCGGATTCAAAATTGCCTAAAACGTTAGTAAACCCTTAGTACTAAAACTAAATTAAAGAATTTGAAATCACAAAGGCAGCGTCTGCCAGGGCGATTTCCGTTCGTAAAGAGCTCTCATAAGACGTCATCAACTTCGGACTCCTCTTCGGAATCCGAAGTCACCTCATTATTGTAAGGCTTTAACTTGTCAAGGGCAACGATCCCCTTGTAACGTCTCTTCGACCGAGACGAGCCTTTCGCATCGTGAATCACATACCGATCGCGATCTAATACTTTGGCAATCACCTACGGGCCAGTATACCTAGGCAGCAATTTCCTACTCTGACCCTGATTGCTTGTTGCCGAGGCACACATTAGTACCTGTTGCCCTAGCTGATACTTTCTTCCAGCACATCGATGGGCATCAACTTGGGCTTTCCGTTTAGCCTGCTTTTGATGAATGATCCTTTCGACGTTATCTCTAGTCGACTGTAGGTGTTCATCCCAAGTTGGTTCTATAGCAATTTCGTTAGCAAGAACTGCTTTGGCGACACCTCTGGGTACGTAACCAAAAAATAATTCGTAAGGGGATTTTCCTGTAGACGAATTCATCGTAGAATTCAGTCCCCACTTAACCTTCGCCACCATCTCGTTCCACCTTTCCTCGTCATTCACCAACTTTTTAATTTCTCCCGATGGTAGGCGGTGGTTATAACGTAAATCTGCTACCGTGACTGGCTTTATTTTTGTTACTTTGACGGAAGCAACACTTATGTGCTCTAAGGACATATCCTGAAAACAATGAACACCGCGTGCTAGAATTTGCTTTTCACTCACCTCGATTTCACTGGAAAATTCATTTACGATGGAAACGAACCCATCTTGACCATTCGTGATGCACTTATCGATATAATGTTCCTTTACTGGAAGTGCCCTAAATCCGCCTTGAATATATACGGCATCCTGGGTGGAACCTGAGGAGGTGACCTTGACCAACATCACAGTTCTAGGAGGAATCACTGTTTTAGCTTTCGCCCATTGTGGTATTTTCTTGGGAAGTGCTTCGCCAACATCCCTCAAATCAAAATCGGAAGGCAGTAATCGGACATTTTCCCCCGAAATGACAATTAAAACATCCAGCCGATTTAGGAAAGTTTGGCCGACCATAATAGGAACATCTTGAATGTCATCTGGAACGATTAGGGCCTTCACGTTGCCTTTCACTTGGTCAACCTTCAATTCCACTTCTGTTTCTCCGATGATGTTAACAACGGAGCCACCATATCCGCTTACTGACTGAGAACTTGGTACGTGATCAAGTTTCAACTGTACAGCTAGTGACTGCTTAAGCAACACAGCCCCACATCCCGAGTCCACATACGCACCCAGCATTCAAAGAAATATTTCTCATTATGAACTGTAGCTGATGACTCCACGACGTGATTCTTTACTGGATTTCGACGACAATCTTTTGTTAAATGTCCTAAGCGTCTACAGTTCGTGCACTCAATTCGAGCTTTTGGGCATTTGTTGGAAAAATGTTCTTTTTCTTTGCAGTTGTAACAACGTTGCCCTTGTCTGCCCGTATATTTCATCCTTTTTACATTAGGTTCGTTCGCACGATCTTCACGGTGACTACCATGGGATGGAATCGTTTGGACAATGCGCTCTTTAATAACTAAAGGAACATCTTCGGGCAGCAATGCGACTCATCCCAGTGATTTATTGAAGCCTGCTGCTCAATTTTCTCGATCCATTTGGAGGAACTGAGGTACGGATTTCCCGGACTGAATTCAGGGATACATTCTGGTTTTATGAAAACTTTGCGGTCGTGTGGTTTAGATTCCGCCTGTACCTCGATTAGTTTTTCCACTAATTTCTCAAACCGCGTTACTTTATCCTGCGAACTAGGTGGTGGTGTACAACAATCACGACTTGAGGAAGCTTTCTCTGCCCCAGACGTTTGAAACGATTTAGGTTCTGAATTGCACTTAGTCTTCCTTTTTGACGAGTGTCTTTTATCGCGCTTGTAATTATAAAAACTTGAATCTGAACTACTCGTACATGACGTAGACGAGTATCTAGTACGACCCATTGCACAACTACTGACTAATTCAAAAATGTATGACAAAAACCCAAATACGTAACGGATGTATTCAACAAGAATGTACAAATTACGTAAAATTACTGCTAGATCTTTTCAAACTCAATTTATACGTTAATCAAGCTTTTAAATTTTGAGTCACACAAAAACAACGTATGCGAATATCTTTATTTAGGTATCTTTAAATGACTTGATAAATATGTTCCTCACTTAGCGTAAAAATGACTAGTTTTTACGTTAACTAGGTACCGTATAATAATTAGGAACCAAAATATAATTTAGGTACTAGGTACTTACGTCAGTACTAGTGGAAAGATAATCAACTTCACTATCGGTCTTTTACAAAATAGTCGGGAATCTGACTCTCCAAAAGACGCTTCTAAAATGGTGAACTGTCAACTCAAAGATATAGTTTTAAAAAAATAAGGGCAACATGGGAAATCGTTATCGTTTTTTGAATCGTATTTGCGAGCGTAATATTTGACGTACAGTAATAATTTTTGCATAAATAGAAAGCTTATTCTCTGCACTTTCCGCTGGTACCAAGCCCGTTTTTATATTATTGTTAATAAAACCTATACAAATTTGTTCAGCATCGAGGGAATTTCCTAACTATTATAGTCAGCTGCATACATGTATCGTATCGAATGTTCCGAAAAGAATGTGGAAAATTTTGGTGAAACAATCATTTCAATAACGTTTTTGTAGCAAAAGTTATAAATATTTATTTACAGCGTACCTCTGCCCGCTGTCGCCGGGCAAACCCCGACGCAGTTCAGTTCCTGTCCCCATCGTGCCTCACATAGTGCTCACGTCCGTCTCTTGTTAATCTGTGCGTTATCGCGTAAGTCTGTCTCTTTCTCACTAGCAGAATGTGTGACAATTTGTTTAAGAAATAAATTTTCGTCTTCGGTCAGCCTAAATGCTTTAATTGTAACGTATAAAATAATCTACATATATTACACGTATCATGATGAATTCAAATCAAAGAGTTGTGGATCCGTAGATTTGATCTGTCAATACTCTATACTAATTCATGTTGTTATTAGAGAACTATCGCAAAATACTGGTTTACTATTGACTGTATATGTTTTAAGTGGATGCGACACAGTAAGCTTCATTTTCAAGAAAATTGAAAATTTAAATAAACTGAGGGCTCACTTGTTTCACAATTATTGCAAATCCGACATTCGAAATTTACTGCCAACAGAAGATGCCTTTCATCAACATGTATTAAGAGCCGGCGCTTACCAGTTTATTCTCGAGTTTATTTGGAAAAATTCGACAACTTTTAATCCTGTTATCCGTAACCCCGAAAACTTCGGATGGATTTTCAAAGATAACATATACATACCAAAGTTAATAACAATAAGTATTAGGCCGCAAATAGAAACAAATGACAATGTATTCTTCAAATGTAAAGGTAGGTAATTGTTCAAGAAATTGTAATTGTAGCAGATATAAATTGCATAATCGGTTGTTATTGTGAAGGAATGTGTGATTAGTACTCCGGATAGTGACAATTTTTATAACTGATTTCAGCGCCATTCGTATTCATATAAAATTGTAAATTGTCTGTTGGAAATCAGGAATATCCATGTGCGAGCCCCCATCGTGCGACATATTACAAATGGCAGGTCTTCAAAAATGAAAAAGAAAAAAGTTAACCTAAATCTTTTCAGTGCCCCTGTCATTTGATTACATCAATTTATTAATTAAATCATGAACAAGAAAATATCTAAGGCAGAGATCCTGTACAGTTTCAGATCAGAGGCAGACGTTTTAAATATGATTAGAAAAGTAGCTCTACTTAGACATTTCATCTCGTTTGAATCTAAGTAGGCCTATTTTCCAAACACTTTCAAAACCTCTGCCTCTGCTCAGGGACTGCTCAGAACCTCTACCTCGGATATTTTGTCGTTTTCTATGATTTAATTAATAAGTTGAATCATAAGGCAGAGGCGTTGAAAAGATTTAGGTTAACTTATTCTTGCTTTTAAATTTTTGAAGACATGCCAATTGTAAAATATCCGACGCGGGGTGGGCACAGAGGTCGCAATTTTCCTGTTTGCCATCACACAAACTACCAAATTTACAACCTCTTCCACACGCTAAAATCATTTTAAAATTGATGTCGCTATCCGTCGTACTAGATCGGTGATAATATGTAAATGCTGTTCCAAATTTATATTTTAGTTACCTATGTAAAAAGTTGCAGTTTATGTTTATTAATCATAATACGTGTAATAATACAGTATGTCCCTAAAGTTTGGAATAAAATTTATCATATTAAAATGGACGTTTTTTGGAGAAATTCCTCGGACACGTCGATTTTTATTTTCAAAATAACACCTGCAGGGATTGTTTTCAACTTCTCACCACCAACCCCCTAAGCCCTAACAACCCCAACTTTAAAATTTCAAACATGAACATACCCCGTGTGATACCTCGTTTTAAAGAAGTTTTTGTGCCGAATTCAACAAAGATTTTTTTTCAAAATTTGGTTAATAAACAACGGAGATATTCAACAAAAATCTTTTCGAATGGGTATCTATGCAGATCTAGTAATAAGGAGTTAAAAACCATTGCTGGTCGTTTGTGTTTGACAAGTACATTGAAAATCACATTTATCAGTCACTGCGGTTCGTTTTGCATTTGTACACAAGATAATTTGTCAAATTGCAGCTATTTTCAATATGCCGAATTTATCAGAAAAGCAGCGAATTGAAATCCTAATTATGATTGGATGTGGAGATAAAATGAGAAGTCAGCTTGAAGTTTGCGATATGTTTAACAATGTTTATCCCGATCAACAAATTTCACAATCAACCGTGAGTAAAATTTACCACAAATTTGAACAAACGGGCTCTGTAAAAGATATGCAAAGATCAGGCCAACCCAAAAAATTGAATGATGATTTGAGGCTTCAAGTAATGCTCGATTTAACGGAGAAACCAATTAATTCGATGAGAAAATTAGCTCAGCAATATGACGTTTCGAAATCAACAATTCATCGTTATGTAAAAAAACAAAAATGGTCTCCATTTAAAGTACATGAAGTTCAGGAGCTCCTACCTGATGATGCTGACAGAAGACTGGAATTTTGCGAAACAGTGTCGATCAGAATAAATGATGACCCATACTTCTTGCATAATGTACTTTTCTCAGACGAAGCTACATTTAACCTTAAAGGCAACGTAAACAAACAAACTACAAGATACTGGAATGACATAAATCCTCATTGGATACAAGAGACCCATTCGCAAAGATCACAAAAAGTTAATGTTTGGGCAGGAATAATTGGCGATAGAATTTTGGGACCATATTTCTTCGAGGCAAATGTGAACGGAGATGTGTATTTGAATTTTTTACAATTCGAATTATTGCCGGCTTTAATAGTCTTGTTCCCACATGATGGTGAACCGGATTTGGTTCATGAACGTATTTGGTTCCAGCATGATGGTGCTCCTGCACATTATGCTGAAAATGTTAGAAGATTTTTAAACGTAACGTTTCCAAACAGATGGATAGGCAGGCGAGGAACAGTAGAATGGCCCCCAAGATCTCCCGATCTAACCCCTTTAGATTTTTATTTATGGGGTTACCTGAAAAGCAGGGTTTACGAGAGTCGCCCAGGAAGCATTGAAGAACTGAAGATTAGAATAAGGGAAGTTATTCGCGAAATTCCGCCTGACACAATTGTTTCTTCTACAAATGCTGTCCAGGATCGAATAGGTTATTGCCGAGGTTATTGCCAAGTTCAGAATGGTGGTCACTTTGAACAACTGTTGTAAAATTTTCTGTTTTGTCGAGTTTCGTTATTCGTAATAGTAAAATTAAGGATATAGCTCCATTTTGTTGAATATCTCCGTTATTTATTAACCGAATTTCTAAAAAATTTTTTTGTTGATTTCGGCACAAGAAATGCTTTAAAATGAGGTATATGACGGGGTATCTTCGTATTTAAAATTTTAAAGTTGGGGTTGTTGGGGTTAGGGGGGTGATGGTAAAAAGTTGAAAACAATCCCTACAGGCGTTATTTTGAAAATAAAAATCGACGTGTCCGAGGAGTTTCTCCAAAAAGCTTTCATTTTAATTTGATGAATTTTATTCCAAACTTTAGGGACATACTGTATATAGGTTATTTTATACGTTACAATTAAAGTATTTAGGCTGACCGAAGACGAAAATTGTCACGCATTCTGCTAGTGAGAAAGAAACAGACTTACGCGATAACGCACAGATTAACAAGAGACGGACGTGAGCACTATGCGAGGCATGATAGGGACAGGAACTGAACTGCGTCGGGGTTTGCCCGGCGACAGCGGGCAGCGGTACGCTGTAAATAAATATTTATAACTTTTGCTACAAAAACGTTATTGAAATGATTGTTTCACCAAAATTTTCCACATTCTTTTCGAAACATTCGATACGATACATGTATGCAGCTGACTATAATAGTTAGGAAATTCCCTCGATGCTGAAGTTTGCAATGCACTTTTTGTACATTCTCTAATTAAACAATTTGTATAGGTTTTATTAACAATAATATAAAAACGGGCTTGGTACCAGCGGAAAGTGCAGAGAATAAGCTTTCTATTTATGCAAAAATTATTACTGTACGTCAAATATTACGCTCGCAAATACGATTCAAAAAAAATTAAACACTTTTGAATTCGCAAAAAAAAATTACAAAATATTTTTTTTGGCTTTTTGCAATCCCGGACTTTTGCGCCCTTCTAGACACGAATTCGCATAACGATTTCCCATGTTACCCTTATTTTCTTAAAACTATATCTTCGAGTTGACACCCCTTGATCGATTTTCGACCTTCAGATTCCGCACTAAAAGCACGAAGGCCAATCCCGCGGCTGCTTCTTTTAACATAAAGGATGAATTTAGAAAACAAAACGAATCACCCAAAACACTTTTATTACTATCCGAACATACAATTTAATAATTAACAACCGCCTTGCTTTCTTAACTAAGTCGAACTACTTTTTCTCGTCCTAATCGCATACCTGGCCCTGGGCATACGGGTAGGGTAGTTACATCATGCAGCTTAAAATGCAACACGATAACAAACTGAGTTGTCGTTTTCATGTTTGTTTGTAAGTTTTATTAATTAGCGTTGCTGTTTTTCTTTTATATTGGTAAATGTATTGAATTTCTGGTATTGTGAATAATAGAAAAATTGCTGTAAGTTTGTGACAGAATTTTGTTAAATTTAAATTCTACATTTTTAAGTTCTTTTTTGTTCTATGTATATTACCATAACAATAAATTGGAAATGAGAATATTTAAACATGGTTTTTGGCATTTTACAAAAATTTTTTGAATTTAATTATATGTACCAAAATTTTAGAGCAAGAAAAAATTTAAAGTCTCGACTGTTTTTAGAAATGATTTATATAAAAAGAACAAAACTCTATAAATGATGTAGGATAGAATTGACAAGTTTAATTCATAAAGTCCAAAGAGCGTTATTAAGACCCTGTTAATCTTTTGCCAAAGGTGTTGGTTTGACAACCAGAAGCGCCGAAATTACGTGCCATCCAAAGCACGATCAGCTGCATAATGTTCACAGTCTACGGTAACACATGCATTTAAAGATTATTTTTACGGCATGACGACTTTTAAAAATAATGCAAAAAAATAATATTTGGAGTTATGAAAAATACCCATTTTGAACATTATACGATGGCGTTACTTTTTTTAATTTTGAAAGGATACTTATATAAGCTTTCTGGCGATTTAACAACATATTACATGCTAATATCGATAGGTCAGCGGGCATCATGTGCCAAACCTTCAAAATAACAACTAAGAACCCCCAAAGAGATTTTCAAAAATATAATTCCCCTAATTACGTACAACACTTTCAACTCACCGATAATAAAACTGCTTGACGCTTAAAACTTTACGAGACTCACCTGAAACAAAGCGAAAACAAAAATTATTGTTTAAGAAACGTGAAAATAAATTTTTAACATATGTTATAAACATAAAAAACGTATGTAATTTTCCACACTTTGCCGAAGCGATAAAACCGTTTGCTACATTTGTTTTGTTGCTCGAAAAAGCTTTAAGTGCCAGTGAAATTTCTGCACGTGTTGCAGAGGCCGCGATTTCAGGCGCCGTGACCTGGGCGCGAGTAAATTCACCCAGTCCAAACTATTCTATATTATTATCCCTAAGAAAATTTCAGATTATGCAACTTATACAAATATCTCTACAAGAATAATAAAGTATAAACTAAAAATCTTATTTTTTACAGCTGTACCTGCACATAGGGCAATATCGGTGCCTTTATGTAACCTTAGCAATTTACCTGTTTATATACCGAGAAAAAAACGAAACTTATGCGCAGTCGGTTGTAATTCCCGATGATTTATTAGTACCCTTACTGACGGACGCCCATGGTAAGCAATAAAACATCACCGAAGTAACCAAATGTCTAATAAAGTGGCATTTAAGAACCATATACTAAGCATTGTTACAGAAATACTACATGCTTGAGTACTGACTGGTTGGGAATAATTGCGTTAAAAATACTGCAAGTACATGCCACATTTCGATCATAAACGTTATGGGTGTGCTAGATCTTTACAGTATTTCCAATTCATTTTTAGCCACCTAAAATTTCTTTATTGAAATATGTTCACACCGAGGTTCACACACTGCTGTATTTTTGAAATCTATAAATAATTTTATCATAATACTTGAGGTAATAAATGGTGGTTAAGTTATGCAAAACATAATTTTTCTCAAAAATTTCAAACGGAACACCATGTATATTATTTGTACAATAAGTTCGAGAAAAAGACAAACGAAGCACTAAAGGGCACGGGTGGAAATATTGTTAGGGACATAGAGGCAGAATGGAATTGCATTAAAAATAGTTTAGTTTCCTCAGCTAGGGATATTTTGGATCATAAACAGAATGAAAGTAGGAAACCCTGGATAACAAAACATATTGTGAGTCTAATAGAGGAAAGGCGAAAATATAAAAATAGGTTAGATGAAACAGGGAAACAAAGATATAAGGCGATCAAGTGGGAAATTATTCGGAAATGTAGGAAAGCGAAAGAGCAATGGATCGATAATAAATGCAAAGAAGTGGAAGATAAATTCGAAGTAGGAAAGACTGATGAAGCATATAAAATAATTAGGAGAAATTTTAGAGAAATTGGATCTAGTACCAAAAACATTAGAAATGAGGCAGGAGATATCCTAATCGGAAGTGGGGAGAAGGCAGATAGGTGGAAAGAATATTTAGGAAACTTATATGCGGGACAGGAAGTGCAAGATATATTAGAAAGCGAAAGCAGTGTAGAGGGGGATAACCTAGGGAGTCCTATAATGAGAGAAGAGTTTGAGATAGCACTAAAAAGTTTAAGGAATAATAAAGCACCAGGTATAGATGGCTTGCAGGCAGAAATCTTAAAGTGCGCAGGTCAAGAGGTAATAGATCGTTTATTTAAATTAGTTAGTCGCATATACCTGACAGGCGAGATTCCAGAAGATAACAAACGGAACATCATAGTAGCTTTGCCAAAAAGAAAAGGCGCGGATAGATGCGAAAATTTTAGAACTATCAGTTTAACTTCCCATGCGTCAAAAATTTTAACTAGAATTGTGCAAAGAAGGATGGAGAAAAAGGCGGAAGAAATATTAGGAGAAGATCAGTTCGGATTTAGACGAAATAGAGGAACGCGCGAGGCCATTCTAGCTTTACGAGTAATTATAGAAAAAACGATAGAAAAGAGAAAGAGCGTATATATAGGATTTGTAGATTTAGAAAAAGCCTTCGACAACGTAAAATGGGGGAAGATGTTCGAAGTGCTGAGAAAGGTAGGGATGAAATACAGGGACAGAAGAATAATACATAATCTCTACAAAGAGCAAAAGGCAGTTATAGAATGTGAGCAGGAACGAAGGGAAGTAGATATCCGGAAGGGAGTGAGACAGGGATGTGCATTGTCACCTCTAGTTTTCAACTTATATATCGAAGATGCGATTAATATTGTTAAGGAAAGAACAGCCTCAGGGATCAATGTACAGGGCCAAACTATTAATATGCTCAGATTTGCGGATGATATAGCAGTGTTAGCATCTAGCAAAGAAGAATTAGGAGCGGCTTTGAATGAAATGGAAGCAGTTTTGACACAGGGCTACGGCATGAAAATCAATAAAAAGAAAACTAAAATTTTGGTATGTAGATGGAGTGAAAATAGAACTAAAATTGAAATACAAATAGGAAATGAGAAGATAGAGGAGGTCGCGGATTTCTGCTACTTAGGAAGTAAAATAACCCAAGACGGTAGGAGCACTAAAGATATAAAACAAAGAATGGCGCAGGGCCGAGTTGCGTTTAACAAAAAGAAACAACTGTTATGTTCGAGAACGGTTAATATAGAGACTAGGAAGAGACTCTTAAAGTCGTATGTATGGAGTACGGCATTATACGGGTGCGAAACTTGGACAATAGGAGAAGCGGATAGGAAAAGAGTAGAAGCGTTTGAACTGTGGTGTTACAGACGCATGATGAAGATACCGTGAATAGATAAGGTTAGCAATAGGGAAGTATTAGAAAGAGTTGGGGAAAGGCGAAAGGTATGGAAAACAATAAAGAGTAGGAGAGATAGGATGGTAGGACACCTTCTAAGACACGAAGGAATAGTTCGCGACATACTAGAGTCAGAGATAGGAATAAAAAGAGGTAGGGGTAGGCCTAGATTAGACTACTGCTCTCAAATAGTTAGGGATGTAGGATGTTCTACTTTTAGGGAAATGCGTAGGTTAGCTCAGGATAGAAAAGAATGGAGGTACGCGTCCAACCAGTCTTCGGACTGAGAACCTTATGATGATGAGTCCCATATACACGAGCCCAGAAGTATTTTCAATACTAAAAATCGTGAACCCTCACAGAACAATGGTTCTGCGGCCTCTAATAGCAATACGCTGTTAAATACCTAGAAGACAGGATCAATTTAACGTTAGAACCATGTGTTTAATTTGTGGCCGTGGATAGTAGTCCGCAAGTTACGGATCACTATCATTTGTCATTACGGTTCCGCAAGTTGTGGGCATGCGAACAGGTGTTAAATATTGTGTATCAACGCATTTTAGACAGACCCTTTACTTGTCCTCGCACCAGACACACGCATTTTATGCGAAAAAGATAATGTTTAAACGTGAGAAAAAAATAACGTTTACGGAAGCCGATCCTACCCGGCCCGAGAGTAACAAACCACTAGCTCTCTACGATAACCTACCTACCCACAAACGCTGCTGGGTGGGGATTGAACTAACGAAGTACTTATACGAAAGTATAACGCATAACTTGCGGAACTGTAGTACACTTGATGGGATTCCGTAACTTGCGGACTACTATCCACTGCCTTAATTTGTGGAGGATCTGGCAAAAGAAAAAGGAAATCACTTACTTCAATTCAAACTGGTATCGTAGTACTAAATGTTTTATTTGGTTAATTATGTATTGTTTGTCCTTGTTACTATAGGCACGAGTGATTCCACTCGCATAAAAATGTTGCAAGATAGAGAAATGACAATCGTATTATCTCTAGACTGATTTTGTATGAAGACTTATTTGCATACGATGCAAAATACCACAAATTGTGCTACGCAGAGTACATATCAACCAGAAATATAAGCTGCCATTAAGTACCTGCAGTAACACAAAAATATAATTCTATGTTACGTAATGCAGAAAGATCTCCAATACAATTCGCGAAACTGAAAATGAAATTGTCGAAAAAATTTAAAGGCTCTATTCAATTTATTCGTAGACCAGGTCAGGTCAGGTGATTTGTTGTGTTCTGGCAAAGAACTTTTGACAAAAAAATCAAGCATGTAAATGAGGACGCAAGCTCAACAGAAGAATCGTCTGATTTTAATCTGGAAACAACGGGTGATACATTATCAGATTTGCAAATTCTTCACAGAGTTGCTGCAATTTTAAGAAAATGTATGGAAAATTTTGCAATACCCAATAAAAATTATCCTTCCCCAGATGATATAAACAGTAAAAGTTTCGCTAAACAAGTACCTGCCTCATTCACTAGCATTTATTTCGTGGCTATTACAGAAAGAGAGTTTTGAAAATCATCTGGTTATACTTTGGGATCACTCAAAGTTAAAATTTTAGTATTTGCTGAATATCGCTGCACTACGACAGAATCTGTCGCCTGTCGATACATTTTTCGTAAGATGAGTCCCGTATACACGCGCCCAGAAGTATTTTCAATACTAAAAATCCCTTTTGCATAACTTAACCACCTTGTATAATCCTAAGTATTATGGTGAAAGTATTTATAGATTTCACAAATACAGCAGTGTGCAAACCCCTTTCAATAAAAAATAATTAGGTGGCTTTGGTCAGTAGACGCCAGTAGCGTCATAAATTTGGGACCCATAATGACACAAAAATGTCAATATCTTAACGGTCCTTACTCAAAACCACATCATGTAGTATATCAATTTTCATGAAATTTTATGGGGTTTCATTTAAAGAAATATAACTTTGGTCTGGTACTCAGAATGTGAACATCCTGTATATACATAAATAATTTTACGAAATGCTCCATGTCGTTCTCCACATACGTGTAAAATGTCATTTTGATATCTTAAGCAGTACCAGAGATATGAACCGATTAGGTACACACTAAATTATTGGTAGTGCGCATAGCAGTGATAAACTCAGTACCTAGTCTAATTTTTGTCTATAATACCGATAAATTGAGAAAAATAATTATTGCTGATCGTGGGAAAACAATTTTTCAGTGCCATATGTCAAACATGGTGTTTAAAAATTTAAGAGGAAAATCACTGACCCTCCGATGATACAAATATACAAATAAATCTGCTGGTCATACGATTATAATTTTATGACAAATTTGGTGTTTCTGATGATGCACAATTATATTTTTGGAGGAGGGAAATCTGAATTTACCTCAAATTGATTAATATTCTACGGAACAGGATAACAGGAATGAACGAAATGAGTCGTTTCGTAATTAACAATAAAATAAATTAATCATTAAATGGATCATGTGGAAGCGTGTAACGCCGTACTTGCAAACTTAATAAACGTTATACCGTGCAGGCCAGTATATAATTAACGAGTTGGGAAAACGCGTAGGAACCGATAGAACTTGTAGCGCGTCACTTAACAATTTCCTGGTCTCATAAACCGCACTTTTTCGCCGCCAAAGCAACTCGAAACAAAGCTAACACGTCCGTAATTAACAAAACATTTTATTGCTGATAACGTCGCGTGCAATAACATAACTCAAACCCGGAGGAATCTTGGTGCTCGTTGCCTTGTCGGAATTATGACAAATTTCCCGCGATTCTATCGTCAAGTTTACATATATTACCTCGATATATCAAGCGAACATCATATCTATAATTGCGTGCAATCGTAAAAGGAAAATACCACTAACAAATAACAAAATACTTGCACCGACAGGGCATCTACATAACGCGTTGAACGATCACATATTTTAAAGCCTCGGATGGAGCTTTTTAAGAGACCAAGTGAAATCAAGGGTTGCGCTGGACGCTGACTAAGCCACGCATATTGCTACTTGGACTGGGCCGGACTACACAGGATTTATTGGATTAGAGGCGGGCTTCCAACATAAATAAGTCCTAATAGTCTCCTCGTATTAAACTGGAATTAGAGGAATATTTCACAACATCCGTAAATACATTTAAACTTTTTCAAGTTCGTCCCTCTCTATTTTATTTCAATAAGGAATATTGTTCTGAATAGTTGAATACGATTTTAAGGACTATATACACCTTATTTTAAAAAATTGTAACACCGGTCCAATATTTTATTGTTTGTTGTTTGTTGTTTTTCCATCAACTACAAAGGTACGTTGAATTCTTGTCTTGGAATCGGGAATTCTAACTATTAAAATAGAGCCTTTATCTTCGACATCATCAACAGCTCCGCTTGATCTTAACCTGATAGATTGTTATGATAGATTTTTGTGTAAAATATGTAAAACAGGATGAATAGAAAAAGGACCGAAGCCGTAGGGTTACCCTCACCTATGTCCTATACAGATCTGAAAGTAAGCAATAGATCGATTACAAAAGTGATTGCCATAATGACGGTCGTTGATCTCGATATAAAAATCTTGTGCTTTTAGGTATCTATAATTTATTATTTTCCTACGACTTTTATTTATTATTTTAATGTCTATAATTAGATTTTATTGGTATGAAGAAAAAATTGCCGTTTACTTATATGTTTTTGCTGGCAATACGCAGCTTCCACAAGATGACAATGAATTTGCCTTAAGGTTAACTAGGTAAATGATAGTCTCATTTCCTGTCAGTAACTGTACTCACATAATTTTAATTGGTATTCTTCAAGTGCCCATCATTTTGTCCCCGCGCTCCGAAGCCCTCTGCTCTCCAACTAAGCTATCGGCGACCTTACACGCCTTCTTTCTATTCATCCATTTATACCTAAAACTGTTACAGTTCGGCCCGTCCTGACAAGCTAGCCGTCCTCGGCTACCCCAGCCACTAGCCACTTTAAGCGCCCGCGACGCGAACCTGCTACACACAACGCACTCCACCCGCCGTGCTCTCCTCTAGCACGCGGGTTGCCTATCCCACTTCTGATATGTTACACGGAGCAAAACTTGCCGCCGCCGACCGGGAGTCGAACCCGGGTCCCCGCGCTCCGAAGCCCTCGCACTCTCCAACTGAGCTATCGGCGACCTCCACGCATACATGTGTAGTTAAATTGTTAAATATTATTAACTGGTTCTAACTGGTGTTTTCTGTTTTGTACCCAGACTAATACATCATACAGCACACCAATAAAACGGAAAAAGTGGTTCGTTGGAGCCAGAAGGAAAATCGGTCAGCATTATCGATATTTTCGCGAGTTAGTTTATCATTGCAAAAGTTTATAAAATTATCGGCTGCCCCATTGCAGCCACTCTAAATAAAATCGAACATAATAATTTATCGACAGTTTTCTGGGACCCCTTGGTACTTGGTAACGTGTTACGGTTAGCATAATTTGAAACAGGATGCTAGGAGCATGACGGAGCCAAATACTGAATCGCCGTAGCGTTCCCTCCCTGAACTAAAAAAGGAAATTTTATTAACTATTTTACAATAATAATTAAATAGTACGTCATCATAAAGCTATCTTTTGAAGACTGGTAGGACGCGTATCTCCATCCTTTCCCTGAGCTAGCCTACGCATTTCCGTAAAAGTAGAACATTCTACATCCCCAACTATTTGAGAGCAGTAGTCTAATCTGCTCCAACCTCTACCTCTTTATTCCTATCTCTGACTCTAGTATGTCGCGAACTATTCCTTTGTGTCTCAGAAGGTGTCCTACCATCCTACGATCCTATCCCCTATTCTTTATTGTCTTGTATTGTATTGTATTGTATTAGAGAATATAGGTAGGTGCCTATTTTACAAACAGAAGTAAGCAGGTATCTACAGTCTACATACCTACTTATACTAAATTATAAAAGGCATGTACAGTTAATAAATTGTTGACTTTGTTTTACTTATACCGGTCTGCCTTTACACTACTGTTTTGAGGTTGAATGAAATTGGGGTTAGATGCAAGAATCACACACCATTTCCACATTTACCGGGACATTTACCTACCTACTACATAAATATGGTAAATTATGTGAATCGGACTTTTGATACCCTTGTTGCATCATTATATCGATTATGTTGTCTTTGTTTTATGTTTCCTTGACACCTTACTTTAAAAATTCACGCTCGAAATAGTCCCAATAAGTATGTTATGAGATAGGTACCGCTTCACGGGCACTTCAAGAGAAGTGGGAGGAGCGTCTTACGAATCTCTGACATCAAACCAATAACAAAGCGAACTAGCATGTGGGCGTGATAAGCTAATTTCTTTCGCTGATTACGCCGCAAAAAAATTTTTTAGACAAAAAATTTCGCCGTAAATTAATTACAATAACAATTTTCTGTCATTTTCATGCCAAAAATAGATATCTTATTTTTCTCCGAACCTCCCTATTATGTATAATAAAATTTTTGAAAGGTAACGTGCGCAAATAACTTTTTGCTCGAATTCTTAATTAAGTCTTAAGACGTGCTCTTAAATTCTGGAATTACCCAAAAAATATGTGGGATAAGACGACGTTATTGGAGTTGAGAGAACGGGTACGCAAAAATCGCAATTTCGCTGATACACGATTTAATGTGAAGTCACGAAAAATACGTCGATATATTACAATGTTATAGTAAATATAATACGCCCCTATGCATATTAATAATCGTAACTTACGCTTAAACTGGACATTACTTTAAGAAGCACAGTCTTAATGCAGAAAGAATTTTAATTAAAGACTCAAACACAAGAGTCTATAGGAAATTGCGATATTTATACGAGCTCGGTCCTTCTTCTCGGATGCCGTGATAAAAGTGGACTAAGATTAAAAATCCGGGTTATAAACTTGCTATAAAATCTGTACTTTAGTACTAGGATTTATAGTCCCGGAGAATTTTAAATTAATATGGGTAAATCGCCGGTGCAGTTTATGTGCGCTAAAATTTTTTATGCGGTAATTACGACTTAACGACTTCTTAATACTTTCAGACTTATTACTATAAACATTTTGTATACAAATATTCGCAAATACGCACAAATGATTTTCGACTATAAACTATCCAGCCGCATGATCGACTGACCTCCACTGTTTATCGACACTTTAAGTCCTGTGTAAATTATACTTTATTGCTCCTGTTACTAAGTACTTTATTATACTCTTGTTACCAAGACCGATATAGGTGAAAGATAAATGGCAGAACGTAATTGAGGTCTCAATCTTTAAATTAGACCAGTTTTTAGATTCATCCCTTCGGTATCTAAACAATGGAGTCGAATTTTGAAGAATATTTCACTCATGTATAAAAAATCCTATAAGAGACAGTGGAGTTATCAAAACTTACAGCCCGGCAAGGCATTGAAGATAAACGTAAAGAATCTGCAACCTATTTGACGTACAATGAACTAAAAAAACTTGTCGACTCTTGTGATAAGCAAACTCCAGAAGGTCTACAGAAAAAAAGTTTTTTCTCTGCTGTCTTATATATGAACTTTCTTGGGGAGGTAGTGAAAGCACAAGAGAAGAAATAACTTTTTTTAAAGAAGAAACCACCAGCACTGGCGAGAAAACAGGTAGAATTGAATATAATCCTGTGTTTTCAAAACTACGCAAGGCGGTAGCCGAAAACTAGCTTCTACCCAGTCAGACTGTTTTGAAAACTCCAAAATAAAAGAGGAAAAGCCATTATTACCACCCGACTATTTTTGACTCCAAATCCAAAGTGGAAAATCTCTGGAAATTGGTTTAAAAACAGCCCCGTAGGAGCCAATACGATATCAGCATGAACAAAAACCCAATCGAAAACATCAAGGCTTAACACCACCAAAAAGATAACAAATCATTCACTTAGAGCCGTATCAAAACTGGCGAAAACCGGAGTGTCATAGCAAAACCTAATAAAAATCACGAGCCATTCTAATGGGAAGTCGACATCCAGCTATTAGCAAATGGATGAAGATCACCATAAAAAGATAAATAATGAAAAAATGAGGAACACCAACGAAACAGATGTCTCTTCCTATGGCAAGCAGCAGCGGTTCCAGCTTCTAGGTCGTCACAAAACCAAAATGTTGTTAACAATAATTGTCAAAATTGAAATTTTTTATTATTCAATAAATAAATAATTTGGTTTTGATTAGGATTATTGTATTTATTGTTAAGTTTGTTAAAAAATGTTTTAATAAATAAATTTTGTGTTTTCAATATTTTTATTCGAGAAATATTCTCCCTAAGATAGTTTTGCCTTAAATTATCCTAAAAGTTATATTTTCCTGTTTTAAATTCCAAAGCTTCTTTTTCGTATGAAATGTTTATTATCTGATATCTAACTCTTATTTTGTATTAAATTTAACTAATTATTAAAAAGCGTTTTTGGAGTTTACTCCTTAAGGTCCGGTTTTTCAAAGAATGAAACACCGGATTAAGTCTGACACCGGCTTCGTTGCTATGATACAACCAGTCAGAAAACCGGTATCATAGCAACGAAGCCAGTGTCAAGTGTCAGACTTAATCCGGTGTTGATTTCTTTGAAAAACCCCACCTAAGAATCGATTTTCAGTTACCTATAGCCCGCGGTACGGAAATTTTATGAGTATAGTAAAATCAAGCGTTACATTTCGCGTTAACTAAAAGTAACGCGTTACGTTACCTGTAACATTGAAATTATGTACGCATCTATGGATATGGCTGTTTATGTCGGACTGCACAGAGCATGGAAATATTCAAAACAGAGTGGCATAGAGTAGATATGACAGTTGGCGTTGTAAAGTCAGCATTTGCAGTGTTTGTTCGTTCGTAAATTTGTTGAATCTTTTGATTTAATATGGAAAAACCTAATATTAAATACTCCAAATATTGCTCAGTGCCGAAATGTTAATCAACGCCTATTCGAACACCAGGAAAAGTATTTATTTCATTGTCAGTGGGATCGACGTTTAGCAGATTGTCACTTAACTACTGAATTTATAAACAATTTATATTTTGATGTAGTTGGACATTTTCGAACATAAACCATCTGGTAAATAAACATTTGGGTATAAAACTGACATCAAGTACAATAAACAAAATTATCAAGTGATTGAAGTTAAAAAAATACTGACAGATATGGAAAAAACCTATTCCAGTGATAATGAAGAAGAAACCGAAAAACACGTGGATGCGGTTAATTGGTAAGCGTATAATTCATGTTAACGAATTATATAAATTGAACATACGAACAGCTATGTCTTTTATTTAGTGTATGTATGTTTGATTAATTGTTTACCGTGTGTCCCGGGAATCCTGAAGCATCCTGTTTAACGTAGTTAATATTTTCACTTTTCACTATTTGGTAGAAATCCATGATTAAATAAAAAATTACTTCGCGTACTACCAATAAGTATAACAAAATTATTTTATTTAATCGGTTTCAAGATCTACAAACGATCCCATCGTCAGAAATGTTTAAGAAAAATTGTAAACAAATTATTATGACAGTTGACAAGGAAACTAAAATTGACAAATTATAATGATATCCATGAAATAAGATAACTAGATAACTGAATTTCAGTATTTACCTATACGGGGTATAAGAAAAACAGAAAGGAAAATCGAATACCTCGTAGCTTGAAGGGAAAAAACAATGAATTTAAAGAAAACCATATAGGAAGAAAACAATAAATTCAATTGAAAAAACCTTCAAGTGAAATATCAGAACAGAAAAAACTAAATAAATAAAATATCCATGGAATCTTGACAACTGCCAACTGCTAGTACATATTGTAATAAACTAAAAAAGAGAGAAATAAGTCAATAATAGCAAGAAAAAAAAAAAAAAGACTTAAGGATTAAGATGTAGAGACTGTGGTTAAATAATTAATTCAAGAATCAATCATAATAACAATAATATTGATGATGATAATATCAATAACAAAACAAAAAGAAAAAATCCCATATTGCCAAATAGCCTCGAAAGTCCATGGTTTATATGGGGGGGGGCAAATAAACTAATTGATTCTTGAATTAATTTACAAAAGTTTAAATAAACTAGATTGTATTAAATCGACTTGATCATTAAGTAAGTTACAATTTTTATCATTTTTATGTTTATAAATTTCTATAGACTCTAATATATCCAATTGATAACTCTTTACAAAATTAAACAATAATTTAGTATTCTCCGGAGGAGGGAATTGATGATTGTTATCAAAGAAATGGTTAGCAAAACTTGAATGATCATTCTTCAAACGAAATGATCTTAAATGTTCGTTATACCTAATACGTATAGATCTGCCAGTCTGTCCGATATATATGCTGTTACAGTCTAAGCAATTTAGTTGATAAACACCTGTGTGGTCAAGTTTATGTGTTCTGTCTTTACTGTTAAATAAAATATGTGATAATATATTTGATGGTTTAAATGTGACTTGTATGTTGTTTTTTCTTAAAATACTGGCAATCTTTTCAGAAATATTTCCAAAATAGGTAATCCTGTAAAATTTGGTAAGTTTATCATTAGATAATTTAGGATATATATTGTTACAAGCAATTTTAAATTTTTTATTGTTAATGATTCTATTGATGATTTCAATCTTAAATCCGTTATTTATTGCAATTGTTCTAATTATGTTTAGTTCTTTATTCAATTTATCTAAATATAGCGGTACTGTAAAGGCCCTGTGTATCATAGAATTATAAGCAGAAATTTTTTGACAAGAGGGATGAAATGAATTTGCTGAAAGAGTAATATCTGTATATGTTGGTTTCCTAAAAATATCGAAATTTATTTTATTGTTCTCATTTATTAAAGTTAAATCTAAGAAATTAATTTTGTGTTCAGTTTCTATTTCTTTTGTAAACTTAATTTTTGGATGAATACTGTTCAAGAAATTTTGAAAATTGTCCAATTGTCTTGTTGTTCCTTTAAAACAAGCAATAATATCATCTACATATCTATACCAAAATAGAATATGTTGTTTCCCTAATTCTGAGTTCATAATTTTTTCTTCAATATCTGACATGAAAATATCTGCTAATAAAGGACTAATTGGTGAACCCATAGCAAGACCTAAATCTTGAGTATAATATTTATTATTGAACTGGAGATAATTTTGCTCAATACAAAGTTGGAAAGCAGTAATAATATCATTTTTTATAACAATATTAGTATGAGTTTTATCTAAAATATTTTCAATTGATTTTAAGCATTCATTAGGAGGAATATTAGGGAACATATTTGTAACATCAAAAGAAACCAAAAGGGACCCTGTTGGAATATTTTTATATTTGATATTGTTAATTAATTCTAAATAATTTTTTAAACTAAATTTGGATTTAAAATTTGTTGTATTTTTGAATATATTATTAATGTTTTTAGCTAAATTTCTCGTGGGAGCATTAATATATGATACTACTGGTCTTATAGGTGTATTAATTTTATATGGTTCTTGATAAGTCCATATAATTTAGGGGCACATGCATTCATATTAATTAATCTTAATTTTTCAAAATTGTTATTGAAAATACTGTTGCAATTTTTTAACCAATCTTTTAATTTTGTTTGAAAATGTTTTGTTGGATCTTTTTTCAGTTCAGTTAATTTTTCATTTGTAATAAAATTTTGCATCTTTGTTATATATTCATCTTTAGGTAAAATTACTATACTTATTGGTAGTACGCGAAGTAATTTTTTATTTAATCATCCTGTTTAACATTGGAAATTTGAACATTGCGATTTCTATGTCTCCAAAGTGTTTTAAGGATATTCCGAGTATCAGGACACATTACAATGTGCACCAGAGAACGTTTTTGTGCAATATTTTTCAAAGTTTAACAAAAAATATAAAAAATATATAGCGTGGGAATCAACTTCGTTTAAATACAAGTGTAAAGAAGACGACAGCCATGTCACAATGCATTAGTGAGTTCAATCGCATGCCGCCGATATTGAATCCGGCATACGGAGGTTCAAATCCAATGGCGGTTAGTTTTCTTTTTTACTTTTATCGTTATTTTGAATAAACGGCTATTGATTTATATCGGTAAAGATGCATAATTAAACGTTTTATCATTTTTAGTTAAACTGGATATCGCTGCTGTATTTCTCATTCGATTTTCTCTAAAATGATGAGATGTCACAAGTGATATATGGTCCCATTTGAGATTTTAAAGTGAGGGTAACTGGGGGTCAGGGGGTTGGTTTTACAAACGTCAAAATCATAAATTTACGTGTTTCGACGACTTTTCATAATTCTATTTGTTTCTTAGGTATTTGAGGTGGCTCGTTTTTAAATGACCACGCTATATAAACAATGATATAAGTAGATACTGAAGTAATTAAATCAACAATAAACAAAGAAATATTAATAAAATTATTATAACCAAGAGTTGTTATTTAAATTACTACCGGTGTTCGATAACCTTTATAGTGGTCAACGTGAGGACATATTCAGTAATAGTATTCCATGGTCGTATATCAACTATAATATAATAATTGTCTGAATATAATTTTGATTAATATTTATGCTTTCTGAAAGTTGTGTTTACACGATGTTAAACAAAAATTCGATTAATTAATTTAATACTTATCCTATAACGTATCAATAAGCGAAACATGTAACTTTCTCGAAAGATTGTAATTTTAGAACCGAACTAACCGAGTGATTTCGATGCAAAGCTAAGCCACAAACGTCTACACGGCTTTCACCCAATAACACTTTTGACAAAGATTGATGCAAATAGTAATGACATGAATCGGTTAAAGCAGTGGCGGAGTAGAAACGCATTAAGAAAGCTCTACTGACCCTGAATTAAGCATTACAACTTCATTTAAATTATAGCAGCGCTTATGACCAAAGTGATTTCAACGCAAGTAGAGAATACAAACTTCTCGCTTAGCGGATTCATAGAAAGACGCAAATCCTGGCCCAACGTACCTAACATTTTTGAAATAAATAATACTTTGCTTTAAAATTCCACATTAATCAAAATTTGGTTCACATCTCTATACGAGCACTTCTGACGTAAGTTCAAAGTTACCAGCTGCTTCGGAAGTGATAAATAATAAAAAAACGCAGACACGACGTCCCCAGAATAGAGATAGGTCCTATTATAGATCGTCCGACGAATTGAATAAACTGTCATCAAATCCGACCGTGATAACTCCCTGTAAATAATAGCAGGATGCCCCATTTGCATATTATCTGTAAATTGACCGAAAGCGGGTGTTAGAGAAAGATGAAATAGCCGAGCAAGAGCGCTATACAGATAGGTATCGGCTGGAATGAGATAAAAGCGAGGAAATAATTGCGTGGAGTGTGTTAGAGAGAGATAAGTGATAGCAGGAATGGGCCTCCTCCCGGCCATCGCCATATTTCATGTCGTCTGCTGCTGCGTTGCCACGACTTCTCGCTACTACCACAGCATCTCCTTTTAGCGGTCGACCTAGGTGAAATCTAGTTACCTAGAAAAATTTCACGTGCGTAGCGGAGGACTCGGCCGCGGATTAAAGCGCCGCATTCCGGTCGTTTTTGACTTTGGATCGGGTTCTTCACGCCCAATACGTCAGACATGTATTATTTTTAAACACGTTTATTCAAATATTGGTCGTTCAGGATACAGCATACCCACATTGACCATATACCTATCCCGTTATATATATACAGGGTGTAAATGGATTATGAAAGTGAATTTGTATATTCTTGTAAATTTAATAATGGTAACCTTTCGAATACAACCCACTCCGTATATAAGAGCATCGAGAAAGTGGCCTCTTAAATATCGCACCCAAAAACTGGACATATAACCGTCCACTTGCCTCTGAGATTGCCTTTTAAGCCAGGTCGAAATTTAAATTCTTAATTTGTGCGTATTCCATATATTACATTTTTTGTTTTATACTTATGCGGCAGGAGAAAGTTCTTCGACATAACCCGATGCCTTATTACTGATTGCGTTATATATTCGTGTATAGAAATTGATTGTTCACACCCAAATTTATATATGTATATCGGTTTATGACACCGTAAAATATATAAAGTTTTTGTGAGTGCCACAAACCGGAATGGGTTCGATTTGTTTTAGCGATGATTCTTAACTTTTTAATTTTATTTCCCATCGAAGAAACACAATTTTTATGGGAGAATAATCAGTTACGTCATTTTAAATTAAAATTTTTCTTGGTCCCTTTTTTTACTACAAATTGGTTTTAAAAGTAGATGCATCATATTGTTTTAAACCGCAATGGAACGTCGCTGAGAATTGACAAAAAAAGACTTTTTATTTTAAAGATCCCCAACAGTTTTTCAGCTTTTTGAAGTAATTAAAACAATATAGGTCCATTTGTACCCAACCATCTACCCAGAAAATGATTTTCTAAATAATTTCTATAACTATTGCAGAATTGTGTGCAGGGTCACCACCACCCAAAATAAAACACGAAACGTTAAATCCAAAACGTCCTTGCCTCTGACGTTCAAAAGTTTGGTGCTTATTTTTTATCAGAACAGTGACGCACATTATGCCTGTTAAATAATCCTACACTGCTTATGTGAGTTCCATCTGTCCAAATGACAGACCGCCCAAATTCTGGATTTTCTTGAATTTTATTTAAGTACCACCTACAAAAATTCAGCCTTCTTTCTTGATCTCCCGGCAAAAGATGGTGAATAATTTGAATTTTATATGGCCTATATTTGCCTTTTTTAATATTTTTTGAACTTTTGTTTTGGAAACACCAACTTGTGATTCGATTTCGCGATAAGAAGTTTTTGGTGTCGCCTCAACCAACGATAAAACATTTATTTCTTCCTCTTCCCTATTTTCTTTACTATAAATTTTGTTTCTAGGTTTATTGAATGACCCATAGAGAATTAAATTTGATTTTAATCTCAAAAACATCATTTTACTTGGTTGTCTTCTTTCTGGGTATCTAAATTTAATAAATCGATGGATAGGTAGATATTATACTGGAAATGGGTATCTAGGAATTAGGAATTTTTGTGTACCTGTTGAGATATAGATCCATTCTCACGACACTCATTGAAAACAGCAATTATGTCGTATTTCTCGAAATTTTGATAATTTTGATGTGCCATTATGTACCGGGTGTACAAATAAGAAAGGTCGGCGGCCGTATATCCATAACCGTTTGCCCTAGAACTTTCGGAAAAAAATATTTAAGATAAAATTGGCCACGAGAAATTGCTGGAAATTATTTTTCAGTTCGTAGATTGGCCGCTAGGGGGCGTAAGGGCTACACCAAAGGAGAAAAATAATTTTTTCCCTGAAAAATCACCAATAAAAGGTTATCAAAAATAATTTTGTTGAATTCTACTGAAAATTCTGAATAACTTTCGTTTAAGATTTTTTGCTCTATAGCTCGTCAAATAGAGATGGCATGGGCGGACAAACATAGAGATGAAAGAATGCTTCTAACTCCGGTTCGGCTCAACGGAATTGGACAAACTTGAGCTTCTTGAGAAGTGCTTTCCTTGTTCTATCAAACGAAAGTTAAATAAAGCCATTTCGAATTTCGTGGCCACCGGTAGAGGACGCGATTTTACATTCAAAGCTATTTTCGCGTTTATCTTGAAAAATTCAAATGGAATAATATAGTTTCTTTAATACTACTAAAAAGAGGTGAAAATTATAAGAAAAATGGCTCTAGCCGCATGGTGATATCTTTTTTAGAACCGAAGATATAAATGAAGGAATATTGAGAATGGCTGCTCCATTAACTTGAACAGAAATTTTGAGTGCAAAAATCAAGAAGGCTTCGGTATGACCCATTTTCATTTCAAACAATACAAAACTATAAAACAAATATTATTACTTTGTTATTAAAAATAATAAAGAAAAATATTAAAATGTTTCTTTATTATAATACACAAGTTGAAAAAAATAATTAGTAGCCTTGCGTCATTTTTCTTATAATTTTCACCTCTTTTTAGCAGTATTAAAAAAACTATATTATTCCATTTGAATTTTTCAAGATAAATGTGAAAATAGCTTTGAATGTAAAATCGCGCCCTCTACTGGTGGCCACGAAATTCGAAATGACTTTATTTAACTTTGGTTTGATAGAACAAGGAAAGCTCTTCTCACGAAGCTCAAGTTTGTCCAATTCCGTTGAACCAAACCCGAGTTAGAAGCATTCTTTCATCTCAATGTTTGTCCGCCCATGTCATCTCTATTTGACGAGCTAGAGCAAAAAATCCTAAACGAAAGTTATTCAGAATTTTCAGTAGAATTCAACAAAATTATTTTTGATAATTGGTAATTTGATAATTGATAATTTGATTATTGGTGATTTTTCAGGGAAAAACATATTTTTCTCCTTTGGTGTAGCCCTTACGCCCCCTAGCGGCCAATCTACGAACTTAAAAATAATTTCCAGCAATTTCTCGTGGCCAATTTTATCTTAAATATTTTTTTCCGAAAGTTCTAGGGCAAACGGTTACGGATATACGGCCGCCGACCTTTCTTATTTGTACACCCGGTATATACTAAGCATCTATTAATAAAACTAGCTGATGCATGCAACTTTTGCTAATGTATGTCAACAGATAATTATTCAGTTGTTAACATAACATCACAGGTATCTTGGATGTACCTACCTATCTTAGGTATACAGGGTGGGCCAATAGTAGTGTTGCCGCGAGACGAGACAAATTGTGTGTCTCGTCTCGTCTCGTCTCGTCTCGCCTTTGTTTTGTCTCGTCTCGACGGAATTTTGTCTCGATTTTCGAGACGAGACGAGACGAGACAAAATCTGTCGAGACAGACACGAGACGAGACGAGACGAGACATCTCGGTATAATATAAATCCGAATTAGTATATTTTTGAAACCTCATTAGATATCCTCTTTTATTTGAGATTTGGCCAAGTAAGAGCTTACAAGTGCTCTTATTACTTGTAAAGATTCTTGTTCGATTTGTGCCAGTTAGAAATTTTAATTTTTTTCCAATTTTGTGAATTACGACGTTTCGCTCCCGTTTGGGGTTTGGGGGCTTCGTCAAGATGGGTTTATTAAAATTTGTAAAGATATAAAAAAGTATTTGACAAATATTTTTTATATCTTTACAAGTTTTAATAAACCCATCTTGACAAAGCCCCCAAACGGGAGCGAAACGTCGATGTTATACTATATACACCACAAGAGTGGTGTTTACCAAAATCTTCTGTCGCAGTCATACACACATGCTACGTGACAAAATAATTTTTAGCGTTTTACATTATTTCAGCTGCATTTTTCTTAAAATGTTATAAACCTTATAATTATAAACTAATAAGTTTAAAACTTTTTGAATCTCTGCCGCAATATATATTAATTATTATGCGAGATAATAAATAGTTTGCCTGATTTGAATTTTAATAATTGAAACCAGCATGTTCAAGTAGGTATATAATGTATGAACAAAGTATGTAGGTATGTAAGTACAGGTATGAAAAGTAAATGGACTTTTTTATATCTAACTAAAATGTACATTTTTTATGCTACTCGTACTAGGAGCAAAATCTCATTATTTATACGTAAATATTAAAATTCTGTGTTAAAACGAGACAAGACGAGACGAGACGAGACAGAGGGTGTCTCGTCTCGTCTCGGCTCTTATCTCGTCTCGTCTCGATAAAGTCATGTCTCGATATTTCGAGACGAGACGAGACAGGCGATTATCTCGTCTCGTCTCGTCTCGCGGCAACACTAGCCAATAGTACGTAGTCGGTCCATATCTCTGATTATATTCAAGATATCAACATGAAATTTTACGTGTGTGTGGAGAACCCCACGAAGCTTCTGTTAAAATTATTTTGATGTATACAGGATGTTCACGTGCTATGTACCAAACCAAAGTTATGTTTTTTCAAATGGAATGCCCCACATTTGTTTGCATATTTGGATACCCCATAAAATTTCATGAAAGTTGATATGCTACACAGTGGGGTTTAGAGTAAGCGTTGTTACAATATGGCTATTTTAGTACCAATGCGAACCCAAATTTGTGGTGCTACTGACTTCTGCTGGTCAAAGATAACTCTGATTTTTTTATTGCACTAGGTTCAGAGGACACTCTATTTGTAAAATCCATTAACACTTTTTTCAAAATAGTTCACATTATACAGAGTGGCCAAATTGCGCAAAATGGAGCTTTTCTCCAAAATGTTAAATGGAACACCCCGAATATTATTTGCAAGTTTCATAGCCAGTTTATTAAGCTTTTCACTAATGTAGATTTTGGCAGGTCTGCGACTGATAATTTAGACAGAAATAAAGATTGAACCTTAAGAACTGAGATTTTTGCCGTAATTTTGTATCATTTTTGGGGAATTTCCGCCATTTTGCTACCCAAAACTCGGAAAAATGCTTACACTTTGTTTTTACAGAAAATTTAGCGAATAGAGTTTACACCGGCACAAGCAATCTCATTGTAAGTTTACTTCTTGAAAGGACGGTTTTCTTCCATAGCACTCCTTGTTTCAATTTATACCTAGGTTTAATAAGTTACCATTTATTTAAGAATATGACCATGGAGAAGCAATCTGGCGATGAAATTTTTTGTCTCAATGTGAAATCAACTTTCAAAAACAAAATGGAAATCATATTTTGTGTTTTGGACGCTAAATTATGGGAGAAACGAATAAACTACCGGTAAAATTGCTACATTTTAAAGTTCAATTTTCAATTCTACCGAAACCGTCAGTCGCAGACCTAATAATATCTACATCAATCAAAAGCTTAGTAAACTGTCTATCAAATATGGAAATAATATATGGGGTGTTCCATTTGAAATTTTTAAGAAAAAAATGCATATTGCGTAAGCTGTCCACCCTGTATGATATTAAGTTTTGTGACAAAAGTACTCAAAAATTTTACAAATAGAGCAGTATGTGAACCTAGTCCAATAAAGAAATCTTAAATAGCTTCGACCAGTAGATGTCAGCAGTTCCTCAAAGTTGGGTCCACACTGGCACTAAAATGCTAATATCTTAAAATCGCTCACTCTAAACCCCATCGTGCAGTACACCGCCTTTCATAAAATTTTATTGGGAATTCAAATATGCAAACAAATGTGGGGCGTTCATTTAAAAAAACATAACTTTGGTTTGGTGCACCCTGTATACACCCAAATAATTTTATCGGATGCTTCGCGGGGTTCTCAACATACATGTAAAGTTTTATTTTGCTACCTTGAATAGAACCAGAGATATGGGCTGACTACACGCTATTGGCCCACCCTGTATTTTCTAAAGTTAAAACTTAAAAAGTACCAAAACCGAAAATGCATTTAGAAAAACTATATGTTATAGGTATAATAATTAATGGTAGTGCGAATTACAGTAGTGTTATAAACTCAAAATAATTAAAATTGAACTTTTTCTGACAGTCTACACAACGTAGGTATAACCTCAAAATAAATATTTCACAACTTTTCACTTACACTTTATTCGTAATTATAAAACGCAAGTCATAATTTCTAAAGTAGGTACCTCATATTAGCTAATAAAAAAAGTAGCAACAATTTTTAAAATAAAATTTATTGTTGTACGTATTTAGCCACGTTGTTTACCAAAGTAATAAGTGTTTTATCAGACTCGTTTCCAATTGACTTGTTCGCAATAGTTATCACAGATGTAGTTTATAGTCGGCGATAGAATAGAAACAGGCCTCGAGACGAAGAGTAAACTAGTTTGAAACAAATGGCAAAATAAATTACAACTATGATACGGTAAGAATCGCAATACGCCGATGACCAAATGAAGCATTATTATGGGTTTTGGATCCAAAGACAAACATAAGCCGCCATGACAAAATATAGAAACAATCATGTTCTCTATGCAATGTGGTAATACAAGATACACGGAAAATGATTTTCTAAATAATTTCTAACTATTGCAGAATTGTGTGCAGGGGCACCATCTTGTTAGAAATATTCCATCTCAATCCCGTTAAGTTTCCATCAAAAATTGGGTATGCTAGTTGACCACCCAAAATAAAACACGAAACGTTAAATCCAAAACGTCCTTGCCTCTGACGTTCAAAAGTTTGGTGCTGATTTGTATCAGACCAGTGACGCACATTATGCCTATTAAATAATCCTACGCTGCTTATGTGAGTTTCATCTGTCCAAATGACAGACCTCCCAAATTCTGGATTTTCTTGAATTTTATTTAAGCACCACCTACAAAAATTAAGCCTTCTTTCTTGATCTCCCGGGAAGAGATGGTGAATAATTTGAATTTTATATGGCCTATATGCAACGCCGGATTGGAAGAAAAAGAACTGTAACAATTTCCCATTCAAAAAACCGCGATCATGGATGCATTTTCTATCAGATATACAACTTAATTTTATTAAACAAGTATGAATTGGTTAGTTTCGTTTGGTATTGACACCAATTCATAAGTGTGTGTCTTGTTTTCGCAGATATATTTATGTGTGTTTCGGGCTTGTATATAAAAGACTTTATAATTCAAGAACATTGCCTGGCAAAACTAAATAATCACTCGGCCTTACCGGATGTAAAATAAGCCAATGCTAAAAAGTAAGCAAATAAATTTTCTTTTCATCGGGAGGCAAATCGAAATAAAAAGCTTTCGGTTCTTTCAACTTTGCAATGTTTCCATGTTTGTATCTTCTCAGCGATAAGTGTGAAAAACAGTTATGCACTTCATGGTGACCTTAAGCCAAAATAAAACGTCGAACCGCTTTAATACCCCACATAGCGCTCAGACACCTTGAAATCTGCATAACCGCTAGTGGAAAATAATAATGGCAACCGTTAAAATATTTTATAAACGTATTTTCTAAGTCGTAATTGTTACAAAAGCTACCTTCCGTTTTTGTTTAAAACACCCCGCGGGTTGCTTTCGAAAAGTACTTATTTTGTTGCGAAAATTAGTGTTATTTTCTCCAACTTCCGTTTGCAGATTATCGGCGAGACTATGTGTTGTAACACAGTACGAATTTACGAGCAAATATAAACAACCTTATGCAAAAGTACATCTGATACCTACGTATCGACCGTCATTACGTAATCAATGACATTTCAAAATCATATTCTGTGTCAAACAAATACACATGGCGTATAATTATAACTAGTCGAATCATGACTTATTGCCTGATTACAGAATAATTTACATCTGATACAATTCCCTGAAAACGTAGTTTTGAACTATATGGCTATTTCTTTGATTTCCTAAATTAATTATCAATCCTTCCCAAGAACGAACTCTTGAAAAAGCCATGCATAATTGTCCGTGAGTAAATATTTCTTTTCGGAGATCAATTCCTATTTGATCAAATGTTTGGCCTTGTGATTTGTTAATAGTCATTGCAAACGCTAGTTTAATGGGAAATTATTGTTGTCTTTTAAAAGTAAAAGAGATAAACATTTTCACAGTACAACGTTATACGGTTAACGAAAACTATATCTCCATGTTTATCGCCTGTTAAAATTTTGCACTGTAGGGTATTGTCTCCCAATTGTAAAATTAACAATCTCGTACCATTACATAAGCCTTCATTAATGCTGAGATTTCTAACCAACATCACAATACAATATACTCTCAACTTCAATTCATGCGGAGGACAATTTGGCGGGTTTAAAGTATTTAAATATTCAGGAAGAATAGCATCGTTTAAATCTCCATTATCACAATTTTCAACACTATCCAAGTTTGTATAATTATATTTTTTCTGTTTTTATATTTAACAGTTCTACCACTTTTTTGTTAATGTCTTCACCATCAGAATAGCTGATTTGGTCATATCTATGAATCGCTTTTCTCTAATTGATTCCTCCATATATACGTTCAACGATACCCGAATTATAAATACATTTCTGTGGCAATTCTAAATTGCTATTCATATCGTTCAAAACTCCATCTCCAACATCCAATAAAAACTTGATGAATTCTTGTTCCTGTGGTAAAGCCCGCATATTTTGTGTTTAAGAAAATTTACGGAAATAACTCCAAAGAGAACTAAATTTGATACTTAAATTCACTGTTTCACAGCGGGTAGCATTTATTTTAACTGTTAACAAAATGTCAAAAATCTCCTCGCAACACCATAATTTTTCCACCAAACGGAACCTCACAATTCATAAAGTCTCGTAAGGTTCTGTCTATAATGTCTAAAGCATACCTTGGCGCCACAGGAGCTTCATCCCAAATAAAAACATCTACACTCCTTAAATAATCTGCTTCTTTTGAATTTTTCTTAATGTTGGAAGATGAATCTAAAAACAGAGGAACAGGTAATCCAAACGTTTTATGAACTGTTCTGCCATGGGGAAGTAGTGTTGCTGCTATGCCCGTGAAGACAATGGTACAAACAATTATTTTATTCTTACTCTCCAGTAAGCTGTAAACGGTTGTATAAACATAAGTCTTACAGGAGCCTCCTGGACCGTCTATATAAAAACATGAAGATTCAGAAATTGATTCATTTATGTTAGCATCACATTTACCCAAAATAAGATCTACAATTTCTTTCTGCTTTTCATTTAGGTGTTTATATTGTCGTGATCCTATTTCTATTGCTTGTTCTTCATTTGCATATTCAATGTCGTGGCATGGTAGGAAACATTGAAAGATTGTAACCTTCCGCAGAAAGCATGGAACTAATTTGAATATATGCTTTTTTGTCTTTCAGTATTCCTGTAACGTCTTTCATAATCTTGTGACATTGCTTCTTTAAATTCTTCCCACAATTCTTCCTGATAAATTGGTCGGCAATGCATTAAAATTCGAATGAATTAATATCTCAGCTGTCTGGGCATCATCTAAATTTCAGCTTCATTCATGGTTCTTTTCCACTCGTGATGATCTTAAATAAGACCTAATTTTAAACACGCTGCTACATAAGATTCCTGTATTTCTCCGTTTACTGTTTTCAGGTCTTCTAATATGTTTGCTCTTTTAATCGAAAATGAAATAGTTCAATTTGGCTGGGGCTTACGGAGTACATGCGTCCAATAACTTTGAATTGTTTCTGACCTCGCTAGATCGAAACGGTACGTGTCTATTGCGCATTCTCCACGACTAACATCACTTTTATTAGATAGGATTAATTTAGATCAACACTTCAACACCTTTGTTTTCCTTTATTTTCGCGTGACCCTATAGCGTGTTCGAATTGAATTGACGGCCCATATTTAGACGAGCTGTAAGTTCTTAATCTAAATCCCGCTGAGGAGAATTTGCTTCCGTCCTGACTCTTGAAGTAACCGAATGTTCGCACGAGAGGCAGTCTCAGAATGTGCATTACGAATAAAATGCGGTAAGCGAAACTTGCAGTATGACATACCAAACGTAACTAATGCTGTTCGTTTATTAGAGCATGACGTTATTAAGGACGCCACATTTCTCGGTTGTTTGGGTAGCTCTTTGTATGTGATATGCTATATAATAGCCCGTGATATCCTGTATAGTCCTAGCGGTTAACAAAAAAACCCTGCAAATTGTGTTAAAAGCATGAAACTTGGTGGGCAGCTTAAGGCTGTCGGGACGCCGACGAACAATTACTGCGGAGGGGTATCGGAAGGGACGTAGCATTCCAAAAGTACAAAGTAGGCGGACACTGAATGCAAAAATTGCTGGGCGCGCTAGATTAGGGGGAGCATTTCGCAGCGTACAGAGTAGGACTCGGAGCTTTCCATTCACTTCGAGCTAGAACAAACACAACACCGAAGCTACAGACGAAACGCGGGGTTTATTGAATATCATAGTATAGTATTTATATTCCGAGGAGTACCTGAGAGAAAACAAGGAACGTTAAACCAAACTATAGGCGGGGAAACAAAACTCGCCTCGGGATGCTGATTTCCCCAAGAAAACGCAGTGGGTTACTTATAAGTAAAAAAGAAAAATTAGGTAAGTATGTTTTGCGATTGACCGAAAAGTTCGTGTGGTTAGAGTTATTTTAATAGCATTTCTGTAACAAAATTTTGCAATAGTTCTTAAATTAAAAATAGGCTGCAAAAAACGGAAAACTCAATTTTTTGACTGGCCACTTCCGGTGGCTTTTTCTGGGTTCAGTCATCATGTCATATCACATTTTCTTTTCTGAGAGCATCGAACTGCTACCTCTGGGGTACTGCCACAGTACTGATTTTTTCCATAACGTTCTAACATTTGGAATAGACTTCCATGAACCTGTGTTCCAAATTCCTAAACAGTAAAAAATGTTTTGTCATGTCGAGTGTGCATCTGACTGCAACAGAAAATCCACGGTACACGCCACTCTTAATAATCAGTTCATTAAATGTTCAAATTCCAATCCTTCTGTGACAACACAAATTTTAAACTTTCCCTTTCCCGGCTAATTTCTTGTCCATCGTAATTCTGTGACAGATTTTACCTGATATGACGCAGAGAACAGAAATAACGGAAGACGTAGTTGGAAGTTGACGTATATTATTTGTCTAAAAACGTTTTATACGAAATTAGTCCAATCCGGTGCTCATAGGATGTGTTATGTGTTCTCATTTGGCCAATAACATGCTGTATTAATGCAATGGAAATCTCCGGTTGGCGACGGAAATCCAAAGGCAGTGTACAAGAAATCCACCAGTGATTCACTTCTCGGGAATTTGTTATACAGGTTGATCCATTTATCCATTTATGCGAAGTTATATGAGAGACTTCTCTTTGTTTTACCATTCTGTCTGTTCGTCCGTCTGTCTCTCAGTCTGTATGTCTGTTTATCTCTCACAGTGTTCTTTTTCCTGAACTATAAGTGCTATACAACAATAAAATTGACGCATATGTAATGGCCCAAACGAAGTATGCATACGAAGTAAGTTGCTTCTAAACTAAACCACATATTTTTGTGTTTTAGTTTTCTTTTAAAATTTTTGTCACACGTAGGGATGTTTCAAAAATTACATTTTGAGAATGATGAACAGATGCCCAGTTTCACAATAAGTTCAGTCTAGAATGCAACTTTTACACAATCATATAGTAAAATCGAACAGGGAAATAAAAAGTGAGATGATATTACAGGAGTTCTATTTAAGAAATCCAAGTTGTGTAGATTAGCATCTGCTGTACAAAAGAAATGAGACGCCATGTATAAGTAAAGTAATTTGAATTATGGAAATTTAAAAACAAAGAGAGTATATATTTGGCATTTTTATCTAAATTACACAATACAGATGAATCGCTTTTTCTGATAAATGAGATACCTGTACACCTGCATATTCAACTCATATGTGTAACAATAATAAATTTTAGGAAGAATCGGAAATTACTTTGGAAGGTCGTCGATAGGAAAAATAGGCCCCAAGAATAATACCTGAATACATACAAAAACTAGCCACGCCTGTTTCTTGAAACTGGGAAGTTTAAACATATCGCCGCTAGACACCGTCACCTCTAGGCCCTTGAAAAGGCGAATGCAGAGGTGCAGGAACCAATTGATTACTTCATTATTATCAAAAATTTATTATATTTTTTTTGATACCGTCAAAATGAAAAGTCTAATCTATGACTCTACGATTGTAATTTCTAAAAAAAACGAAAAATGTGATAAATATTCTAGCTACAATATGTCCGATTTTCATAGATTGTGAAGTAGATTTTAAAGTTGAATTTCTGGTTTTTAATGAAAATTATTAGCGAACAGTCCTAGATCTATGTTTAATTGAAACAAAAAAATTATAAATATCTTAGGTAGGATTAATTTTTGGCTTAATGGGAGCTTGTCGGCGGGAAGAATTGATGAAAATTCAAACAAGTCACATTGAAGACCTCAACACTGCCCTTTTAGTTCACATTCCTGATACAAAAACAAAAACGGAACGTCAGTTTGTTATTAGAGGTAATTTCTACCATACCTGCAAGAAATACACAGAACTTCGACCTTCAAACCTGACAAATAATACCCGATTTTTCTTAAACTACCAGCGAGGAAAATGCACAAAGCAGCCCATTGGAATTAATAAATTTGGCAGCCTCTCTAGCGTAGTAGCAAAATTTAAAAAATTGCCTGACCCTGCTGCTTACACTGGCCATTGCCTAAGAATGTCCTCCGCCACGACTTTGGTGGACTCAGGTGCGGAAATCACAGCTTTAATGCGTCATGGAGGATGACGATCAACAGCTTCGCTAGTGATTAATAAAACTCGTGAGTAAAATGGCGTTTATAAAACTCGATTCATAGTATACTATTAGTTCAAAATGACTGAAGCTACCTAACATTGCGTTACGTACACCATGTAAAGACCTTCAATTACAGAACTGAAATACACTGTAGATTGACATAAAACACAATTGTACAGGCATCAATAACTTGAACCGCAAAGTGCGGTAGTACTGGCCATAATACTATTTTCCAATGCAGGTCTTGTAGTTACCTAGTCAACTCGAATCACATTGTTCAGCCTAGAAGTAGTCGGTGAGCGAAGGAAGGACTTGGAATCATGATGAACATCGCTCCGCTAATCGCGATAAACAATTCTTTAATTGAATATTATTCAATGGCCTCAGTTTCTTGTTTTTCTTCCTCGCAGCGACTGATATCGAAAACGAGCAGACCAAATACTTTACAGACTTTATGACTGTCCGCATAATGTAAAATTTTTGTGCGGCTACGGGCTTAATAAGGAAAAACGCAGACGAGCAATAAAAAGGGGACACTGGTTGTCAGTTCTAATGAAAGCTCGCCATTATGTTCGCTAATTCAAGTCTTCTATTGTAAGAGCACTGTTGTAGTGGTGTTAGAGGCAATAAAACCGTAGACTTTACAGCGTAGTTTACGTATCAATAATATCTGTTTTATATTTCTGACTATTCCGCAAACATTTTATTTATTTGTAAGTACAAAGAGTTTGTTCACACCAGTTTAACATTCGCAACGCATTCTTTAACGCAACCGCGTCATATCGCTACGGCTCTGTTAGACGCTACATATTTGTTTTTACTCTTCATAAAATCACATGCCCTTCTATTATTATGATCCATTAAAATTTGTAATAACACCATTGCATGGCTTAGATCTTCGCTTTTACAGCAAAAAATGAGAGTTTTATTTGGCATGTAAAACAGGCCACGACTGTAGTGTACATAAGTGGACTAGATTGTACCTTTCATTCAGATGCATGTTAGGCACCAGGTTAATGTTTTGTCCATACGAGTTTCTATTTACAATGCTTTCTTTTTCACTATCCTGTCGACGACGCACTTTACCGTTAACGGTAAATTTTTACGAGGCTGTTTTGGCAGTTATTTTTCAACATAATTTTTACATTAGTTTTATCCAAGTAGGTAAATGCTCTTAAGAACTAATGTCTTAGTAATTATGTAACGGGATAAAAGTCCCTTTCACAAATAATCTTTTTGTTACCAAAGTTGCTTTGCAAAGACATGCTTGTTTCCGTTCTATGATATAACAAGAAACAGGTTATTTCTGACGTTAATTATACTAAATTTGCTTAATACATTTAACATATGTAACAACATACAAAATTTGTACCTAACACAATTATTTGATATTAGGTTAATGTTATTCTACACTTGTTGCCTAAGTAAATAAATTTCTATAAATATTTATTACCATATAATGCATTATGTATGAGTTTCGCAAGGGGTAAGAAGGTAATGTATCGAATATTTCTTGAAAGAATTTATAGGCTTAACCTCGTATGAACACATCTACTATCACTCAACCTGCATATTCATTGACGTTTTTAAAAAATATATAGGGAACTATTAGGGAACTACTAGCGGTATATGAGTGGGACTCGACACGGACAATGATTGTGTGTAAAATGGAATACCCATTATAAATTTAAACGGCAATCACTGATTACTATCATTTTTTTCAGGAAAACAACACTGTTATTGTTTTTTCAATGAAATCTTTTTTTAGTTATGGACATTTATTGTAAAACTACAATTATTTGCATTCTGTATCGTTACAGCAGCATTTGAGAAAAGTTCAGACCCAACCGTCGATTGCATATCTTTTATTGTATTACTAGGTCATCTCGCGCGCTACGCGAATTCATTATTGCCTGATTACAAAATAATTTACATCTGATATAATTCCCTGAAAACGTAGTTTTGAACTATACGGCTATTTCTTTGATTCTCTTGATAAAGCCACGCAGAATTGTCCGTGAGTAAATATTTCTTTTCGGAGATCAATTCCTATTTGATCAAATAATGTTTGGCCTTGTGATTTGTTAATAGTCATTGCAAACGCTAGTTTAATGGGAAATTATTGTCGTCTTTTAAAAGTAAAAGGATAAACATTTTCACAGTACAACGCTATACGGTTAACGAAAACTATATCTCCATGTTTATCGCCTGTTAAAATTTTGCACTGTAGGATATTGTCTCCCAATTGTAAAATATTAACAATCTCGTACCATTACATAAGCTTCCATTAATGCTGAGATTTCTAACCAACATCACAATACAATATACTCTCAACTTCAATTCATGCGGAGGAAAATTTGGCGGGTTTAAAGTATTTAAATATTCAGGAAGAATAGCATCGTTTAAATCTCCATTATCACAATTTTCAACACTATCCAAGTTTGTATATATTTTTTCTGTTTTTATATTTAACAGTTCTACCACTTTTTTGGTAATATCTTCAACATCAGAATAGCTAATTAGGTCATATCTATGAATCGCTTTTCTCTCCATATATACAGGGTGGTCCAGTTTATATCATCAGGATTTCACCAACCGAAAGTTTATCAAAAAATAAAGGTAGTTTGTCTAATAAAACATGGTCGAATTTTGCTTCCTTTTTGATGTACAGGGTGTTAAAGAAAATAAATTATTTTATATAATCTGCTATAAATCATTAATAGAAAAGGGTAGCCTTCTGAAATTTTGCATAGATCATTTCTTTTGTATTCTCTATTAAATAGTGGTTGTAATTATTTTATTTAGAACACAGAGGCGTGCATACGGGTTTCCTCAAAAATACTTTATTTAATACAACGTACGCCACTGGTTTTTTTTAGAACACCAAATACAAAGACGATTTCTCATTCAATTTAGAAACCTTTTTGTATCTTACAATTTTTTGATAACTCAACTCAAAACAAAAAAAAACATTAAAAAGTATCATGTGACCAATTACTGAATTGATTTACTTAAAGGAAAAACAACATTAAACTTAGCTGAAATATCAACTAGACAAGAATCGCAATTAAGTAATGTAAGAACTGTTCGAAAGAGGAACCATTTTGCTGGATGCACAATTGGCAGCATCTTATGATTGAATGGTTTAAGTTTAGTAAAACATTGTTATTAATATTTGCACAAGCATTCTGAATTCTAAGGAGCAGTTCCTCCCGCGTAGGCACCGGGGTCGCATAGACGGTGTCTTTAAGATAACCCCAAAGATAAAAATCTAAAGGCGTTAAATCTGGAGATCGCGGAGGCCAAGCAACGGGTCCCCCACGACCAATTCATCGTCCCTCAAAATGTCTATCAAGCCAGTGACGAACATTTCGGCCAAAATGAGCTGGGCATCCATCAAGTTGGAACCAAACTTGTCTACGCATATTAAGAGGAATTTCATCCCACATATTGGGACTCTCTGCCTCCAAGAACTCTAAGAAGTTTACGGAATTAAGGCGGTGCGGTAGTATGTAAGGGCCAAAGAGATTACCATTGTAAATCCCGATCCAAACATTAATACTGAACTCATTTTGAAAATTTCGTGGCCTGATTTCATGAGGGTTTTCATGTGCCCGCACATGCTGATTGTTAAAGTTAACTATTCCTCTTCGAGTAAAACATGACTCGTCTGTCCATAAAATATTGTTTATGAAATTCTCATCATTTTGAACAGAGTCCAAAAGCCATTGACAAAATCTCATTCTGCGATCTTCATCCCCTGGCTGCAAGCCCTGAACTGGTTGTAGATGAAAAGGTCGTCTATGATCCCGTCTTAATACTCGTAAAATAGTAGTTTTTGGAATTCTATGAGTTCTAGAAACTCTTCTCTGACTTGTTCTAGGATCTCTGTCAAATTCAAGCAAGATGCGATTATGAAATAGAAAATTACTATGCGTACTACCAATAAGTATAATAAATTATTTTATTGACCGGTTTCAAGATTCACAAACGATCTCATCATCAGAAATGGTAAATAAAATTGTAAACAAATTATTATGACAGTTGACAAGGAAACTAAAATTGGCAAAACAATACAAAAAATAATGATATCCATGAAACATGTTAACTAGATAACTGAATTTCAGTATTCACCTACGGGGCATAAGAAAACGCAAAGGAAATTCGAATACCTCGTACCTTGAAGGGAAAAAACAATGAATTTAAAGAAAACCAATTCGGGAAAAAACAATAAATTCAATTGAAAAAACCTTCAAGTGAAATATCAGAACAGAAAAAATCAATCAATATCCAAGAATTCTTGACAACTGCCAACTGCTAAACTTGAAAAAACTGCGAGGAAGTCTATGTTGTTCTGTCTTGACAACAGCCAGCTGTAATCTTGTAATAAACTAAAAAAGAGAGAAATAAGTCAATAAATGTCATAATGAGAGAAACTGTAATACCGACACCTGAGAATAATAATTTTGATCAAAAGATAATTACAAAAGTTTAAATAAACTAGATTGTATTAAATCGACCTGGTCATTAAGTAAGTTATAATTTGTATCATTTTTACGTTTATAAATTTCTATAGACTCTAATATATCTAATTGATAACTCTTTACAAAATTAAACAATAATTTAGTATTTTCTGGAGGAGGGAATTGATGATTGTTATCAAAGAAATGATTAGCAAAACTTGAACGATCATTTTTTAAACGAAATGACCTTAAATGTTCATTGTACCTAATACGCATAGATCTGCCAGTTTGTCCGATATATATACTGTTACAGTCTAAACAATTCAGTTGATAAACACCTGTGTGGTCAAGTTTATGTGTTTTGTCTTTACTGTTAAACAAAATATGTGATAATATATTTGATGGTTTAAATGTGACTTGTATGTTATTTTTTCTTAAAATACTGGCAATCTTTTCAGAAATATTTCCAAAATAAGTAATCCTGCAAAATTTGGTAACTTTATCATTAGATAATTTAGGATATATGTTGTTACAAGCAATTTTAAATTTTTTATTGTTAATGATTCTATTGATGATTTCAATCTTAAATCCGTTATTTATTGCAATTGTTCTAATTATGTTTAGTTCTTTATTCAATTTATCCAAAGATAGCGGTACTGTAAAGGCCCTGTGTATCATAGAATTATAAGCAGAAATTTTTTGACAAAAGGGGTGAAATGAATTTGATGAAAGAGTAATATCTGTATATGTTGGTTTCCTAAAAATATCGAAATTGATTTTATTATATTCATTTATTAAAGTTAAATCTAAGAAATTAATTTTATGTTCAGTTTCTATTTCTTTTGTAAACTTAATTTTTGGATGAATACTGTTCAAAAAATTTTGAAAATTGTCTAATTGTCTTGTTGTTCCTTTAAAACAAGCAATAATATCATCTACATATCTATACCAAAATAGAATATGTTGGTTGCCTAATTCTGAATTCATAATTTTATCTTCAATATCTGACATGAAAATATCTGCTAATAAAGGACTAATTGGTGAACCCATAGCAAGACCTAAATTTTGAGTATAATATTTATTATTGAACTGGAGATAATTTTGTTCAATACAAAGTTGGAAAGCAGTAATAATATCATTCTTTATAACAATATTAGTGTGAGTTTTATCTAAAATATTTTCAATTAATTTTAAGCATTCATTAGGAGGAATATTAGGGAACATATTTGTAACATCAAAAGAAACCAAAAAGGACCCTGCTGGAATATTTCTATTTTTGATATTGGTAATTAATTCTAAAGAATTTTTTAAACTAAATTTGGATTTAAAATTTGTTGTATTTCTGAATATATTATTAATGTTTTTAGCTAAATTTCTTGTAGGAGCATTAATATATGATACTACTGGTCTTATAGGTGTATTAATTTTATGGTTCTTGATAAGTCCATATAATTTAGGGGCACATGCATTCATATTAATTAATCTTAATTTTTCAAAATTGTTATTAAAAATACTGTTGCAATTTTTTAACCAATCTTTTAATTTTGTTTGAAAATGTTTTGTTGGATCTTTTTTTAGTTCAGTTAATTTTTCGTTATTAATAAAATTTTGCATCTTTGTTATATATTCATCTTTAGGTAAAATTACTATAGCATTGGATTTGTCTGCTTTCGAAACTATCAAATTATCTTTATTAATTTTTTCTTTAATAGAATTAATTGTAATTTTATCAAGTTTATTAATTTTATTAATGATTAAGTTTTTGTATTGAAAGGTATTATGAATTTTATTTCTAATATTCTGAGAATCATCATCCTTTTTCAAAATTACTTCAATTTCTGAAATTAAAATTTCGGTTCTATTTATATTGTTCATATTGGGGGCAAATTTTGGACCTTTTGATAGTAATTCTGTTTCATTATTGTCAAAAACTGTATTACTGTAATTGATAAATTTGGAACTAAATATTGCTTTCCTAGAATTGTTGTTATAGATGTCAGTTTTCTTAAAATTTTGAATATAGTTCAAATTATCTAATTTCTTTCGTTGTGTGAGGTATTTTTTATGTATGACTTTACTAATATTGTCTCTAATTATGTCATCTAAACTGTCAAACTCTATAGCGTGTAATTTGTATGAAAGTTCAGAGTGTAAAACTTTAATGTAGTGATTTAATACGTATCTTTGTTTATATTGGGTTCTACATTCTTCTTTCAACCAAACTCTCTGGGCAGCTTTAATTGCCTTCTCTGCTGCAATCGTGTTACTTCTCGTTGTGACATGTACATATTTGGGAACTATCTTCATTCTTAAACATTCTTGATTAAACCAAATGTTTTGACTTATTTTTCTCTGTTTAAGTTTAAGCTTCTTGTATAGTCTTTCTTGAACTGCCGTGCTGGCATTTTTTATGTAGTTAATATTTTCTGTCTTGACTATTTGGTAGAAATCCATGATGAAATAGAAAATTACTATGCGTACTACCAATAAGTATAATAAATTATTTTATTGACCGGTTTCAAGATTCACAAACGATCTCATCATCAGAAATGGTAAATAAAATTGTAAACAAATTATTATGACAGTTGACAAGGAAACTAAAATTGGCAAAACAATACAAAAAATAATGATATCCATGAAACATGTTAACTAGATAACTGAATTTCAGTATTCACCTACGGGGCATAAGAAAACGCAAAGGAAATTCGAATACCTCGTACCTTGAAGGGAAAAAAAATGAATTTAAAGAAAACCAATTCGGGAAAAAACAATAAATTCAATTGAAAAAACCTTCAAGTGAAATATCAGAACAGAAAAAATCAATCAATATCCAAGAATTCTTGACAACTGCCAACTGCTAAACTTGAAAAAACTGCGAGGAAGTCTATGTTGTTCTGTCTTGACAACAGCCAGCTGTAATCTTGTAATAAACTAAAAAAGAGAGAAATAAGTCAATAAATGTCATAATGAGAGAAACTGTAATACCGACACCTGAGAATAATAATTTTGATCAAAAGATAATTACAAAAGTTTAAATAAACTAGATTGTATTAAATCGACCTGGTCATTAAGTAAGTTATAATTTGTATCATTTTTACGTTTATAAATTTCTATAGACTCTAATATATCTAATTGATAACTCTTTACAAAATTAAACAATAATTTAGTATTTTCTGGAGGAGGGAATTGATGATTGTTATCAAAGAAATGATTAGCAAAACTTGAACGATCATTTTTTAAACGAAATGACCTTAAATGTTCATTAGAGTCTATAGAAATTTATAAACGTAAAAATGATACAAATTATAACTTACTTAATGACCAGGTCGATTTAATACAATCTAGTTTATTTAAACTTTTGTAATTATCTTTTGATCAAAATTATTATTCTCAGGTGTCGGTATTACAGTTTCTCTCATTATGACATTTATTGACTTATTTCTCTCTTTTTTAGTTTATTACAAGATTACAGCTGGCTGTTGTCAAGACAGAACAACATAGACTTCCTCGCAGTTTTTTCAAGTTTAGCAGTTGGCAGTTGTCAAGAATTCTTGGATATTGATTGATTTTTTCTGTTCTGATATTTCACTTGAAGGTTTTTTCAATTGAATTTTTTTTTTCAATTGAATTTATTGTTTTTTCCCGAATTGGTTTTCTTTAAATTCATTGTTTTTTCCCTTCAAGGTACGAGGTATTCGAATTTCCTTTGCGTTTTCTTATGCCCCGTAGGTGAATACTGAAATTCAGTTATCTAGTTAACATGTTTCATGGATATCATTATTTTTTGTATTGTTTTGCCAATTTTAGTTTCCTTGTCAACTGTCATAATAATTTGTTTACAATTTTATTTACCATTTCTGATGATGAGATCGTTTGTGAATCTTGAAACCGGTCAATAAAATAATTTATTATACTTATTGGTAGTACGCATAGTAATTTTCTATTTCATCATGGATTTCTACCAAATAGTCAAGACAGAAAATATTAACTACATAAAAAATGCCAGCACGGCAGTTCAAGAAAGACTATACAAGAAGCTTAAACTTAAACAGAGAAAAATAAGTCAAAACATTTGGTTTAATCAAGAATGTTTAAGAATGAAGATAGTTCCCAAATATGTACATGTCACAACGAGAAGTAACACGATTGCAGCAGAGAAGGCAATTAAAGCTGCCCAGAGAGTTTGGTTGAAAGAAGAATGTAGAACCCAATATAAACAAAGATACGTATTAAATCACTACATTAAAGTTTTACACTCTGAACTTTCATACAAATTACACGCTATAGAGTTTGACAGTTTAGATGACATAATTAGAGACAATATTAGTAAAGTCATACATAAAAAATACCTCACACAACGAAAGAAATTAGATAATTTGAACTATATTCAAAATTTTAAGAAAACTGACATCTATAACAACAATTCTAGGAAAGCAATATTTAGTTCCAAATTTATCAATTACAGTAATACAGTTTTTGACAATAATGAAACAGAATTACTATCAAAAGGTCCAAAATTTGCCCCCAATATGAACAATATAAATAGAACCGAAATTTTAATTTCAGAAATTGAAGTAATTTTGAAAAAGGATGATGATTCTCAGAATATTAGAAATAAAATTCATAATACCTTTCAATACAAAAACTTAATCATTAATAAAATTAATAAACTTGATAAAATTACAATTAATTCTATTAAAGAAAAAATTAATAAAGATAATTTGATAGTTTCGAAAGCAGACAAATCCAATGCTATAGTAATTTTACCTAAAGATGAATATATAACAAAGATGCAAAATTTTATTAATAACGAAAAATTAACTGAACTAAAAAAAGATCCAACAAAACATTTTCAAACAAAATTAAAAGATTGGTTAAAAAATTGCAACAGTATTTTTAATAACAATTTTGAAAAATTAAGATTAATTAATATGAATGCATGTGCCCCTAAATTATATGGACTTATCAAGAACCATAAAATTAATACACCTATAAGACCAGTAGTATCATATATTAATGCTCCTACAAGAAATTTAGCTAAAAACATTAATAATATATTCAGAAATACAACAAATTTTAAATCCAAATTTAGTTTAAAAAATTCTTTAGAATTAATTACCAATATCAAAAATAGAAATATTCCAGCAGGGTCCTTTTTGGTTTCTTTTGATGTTACAAATATGTTCCCTAATATTCCTCCTAATGAATGCTTAAAATTAATTGAAAATATTTTAGATAAAACTCACACTAATATTGTTATAAAGAATGATATTATTACTGCTTTCCAACTTTGTATTGAACAAAATTATCTCCAGTTCAATAATAAATATTATACTCAAAATTTAGGTCTTGCTATGGGTTCACCAATTAGTCCTTTATTAGCAGATATTTTCATGTCAGATATTGAAGATAAAATTATGAATTCAGAATTAGGCAACCAACATATTCTATTTTGGTATAGATATGTAGATGATATTATTGCTTGTTTTAAAGGAACAACAAGACAATTAGACAATTTTCAAAATTTTTTGAACAGTATTCATCCAAAAATTAAGTTTACAAAAGAAATAGAAACTGAACATAAAATTAATTTCTTAGATTTAACTTTAATAAATGAATATAATAAAATCAATTTCGATATTTTTAGGAAACCAACATATACAGATATTACTCTTTCATCAAATTCATTTCACCCCTTTTGTCAAAAAATTTCTGCTTATAATTCTATGATACACAGGGCCTTTACAGTACCGCTATCTTTGGATAAATTGAATAAAGAACTAAACATAATTAGAACAATTGCAATAAATAACGGATTTAAGATTGAAATCATCAATAGAATCATTAACAATAAAAAATTTAAAATTGCTTGTAACAACATATATCCTAAATTATCTAATGATAAAGTTACCAAATTTTGCAGGATTACTTATTTTGGAAATATTTCTGAAAAGATTGCCAGTATTTTAAGAAAAAATAACATACAAGTCACATTTAAACCATCAAATATATTATCACATATTTTGTTTAACAGTAAAGACAAAACACATAAACTTGACCACACAGGTGTTTATCAACTGAATTGTTTAGACTGTAACAGTATATATATCGGACAAACTGGCAGATCTATGCGTATTAGGTACAATGAACATTTAAGGTCATTTCGTTTAAAAAATGATCGTTCAAGTTTTGCTAATCATTTCTTTGATAACAATCATCAATTCCCTCCTCCAGAAAATACTAAATTATTGTTTAATTTTGTAAAGAGTTATCAATTAGATATATTAGAGTCTATAGAAATTTATAAACGTAAAAATGATACAAATTATAACTTACTTAATGACCAGGTCGATTTAATACAATCTAGTTTATTTAAACTTTTGTAATTATCTTTTGATCAAAATTATTATTCTCAGGTGTCGGTATTACAGTTTCTCTCATTATGACATTTATTGACTTATTTCTCTCTTTTTTAGTTTATTACAAGATTACAGCTGGCTGTTGTCAAGACAGAACAACATAGACTTCCTCGCAGTTTTTTCAAGTTTAGCAGTTGGCAGTTGTCAAGAATTCTTGGATATTGATTGATTTTTTCTGTTCTGATATTTCACTTGAAGGTTTTTTCAATTGAATTTATTGTTTTTTCCCGAATTGGTTTTCTTTAAATTCATTGTTTTTTCCCTTCAAGGTACGAGGTATTCGAATTTCCTTTGCGTTTTCTTATGCCCCGTAGGTGAATACTGAAATTCAGTTATCTAGTTAACATGTTTCATGGATATCATTATTTTTTGTATTGTTTTGCCAATTTTAGTTTCCTTGTCAACTGTCATAATAATTTGTTTACAATTTTATTTACCATTTCTGATGATGAGATCGTTTGTGAATCTTGAAACCGGTCAATAAAATAATTTATTATACTTATTGGTAGTACGCATAGTAATTTTCTATTTCATCATGGATTTCTACCAAATAGTCAAGACAGAAAATATTAACTACACAAGATGCGATTGTTTCTGATTACCTCGTTGGCGATACGATGATTGGGATTTCTAGGTACAAATTTCAATCCTTGAGTAACAAATTGATGGTGCACATTTGCAAATACATTATGTTGTGGTTGTCGTCTATTTGGAAATCGCAAGTGATATTCTCGAGCTGTAGCAGCTGAGTTTCCATCGCAAAATCCGTAAACGTAATGCATGTCAGTATATTCTTGATTTGAAAAACGAAAGGGCATTTTAGATTTTAATACTTTAACCATACGTACACAAATTTTATAACTTAAACGTAAGTTATTTACTTATAGCACAGATCACCGATTGACAGTAACAAGTTCAACCAAAGTGCAAAATGTCAAAGCCTAATCACAGCATCCTTGTGATCAATGGCTTTTGGACGATGGCTGTTCAAAATGATCAGAATTTCATAAACAATATTTTATGGATAGACTAGTCATGTTTTACTCGAAGAGGAATAGTTAACTACCACAACTATGAACTTGATGGGTGCCCAGCTAATTTAGGTGGAAATGTTCGTCACTGGCTTGATAGACATTTTGAGGGACGATGGATGGGTCGTAGATTTAGCGCCCTTAGATCTTTATCTGTGGGGTTATCTCAAAGATACCGTCTATGCGACCCAGGTGCCTACGGGGGAGTAACTGCTCCTTAGAATTCAGAATGCTCGTGCAAATATTAATAACAATGTTTTACTAAACTTAAACCATTCAATCATAAGACGCTGCCAATTGTGCATCCAGCAAAATGGTTCCTCTTTCGAACAGTTCTTACATTACTTGCGATTCTTGTCTAGTTGATATTTCAGCTAAGTTTAATGTTGTTTTTCCTTTAAGTAAATCAATTCAGTAATTGGTCACATGATACTTTTTAATGTTTTTTTTTGTTTTGAGTTGAGTTATCAAAAAATTGTAAGATACAAAAAGGTTTCTAAATTGAATGAGAAATCGTCTTTGTATTTGGTGTTCTAAAAAAAACCAGTGGCGTACGTTGTATTAAATAAAGTATTTTTGAGGAAACCCGTATGCACGCCTCTGTGTTCTAAATAAAATAATTACAACCACTATTTAATAGAGAATACAAAAGAAATGATCTATGCAAAATTTCAGAAGGCTACCCTTTTCTATTAATGATTTATAGCAGATTATATAAAATAATTTATTTTCCCCGACCATGTTTTATTAGACAAACTACCTTTATTTTTTGATAAACTTTCGGTTGGTGAAATCCTGATGATATAAACTGGACCACCCTGTACGTTCAACGATATCCGAATTATAAATACATCTACATAATTCTAAATTGCTATTCATATCGTTCAAAACTCCATCCCCAACATCCAATAAAAACTTGGTGAATTCTTGTTCCTGTGGTAGAGCCCGCACATTTTGTGTTTAAGAAACTTTACGGAAATAACTCCAAAGAGAACTAAATTTGATACTTAAATTCACTGTTTCACAGCGGGTATCATTTATTTTAACTGGTCACAATTATTGTCAAAAATCTCCTAGCAACACCACAATTTTTCCACCAAACGGAACATCACAATTCATAAAGTCTCGTAAGGTTCTGTCTATAATGTCTAAAGCATGCCTTGGCGACACAGGAGCTTCGTCCCAAATAAAAACATCTACACTCCTTAAATAATCTGCTTCTTTTGAATTTTTCTTAAAGTTGGAAGATGAATCTAAAAACAGACGAACAGGTAACCCAAACGTTTTATGAACTGTTCTGCCATGAGGAAGTAGTGTTGCTGCTATGCCCGTGAAGGCCATGGTACAAACAATTTTATTCTTACTCTTCAGTAAGCTGTAAAGGGTTGTATAAACATAAGTCTTACAGGAGCCTCTTGGACCGTCTATATAAAAACATGAAGATTCAGAAATTGATTCATTTATGTTAGCATCACATTTACCCAAAATAATATCTACAATTTCTTTCTGCTTTTCATTTAGGTGTTTATATTGTCGTGATCCTATTTCTATTGCTTGTTCTTCATTTGCATATTCAATGTCGTGGCATGGTAGGAAACATTGAAAGATTGTAACCTTTCGCAGAAAGCATGGAACTAATTTGAATACAGGCTTTTTTGTCCTTCAGTATTGCTATGACGTCTTTCATAATCTTGTGACATTGCTTCTTTAAATTCTTCCTACAATTCTTCCTGATAAATTGGTCGGCAATGCATTAAAATACGAATGAATAAATATCTCAGCTGTCTGGGCATCATCCAAATTTCAGCTTCATTCATGGCTCTTTTCCACTCGTGATGATCTTAAATAAGACCTAATTTTAAACATGCTGCTACATAAGATTCCTGTATTTCTCCGCTTACTGTTTTCAGATCTTTAAATCTGTTTGCTCCTTTAATATGAAGTAATAATAATCGAAAATGAAATAGTTCAATTTGGCTGGGGCTTATCATATTATCAAATTCATTTTCGCTGTTATACTATTCACGGGGTGGCATAATAAGCTGACAGTAACGTCAAACTTCCCGAAAGTTGCAATTTTGATACTGATATAAAAATATTCAGTGTGTACAACACAGTAGATAATATTAGCATGAGATTCCGTCAAGAATAATGCGTGCAACGTATAAATAACAGTCTAATGAAAGCGCTACCGTCGGAATAACGAACAAAAGCATTATAGAAGACCCGATTTACTCTAAGATAATCCTAATATTCGACGTCCAAACCTGTCCTCGTCTTTTTTTCCGCACTTAATTCCAAAGGAATGCAACGCATGACCGCAGCGATTACTTAAAAGAGAACTCTACAATCAAAAAGGGGGAAGGAGAGACTTTTATTAATTAACTGTACACGCAGGCAAATAGGAGACGTAAATTTTGTTCATGCGGATTACACGTTTTTGTTACACGAAACACCGCAAATGAGCGCATTAAAATTAATAAAAGCAACCGGCATCGTGGAATTGGACTATCATTATGAGCGTCACGGATTACCCCTCTAAACACGCCCAAATTAATATAGATTCTGGCTTATTTTCGCACATATACATGACCGGCACAACGCTGCCGACGTTACTTTATCAGACCCGAATTAACAGCTAAATTACTTTGCTTTCCTTCGCATTAATTAACAACACTTTTGCATCTGCTCTTGAATTGGCCAACCCTTCTAAATCTACTCTATTTCAGACTGCAAAGTTTCCAACAATGAAAATACATAGAAGAAATTCGTTTTAGTCCTATTTTCACGCCCCCTACACACAAAAATTTTGGTTTTCTTTTTACTGATCTTCATACCATAGCCCTCTGTCAAAACCGCTTCCATTTCGTTCAGAGCCCTTCCTAATTCTTCCTTGCTGGATGCTAATACTGCTATATCACCCGCGAATCTGAACATATTAATAGTTTGACCCTGATGTATATTAATTCCAGCGTAACAAAAAGGAAAAAGTGGGATCAGGGGCGTATAAAGTAGTCTGGCAAAGAGCGATAAAAATACAAATCCTGAAATTATCCAGACAAACTGCATTTTGCGGACAAATTTAAAATTTTATGCGACTTAAGCCTGAAATATTTCCTAAATCACTTCTGTGGTCGTCCTTGTAGTTTTCTCTCATGTGGGAGAAGTATAAACATTAAGGCCAACAATACGGACAATAATAAATACGCATATTTAATCCATTCACGGGATCTTCGATATGCATTTCTGTATGAATAAAATTAGCATAAATATTACCGATACGATTTATTATTTATTTTTGTCCGGCAAATTCTAAACTAATTTTTTTGCGTCCACTTCAAGCGAGCGCTGAAACAATTATTAAATCGTCTGCCGTTTGGCTGCAAAAAATGAGTTATGGGCAATTTTATTTAACCGTTTACGCGTCCGTTTGACAGGCAAATACGCTTTTGCTTCAAATATAAATTATAAAATGCGCCAATTAATAAAAACGTCCGGGTCTAGGAATTTTCGTTACTTATAAATTTAAAGAAACCGGTTGGCTGCAGATATGTTCTTTTACCTGAAAACTTCCGTATTCATCTCTTCAGAGCCATTCCGTGGCACGCACGATTATCATGAAAAATAAAAGATAATCGATTTCGATTAGGTTACGCAACATTCTTTTCGTGGCCATGGCTGGACGTTATACATGTAAATATGGGAACAAAATATCTCGGCTACAATGAAAGATTTGCAGCGCCCCAGAGAAAGCCACTTAGATCAGGGGGTCGGCAACTTTTTGTCACTAATAATAATACAACAAAACTATACTACTCCAGAACACTAAAATAGCATGGAGACTACAACGGTAGATGAGGCAAGAAACCCGCCGTGAATTTTTTTGGTTGCATGGAAATCATAGTAGGCTTTGGTCAAGTACCGAAAGGAATTTTTTAAAGCTATCAAAATATATACAGGGTGTCCCGTTTTTATTGTTACAAATTGAAACAGGTAATAGAATATGTAATTTTAAGACAAAAGTTTCCCATAAACATGTATCCAAAAATACTTCGTAAGGGAGCTGCACCCCCTCAAAGATGAGCCTCTGTTAATGGGTTTCTCCAGTTATTTCAGATACCGTTGCAGATAAAATTACAAAATTCGGTACAGCCACGCACTTATTACGCCATACTGGAAGAAATCTAAAACGTTCAACTTTTGTTTTTTCATGGCGACCTATTACAATTAGCCGGGAATGCATAATTCAACTATTTATGGTCTGTAACATAAATTTCAAATTGGGTTTCCTTGAAAACAGTAAGTTGTACCGAAAAAATGCAAGAGACCTGTCTTTTGTAAGAAACTATGAAATTTTAGATGTTGTTTGCTAAAAGTGGCAAGAGACTACAGCCAAAACAGTTAGGGCACTCTTAACCCCACACCCCTTCAGTTTAAATCTTCCCCGATTAAGAATTTTAAATTTTGATTTTAGAATTCGATTAGGCATACAAAGATTATAAGCTGTATCGAATTTTGTAATTTTATCTGCAACGGTATCTGAAATAACGGGAGAAAACCATTAACAGAGGCACATCTTTGAGGGGGTGCAGCTCCCTTACGAAGTATTTATGGATACATGTTTATGGGAAACTTTCGTCTTAAAATTACATATTCTATCACCTGTTTCAATTTGTAACAATAAAAACGGGACACCCTGTATATACTTTTATATTGTTATTTCAAAAAACGGCAACGATTTTGGCACTTTTTAAGTTTTAACTTTTAGAAAATATAAGATATAGGTAGGTACACCAAAGATACCTGTGATTTTATGTTAACAACTGAATAATTATCTGTTGACATACATTAGCAAAAGTTGCATGCATCAGCTAGTTTTATTAATAGATACTTAGGATGTACATATTGGCACTCAAAATTATCAAAATTTCGAAAAATATGACACAAATGCTGTTTTCAATGAATGTCGTGAGAATGTTAAATGAATCAATGGATCTATATCTCAACAGTTACACAAAAAATTCCTAGATACCTATTTCCAGTATAATACCTATCCATCAATTTATTAAATTTAGATACCCAGAAAGAAGACAACCAAGCAAAATGATGTTTTCGAGATTAAAATCAAATTTAATTCACTATGGGTCATTCAATAAACTTAGAAACAAAATTTGTAATAAAGAAAATAGGGAAGAGGAAGAAATAAATATTTTATCGTTGGTTAAGGCGACACCAAAAACTTCTTGTAGCGAAATCGAATCACAAGTTGGTGTTTCCAAAACAAAAGTTCAAAAAATATTTTAAAAAAGGCAAATATAGGCCATATAAAATTCAAATTATTCACCATCTCTTTCCGGGAGATCAAGAAAGAAGGCTTAATTTTTGTAGGTGGTACTTAAATAAAATTCAAGAAAATCCAGAATTTGGGCGGTCTGTCATTTGGACAGATGAAACTCACATACGCAGCGTAGGATTATTTAACAGGCATAATGTTCGTCACTGGTCTGATACAAATCAGCACCAAACTTTTGAACGTCAGAGATAAGGACGTTTTGGATTTAACGTTCCGTGTTTTATTTTGGGTGGTCAACTACCACACCAGATTTTTGATGGAAACTTAACGGGATTGAGATACATTAATTTATTGAATATTAACGCAGAGGCGATAATGGAAAATGTTCCGTTAATAAACATAAACAGGGTATATTTCTAACAAGATGGTGTCCCTGCACACAATTCTGCAATAGTTGGAAATTATTTAGAAAATCATTTTCCGGGTAGATGGTTGGGTACAAATGGACCTATATTGTGGCCTGCAAGATCACCGGATCTGAGTATATCAGACTTTTTTATTTGGACATTTTTAAAAGAAAAAATATACATACGAAGATACAATAACAATCAAGCCGAGCTAACAGAAGCAACACATGCAGCTTTCCTATATTTGCAAGCCCATCCTATTTTTTTAAATTAATGCCATCAATCTATTAACTAAAAGATGCAGATTATGTGTTGGCAGCTCAAATTTCCCCCCTTTTGCCCCTTGGAAATGGGTGGAGCTAGTTCTAATAATGGTTATTTACAAGAAACTGTGCTCAATGATGTGCAAACTGCGGAAATTTATAAGTTTCTATAAAGTTGTTTAAGTAAGTATCGTAATAATTATATTTATGTAAACTCTGGTAATACAACAAAATGGTTTCCCAAGAAACGACCAATAAATAAAATAAGTGACTTCCAAGAAGGCGCAGACGAGCTTATAATAGATTTTCACAGTTTATAAACGATTGTTCAGGCTTTCTTAGAAGCTCTTTCTTATTGAGTTATTATACGAAATAGAATCATAGAGGTACTTCAAAATTTCATTTTATTTTATGATTTTATAGACAGCAATTTTCAATCGGTGTATAGAGAACACCAGGCATGCGCTACACGCATTATCCGTTTGGCCTTTAGATGTGATTATAATACAAACGAAAAGCCATAAAACTCATTAGTGGTTGGGTAATTGATGAGCGCTTGGCCGTCTGAAGTCTGAGACGGGATACGCTCCTCCTTGCCGGGGTACTCGGCCGCCAACCTGGCATAGCTTCTACAATGCCTCATAGGTTACTTTAATCAACGATGAATTCTGATTGCAGTAGTAGTAGAATCTTTACTCTTTAAAATATTCAAAATTATATGTATTTCGTACAAAACACCCTGTGTAAAAATCATTAGCTGACAAGTACAAGAGCTTAAATAGCATCTTTAATAAAACAGCATGGGGCATTCCAACAAAAATAATGCCGTCAGAAGCGGGCCCAATTAAGCCCTATTCAATTCAAATTGTTCACAAGCAACTAACAATACTATTTAGAACATAAAGAAATCTTTCATGTAACATAGCTGCGAGGAATAATGTTATTCCGGACCGAGCAGACATAATGGTGGCATTTCCGCAACGAACCATGATAGGTAGCGACATCTGTTGATTAATAGTGTAAATAAATTAGATCAGGTTTGACGATTGCAATCTAGACAGGCTTCGAATAAAACGCTTGTGCAGGACAACATTTATTAGCATCTTATTTTAAAGGAATTTCTGCTATGATTCTTACTACTTCGTCTAAGGAGCTCCGCAAGGCACTTGCTCGCACTCGTTTTATTTTCTACGAATTCATGCAGAGAGTTATGAAACTATGTACAGTAGTGGCCATAAATATAGCAACTTTTAAAAAATCAATGTAATATTAAACAACATTATTTTTAAGATTAGAAATGCATTCCAGCATTCACATTGCTTCTATGGTAAGTGTTTCCTGCAATAAAAATTAGAGCTTTGTGAATAACAAATTAATCCCAGCATTTGTTCAAATTTTTGTTGGACAGAAATATAGCAACAACTGTCATAAATAAGTTTAAAGTAATTAAAACGCCAGTTAAGTTGTACTTATCCCGAGTATTTATCGCATTGGCACTATTTCTGGTTAGTAACTAAAAAATGGGTCGGGCTAAAACAGTTTCAATTGAAATTAGGAACCTTATTACACAAAAGTATGAAAACGATGTCAAAGAGGCTGCAATTTCAAGAAGTTTTAATTTAAATAAATCCGTTGTGTCCAGAATTTTGAAGCTATTTATGTTGAACCCATTCCAAATCCAGGAAGACCAAGAAAAACTTATGAAAGATATGATCGAATGTCGAATCCATGGTAAAATGGATCGATTCATGTATTAAAATATTTTGCAATACCATCTGGTCCCATACATCGACGAAACAATGCCTTTAAGTTGTGTGTTTCAGCAAGATAATGACCCGAAACACTCGTCGAAACTTGTGCAGGATTGGTTAGCCGAGCAACACTTCGAAATTATGCGATGGCCATCACAGTCACCCGACTTAAATCCAATAGAAAATTTGTGGGATTACTTGGATGGCAAAATTAGAGGAAATAATTATACTAATTTGGAAAACCTTTATACTGCACTGGAAAATGCTTGGGAAATAATTGATGATGGGTACATTACTAAATTAATAGAATCGATGCCCAAGCGATGTGCCCAGGTTATTAAAAATAAAGGTTATTATACAAAATATTAAACGCTTTTGTTATTTTTAATTAATACTTGTCAAAAAAATTTTTTTTCCGTAGTTGCTATAATTATGTCCAACACAAAAATTAAAAAATATTAAAAATAATACTTGTTTTAATTACACATAAATACGCATTATGTGTATTATGTGTATGTATTTTAAGAACAAAAAGTAAATAAAAAGAATATTTTTGCTTAGAAAAAAAATTAAATTCGAAATTTCAGGAAGTTGCTATATTTATGGCCACTACTGTATGTACATAGAAACACATGCTGGATGCAGAAAAAATGAACAAAAATTCACGTAGGCGAACTGTGACCACGCACTTTCATTCCGAAGCGCAAAAAGCTCAGAGATGCGTCGGTTAAGATTTATTTTATAAACTAGAAACGCAAAAAAGCAAACAACTTTCTCCGAACATAAACTAAATAAAAATAATAGTATATTGCTTTAGAAAATAATGTAATACTTTCAACTTCGAGAGAGGTGTCGTTAACATCATGTTAACCGATTAAAAATGCATCATTCTGCATCTCACAACTTGTAGAAAGTGCGTTGTTAATCAAAGTCGCCGAACACCGAACACATTCCTTTGGCAAAATCCATTACGATAGTCAGGTTATGTAACTAAGATTTCGAATTGTTCCACTATCTTTACCAGCGAATCTTTTTCAAATGTTAATGTTCTTTGATTCTATAGAACATTTTTTTCCTTTCAGTTCAGTTGCGAAAGGATAAGAAATTATTATTTCAGCATAATACATAACTTTTAAAGTTGCCAGAAGACCCCGAGCGCTAGTGCTAAAAACTGAAAAAATTAGGTTGTATTAAATCGATTTGGTTCATAAATTTCTATAGATTCCAAAATATCTAACTTATTGGTAAAAGAATATTATTGTTGACGACTTCAAATTGAGTGTATTTTTATGTTCTGGTCCACTTTTATATTTCATCATCATAAGGTTCTCAGTCTGAAGACTGGTTGGATGCGTACCTCCACTCTTTTCTATCCTGAGCTAACCTACGCATTTCCCTAAAAGTAGAACATCCTACATCCCTAACTATTTGAGAGCAGTAGTCTAATCTAGGCCTACCCCTACCTCTTTTTATTCCTATCTCTGCCTCTAGTATGTCGCGAACTATTCCTTCATGTCTTAGAAGGTGTCCTACCATCCTATCTCTCCTACTCTTTATTGTCTTCCATACCTTTCGCTTTTCCCCAACTCTTTCTAATACTTCCCTATTGCTAACCTTATCTATCCACGGTATCTTCATCATGCGCCTGTAGCACCACATTTCAAACGCTTCTACTCTTTTTCGATCCGCTTCCCCTATTGTCCATGTTTCGCACCCGTATAATGCCGTACTCCATACATACGACTTTAAGAGTCTCTTCCTAGTCTCAATATTAACCGTTCTCGAACATAACAGTTGTTTCTTTCTGTTAAACGCAACTCGGCCCTGCGCTATTCTTTGTTTTATATCTTTAGTGCTCCTACCGTCTTGAGCTATTTTACTTCCTAAATAGCAGAAATCCGTGACCTCCTCTATCTTCTCATTTCCTATTTGTATGTCAACTTTAGTTCTATTTTCACATCCCCTACATACCAAAATTTTAGTTTTCTTTTTATTGACTTTCATGCCATAGCTCTGTGTCAAAACTGCTTCCATTTCATTCAAAGCCGCTCTTAATTGTTCTTTGCTAGATGCTAACACTGCTATATCATCCGCAAATCTGAGCATGTTAATAGTTTGACCCTGTACGTTAATCCCTGAGGCTGTTCTGTCCTTAACAATATTAATAGCATCTTCGATATATAAGTTGAAAACTAGAGGTGACAATGCACATCCCTGTCTCACTCCCCTCCGGATATCTACTTCCCTTCGTTCCTACTCACATTCTATAACTGCCTTTTGCTCTTCGTAGAGATTATGTATTATTCTTCTGTCCCTATATTTCATCCCTACCTTTCTCAGCACTTCGAACATTTTCCCCCATTTTACGTTGTCGAAGGCCTTTTCTAAATCTACGAATCCTATATAGACGCTCTTTCTCTTTTCTATCGTTTTTTCTATAATTACTCGTAAAGCTAGGATGTAAAACCCAAAATTAGAGCTTTTTTATTCTAATTTATTGAAATTGTGTTTACAAAAGTGAAAAATTCTAGTAACTGTGTAAAAAATTGCTCAAATGTAAGTTGTGCATTTCCGGCCACTCTCTTTAAATGATATTTTGTGGATTTTACCTCTACTTCCCATAATCCCCCAAAGTGAGGAGAAAGGAAAGGAATAAACTCCTTCATTTTCGATTAGGTAACTAAATAAGACGCTGTTTAAGTTTCACAAGTTACAGTAGGTATTCAACTTATATATGTTTGGAGATTTGATTGGATAAGTTCGCCACAAAATAGCTTACAGATGCCTTTTAGTTTTGGACATGTGATCCAAATTCTCGTATTCTTGTAAAAAATCGAAAAGTTTGTTTTTAAAAACGGTGTCGCGACCAAATTTACGTTCTAGGGACAATAACCGTTTGTGATTGGTGTTACCCGACAAAATTTAAAACATTTTTAAACGGTTTTATTTAGCTTGCCTTGTTTGTGTGTTTGTTTGTTTGTGTGGGTCAAATTTAGTAATTGAAATTTTACCCCCTTCCTGTTGACCGACTGATCTGAAATTTGGTACACACCTTAAGTTGTGATGACAATACAATGATGTATATTCAGTATCATTGTAAATCCAAGATGGCCGCCACCACAAAATGGCGGATTAGATATTTTTTCCCAACCCCGTCAATATGGGTATCAAATGAAAGGGCTTAACTAGTAGAATACAGTGCACCATGAAAAATTCAAAATCCAAGATGGCCGCCATCACAAAATGGCGGATTACTTTTTTCCAATCCCCTCAATATGGGTATCAAATGAAAGTGCTTGACAAGTAGAACACAGTACACTTTAGAAAAATAATAACAAAACAAAAACAAACAAAAAAAATTAAAAACTTGAAAATAAAATCGTGGGGCGTAGCGTAACCTGAGTAAATATGTAAATGATCATTCTGAGATGTTGTCTATTGAGAAGATTTATCCATAGCATACCTATAGTGATATGAGCGGTTGACTGTAGATAATAGAAATTCGACTCGCCCCACGATTTTATTTTAGTCTGATCAATGCTCTAGATTGATGAGGAGAGTGGTGTGATGACTGGTACCTGGTACCTACCTAATTATTTTTTAGCTTTTAGTATGCTATCTGCATCATTATTATGTTTCTTTACAATAAAACCGTAGGTTTTCAATTTTCTATTCTTAATTATTTATGACGTATATCACATACTTCTAAACAGTCATTATTATGGTATGTACGAGTATGTGCAAAGGGAAAGACAAATATATTTCACATTCATTTAAATAATCAACAAGTATTAACATAACCGTTTATGCGTGAACCGTGAAGACAATTTTAAAAGTAGTTTTGCACGGTATGATGGTACCTGTTTAAAGTTCCTGTAAATACCATTCAGTTATAAAAATTATTCGTTTCTAAAACAACGATATGTACCTACAACAATGTGATTTTCAGTTTAACTGAACTAAAGTGTTGAGCTCGCGAAGACTTGAAAAAAGCGGAATTGTAATAGCCAATTTTTAGCACTTCAATTTACTTAATCACAGGTTACAAAGTTGAACAGCAACGTTTCTCGTTGTATAAATGACGGTTAATATCACCGGTATCGATAAAATTTAGCATTAAAGAAATAAAGCCACAGAAAATATGAAAGTGCCTTCCAACTTTAAAAGGTGACTCAAAGTACGACCATTACAATATTTAAAATATCGTGGTGTTCGGTGGGCGTACCCGCGTACACACAAGTGAGAGTTAAATCTTTTATCGAATTTTCGCCTGCCGCATTTTTGCCGTCATTTCTGGGTTACGCGAATATATTAAAGTCAAAAAATTACGCTTTCTCTGATTTGGCCTTTGAGTCGGGCCGGGCGCGGATTCAAACAGTTTTATAAATATTTATTTTATTTTATCTCTTGTATTGTTGGGATTGAGAATACTAAGGAGCGACGACTTGAAAGTGGGTCAGATATTTTGCGCTGCATTTAGAAATGATCGTAGTTGAAAGTGGAAATACGCCGTACAGGTGGGTTTACGCAAACAGGTTGGACAAATCTGAAAAAGTTGCGGGCTTTAATTAGCCCATGAATTCTTATAGTAATATTTTATAATTGGACATTTGCATAAATGAAATTGAACGCTTGCTCATTGTTTTTGGGTCACTTATCTCGGTTTGAGATTCGCTACTGATAATTACTTGAATCCATAAACTGCAACTCTTACTCTCAGTAAACGAAAACTTTTCCTTTCATGTACATGGGGAAATAACATAGGTAATTACGTTTTTGAGGATTCCTGCACTCCATGTATAGTTACAATGATGGTGTTATCTAAGATAGCAATCGAAATATTTTTTCTGCGTATTGTGTTGTGCCAATTGTGTTGTGCCAACCACTTATTTCTTTCCTTAAGGAATAGGACTCTTATTGAATTTTACAGAAAATTTGGCTGTCCTTATTTTTATCGACATGCAGGATGATTCATAACGCGTATAAAAGGGGCTGACAGAAGAGTTCAAATCGGGGGGTAAACCGCTGGCGTAAAAGTGTACACCATAAATCCTTTTTAAGGATATAATCTCTATAATTCACCAATAATTCCTGTAATTCTTTAATAAACCCCATAAATCCTTCGTAAATCCTCATAATTCCGCCGAATTCCTGTAAATCCTCCGTAATTCCCCTTTAATTCCCATAAATCCTCAATAATTCCTGTAATTCCTATATGGATTCCTAAGATTTTGACGAGAACTAAGTACTTATATAGGCTATTTACTATTATGCATATTTACTCATAAGAGGATGCACAGTCAGCTTGCTGGGTGTTTGCTTATATTTTGAGATTTTTACATGGCACATGTCTTTCTTGATGTATTTGAAGTATTTGTATCGAAAGATAATGAACAAAAATAATGAAAGTAGAAACTTAAAAGCCCATACTATATAAATTTATAAAACTGTTCAACTTGACCACCATTATTTTCTACACATACATTTTATCTTGTATGTAAAGCGAAAAAAACAATGCCGATTGATAATAAGTGCAAAGAAGTGGAACATACGTTCGAAGTAGGAAAAACTGACGTAGCGTATAAAATAATTAGGAGAAATTTCAGAGAAATTGGAATTATCAGCAACAATATTAGAAGCGAGGCAGGTGACATCCTAATCGGAAGAAAGGAACAGGCAAGGTGGAAGGAATATTTGGGAATCTTATTATGCGGGACAAGAACTAGGAGATATATTAGAAAAGGAAATCCGTGTGGATGGGGATAACCGAAGGGATAACCTAGGCTGTCCTATGAGGGAAGAGTTTGAACTAGCATTAGAAAACAATAAAGTACCAGTAGTAGGCGGATTGCAGGCAGAAATTTTAAAGTCTGCCGGTCAAGAGGTATAAGAGAGAGTCTATTTTGGGGTCTATTTAAACTAGTTAGCCGTATACAAAACAGGTGACATTCCAGGGATTACAAAAGGAAAAACACATTCGCTTTGCCAAAAAGGAAAGACGCGGATAAGTGTGAAGATTTTAGATCAGTTTAAAGCTGGGGAACTTAAGGAGTGCGGTGCCGCAATTTTACAACGGACCGGAATTTATTTTACGTTGTCATTTTAAAATACTATAGCTTTTGACAAGAGTGGAACTTAAGAGTGCGGTACCGCAATTTTTCTGTCTCCGCATTCTTTTTTCCGTTGTGGTGTGCGGCAACGAATTGCGGCGTGAAAAAACTGATTTCTTTACGCCGCAACATTGAAGGCATTTTCCGGTGGATTCTAGTCACAATTTTCACCAAACACCAAATTTAGGTTATGTTGTTTTGAACACGTGTCAGTTGTACGTACCTACATTAAAAATGAACAAAAGGATAGTGACTTTTTCTCCTGAGGAGGAGGAAAAATTAATAGACTTTGTAAAAGAAAATTCAGTTTTATATAATGTTAAAGAAAAGCAATACAGAAACTCACAATTAAAAAAGAAATTGTGGATCGAAATAGCCCAAAAGTTGAACAAAAGTGGTAAATATCTTCTTTTTATCTATTTATGAAGCTAAATACACAAAACTGATCAACGCAAATGGAATTCTTAAGTTCCAAGAACGCAGCCGAAAAGTATGACCGCACATTTCGACGGAAAATTTTCACCGCAACTTTTATTTCGTTCCGATAATAGCATTGCGGCACCGCACTCCTTAAGTTCCCTAGCTTAACTTCCCAAGCGTCAAAAATTCTGACTAGAATTTTGCAAGGAAGGTTGGAGAAAAGGGCGGAAGAAATATTAGGAGAAGATCAGCTCGGATTTAGAAGAATTAGGGGAACGCACGAGGCCATTCTAGCTTTACTATCAATTATAGAAAAAACAATAGAAAAAGCCTTCGGCAACGTAAGATGGGAGAAAATGTTCGAAGTGCTCAGAAAGGCAGAGATGAAATATAGGGACAGAAGAATAATAAATAATCTCTACAAAGAGCAAACGGCAGTTATGGAATTTGAGCAGGAACGAAGAGAAATAGATATCCGAAAGGGAGTGAGACAGGGATGTGCGTTGGCTCATCTAGTTTTCAACTTATATATCGAAGATGCGATTAATACTGTAAAGAACAGAACAGCTTCAAGGATTAATGAACAGGGCCAAACTATTAATTAGTATACTCAGATTCGCGGATGACATAGCAGTGTTATCATACAGGAAAGACGAATTAGAAATAGCTCTGAACGAAATGGAAGCAATATTTGATAGAGGGATACGGCATGAAGAGGGCGTCAAAACTCAAATAGTTGGAGATGTAGAATGCTATACTTTTAGAGAAATACGTAGGTTAGCTCAGGATATGAAAGAATGGAGGTACGCGTCCAGCCAGTTTTCGAACTGAGAAATTTATGGTGATGTGAATTTACGGTAGAATCCGACATGAAGTGAGAATTATGGGCATATTTAGATTAATAATTTCTACAATTTGTCGTCGAATATCATCTAAGGTAGGTATTAATTTCTCGCAGATTAATTTCTGTTTCTCAGGAGCCCTTCTCAGAGCGCGAACTAACTTGTCTGGCAACTTACTGCGCATGTGCATAAATTGCTGCCAACGGTTATTTCTCTTGTAATTCCCAATAAATCCCCTATAATTCCTAATAAATCCCTTGTAATTCACGATAAATCCCAATAATTCTCCAAAATTCCCATAATTCCTTATAAATCCCCATAATTCCTTTTAAATCCTGTAATTCCTACATAGTGTACACCATAAATCCCCAGCGGTTTACCCCCCGGTTCAAATTAATCAAAAAAATCGATGAACGTTTGTCCTAAAATTACTCCCAACAAAGATACCGGGTGTTCAAGTTTCTCGAAAAAAACTGATTATTTTTAATATTTCCGAAACTAAGAAAGTTATTAAATTAAAGTTTTGGGGACAATTTGTCGCTTGTAGACTATCATCCCAAAAAGAAATACTTTTATACCGGCACCAGTGGCGCCGGTAAAAGGGGGTGAACCGACTTTTTTGGCTTAAAGGATGTTACGCCACTGGTTTTTACCGATTCTATATTTAATTTAGAAACAAAAAGGTATTCCTGATTCTTTTCGTACAACACTTAGGCGAGTAGCAACTATTCCAAATCGATACCTCAATACCTCAAATGTTAAAAGTTTTTGACTTGTTTACCCAGTGGCGTCGCTACAGGGCATGACGTTCAGTTTTTCGCGAAAACATCATCACTGATTTATGCAGGTGATTTTTGGAAAAAAGTACGCCCAAATTGCAAGTTTAAAAACCCAAAAAGATTGTTCAGCCATCTAATAGCTCGGAAAGTCAAAGGAAAGGGCTGTCCACCTTATAGCGGCGCCACTGGCAGTAGAAAAGCATTTTTTAGGACGATAGAGGGCCACAAAGAACAATAGCTCTCAAAAAATGAATTCAATCGCTTCAGTAGATTCGGAGATATTAAAAATAATCAATTGCTTTCGAAAAATTCCAACACCCTGTATCGGGGGGTAAACCGCTGGGGATTTATGGTGTACACCATGTAGGAATTACGAGATTTAAAAGGAATTATGTAGATTCATAAGGAATTATGGGAATTTTTAAGGAATTATGGAGAATTATTGGGATTTATCGTGAATTACAAGGGGTTTATTAGGAATTATAGGGGATTTATTGGGAATTACAAGAGAAATAACCGTTGGCAACAGTTTAGATTTAGACACATGCGCAGTACGTTGCCAGACAAGTTAGTTCGCGCTCTGAGAAGGGCTCCTAAGAAACAGAAATTAATCTGCGAGAAATTAATACCTTAGATGATATTCGACGACAAATTGTTGAAGTTATTAATCTAAATATGCCCATAATTTTCACTTCATGTCGGATTCTACCGTAAATTTACATCACCATAAATTTCTCAGTCCGAAAACTGGTACCTCCATCCCTTCGTATCCTGAGCTAACCTACGTATTTCCCTAAAAGTATAACATATTACATCCCCGACTATTAGAGCAGTAGTGTGGGCCTACCCCTACCTCTTTTTATTCCTATCTCCGACTCTAGTCTGTCGCGAACTATTCCTTCGTGTTTCATCATGCTCCTGTAGCACCACATTTCAGATGCTTCTATTCTTTTTCGATCCGCTTCTCCTGTTGTTCAAGTTTCGCACCCGTAGTACCGTACTCAATATATACGTCTTTAAGAGTCTCTTCCAAGTTTCTACATTAACCGTTCCTGAGCATAAATTGTTTCTTTTTGTTAAACGCAACTCGGCCCTGGGCTATTCTTTTTTTATGTTTCTAGTGCTCCTACTATCGCCAGTTATTTGACTTCCTAAATAGTAGAAATCCTCTTATCTTCCCAATTCCTATTATTTGTATTTTAATTTTAGTTCTATCAAAACTGCTTCCATTTCGTTCAGAGCTATTTATAATTCGTCTTTCCTGTATGCTAACACTGCTATATCATCCGCGAATCTGAGTATGCTAATAGTTTGACCCTGTTCATTAATCCTTGAAGCTGTTATGTTCTTTACAGTATTAATCGCATCTTCGATATATAAATTGAAAACTAGGTGAGCCAACGCACATCCCTGTCTCACTCCCTTTCGGATATCTACTTCTCTTCGTTCCTGCTCAAATTCTATAACTGCCGTTTGCTCTTTGTAGAGATTATTTATTATTCTTATGTCCCTATATTTCATCTCTGCCTTTCTGAGCACTTCGAACATTTTCTCCCATCTTACGTTGCCGAAGGCTTTTTCTATTGTTTTTTTCTGTAATTGCTAGTAAAGCTATAATAGCCTTGTGCGTTCCTCTACTTCGTCTAAATCCGAACTGATCTCCTAATATTTCTTCCGCCCTTTTCTCCAAAATTCTAGTCAGAATTTTTGACGCTTGTGAAGCTAAACTGATCTAAAATCTTCACACTTATCCGCGCCTTTCCTTTTTGGCAAAGCGAATATATTTTTCCTTTTGTAATCTCTCGAATGTCACTAGATTAAATAGACCCCGAAATAGACTCTCTTACCTCTTGACCGGCAGACTTTAAAATTTCTGCCTGCACTCCGCCTACTACTAGTGCTTTAATGTTTTTAAAATTTTCTAATGCTAGTTCAAACTCTTCCCTCATTATAGGACAGCCTTGGTTATCCCCTCGGTTATCCCCCTCAACACTGATTTCCTTTTCTAATATATCTCCTAGTTCTTGTCTCGCATAATAAGATTCCCAAATATTCCTTCCACCTTGCCTCTTCCTTTCTTCCGATTAGGATGTCACCTGCCTCACTTCTAATATTCTTGCTGCTAATTTCAATTTCTCTGAAATTTCTCCTAATTATTTTATACTCTACGTCAGTTTTTCCTACTTCGAATGTATGTTCCACTTCTTTGCATTTATTATCAATCCGCATTGTTTTTTTCGTTTTACATAGAAGATAAAATGTATGTGTAGAAAATAATGGTGGTCATGTTGAACAGTTTTATAAATTTCTATAGTATGGGCTTTTAAGTTTCTACTTTCATTATTTCTGTTCATTATCTTTCGATACAAATACCTACTTCAAATATATCAAGAAAGACATGTGCCATGTAAAAATCTCAAAATATAAGCAAACACCCAGTATGTGCATCCTCTTATGAGTAAATATGCATATAGTAAATAGCCTATATAAGTACTTAAAATTCTCGTTAAAGTCTTAGGAATCCATATAGGAATTATAGGAATTACAGGAATTATTGAGTATTTATGGGAATTATAGGGGAATTACGGAGGATTTACAGGAATTCGGGGGAATTATGAGGATTTACGGAGGATTTATGGGATTTATTAAAGAATTACAGGAATTATTGGTGAATTATAGAGATTATATCCTTAAAAAGGATTTATGGTGTACATTTTTACGCCAGCGGTTTACCCCCCGCCCTGTATCTTTGTTGGGAGTGATTTTAGGACAGATGTCCATGAAATATTTCTTCTTATTTTGACTTCCTCTATCACCTCTCGTAATTTTTTAAACTCTTTATTAAAAAAATAGTGGTACTTCATTAACAAAACTGACTAATTTGCTCCTGCACGGAAGAGTACACACATGAAGAAATCACTAGAGAGAGAAATATGAGTAAAATAATTCACCATAAAACACGTTGCAAACATTGCCACGATGCGTAATTATTTTCCATTAGGTCGAGCGTGTAATCACGAGGTTTTCGAAAGATTTACGAGTTTGGAAGAAAAAACTGCCATAAAGCACCGACGTTTCTAAGCATCATTATTAGCCTGCAAGGTTTTATTCATTATTCTAGACGTAGAACTAGTTAGCAGAACCCCAAAATTAAATTTCATGGTTTCCTCTGGGAATTACGTTGCGCCATCGCAAAACTTGTTTCGGCTCAAACGGAAAATGGCAAGATTCGACAAAATTCGTTCTGCGGAATTGATTATCAAAATTAGTCAATAAATCCAAAACAAAGTATTTATTATTATATGTGTTTGTCTCATGAGTTCTGATGCTCCTTCAAAAATGCATCAAAATAAGCACATTTGACTTTGGAGTTGTATTATAACAAGTTCAGAAAAACAGCCACAATTTAAATTAATATATGCAGATGAGGTATCTAGAGAGATTGACGGGTAAATCAAAAACATCAATGCGATGTTAAGCTTGGTCCCTGTACGACAGAAACCGTACATATGAATTTGGTTCCATTATACAATAATAATAAACGAATGAAGTATGGTAGGGTACTTAACAACAAAAGATCAAGGTAACCCTGATTGTGGCGGGAATTCATCGATTTCTGACAGAATGTAAACAAACCAACGTCATGCGAGGTAACGGGTTCAAAACGTGCATAAGCTGAAAAATAAACAAGCAAGCAAACGAGCGCAAAACAAAAGTAAAAGTGCTGCCGCAAAATGACAGTTTTAATTGGACGGGCGGGTATGACACGGTGGGTTACCGCAGTCAAAGAAGATATGTGACACATTTTAAGTGGTTCCGCAATAAGGAAACAGACAACTGCATCTACTATAAAAGGAATTTCTGTCGTCCGTCAAAGCGAAAATAAAAACAACATGACCGCACACTTGTAGCTGGGTGCCGTTCTATACCAAAAGCTTAGCACATCCTAGTTGGCCAGGTCAGAACCCATTCACAGTGGGTGGCCATCTTACCTGTATTTACAACAATAGTAACACGGTGCAAATTGGAGAGCATTTTTTTTCTAACGGTGGAAAAAGCCCTGTTGGTTCATCATTTCACGGTTTGTCGGGATTGATTTCTATTAGCAAATAAAACTATAAAACTAACTATAAAAATGCATGTACCTAGGTACAAATAAATCATTTTTTAGTCTCTCGCTCCGTAGTTGGTCTAGTAATACAACAATAGATACCGGGCATTGTTATTAGTCTGTTAATAAATAAGCAATAAATAGATGCATGAAACATACAGTATCCCACGTCTTTTGCGTGTGGGATGGAAAAAAATCGAATGCCAGCAAATGTTATACATCGAATAACCTATATTCTATACGACCTGTCTCTAAGTATAAGGAAGCGTAATTGTCAATGATGTAGGGTACTGCTACCGAATATTTTTTAAAAACTTGTACAAGAAATAATTAATTGTTCAACTTGACTGATATTATGTCTGCGAACACTTCATTTTCTAAATATTTGTCCTCGACGTATTGGAGTCAGAGATAGGAATAAGAAGAGGTAGGGGTAGGCCCAGATTTGACTACTGCTCTCAAATAGTTAGGGATGTAGGATGTTCAACTTTTGGGGAAATGCGTAGGTTAGCTTAAGATTGGAAAGGATGGAGTACGCGTCCAACCAGTCTTCGGACTGAAAACTTTATGATGATGACCTTGTCTGTAGACCCGAATTCGTTGTTTCAATAACAAAAAAATAGGAATAATACATGACATGTATTATTCCTATATGCACATTGTGTATATAGGGTGTTCACACTCTGAGCACCAAACCAAAGTTACGTTTTTTTTAATGGAACGCCCCACATTTGTTTACATATTTGAAGTCCCGATAAAAGTTTATGAAAGATTGTGTACTATACGATGGGGTTTAGAGTGGACGATTTTAAGATATTACCATTTTAGTGCCAGTGTGGACTCAACTTTGAGAAGCTGCTGACATCTACCGGTCGAAGTTATTTGAGATTTCTTTATCGGACTAGGTTCACAGACTGCTCTATTTGTAAAATTCTTGATTACTTTTGTCACAAAACTTAATATCACACAGGGTGGACAGCTTACGCAATATGCAATTTTTCTTAAAAATTTCATATGGAACACCCTGTAGCCTGTATATTATTTCCATATTTGATAACCAGTTTACTAAACTTTTTATTGATGTAGATATTGTTAGGTCTGCGACTGACGGTTTCTGTAGAATTAAAAATTGAACTTTAAAATAGTAATTTGACCGGTAGTTTATTCGTTTTTCCCATATTTTATCGCCCAGAACACAAAATATGATTTTCATTTTGTTTCTGGAAGTTGATTTCACATTGAGACAAGAAATTTCATAGCCAGATTGCTTCTTCTTGGTCATACTCTTAAATAAATGGTAACTTATTAAACCTAGGTATAAATTGAAACAAGGAGTGCCATAGAAGAAAACCGTTCTTTCAAGAAGTAATCTTGCAATGAGATTTCTTGTGCCGGTGTAAATTCTGTTCGTTAAATTTTGTGTAAAAACAAAGTGTAAGCATTTTTCTGAGTTTTGGGTGGCAAAATGGGGAAAATTCCCCAAAAATGGTACAAAATTACGGCAAAAAATCTCAATTCTCAAGGTTCAATCTTTATTTCTGCCTAAATGATCAGTCACATATCTGCTAATATCTGCATCAGTCAAAAGCTTAATAAACTGGCTATCAAACCTGCAAATAATATACGGGGTGTTCCATTTCACATTTTTGAGAAAAGCTCCATTTTGCTCAAGTTGGCCACTCTGTACAATATGAACTATTTTGATAAAAGTGTTAATGGATTTTACAAATAGAGTATCCTCTGAAACTAGTCCAATAAAAAAATCATAGTTAGCTTTGATCAGCAGACGTCAGTAGCTCCACAAAGTTGGCTTCACACTGGTACTAAAATGGCCATATCTTAACATCGCTTACTCTAAACTCCACCATGTAGCATATCAACTGTCATGAAATTTTAAGGGGAATCCAAATATGTAAACAAATAATGTGAGGTATTCCATTTAAAAAAACGTAATTTTGATTTGGTACCTAATTAGATACTAAATTTGTCGTAAAAATTTAAGCACAATTTTACATCAATTCTAAAATATACCGAAATGCAAAATGTGGTACCGTAAAATGGGGTTACTTTGGTACTCGGGGCCTACTTTGGCAGGGTGGTTTGTTAACTTTAATAATTAATTTTCATGCATTTGTTGCTATTTTGAGTTGCATTTTTTGAAGCGGGTTCTTGTTCAGGTCTAAATTAGTGTAATATGCCCAAAAATTACCAAAAGAAAGTTGGGGGAGAGACCATACTTGAATTATACGGAAGAAGCACTTGCTGAGGCACTTGCCGCCATTAGGGGCGGCGTATCACAGGCGGGGGCGAGTCGACGATGGAAAATTCCGCGTGGGACTTTACAAAATGAGTTGGTTGGTATCCACCCAACGGTCGCCTGGACACCCGACCGTGTTTTCGGCAGACGAGGAGCGGCTGTTGGTGCACACTATGACAACAGTAAGTGACTGGGGCTTCCCACTTGCCAAAGTGGATGTGCGTGAAATTGAAGCAGGTAAAAGACTTAGAGTTGAGCCAGAGGAGGAGCAAGAAGAAATAAAGCCGGAAAATGTTGAGGAGGCTACAGCAGAACCAATAGAACCAGTTGCAGGACCATCCAGCCAAAGAGAACCAAGGGCACTCTTTCAAATTTTTGCAGAATTTGCTCAGTCAACTGGAAATTCTACACCGGTCCATATTGGATTTGTTGCATCATGTGTAAACGATGGATTTGTGGCAGCTGTAACAATGGGAGCAAAGATCAACAATTCACGTGCTCAATTTGCCTCGAATCACCATTTGACTCCGATGACAGCATAAAAGACGCGAACTTCGAGTAAAAAATATTTTTATATATGGCTAGTTCTCAAGAATTTATTTTTAGTTTGTGATACTTTTATTACAGAAAACGCTTAATTTTTTTATAGAGGGACTGTTTATTTTGTTACATATTTCCTTTAGTCATTTGTTGTATGTTTTTAATTTTTTAAGAAAAGAAATGTTTATTTTCTTTGTTTTTCATAATAAAAATATTTGTGAAACTTTGCACGTCAATTTGACCCACCTAGAATTGGAATATGAAAGTTTTAAGGATAGCGAAAGAAAGCTGGAACCTTACCCAATTTTTCTAGTTGCCAAAGTAGGCCAGAAACACATTCTACTTAAGATTACAAGCATTTTTCTGACCTGCCAAAGTAACCCCATTTTTCTGCCTACTTTGGCACCCCAAAAACAAATTTTTTTCTCAGTTATTTGATGACGAAAAATTTTGAAAGTAAGGTAAAATGTTCATCTTTCATAGTTTGTTACAATGGCCGAATTATAAATTCAATTATTTATTTCGTTTCTGAGATATTTTGCAAAAATAGGTCAAAACCTGCCAAAGTAACCCCATTTTACGGTATTTAAGAAAAATTCCATAAGTATTTATCTGTATTTAAAGAAATTTAAAATTTTATCAATTATGTCTTGTCTAGAATGAAAGCCGCGCAATAAGAAAACAAAATTGCAAATGACGAAGCTTACAAACAAGCAAGAACAAACGAATTCCAGCATATCCTTTTGTCTCTCTGGTGCTCTTCGCTTGCGGCCGCAGCTTGTTCTTCTGTCAATGAAACGAAAGTAAAAATTGGCTAACAACTCCTTGTGTTGATTTATATATTACTTCTCTCGGTGCCCGAGTTTAAAAATGCAAGTAATTAATGCCTTATTGCTTTCATTGTTTAATACCTCTCGCACATAAAACAAATATCGGCATTCAGATCATTATCTTCTAATCTATACCATGTCATGTCCGACCGGTGCAGAGTTATAATAAGATGCAAGGATAGCGAACGTCTTCTTTTAAAGGATCATTTACACAAGCGTTTCCGTTTCGTATTTCATCCGTCTATTTTCAGTTAAATTTATTTCTAATAATTCTTGGAGAGGGTCTAGATATCTTGGTTGAGATTCTATAATTGGTGTAGGTAACATTACCGGCTTGTTTTCGAGCTACTAATGCGTTTTTAACAACCAATGATGCAATCGCTGTACTACCTATTCCTTTCCAGGGTTATTTTTGTACGTTACTATAATTATTTCGTGTCTATAACTTTTGCATCAAACCCCATACATTAACAGTGATTATATTTTTTTTACGAAATGGTTTCAGTAATTAATAAGGATTTCAAGCACGCTATATGATATAAGAACGGACATTTATTTGAGATATAGCAAAGAAACAAATTAATCAAATCAACGCAAACAAAGAAATAGTAATATATGTTAAGTAGTATTACGTGAATATATCGAAATTCTGTTGTAAATTTAATTTCCATGAAATTGTCTGCAATGTCTTAAGGGTACTTTCATTTCCTCAAGCAGTACCTGTCTGCGGTACTTCTAATGAAATTAATTATGTGTGTAAGTGAATTAGCATGTTTCAAAGCAAAAATTGCTTTCACAAATTACCATATCTAGTCGCTTTTACTTTTTACGGTCTCCACGACTTAAAGACCCTACGAGATTAATAACTTTGAAGATCATTAACTACCTATCACTTATAAACCTATACAAGTTTCTGTAACCAGAAAATTACGATTCCAAATGAAAAATGAACCAACTATATGAGCATACACCTGCCCTCGATCCCATCCTCAAGAATAAACCCATTCGAAATCGAAAAATCATTGTCTCAATAAATTCGAAGGTCTGCTAGATCAGCACAAATAGAAAGACGAACTTATGCTGATGAAGCATTCAGTAAACTGGCGTTTGAATTATTCTGACGTTTATTATTCAACGACCATTTACTGCAGAAGGACCTGCAATAAAGCAATAACACATTGTTGCTTAATTGTAGGTTAATATAGTGAATGCAAATTAGCATCCTTCGAGACGATAAGCAAAAAAGTCGTACCTTAAGTATGCATCTGCCCACAGCTTCGTTTTCAGCGACGGACACGTTGTAGAAACTCTGGTCAAAAATGGGTTCGTTGTCGTTTACGTCATGAATCGTCACGTAAATTATCGCAGACGATGACAACGGAGGGAAGCCGTTGTCAGTCGCCACCACGGTGAGCTTAGGCACTGGGTCTCTTTCGCAATCAACGCGTTCTCTTGTTGTCACTAAACCACTACGAGCATCTATTTGAAACCAATTTGAATGAGTCTCGAGAGTATCGAGCAAGGAATACGTTATAGCACTGTTGTTTCCTTCATCTTTATCCGTGGCAGTTACTTGAATAACAGATGTACCAGGATCCGACACTTCCATAACGTTGGTGTAGTACTCATTCAAATCGAACTTGGGAGCATTATCATTAATATCTGTCACTATTAAGTTAATCGTCTTGGAAGCGTGTAATGGCGGAGTTCCTGTATCTGTAGCTACAACGTTTAGAGTGTAATTCGGTTGGGATTCCCTGTCTAACGGCAACGAAACAACTACCAAGTAAATCACACTGTTCTGCGTCGTCAAATTGAAGTGACCATCACCACCATCGAGAGTTACATTGATATTTGAGTACTCGGTTTTTGAATCAGGATCGTGCACAGATATCCTCGCTATAAACTCTCCAGGCTTCGCCGACTCGGATATCTTCGGAGTAGCATCATCACTGAGGAAAATCACATTTATAGTTGGCTGATTATCATTGACATCAGTTACCCTTATAGAAACAAACGTAGTTGTTTCTAGAGGTTGAAGTCCTTGGTCTTTTGCTACTATAACCAACTCATGGAGTTCTTTCATTTCAAAATCTAAGGGTTTGTTCACCGATATCATTCCTGTAGTAGAGTCTATCCTGAACATGTTGTCGCGATCACTTTGTCTCCTGTTTATAGAATATTCCACGAGGCCATTATCACCAGCATCATCGTCCACTGCAAACACTTGCAAAACGTTCGTACCTACTGTAGCATTTTCAGGCACAGTAGCGTAATACCTACTCTGGTTAAAAATAGGTTGGTTATCATTTACGTCCTGTATGGTAATATTGACAGTCATCTCGCCTTTCAACGGTGGCTCTCCTCCATCCAGTGCTTGTATTACTAAGCTATACGCAGCTGTAGCTTCTCTATCCAAGAAACCGTTGATCTGGAGATCCAAGTACAACACCCCATCGCGCTCTCGATGGGAAGATAACCTAAAAGCGTTGTTTACATTTCCCGACACTATATTGTAACTTTGCACGTTGAATATATCGAGATCTAAATCCTTAGCAGGATACAAAGTCCTTTTGAAATCTCGTGGAGTGTTTTCAGGAAACTCAATGCTCATAACAGCCGTAGGAAAGATAGGAGCATTGTCATTCTCATCTAAAACCTTCACTATAACACGCACATTATCCCGACTTATCGCAACGAACGAGTAACTAGCGCGAGTTTCACGATCCAAAAGCACTTTAGTCCGAATTTCCCCAGTGTCTTGGTTGATGCTTAAATCTGAGTCAACATCACTACCGACGATTAGATAAGGAGGGCCACTTTCTGGAGGAACCCCGTCACCTATGTAGCCTATTCTTGTGCCCACGGGTGCTGCTTCGGATATTTCTAACTCCCTGATGTGCTCTGAGCAGACCACTGCTAGTAGTGGCACCAGGAGCAGCACCGCCATCGTGCGGACGGCTTCCATCATCGTCATCGGGGTGGGTCATAGGGACTGAAACATAAGACGCAAACAAGTTTAGAAACTTAGAATAAAATCGATAGTCTGTTGATACCCAACAATCAGAATAAACGAGTCATGCGCAAGAAAGTGGCCTGCAGTTATTTTAGCCATTTGAGGTGAAAAACGATTGGCTTAATTTTTACGTTTGGAAAAAGCGCGTGGTCGTACGTCGACGGCCATTTAACACAACTGCGAAGGTATGACAGATATTTAAATAAAACCTGTCACATTGTTGGAATGTTTATGGTAGCTCGAGTAACTTTTGCTTGGCTGGATTTGGATCTTAACATTCCGAGTTTTTTCCTCTCTTAAACTATCAATTAAGCTTTAGATTCTGCATATAAGAAATGTCATCGTGACTATTACGCTGTAATTGTATTATCCGGACGCTGTAAATTGTGAAAAAATCTTCGAACACTTGTGGTGTACGGCAGCTTCAAAAGAATCCCGTAAATTGGGGGACCATTACAAACGTATTTAGAGAGTGACCGCGAAGAAGACGAGGTACGTTTTTAGGCGGGATAGTAGAACTTTTGTTCTGGTTATTAGCAGCGGCATAAAAAGGGATGATACCGATACACCCTCCGAAATTTGTACCTGCGGACCAGGTTTTTATATAATTATAAAAAGGTGCATTAAAAGACTTTTAAGCCGGAGAAATTTCGCTGCTCTAAGTGAAAAATAAATATTAAATTTATGGATGCACGGACTCTATAAACATTTAGACAAACACGGTAAGTCAGCGTACATACATTATACATAAAATTTAACACTCGGGTTTGACTATGAAAAGCATAAATAGTGTTATTTTGGCCATAAATATTTATGAACGCCGCCGGGGTTAGACCATTATAGCTACAGGTACGCAATTTTGATTACCCTTGATGGATGCAACTTTACATGCTGTTGGACCACTAAAACAGTAGTGCAGTCCATAACCTAGCTGAGAATAACAGCAACTTGATATTAGACGCAAATTAGAAGCAGTTGTTAAAACTGAAACTTTTAAACATTTCAAACTTTGGACGTTTAAAGAGTCCCGCTACAATATTTCACAAAACAGACAAATCAATAAACTTCTAAGACTATTTTCGCAGTTTACATAAGTGCCTACGCGAATCTTAAGACAACGTATTATGACAGTCTAATATCTAACACTTGGCAATGTAACCGATACCGCAATCAAAAATGCATCGTGTACTAGCTGAACCTTATAATTTTTTATCTTAAAAGAATTTGAAGCTTATGAAGGTGTTTAGAGACGACACCGTTTGAATATTTGGAGATTAGCGGCGTTCAAATCGGCGCGGCGGAGTGTATCGACCTCAGTTTTCGCGGATTTTCTCCGATAGGAAAGCCGGGATAGTTTTTGCGCCACAACAACGAGTTTCGTATCGCGCCAGACCTATTAAATCTCAAATTAGATCAAGTAGAAGTCGATCCTTTCACATCCACGGCGCACGGGTCATCCACATACCTGCAGAAGTACATCATGCGCTAGTATGCGAGTACTGAATAATCCAAAAGTCTATCGGAACTCAAAACAACATGTCGAGAGCAACAACACCAAGTGATCTGAAGTCAGTTTCGAGGTTACTTCAACGTGAACGCGAATCCGCCGTAGAACTCCGGGTAACAGCACTGAACCATTTTATGTATCGCGCGGGTCGGTCCGGCCGTTGCCGCTTGCTGTCTTGAGATGAACTGAGCTAGTGGCGACTCCGGCTGCCCTCCCCGCATTCCAACCTGCCCCCTGCCGCGCCCCGCTAACCTGACCTACCTGGCCAGGCACACAGGTACCTTGGCGGCAATTTTGAAACACGCGGGCCGCACCACTTGCCCATTGTCTGTCGCACAGATGCCTACTATTGTCCTGTCGCATTGCGCGGACTATTTTTCCCTGACGAGTGCACCGGAATACGCAGTAATATATTCATAATTTCGCATTGATTGGGAGATCGGGTTCGCCGTCTGATGCAGCGTTTGAATCTCCGCCGCTCGGTTTTGGCTGCCGTACGCGCCACGGCAACATGAAATTTGCGATGCGGCAAAAAGTAATGTATGTGGAATGATGGCTGATGGATGAATCGATGATTTTTGCATTTCGGATGGCAGCCTATGTACATGATAACGAACTTTTATTATGGAGTGTTTTAACAATACCAATTCTACAGTAGCACACATCTACCGGGTGTCCGGTTAAGGTTGGCGACCAGCTATATACTTTAGCTTTTCAAAATCTCCTCGAAATACGCTACAAGTTAGTTTAATAACTTTTTGATCTAACTTACAAAATAAGAGTTGGGGATAGGAAAGAATTCCCTTACACCAGAAATGCCATATTATCTCCGGATTGCTTGAACCAATCCTAATGAATTTGGTCTCTTTGGAAAGGGAATTTATAGCGTAATAGAAATGTGCGTTTACACTTGAATTTCATATTATGAAAGAGCCGCCAGTTGGCGTTATTTCGAAACTTACGAAATTGTCAAATTTTCACAAAAATTTGAAATGGAATGGTGCATTTTTTATAACATGTTGTCATTACACATAGAATTAAGAACAAAATGACACAAACCGGAAGTTGTTATCTTTTTTAAAACGGAAGTTATCATCAAGAATATGGTTTAATGAAATCTCAGTGCATTAGGTACCAAATTTTCTCAAAATATTTTGAATGGAACGGTACATTTTCATAATATGCTATTATTGCACATAGCATGAAGAAAAGCGTACCGAAAACCAAAAGTTATTATTCTTGTCAAACGAAAGTTATGATCAAAAATACTGTTTAATCATACCTCATTGAATGTGTAATTTTTTAGAAAATAAAAATTTTGAAAGAACATTGGGACGTTCTTGTATCTCTCATCAGACATAATTATGTGAAATAGGTAAGTATTACAAACAACAAGCGATCCATGAAAAATAAGAACAAATACCTGGTCATAATATTGTCACTAATTGTTACGTAGGTACTTATAACTAAACTATTATTTATTAGTTAGGGTAAATCCGGGAGAGATGCCGTTTTTTTTAAATTAATCAAATAAAAATTTCCGTTGATAAAAATAACAATTTATTCGATATACAACATAAAATATATTCATTTAGCAATATCATAACAAGGTTTTAAACTTCTTAGTACAAAATTAAACATTTCTTTTTAATTTAACAAAAGCTGGTCTTCATTTGGCATCTCTCCCATATTAACATATTTTGTGCACCCTTTGTGCAACCAACAGCTGCATTGTACGCACTGTATCCAGTCTTCTTTCTTTTTAGTGGTCCGAACTGCTGTCATGAATTGAAGGATCATCTGCAGAAGAACTTGAGGAGCTACTGCGTTTGCGCTTTTTATATTTCCCTAAAAGTTCTCCCTTTTTGCCTTTTTGCCTTTCCACTTTTTAATATTAATTCTTTTGTTTAAACCAGACCTTCCCATGTTTTAGTGCGACAGCATTTTGTTTTTCTAGTTTTAATTTTTTCTTTTTTTCCATTACCCTACGTTTTTCGATGTTACTTGCAACTGTTAGTAATTCACCAGTGTTTACTTTTCTAGGTTTCGCATTATTGGCTACTTGAGGGAAGAGGAGCGATTTTTATAAGTATAGTTTACCCCAGTGTCTCAATTTCTTTGTTGCTTTTTCTTTTATCAAACGTTGACATTTGTGCAAAAAACACAAAGCGTTGTTGGCATCTCACCCCCTTTAAAGTCGGCATCTCTTCCAAATTTATGGGAGAGATGCCGAACGTTAAAACTTAGAATCACTGTAGTTTAAACTAACCGGACTTCGGCTAAAGGTGCGTTTACATTAGACGAGCACGAGCGAACGAACATTCGTTCGTTCGCTTGTAAAATTCGTACACCCGTTTACATCTGCACAAACATTTGCGTTCGCTCATGATCCAGTTGTGAATACGAACATGGACGACTCAGCCGACGAACTTATAATTTACAGTGCGGCATTTCTCTTTTTTATGCAAAAACGTGATAAGAGAAAACGGAAACGTCGGCGTTGGTGGGAAACATCTCTGATGAAATCAAGGAATGAATGTGGTGGAACCAGATTATACTCTCTGATTTAGGAAGAGAAGATTGTAGTACATTTTCATTTGTCCACTCCATTCTGAAATGTTTAAAACAAATTAATTCTTAGTGACATAATTCCACGTAACTTGCACCATTACAGAATAATTTATTTCACCTACCTCCAGAATAAATGCTAGCCTCGATATTCGCAGTAACGTTCGTTTCGCGCTCGTTTCGCTTCCACACTGAGCACGAATTTCCTTTGATGATTTGCAACTTTACCGACCCGCCGCGGAACATGAGCGAACGCGAACGAATTTGCTCGGTCATGTTTTTTTATCCGTTTACATTAGCCGAGCATAAGCGAACGAACGAATTCGTTCGCTTGATGTGCTCGTCTAATGTAAACGCACCATAAAAATAACCTTACAAACTGCATTTCAACGCAAAATCACATTTATTCGCAAATTTTGATCATTTAATTCAAAATTATAATTGTAGTGATAGTCTACGAAAATTTTAGCGAACGTTAAATTAATTGTCAGTTTGTATCTTACCGAAAACAGTATTTTCAGGGCACAAACACAAACCCCAACAGTACATGTATCTGAACGACTGATGTAGTAGCTAACTCCATCTAATTTTTTAAAGTTTAGATAAGAACAATCGGCATCTCACCCATACCGGCATCTTTCCTGGATTTACCCTAATTTAAATTCGATTTCAGTGTCTTTTCTTCGCTAGAGTTTATTATAATTTTTTAAATAATATCTTACTCTGTTGCTGAAGCGTATGACATACTCGCAGTGTTCTTTCAAAATGAAGAAAATGCTATTATTGCCTCGCGAGCATACGCTTTAAGGCACTTTTTCTGAAAAATTTTCGCTCGTCTGGCATGGCGTTTGAGGGAAACCGGGCAAGTTAAACCATTACAAGCTAACAACAGACATAGAAGAACTCGTAATGAGGCAAATGTAATAAATGTTCTTGCTTACGTTGAAGCTAAACCCCGTTTAAGCAGAAGGGAAATTACAAGCGATTTGGGAATTCCTCGGTGTGTTGTGCGCCAGATTTTAAGAGATCGAAGACTTCATCCATACCATGTACAACTGCACTAAGCCCTAACACAATTAGATTTTGATCGAAGGTTGTAATGCTGCCACCGGATGCTCAACAAGATACAAGAACGCACCAATATTCTTTCAAAAATTTTATTCAAGAACGAAGCTACATTTACTAGTGCGGGTAAGCTAAATCTTCATAACATGCATTATTGGGTATCAAACAATCAACACTGGATGATTGAAATTGATAATCAGAACAAATTTAGTGTGAATGTATGGTGCGGAATTGTTGATGGGAAGATAATTGGTCCTTTCATTTTTGATTAAAATTTAAATGGTGACAGATATTTATATTTTTTAAGAAACCACTTGCCGATACTTCTGGAAGATATGTACAATCTATTTCAGAATGATCTCATTTTCTTCAGTAGAGTCTCCACAATACAGGAGTTGGAACCGAAAAATATAATAAGAACTCAACTATTTCATGTGATTTTAAGCAGATGCTTGATGTAGTACACTAACAGGTCGTTTACTAAATGGCCACCAATTTATTCTAATGTATTTTTAATTTGAGGAATTGCATGTCTGTTTTAAATTTAACTTTGGACTTATGATGGGCAGCTTTTTTGTTTTTTTAATTGCGCCATTATACTTAAAGGTACGGTGCAAATACCCCTCTGTAACGATAAAGATCTACTCTTTCATAACAAGCAAATTAATTTGAATAATTCACATAAGTATTCAAAAATTTTGATCTTTGATTAAAGAAGAAATTGGATTTGTGTGATGCGGTCGTCAACTCCAAAAGATAATCAATTAAAGGCATGGTGCAATAAATTAGAACAATGATTTCCAGAAAAATTGCAGGAAACACTAAATTATATTATGGTGTAAGTAAGATGTCTTTGCCAACCGGAGTTTACTTTTGCTATTTGTAATTAGCCTATCTTGATTTATGAAAAGTGATTTTAGAAAGGTTTTTAGATACATATTTTATTATTACGCTGTCCTTGCACGAGTCCTAAAAAGCAACCATGCAGCTAGTTCAGTAACATTCTGATGAGTACCTAGAAGTGGGCAAGTAGGTGTTGATCGACAGAAAATAAAGAATAGGAGAACTCCTCTTATCTCTAAAACATGAAAACCGAAAAAATGTTGAACCAATTAATCAGTTTAGTTTATGTTGAAATACTCAGCCGGCCACAACTTGTGGAAAACAAGTGACTGATGGTTATAAATAAGATATAAACATATAACATGCAATAGCTTGATAGTGCGTTATCGATCTAGCGGATGGTTCATTATACACTGTATCTATAAACACTATTTGCCACATAAAGCAAAATGTTCTCGCTGCAGTGTTGCCACTTCGCAATAGTCAAAAAGTTTGTTAAAGAAGACTTCATAAATTATTTTTCTTGTTCACTTAAACGATTTTTGGTAACACTCAGCACTCTGAGTTGTTTTGCTTTTATTTTATTTTGCAGGTATACGTTGGGAGCATGTTCAAATTTTTCCCTGTATAGAAAAGATTGTTTGTGATTGGATTTTATTTTAATTTGCTTTGAGTATTTTGTATTATACCCAAAAAGGGATTTTCTCTCTAGAAATACGATTGAAAGAGAATCATCGTTAAATATACTAGTACCTAATAACGAAACAATAGTAAGAAATAATAACAAACACAAATTATAACAGCACCTAGCAGTAACGACTGAAACCAACGAAGACAGCAATAACGAAGAAATTTAGACTTGATTTAGAAACTTTTGCAATAATACTTAGGAAAAGTTCAGAACTGCATTTAGCGTATCTACCACAATCTTAGGTACCTACCTTCTTGATACCTAGGTACTTATTTGACTTGTAAAGTAAACTTGTAGGTACCTATATGTAGGTACCTACCGAGGTACCTACGTATCTGAACTTACATTCATTGCATTTGTTATCAAACAAGGATTTTTTCTTATTTTTAGCTTTTTAGTGACCATTTGACGGATTTAGAATACTTGCCGCTTGTATAAAGCTGTCTGGCGCCCTTCGTTTCACTTTTTTGAATATTCAACCCATGCCCTGACCGTGCTGGTCCACATGCTGATTGCGATTGCGACACAAACTCTTAATTTTTGGTAGCGTGTAGCCTGCTTCTATTTAAATTAGCGTCACAAGATTCTCCTCTAATCTGTCAGTGAAATTACCCTTACACTACTAAATTAACATGGCTCAATATTTAAATTGGGATCAGTAGGTAATAATAATAATATTCTGTGTCCAAACATTGATCTGTCAAATTTTCACTTATAATACCACAAGAGCTTCAAAATTATCGGGTATTTCCCGATAGGTTCGTTGCAAACAAATGAAGGAGTCAAGTTTTTCAGGTTAAAAAATCACGAGCGCGAAGCGCGAGTGATTTTTCTTGAAAAACTTGACGACTTTATTTGTTTGCAGGGAACCTTGAGGGAAATGCCAGATAATTTTGAAGCTCGTGTGGTATTCGGGGGATTATTTTTCCGTCCCAAATGTCGGCCAATAGAATTGCACCATGAGATGAAATGAACAGTTAACAAATAAGAATTTCATAATGAATAAAACAACATTTAATTAAGATTCAGGCTAGTGCAATTAAAAATACAATTGTTGTAAACATTGGTGCATGTTTTCTTCAAGTCAGAGTTATCGGTAATGGTCCCAGAAGAGGTAGATGGCATGAGGTTTATGCTGTTGATGGCATTTTCTGCAGTAGGCTCACTCCTTCGCAGTTTCTTGACAATTAATTCGTGGTGTTCCTGGTCGAGTTGGAGATACGGCTTGATGGAGTTACTGTTGGCATGTCCAGTTATTTTGATTATCTGCTGCTCTCCCAGGCCCGATTTCGCTAGATTGGAGACGGCTGTTGCACGACTGGAGTGATTGGTGATTTTTTTGTTACCAAGGTCAAGCCCAGCTTTTTGTGCTGACTCCTTAACCCACTTTGAAATCGTGTTTTGGCCTACTGGGGAATCCTTGTACCACCTAGCGCCTGGAACTTTATTCCAGAATGGATTTTGGGTCAGGAATAGTCTGTCGCTCTTGATATTGGCATCTCTCTTCTCTCTCAATTTCTGGAACAGTCTCACTGGGCACTTGTCAGGGATTTCCCGATTCTCCACCAGCCACTTGCTGTCTGATAATTTTTTATCACCACCTTGTGTGGTCTTGCTGAAAATTGGATTGTATTCAATTCTCCCAGTTGTTTCCCCGTCATTTCGCTGTTCTGCCTTGAAGTGATGTATTGACGCCATGCTGCCCTCACCACCTCTCCAAGCCAATTCCACTGATATTATCATGAATAATTTTTTCTGGAGGCCATCAGGAGTTTCCTCGTCCCAAACAGTGGTCATTGCATCCCAATCTTTTTCCTCCAACGCTGCTGCACTTGCCCTCCGTTTTTCAGGAATAGATTGTAAAGCCTTACGCTTGGCATCACGAGCTCCTCGAGCGGTCTTGAATGCAGCATCCGAAAATGGGTTGATTTTGATGTCGAAATCGTTCAAATACTTTTCTTGAAGTGATTTGGCAGTCTGATTCCACATTGTTTTTATTGTACCTTCCTTATAGTCTTCTCCATCCATTTTCTTCATATTGTAAGCGTAATCTTTCATAATGTTTGCCAATTGCGCTTCACTCGTTTCAGCACTCAATGTGTATTCCCTCTCAGTACAAAAAGTAGTAAATTGGTTCCAAACTGTTTTTTTTGCCTTCTCCGTATTAATGGGAACATTTCCTTTGACTTTTTTATCGATGGTGGACAGAGAACAAACTCCAAATCGACTCATTTTCATGCAAAATCTCCGATTTTCACAATTGAATTCAACCTGTCAGTTTGACGTGTGGTTAATTTGACTGGATTATGTTATGTTTTTTATATATAGCAACTACCAGAGAAAATAATCAAAAAATTATCAGTATAATACCATGTAGGTTGTACCACGTGACGTCGAATGGTGCAATTCTATTGGTCGATATTTGGGTCGGAAAAATAATCAGGATTATTTTTCCGACCCAAATATCGACCAATAGAATTGCACCATTCGACGTCACGTGGTACAACCTACATGGTATTATACTGATAATTTTTTGATTATTTTCTCTGGTAGTTGCTATATATAAAAAACATAACATAATCCAGTCAAATTAACCACACGTCAAACTGACAGGTTGAATTCAATTGTGAAAATCGGAGATTTTGCATGAAAATGAGTCGATTTGGAGTTTGTTCTCTGTCCACCATCGATAAAAAAGTCAAAGGAAATGTTCCCATTAATACGGAGAAGGCAAAAAAAACAGTTTGGAACCAATTTACTACTTTTTGTACTGAGAGGGAATACACATTGAGTGCTGAAACGAGTGAAGCGCAATTGGCAAACATTATGAAAGATTACGCTTACAATATGAAGAAAATGGATGGAGAAGACTATAAGGAAGGTACAATAAAAACAATGTGGAATCAGACTGCCAAATCACTTCAAGAAAAGTATTTGAACGATTTCGACATCAAAATCAACCCATTTTCGGATGCTGCATTCAAGACCGCTCGAGGAGCTCGTGATGCCAAGCGTAAGGCTTTACAATCTATTCCTGAAAAACGGAGGGCAAGTGCAGCAGCGTTGGAGGAAAAAGATTGGGATGCAATGACCACTGTTTGGGACGAGGAAACTCCTGATGGCCTCCAGAAAAAATTATTCATGATAATATCAGTGGAATTGGCTTGGAGAGGTGGTGAGGGCAGCATGGCGTCAATACATCACTTCAAGGCAGAACAGCGAAATGACGGGGAAACAACTGGGAGAATTGAATACAATCCAATTTTCAGCAAGACCACACAAGGTGGTGATAAAAAATTATCAGACAGCAAGTGGCTGGTGGAGAATCGGGAAATCCCTGACAAGTGCCCAGTGAGACTGTTCCAGAAATTGAGAGAGAAGAGAGATGCCAATATCAAGAGCGACAGACTATTCCTGACCCAAAATCCATTCTGGAATAAAGTTCCAGGCGCTAGGTGGTACAAGGATTCCCCAGTAGGCCAAAACACGATTTCAAAGTGGGTTAAGGAGTCAGCACAAAAAGCTGGGCTTGACCTTGGTAACAAAAAAATCACCAATCACTCCAGTCGTGCAACAGCCGTCTCCAATCTAGCGAAATCGGGCCTGGGAGAGCAGCAGATAATCAAAATAACTGGACATGCCAACAGTAACTCCATCAAGCCGTATCTCCAACTCGACCAGGAACACCACGAATTAATTGTCAAGAAACTGCGAAGGAGTGAGCCTACTGCAGAAAATGCCATCAACAGCATAAACCTCATGCCATCTACCTCTTCTGGGACCATTACCGATAACTCTGACTTGAAGAAAACATGCACCAATGTTTACAACAATTGTATTTTTAATTGCACTAGCCTGAATCTTAATTAAATGTTGTTTTATTCATTATGAAATTCTTATTTGTTAACTGTTCATTTCATCTCATGGTGCAATTCTATTGGCCGACATTTGGGACGGAAAAATAATCAGGATTATTTTTCCGACCCAAATATCGACCAATAGAATTGCACCATTCGACGTCACGTGGTACAACCTACATGGTATTATACTGATTATTTTTTGACGTTTCTATTTTCCAATCAATTAACAGTATTTTTGATCACGTGTTTAATTCTGTCCAATTAAATCATTATTATAGTGAGAATTTTTTACATAACTTGTCCCAGCGGGAATTTTTTTTAGTATGTTATATTTGTTGATAAACGACTTGTTTTCTGGTTTTGAAATATGTCAAATATGTTTTAATCGCAAATTGTTACAATAAAAGAATAATATTGAAGTTTTCTCTTATTTGAACGTCAAAAAATAATCTTTCGAATACCACACGAGAGTAAGAATAACTTGGAAAATAATTCTCCACATTCTACTCAAACTTGTCGCCATTCGGCAATAGCCACTCGAGCCCTACGGGCTCTTGTGTCTATTGCCTGGCGACAAGTTTTCGAAAATCTGTCGAATTATTTTCAAGTTATTCTCACTCTCTTGTGATATTACTACTGATAATTTTTTGATTATTTTCTCTGGTAGTTGCTATATATAAAAAACATAACATAATCCAGTCAAATTAACCACACGTCAAACTGACAGGTTGAATTCAATTGTGAAAATCGGAGATTTTGCATGAAAATGAGTCGATTTGGAGTTTGTTCTCTGTCCACCATCGATAAAAAAGTCAAAGGAAATGTTCCCATTAATACGGAGAAGGCAAAAAAAACAGTTTGGAACCAATTTACTACTTTTTGTACTGAGAGGGAATACACATTGAGTGCTGAAACGAGTGAAGCGCAATTGGCAAACATTATGAAAGATTACGCTTACAATATGAAGAAAATGGATGGAGAAGACTATAAGGAAGGTACAATAAAAACAATGTGGAATCAGACTGCCAAATCACTTCAAGAAAAGTATTTGAACGATTTCGACATCAAAATCAACCCATTTTCGGATGCTGCATTCAAGACCGCTCGAGGAGCTCGTGATGCCAAGCGTAAGGCTTTACAATCTATTCCTGAAAAACGGAGGGCAAGTGCAGCAGCGTTGGAGGAAAAAGATTGGGATGCAATGACCACTGTTTGGGACGAGGAAACTCCTGATGGCCTCCAGAAAAAATTATTCATGATAATATCAGTGGAATTGGCTTGGAGAGGTGGTGAGGGCAGCATGGCGTCAATACATCACTTCAAGGCAGAACAGCGAAATGACGGGGAAACAACTGGGAGAATTGAATACAATCCAATTTTCAGCAAGACCACACAAGGTGGTGATAAAAAATTATCAGACAGCAAGTGGCTGGTGGAGAATCGGGAAATCCCTGACAAGTGCCCAGTGAGACTGTTCCAGAAATTGAGAGAGAAGAGAGATGCCAATATCAAGAGCGACAGACTATTCCTGACCCAAAATCCATTCTGGAATAAAGTTCCAGGCGCTAGGTGGTACAAGGATTCCCCAGTAGGCCAAAACACGATTTCAAAGTGGGTTAAGGAGTCAGCACAAAAAGCTGGGCTTGACCTTGGTAACAAAAAAATCACCAATCACTCCAGTCGTGCAACAGCCGTCTCCAATCTAGCGAAATCGGGCCTGGGAGAGCAGCAGATAATCAAAATAACTGGACATGCCAACAGTAACTCCATCAAGCCGTATCTCCAACTCGACCAGGAACACCACGAATTAATTGTCAAGAAACTGCGAAGGAGTGAGCCTACTGCAGAAAATGCCATCAACAGCATAAACCTCATGCCATCTACCTCTTCTGGGACCATTACCGATAACTCTGACTTGAAGAAAACATGCACCAATGTTTACAACAATTGTATTTTTAATTGCACTAGCCTGAATCTTAATTAAATGTTGTTTTATTCATTATGAAATTCTTATTTGTTAACTGTTCATTTCATCTCATGGTGCAATTCTATTGGCCGACATTTGGGACGGAAAAATAATCCCCCGAATACCACACGAGCTTCAAAATTATCTGGCATTTCCCTCAAGGTTCCCTGCAAACAAATAAAGTCGTCAAGTTTTTCAAGAAAAATCACTCGCGCTTCGCGCTCGTGATTTTTTAACCTGAAAAACTTGACTCCTTCATTTGTTTGCAACGAACCTATCGGGAAATACCCGATAATTTTGAAGCTCTTGTGGTATTATAAGTGAATATTTCGATATCCGGGGTGCATATAAGCATTCCTTACAGTCTTATGAGAATGCGACAATTTCATTGGCTCTGATAGGGCCATTTTCCAGATCCCAAGCGGTAGAGCAGACTGCGAGATTTTAGTTTTCAAGAGATTAAAGGTCTACTATCTGCAAATATAGAGTTCGTTAGTTAGGTTATGTTACTCGTTTCGCGCTCTATCCTACTTCAAAATTCTTATCATAGAGCTCTTATGGAACTTAGATTTTAAACACTGATTATTTAAATTCTTAATAGGGATTCTGCAAGTGACATAGACTGCTCATTCTAGTTGTAATATTTTAAAAAATAACTTAAAATATAGCTTAATTTCAGCAATACTTCAAAGCAGAGCACAGTACATATTAGAAAAGGACGTATGTCTTGATTAAATCAGACCATTAACATTGGAGATTATTTGACGTTTGCTGCACATGGTTTGAGGTTAAGTTGTGTTTATTTCTCATGGTTATTTATTGTTTAATCTTTATTTAATAGGTGATTTAAGAATTTATTTATATTTAAAAAGTGTAAAATGGATGACAAATGTTAAAAATAAGTGTTGTTAACGAAATTTTTAAGGACGATTTAAACCATCTACTATCTGACCTGCCCTAACCTTAAAGTTCCAGCCGTCCACGTCAAGGAAAACATCCGAGAAATATGTAATTTATTTCCTTTATCCATGCACTAACCCGTGTCCAGGTTGGCTATCAAAACACTTTCCCGATTTGAACCACAAACACCGAATAAGATATATTTTGAGAAAGTCAGAAACTGCTATAAACTGATAAACTTGGCAACGTTGAGTTTCCATAAACATGGTGTGACAAATAAAGTAAAACGCATTTTGCCTGTGGTAGAACGCGGTTTCAATTTCACCAAGGCCTGCGTTGATGAGGAGAGCCGCGAATGCACACGCGAGGATTGATACTTTTTATATTAAAATATTAAATGAACACTGGCGTGATTTTATTTCTCCCAGTGCCCAGATAAAAAACGTTATTAATGATGGTGCTAATGTAGGTAGGTATAATTTTCGAAGTGTAAATAAGTTTTTTGTTTTTCTTGGTAACAAAAATGTATAGCAATGCTATAAATTCGTTGCCAAGTAGGTACGTCTACGCTAAATGCGTACAGCACCTCAAATAGCCACCTCAAATATCTTAGGAACAAAAAATAGAAATACGTCAAATCGCCGAGACACGTAAATCGAGCGGGACACATTTTGACGTATAGTGGACGTTGGTGAAACCAACGCCCCAGCCTCCAGCCACCCTCACTTTAAAATCTTAAATGGCATTATTTTTCTTATTTACTGAAAGGTTGAAATTACCTTATTTTAGTTTTTAAAGCTCAAAATAAGGAATAATTAAAAAATAAATATCGCTGCTGTATTCCTCATTCGATTTCCTTTAAAATGAGATATCACAAGTGATATGATGCCATTTGAGATTTTAAAGTGGGGGTGACTGGGGGCTAGGGGGTAGGTTTTGCAGACTTCGACTTTACATCAAAATCTGTCCCCCTTGCGTCATAAATTTACGTGCCTCTGCGTTTTTTCATAATTCTATTCGTTTCTTAGATATTTGAGGTGGCTCGTTTTTAAATGATCACTCTGTATATATTTGCAATGTTGCACAGTACTTATGTGTCAACTGAATATAACCTTCTCTAACTGCTTTATTGTTCTCGAATGGAAATTCGACAAAGAAAACAAAAAGAGAACAAAAAAAAAATTAGGTATATGAATGAATCCATTAGAAAAAGTTTTTCGATATGTTCTATCTTTGTGATACCCTGCGGAATTCCTTTATATTGTATTCATTCCACCAAAATATCAGTTATTAGTACCTATATTATTACTCAACAGTGTGGAAAGTGACAAATTTCGTCAGTACAGCCGAGTCCAGAATTTACAGAAGTTCAAATACGATTTTGCAACCCTTCTGAACATTTGGGAGGGCTGAAAGTGGAGAGTAGATGCGCCCGTTTATTTTCTATCAGCCGACACCTGATTTGCGATCTTAGAGCAATTTGTAAAGGGGAAAAACTGAAAGTTACAAATTTTATCATTTCTCACCTTGCGACGAGGGCGGAGGGATGAAACGTAAAAAATAGCGCTTGGTCATATAGAGCATCGCAGGTTCATCCAGGAAAAGGCACGGAGTCATTTCCGGATACTTACTTTTGAAACAAGAGAACGCCGAACATCACTCAACCTTAAAAACGGACACTTTGTTCTAATAAGGGTTAATGAACCCCTACAGGGGTGCCACGTTCAGGAAATACTGTCTCTTGCATGACGCATAAATCTGTCGAATGGAATTTCAAATTTCATTTCACCACGTACCTAGTTTTCTTAAAAATGTGGAGGGTGTAAAAACCTTACCTCAATTTTGTACGCCACTGACGGCCAGAAGGATTTTTTTCAAAAAAAAAATAGTAATAAGGAGCTCTTAGACGGTATAAAGTCATGTTTTCATTTCCGCCGATGTAAAAAAATGTCGATTGAAAAATAAAACGGTCGCACTGTCTGGAAAAGGCCATGTTTGGAGCGTTGGGAAACGAAAAATGCACACCTCGTTTTTCGTTGATAACTTTCTCAAATGAGTACCTACCTCCAGATTTCAACTGATCTTGAAAAACTAACTTTCGAAGAACCTCATTCTTACCATGAAACATGAGGAACCTCCAACAGGGAAGGAAGAAATCACCCCGGAGCCCGAGCGTAGGAATGTTGGCAATTTCGCAGAAAATTTGCAAATGGATTATTTCGATGTCTTGGGAATCTTTTGTTGTGTGCAATATAAAAATACAAAAAAAATCAAAATGATTACACTTTTATTGCATTTATACAAAAATCACCTTAAAATAACAATAGTTAGAAAAAATCATTTTTACACGTTAGGAATACCACGGTATTGTATTAAATAAATTTATTCCCAATACTTAATCTCAAAGTCGCAACGGAATATTCGGCCAATAACATGGATTATTAATCGTACACTGAAAATCATAATTCAACTGTATAGCAGTTTCCATTCCAGCTATTTTTGGTGCCATTTTTCCGTACAATCGGGACATTTCGTTCTGCTTTGCAAGCACAGCTTCATAGACATTCGGTGGCTTCAACGTTTCTTCATCAAAATTCGATGCGTCTTCTTTTTTGCTATTTTCTACTACTTCTTTTTCCTTACTTTGCATTGTTTCTTTCTCACTGTTTTGCATTTCTTTTTCAACTTTTTTCTCCTTGTCAGGTGAGTTTCCTTCCTCGTCGTTTTTAGGGTTCGGTACGTTTTGCTGCACATGATTTTCATAATGGTTGATAAGTTTTTCATAAATACTTTTAACGTGTTTGTGCAGCACTCTATTTTCCATTTCTAAAGCTAATGCTCGCGATTTCCAGAAAGCAGTTTGTTCAAATTGATGCCACTCCGCGACATCTTGCGTTGTGTTACGCAATTCTTCAGGTTGAGTAACATGAGTAAAATCCATGTCGGTAATGTTTACAAACGAGACTGCTTCGCACAACTCTTCAGATTTTCTCTCAAATCTACGTTTTCTTAAATGCGAGTAGTACCTCGTTTGACTCCTTCTCTTGCGGTATCTTCTGTACTTATTTCTGCGAATTTTACCAAACTGATCACCTTTTATTCTTCCACTGCACTCGTTGAACTGTGACGAGCAACTTCCACTTGCACCCGGAACTTCCGCCATATTGAAAATTATTTCAACTCAACAGGTACAGGTAGGTAGATGTAAATAAGGTTGCCATTTTTATCTTCTAAGCAATTCTGCAATCTAGTAGCCTTGCTATTAATGTCACAGTAATAGATGCACGCGCTCATAGATGTCGCGAACACTCATATACCAGTAAATACAGGGACCCTATATACCAGCTTTGCGGTAAACCAAAGTTATCACATGATCACATCTGTCAATGTCATTTGTTGATTTCCCAACTCGGCAATAATTGTCAAAGAGCAAAAATTGTAAATTAGAAAGAAGAAAAACGACATAAAAAAACAAATAGTTCGTCTAACGTGCTAACTAAAACCAGCCAAGTTTTATTGTGTAGTTTTATGCAATTACATAGTTATGGCAGAAGCTATGAAACCAACTGTTGCAACTATGCTGAAAGGCATTGAAAGGTACAAATCCCATAACCTAAAATAATCGACATGTTTTCATATACCCACTTTTTCTAGATATAATCCGGATAATTTACCAACACTTGAACGCTACGTTGAAATTCAATCTCGAGAAAATGCTTACGATTTGGAAGCAAACTTAACCGTTTTGAAACTTTACCAATTTGATCCGATGAAATACAACATTGAAATAACGAAACAAATCCTGCTGAAAGCCTTGACGAATTTCCCTCATACTGACTTTATATTATGTAAATGTTTGTTAAACGAAAGCCAACTGCGTGAAGAATCAATCAGCCAAATTATTTACTTGGCTGATATTTTAGAGCAGTGCGATTTTCAACAATTCTGGGCTCGCATTCATTCCGAACCTGACTTAACTCATAAAATTACTGGTTTCTCTGATTCTATTAGGAAATTTGTGTGTCACGTGGTTGGAATTACATATCAGACGGTGGATAGGGATTATTTGTGTCAACTCTTGGGTGATGTAGATGATAAAACTCTGCAACATTGGGTGAAAAAGTATGGGTGGACTCCAAATGGAAGAATGATTTTTATTGGTAACCAAGATGAGAACATTAAAACAAAGAATATTAATGAAAAAATTGATTTTGAAAGTGTCGGAACTATTATGGCAGCCTGCCATTAGATTTTTTGTAACTCTTGTAAGGTTAAATAAATGTTTTGTACCACAGCAATATTGCAATAATACAAACATTGCAGCAATGTGTATTTTTATTAATTTGAAATAAACTGATTGTTTTTGCTAAATATCAAATATTGCTAATCTGTCTTTATGGGTCGTCGGCGATTAATTGTTCACCTCAAGAACATATTTTGTTTTTGACAGTTGACGTTTGTCAGCTGTTGTTTGCATAAGTCTCTAATCTATGGTTGTTTGTCTTGTGATTTTTGGGTCGTTTTGCAAATCTTTAATCATCTAATTTATGCATCGATATTAACTATTAAGCAAAATGTCGACATTACCGGGAAGTATCGCCTTTGATGAATATGGTCGCCCATTTATAATTATTCGGGACCAAGAGAAGCAAAGGCGGCTAACAGGAATCGATGCTTTGAAGGTTTGTTTAGGTTATGTAAATTCCATATAAGGACAAATTGATGGAGAACTCCTGTTAATTATTTTTCAATTTCTTGCCTGAATAACTTTTTCTTTGCAAACGAATTGTTGTTTCTCTTGTGCGTTATGCGGAAAATTTCTCTTTTAGTCCCACATTTTGGCCGCTGCTCAGATCGCAGCGACTATAAAAACTTCCCTAGGACCCAAAGGGCTGGATAAGATGATGGTCTCCCCTGATGGTAATTTCAAAATCATTTATTTTTGGGCTTTTACTAATTAGAATCAACTTTTAGGCGAAGTAACAGTTACAAATGATGGTGCTACCATTTTAAAGATGATGGATGTTGAACACGAAATTGGCAAGTTATTAGTACAGTTATCGCAATCCCAAGATGACGAAATCGGTATGTAATCATTTATTTCTAAGTCTAACCATATTTCGCCGTATAGAACTTTTACAATCTTTCATTATTACATCACACTATTTGCCTCCAGTTTGTCCAAAACCATACACCCCTTTCCCTTGCTTATATTGGTTGCCATTAAATGTTCTCTTCACCCTCTTTGTGTCACTCTTTAAATGATAAATTATTAAAGGTGACGGTACAACAGGTGTTGTTGTACTTGCTGGAGCGCTACTTGAACAAGCTGGCGCATTACTAGACCGTGGAATCCACCCGATTCGTATTGCGGATGGTTACGAATTAGCGGCTCAAAAAGCAGCTGAGCATTTAGAAAAAATCGCAGAACTTTTTCCTGTATCAGCTGACGATATTGAGCCGCTGATAAAAGTGGCAATGACGACTTTGGGTTCAAAAATAATCAACAAGTGTCACAGGCAAATGGCAGAAATTGCTGTGAAGGCAGTTTTAGCTGTTGCTGATCTTGAGCAACGGGATGTGAACTTTGAATTAATCAAAGTGGAAGGAAAAGTAGGGGGACGCTTAGAAGATACTATTTTAGTAAACGGTGTGGTTATTGATAAGACAATGTCGCATCCACAAATGCCAAAAGAATTAAGGGACGTCAAGTTGGCTATTTTGACTTGCGCGTTTGAACCTCCCAAACCGAAAACTAAACATAAGTTGGACGTTACAAATGTGGGAGACTATAAGGAACTGCGTGAATATGAACATGAAAAATTCAAAGAAATTGTTAGTAGATAACTCGCCTTGATTTTAAATTAATATGAAATGTTGGTAAATTTTGCAGGTTGGTTTGGTCAAGAATGCCGGAGCTAATTTGGCTATTTGTCAATGGGGTTTTGATGATGAAGCTAATCATTTGTTGCTTCAGCAGGAACTTCCAGCTGTCAGATGGGTAAGTTGTTTCGAGTGTTTCGAAAAATTTCGCGTAATTTGTTTTGCTTTAGGTTGGAGGCCCTGAAATAGAACTCATTGCTATAGCCACTGGTGGTCGAATTGTGCCACGCTTTGAAGAGTTAACGCCCGATAAACTTGGGTCGGCTGGCTTGGTGCGAGAATTGAGCTTTGGTACAACTAAAGACAAAATGCTGGTTATCGAAGAATGTTCCAATTCACGAGCAGTAACAATTCTTGTAAGAGGTGGCAATGCCATGTTGGTGGAAGAAGCGAAGAGAAGTTTGCACGATGCCATTTGCATTGTTCGGAGTTTGGTCCAGGAGCCGAGGGTTGTTTACGGCGGTGGAGCTGCAGAGACGTCCTGCAGTCTAGCAGTGGCTTCTCAAGCCGACCAACTGCCGGATTTAGAACAATACGCTTTCAGAGCTTACGCAGAAGCTTTAGAATGTATTCCATTAGCTTTAGCCGAAAACAGCGGGTTGTCTGCCATTCATGCTTTGGCCGAACTGAAAGCAAAACAAGTAAGCTCTAAAGATCCCGCTTTGGGTATTGATTGCATGCAAACTGGAAGTTTGAATATGCGCGATCAGCACGTTATTGAATCTCTGAGGTCCAAACGACAGCAAATCATTTTGGCCACGCAACTGGTGAAGATGATCTTGAAGATTGACGACGTTAGATTTGCAGGAAGTGGTTAAGCGTTTAACTATTAAGTATTTGTGCTTTTTTTGTCGATTAACCTGTTTAAGTATTTAATTGTACCATTAGTTTAATAAAAGCTTTTGCACTATTTTTTTTGTTGTAATGTGAAGAGAAACCTGAAAAGATTGAATGAAGGAACAGAAAAGTGGATCAGAAAATAAGACTATGAGCAGAGAGAAAAGCACATGGAAGATGATAAGTACATATTAGAAAATGACTAATCTATCAGTTCACGGAATTCAAAATTTACTGGAGATGATGAAGTCTCTGAAACAACTTGCTTTTAAATTGTCGATATTTAATTTTCTTGAGATACTCGACTTTGCTAACGTAGTATATGATCTCTTTATCGCTGAAAGCATACATGCACCAAGAAATGATTCTCTGTCTTCGTTTGGAGAGGGCAAAAATGGATTTTGCATCCTTTTTAGTATTGCAATACAAAAGTCAAATCTGACATTCACTGGATAACCTTCGTTTTACAAGTTTCCGAGTTGTCAAATTGGATAGGAGAAAATTAAATCTTTTAGGAGAGTGAGTAGTGTTGAAAATGATCTTAGAAAATGATGTTAGAAATATGTAGGTATTTTAAAAAAAGTACTTAGGCTTGGTTTAGTATAGATAATTGTACGACACTCAGAGAACCGATTTTCGTCGCCTTGTTGAGAACCTCAGTATCGGATTCTTTTGGCTTTGTGACACTGCCAAATGTCAATATAGCAACGTCAGTTAATTGTCATTAAATAAATTTCGGGATTTAATTCCCAAGTTTTTCGTTAATATTAAGTGTTTGAACACGAAAGTGTTCTTGCATGAACTATTTTGGTTTTTACGTAATGCCCAAATAGGTGTCAACTGCAAAACGGCTAATTTCCAGATTTCTTGAAGTTTCAATTTCAAAGTTCATGATCTGGTCACAAATTTTCAATTTCTATTCCAAATACCTACTATTTAAACTGTAATTTACGCTTTCAGGTTTGTTATTCTTTTGATTTTCCCATGATTTATTCTCAAATTGGAGCAAAACAACATTCAAATTCGACCAAAAATTTTGATCTTCCACAAAGTTTGACAGCAAATTCCTACTATGCCGTTGCTACGCAACCTTGGTTGCTACGAGCGACATGCTCGTAGTGTCGTTGACGGCTGACGGCAACCGGCGATTTTAGAAAAATGCAGTAGTTCGCGTCAAAACATCCCAGAGTTCCACATACTGACGTCAGTATGTCCCGTACCAGTGGCCCCCAAAAGCTGCGTAACGGCCAACCACTAGGCCTGCGCGATATTGAAAATTTGATATCGAATATCGATATCAAAAAGATATCGATATATATCGATATATGTCGATATATCGATATATCGAAATATCGATATATCGAAATATCGAAATATCGAAATATCGAAATATTGATATATCGAAATATCGATATATCGAAATATCGATATATCGAAATATCGACATATCGGCATATCGAAATATCGATATTTTGATAGATACTTATACAGTGCGTGTCCAAAAAAGTGTGCAACAGGAGGAAAACTCTTATATTGATTTCTTAGAAAACTGTCCAACGTAAAAGTTGGTGCTTGTTACTAAACGTAAGACGAATAATATCAAAAATTAGGCAGAGTTGCTAGGTTCCCACACGACCGCATGCATTATGGAAGAAGCTATTCATTTCTGTTTTAGAATATGTATTTATCCCTACCCAGTAGGGGACCCAATATGTCCGCCACTGCCTCTATCAATCAGAAAGAAATATTCCGTGCTCATTATGAAACGTCTTACTCCTGCCTGTAATTGTCACACTCTCCATTTTGATGTAAGTAGTCCATTAATTCTTCTCCAAAATAAGACAAATTTTAGGGTGGGAGTAATTTATTGTCACCTGAAGGCTTGGCTGCATGTTGAAGGATAATAAGACAAAGCCCAAAGCGAAAACTCCAGGTCACAAACAATTCGAATTCAGTGGCGTGATTAGAATTCGGGGCCTCCCCACTCCGCCAGCAAAATACTTGAAAGGAGGCCCCTTAGTTTGAAAAATGGTTACGATTTTTTATTGTAGTCATATAACCAAAAATAAGACCAAACATTGTTTCGCTCTGAATGACCAGGGTAACCAAAGACAACTGGTTTCGTCCTTTTTAGGACTCGTCAGTGCGGTACAGCTCTATACATTAAGAACGAAACATACTTATATACCGACTTCCTACGGTCAGATGTCAGTAAGAGCTAATTACCTACTTCATTAATTATTTATGAGATTCTAGTGACACTGGATAGTTCCAACAATGTTCGGGCAAGTTCGAATACCATACCAGGTGGCTGTCCTGTACATTTACAGCAAAATAATGTTTGATCTGATTTATTTATTCTAAGCAAACCTTGTTCGCTATTCGTATGTACTATTACCAGCAAAAGTGGTGTTAGTTCCAGTTTGCGATGTGAATCGTTTGTGCCGGACGTTGTTATGTTTTCGTCAGCCCCGCTCCCCATAGACGATGTGATTTTTCGTTATCTGATCTCGATACTTTGATGAATGCCCTTTGTTTACTAGTGCAAGGCTAACACATTTGTTGTCATTCAAATAAAATTGTTTAGATCCGCCTTCAAAACTTTAATTGGCGGACAGTTGCTAAGGTTTTTTTTACCTCAGAACGTAATTGGTTATGGCATTTTAAGCGTAATTGAACCGTAAAGTGGAAGACCACTTTTGCTGTTAATAGTACATAGAGACACAATGAACTGATACTGATACTGGAGGTTATACCTCTTGAATTTAGTTTCAAAACAACGCTTCTAATCTAAAGAATTATTCAGCTATTCTTCAAGTATGCTTCAAGTTAGGGAATAGTTAAAGGATTGAAATTGTGTCCTACATGCGGCATAAAATTAATGTAATTTCAGTCACTTTCACATCGCAACTATGTTTTAGGTTTTACTGTTGCAAACTTTACTTGGAAAAACTCGACGCGACTCAACGGTTTCCGGTACCAGAAGTAATTAAAATCATTGTAAAATCATTCAGTGTATATCGAAATATCGACATATCGATATATCGAAATATCGATATATCGAAATATCGATGTATCTAAATATCGATATATCGATATATCGACATAAAAATATCGAAATATCGATATTTCGATATATCGACATTCCGGTATCGTTATTCGATATATCGATATATCGATATCAATATCGATATATCGAAAAAAGTCGCAGGCCTACCAACCACCCTTCAAGGTACTTCGATACATAGCTAGGGTTGCCAGATCTCCGGTTTTGGCCCGGAGTTTCCGGTTTTGTATAACAATATCCGGTCTCCGGCCTGTCATGAAAGTTCTCCGGGCGAAAATAAATTATTTTCTTATATGGCGCATTAAATTATTTATTATGCCATGATACCTTATTAAAAAAATACGCCGTTACTGAAGTGATTCCCTTTGCCCTGTCCATTCATTCTATTTTACGTTACGCTTCAAAACGCAGACGAAGATTACAGGCAAGTGCATAGAGCCCACAGACTAAAGACAAACTGTGTACAGTCGTCCGCGTTTAGTCCAAAGACTTGTAGAGGGGACTTTACATTTAGGGATGAAGCAGGAATAATACTCACAGTCTAAGCGTTTGAGTGTGGAAAAGGCAAAACAAAACAGCCGACCAGTTGTGTAGTAAACAGGTGCTGCCGCGGTCCGCAGAAACATAATATCGCGGAACATTCGCTTGATCCGTTGCTTGAATATAATAACAAACAACGATCCCCGCGACCCGCTGGCCCACGAACGTGTAGGCTTCAAAACAAAATCAGCTGTTGTATAAAGACGCTAGGTCCAGTCTATAAGAAAGTCTTTGGTTTAGTCTGCCTCTGCCGGCAGCAGATTGAAGGATTTTTATAGTTTGTTTTCCATTTGAAATATAAACAAGTTTAATACTACTATACGAGTTTTATTATTATTTTTCGTTAACGGTAATTTATTATTATTAGTAAAGTGACCATTCGTCCCGGATTTTGCGGGACTGTCCCAGATTTGACCAAAATATCCCGCAAGAGTAAACGTCCCGGAAACGTCCCGGATCACTATAAATAAAATCATTTTCCCATAAAAATAAAAAATCTGGCAACAGCGAAAATAAAATGGCGTTGCGAATTGGCAACGTAGCTTAGCATGCGCTTGCACTTTTACTTTGATGGCGGCAACGGCAACGCCTGACAACTGACATCTAACCTGGCTAGTCGTCTTTTACAACAGCTTTCGTTGTCTATTCTTTTTGGTGTTTGAGGTTTGACTGATCAAAAAAAAACTAAATACATCGGTGTGGACTGCATACGAACAAACGTAAAGCCTTGGTTTTTAACAACTTTCCGTCGACGGAATTCAGTTTGCTGTATTTTAAGTCTGTCGCTGTTTGTCAAACAGTGTTTGAACGGCAGAAAATTTTCAGCTTTTTATTGGTGCAACTTAGCAACAACCAAATTATGCCGATTTGATTTCAGCAAAGTCCCCCAGCGCAGTCCGTCTTCGGAGTCCGTCAGCGCACTTGCGTCGGCGGAAAGTTTTAAAAAACTAGGGCTTTAGTTTCTGCGGTAAATTCATTCGGCAGAAAAGTATTTGTAAGTTGTACTTTGTATTTGCAAAAAAAATAAAAGTGTTTGGGAACGAGCAATTTTTTAGTGCCCCCCCCCCCTCAATGGCCGCCCGTGTCCTGGATTTTGACATTTTCGATATGGTCACTTTAATTATTAGGAATCTCCGGCCCAACAACAAGTGACATCTGGCAACCCTATACATAGCTGCTGAAGTATTATATGTTTTTTGTATATCCAAGACTCCCTATAGGTAATTTTGTCAGAATTGATGATACTTATATGTGACAATCGCCGTATTTTGGTACGTTTTGGTATGTGTTGAAGAAACTTACCTGTGAAATGAGAGGGTACCATCTTTTGAGTTTGCTCCACAAACACAACAATATGAAACCAAAAAACACAAAACAGAAACACTTTTAAACAACAAACAGTAGACGGTAATAAAAATTTCTTGGCAAAAAGCGAAAATTGAATAAGTTTACTGGCGTACCGCGTACGCAAAGTAAAAATTCATATGACAAGGCGATTTGACTTTCATGCAATTTTAAGTAGCGCGCTACGTCAAAAAAATAATTTTTGGCTTATTCCTGTCAAACGAGAGTCGAGAGATTACGTTAACACGACAAAATTAGGTAGAAAAAGTGGGAGAGAAAAAGGTACGTCTTTTATGTTGGAAATAACAAATAAGATACATATACCGTGTGTCCGGGGAATTTTGAAGCATCCTGTTCTCGATCCGTCGATCCTGATGTTTAACATGGAAAATTTGAAAATTGCGATTTCTATGTCCCCAAAGTGTTTTAAGAATATTCCGAGTATCAAGACACATACAATGTGCACCAGAGAACGTTTTTGTGCGATAATTTTCAAACTTTAACAAAAAAATGTAAAAAATATTTCCAAAAATATATCGCGTGGGAATCAACTAAGTTTAAATACAAGTGTCAAAATGGTTTAGTAAGTTTAGTCGCAGCACCGTCGGCATTGCATGCGGCATACGCAGGTTCGAATCCAGCAGCGGTTAATTCTTTTTTACTTGTATTGTTATTTTGAATGAACGGCGATTGATTTCTATCAGTAAACATGCATCATTAAACGCTTTGTAATTTTTAATTAAACTGGAAATGGCTTTATTAGAAAATTATTCACATTAAATACTAAAGGCTGTAACATTGGAACGATACCTAGAAAATTAGTTATTTATTTAAAACTTTGTTTGGTCATTTTAATTTGCAACAATAACTGTATTTAGTTGTCGGCATTGATAACAGCTACTAGGCAATGATCGTGTCTGAAATCAACTCTTGAATAAATATTTATGGTGGTCCTGATAATGTTACAGCCTTTAATAATGTGAAAAATTTTCTAATAAATCCATTTCCAGTTTAATTAAAAATTATAAAGCGTTTAATTATGCATCTTTACTGATATAAATCAATCCCCGTTTATTCAAAATAACAATACAAGTAAAAAAGGAATTAACCGCCGTTGGGTTCGAACTTCTGTATGCCGGTTGCAATGTCAACGATGCCGCGACTAAACTCACTAAACCATTTCAATACAAATGTTCTGCTTTTTTACACTTGTATTTAAACTTAGTTGATTCCCATGCGATATATTTTTGGAAATAATTTTTACATTTTTTGTTAATATTTAAAAATTATTGCACAAAAACAAACTTGAAGGTGGTTCCAAACAACGAAACATCGGGCTCAAAATCTAAAACTACCATATTGCAGTCCATAAGAAATTGCAATGGGAAAGTGTTTTAGATTTTTGAGTAAATAGCAGCAGTCAAAAATTAAAACTATTTTCCACAAATTCAGTTGTTTCCAAATAGCTCCAAAACAAATGAAAATCCTTAAATTTTCTTTCATGGATACCTGAATAAGCAACTTTCTCCATTTAAACATCTTTCTATCTCCTCAATTGAAGCTACCCATGGTGGCCCACTTTCTGTGCACCACCATGTACACAGATATGGGGTCAAGATTAACTAGATTAAATAAAAGCTTAGAGGAAATATCACCAGTGGTTAATGAAATAATTATTGGATCATGAATCTCTTAGCCGAATTGAGGGCATTTCTGAATGAATATACTCGTAAAAACTATCTTCATTTTGATCATTCTAAATTTAGCACAAAAGAAGGTACTTTGGAAACGGGAAATTTGTGAAAAGAGTGAATGTTTTACAGACTTGTGGAAAATTGCTGCTGTTTCTCAAATACCTAAAGTTTCTAAGCCTCTAAGGTCCGGTTTTTCAAAGAATCCAATTTGAAAAATCGGGCCTAGGTTTTGCCACTATTCTCCTATGTCTCGAAAATTTTACAGAAATTATTTTCGTACAAAAAATCATTTTAACACCTTATGTTTTTTTATTGTTAAACCACATCCTCGTAATCAAAAATAACCCTAAAATTCCTAATAGCAACAGAAAATATTTTGTCGTCCAATGCACCTTTACTTTGGTGTCTTGGTTGAGACGTTTGCTCTTGTCAGTGTTGATTGTGGTGTGAATCATATTATTTTCTATTGAATCTGAAACAATATTACTTTTATACAACCTGACATTTAGTGCCTCACAACACAACAAATTGAGATGGATAGGTTAGCATTAGACGTAGTAGGTATTAGTGAAGTGCGATGGCCAGAAGCCGGAGACTTCTGGAGCGGAGATTTTAGAGTAATACACACAGGTCTGTAGGAGGAAATTCAGGAGTAGGAATTGTTATGCGGAAAAAAGTAGGGCAGAGTGTAGAAAATTTCTTACAGCAAAGTGACAGGGTAGTTATGGTTAGGTTAGATTCGAAACCTGTAAAAACAGTAATAATACAGGTATATATGCCCACTTCTAACTACAGTGATGAGGTCGTAGAGGCAGTTTATAGTGATATTGAACATGTGCTAGATTTTGTGAGAGGACACGAAAATTTAATAATTATAGGAGATTTCAATGCAGTCGTAGGCACAGGGCGAGAGGGCGGAATAGTTGGTCCCTTTGGATTAGGCAATAGGAACGATAGGGGAGTTAGACTGATAGAGTTCTGCGATAAACATAACTTAACGGTCGCGAACACTCTATTTCACCATCATGTTAGGAGACGCTACACGTGGAAGATGCCAGGAGACCTAGGGAGATATCAAATAGATTACATTCTCGTTAGGCAAAGATTTAGAAATCAAGTTAGGGATTGTAGAAGTTATCCAGGAGCAGATATAGATAGTGATCACAATATAGTCGTTATGAAGGCCAATCTTAAATTTAAGATTTTGAAAAAACGAAGCGGTAGAAGGTATCTTGACCCAGAGAAACTAAAAGATGATGATACGCGCGATAAGTTCGAGAAAAAGACAAACGAAGTACTAAAGGGCGCGGGCGAAAATATTGTTAGGGACATAGAGGAAGAATGGAATTGCATTAAAAATAGTTTAGTTTCCTCAGCTAGGGATATTTTGGGTCATAAACAGAATGAGAGTAGGAAACCCTGGATAACAAAACATATTGAATCTAATAGAGGAAAGGCGAAAATATAAAAATAGGTTAGATGAAATAGGGAAACAAAAATACATATAAGGCGATCAAGTGGGACATTATTCGGAAATGTAGGAAAGCGAAAGAGCAATGGATCGATAATAAGTGCAAAGAAGTGGAAAATAAGTTCGAAGTAGGAAAGACTGATGAAGCATATAAAATAATTAGGAGAAATTTTAGAGAAATTGGATCTAGTACCAAAAGCATTAGGAATGAGGCAGGAGATATCCTAATCGAAAGCGGGGAGAAGGCAGATAGGTGGAAAGAATATTTAGGAAACTTATATGCGGGACAGGAAGTGCAAGATATATTAGAAAGCGAAAGCAGTGTAGAGGGGGATAACCTAGGGAGTCCTATAATGAGAGAAGAGTTTGAGCTAGCACTAAAAAGTTTGAGGAATAATAAAGCGCCAGGTATAGATGGCTTGCGGGCAGAAATCTTAAAGTGCGTAGGTCAAGAGGTAATAGATCGTTTATTTAAATTAGTTAGTCGCATATACCTGACAGGCGAGATTCCAGAGGATTACAAACGGAACATCATGGTAGCTTTGCCAAAAAGGAAAGGCGCGGATAGGTGCGAAAATTTCAGAACCATCAGCTTAACTTCCCATGCGTCAAAAATTTTAACTAGAATTGTGCAAAGAAGGATGGAGAAAAAGGCGGAAGAAATATTAGGAGAAGATCAGTACGGATTTAGACGAAATAGAGGAACGCGCGAGGCCATTCTAGCTTTACGAGTAATTATAGAAAAAACGATAGAAAAGAGAAAGAGCGTCTATATAGGATTTGTAGATTTAGAAAAGGCCTTCGACAACGTAAAATGGGGGAAGATGTTCGAAGTGCTGAGAAAGGTAGGGATGAAATATAGGGACAGAAGAATAATACATAATCTCTACGAAGAGCAAAAGGCAGATATAGAATGTGAGCAGGAACGAAGGGAAGTAGATATCCGGAAGGGAGTGAGACAGGGATGTGCATTGTCACCTCTAGTTTTCAACTTATATATCGAAGATGCTATTAATATTGTTAAGGACAGAACAGCCTCAGGGATTAACGTACAGGGTCAAACTATTAACATGCTCAGATTTGCGGATGATATAGCAGTGTTAGCATCTAGCAAAGAAGAATTAGGAGCGGCTTTGAATGAAATGGAAGCAGTTTTGACACAGGGCTATGGCATGAAAGTCAATAAAAAGAAAACTAAAATTTTGGTATGTAGGGGATGTGAAAATAGAACTAAAGTTGACATATAAATAGGAAATGAGAAGATAGAGGTCACGGATTTCTGCTATTTAGGAAGTAAAATAACTCAAGACGGTAGGAGCACTAAAGATATAAAACAAATTATAGCGCAGGGCCGAGTTGCGTTTAACAGAAAGAAACAACTGTTATGTTCGAAAACGGTTAATATTGAGACTAGGAAGAGACTCTTAAAGGCGTATGTATGGAGTACGGCATTATACGGGTGCGAAACTTGGACAATAGGGGAAGCGGATCGAAAAAGAGTAGAAGCGTTTGAAATGTGGTGCTACAGGCGCATGATGAAGATACCGTGGATAGATAAGGTTAGCAATAGGGAAGTATTAGAAAGAGTTGGGGAAAAGCGAAAGGTATGGAAGACAATAAGAGTAGGAGAGATAGGATGGTAGGACACCTTCTAAGACACGAAGGAATAGTTCGCGACATACTAGTCAGAGATAGGAATAAAAAGAGATAGGGGTAGACCTAGATTAGACTACTGCTCTCAAATAGTTAGGGATGTAGGATGTTCTACTTTTAGGGAAATGCGTAGGTTAGCTCAGGATAGAAAAGAGTGGAGGTACGCATCCAACCAGTCTTCGGACTGAGAACCTTATGATGATGAACACAACATGCCTACTGTACCTACCTGCTGCGCAACTTTGTTGTTTTACGATACACGCCAGTTCACGACTTATCTGATTTATATCTACCAAATCACTTTCTATTTGTTCCATTCCATCTTGCCTTTTTAACAGTTCGGTTATATCTACAATAATTTCTTCAGTTAACTGCGTCTGAAACATTTTTTCATTTGAAACTACTTGTTCCTCCTCCGTAATCTGTGAAAACTTCGACTGGAATGATGCAACGTCCTTTATAGACTAGAAAATAGCAGATGCTGTTTCATGATGTAATTCATAGTTTATTTTTTATTACTTGTTGCAGGGAAGAATATTTAGCGAGTACTTCTTCGAGACTGCCTTCAATTCTTTCGATGATGAGTTGGTCCCGTTTGTTGAATTTCCGACGCAAATTTCTTAAAACCGTCATTTCCCCGTTTATTATTTTCAACAAGTCGCTTGTTTGTTTATTGGTGTCTCTAAAACACTTAACAATCACTCCTATGTTTAAAACTGGCAACACTCTGAACATTAGTGATCTCTGGCCTGTTCTCAAATTAAATACTAAGAAGAGCTTACATTATTTCGAGCCTCAATTTTGCGTTGTTTTGAGAGTTCCCAACGGACTTAAGAACTTTCTCTATTCTTTTGCAGTTAATCACAACTGCATGAATATTGCGCCCAACATCATCACACACATTTCCGAATTCTTCGTTCTGCAAGTCACTATGTTTAAGTTTTACTTCAAAAACAGAACCGTAATCGATATAAACCATTTTACAGAATGGAAGTTTCTGGTGTTCAGACGAAAAAGAATCTTTCCTTATCAAAATCAGGTATAATCCGTATGATTTCCGTACCTTATCATTAATTAAGTCGCATTGGTACTTCACACGTAAGTAGTGAAATTAAGTGCAATAAAACACCCCTCGACTAAAACATATTAAATTTGTATGGAAAATAATGCAGAGAACTCAGTTATAATATTTATTATGCAAGAATTCGCAGTATACTGCATAAAATATTATAATATAAAAAGTAGTACAACGGCTTCTAAAATTATTCATAAAAATATAAATTTTTCTTTGATTTGTGCCAGTTCCAAAAACTTTAAATTTCCAAATTTTGTGAAATTTCTGGCAGTTTTTTTAACAAATTAAACTTGTATTTTTTATTCACAAAATTTGGAAACATAAAAATATACTTAACTCCGAAAAATATGAATAAAATATTTAAAATTTTAACCATTTTTGATTCAATACATTTTAGAAATAAAATATTTAGTGTTTCACCCACTAAAATATCACAAATCTTAAACAAATTATTGCTCGTTTCACAGAAATTTTTATTTCTGGTACAGCATGGCCAGTGCATTTGACCACAAAAATTACATCTGTTCCAGATCCTTTAATAAAAAGCAATATTGTGACTGGTGAGACGATGTACTATACTTGAAAAATTTATTCCTAAATTGTCATGAAGAAGACAGAGATCGTACATCAACCATAGCAGTCAATTTTGTCACAGAAACTTTGTAGTCGAGTAAAATCAACCTTCAATTGTGACGAATTTTTTTTTGGCGTAGAACCAAGTGAAATCTATATGGTTGTGTTCCTTGTATTATTTTCCATATGAATCTTTGGTTTACGACATTTCTGGTCTGTGCAGAACTTTTTTATTTCCGAAAAATGTAAAATTTTGCATATGTATGAAACAGTTGGTTTTTAAAACACAACACGCCATATCTCAGTAAATATTTAAGATATCGACTTGATTTTTTTTTTAAATTAAAGTAGAAACATGAACGCCTCAAACAGTACTAAAATATTTTAAAATATCGCAATATTTTTTGCGGAAAATAATTAGAAACTTCATTTTACTTCGCTTGTACATTATAAATTTCGACATGCGACAAACTTTTTTATTTTTGAAAATATGTCTGTATATGCTGCGAACGAAATGAAGAGAAAGGTTGTAAAAAGTAGTTAATATTTTCACTTTTCACTATTTGGTAGAAATCCATGATTAAATAAAAAATTACTTCGCGTACTACCAATAAGTATAACAAAATTATTTTATTTAACCGGTTTCAAGATCTACAAACGATCCCATCATCAGAAATGTTTAAGAAAAATTGTAAACAAATTATTATGACAGTTGTTTTTTCCCTTCAAGCTACGAGGTATTCGATTTTCCTTTGTGTTTTTCTTATACCCCGTAGGTAAATACTGAAATTCAGTTATCTAGTTATCTTATTTCATGGATATCATTATAATTTGTCAATTTTAGTTTCCTTGTCAACTGTCATAATAATTTGTTTACAATTTTTCTTAAACATTTCTGATGATGGGATCGTTTGTAGATCTTGAAACCGGTTAAATAAAATAATTTTGTTATACTTATTGGTAGTACGCGAAGTAATTTTTTATTTAATAATGTTGTAAAAAGTTTTTGGAGAAAGAATTATTGACCTATGGGTCATAGTTTTGAAGTTATGATTTTTTTGTCAGACGCGGCCTAATGAGCGGACGGGTCGTGGCAATGCACCATCAGGGTAACGCGTGGCGGACCGATAGTCTGCTACGGACAACGACGCATAAATGAGTTAAAACATGAAAAGAACTTAGTTTATTTTTATTCCTATTTTATACAATCAATACTGAGTGTCAGATTCAGCATCTGATTCTTCCTCTTCTAATTTTATTGCAGTATTAACAGAATTCTTGCACTTCCAGTCTATAGAATATTTTAAACCTTCTTTTGCACAGTTACATCTATTACTATTACAGTTTTTATCTGAACACAAAAGTAATAAAGGTTGTCTCACAGATGGAGGTATGGGGTCCTGGTTACTAAATAAGGGTTTCCAGTGGTCTTTCTGAAATGTCAAGCCGTATTCTTCTAGGCTTACGAAGTTAATGTTGTTAATGTGACTAGAATACCATGTTTTTAATTGGTACATACAGCTAAACTGGGAAAAAATCAAATGCAATTAAATGTATAACAAGATATGAATTCGAATACAAACCTTTGCAAATGCAATTTAAAATCATCGTCTGTAGTCGGGATTTCAGACGCAGGCCGATTGGTGTTTTAGCCAAAAAAAGTCGTAATTCATTTAATGTTCTCACGTCTTTTTGTTTATTTTTGTATAAATATAAAACATACGCAACTGCAATCTCATATGCGCGTTCAAATGGCAGATTTGGCAAGTCCATCATATCCTTCAGGTTGTCGGCGTTTTTAAGTAATACATCAAGAGCGGTTTTCTTCCCAATTTTGTAAACGCACTGGTAGTATCACACCCAGTGAGACAGTGTATTGCCAAATAAACATTGCGATACAGTTTTGCCAATTTTTTTATAATATATTTTACCATTATAATACGTGTGTTTTTGGTATGGCCTAACTGCATAAAGAGATTACAATTATATAATTCAGGTACCTCACTACAGTAGTGTATGAACAAAATAAGCACGTTCGTATCTACAGATTTGATCAAAATATTTTTACTGTAGATACATTCGTACAATGCATGTAAAATTATGCGCCTGTCTGCCTCGTCCTGATTACTAAAAAGGGAATGTAATGGTATGCATAATTTTATATGCATTGTAAGAATGTACCTACAGTAAAAATATTTCGCTGAAATCTGTAGATATGGACGTGTTAATTTTGCTTATTATGCAGTTGGGCCATACCAAAAACACACGTATTACCTATAATTGTACAAGATTATAAACAAAATTGACAAAACTGTATCGCAATATTTATTGGAAATACACTGTCTCACTGGGTGTGATACTACCAGTGCGTTTTACAAAATTGGGAAGAAATGCGCTCTTAATGTATTACTTAAAGGCGCCGACAACCTTAAGGATATGATGGACTTACTAAATCTGCCATTTGAACGCACATATGATTGCAGTTGCGTAAGTTTTATCTTAATTTATACAAAAATAAACAAAAAGACATCAGAACATTAAATGAATTAAGATTGTTTTGGCCAAAAACACGAATAGGCCAGAGTCTGAAATCCCGCCTACAGACGATGTTTTTAAATTGCATTTGCAAAGGTTTGTATTCGAATTCATCATCATAAGGTTCTCAGTCCGAAGACTGGTTGGATGCGTACCTCCACTCTTTTCTATCCTGAGCTAACCTACGCATTTCCCTAAAAGTAGAACATCCTACATCCCTAACTATTTGAGAGCAGTAGTCTAATCTAGGCCTACCCCTACCTCTTTTTATTCCTATCTCTGACTCTAGTATGTCGCGAACTATTCCTTCGTGTCTTAGAAGGTGTCCTACCATCCTGTCTCTCCTACTCATTATTGTCTTCCATACCTTTCGCTTTTCCCCAACTCTTTCTAATACTTCCCTATTGCTAACCTTATCTATCCACGGTATCTTCATCATGCGCCTGTAGCACCACATTTCAAACGCTTCTACTCTTTTTCGATCCGCTTCCCCTATTGTCCAAGTTTCGCACCCGTATAATGCCGTACTCCATACATACGACTTTAAGAGCCTCTTCCTAGTCTCAATATTAACCGTTCTCGAACATAACAGTTGTTTCTTTCTGTTAAACGCAACTCGGCCCTGCGCTATTCTTTGTTTTATATCTTTAGTGCTCCTACCGTCTTGAGTTATTTTACTTCCTAAATAGCAGAAATCCGTGACCTCCTCTATCTTCTCATTTCCTATTTGTATGTCAACTTTAGTTCTATTTTCACATCCCCTACATACCAAAATTTTAGTTTTCTTTTTATTGACTTTCATGCCATAGCCCTCTGTCAAAACTGCTTCCATTTCATTCAAAGCCGCTCCTAATTCTTCTTTGCTAGATGCTAACACTGCTATATCATCCGCAAATCTGAGCATGTTAATAGTTTGACCCTGTACGTTAATCCCTGAGGCTGTTCTGCCCTTAACAATATTAATAGCATCTTCGATATACAAGTTGAAAACTAGAGGTGACAATGCACATCCCTGTCTCACTCCCTTCCGGATATCTACTTCCCTTCGTTCCTGCTCACATTCTATAACTGCCTTTTGCTCTTTGTAGAGATTATGTATTATTCTTCTGTCCCTGTATTTCATCCCTACCTTTCTCAGCACTTCGAACATCTTCCCCCATTTTACGTTGTCGAAGGCTTTTTCTAAATCTACAAATCCTATATATACGCTCTTTCTCTTTTCTATCATTTTTTCTATAATTACTCGTAAAGCTAGAATGGCCTCGCGCGTTCCTCTATTTCGTCTAAATCCGAACTGATCTTCTCCTAATATTTCTTCCGCCTTTTTCTCCATCCTTCTTTGCACAATTCTAGTTAAAATTTTTGACGCATGGGAAGTTAAACTGATAGTTCTAAAATTTTCGCATCTATCCGCGCCTTTCCTTTTTGGCAAAGCTACCATGATGTTCAGTTTGTAATCCTCTGGAATCTCGCCTGTCAGGTATATGCGACTAACTAATTTAAATAAACGATCTATTACCTCTTGACCTGCGCACTTTAAGATTTCTGCCTGCAAGCCATCTATACCTGGTGCTTTATTATTCCTTAGACTTTTCAGTGCTAGCTCAAACTCTTCTCTCATTATAGGACTCCCTAGGTTATCCCCTTCTACACTGCTTTCACTTTCTAATATATCTTGCACTTCCTGTCCCGCATATAAGTTTCCTAAATATTCTTTCCACCTATCTGCCTTCTCCCCGCTTTCGATTAGGATATCTCCTGCCTCATTCCTAATGCTTTTGGTACTAGATCCAATTTCTCTAAAATTTCTCCTAATTATTTTATATGCTTCATCAGTCTTTCCTACTTCGAACTTATTTTCCACTTCTTTGCACTTATTATCGATCCATTGCTCTTTCGCTTTCCTACATTTCCGAATAATTTCCCACTTGATCGCCTTATATCTTTGTTTCCCTATTTCATCTAACCTATTTTTATATTTGCGCCTTTCCTCTATTAGACTCACAATATGTTTTGTTATCCAGGGTTTCCTACTTTCATTCTGTTTATGACCCAAAATATCCCTAGCTGAGGAAACTAAACTATTTTTAATGCAATTCCATTCTTCCTCTATGTCCCTAACAATATTTTCGCCCATGCCCTTTAGTACTTCGTTTGTCTTTTTCTCGAACTTATCGCGCGTATCATCATCTTTTAGTTTCTCTGGGTCAAGATACCTTCTTCCGCTTCGTTTTTTCAAAATCTTAAATTTAAGATTGGCCTTCATAACGACTATATTGTGATCACTATCTATATCTGCTCCTGGATAACTTCTACAATCCCTAACTTGATTTCTAAATCTTTGCCTAACAAGAATGTAATCTATTTGATATCTCCCTAGGTCTCCTGGCATCTTCCACGTGTAGCGTCTCCTAACATGATGGTGAAATAGAGTGTTCGCGACCGTTAAGTTATGTTTATCGCAGAACTCTATCAGTCTCACTCCCCTATCGTTCCTATTGCCTAATCCAAAGGGACCAACTATTCCGCCCTCTCGCCCTGTGCCTACGACTGCATTGAAATCTCCTATAATTATTAAATTTTCGTGTCCTCTCACAAAATCTAGCACATGTTCAATATCACTATAAACTGCCTCTACGACCTCATCACTGTAGTTAGAAGTGGGCATATATACCTGTATTATTACTGTTTTTACAGGTTTCGAATCTAACCTAACCATAACTACCCTGTCACTTTGCTGTAAGAAATTTTCTACACTCTGCCCTACTTTTTTCCGCATAACAATTCCTACTCCCGAATTCATATCTTGTTATACATTTAATCGCATTTGATTTTTTCCCAGTTTAGCTGTATGTACCAATTAAAAACATGGTATTCTAGTCACACTAACAACATTAACTTCGTAAGCCTAGAAGAATAAGGCTTGACATTTCAGAAAGACCACTGGAAACCCTTATTTAGTAACCAGGACCCCATACTTCCATCTGTGAGACAACCTTTATCACTTTTGTGTTCAGATAAAAACTGTAATAGTAATAGATGTAACTGTGCAAAAGAAGGTTTAAAATATTCTATAGACTGGAAGTGCAAGAATTCTGTTAATACTGCAGTAAAATTAGAAGAGGAAGAATCAGATGCTGAATCTGACACTCAGTATTGATTGTATAAAATAGGAATAAAAACAAAGTCCTTTTCATGTTTTAACTCATTTATGCGTCGTTATCCGTAGCCGACTATCGGTCCGCCACGCGTTACCCTGATGGTGCATTGCCACGACCCGTCCGCTCATTAGGCCGCGTCTGACAAAAAAATCATAACTTCAAAACTATGACTCATAGGTCAATAATTCTTTCTCCAAAAACTTTTTACAACCTTTCTCTTCATTTCATAAGGATCATATAGACATATTTTCAAAAATAAAAAGTTTGTCGCATGTCGAAATTTATAATGCACAAGCGAAGTAAAATGAAGTTTCTAATTATTTTCCGCAAAAAATACTGCGATATTTTAAAATATTTTAGTACTGTTTGAGGCGTTCATGTTCCTACTTTAATTTTAAAAAAATTCAAATCGATATCTCAAATATTTACTGAGATATGACGTGCTGTGTTTTAAAAACCAACTGTTTCATACATATGCGAAATTTTACATTTTTCGAAAATAAAAAAGTTCTGCACAGGCCGGAAATGTCGTAAACCAAAGATTCATATGGAAAATAAGCGAGTTAGCGGCCTGGATTTACTCGACTATTGCAATATTTATAATTTACATTTTAATTTAAATTGTGGTGACCACATTTATCAGATATCAAGCTAACCAGTCCTGTTAGCACCGTTATATGACGGTTCAAATGCACTTGTCAAGAACAACCCTCCGACCAAAAATCAGAACTTCGACTAAACAATTTGACTGGAGAATTTAAGAAAAATTATATAAAAAAAATTGGAAAACTTTATTATCGATAACAGCAGAACTTTCAGTAAACATATTTTATTGTAAGCATAAACTATCTATTTTTTTAGTTCTACCGCAAGTACGATAATTAAAATAATAAAAATTATAACGGCAATCAAAATCAAACATAGCAACTTCCGCCTATATTTATTTTGATATTGCGATGCCTTTGCTAATTCAGCTGCACCGTCTTCAACGTTACCAGCCGCGTGGTCTATGCTATTTTCGATAGTATCTATTAAAAAACGCAAATGTAAAAAGTCGTCCGGACGTTAACTCGACGAACTCACCTATAACTTCACCTTGTTGATTTACAAGAGATCCCAATTCCCTCATAATTTCATTAATATCCAAGACATCGGCTTCTATTTGTCGCACACGAGATTCTCGATCTAAAAGCATTTCTTGCTCAAAGGCCAGTTCCCTCGATAATTGAGCTTGTTTTTGAGCTGTTTCATCTTGCGGCGATCTGTTTTCGCTTTCTATCTCCACTATAGTTAAAAGATGAGCTTTCATTTTCTCAGCAACTTTCTGCAAACATACATTTAATTTTCGCTCATATATTATTTGAACACGAAAAGAAATAATTACTTTTTGTAATGTAGAATATTTTTCTAGGGCTTCCTTAAAATTTTCCTCTAACCTCTCCACTTGCAACGCTTTCTGTTTACTGACTTTCCGTGATAATGCCTTCAGCCGCGCTATATCTTTACTTGTAACTGCTGCTATTTGGTTGGCGCTTAACTGAGTAACGTGGCTGCAAAATAACGTCTTTACAATCGATTCTAAAAGTTCTTTCCCCGTTTACATTTTATTTCTGATTCCTGGATTGTCCTTAATTGTGCCAATTGTTTTAAGTGCATTTTCTAAAGTCTTCCAACTGGAATTTATAGTGTATATATTCGTGGCCACATTTTCGCATAAACTGTTAAACTCCGGAGACACTGGGTCATTAAAAGCTACGTCTGGTGCCGAAGACTGACTTATAGATCCGTAATTTTGTTGGCGGTTCATTTTCCAGGATTGTTGTAATGTATCAAAGAATGGAGACAGTAAAAATAAGCAACAACACCCACAAAACTATGACTGTTATGAACTACGAAGATAACAAACGTCATACATCACAAAAGATCAAATTTGACAGAATTGTCAAAATGTCAAAAGTTACTTACCTACTGAGTCTCATCTTTATTTCATGTGTAATGCATAGATGGCAGTAATGGCTAAAACCTAGAATTCCACTGAAATTGAAAATGCGTAGGTAAATTTCGACAATTTCCTAATTTGAAAAGTAGTAAAAAAGGGATTCGCGAGATCATTGATTATAAAAGTATTGAATAACAGCTACAATGCTACAATCTAACACTACAACTCAATATAGTAGGTAATTTAAGTTCGGATGAACCGTCGCCATCCAGTTAAAATCCTAAAATATTCCAGAAACTTTTCTTTGGCCCACTCTGTATAGACTCTTTCCTACAAGGTAAATTGGAGACCTTTTACAGTTTGTAATAATACATTGAGTTAAGCTTATAAAAGATAAGATAATGAAATTTCTTATTTTAATGAATATGTATATTTTGGCTATTATGAGAAGAGAAATTTCGCCTCTTTTATTGCTTAAAAATTATCCTAAATTACAAGAATAATACTATTGAAGTTAAGCACAACTGAGATGCAATACTCGTCTTCAAATATTTGAGCAGATAGTATTTTACTGCCCTAATAAACTTGAAGGAAAAAACTAATTTGAATTAATCATTTGCTCATGTCAGTTCTTGGATAACAATGAAGCGGTTAAGCATAGTGCTCCTTTTGTTTAATATTGTTAATCCGCAGTTTATAGTGCTACCAAATTTAGATTTAATAGTTCAATACATCACAGTTGCTTTGGACAGAACCGACTTAAATACAACATGCGTGAAATTATTGAAAAACATGTTCGAAGATTTCAAAAACAATGAAGAATGGGCCGTGAGAAGTAAGTTATTCGAATTTTCAACCCGGAATTTTTGCGTTTATTTTTATGGTAGTGTTGGATGCAAATGCTAAACTCCAGCCAGGAATTTTGGAAGGAAATATTATGCATGCTGGACACTACGATGAATGTTTGAACATAGACGCGTTAAGCGAAGGGATTCATATTAGAGGACAGTACTGTTCAGTTTTATACAGTATGTGCGAAAATGGCAATTGCGTAAGTAGGTAAAAGTTGTCATCATCATAATCATAAAGTTCTCAGTCCGAAGACTAGTTGGACGCGTACCTTCATTGTTTCCTATCCTGAGCATTTCGCTAAAAGTAGAATATCCTACATCCCCAACTATTTGAGAGCAGTAGTCTGATTTGGGCTTGTCCCCTACTTTTTTTTATTCCTATCTCTGATTCTAGGAAGTCGCGAACTAATCCTTCGTGTCTTCCATACCTATCGCTTTTTCGCAACTCTTTCTAATACTTCCATATTACTAAGCTATAAGCTTCTATACACGTTCCAAACAAAGAGCATTGGGTGCATATTGCAAATTATCTTTTAGCAATTACGATACTTACTGGGAAAAGTGACTTGCATGATATGTAAATATTATTCTGACGGAAAAACAATGGAATAATAAACTTAAGTGCTCGGCACCCAGAAATGAAATACTGTAAAAGTTTATATTTATTCGTTAGAGTAACATGAGGTGTTAAAACGGGTATAATAATAGCCTTATCATTTTGATTAAATTGCACCTATTATACATATGTACTCATGTTTCGGGCAAATTCAGAAACTTAGAGATGCTGCATAATTCATTTTCACTGCACCACGAGCACCAAATGAATCGGTAAAGCCAAAATTAATATTACAAAAAGTACATGAAGTGTTGTTCAACCAAATATGGGATGTCACAATCGCAATAGTCCAGGAATTTTCGATCTTAAACAGCCCCAACCTTGAGCATCGCTGAAAATTAGCGCAGTTGTTCTATTTGATGGCTTCCCATCAATAATTCAAAACCCAATCGCATACATTTAAAACGCATATGTATCTCGTTCCATTTTTAAATATGTAGGTACGTAAGTAGGTACCTAATCCTTAAAAATAACGGATTGGTATCAAGAACCTAGTACATGCAATACGTAACTCAAATTATTATTCTAATCGTTCAATCAACGTCAAAATTAAGTTTATCACACAAACGAAAAATTGAATTAAAAAAGATTTCGCGAATCTTTGGGTATTACGGCAAAATTTAATCTAATTATTCGGAATTTTAGTACAAAGTTCACATTCAAAACCATTGGTGAATAAATTGTTATTTCAGTGATTGGAGGGACAATAAGTACCTACCTCTATCTTACTGAAATCAGATTTAGATAATTTATCAGTACCTATAGTATTTATTTTAAAAATTATACCTGGATATCAAAATTTTTTGCGACTCAAATGTATAAGTAGGTATTAGGATAATATGCACTTTGAACTATAAACTAAACAAAAATAGCTCCCATAACTATTTAAAATAGCCATAGCCTGCCAGCCGCCTTACTGTGTCCAAATGTAGTGATTTTTGCTGTTTATGGTTGTTTGTACTATAGCGTGTCCTCGCTTCAAATGTTCAAATGACAAATCATTTGCATAACAATCTCACGAACGCATACCTGATGGCGTTTTTTAGCCATTAATTTTAAATAAAATATGGAAAAATAGGGAGTGCCATGACTTTCACAATCTAAGAATGTAACAATAGGCCCATTCCACCAGTAAGACAATATTATTAGAAAATTAGTAGATATGTAATATAAATACAAATTGAAATAGCTCAAAAATTTAACAATTAAAACATTAAAAGCAAGCAAACATTAAGATTAAAGAATTCATAATAAATACTCAAACAACATTCCGATGTTGTCATGTAATAGAGATGGCGAACAACCGTGTCATATTTCGAAGCCTATTTCACAACAGACATCTAGTATCACTATCTCCTACTTGTATGTCACTGAAGTAGAAAACTTCTTCGTCTGACGTTTTCAGCGCCACTTACTGGTCGAAATATGGAATGGTAGAAACAAATTTATTTTCTTTGCAAAAATAATTGCCCAGTATCTTTAAGGTCTTAACTATAATTTCGAGAATTCCTTTTCATTTTCAGAAAATTCGCTGAAGACGAGGAGCAAATTTCGAGACTGTAGTAAAGAATTTAAAGAAACTGGAAAATTTTTGCAAAGAAAAGAAGAAGAAGCATGCGTCTATAGCACCACATTTCAAATGCTTCTAATTTTTTCCTATCTTCTTCTCCTATCGTCCAAGTTTCGCACCCGTACAATGCCGTACTCCATACATACGTTTTAAACTAATTTGCATTATTCTTACTTTAACTACAAAATAGTAATAATAGGTATTTATATTCTAAGTCATTCGAAGAAAATGATCTTGCGGATGAGGAAGAAGATCTAATACAACAGATACATTATTCATGGGGAATCTGCATTCCAACAGTTTGTTCAGTTCAGGATATTGAAGATATATGGAAGGGTGTCAGAAACGAAACGAAGGTTGATGTTGGGGTAAATCTTAAATTACTTGACAAATATTGCGACTACGATGGTAAAATGGGACCTTATTCGGCATCTGCAATTTTCGCCATGTCAGTATAAGCACCTATATAATAATTAAAAGATGTTAAGTATGTGCATTATCTTTATAGGACTTGTTTCGGCCTCTTTGGTGCTATTATTATTTTAAGTACACTGTACGATATTCACACTCTTAATGTAAAAAGGGGTAAGTGCAAAATATGCTTCAATATTTTCATTTCATTTCCGTGATCAGTACTTAGAAGTTGTTCCGCAAGAGACCCCCAATGTGACGTCACGTGTGCACAACCAGTTTGTATGGTTTGACTGACTCACATAATGAAAATGTGATTTTTTTTATTTACCACACACTTATCTTAAAATTACGACCTTCCTCTTAAACTATACCCATGTCATGTAGATCTGATAATTACAACTCTGCTGTAGCCATTCGACTTTGAACATATTGATAATAATGGGTTGTTGGTGCTTATCAAAAAACATGAAACAAGTGGTTTGTTTACAGAATTATCTGGAGCTTCTCACTGGAATATTTGTGCATTCATTCATTTTGCTCTATACATAACTACTTCAGTTATCCAAAAACTGCCTATGGCGTTTTATAAGTATGATGTTTGCCAGAGAAAGCGTCACACTCGTTGGAAATTTTGATGTTCAAGGTCGTCGACCTCGAACAGGAAACTGAAACGCAATATACAATACTGTCATTGATTTCTTTTAATAGGGCCCAGGCAACAGCTTCTATGTGCTTTCTCTTTCTATTCCAATGGACTCAAATTATTTTCCACAAGGAAAAGTCATGGAACCATAGGATGCTTGAACGGAATGAGGGTGATAAGCATGTTCTGGATTCTTATGTCTCATCGATTTATGTATTCTTCAACCCTTGCCTTTACAAATCTAGTCTATATAGATGAGGTACATTTTTTTATTGGTGCAATGTTAATTTTTTAAGCCGTCTGTTGCAGTGGCAGAAGGATTACAAGAACGCGGCAATCTTAAGCGCATTTATGGCAGTCGACACATTTTTTGCGGTTAGCGGAATTTTGGTGATGTACGTTTTAGCTGGAACGTTTAACAAGGGCCATAAATTTAATATTGTTACGTTTGTCTTGCACAGATATCTCAGGTAAATCTGAAAATTACATACCGTTTATCGTAGGCATACAGATATCTTTTATCAGTTTGATAGTTGTAAATTTGTTTACCGATTAATCAGAGAGAGTTATCTGGCCTGTTCATATTCACCCGGAAGAAGCAAACGCAGGCTGTTTTAATTACTAGGCAATTACAGCAAAATATAAATATTTTTTTTAATTTTGAGTGCAAAATTTATATTTTGCAAGCGAAATTTTATTTATTTTTGTATGCACCTATAGATTAACTCCTTCATTAGCTGCTGTTGTTCTATTTTATGGAACTCTTCTCAAATATCTTGGCAGCGGGCCCTTCTGGGTTTTAGTGTACGACCCAGTTCAGAAACAATGCGAAGAAAATTGGTGGAGCACCTTACTCTATGTTCAAAACTACGTAAATCCAGATGACACAGTAAGCTTCAAAATTTATAATTCAAAAAAATTTACATAGAATTCGTACTTTAGTGTGTTGGACAAAGTTGGTATTTAGCTGTTGATACCCAACTTTATTATCTATCGCCTTTGTTACTATTTCCAATTCTGCGATGGCCAAAACGTACTATATCCTTTATAGTATTTTTGATAATGGCATCAACGGCTTGGTCGTTTGTTGTAACTTGGATTCATGAACTGAGTGCGGTACAATTTGGGTACGAGTAAAAAACTATCTTGCACATCTCTGTTTTAAATAAAATATGTTATTACTTTAGGCAAAATGCAGAAAATTTTAGATACTATTACGTGCCTACACATATTCGTATGACAACGTGGTTAACAGGATTTCTGACGGGATATATTCTGTATAAATACAAAAATGTACCTATTAAACTTAATAAGGTGTGTACCTAGTTAAACAGGCGAACAAGAATTTGTAAACTGTAAAAATGTATTTTCAGCTGACTGTAATATGTTTATGGACCATATCATTGTCAATTTTGGTAGCTACAGTACTTGGATTGCGCGATTTTATGGAATACGATTACGATGTATTAAAATCATCTTCTTATAACGCTTTTGGCAGAATTGGGTGGGCGGTTGCAATTTGTACAATAACATTTCTGTGCGCCAGTGGATATGGAGGTAAAACGAAAAAAATTCCCATTCGTTACTTAATTTAAGTATTATTTTCAGGACTGATCGATAATTTTTTGTCTTGTTGGTTTTTCACTATTATGATAAGGATTAATTACAGTATGTATCTGCTACACGCACTTATAATTATTTATTTCGTAGGCGAAACGCGGACCCCTCAATTCTTTGCGAATAAATATATGGTGAGTATCTTATCTAATCTTTGCACTAAACAATCCAATTACTGAACTACAGAATAATGAGCAAAATGTGTCTTTCAGTATCACCATTTTTGGGGAGATTTAGCTTTCACAGCAATTGTCTCAATATTGCTGACCCTTGCGTTTGAATCTCCAATTTTAGTTCTCGAGAAATATGTGTTTGGAAGAATAAGTAAGGGTAGTACTCTTACATTTGTATATGGAATTTAATTGATGAATGGTTTCAGGTGCAAAAAAGAAGGAAATAAACAACACCACAGACAAAACTGAGATTATAACAATACAACGGGAGCGAAATAACAAAGCTGATACTAACTGTTAATATTGGATGAATCATGTAATTCTAGCATATTTCAAAACTAATTTTAATACAGCTTTATTATCATTTGCGTTTAAATCAATCAACCAATTTTATCCTTCTTAAAACTATAAATATTTTAAACTTTTCAGTGCAAAGTATCTATTTAATGTCATGCTCCTCCAGAACAAATTAAGATAACAGCTACTAGATTAAATGCGTTGAATCATACAAGATTTAATTGTCATCGTTCCTCTTAAAATGTTCCCATCATAAGTACGAACCAGATATTTTTTTAGTTTATAAAATTTAAAATCTGGCAGCACCTGCTCCGAATGAGTACCTAACATGCACTATCAAATAAGATAAGATAGAATCGAGGAAAGAATCAAAGAATTGGCTGCTATTTGTAACTAAACAATGGGGTTGTTCACTAAGTCGATTCTATGAGATTTTTATATGCGTCAGTTGTCTATACTATAAGTAGATTATGTAATCTAGTAGAATATACTAAAATTTGCTGACAATATTTAAATCTGACGTCAGAAAGCGGGAAGTTGAAAGAGTGGCATCCTCAGTGACATTAACACATTAATTAGCGCAGGGTAGCTCTATCCTTGTCGCACATTATGACGTCGACTGCGAAGCAGAACTGGATTCGCAGCGCTACGCGTGCTTTAATTCTGAAACATTAAATGAAATAAATTTATATAATTATTCGTGCCAATTTTTTTCTTTAAGTTTATAACTTTTGTGAATTTTTTGGCAAAATTGAAACTTCTTTTTGTAAAACACCAACGTTTCGCCTCCGTTAGGGGGCTTTATCAAGGTTTTATTCAAAATTGTATAAAAATAATTTTTTTTATCAGCCTCACCTGTGCCCGGTGTTATAAGGGCTGTACCTATAAATTCAGTCATTTCTCTCTTCTAGTAGAGTTCAGAACAGATTACACATCTTTTGTACTTACCTGTTAGTGTTTTTGTGTTTTACCTGAGTTATAAGTGTTTTTTTTGTGTCTAAAATATTGTGATTATTGTATTATGTACACCGTTTAATATAATAACTCATAATTTGACCCCACTGGACTTCTTCTTTTGGGGTCATATTTAAAATAATTTATACAAGATGAATAATAATATCAACAAACTAAGAGACAATTCCTTATAATGTCTTACCTAATTCTGAATCTAATACTCAGAAATGGGGTAGTCGAACTCGCCTAGTACCACTGCGCATGCGGCCTGCTAGCCGCTCCCTGACGTCACGTTAATGGCGCTTATTTTAGTTTCCGAATTCAAAAGTAACTTAGGGTAACATTTAGTTTAGGAGAAGTATATTTTCTACCATGCCAGACGTTATTAACCTTATTAATGTATGAAACACGAGGAACGCACAGAAAACTACACCCATAGTCAACACGGCTCTGATATTTTCTTTCTTCCTCTGAAGACTGAAGAAGTATACTATTCTAAGACGGCAAATATTCGATTACCTTGTATAAGCTAAAGCATTGTAGCAAAAGTAGGTAATGAACGAATAGGCAGGTAAGGTAATTTTCAAATTTCATTAAAATTGATAGAGTTTATTATACTGAAGGCAGTTATGTTGTTAATTTTTGTTAAAAAAAAATCCTTCGCCTGTGAAGCCGTTGCAAAGTTTTCCGTCGGTGCGAGGCTAGAAATCGTACCTTGCAGCGAGAGCAGGCCGCGTGACGTCAGAACTTAGTATAACGTACAAGTCCCAGCTTCAGCGCGCAGCAGTCCCATAAGTATTATGCATATGCATGTGCAGTTAAATTGTTAAATATTATTAACTGGTTCTAACTGGTGCTTTCTGTTTTGTACCCAGACTAATACATCGTTCAGCACACCAATAAAACGGAAAAAGTGGTTCATTGGAGCCAGAAGGAAAATCGGTCAGCATTATCGATATTTTCGCGAGTTAGTTTATCATTGCAAAAGTTTATAAAATCATCGGCTGCCCCATTGCAGGCACTCTAAATAAAATCGAGCATAATGTAATTTATCGACAGTTTTCTGGGACCCCTTGGTACTTGGTAACGTGTTACGGTTAGCATAATTTGAAACAGGATGCTAGGAGCATGACGGAGCCAAATACTGAATCGCCGTAGCGTTCCCTCCCTGAACTAAAAAAGGAAATTTTATTAACTATTTTACAATAATAATTAAATAGTACGTCATCATAAAGTTCTCTTTTGAAGACTGGTCGGACGCGTACCTCCATCCTTTCCCTGAGCTAGACTACGCATTTCCGTTAAAGCAGAACATTCTGCATCCCCAACTCATTGAGAGCAGCAGTATAATCTGCTCCAACCTCTACCTCTTTATTCCTATCTCTGACTCTAGTATGTCGCGAACTATTCCTTTGTGTTTCAGAAGATGTCCTACCATCCTACTATCCTATCCCCTATTCTTTATTGTCTTCCATACTTTTCTCTTTTCCCCAACTCTTTCTAATTCCTCCTTATTGCTAACTTGTCTATCCACGGTATCTTCAACACCCGTCTGTAGCATCACATTTCAAACGCTTCTACTCTTTTTCAATCCGTTTCTCCCATTGTCCAAGTTTCGCACCCATAGGTATAATTTCGTACTCCATACATGCGCTTTAAGAGTCTCTTCCGAGTTTCTACATTAACCGTTCCAGAATATAGCAGTTGTTTCTTTTTGTTAAACAAGTACCTAGTACCTACGTAGCGTAGTTTGAGCGTTCCAAAATTATGTTATAAGATATCTATGGAGGTTTCCCCAAAATTTAATATAACTGATATCTTGGATAGTTCAGAGACTGAGCAAAAAATACCAGTACGAAATGGTGGAAGCGGATTTTGCTGTTTGTTCTGAAAAATATCAATCAAATGAAGAAAGAATTTCCTTAAAAAATTAAAACAGCCAAAGTAAAAACCATAATATTATCTGTACCGTCGAATTTTGATCCATCTTAAATGCAGTGGAAACCAATTCTAAAATGAAAACATGTGCTTAGCAGGTTGAAATCCTAGGCAATGGTTTGTAAATCGCGATTTTCAAATCAATGTATCTCCTAATGCTACTTAATTCTCTTAAATTCTAGTCTACTACTGATTTGATATAAACGGTTAAAAAATCGATGTAATCTTTTTATTATCAGTACTCATATTTGGAGCACTTTCGTGGCATCCAATTAGTTCTGAAATGGCCTCATCTGGAAAGTGTTCGACGACTATCTGGCTATTGTTTACCATAGCCGCTAGCTGTTTAATAAAATGTGTAAATGGTGTAAGGTATCCAACAGTACAAGACTTTTACTCGGAATATAGGAGTATATCGACGAGGAATGCCTCAGAACGATGCCAAAACCAATTAGATGAGTATTTAGCTGGACTCAGGAATGGAACGGATTGGGCTTTAAACAGTAAGTGCACAGGAGAAGGGAAAAAGTGACTTAAATCTTTGATTATGGAATTAGGCTTCATGTTTCATGAAATTTATTTGAGTAGGCATATTACAAGAACTACTGCCTAAGGCTGCTAGCCACAACACTCTGAATTGTATTATGAAATAATCAAAAATTGCTCCGTTTGGCTTCTTTGTTCTAGAAACGGTACGAATGTAACAATCACCAAACAATTATAGAATTGTTAAAGTTAGGTCAAATTTTATTGGCCTATTTTAGTCTTACTATATGAGAAAACTTAATTTATTCGGAATTTGCATCGCTTACATCTGGAGAACCACAGGGATCCATTTTGGGGCCTCTGCTGTTTCTGATGTATACTTCTCAACTTGACAAATCCATTAAGTTTTCTAATAAATATTTGTACACCGACGACAAAGAGTATAAATATTATAATTTTTATTCTTTGCCGATATGTAGGAAACAGCAGCTTGAAAACATTAAAAGAACAACCCATGTATAAGCGATGTAAAGGTCCCAGTAATCGACAACGCAAAAAGTCCTCAGTTTAGTAATAGACAATATGTATACATATTTTAAATTCAAGTTACGTTATCTGTCACATTGAAATTATGTGCGTATCTATGGATACGGCTGTTTATGCCTGACTGCATAGAGCATGGACACAGTGAAAATAGAGTGGCATAGAGTAGATAATGACAGTTGGCATTGTAAAGTCAGCATTTGCAGTGTTTGTTCGTTCCTAAATTTGTTGAATCTTTTGATTTAATATGGAAAAACCTAATGTTAAATACTCCAAATATTGCTTAGTGCCGAAATGTGAATCAACGCCTATTCGAACACCAGGAAAAGTATTTATTTCATTGCCAGTGGGATCGACGTTTAGCAGATTGTCACTTAATTACTGAATTTATAAAGAATTTATATTTTTTTTTATATTTTTCTTGTTTTCTCAATCAGAAATAACATTTAATCAAATAACTCTTGTATAAAATATACCTACATAAAGTCTGAATAATATAAGTTGGCGTATGATTGAAATAATCTACGCATCATGTTAGTTTGATGTCTCTCTCGCACGCAACTAGTTGATATGGCCGCTAATTATTAACGTAAGATGAAATAATCAAATTTTCCATTGTAACTCTTTATTTCACTCATTCTCATTTATAATGTTGGATAACAATGTATTTGTACGTCTTTGCTTGTTTCGTACGTTATCATGGAAACTAGTATTAGTGTCACAGTACTGTCAATGTCGAAACAAATTAGTTCACATGCATGTGTCAACCCATACGCCAAGTTATATGATTTAAACTTTATATACCTACGTATTAAGGAAGATTAGTTTAATATTTATCTAAACTTCTGTATTATCTTAGATTTTACAAATTGATACTTCTTCCATGGCAAACCTGTTTACTTTAGCTTAGAACAAAGGAAACTGTAAAACCTTGTACACTTCAGAGTTGGCATGGTTACCTAGTTATTACTTGTGATTCAAAAATTGAAAAGATGGCGCCCAAAATCAGTTTTTTGACAATATCTTCTTTCCAATATATCCTAGGCAAAAAACAGTTAGTATGAAAATTATAGAGGATTAAATTCCCTACAAGTTTTGTTTAAAACTTCTTTTCGCTAAGAAAATATTTTCAGAGTTATTAAGCGAATCGACAAATATGTCTTAAACTTGTACAAGCTCTCAGTTTTAAAATGAAATTAATTATTACTAAGTATTAAATATTTATACTCGTTTACCCACCACTGTGAAATAAAGTAAACGGCACGTTTTTTATTGAGTAGGTACTCGCCCACTAATTAAGACACAGTAAACAATTGAGTTTATGAATTTCAGTGCTGGATGCAACAGGAAAGATAGGTGCTGGAATAATGAGAGGGAATGAAGACGATTACGGATTTTATGACCAATGCTTGAGTATAAACGCAGAAATTGAAGGCGATATTGTATTAGGCAAATATTGTTATTATGGTTTAATCGTACCTTATGTACTGCTACTCGAAAATATTTCCAGTTATCTCAGCAACGAATATTACAACTTAAAGGTAGAATGAACTTATAATAACATTAAAAAGACAAAAATAGAAATATTTTTAGATGCCTCAAATTACAATTCACGACCAACCTCGTTTACGCAAAAAACCGGAACTACAAGGCAGAAATCAGGTAGAACCAGAGCCTACTGAGATTTTCGGGATTGCTTTATGTATTCCTGATGCCTGTGTCCCGACTGATATGGTCGGAGAATTTGGAGTAGATTCATACTGTCAAATGAAGGACGAGTTTAGAGAACTGGATGGTAGTGACATTGCATGCATGTTAGTACTCAGTTATTCTCGTATTCCCGTTTCTTTCTGCCTCTTCAAAAATAACATTTACGTTACGTCATATGTTATATTTTTAAAAAAATTATATGAACGCTGAAGATTTGTATTGCCGAAATTTTGCTTCCCCAAAATTCTGAATCATTCGAAATACTTAGTTTATTTATGACAATTTCTAATCTAACGGCAGACAACAAAGTCCCAAATAATTCTTCTAGAGCCCAAATTTTCAGAATTAATAGTGAATCATACTTTAGATCATTAATTTGTGTTATCTACTGCATTTTTAGGAATAATTTATAAATCTCCTTTTCAGCGTTTTTCTTGCAGTTATCGTCTGTTTCATGATTTTAAGTACGGCATACGATCTCTACGTACATAGAAACAATAAAAGTAAGTTGGTAACCAAATAATGCTGCAATCAAGTAACATGGAAACCAATTTTTAGAACCAATTCATCCAATAACAGTAGCATTTTCGGCATATTCAAACGGAAAGAAGATACTAGCAACAAGTAAGAAAGGAAATCCTGATCAAATACTTTGCTTCCAAGGGATGAAAAGCATTAGTTTGTTTTGGGTCGTCGCTGGTCATACCATGTCTGCAAAACAAGAAATTGGAACACTAAATATAAACGACACTTACGCTGTAAAAACAATTCCGTCAAATAACGTTCACTTTTATAATGAATTTATTTTTCAGTGGATGCGCCATTGGTTCTCAATTTATATATTACAAGCGCCTTTAGCTGTGGATACATTTTTGTTCCTATCAGGGGTTTTGTTGTCGTACAACTTTTTAAAATCAATGTCTAAACCCAAGGCACGGTTTAACATAATCCTGTTTTACGTCCATAGATACCTCAGGTATTAATTTATAAATAAAGCTTGCAGAATCGCAAAGTAATTTTCTATTTGTAGATTAACTCCTGCTGTTGCTGCTTTATATTTCGTTGCAACCACGGTTTTACGGCGAGTAGGAGATGGCCCACTTTGGTATCAAGCCTTTGCTCAAACTCGGGACTCCTGCTTAGACCACTGGTGGGCTTTCTTTTTGTACATACAAAATTATGTTGCAGTAGATGACATGGTACATTTTATTCTTGGTATCACTCTGCAAGTATTGATATACAGAAAATATACATACAGGTCCTTCAGACTAAAAGTTTCTGTTTCCTGTATCTTAAACTTTATAGAGTGACGTATATACTACAAGCAACAAATTCATTATTAATTTGTCTCCTAACATTCCTCTCTTTACAGTGTATAGTTCCTACATGGTACCTTTCTGTCGACATGCAATTTTTCATACTATCGCCGTTACTTCTGCTGCCATTGGTCAGATTTAGGAAATTTACCCTTCAAATTTGGTTACCTTTGGCTATATTTCTTGCTATGTTAAGCCCGTTTCTTGTGGTTTACCTATATGATGTCCATTTGTAAGTTCCTATTTATTTTTTCAGTGGTACTATAACTATAACTTGTGCGGTTTTGTCCGTACACAAGAAAATTCCACATTTAAAAAAAAAGATGAGTTTCCAAGGGTCTTTTCCTTACTCTTGTCAACAGTACTGCTGTGGTACTGCGCAGTGCTCAACATTTCCTAAAAACTTATACCACTTTCTTACATGATAATGTTTCAGCTGGTTAGATGATTATTACAATTACTATTACTACGTAACTCATACGAGGTTTGGCCCGTGGTTAGTCGGAATCGCCATGGGCATATATCTCTTGAAAGTCAGAGATAAGAAATTTAATTTCAGTATAGTAAGTGCAAACTTTTGTTGAAATAAATTATGAAATTGATTGTCTATGTTGCAGTATGTCTGTCTAGCGGGTTGGCTAGCATGTTTTGGTGTTATGGCTGCTATTATGTTTACTCAGGATCATTTAGTGTACAACTTTAACGCATTGAATAACGCATTTTATTTGGCTTTGTCTAAGCCAGCATGGGCTCTGTGCCTTTCTTGGATGGTATTTGCCTGCATAAAGGGATATGGAGGTATATCTACGGTACTTTCATATTAAAATCAGTACATTGTACATTTTCAGGATTCATTAACACGTTTTTGTCGCTTCCCATATTCCAAATGATAGCAAAACTATCGTACTCCATGTACTTGGTGCATTTCTTATATATCCTGATGGTGATTGGCCACCAGAGGATAAAAGTGTTCTTCCACGATTTTGAAAACGTATATAATTAAAATAAAATATAATTATGTAATTAATAAATACTACTTAAGATTTCATTTTCAGTTAAATATAATCGTGAGCAATATAATGTTTACCATGCTCATAGGAACTTTTTGGACATTAGCGTTTGAGTCACCTATGATTACAATTGAAAAACTCATTTTTGGGGGTGGTATGTTGAATACCAAATAAAATTTTGCGATATTCTATCGTATGAATTCTTTAGGAGGACCCAGGAAACCTCGACAGGTGAAAAAATCGGACGACGTTCCAGACGAAGTTAAAGTGGAAGAAGTTAACGGTGGAGAAGGAAAGAGAGAAGACGTTAAAGTCGGAGAGATTAACGGTAGTGATACGAATACTAAGTTGTGATAAATACTCGTAAAATGTAATAAAACATGTATATTTTTAATGCCCAGAATTCCTTTTTACTTTTGAACAATAAAATAACTCGTGTGTTTGACGACAAGCTATCGAAATATGTACTGGTTTTTTCTATGAAGTGTGCTATGCACAACTCAAGTCCGAACATAGTGATTTAACATTGAAATTGTTTGTTATAGGTACCGTGTGACAAACTTCCATGTGTACATGGGGAAATAACATGGTGGTAAAGATAGCAATCGAAAGACTATTTTTTTCTGCGTATGAGGATATCAAAAACTCTGCAATTTTCCAATTTATTAAAGCATTAAAAGCAAAAATTACACTAATAATTTTCAAATTAAAACACAGATATTCATCAGATTACCTATGACAATTTAATTTATTCTAATCGAAAACTCCCTTCATTCTAATTTCTAATTCGTCTGAACTGTCAACATTATTTATCGACAATTTAAAATTTGGGTTTCAAAATGAACAAAAATATTTATTCAGTTGAAGAAAAGGTTTTCATTGTGAAAACATTTTACGGCGGCAATAGTCTGCGGGTAGTCCTTGACTTATTTTCTGTAAAATTCAACAACAGTCCTATTTCTTCGGTAACAACAATAAAAAATTTAGTTAAGAAACTTGAAGATACTGGGAATCTTTCATTGAAAGAAGGTAATTTTTACTAATAAATTTACTTGGTTTTTATTTAGATAATTCTGATTCGCTTATTATTATTACCTAGTTGCTAATTCCTTATTGTTCGCTAACTTAAATTTTACTGGCATTATGAGAAATTTAACAAGTGATAACGTGGAGTGAAACAAAACTAAAATTAATCTTATCATTTATTTTTTTAGTCGTTCCAAGAAATCTAAATGTTGAGGTAGAGGAAATGGTAATATGCCTGATAACTGCTAGTCCAACATCTAGTTTAAGGTCTATTGCCCTAGAATGTAATGTTTCAAGAGAAACTGTCCGTAACATATTAAAAAAACAAATATCATCCCTTTAAATTCCAATGTCACCAAGAGTTACTTCCTTTTGACGAAGAATCAAGCCAAACTTTCTGTGAAGAAATGCAAGAACGGGCTAATCGGGATCGCAGCTTCCTCTCATCAATTTGTTTTACCGATGAGTGTACCTTCACTTTAAATCAAGAGCCAAATTCACAAAACGTTAGGCATTGGGCCCAGGAAAATCCCAGAATAAATCTAGCCACTACAACGCAATACCTTCAAAAAATCAATATTTGGGCAGGCATTTTTAATAATCGCATTATAGGACCATTTGAAATACAGGGAAATTTAAATTCAGAAGCTTATTTAGATCTTTTAATTAACCATATTGGCCCTACATTAGAAGAAGTTGCACATGCGAATCGGGAGGTCTGGTTTCAACATGACGGATGCCCAGCACATTTTGGAGCACAAGTGAGGGAATTATTAAATGAAATATTTCCAGAGAGCTGGATTGGTCGAGGTGGTGCTATAAACTGGCCAGCTAGATCTCCCGATTTGGCACCGTGTGACTTTTTCTTGTGGGGTCATTTAAAAAATAAGATTTGTAAAACTCGTCACCCAAATAGTGATTCTTTAAGGAATGCTATTTTTGCGGAATGCAACTTAATAAACGATCGGCAACTTGCGAATGTGAGAAATTCTTTCTATAATAGGCTGGGATACTGTCTGATACAGAATGGGGGTTTATTTGAATATTTAAGTATTATAGTTATATTTCTTTTTTATGTTACTTTAATTTCATTGTATATTAATAAGTTTTTGTCCTTACCTAGATATGAAATAAATAAGTATTAAAATTGCCAGATTACAAAATTCATTAGAGCAAAATAAACAAATGTTGCCGCTAGTTAAATTTTTCATAATTTCAGTAAAATTAAAGTGATTTAATTTTTATTATTTCATTTTACTGCTTTAACATTTTCCCAAAAACTTTTTAATAGGTTAGACGACACCTACAATTTACCCTAAACTATGGACCAGCATTCACCAACGAAACATCCACACCAGTAATCAATTAATTGTCAACTATAGGTAATGTCAATACTAATGTGAATGAGAATTATCTAAAATTAACTTCTTTCGATGAAAGATTCCCAGCCTTCAAATTTCTTACTAAATTATTTGTTGTTATACCGAAGGAATAGGACCGTTATTGAATTTTAAAGAAAATAAGGCACAGACTACGCGCAAACTATTGCAGCCGTAAAATATTTTCACAATGAAAACCTTTTCTTGAACTAAAGAAATATTTTTGTTCATTTTTAAATGTTGCCAGTTCAGAAAATCCATAAAAATCAAAGACGTCCGTGATTAGAATAAATTAAGTTGTTATGGATAATCTGATAAATTTCTGTGTTTTAGTTAGAAAATTATTAATGTAATTTTTGCTTTTAATGCTTTAATAAATTGGAAAGTTGTAGAGTTTTTGATATCCTCATACGCAGAAAAAAATAATCTTTCGATGGCTACCTTTACCACCACTGTAACTACACATGGGGAGCAGGAATCCCCAAAAATGTAATTGCCCATGTTATTTCCCCACGTACACATGGAAGTTTGTCATACGGTATAGTAGAGGAGGGGGTGCAAATGTGGAAACATGAGGGTAATGTGGAAACGGCAAGTATTTCGACTGCAGAGAGCTTCACTCTAGCGGCGATTGCCGTAAACAGTCACTCTCGTTCCTATTCATCACGGCGCAGCGCTAGGAATCCGTCGGGCATTGTAGTTAATGGTGCTGCGTCGATTCCTGTTTCTTGCTTCGAAAAGTAAGCGTCATGTTTTTGTCTGAGCTACATCCTCGAAAACGTAAGTTGTGACGTTTGGAATTGGGTCATTATACAAATAATAAAATATAACTTTTTAAAGTTTTAATAAAAAAAACTAAGGAATCAGAAAAATAATTGTCACAACATGGTTTCTAAACCATATCTTTGCATTATTTTTATTTCTAGAAATAGCGTGTCACTTTTAATATAATTTTCCTTCATAATTGTTGAATGCGGTATGAAAATATATTGCGTGGAAGAATCGTCGGGTTCTTCGTTTTCTTCGTCTCCACACAATCGTTTTGCGACTATGCGCTTTACTATATTTCTCTTCTAAAATAATAAACGATTGTTAAAGAGTAATTTTAAATTTGATGTAAGGAAATTTACATCATTCGAGTCTTGCAGATCTCTGAGGATTACTTCACCTTCAATGTTGCATGGCCATTTTTGAAGCAGATCATATTCCCCTTTTAATACGTGCAGTCCTGCAAGCATGTGCCTTCCCTTCCATTTCTTCAGACCATTAAGGTACACCAAGAGCTGCAATAAAATAATAAAAAGGACGAAGAAATCAAGTATAAATAAAGTATTATTAATCATTTATTTTCATTTTACGTTATGACGGATTTTTTCCACTTATAACGGAAAGAAGCTCCGTTATAACGGAAAAAGATAAACGTTATAATGGAAAATATGTTATATCGGAAAAAGATTAGTTATATCGGAAAAATATCCGTTATATCGGAAAAATTATCCGTTATAACGGAAAAATTATCCGTTATAACGGAAAAAAGATCCGTTATAACGGAAAAAATAAATGAAAATAAATAATACGTGACACCAGAGCGCGTCCGTACAGAAATGAGTTGTATAAATACATTTTTGTATGAACAATATGCGACCATCAACAATTCTGACGGTGTTGGACGAGTTTTTAATTTCGAAATGCGGTAATAATTACCCTTATTCTATAACCGTATTCATGCGTGTAAAAAGCAGGGCTTTTCAAAATTATTCCATCATCTCTGGCTTGTTTCATTTTATAGGTGAAGTCAGGTATTTTCCATAAACACCGCCCTTAAAAACGAAAATAATAAAAATAATTCGACCATAGTTTATAGAGGGTACCTGGAGAATCAAATGTTTGTTGTGTGTTGCCATCTTCTATTGCTCGAACATCACTCCTCAATTGTGCCAAATCACTTCTAATATTTAAAATTTGTTTTTCAAAAACATCGACTTTTTCTGACGTCTCTTCTGATATTTGATTAACGGTTCTGACATCAAAAACTAACGCATTGTATTTCAATTTTACTTCTTCCGCTGATTTACTAACGATTTTAATATATTCTGTTAGGTTGTCCAGTTGAACCTTATGGTCATTCCACAGAGCACCTATTGTGGCATTTTCTTGGGCTGAAAAATCTTTTAACTCAGAAAGTTTTTCTTTCATATCATTTTGTACTTCACGACTGTAAACTTGTTCTTTCACGAAATTATCGTTAATCTGAGCTAAATCTAGATTGAATTGATCTAATGTCATAAGTTTTGACTGCATATTCATCCAGTGTAAATCGTTTTCGTTTTTCAATTTCTCTAAAGAGTTCACTTGTTGCTTCAGCGTGTCAAATAAAGTTTCAGCGTGCTTCTTCCATTCGATTATTATTTGATTTTGATACTGAGCTTTTTCTACGAATGTCCGATACTGTAAGTAAGCATTTCTTAACGCTGCTATTTCATCCTGCTGGGTCTTATTTTGTAATTGAAAGTTATTACTTATTTGTTTCACATTTTGTTCTAAATTTTGTAATCTATTGCATATTTTTGTTAGCTCAATTTGAGTGTTGCTGTAAATTTGTCCTGCTTCTCGTGTTTGTAGGCTGTTGTTTGGAATCCGATCTAAAAATTATTACATTGAATAACAGTGTCACTGTAAACCCAGGAAGCTGAATGTTTCTGCCAAAATTTGATTACCAAAAGCGTGAGGTACAAACCTAAAGTTGAATATTTTCCCTTATTTCGCGTTCCATTTTCCGTTAAATCAACGCTAGATCTTTTAAAATTGTTCATGCATTCTTTAATGTGCCTATTTTTCATATGTCGCTGAATGTAAGAGCCACACTTATTAGGGCACGGCTCCAAAACGTGGCCACAAACGGCCATGTGTCCCTGAAAACAAAAATTGTATTTCTCTAACAAAAACGCCTTTGTGTTTTAAGCTAAGTACTTACATTCTGCGTATCGTTTTCAATCAAATTCTTACAAAAATAGCACGTAAATGGCACATTTTTCTTAAAATTTGTGTCCATTATTGTGATATTTACCTACTTTTTACAGGTGCACTAACGTAGAAATGTATATATCTAAGTTTACTATTTAAGTGACAAACGGGCGTGAATTTTATCAGGTAAATAACGCAGAGATTAGATTATAAAGTGTAGTTAAATACGTTTTAGTTGCGAAAATGTTGACTGGGAGATGACTAAGGCTCTCCACGGATGCACATCTCATTGATTATTGGGTACATTATGCTAGTTCGTCACAATCAGTGAATATGTGACAGTCTTTAACGAAGCAATAAAATTTTAAAGTATAATATATTACACTGATATTTATATGTATAGATATTGCGCATGCGCTCGTAGCAGGCAGTCATTTGGGGACCTACTACAAATATTATTTAGATTTTAACTTTTTAACCTATCAACTTGGCGTGTACCTATCAAAAAGCAACGACGGGGCTCACTGTTCAGCCTGGACTTTCCATAGCCCCTGACCCTTTGCCTGGACCTTCCATTGCCCAACACCCTTCACCTGGACCTTCTAGTGCCCAAAAGACATTGCCAGGGCCACCAACAACCAAACGGGGATGACTAAAATAACTGAGCACATGACATCAGGTATTTCTTCATACATCGACAGTTCACTATACAACTTATCTGTTCTTGTAACCATGTTCTAACACTAAATGCCTTCTTTCTTTTCCAGATGGAGAACCTACTCGAAGTGATGACCCAATCCTGGGTTCGACTTTCCCTCATTTCATGACACATGTACATACATACAGATTTCATATTCAGCTTTATATTCAGTGTCGTGTACCTAATATGTTGTAAATATAATTTGTTAATGTTTTCATCAAACATGATTTGTCATGAATTCATTCAAAACAACCTCTTTTAAGCGTACATCGAAAGTATAGCGCCGATGAGAGATAGACAGGTGGGAGGGACCGTTTTGGCTGTAGAGCGCAGAAGGAATTTTTCGTAATTTTCACTTTGCTCCCTCCCAACTTATGAGAAAACTGAATGTTAGAGACGTCTCTTGTAAGAAATTTAATGTACTTTCACGTGGTATAAGGAATTCTGTTGATAACATGTATATTTTTCGAGTTGTAGGGGGTGGGAGTGGGCGTTTTTTGACATTTTCGCAAAAGGGCCAAAAAATCGCTGTTTTTCAGCGCGCTCTAGCGCCGATACCTCTTATCAGAAACTCAAAGTTGACCAGTGCATTTCGTAGGAAATTTTGTCTACTTTAATTTTGTACAGAATGGTCATCTTCGAAAAATGCATAGTCTTTGAGATATAAGCGAAAAACTGAAGAAAGTGCGAAAATTTTGAGGTTTTTTGCGTTTTTCGTTGTGAAGCCGACCTCCTACATGGCAGCAAACTTGAAATTCGGATTCAGCACCCCAAAAGACATACAGAACCGCTGAGAAAAAAACTCCCCCAATTTTGTTACGAAAACGGCAGTTTTGAACAGATATTGCGCATGCGCTCGTTGCAGGCATACGTCATTTGGGGACCCACTACAAATATTTAGATTTTAACTTTTTAACCTATCAACTTGGCGTGTACCTATCAAAAAGCGACGACGGGGCTTTTACAGTTTAATTATTATCGCGCATTTTTTCAAATCGAAATAAACGTACCTAAACCAAGCGAAATTAATATGCGGCCGTATAAAAGAAAGAGAAAGCCGAAGTACTTTACAAATTTTGATGGACATTCTTTCGGACGAATAGGTAAAGCTATGACATCTCTAGTTTATGACATACAACGTTTATGGGATCGAGAACCGCCATTTCCAGCTAGTGTTCGAATTCTAGCATCAATTTGCCTTATTTTTCTTTTCCTCATTCCGTTACTCTATTTTTTGGTAAGTACTTATAGTAATTATTGTTGTAAAGATCTTTTCTGTCAATTTATTACATTTCAGGTGCCGGTAATTTTTACAATTGTCTCGTTTTACTTATTAGTGACCAAAGAATTTTATTTACCCACTTCCGTATTGGATATACCACCGGCCGAAAATAAAATATTCAATAAGCTTTTTAAGGAAATACTCAAAAAAGCGACCTTCAGGCTCTCAATGTTCGTTACCTTCTATGATTATGTACAAACATTTCGAGCACTCGGTGCCTTTAATTTTATTTCTAGATAATAAATGAAATTCAAATACATAATTTCAAAATAAATTAGAATTTCCAAAGTCTTCCCGTTACTCGTGTGTCCATCTACCCGTAATCTTTGAAATATAAGTGAAGTGACAGCAGGTATCATACTTACCAACCATACACGGAATTGTCAAAATAAGAATAAGAATCTGTTAACCTCAAAATGTGTTTTGAACATAAACCATGATGTCCGTAGTAACTAGAAGAAACTTTCTTTCGCTGTTACGTTCGTTTAACGGTATGTTTGACTGCACTTCCTTCAGTTATTAACCTAATGCAATTTAGCTTTAAGATGTTCAACATCAGCAGCACCTGAAGAGAAACCTAAATATAAATTTGATAGTCTTCGCAAAAGTATAACCGAATATAGACATGTATATCCAGAATTTTTGCCGGATCCAAAAGTTGAATTTAGAAATCCTACGAGAGAAAAGTTAGAAAGACTTGATATGATGTCACGAAGAACCCAAATTGATATACCGGAATTCTATGTAGGTAAGTATATCCTGCTTCTGCATTATCGTGTTTTTAAAAGATTAGTTAAGGTTCGATTTTGGCTGTTACATCGTCAGATCAACATACACCTGGAAAAACCCATCGATTTGCCGGTATATGTATAAAACGGGAAGGATGTGGTTTAAGAGCAAGTTTTATAGTAAGAAATATTATTGATAATCAGGTACCTACTTTAAAATAGCAACCATCCGGTCGAAACACGTTAAATATATTTCATTAAAGGGCGTTGAAATTAAATACGAAATGTACGATCCTACTTTACATAAAGTCGAAGTACTTCGTTTAGAGAAAAGATTAGACGATGAATTATTGTATTTGAGAGATGCCTTACCTGAATACAGCACTTTCGATCCAAATATGGAAATGGAAATATTGCCAGAGGGTAACCCCGTGCCTATTAACAGGATTAAAGTAAAGTTGCGTCCCAGACCTTGGGTAGACAGATGGGAAAGAAAAAATTTAAAAGGTGTTCAAGATTTAGGTTTGCCAGAGAAGTTCTATAAAAGAGCAGAAGAACTGGCTACTCCTTGGGAAAAATACGATCTGATGAAAGAATATATGTACGATGTAACATAACGTAGGTTTTCATTTTTATATTGGCGAGTTCTTTGTAGGCGGACCATTCCTGAAGAGGAGCAGATCGAAATATTTTCTGAAATACAGCCACAGTTACAAAGTTTGGAAGTGTCGAGGAAGAAATTAAAACGCAAGCGTACTTTTGTCAAACCTACGAAATTGGCTTAGATTTTTACCTTTAGTAAATAATAAATACCGATAGTAAAGAACACTTTTATTTTAAACATTATTCATAAACGTACATCTTAATAATAAATTCAAAAGAGTTAACCAGAAGATTCGTGTTTCAACTTCGTCAAACCAATCCTCTGGAACTGATCCGTATAAAATGAATTGAAATTAAACCTGCAAAAACACCATTCGACAATCCAAACACCCTCACCAAAAACTATAACCAAGGGATCAACGGGAAAATTTTACACGAGGGTTCTTAAAGTGTTTTAAATCTTGGAACAGGGAACACAAGGGTAACATTCTAGGAAACATTAAAAGAGTGACAATCGAAGAGCGCCCAACATGAAAAATACACCCACCTGTATAACAAATTAAATAGCCTGTCGTGATCGCTAGTATCTTTATTCAAGTCATTAATTTGGTCCAGCAGTTGCATTAAAGCAGCAGTGAACTCCATATTAAATCTAGCAATGCTTTCCTCGAAACTTTCCGCTTTTAACGGATCCATCGCTGCCCCCATCTCGAAACCTACTTCTTTCTAGAAAATTAAATGAAACGCTAATACCTATTCTCTGTCTTACGCTGGGGGATGCTAAGGCATTTATGGATGAAAACCATAACTGCATGCAGAATATGATGAAATTTATAGCCTGAATAAAATTCAGTTTTGCATGCTTTGTTACATAGTGCAGTCAATCGGTGTTCAAAACTGCCGTTTTCGTAACAAAATTGGGGAAGCTTTTTTCTCAACGGTTCTATATGTTTTTTGGGGTGCTGAATCCGAATTTCAAGTTTGCTGCCTTGTAGGAGGTTGATTTTCTGACGAGAGGTATCGGCGCTAGAGCGCTCTGAAAAACAGCGATTTTTTGGCCCTTCTGCGAAAACGTCAAAAACGCCCACTCCCACCCCCTACAACTCGAAAAATATACATGTTATCAACAAAAACCCTTATACAACGTGAAAGTATATTAAATTTTCTACAAGAGGCGTCTCTAACATTCAATTTTCTCATAAGGTGGGAGGGAGCAAAGCGAAAATTACAAAAAATGCCTTCTGCGCTCTACAGCCAAAACGGTCCCTCCCACCTGCCTATCTCTCAGCGGCGCTATACTTTCAATGTATTACGCTTAAAAGCGGTTGTTTTGAATGAATTGCTAGCAAAGCATGTTTGATGAAAACATTAACAAATTATACCTATTTACAACATATTAGGTACACGACACTGAATATAAAGCTGAATATGAAATCTGAATGTATTAATGCACATGTGTCATGAAATGAGGGAAAGTCGAACTCAGCATTGGGTCATCACTTCGAGTAGGTTCTTCATCTGGAAAAGAAAGAAGGCATTTAGTGTTAGAACATGGTTACAAAAACAGATGAGTTGTATAGTGAACTGTCGATGTACGAAGAAATACCTGATGTCATGTGCGCAGTTATTTTAGTCGTCCCCGTTTGGTTGTTGGTGGCCCAGGCAATGTCTTTTGGGCACTAGAAGGTCCAGGTGAAGGGTCTTGGGCAATGGAAGGTCCAGGCAAAGGGTCAGGGGCTGTGGAAGGTCCAGGCTGAACAGTTAAGTTGCTGTTCTTCAACTGAAAAATTGTAATCGAATGATTAATGTTATTACAGAGAAAAATTGATTAGTAAAGATGCATAATGCTGTAAAATTCAGAATAGGGAGACGACCTAGACGAGCCCTTTGCAGTACGACTGTCTGAAGCCGCTGAGGTGACAGAAGGTATATTATTTTGCAGCATTATGCATCTTTACTAATCAATTTTTCTCTATAATATCATTAATCATTCAATTACAATTTTTTCAGTTGAAAAACAGCAACAACTCACTGTTCAGCCTGGACTTTCCACAGCCCCTGACCCTTTGCTCGGACCTTCCATTGCCCAACACACTTCACCTGGACCTTCTAGTGCCCAAAAGACCGAGGGGGTAATCACTCATGTAGTATGCTGACCACCCACTGACGTAGTCTTTTTGTAGTACGATGTATTACGTTGTAGTCATGCAGTACGATGAAGTATAATGTAGTATTTTGAAGCATAATGTAATATTGTGAAGTATCGGTGTAGTATCGTGAAGTATCGGTGAAGTATCGTGAAGTATTGGTGTAGTATCATGAAGTATCGGTGTAGTACTATGAAGTATCGATGTAGTATTAGTATATAATAACGTTTATTTTTAGCCAAGGCTATACATTTACAAACAAATCAAACATACAAAAAATAGCATAAACAAACATAATAATAATAACAATAGCTTCATTCTAGCATTGCTGCTGTACAGAAAACTGACAAAAAAAAAAACAATATTCAGATTCAATACTTAAATACAACAAATACAACAAATGACAGCCCCAACCATAACAATAGCAATACCCCACCCACTCCAAACCTAAACCACGGATTTGTACTTAACTTTTACATTGACTCAAGATTAAGTAAGAACGTACCTCTTGTTTAAATCTTTTAACGCTGTTCATTGATTTTATATAATCTGGAAGTTCGTTGAATAATTTTAATCCCTTACAGAATAGCGAGTTAGCAGTACATGCTTTGGTTAACACTTCGATATAATAATCACCCTTTTTTCTTGTATTATATTCATGAATTTGTGCATTTGTTACCAACTTCTCGCTTAAATATTCCGGTGTAAGACCCATCTTCATTTTATATATAAAGATCAGAGACTGCAATTTAATCAAATTTTCTACGTTTAACCAGTCCATTGTTTTGAGCATAATATTTATTTCTGTATATCTGTTACATCGAAGTATGGTTCTCATTGCTTTGTTCTGTAACTTTTGTAAATTAGAGAGATCACCTTTTCTAAACATATACAAAACAGTTGGACAATACATAAAATGTGGCAACACAATTGTCTTGTAAATCTGCAGACTCGTACTCAATGTAACAGTACTTCTAAGTCGCTGAGTGACTCCTATTTTTTGGGATATCTTTTTGTGTATATATTGTGCATGCTCAGAGAAAACCAGTCTGTCATCAATTACTATCCCAAGGTATTTAATTTTTTTCACCACTTCTATTTTCTGGCCATCAGTCAAAAAGATCACATCTTGGAGGGCAACTTTTTTGTTTGTAATTATCATTGCTTTGGTTTTATCAATATTGAGTTTTAATTTATTTTCCTTCAACCAATCACCCAGATCACTGAGCTGCGTATTCATTCGTTCGTTTATCTCTTCTATCCCTTGACCAGAATAATACACCAGTGCATCATCAGCAAACAGATGAAACTTACAGGCTCTAATCGTCCCCCCAATATCATTAATATATATATTAAACAGTAGTGGCCCTAACACACTACCCTGTGGCACTCCTATGTCAATTTTTTTGTTTTCAGACAAACTGAGGCCATACTTCACTCTTTGGGATCTGTTGCTGAGATAGTCCTCAAACCACATGATTACTGTGCCCGATAAACCCACTCCTCTTAATTTTTTTAAAAGCCTATTGCGGTCCACTGTTTCAAATGCTCTACTTAAGTCCAAGAATACAGCTGCTGTTATAAAACCTTTTTCCATGCTGGATATCCAGTCCGACAACACTAATTGAATTGCACTTTCACAGTTGTGCTTGCCTCTAAATCCTGACTGTTCCCTAATAATTGCTTTCTTCCCTTCTATATATTCTGTAACCTGCCTAAAGACTACAAGTTCTAAAATCTTTTCAAAGATAGGAAGCACGTTGATTGGTCTGAACTCACTACACTTTACTGTTGATCTAACTTTTTGAATAGGTGTCACTGTAGATATCTTAAGTACAGTTGGAATCAATCCTTCCAACAAAGATGAATTTATAATATGAAGCAATGGCAAGTGAATCTCTTCAAGGCAACTCTTCAGAAACTTAGCATCTATCTCGTCTGGACTTCCTTTATTTTTTATTTCTAAGATGACTTTTTTTATCTCTTCTTGATCTAATAATCTAAAGCTATACATGCATTCACCTGAGGCAACCAGACTATCACTGTAGTAATAATGTAGTAATGTAGTACGAAGAAATTCCGTGAAGTAATTGTGCAGTAATGTAGGAATAAAAAAGAATACAAGTTTATTTAGTATTCTCACAACTGCCACTGCAAAGAATGTGTGCTTCAAACGTAAAATTGACCGGCGGATTAAAACCTGTGGTGTAAAGCCGACGCCGGCCGGCGCAGATAAAGCTTCGGTTTTCCTGCCGATTTTTTGCAATTTATTGCTTACGTTGTATTATTTAAGCCACACAGCCCTAGAATTGTTATAGATTTATGCATTATAATACAACAATACCCCAAAATTATTTACTTACAAATAGTGGCAGGTCATTCTCATAATCAAATCAACCACTCTTTTTTTGCATTTTGCCGCAGCTCATTTTGTAATCGATACCAGTGTGTATTATTACTTGCTACGTGTCAGGCGATCATGCAGGCCATTCAACGTATGTCCAAAAATGCAGACTAAGCGAGATACTACAGGTTGAAATTTCTTAAAAAAATTGTTTTTTTTTTATCTGGAAAACTACCAGAGCTATTCATTTGAAATTTGAAGTATAATAATTTATTGAAGTTTTTTACTAACTAACTTATAAATTTCGAATTTCGTACTCTCACAATTGATATCACTTACGAGGTGGAGAGACTGGCTTACACAGATATGTTTCAAAATATTTGAATCTTTCTTTAATTTACAAGAAAAAATCTGTCTTTAATTTTTTCCGTACAAAGCATAGTTTCAGAGAGACTCTCGAAGTTTGTTACACTTGTTATACAGGGTGTCTAAAAGATCTGTACAAAGCGATATCACATATTCCTGAGACCAAAAAAGAGCTATTTAACCAAACTTACCTCTATCCAAAAGTATTTCGTTAAGGCGTTATCGAACGTCAAAGATTTTCAAAAAATTTATGTTTTTTCCATAAAAAAAGGTTGAATGTAATGACGGAGATTAAATTTGGAATGTGAATCCGTAGTGGAAAAGGGTGTTTCTTAATTTTTTTGCTAGAGGGTGTTACCCAAGTGGTCTAAAGTTGATCATCCGCATCCAAAGAAGCCTCGAAAGAAGCTCATATTTTTTAACGGTTTGGTCAATATCTTTGAAACTTTTTCCATAGACAGACACTTTTATTTGAAACATTTCTTGTCTCTTTTTTGATTTCGCTATCTGGCATACTTACTTAAGCCAGAATTTTGAATTTTGGTTTGCTGCACTCCGTGCGCCGCAGCCATAAAGTACTTAACTAACGTTTGAAAAACGTTAATAAAACAATAATTATTTTTCTACGTCTGTAAAGAAATTTGTTTTATTAATTTACATGAAAAAGATTTATCCAAATGTTTCGTGTTTAATACATAGTTATCGAGCGCCAACATTCTTTAAAACAAATTTTTATTCTGTTAAACTCAATCACTAGACAAAGCTCTGCCTTTTCAAATGTTATTAAAACATGGAAAAATAATTTTTGTTTTATTAATTTTTTTTACATGCCAACAGCCTTTATATTCACTACTGTGGTGCACGGTGTGCAGCACACCATTTTTTTTTCTGGTTAAACTATGGCAGTTAGAGAAGTGGAAAAAAGAGTCACGAACCGTTTCAAATAGTCCGAGAGCCCGCTGCAAAATTATGCACCCATCTGTTAACGAAATGGAATGTGCGGCAAGGCATGTAAAATCATCGTACTCAACGGAACGGCACCCGTGCCGGTCACCATTTGGTGCAAAATGGTAAAAGCAACGGCACTTCCGGTACGGAAATTTGCGGAAAATTGCGCGATTTGTTAACGAGATGAAAGTTGTGCCATCTTGTGGCCTGCGATTAATTGAATTGAAATCGGTACCCGTGCCATCTTTTACCCTAGTACAAATCCCCGGCACGGCGACATTTTTGCAGCCCGTAACTCGGACAAATTCTCGTCATGTGTTAACGAGTTGAAATAAAGTTCAATGGAAAGGGCATTATGTCCCTTTTACGAATATCCAAGCGTGCCGCAATTCAAAGCAGTCTAAGTAGGTGGCACGGCCCGATTTATAACGAGCTGCGCGGCGTCATTTCCAGGGAATTCGGCAGCCGGCGCGGTGCGCGCCAATTTTTAACATTGGAAATGTTTTTATTTTCGTAGTATAGGCCCGAAATTCAGCAACAATGTCACGCGTTGCATTTGCAGCATGATTTAATAGCGAAAGTTATACAGTCCTTTTTTTAACTTGATCCTAATGTCACTCAGTCCAGCAGTCCGAACGCTGAAAAGAACGTAAGCCGGCATGCAATTAAGCCGTTACTTTTATTTACCATCCTTTTTGCACAATGCAAATCGCCATACCGGCATTCCAGACATCCTTTTAGAAGGTGTCTCTTTTCAACATGTACTATATTACAGCTGCCCGTGTGGAGTAACTTACACATTGCGTTGATGACGTAAGGATCAAGTTAAAAAGAAGGACTGTAGTTACTTAGTTCTTTGTATCAAGATTTAGTTACCATTAACAGGTGTCACAGTGACAGATGTCAATTGTACATTACACAAAAACATTTAATATTCGACGATTATGTTGCACAACCATTGAAATTGATTCAAAAGTGGCATTTCGACGCCGCGTAACGCGTTATAAATCGGGCCGTGCCAACTTCTTTGACTGTTTTGAATCGCGGCACGTTTGGATATTCGTAAAGGGGACATAATGCTCTTTCCATTGAACTTTATTTCAAGTCGTTAACACATGACGGGAATTTGCCCGAGTTACGGGTTGCAAGAATGTCGCCGTGCCGGGGATTTGTACTAGGGTAAAAGATGGCACGGGTACCGATTTCAATACAATTAATCGCAGGCTACAAGATGGCACAACATTCTTCTCGTTAACAAATCGCGCAATTTTCCGCAAATTTCCGTACCGGAAGTGCCAGTGTTTTTACCATTTTGCACCAAATGGTGACCGGCACGGGTGCCGTTCCGTTGAGTACGATGTTTTTACATGCCTTTGCCGCACATTCCATTTCGTTAACAGATGGGTGCATAATTTTGCAGCGGGCTCTCCTACTAAAATAAGAGTGTATGTCTGTGGAAAAAGTCTTAAAGGTATTGACCAAACCTTTAACAAAATATGAACTTCTTTTTGCATGTGGATGAACTTTTGACCACTAGCAAAAAAATGATGCCAAAAACACCTTTTTCCAATACGGACTCACATTCCAAATTTAATCTCCGACGTTAAATTTACTCTTTTGTTATTAAAAAAAACCTACATTTTTTGATTTTTGACGTTCGATAGCGCATTAAGGAAACATTTTTGGATAGAGGTAAGTTTGCTTAAATCGCTCTTTTTTGGTCTCAGGAATGTGTTATCATTTTGTACAGACCTTTAGAGATCACCCTGTATATTAGACAAAGAGTCTAATATACCCCTGTCCGAAGTTGTACCCCTGAGGAGATACAGCCCTCCAAGGTATCCCCTTAAATTTCGATAAAAATTAATTTCTCAGAAACTATATGACTTACAAGGTTCCAATTTGGTACACAATTTAGGAACTTTATAAACCATAACTGATGTGAAGTTGAAGTTAATTGAAGTTATGCAATGTGTTTATTCGGGGTGGGTCACCCTTAAAATTTCATTGAACTATTTAATCCATTAATTAATTTGAAAAAAATTTATGGCATTTCATGCAAAATTTCATTTTCAAACTTTTTTTTCTCCTAGTACTTTTCACTAAAATGAATAGCTTTTGAGAAAAACGAAAATAACTTAAGTAAGATTTGAATTATTTTACTTAAAAATTAATCGAAACGTTCACTAGTAGGCTATGATAAAGAGGCAATTTTTAATAAATTTTAATATTTTTACATAACGAGTATTACAAAGTTTTTAATAAATATCAATTCGAGTAATTGCTCAAATTGTTGTCCATGAGCCTACTAGTGAACGTTTCGATTAATTTTTAAGTAAAAAAATTCAAATCTTACTTAAGTAATTTTAGTTTTTCTCAAAAACTATTCATTTTAGTGAAAAGTACTAGGAGTAAAAAAAAAATGAAAATGAAATTTTGCATGATATTCCACAAAAGTTTTTCAAATTAATTAAAGGATTAAATAGTTTTAAGAAATTTTAGGGGTGACCCACCCCGAACAAACACCTTACATTACTTCAATTAACTTCAACTTCACATCAGTTACGGTTTATAAAGTTTTTAAATTGTGTACCAAATTGGAACCTTGTAATACATTTCTGAGAAATTTATTTTTTGCGAAATTTAAGTGGATACTTCTCTTCAGGGGTACAACTTCAGACAGGGGTATATTAGACTCTTTGTCCTATTTTCGCATGGGGAATCTACCATTTTCGTTTTATTCACCATTTCTGAATCACCCTGTATTTTAGTACTGATGTGGTATCGTGTAGTCAATATGTAGTACCGTGTAGTATTATGTAGTATCGTGTAGTATATGTAGTATCGTGTAGTATTATGTAGTGTCGTGTAGTATTATGTAGTAATTGTGCAGTATGTAGTACGCTGACCACCTTTCCATGTAGTGATTACCCCCTCGCAAAAGACATTGCCTGGGCCACCAACAACCAAACGGGGACGACCAAAATAACTGCGCACACGACATCAGGTATTTCTTCATACATCGACAGTTCACTATACAACTTATCTGTTCTTGCAACCATGTTCTAACACTAAATGCCTTCTTTCTTTTCCACATGGAGAACCTACTCGAAGTGATGACCCAATCCTGGGTTCGACTTTCCCTCATTTCATGACACATGTACATTAATACATACAGATTTCATATTCAGCTTTATATTCAGTGTCGCGTACCTAACATGTTGTAAATATAATTTCTTAATGTTTTCATCAAACATGCTTTGCTATCAATTCATTCAAAACAACCGTTTTTAAGCGTACTACATCGAAAGTATAGCGCCGATGAGAGATAGACAGGTGGGAGAGACTGTTTTGGCTGTAGAGCGCAGAAGGCATTTTTCATAATTTTCGCTTTGCTCCCTCCCACCTTATGAGAAAATTGAATATTAGAGTGTCTCTTGTAGGAAATTTAATGTACTTTCACGTGGTATAAGGGTTTTTGTTGATAACATGTATATTTTCGAGTTGTAGGGGGTGGGAGTGGGTGTTTTTGACGTTTTCGCAGAAGGGCCGATACCTTTCGTCAGAAAATCAAAGTTGACTAGTGAATTTTGTAGGAAATTTTGTCTACGTTAATTTTGTACAGAATGGCCATCTTCGAAAAACGCATAGTTTTCGAGATATAAGCGAAAAACTGAAGAAAGTGCGAAAATTTTGAGGTTTTTTGCGTTTTTCGTTGTGAAGGAGACCTCCTACAAGGCAGCAAACTTGAAATTTGGATTCAGCACCCCAAAAAACATATAGAACCGTTGAGAAAAAAACTTCCCCAATTTTGTTACGAAAACGGCAGTTTTGAACACCGATTGACTGGACTATATAGTGTCCAGTAATAAGCTACTAAACTACAAGGGAAGATTACTATTTAAGATGCCTTGTGTATTTGACATCAATACTACTACTTTTGTAACCCTTCTATCAAGAATCGTAAAAATAAACTTCCCTTGCACCAATACCAATTTATTGTTAGCAACATTTAATATTTAACGTTGCAAGGTGTGAAATTGTCATTTGATATATGATATAAAAAAAAGTAGCTGGCCAAAATAATAAGATGTATTTTCAACAACGAAAACATACCAAGCTGCATCAAGCGTTAATACCTGTGTGTACGAGTCATAAAAAGAATTCTGTAAGGAACCCAATTCTGCCTCGACGAAATAGCGCTGCGTCCTCTGCCAATTATTTTGCAATAAAAACATTTTTTGTACAGAAACACATAATGGGTGATGTATTACGAATGAACGGTGAATGTAGCTATGCCCACTTAATAAAACACACTAATACAAAACTTACCTGAATAAACTTGCAGAAATTGATGCATATTTTCAAAATCTTCGTTATGGTAGAGAGCAAAGCCGGAATAGTTAACATACAGTCTTTCAAACACGAATTTACAAAATCCGAGTGATGGGAGAGCAGTTCGTCTACGTTATTTACCTGTAAAAAAATGTATACACCTACATAGAAGTAAATTATAAAATGGGAGCAATATACCTTTGCAATTTTTTGCATAAACGTGCACCAGTGTGGCTCGATCACTTCGACCATCATATGGTACTCCAAATTTTGCACGTAATACAACATTCTTTGCCTTAATGCGAAAGCAGTTCTGTACTGATTTGCGGCGGGAAAAGGAAACTTTTTCGCTACTTTATTTGACCTCCACACTTGGCAAATCATACGTTCTACGTGCTTACAGTAAAACAGATGTCTAAAAATCATTTGGTAACAAGCTAGAGATTTGCAGTTGAGTATTAAAGACAGAGGCCATCGGACCTCATAATTGAAAGAGAATGATTCTATCAACGACAAATTAGACGGATCGAATGATGACCAATAATCTGAAAATTGTCGAAAATCAAAGTATCAATCAAAGAGTACCAACCGGCATACCATCTTCCTGATTTGTTTGTATACTGAGTATTTTAAACATCTGGAATTGGAGATCATACGGTAGAAGTTCAGTCCTTAAATCATCCTTGAAAGGATCATTTACTGAACTAGACAACCTCAGTGCCAGATCTAAAAGTGATTCTAGCCGTCCTTTAACGACATCCTTAACATTTTTGTTTAATTCTTTTTCGCATAAAGTAAGGAACGTGACTATAAAGTCTCCTTTGTCCAGCAAAAAGTAGTGTTTAACAGATCTCAAATGGCCCACCAAATCTTTTTCCTTTAGTATCAAATCAAGCAAAGTTTTACTGGCATATGTGTACGCATTTTCAATTGCTTCGATGTGATGCTTTTCGTCTGCCTTGTACTCGATTACAGTCACTTTATTACTGATAGGTTTGCCTGTAATTAGCATAATTATGTCTGCAGAAAGAAATGAATTTTATATTTTGAATACCGCATTGTCGGATAACATTCAAATATTTTCCCGCCCTCAAAATAATATCTGAAACCGGTTCCAGAAAAACGGGAATACGTTCCCTACGGATTGCATATTTTTTATCCCAGTAATCAGCAGAATAATCAACCGGCATATCTTCCATCTGGACCACTTCATTGTCTTCCACAAGAAACTATTATTTTTCAAAAATCACCGCAATGAATGTTAGAAAGTTGCGAAAAAATAAACATACCTCTTTAATCGGATCAGATATGATGCCTTTAAAAATCCACATTCCTAACATTTTCATGTAAGGAACACAGGCGCACTGCATCAAATGTACGCACAGTTCTTCTGTTTTTTCGTCCCCAATTGAACCCATTATGTATTCGTGCAATAAACTCAAAACTTTACCGCCTTTGGCATCTGACTGTAAATTTTTTTTTAAAACTCGTACGATATTCATAAAAAAAAACATACTTTATTTATTGTTGTCGCAATGTTGCTCATAACATTCATATTTTGCATATTACGTTGCAAATAAAATAGCAGCTTTTGTAAATTTAAATTTCCAACACGAAACTCAGTCTCCAACTGTGTTACAAACAACTAAAATAATATTTTATAAACGACTTAATTTAACAGAAATAAAAACAAACCAGATAATTAGTTATAATAATTCCCATTGCTTCTGCCAAAGCGTTATTAACTTGGCCATATTCAAACCCCATCTTTTCTTCGATAAATCTCTGTACAACAGAATAATTTGATGCAAGAGGTAAAACTTGCTTTACCAGTTGTGCTAAAGATGAATCTACCGCCTGGTTCACGTTAAACATCCTCGGCGCGTAAGGATCTTTTAATTCCTGCGGTTCTAGGTAGCAACCAGGCAAGCCGATCAAAATATTAAGTAGATCGTCTATTAGGATATGTTCTTGGGAATTTGACGGAATACTGTTTATTACGGAAGTGTTTACAGGAAGTATCATTGTAGTAGAAGGAAAGTCCCACGACATACTAGGACGCCTTTGCACCCAAGACGTTACCGAGTTAGTTCGTACCGTGAGACTACTTGAGCCATTGAATTTACTTTCTGAATGCACATTGGGAGATTTCTGAGTTATCGCTTTCTTCAAGCGATTTTTAACCTACATTGAAAATGTTTATACATATCAGTGTTAAACCCCCAATGATTCACTTACTTGTAATAAATCATCTTTGGTTAGTTCCGATGAACTTGGCGTGGACGAAGCCGTACCTCTGTGAGACGTTTTCAACAGAAAATTTTTAACACTCGGATCTTTGGAAATTTGGTACAGTAATTGTACGTATGCACCCAAACTATCAACACTAAAATTAATTATCAACATAGATTGTTATAGCACTAACAACAAAAACATGATTTTGTTATAATAACTTGAACCGTCCAAACTTGAGACTTGCAGATCTCACATTTACCTACCTACCGAGTTATATTCCTAGTATATATGTTTTATTATTGTAAGATTCAAGCGTAAATCAGAAAAAAGTATTCGTAAGATTTAATTTTACATGAAACCTTACTTTTTTTGTTTGAGGTCCTCGAATTTACACAGGAATGCCTTAGAATTACTAGAAATATCTGCTAAATGTTGTATTTGACTTTGAAGAACTGAATGGTGACGAACTTGGTTAGTGCCGATATGTTTTTGCAAATAATCAACAAATTCTTCTGGTGAGCCTTTGGTCCTGCAATAAGTATTACATAAAATTTACACTTAACTTATTTGAGACAGTTTTACTCTAAAGACTCTAATAATTCTACCACTAAATGATGGAGTTTAAATTCACTCATTTTTTAAATTACTTTTATGTCATACTAATCTGTCAAATCGAAATCAAACAATGACGATCGATATTACAGACATCTGGCATACCCACTTTGCCTTTCTAGTGGAGGGATTCATATTAGTGATGGGCAGTATCCTGATGATATTCGCACAACTTTCCGATTATTAAAATACTCGGAACTTCCCAAATATCGGAAACTCTATGCAAGAGTAGCCTTGTACCTAAAATTCGAATTCTCCGATTCCGTGTTCTATCGGTCTGTTTTCTGCCGTTGTGTGTGCAAAGTATTATGGTTTATCGGCGCGAGCCGAGGGCGTATATAGGCATTTGAAAACCGGATTGCCGTTCTTTGTTTTTTTGCCTCTCTCTGGTGAACTACAAGTACAAAACTTTTGCTGACTTCAACAGGTGGTGTTTAGGTTTAAGACACGCAGGGCCTTTTACTAAAAAAAAATAAATTAAAACACGAAAATGTTTCCCATACGGTCCTCACCATATAATTGAAAATTCGAAATATTTAGTAAAATACAGACATTCCTGCTTTACTAGACCTACACAATAGTACAGATTGAACTAAATTCCAGACAGAAATATAAATATCAGGTTTAAACAACTTGCAAGTTATCGGTAAGTCGGATATATTTAGTAGATCCGGATATTTGCCGTTTTCGAATAGAAAACAAGTATACCCGTATACATCTTATACCGGAATTCCGATTATTCCCAACACTAATTCAATTCTTATTTCGAGCCACTGACGTGTCAGTGTTTCGCGCAAATGAACTACAACTAGGGATGGCAAAAATATATCGATATATTCAAAATATCGATAAATGCAGTCATATATATCGATGTATTTATATCGTTTTTAATGTTCTAATCTATCGATATACATATCGATATATCAGTTCGATATATCGAAAAGTTTACTTTCCCGTTTCTGTCAAAGACGTGATATTTTAAAATTTAACACACATCACACATTACCTTGAGAAAAACACTAACTGAAACTGTATGGTTATAAAGTGATATTAGTGGCAATATGCTGTACGCTGCTGCTCTCTGTTGGGAGTTTATCTATATCCCAACTAGGTTTTGCCAAGTAGGCCACGTCCACTTTTACTCGCTTTAAATAGACTGCTTAACTTCATGCTAAACAAGGAGCGAGCTTGGCTCAGTAGCAAAAAAACGCGCAGGGAGTTTTTGTACGAATCCAAGCTGATCCTTTTTCTATTTTTCTCATAAAGTTTGTTGTAATTTACAGAATTTTGCATTTCTGTGTTGTATCCAGTGTCTATGGCAAGCCGTTTTACTTTTTAATACACTTTGCCATCAAAATATCATAAAAATTATATTTACGTAGATACATTGGTATGCAAGTATAATAAAAATTAAAATGGCGCACTACTTTCCAGGTACTTTGATTGCAATGTGTATTAAAAAATAAAACGGCGCAATATATGCATTATCTGAAAGTAACTGTCATGAAATTATATTAATATGATTCTTTATTTTACCGGATATTTTAATAAAATTATACTTTATTTCTTTGGACAGTCGTATAATTTTCACCGAAATTATGAATTCATGTTATTCTGATCATTTCAAAAGAATGTTAGGGTAGGTGCACCGGTTATAGCCACTGCTCCTATTATAGCCACTTCAAGCATTTTTGCTCTGTTATTAAGCTATGGGCCTTTTAACAGAGTTAAACAAGGCTTTTAATTGTTTGGCAAACATTCTAGTACGGTATCCTACACTACGCATGCTCAGTGAGAATCTAACCTAGAAATTGTGTAAGTTCGTGCACAAGGACCTCCACCTGACTCGTGTTTCTTAGCAAAATTGTTAAGGAGTTAAGGTAAGTGAAGTAGCTGTAGTGATCTCAGTTTGAAGCTGAACAATGGTAAAACTGTTTCTCAAGGATGTACGCGCCTTTTAGTTTATGCAAAGTCGATTTCCAATGTGATTTTCTCCCGCGCAATGCGAATATTTAGAGTGGCTATAAATGGAACACCCAAAAGGAGATTTTCCGTTTATAGCCAAGCTGGTGGCTATAATACTACTACTTATTTCCGTTTTTAGCCACTCCCGTGATGTCCGAAAAAAATAAGGATTTCTGCATCAAAAGACGCAATAAAGGACCTATACAACAATATAGCCAAGATCAGTTAACAAGAGCATTGCAAGCTGTGCAAGATGGAATGCCAGTGGCAACAGCAAGCAAAACAGCAATACTGAATAAGACAGCTAGGACATCAAAAGATTGGAGAATTGGTTCTTACGTAATAGTGGAATATGAAGGAGCTTTCTATCCAGCAAAAGTCTTGGAGATGAATGAAACCAGTACCCATAGTGTTCGGCAATGGAGAAAAACGGGACTCATTGGCAATGGCCAGCAACACCGGATGTCATTTGGTACTCAGATTCCGAAATTATTGACGTTATAACTAAACCAAATAGCGGAAATTCTAATGGACTGTTTTCAGTGGAAGAAATGCAATTTTATGTTTAATAGTAGGTATACTTGGGCCGCCGAACAGACGGAGTGATCACCCTGCAATCACGAGCTCTAGACGGGACCACTATCAATTTAGGACGACAGAACCGCAGTGAAGCGCTTTCTTTAGACCCAAAGAAGTCGCATCACTCCAATTCGGTCGTCATAAATTAATATTGGCCCCGCTAGAGCACGTTCTTGCAGGGTGATCACTCCGTCTGTTGGGCGGCCCAAGTATAGGATATATTTATGTTTTTTTTTTTTTAATACAGCTGAACCAAAGATGATAGTTTCTGTTGAAGAAATGCAATTGTATGTAGAATTTTATTTGTTTTTATACATTTTGAAATTTTAATAAATAGGTTATTATGTTCGTTTGTTACTTTCTTAGTCTTTTCTCACTAAAACAATAATTAAGACAGGTATGTGCGTGTCGAAATGATCTTTCATTGCTCAGTTTCCCAGTGGCTAAATATGGTGCATGAACCTGGCTATAACCGGTGCAAAAGTGGCTATAATAGGAAAAACGGCAGTTTATCGCTTTTTTAATTTTTCGTACTTCACGTGATTGGTGATTGTCTTTCTTCCACTTGCGAAAGTGAACAGAAATATCCAGGCTATCACACTGCATTAATAAAAATAAAAGTTTGTTCTAAAACTACGCCAGTGACATGGCACGAAGTTGACAAATTCTTAAAGTGGCTATAACCGGTGCACCTACCCTACTTAGTTTTTTGGACACTTAATTTTTTGACACATTCATTCCAAAGGATAAAAATACAATTAATTAAATCAAGTTTCTATTTTATACACATACATTTTTGGACTAGTTATTTTTTGGTACACATCGCCTCAAGTTTGTCTATACAAATGAATTTAAATGACACATATTTCAATCATATGAATGCTATTATTTCCATACTTTGCATGCAATGTATCTTAAAAATTGTTCTTTTACAAATCTTCTTATACAATGTATCGAAAGAATTGTATTTTTCTGACACATTGCAACTAATGTGTATTAAAAAGTAAAACGGCGCGATGCATGTTCTCCTGTATTCTTACTTTTTAATATACATTGGTTGCAAACTATCTAACAAATGTGCATTTTAATGATACATAACGATCAATGTGTCTTAAAAAGTAAAACGGCGCAACATGTAGCGCGTAGTTTAATTTTTATTGCATATGACAAATTTATATTTTTTGATACATTGCAATCAAAGTGTATTAAAAAGTAAAACGGCGCGATGCATGTTCTCCTATATTTTTACTTTTTAATATACATTGGTTGCAAACTATCTAACAAATGTGCATTTTAATGATACATAACGATCAATGTGTCTTAAAAAGTAAAACGGCACAACATGTAGGGCATAGTAAGTTTAATTTTTATTACATAGGACATTTATATTTTTTGATACATCGCAATCAAAGTGTATTAAAAAGTAAAACGGCGCACAGTCTGTCAAGTCTCTGAAGCTAAATTCATTCCGGTCTACAGATGAAAAGATTTGACATTTGCTTGGATTGGAAATAACCTAACCTTAAAGTTTGTATATTATGTATGTATATTAATACAAACAACTCCCCATTCCTTGCATGTGCAAAAAGCGTCCTAGAGAAAAGGCGATAGAAGTAGTATATTCTACTTCGTCGTTTACATTTGTTAGATGCATACCAAGTATGCGCAAGTAGGTACGTTCGGTGGACGGTTGCGACTTATGCAGATTTTGTATACATCTGTCTCCTAATGTCTAGTACGCTTTCGGAGCGTAATGCAGACCCACTGGGTTTAGGTTATTGTTACCGGAATGAAAATAGCCTCAGAGCCAGAGCACTCAATAACGCTGTCAGCAACACTTTTGACAGACTGTGCGCCGTTTTACTTTTTAATTCACTTTGATTGCAATGTATCAAAAATATAAATGTCATATGTAATAAAAATTAAACTATGCCCTACATGTTGCGCCTTTTTACTTTTTAAGACACATTGATCGTTATGTATCATTAAAATGCACATTTGTTAGATAGTTTGCAACCAATGTATATTAAAAAGTAAAAATACAGAACATGCATCGCGCCGTTTTACTTTTTAATACACATTAGTTGCAATGTGTCAGAAAAATACAATTCTTTCGATACATTGTATAAGAAGATTTGTAAAAGAACAATTTTTAAGATACATTGCATGCAAAGTATGGAAATAATAGTATTCATATGATACATTGATTGTAATGTGTCATTTAAATTAATTTGTATAGATAAACTGCAGGCGATGTGTACCAAAAAATAACTAGTCCAAAAATTTATGTGTATAAAATAGAAACTTGAAAATACATTTGTCATTAAAATGAAAGTCTTTTCTGAAGACACTTATTTTATGAGATACATTATTATATTTTGATTTCAATTTTAAGTATTAATTTTTCTGGTACATGAACTTTTGCGTTTCAAAATTTCCGACTTAGCATTACTTTATAATTATGATACTTTCGTAGCAAAGTGTATTAAAAAGTAAAACGGCTTGCCATAAGTGTCCCGCCACGAAAGGTATTTCTTTAAAGAAAATCCGCTATTACTAATGAAAACAAGGGAATAATAGCACGATTTATCCCTGTCTGTTGTACCTAGCTTTTGGTAGGCAGGTTTTTGTAATTAAAAAATATATCGATATTTCAAATATATCGATATTTTATTTGCAATATATCGTACGTATCGATATATCGTTTCAATATATCATATGATACAATATATCGATATATGAAAATATTTTGCCATCCCTAACTACAACGATAGGAATCAAAGCAACTACAACTGTCAAATATTGAACTTTCGTTGTTCCTGTAATGATTATGGCGTGCCTTAACCTCTAATATAGATATTTTCCCAATCAAAAATACAAAAATCCTTTACCTAAATTTGTTTCGCATTACAACCAGAATTTTCTATCAAAGCATAAGTGATTGCGATTTAAAAAATTGTAAAACGAAATGATACATTTACTTCCAATACATAATTAAAGAACTTTCACCAAATTAAGTATGTTTGTGTTACAAGAAAATAGGACGTGTTATCTTGTATGTTCAGTGATCAGTGCAGCAAAGATAGTAGCTTTTTCAACAACAGGTAATGATTTGCATATTACACTGGTGCACAAGTGGATTAAGATAATTTTTAGCAAGTAACATTGGAACACAATGACAGTATCGGTAAACTACATACAAATAATTTTCTCATTGCTAACAACTGTTATAATAATAGTTGGAAGTCTCATAAATAGCTTTGAAAGGTATTTACCCGCAATTTTCGTAGAAATATTCCGATATGGAAAATTTTCTTATAAAGGGAAATCATCTTTCATTAAGCCAATCCAAGTACCGAAGTCGTGGTTTAGGCATTTTTACATATCTGCGTCAGTTTTACAAACATTTACGTTTTATGTGGTAACATGTTCGTATATTTTTAATTCAGCCCCACCAAAATGGTTAATAGATATATTAGATACCGCTTGCGGCACATCAAGAGTTGTTACTAGTAAGTTTCAGTATACAACGATAAAAATATCATACGGTTTGACTTTTTTTTAGCAAAATCGACGCATGTGTTTGTGGCGATATTCTTGTTATGGTTGCAATGTTTAAGAAGGTTTTATGATACAAATTTTGTATCTGTGTATGGTAGATACAGCAAGATGGATCTTGGACATTATTTGATAGGTCTTTTTCACTACTTTGGCGCTATTATCGCCATATTGTCAGAAGCACCTTCTTTTGCACATGATTTCTGTAAGATCAATAAATACTGTATTGTATTTTATTGCAACAACTATTGGTCTTTTCAGATGAAATGAATATTAAATTTGCAAAATTGTCATACCTAGACATAGCAGCTGTAACTTTATTCCTGTGGGCATGGTGGCATCAGTATGTGGCAACAACAATTTTGGCAAATTTAAGAAAAAATGCTAAAGGTACAAAACTTATGCATTAAAACTAAATATTTGAATTAAATTTTTCAGGTGAAAAAGTCACAGACGAACACAAACTTCCCGAAGGAGACTGGTTTTCTTATGTCTCGTCACCACATTTACTAGCAGAAATTTTAATGTACTTTTCTTTAACCATATTGCTCTGGGGAAATACGACTTGGAAGTTTGTTTTTGCATGGGTTTTGTGCAATCAGGTACGAAACATTTGACATCAATACTTTAATGAAACAATAGTAGCAAGAAACGACATACAATTTATTACAGATTGAGACTGCGCTCCTAAGTTATTGGTGGTACAGAGAAACATTTACCAACTATCCGAAGCAACGCAGGGCTATAATACCATTTGTATATTAATTAAAATTAAATAAATATTTAATTTAATTTATCAATTAGCTAAGAACTGGCCGGCAGGTAAAGAAAAACTATTTTAGAAATGGTAATAGATCACCTAATTTGTCAAGATAAACATCGGGTACAAGATCTCGTTCGTCCTGCTTATTCGAGTTCTTCCATTTCGTCACTTCTTCTAATGTTGTGACCCCCGAAAGTACAAGCATTGTTTGGAAGCCACAACGCGTCCCCAAAAGAATATCTGTATTACACCTTCAAAAAAATATATATATAAAATTTTAACGAAACAGTGATATGAAATTAAACGAACCTATCTCCTATCATAATGGTTCTTTTAGGATCTATACCGTGTTCATTTATAATTGCATCAGCAATATACGTTCCAGGTTTCCCTACGATAAATGCCTCTCGTAATGCACAGGTCTCTATACCTCGTAATATAGCTCCTGTGCCTGGTACTATTAAATCAGTGTGTATTGGAAATCGCTCGTCTGTGTTAGTCCCAATAAATAAAACGTCTGGATTGCTCAAATACGATGCTGCTTTGAGCATTTTCGCGTAAGAAATGTGTTCGTCAAATCCAACGATTACCGCACCTACATCACTATCCGGTTTGAAAGTTTCAATCAAGTTCGCAACTGTACCTTGCAGTACATCTGGCTATAAAACAGTATTTAACAATTGCGATGTTGTTAAAAGCCTATTCGCTTACACCAGAGCCAGTATGTTCAATTCCAGCTTTATCGAGTTCTTGTGTCAGACCCTTTGAACCAATTAAATAAACTTTCTTGTTGAATCCTTTATTCTTTAAGTAACTAACAGCCAAATAAGATGTTGAAATAATTTCCTCCTTAATAAAAATAACGCATAAATGTAAACAAATTTCGGGCAAAACTTGATCGGAAACTGCCCGACAAATGTGGAAAACCACAATTTTCAATTGAGCATTATGTTTTTCTCATAATTATAGAAAAAACGATAGAAAAGAGAAAGAGCGTCTATATAGGATTTGTAGATTTAGAAAAAGCCTTCGACAACGTAAAATGGGGGAAGATGTTCGAAGTGCTGAGAAAGGTAGGGATGAAATACAGGGACAGAAGAATAATACATAATCTCTACAAAGAGCAAAAGGCAGTTATAGAATGTGAGCAGGAACAAAGGGAAGTAGATATCCGGAAGGGAGTGAGACAGGGATGTGCATTGTCACCTCTAGTTTTCAACTTATATATCGAAGATGCGATTAATATTGTTAAGGAAAGAACAGCCTCAGGGATCAATGTACAGGGCCAAACTATTAACATGCTCAGATTTGCGGATGATATAGCAGTGTTAGCATCTAGCAAAGAAGAATTAGGAGCGGCTTTGAATGAAGTGGAAGCAGTTTTGACACAGGGCTTCGGCATGAAAATCAATAAAAAGAAAACTAAAATTTTGGTATGTAGGGGATGTGAAAATAGAACTAAAATGGAAATACAAATTGGAAATGAGAAGATAGAGGAGGTCGCGGATTTCTGCTACTTAGGAAGTAAAATAACTCAAGACGGTAGGAGCACTAAAGATATAAAACAAAGAATGGCGCAGGGCCGAGTTGCGTTTAACAAAAAGAAACAACTGTTATGCTCGAGAACGGTTAATATAGAGACTAGGAAGAGACTCTTAACGTCGTATGTATGGAGTACGGCATTATACGGGTGCGAAACTTGGACAATAGGAGAAGCGGATAGAAAAAGAGTAGAAGCGTTTGAAATGTGGTGCTACAGACGCATGATGAAGATACCGTGGATAGATAAGGTTAGCAATAGGGAAGTATTAGAAAGAGTTGGGGAAAAGCGAAAGGTATGGAAAACAATAAAGAGTAGGAGAGATAGGATGGTAGGACACCTTCTAAGACACGAAGGAATAGTTCGTGACATACTAGAGTCAGAGATAGGAATAAAAAGAGGTAGGGGTAGGCCTAGATTAGACTACTGCTCTCAAATAGTTAGGGATGTAGGATGTTCTACTTTTAGGGAAATGCGTAGGTTAGCTCAGGATAGAAAAGAATGGAGGTACGCGTCCAACCAGTCTTCGGACTGAGAACCTTATGATGATGATAATTTAGTAATAATGTAGAAATTAAGTACGTACCGTTTCGCATAAAAATCCCATTTTCTTGGCTTTTAGGACCAATTCATCTCTAACTTTTGTAGAGTTATTCGTTACGAAGAATATTTTCTTGCCCATTTCGCGTAATCTATTGAGAACTTGGGGGGCACCCTCCAAAATTTCATTCTCCAACCACAACACTCCATCGCAATCTGTCAACACTGTATCGAATGAATTGAGGAAATTCTTGACATCTTCTTTGCTCAGCTTTGAAAAATTCGTTAATGACATGTGGTACTGCCTTTTGGAAGACATTATGCTTCTGTTAACGCAGAAATTTAGACGCGGCCGATTTCTAGTCCGCAAACAGTGGTTGAAGTACTCAAGGTGACATTTTACATAACCTCTAAATAACGACATTTAAGCTTTTTTCCGCGAGGTAACCACAACATACCGCGTTACCTAGTTACTCAAGTTTAATTTTTCCGCCAGTAACGCATCATACCATGACGTAATCAATGACGTTTACGTAACCACACCATGTAACCTACTCGTCGAGGTAGTTACTTGGTTAAGTATGTGTTGCCCTCTCTGTTGTTTATAATTCGGGACCTAAGTGCCTCCGTCATACGTCAGATTTTCATTCCAAACAAAACAAAAGCACGTGCCATTTGACGTTTATCGATATTATTTACAACGTCTTAAACTAGTTTTTGCAATATAATTATAGACGTTTTGCAGTGAAAACAGTTTATTTTCAATTTGTGTGTTGGGCTTACGCGTAAAAACTTGAAAACAACTATATGTAATTATAATTATATTTCAGAGGTTAGGTTAAAACGTCAGAAAGCACGTGGCTTTGTTTTGTTTGGAATGAAAATCTGACGTTTGTGACGCGCCACTTATCCCCCGAATTGCATCTCTTTCTAAGTCCAGAAATTTAGGCGCGCAATAGCTTTGAATTTGCAGGTTGTGTTAGTTTATGACAGAAAGTAAAATACAAAAAATACGCACCAATGGTCTTATTTGACAATCGAGCAGTGAGCAGACTGCATTGAAATTTGTGTTAATTTATGCGCCAACCATTAGCAATCATGGTTTGCACTCATGGATTGACTTCTATTTAAAAATGAGAATTGAAATGGGCCTATCTTGTGGGTTCCTAAATATTTGAATAACCTGATCCTGTAGCCTTACAGGAAAATGCAATAAATGGGCCATATTTTATCCTGCGTAGGGGGTTCGTAAGTCGATAATCTGCCACTGACCGAGAAATGCTTCTTCAACATTTCAAGCAGTTCTCCCCGTTTGGTGATTTTAAGGACATAGAAAATCTTATTTTATTGTGAGAAAATTGTGATCCGTGTCTTTATTTAGATAGGGTAAAATCACATCTTATAAAAAATAATACTGTTCTTATATGGAAGATAACACTTTATTAAATGTTCAAAATGTGCTCCATTGTTTACTAAATATGTGTAATAATAAAGTCTATTTTAAAATGCTCTATAAATTAACGTTAAGGAAAATCTAACTGCATTCTCGTGTTATCCTAGCTTTCAGATCGCAAATAGGTACCCTCTAGTGTAGTTTGGTAAACTTGCATTTTCCACTAACGTCAAAGGGAAAATCAAGTTTAAATCCAAAAATCTTGGCCGTTCTAAAATATCTCCTCCAATCCATTTCCCTTCGCGAGCGACGGTTTCTCAAGAACAGTACAATAAAGCAAAGCATGCATCATCATCATAAGGTTCTCAGTCCGAAGACTGGTTGGACGCGTACCTCCATTCTTTTCTATCCTGAGCTAACCTACGCATTTCCCTAAAAGTAGAACATCCTACATCCCTAACTATTTGAGAGCAGTAGTCTAATCTAGGCCTACCCCTACCTCTTTTTATTCCTATCTCTGACTCTAGTATGTCACGAACTATTCCTTCGTGTCTTAGAAGGTGTCCTACCATCCTATCTCTCCTACTCTTTATTGATTTCCATACCTTTCGCTTTTCCCCAACTCTTTCTAATACTTCCCTATTGCTAACCTTATCTATCCACGGTATCTTCATCATGCGTCTGTAGCACCACATTTCAAACGCTTCTACTCTTTTTCTATCCGCTTCTCCTATTGTCCAAGTTTCGCACCCGTATAATGCCGTACTCCATACATACGACGTTAAGAGTCTCTTCCTAGTCTCTATATTAACCGTTCTCGAGCATAACAGTTGTTTCTTTTTGTTAAACGCAACTCGGCCCTGCGCCATTCTTTGTTTTATATCTTTAGTGCTCCTACCGTCTTGAGTTATTTTACTTCCTAAGTAGCAGAAATCCGCGACCTCCTCTATCTTCTCATTTCCAATTTGTATTTCCATTTTAGTTCTATTTTCACATCCCCTACATACCAAAATTTTAGTTTTCTTTTTATTGATTTTCATGCCGAAGCCCTGTGTCAAAACTGCTTCCATTTCATTCAAAGCCGCTCCTAATTCTTCTTTGCTAGATGCTAACACTGCTATATCATCCGCAAATCTGAGCATGTTAATAGTTTGGCCCTGTACATTGATCCCTGAGGCTGTTCTTTCCTTAACAATATTAATCGCATCTTCGATATATAAGTTGAAAACTAGAGGTGACAATGCACATCCCTGTCTCACTCCCTTCCGGATATCTACTTCCCTTTGTTCCTGCTCACATTCTATAACTGCCTTTTGCTCTTTGTAGAGATTGTGTATTATTCTTCTGTCCCTGTATTTCATCCCTACCTTTCTCAGCACTTCGAACATCTTCCCCCATTTTACGTTGTCGAAGGCTTTTTCTAAATCTACAAATCCTATATAGACGTTCTTTCTCTTTTCTATCATTTTTTCTATAATTACTCGTAAAGCTAGAATGGCCTCGCGCGTTCCTCTATTTCGTCTAAATCCGAACTGATCTTCTCCTAATATTTCTTCCGCCTTTTTCTCCATCCTTCTTTGCACAATTCTAGTTAAAATTTTTGACGCATGGGAAGTTAAACTGATAGTTCTAAAATTTTCGCATCTATCCGCGCCTTTTCTTTTTGGCAAAGCTACTATGATGTTCCGTTTGTAATCTTCTGGAATCTCGCCTGTCAGGTATATGCGACTAACTAATTTAAATAAACGATCTATTACCTCTTGACCTGCGCACTTTAAGATTTCTGCCTGCAAGCCATCTATACCTGGTGCTTTATTATTCCTTAAACTTTTTAGTGCTATCTCAAACTCTTCTCTCATTATAGGACTCCCTAGGTTATCCCCCTCTACACTGCTTTCGCTTTCTAATATATCTTGCACTTCCTGTCCCGCATATAAGTTTCCTAAATATTCTTTCCACCTATCTGCCTTCTCCCCACTTCCGATTAGGATATCTCCTGCCTCATTTCTAATGTTTTTGGTACTAGATCCAATTTCTCTAAAATTTCTCCTGATTATTTTATATGCTTCATCAGTCTTTCCTCCTAGCAAAGCATCATCATAAGGTTCTCAGTCCGAAGACTGGTTGGACGCGTACCTCCATTCTTTTCTATCCTGAGCTAACCTACGCATTTCCCTAAAAGTAGAACATCCTACATCCCTAACTATTTGAGAGCAGTAGTCTAATCTAGGCCTACCCCTACCTCTTTTTATTCCTATCTCTGACTCTAGTATGTCGCGAACTATTCCTTCGTGTCTTAGAAGGTGTCCTACCATCCTATCTCTCCTACTCTTTATTGTTTTCCATACCTTTCGCCTTTCGCCTTTCCCCAACTCTTTCTAATACTTCCCTATTGCTAACCTTATCTATCCACGGTATCTTCATCATGCGTCTGTAACACCACAGTTCAAACGCTTCTACTCTTTTTCTATCCGCTTCTCCTATTGTCCAAGTTTCGCACCCGTATAATGCCGTACTCCATACATACGACTTTAAGAGTCTCTTCCTAGTCTCTATATTAACCGTTCTCGAACATAACAGTTGTTTCTTTTTGTTAAACGCAACTCGTCCCTGCGCCATTCTTTGTTTTATATCTTTAGTGCTCCTACCGTCTTGGGTTATTTTACTTCCTAAGTAGCAGAAATCCGCGACCTCCTCTATCTTCTCATTTCCTATTCGTATTTCAATTTTAGTTCTATTTTCACTCCATCTACATACCAAAATTTTAGTTTTCTTTTTATTGATTTTCATGCCATAGCCCTGTGTCAAAACTGCTTCCATTTCATTCAAAGCCGCTCCTAATTCTTCTTTGCTAGATGCTAACACTGCTATATCATCCGCAAATCTGAGCATGTTAATAGTTTGGCCCTGTACATTGATCCCTGAGGCTGTTCTTTCCTTAACAATATTAATCGCATCTTCGATATATAAGTTGAAAACTAGAGGTGACAATGCACATCCCTGTCTCACTCCCTTCCGGATATCTACTTCCCTTTGTTTCTGCTCACATTCTATAACTGCCTTTTGCTCTTTGTAGAGATTATGTATTATTCTTCTGTCCCTGTATTTCATCCCTACCTTTCTCAGCACTTCGAACATCTTCCCCCATTTTACGTTGTCGAAGGCTTTTTCTAAATCTACAAATCCTATATATACGCTCTTTCTCTTTTCTATCGTTTTTTCTATAATTACTCGTAAAGCTAGAATGGCCTCGCGCGTTCCTCTATTTCGTCTAAATCCGAACTGATCTTCTCCTAATATTTCTTCCGCCTTTTTCTCCATCCTTCTTTGCACAATTCTAGTTAAAATTTTTGACGCATGGGAAGTTAAACTGATAGTTCTAAAATTTTCGCATCTATCCGCGCCTTTCCTTTTTGGCAAAGCTACCATGATGTTCAGTTTGTAATCCTCTGGAATCTCGCCTGTCAGGTATATGCGACTAACTAATTTAAATAAACGATCTATTACCTCTTGACCTGCGCACTTTAAGATTTCTGCCTGCAAGCCATCTATACCTGGTGCTTTATTATTCCTTAAACTTTTTAGTGCTAGCTCAAACTCTTCTCTCATTATAGGACTCCCTAGGTTATCCCCTTCTACACTGCTTTCACTTTCTAATATATCTTGCACTTCCTGTCCCGCATATAAGTTTCCTAAATATTCTTTCCACCTATCTGCCTTCTCCCCGCTTTCGATTAGGATATCTCCTGCCTCATTCCTAATGCTTTTGGTACTAGATCCAATTTCTCTAAAATTTCTCCTAATTATTTTATATGCTTCATCAGTCTTTCCTATTTCGAACTTATTTTCCACTTCTTTGCACTTATCATCGATCCATTGCTCTTTCGCTTTCCTACATTTCCGAATAATTTCCCACTTGATCGCCTTATATCTTTGTTTCCCTATTTCATCTAACCTATTTTTATATTTGCGCCTTTCCTCTATTAGACTCACAATATGTTTTGTTATCCAGGGTTTCCTACTTTCATTCTGTTTATGACCCAAAATATCCTTAGCTGAGGAAACTAAACTATTTTTAATGCAATTCCATTCTTCCTCTATGTCCCTAACAATATTTTCGCCCGCGCCCTTTAGTACTTCGTTTGTCTTTTTCTCGAACTTATCGCGCGTATCATCATCTTTTAGTTTCTCTGGGTCAAGATACCTTCTTCCGCTTCGTTTTTTCAAAATCTTAAATTTAAGATTGGCCTTCATAACGACTATATTGTGATCACTATCTATATCTGCTCCTGGATAACTTCTACAATTCCTAACTTGATTTCTAAATCTTTGCCTAACAAGAATGTAATCTATTTGATATCTCCCTAGGTCTCCTGGCATCTTCCACGTGTAGCGTCTCCTAACATGATGGTGAAATAGAGTGTTCGCGACCGTTAAGTTATGTTTATCGCAGAACTCTATCAGTCTCACTCCCCTATCGTTCCTATTGCCTAATCCAAAGGGACCAACTATTCCGCCCTCTCGCCCTGTGCCTACGACTGCATTGAAATCTCCTATAATCATTAAATTTTCGTGTCCTCTCACAAAATCTAGCACATGTTCAATATCACTATAAACTGCCTCTACGACCTCATCACTGTAGTTAGAAGTGGGCATATATACCTGTATTATTACTGTTTTTACAGGTTTCGAATCTAACCTAACCATAACTACCCTGTCACTTTGCTGTAAGAAATTTTCTACACTCTGCCCTACTTTTTTCCGCATAACAATTCCTACTCCCGAATTTCCTCCTACAGATCCTGTGTGTATTACTCTAAAATCTCCGCTCCAGAAGTCTCCGGCTTCTGGCCATCGCACTTCACTAATACCTACTACGTCTAATGCTAACCTATCCATCTCAATTTTCAAATTCTCTAACTTTCCTACTTGTTTCATGCTTCTAACATTCCACGCTCCGACTCGTGAGATGTTACACTTATCATTTCTGATGACTCCCCCCGAAGCAGTCCCCGCCCGGAGATCCGAATGTGGGACTATTTTACTTCCGGAATATTTTACTCCAGAAAGTGCCATCATCATAAATTCGAAGTACGCTGTACCAGGGATATAATAATGTGGTGGTTTCCCGTTGCCTTCCACATCGCAGTAGTGTGTATCACAGTGCCATACCGACCCTCAAGATCTCTGCCACTATGATTACTGAAAGAGCTGCTGCCCCCTTTCAGGGACTTGATTTAGTCTGGCTTCTCAAATAAAAACCCCTCCAATATGGTTAAACCTATGGTTCGGCTCTTTAGATCATTGAAGCGCGCAAGCCATCCCACCCGTCCCAGTATTACTAGAACTGCGTCAAGGTACAAGTCCTTTGGGTAGCTAGCAAAGCATGGGCACGTTAAAATAAGTAAAGAATATTTTCATCGAGGCATTATGTTTCCTCCATCGCTAACTTGCTTTTCCAACAACTGAGTGATCAGTAGGCCTGCGCGATATTGAAAATTTGATATCGAATATCGATATCAAAAAGATATCGATATATATCGATATATCGAAATATCGATATATTTCGATATATCGAAATATCGATATATCGATATATCGAAATATCGATATATCTAAATATCGATATATCGAAATATCGATATATCGAAATATAAATATATCGATATATGGATATATCGATATATCGACATATCGTTATATCGACATATCGGCATATCGAAATATTGAAATATCGATATTTTGATAGATACTCATACAGTGCGTGTCCAAAAAAGTGTGCAACAGGAGGAAAACTCTTATATTGATTTCTTAGAAAACTGTCCAACGTAAAAGTTTGTGCGTAACTAAACGTAAGACGAATAATATCAAAAATTAGGCAGAGTTGCTAGGTTCCCACACGACCGCATGCATTATGGAAGAAGCTATTCATTTCTGTTTTAGAATATGTATTTACCCCTACCCAGTAGGGAGACCCAATATGTCCGCCACTGCCTCTATCAATCAGAAAGAAATATTCCGTGCTCATTATGAAACGTCTTACTCCTGCCTGTAATTGTCACACTTTCCATTTTGATGTAAGTAGTCCATTAATTCTTCTCCAAAATAAGACAAATTTTAGGGTGGGAGTAATTTATTGTCACCTGAAGACTTGGCTGCATGTTGAAGGATAATAAGACAAAGCGAAAACTTCAGGTCACAAACAATATTGAATTCAGTGGCGTGATTAGAATTTGGGGCCTCCCCACTCCGCCAGCAATACTTGAAAGGAGGCCCCTTAGTTTGAAAAATGGCTACGATTTTTTATTGTAGTCATATAACCAAAAATAAGACAAAACATTGTTTCGTTCTGAATGACCAGGGTAACCAAAGACAACTGGTTTCCTCCTTTTTAGGACTCGTCAGTGCGGTACAGCTCTATATATTAAGAACGAAACATACTTATATACCGACTTCATGAATTATTTATGAGATTCTAATAATACTGGATAGTTCCAACAGTGTTCGGGCAAGTACCATACCAGGTGGCTGTCCTGTACATTTAGAGCAAAATAATGTTTGATCTGATCTATTTATTCTAAGCAAACCTTGTTCGCTATTCGTATGTACTATTATCAGCAAAAGTGGTGTTAGTTCCAGTTTGCGATGCGAATCGTTTGTGCCGGACGTTGTTATGTTTTCGTCAGCCCCGCTCCCCATAGACGATGTGATTTTTCGTTATCCGATCTCGATACTTTGATGAATGCCCTTTGTTTACTAGTGCAAGGCTAACTCATTTGTTGTCATTCAAATAAAATTGTTTAGATCCGCCTTCAAAACTTTAATTGGCGGACAGTTGCTAAGGTTTTTTTTACCTCAGAACGTAATTGGTTATGGCATTTTAAGCGGAATTGAACCGTAAAGTGGAAGACCACTTTTGCTGTTAATAGTACATAGAGACACAATGAACTGATACTGATACTGGAGGTTATACCTCTTGAATTTAGTTTCAAAACAACGCTTCTAATCTAAAGAATTATTCAGCTATTCTTCAAGTATGCTTCAAGTTAGGGCATAGTTAAAGGATTGAAATTGTATCCTACATGCGGCATAAAATTAATGTAATTTCAGTCACTTTCACATTGCAACTATGTTTTAGGTTTTACTGTTGCAAACTTTACTTGGAAAAACTCGACGTAGGCTCAACGATTTCCGGTACCAGAAGTTATTAAAATCATTGTAAAACGTCGACACCGCGCTAAATCGATATATCTAAATATCGATATATCGAAATATCGATATTTCGATATATCGACATTCCGGTATCGTTATTCGATATATCGATATATCGATATCAATATCGATATATCGAAAAAAGTCGCAGGCCTAGTGATCAGCCGCTCTGCCTTATTTCCTTGAAGATCACGGTCATTAATTTCACTTGTCCAGTTAGGTTAGGTCTTGTTTTCTCCAATAAAAAGAGGACCGCTCATCTTTGTCTTCTAGAATCCCAATCAATTTTCTGGAAAAACTGCTTAAAATGTGTGAAAAAGCATTTTAAAATGTTACAGAATTCTGAACTGCCAATAAGAACACTGATATAATTTGTTTTGACATATAATATATTTGACAAACCCACGGATTTCACAAAAGAATCTGGATATCAAACATGCGGTAGTGGGGATATAATAAAATGGTTTGGGTATATTGTCCGCCATGATGATCTCCTTTTTAGTGATTTTTGTCTAGTGCCTAGTGGGGAACTCAGTATTGTTGTGTCGTAACTGTTTGTCAAATAATGTCAATTGTGTTTTTGTGACCCAGTTTTGATTTGACGTTCGTCGTTTGTGTGCAATCCTATCGTTTTAACAAATTAAACTTGGTGCTTAATATATAGATTTTATTAATTTCATTGTGCAGATACATTTTATTACAAAACATAATTAGCAGTGGTTGACAGGGTGCATTTCAAAAGTTTGTTTTCATTATTTTTTCATCATGGTCCATTGTTTTGTATTAGGTTGGAAAAATGCTCATAAGAATACCAAAGGGAGAAATATGTAAGCTAATTGCTAAATTGTTTTTGGCCAGTATCTAATCAGTAGCCATAGATCATATATAACTATATGAATATAGGTGGTAAATACCTAAATGTTTCTAGGAATCTAGCCATTGCATTGGTCGATAAGTGTAAATAAACTTTTCTTTCAGTATTCCAAAAAAAGCTGTAGGCAAGGAGTGGTTGACATTAATTGGCAGAAGCGCAGAGACATTTTTAATCAATCAACGAATATGTTCTGTACATTTTGCAAACTTAATTTTCTTGCATGACAGTAGGTACCTATTTCAAAACTACACATACAGTGTACCGTTTTTATTGGCTGACAACAAACTTTCGTTCAAAACCGAAACGTATCTGATAGAATAATTTGTCTAATTACAGCTCAGTATTATGAATGCCCACTTCTGAAAGTAGGTGATCGTAAGCTGATTTCAATATTCACACAAAAGAACAATCTTACTAATGACATATCAAAACATAAACAACAGCTAATATGAACAACTACACATTTTGCATAAAGAACAAAACTTGAGCTGCCCACACTAGTGCCTGTGAAACTACTGGTCTGTAATTCAACACCTCCATAGACTAATCTATGACACCTCGGTACCTAGGTGTATTATGTATTGAATAAACTGGTTTTGCAGAATAATTCTCAGCCTCAATCTCAAATGATCTTATTTACATAAATAAATTTGGTGCTATTGCTGTACTCTAAGATAAATGTTTAAAAATACTAATAATTTTTTCACTATTATACTTAATAAAATTGTTACCAGTAACTGTTTGCATTATTTCATACTACATAATAATATTTAACTTGATAATTTTTTTGGAATTATGCCTGGCTTTATTCCATTCAATTTCGTTGGCGCGTGAAGTTAATCCTCCAATGAAAGCGGAAAGCAGTAGCTCTGTTATTGGTCGGCGGTAACCAATCAAAAGGGAACTCAACATGGCGGCCAATATGGCGGCCTGTATACCCAAGTCTGTTTCTGATGCTAACTAGATATCTATATATATTTTAAAATCTGTGGACAAACCCCAACATACTACTCAGGTAACCGTGACGTCAGTAACCACTATCTAACCAGGTTACATTGTAAGCCGCGCACAAGTGACAGCTGGAGGGCACACATTTGTTTGTTTTGAAGCTTATTGGAGGGAAGAAGAGGATGAATAACAAAGCAGATGTTTGTGTTACCATTTGGCACCAAAGAAGGGACGTAACTTAAACTTAGTCGCTTTACGCCGAGAATTGAATGAAAATTCTTAAAATGATACGCCTGGTTACACCATTGCAAACGTTGTTTCGTTATTTTGAGTTAAATTACATGAACTCTAAACATCACCACTTTGTTTGGCACCAAATCTGTTCAAATTTTGGTAACACTCACGTGCATAACGTTGTTTATCCATGCCGTTGATCAATCAACGTCCATGCTCTGTCCTCCAACAGAAAATGGCGGCCTGTCAAAATCAGGCCATTCTAAAACAGTCAATTTTTATACTATGGTTATCTATAGTAGTTATCCGTAATTCTTACTTTTGATTGTGATAACTGATAAGACGAGTATTATTGTTCAATTTATGACTGAACGATTTGTAATTGTTCCAATAAATTCGTAGTTCCAATTTATTTTTGTTGCATATCGATTTTCAAGTCCCTTCTCGATTCCCGAATTTTTAGCTGTTCTGTGTAGTGTTGGGCTATTCGATACGAATTTTAAATCGGCATATCGATTTCATAAAATTATTCTAATGCACAACAAGAGTGGCGCGTCACAAACGTCAGATTTTCATTCCAAAGAAAACAAAGCCACGTGCTTTCTGACGTTTTAACCTAACCTCCGAAATATAATTATAGTTCTTTTCAATTTCTTACACGTAAGCCCAGCTCACAAATTAAAAATAAACTGTTTTCACTGCAAATCGTCAACTATATTGCAAAAACTAGTTTAAGATGTTGTAAATAATATCGATAAACGTCAAATGGCACGTGCTTTTGTTTTGTTTGGAATGAAAATCTAACGTATGACGGAGGCACTTATATCCTGTATTGGAAAAATCAAGGATAACAATAAATTAAACATACGCTTTAATTATTAGTTAATGGTACATATCTACAGATGTAAATCATATTCTGAGAGCATTTCTTGCTCATCATCATCTTGTAAACTTACTCCAGTCAGTTTCTCAACAACAGAGAGTCGGGGTATTCCTTTATCTTTTCTAGGTTTTCGCTCTTTTTTAACTTTCTTTTCTTCGGAATGTATTTTCTTTATATGCATTTTCAATTTTTCCTAAAAATTCGATATCGTAAAATACAAATCAATTCTTAAATTAAATAAACCTACTTTACTTGACAACATATTGCCACATGAAGTGCATAGTGCTTCTTGCTCCTTCATTCCTTTATGCGTAACATTTATGTGTTTGTTCAAATTTTTTCTATAAAAATAATGCTTGCTACAGTTTTCATAACGACAGTAAAACGTCTCTCGATTTTCTTCGTGTATTTGTGAATGCAGAGTTAAATTGTGTCTTGTTGCAAAAACTTCTTTACAAACATTACACTGATACTCTGTAAACATTTTCTTAACGTAATTAAATCGTATAAATAACAATATACCCATATCATTACTTTGACAACGACTTTCTCTTCTATGGGCTAGAAGAACTGTCCACCTATTAAAAACTTTCCCACAGTTACAAAAGTACTTCTTGTGATTCCGTTGATGTTTATCGTAAGTCTTCTTTGTGGTAAATTTGAATTCGCACTTGTCACAGCTGCAATTAAATCTTTATAAGTACGAAAATCCCCAATGAGCTAAAAATCGCAAAACTTCGGTCCAACCTACCTAAACGGAGGCACGCCCGTATGAATAAAACTATGTTCTAATAATACATCCCGCTTTTTAAATGTTAATTGACAATCGGTACAAGAATATGCATTATTGTTCAGCGGATTGTGAAACCGCTCGATGTGTTTATTCAAGTTCCACTTGTTTGAAAATAGGCCTTGGCATATCGGGCATTCTACTTTCTCATTTGTATTTCCGTGACTTACTTTTTTATGTCGCAATAAATGGGACGAGTTTGTGTACGATTTCTCACAACCTGATTCATTGCAAATAAAAGGGCGCTGCAAATTTTATAGTGGTTATACAAATCTATAGTAAATTATCAAATGATAATTTACTTCATCGTTATGCTTACGAATGTGGTATGTTAATTTATTTCTTTTAGTAAATGAGGCGTTACAACCTTCTTCCAGGCATATAAACTTTCTTTCGGGTTTTGTTGGTTTTATTTCTTTCTCAAATTCCATTTTGTTGGTCTACTAGTTATAAAAAGTGCAGAAGCAAGTTACATCTTTTATTATTATATCACTTGTTCCTTCACATAACATCAATCCTTCCTTCTTTCATAGTATTTGACTTTTGACAGGTTGACCAATAGACACATTAGTAGATCACTATATCGTTTGAGACATTGGAACTACACTTGTAAAATTGAAACTTGACCTTGGCGCCATTTTTACCTACTTTATCTGCCAAACAACATAACACAAGAATTCTCAGTAAAGTGCTTAGATGAGAGAAGTGTATGGATTCGCAACGTCCGATCTTTGCCGTGCACGTGAGTGTTACCGAAATTTCAGCATGTTTGGGGCAAACAATGTGAAGAAACTAGGTTACTGCTTAGAATTCATGTAATTTAACTCAAAATAACGAAAGCAGCGTTTGAAATAGCGCAATTAATCATATCATTTTAAGAATTTTCGTTCAATTCTCGGCGTAAAGGGACTAAGAAGTTTAGGTTACGCCCCTTTTTTTTGGTGCCGAATGGTAACAGGAACAGCTGCTTTGTTATTCCTCCTCTTCTTCCCTCCTCTAAGGTAAATTGCTTAGATGAGGGAAGAGTATGGATACATAACGCCCGACCTTTGCCGTGCACGTGAGTGTTACCAAAATTTGAGCGTGTTTGGTGCCAAACAAAGTGATGAAACCAGGTTACTGTTTAGAATTCATGTAATTTAACTAAAAATAACGAAAGCAGCATTTGAAATAGTGCAATTAGCTATATCATTTTAAGAATTTTCGTTCAATTCTCGGCGTAAAGAGACTAAGAAGTTTAGGTTACGCCCCTTTTTTTGGTACCGAATGGTAACACAAACATCTGCTTTGTTATTCCTCGTCTTCTTCCCTCCTCTAAGGTGTATACTATATTTCACAAGAAACCACAATATTTTGATTAGCACATTGTAGTTATCTAAATATGTGCCATAGATAAAGGAAGAGTAGGGATCAATGATGCTCGATCGTTGACGTCCATGTGTGCGTTTTCAAAATTTGAACACATTTGATGTTTGGTGCTAAAGTGGTGAAAGGTGACACCAGGTTAAAAAAAATATCTTTCGTGACGGGACACCAGATACAACACATGGAATGCAAGATTTTGTAAATTACAGCAAATTTTAAAAGAAAAAAGGAAAAGGATCCGCTTGGGTTCGAACAAAAACTTCCCTCGCGTCTTGAAACTTCCAGCGCGTTTTGTGACTAAGTCAAGCCTGTTGCTTGCAAAACAGGGAGTTTAACAGTCTATTAAAGCCCATGAAAGTGAAAGTGACCTACTTGGCAAAACAAAGTTGGGTTATAAATAAACGCTTCGGCAAGATATAGGTTCGATTTTACAAAGAATCCAACACCGGATTAAGTCTGACACCGGCTTTGTTGTTATACTACAACCAATCAGAAAGTCGGTATCATAGGAACGAAGCCGGTGTCATACTTAATCCGGTGTTAGATTCTTTGAAAAACCGAGCCATGATCATGGATGTTCTGCGTTTATTTATATCCCAACTAGGTTTGGCCAATGCAAAGTTTTAGCGTGCTATTATTCCCTTGTCTTCATTAGTAATCGCGGATTTTCTTTAAAGAAATACCATTCTTGACCGCGCACCAGACACAACACATGGAATGCAAAATTCTGTAAATTACAATAAGCTTTAGAAGAAAAAAGAAAAAGGATCCGCTTGGATTCGAACAAAAAAGCCCCCCGCGTCTTGAAAGTGCTCGGGCCTCTCGCCGCTGCGCCAAACCTATTGCTTGCAGCTTGCAGGAAGTTTAACAGGTCCGCCAAGCGCGTGGAAGTGGCCTACTTGGCAAAACCTAGTTGGGATATAAATAAATGCGTGGCCTAACGAAAGTTTGACGTAGGCACTTTAGACACCATTTGCGTTTGGCGATTGGTGTTCTCTTTTCTTCTACCTACAATTAGGGATGGCAAAATATTTTCATATATCGATATGTTGTATCATATAATATATTGAAACGATATATCGATACGTACGATATATTGCAAAGAAAATATCGATATGTTTTTTAATTACAATAATCTGTTTACCAAAAGCTAGGTGCAACAGACAGGAATAAAGCGTGCTAATTCCCTTGTTTTCATTAGTAATAGCGGATTTTCTTTAGAAATACCTTAGTGGCGGGACACTGGACACAACACATGGATTGCAAAATTCTGTAAATTACAACAAACTTTATGAGAAAAAATAGAAAAGATTCGCTTGGAGTCGAACAAAAACTCCCTGCGCGTTTTGCTACTGACCCAAGCTCGTTCCTTGTTTAGCATGAAGTTAAGCAGTTTATTAAAGCGAGTGAAAGTGGAAGTGACCTACTTGGCAAAACCTGGTTGGGATATAAATAAACGCCCAACAGAAAGCAGCATCGTACAGCATATTGCCACTAATATCACTTTATAACCATGTAATTTCAGTTTCTGCTTTTCTCAAGGTAATGTCTGATGTGTGTATATTTTGTGTAAATTTTAAAATGTCACGTCTTTGACAGAAAACGGAAAGTAAACTTTTCAATATATCGAACTGATATATCGATATATTTATCGATAGATTAGAACATTAAAAACGATATAAATATATCGATATATATGACTGCATTTATCGATATTTTGAATATATCGATATATTTTTGCCATCCCTACCTCCAACAGAAAATGGCGCCTGTCAAAATCAGGCCATTCTAAAACAGTGAAACAGTTTATTAACATGGCTTTACCTGTAGTAAATAAGCTAAGAAACGTGGTTATAAAAGTGAATTGCCCTTTAAACATCCTCCAAACAAATTATAAGTTAATACATTCTTCTACGAAATTTTTTGCCTGGGCGGGTGAGGAAAGTAAAAAGAATAAATGGCTCGAGTACAATAACAAAATATATCCCCCACAATCCGCTGAAGAAACAGTGAGACCAGCCGTAAGATTTCTATTTTATGCTCTGCACATATACAAGCGTTAAACTTACAGTACGTCTGCCATCAAAGATTGAACATAAAATACAGTCCATGGAAAATGTGGTACATAGCTTGCCTGGTACGAGGCATGTCGGTAGATGAAGCGATTAAACAACTCAAATTTGTTAAAAAGAAAGGTGCTAAAGACGTTCGAGAAGTCATAGAAGATGCTAAAGAGCTGGCAGTTAAAGAACACAACGTAGAGTTTTCTAGTAATTTATGGGTCGGTATGTAAAAAGCAGTTTTTAAGAAAATGAATTTATTCTGTAGAAATTAAACTAACTTTTCAGCCGAGTCATTTGTGGGTAAAGGAAGAGTTATAAAAGGCATAAGACGCCATGCAAGAATGAGAGCAGGTTTGGTGGAATATTTCCATTGCCATTATTTTGTTAGATTAGAAGAGGGTGCACCGCCTAAACATTATTACGCTTCCCATCCGAAGGAGCCACATGAACAACTTAGTGATTGGCTGGCTCAAATGCGCAAGAGAAAGATCATTAATTCTTTGTAATTTGTTACTGAATTAAAATGAAATTGTATAGTTTTACTGTTTATTTATAAATTAGATAAAATTACTGCTTATACTTTGATTGAACTTCTGGTGGTATATAATCTTCTTCAACTGTACTCTTCTGCTTTTTCTTTTTTGTCGTAGTTTCCTTTTCAAGTTCTACTTTTTGTGCCTCTTCAATTTCCAATTCAATTTTCTCTTCATTTTCAAAGAACCATAATTTAGTTTCTTTTTCTTTCAAATCTTGAAGTGACTGATCAACTTCAGCTAATCGTCTTTGTGTCTGCAGAGTTTCGTTTTGTTTTTCTAAAGCTTGTTTTCGTTCATTTATCCATTCATCAAATAATTTACATTGAACTGATATGTCTTTTTCAGTTACTGATCTTTCTGCTTGTTTAACTCTTTGCATTAGGGTGCCTTCAACATCTATTTCCTCAGCTTCAAGTTTTTGTAGTTCAGAAATAATGTCGTGATCATTTGGCAATAACTTGATTAGTTCGGTACAAAACTTGTTGCCGCTTTGAAGCAAATCCTTTACAGTTTCCTTGGCCTGTTCAACTTTGTCGTACAAAGCCAAACCGACTACGTAAAAAGACTTATCCAAAACGTTGTCTCTCCCTTTTGTTAAAGCAACTATAGTTTTACCAACTATCTTTAACGGGTCTCTCAAATCAAAATGATCATCGAAATACGGATTCCTCAAGTATTTAATTCTTATTTTAACTTCTTCTTCGGGTTCTTCAGGTTTTGGGTACTCGGGCCATCCGTGTGGATTCAACAAAAATTTGTAGCAATGTAAAAGAGCAAAATCTCTAAATAATTGCTGGTCTACATCTTCTTGCAGCATTAATTGGCTGGCAACACGAGCCCCAGAAACAAACTCCCCTTTCTTCCAAAATATGTCCAACAATAAATTTGCCGTGTAATGGTCCAAGAATATTCCATAATTTATTCTATCATCTAACACTTCCAACAGTTTTTCAGTAAAATTAAACTGCACTAAATATCGCACAACTGCATGATGCGTAGAAGTCAGCGTATTACTCGTGTCAGCACTCAAACGTAACTTATGTACCACATCTAAAAGTTCTCCAACAAATATATCTTCTTTTGCCGCATTTACAAATACATCTACATCAACAGCGCTCATATATTGGGTTTTTTGAAATCTCTGATCCAATGCATGGTAGAATTCGTCCAAGTTTACTTTTTGCAAAAGTGTGTCATTTAAACGTTGCTCCCAGACTTCGTTGCAGTAATATGCTGGAGATATGATTGTTCTCGTTATATTTTTGTTTACAATTCTTGCAGTTTTATGGAAAAATTTAACTATTCCCAACATCTTAGCGCACTCGTTTACCACCTTCCACCACAGATGATAGCTAAAGAGAGGTTAGGTTTATGTAGGGTCCCTATATATAGGGACCCTAGGTTTATGTGTTTACAACTATTTCAGTTGATCAGCTGAACTACTATGCTGAGATTAGTGATGGGGGAGCAAGATCAAGATTACGATGCATTCATGGAAATAGTTATTTAAGGAAAACGCATGAGCTTAGCGAGTGCGTTAATTGCCAAGATTATTAATCGTTTTTTAATATACCAGTTAGTTACAAAATTTTCTCGTCGACTTTAAGGTAAAATGTTAGTAGACATCTATTTAACCAACGTTTTACGATTTCAAAAATTACAAACTTGACAGTAGTCATGGGTAACTCGTAAAATTTTCGCGATCTGACTCTTCAGTTCAGCTCACAGATGGCGAGCCGCAGAACTGAACCGTTTCAAATGAGTCACATGGCTCGCAAACAGACGATACTCGATACAGCTTTCGCGACTCGGGAGCCAAGACGCACCCGAGAGCTGCATGCAATGCAAAGCATAATTATCCGTTCTATATTTTCGATTCGTACTTTACAGGCTGATTTAGTTTTTTTACCATTCATTATGTATGTTATAATTAAGGTTATAATGAAAAAAAAATTATTGTTTTTCACCACCACGCTTTATTTTACTTTTATTTTGTATTTCTGTTCCTGTACTTATTATTTTATTACCTACATAAATTCTACATTATAAGATAAAAATGTAGCTGTAACCTACAAATACAAAACACGAAAACACTGCAAATGCACAATGAATACAACTTTCCCATCTTTGAATCAACGCGTAGTCACAGAGTATGCAGCACCGCAGCAGCAGCCGAGCCGAGATAAATAAATGAGTAGACAGAAGCACTGAGCCACAGGACCCGCGGAACCGCGAGCTGCGGCATCCAGCCATTTCATCCAGCATGACACACACATCGACTTCCAAACCCCTTATCAACGAACTACGCGCGCTGCGCGCTGTTGTTGCGAACCGCGAACCGCGAGCCAAATGCGCCGCGATGCGGATCTCTTCAGCTCAAGCAGCGAACCAGATCTTTGAGCCGGTTCGATAAAGAGTTACCCATGACTACTTGACAGTGACAGAAGATGTTGATGACAGGAAAACTTGATTTTGCTATTTAATTTTATGTATGTTTGGTTGCCTATGGAACTAAAATAGTTTTTAATAAATAAATCATTCATTACTAGGGGTCATAAATTAACGATTTTGTATCTTTTACTTAATCATATTTATAAATACACTGTCGATGGAAATATTAATCTATATGTACGCCAAAGAGTAACGGCCAATGAAAGAAAAAAAACATTAATTGAAATGAAGTAGTCTTTCAATTTTTGACGAAAAATGTTCAAATAAACTAAATCGATTCTATGTGTTGAATGTGCATCCCTAAGTAATATTGTTTATCCCTTAATTGCTGTAGTTCCTTTGGACATGGGCAGCGTAGTTCACGTAATAGCATATGGCATGGCATTATAATCTACTGTCAGTGTCATACCAGACTCCATATATTATTTTTGATTCTCTTACGATTAAGATAATTTGGTATTTCACCTTATTTACTCTTTAAAATGGAAGAAGTGGACAGAATAATAATAGATTCGTTAAGACACTTGCATTGGTATGAGTGTAATCGTTGATTTAAATATTTCTATCTGGTACAATATAATTTTAGTGCCAACAAATTTGTCTTTTATTTCAGTGATATAGATGAAAATATAACAAGTTTGAAACAATTTCATCCGGATATGATTGCAAATTCGATATCGTCTTGCTTGGAAGCAATAATTCCCAACTCGACATTCCCTCACAAGTTGCCCCCTTCAATGAGTCTGCGCCTTAAGGTAGCTACAAATTTAACCGAGCAAATCTATAATTTAGGCTTTCGAGGTGATATGGGCTATCAGTCTATATTATATTGTAACGAAATAGAAATCAGGAGGGTGTTAATGTATTTAATTGAACGGTTGCCTCGCGAAACCATCAAGACATCAGCTGACGAAATTGGATATGTACCGCGTTTAGTAAAAGATATAGAGACACGATTAAAACTTGCGATACAGAAACCGTGGGTGCCTTCTGCAGCTTTATTCCAGGGCGGTAGGGACTGCGGCGAACTATTTTTGCAACAGTCATTCGGAGATAGCTGCACACTTCAAACAAATTGCTTGCAGATACCGAGTGTGCAGATGAATGCATCGGAAGGTAAGCAGAATATTTACGATTACCCTGTTATGACTCACCTTGTGTGATCGGTTTTTTTGTAAGAATTACGACAGTATTGGGTACGTAACTTGTCCGACGTCACTAAGCAATGTGCTCCAAGTCGACTGATTCAGTCACTACTTTTCGATGATGTTAGATTCGACCAAAATCACTTATTCGCCACCGTTGAGAAATTATCAAATCAAACTCATGCATATGAAGTTAGTTTGGATACTGAAGAACAAGCTGTAGTCAATTCTCCGTTAATCAATTTAAAAACGCAGAATAACAGTGTTAAGGAAGTTCAGTTGTCTGAAATGGGAAATTTGGTTAAAGAAATTCGAGAAAGCAAGAGCGAATTAGTGACTTTACGAGACAGTCTTCTTCAGTCAGAGAGAAAACTACAAGAGGCAAGTGAATACACGATAATTTTAGTACAGGTGCTGAAATATGTATTTTTATTTTAGATTCAGAGTTTGCAAACAGAACTTGATGAATCTCTAAAAGAAACAGAACAGAAAGTTAAAGTAAAGTCAAAAACTTTAGCGATATTGTCAAAAGAAGAAAACGTGGAGAAACTAAAAAATTTGATAGAGAATGGTAAAGAGCGTCTGGTAGATCTTGCCGCTCAGTGGACCGAGGTGCAATCTCCATTACTCGAACAATACAGAAATTTAAAAAACAATCTCAGCATCGAGGAATTGAAAATACAACAAGAAAATGCAAAATTGGATAGTTTGAAGGAGACTAATCGTCATTTACAAGAGGATTTAAAAGATAAAGTCAGCTTAGAACAGAATCTGATCGAGAAATGTGGGAAATTGCCTAAAAATAGCACCAGGTGATTATTGAAACAGTGGCAACTTGTGGGTAGGGAACATACGAATTGGGGCAACTAATTCTCTATTAACATTTTTAGATCAGCACATACCAATAGAATTTTAGAAATAATAGGGAACATTAAAAAGCAAAACGAAGAAATTCAGAAAGTCTTGCAAGACACTAAAGAAGTCCAGAAAGAAATTAATACTCTTAATGGGCAGGTAGATCGATCGTTTACTTTATCGGATGAACTGATATTCAGAGTAAGTTTTGCATATACATAGAATTTATGTCACGACTATGTTTTTATCCAGTCCATTGTATAGACTGCAATCGAAGATATTAATTAATTTGCGTGAGATACAGCAGGCATCAAATGTGATGGCGAGAACCCGCGCAGGGTTCGGTACTTAAAATAGCCCGCTCCTTAGTATAATCTTACTGTAGTTGTCTATAAAGGCCTAGTGTTATAGATCCCTTCGCTAGAATTACCGATCGCCTTTACTAGCTTCCCGGTAGATGGCTCTTCGAGTACCATATTGTTGAAAATTACGTCGATTATTCTGGAAACATTTTCCATTGTCCACAAGAGACAAGACTCGACTAGTTCTAGTTCAGGCTCTGAATTTGATAAGGCCCATAGTATTTCAAATACAAATAATTCACATATACATCAACATAATAATTACCTAAGGTGGCGCGGCCTTAAAAGAACAATTCATTTATGAAAAAGCAGAATGCGGATAGATTTTATTGTTGATATGTTCGTTGTGTGCTGTAAACACACCAGACATAGGGTATAATAATTGTAATTTTACTGTGGAGGTGGGTGCAGGGGTGGGCCAGCAAATTTTTATGTGGGCCCTGGCTCACCCCAGCCCCCCCGTAGTTACGTACCAGGTTGTCATCCCCCGAACCAAGGCATAACAACTTCAAAAATAGGGTTTCCATACGTCCGGATTTTCCCAGACATGTTTGGGTTTTTTAGGCGTCTGGGGAGAACCGGCCGGAAATTGTAAATATGTCCGGAAAAATAAAAAATTCGGACTCCACTTTGTCTATTACCTTTATCATCATCCATGACATCTCTAATAATAAAGCGACGCACGAGCATTTCTAAGCCCGATGTTTATTCGGCATAATTTCTTTATGCAACCAGTATGAGTTATGGGGCCTCGCTTGACTACATTCGCGTTAATTTTTCCACCACAACACTTGTTCTTAACTATAAACTATTTCTACCATACTTCGAAGGCGTCAGGCTAGTCCCTCTGAGGTCGGATGGCTAATGTGCTAGCTCTGTAATCAAGATATCCACGGATCAAACCTATCTTGCTGTCGGTTTCTTTTCGTTTGTTACTGTTTTTTGTGTTAACTCCGAATTTATGTTTAAAGTTTTACAACTCAGAATCTTTGTGTCTGGTGTCCCGTCAGATACTCACATTCCAAGAAGACGCAGTTTACAGGCTGCCCAAATCCAACCAAAGACGCATACTGGTTACATTAAAATTACGCGTCCGGGAATACCCAGAGATAGTGTGTCCGAACCCGCCGATCGTGACCGAGCCGTTCTTTATTCTATTTAGAGTAACACGAAATACAGGCATGTTTTATTATTTTTATAAATAAAGAAATAAACTTAAAACTTTAACGGTTTTTATTATCATTTACCCTTTAAATGGCAATAATGTCATAAATGTAGTTAAAACATAAGTATATATTATTACTTTTCGGCAAAGTCCGGTTTTTGTCCGGGTTTCAGCGCTCGTTTATGCTAGATTTAAAAAAAACATATGGAAACCCTATCAAAAAGTACGTACAATTCAATTCAATTTAATTCAAATAATTCGATCCAATTCAAATAATTCAAATTCAGTTTATACAAATTCAATCCAATTCGGCCAATTCAATTTAATTCAAAAATAATTCAATTCGGTTCAGCCAATTCAATCCAAGTATAATTCAATTCAATTTAATTCAAAAATAATTCAATTAATTCGGCCAATTTAATTCAATTCAGCCAATTCAATTTAATTCAACTAAAATGAAATTCAAGCAATTCAATTCAGCCAATTCAACTTAATTCAGTATAATTCAAATGATTCAACCAAATTCAAGTAATAGAGTCCATTAATTAGTTAGGTTATGTTACTCGTTTTGCGCTCTATCCCTCTATCCTACTTCAAAATTCTTAAGGAGCTCTTGTGGGACTTAGATTTTAAACACTGATTACTTAAATGCAGTGCATTTCTTGACAGGGATTCTGCTGCTCTTTCCAGCTGTCACACTTTCAAAAACAACTTAATTTCAGAAATATTTTAAAACGGAGCACAGTAAGTACCTGTTAGAAAAGAACGTATGTCTTGTCTAGACCAGACCATTAACGTTCGAGATTATTTTGACGTTTGTTGCACAGGGTTTGAGGTTAAGTTGTTTATTTTTTCCTTAGATGAGGGAAGAGTATGGATACGTAACGCCCGACCTTTGCCGGCATGTGAGTGTTACCAAAATTTGAGCGTGTTTGGTGCCAAACAAAGTGATGAAACCAGGTTATTGTTTGGAATTCATGTAATTTAACTAAAAATAACGAAAGCGGCGTTTGAAATAGTGCAATTAGTCAAATCATTTTAAGAATTTTCGTTCAATTCTCGGTGTAAAGAGACTAAGAAGTTTTGGTTACGCCCTTTTTTTTGGTGCCGAACGGTAACACAAACATCTGCTTTGTTTAATGGGAGTGACTACTGCTCCGGCCGCCGGCCCCCTGAAATTTTGTTTGAACACGGTCGGGCATGCGCATTACAGAATGTCAACACAATTTGCATTTTGGAGGCGTAAAAAAATAAAGCTGAGAGAACGCATTTTAAACAAAGCCCTTACTTGCCCTCTCGCACCAGACGCACGCATTTTTTGGAAAAAAGATGATGTAAAAACAAGCAAAATATGTCAAACCGCTGCGGGGTCAGAACTCGTCTATCCGTAGGAGAACAAAATGGCAGTTCTGTACGATATCCGCACAACCACCGAGACCGTTGGCGTCACTGGCTGATAACGATATTCTTAAACGTCATTTTATTTACGGACATTAAGTAATGCCCGCGTCCGACCGTATTGGAATAAAATTTCAGGGGACCGCCGGCCGGAGCAGTAGTCACTCCCTTGTTTAATCTTTATTTAATGGGTGGTTTAAGAATTTACTTATATTTAAAAAGTGTAAAATGGAAGAGAAAGTGTTAAAAATTTGTGTTATTAACGACTTCTTCATGGACGTTTTAAATCATCTACTGTACCCTTTGTTTAGTATAGTAAACCAAGTACTGTGCCGGTTCTAGCGCAGACACGCTCGCACTGTAAATGCACCACAAAAGTAGCGCGTCACAAACGTCAGATTTTCATTCCAAACAAAACAAAGCCACGTATTTTCTGACGTTTTAACCTAACCTCTGAAATACAATTATAGTTGTTTTCAAGTTTTTACACGTATGCCCAACACACAAATTGAAAATAAACTGTTTACACTGCAAAACGTCTATAATTATATTGCAAAAACTAGTTTAAGAAGTTGTAAATAATATCGATAAACGTCAAATGGCACGTGCTTTTCTTTTGTTTGGGATGAAAATCGGACGTATGACGGAGGCACTTATATCCTGTATTGCAGTAGTTTGTTGAATTTTACTTTTAAACAAAATGACTGCATAAATAAATGTTTTTATAAGACAAACACCGAAAGAAAGCTTCATAGTAATCGCCATATATTGATTTCATGTTAAGAAATCAGGATGGAAGGTAAAAATAGAATGTGAAGTGCAAGGTCATCTAAGCTCCATTTAAAATGCATTGAAAAATTTTACGCAACTATTCCTGTAAGATAGCGTTTTAAGTTTCGCGCTCTGATTTCGTCGTTTCACAAATGGACTCAATTTGGAGAGTGTACATAACAATATGTAATTCAAAAGTTGTTATCCCCTGGGTACAACTTTATTTGTAGCTCTCGTTTTGCTTTTAGGATGCAAAGAAAGACGAAACCGCTAGAAAAGCGTACAAACTCCTGGCAGCATTGCACAGTCGATACGAAGAAATTCTAAAGGATGTGACAGATTTGGGTTTAATCGAGCGGGAATCTCGTAATTTGCAAGAACAAGTGGAAGCTGAAAATGCTAAGGAGACAAGTGCAAAATTAGAACGCGTTCTGGCCGATATCGAGCAAATCAAGAAAGAAAGCATTCTTCTAATGAACTCGAATTAAGTTTCGTTATAAGCCTTAACATTTTTTTTTCTATAATATATTATTTTAATAATTACATATTTACTTCCACATTAATTTTTCCAGTGTGCGAAGTCTGTAGGTGTTCAAATAAAACGAACTTTAACGATAATATTTTTATATTTTGTAATAAAATATAATAAAATATAGTAAGACGCATTTTACACTTTTTGATGAACAAATGACGGTAAAATATCACTTTGGTATAAAAATAACCCATAACGTCTGCAGCATATAAATATCTGCAAAATATGGCAAAAACATTTGTACTAAAACATCAAAAGACTTATCAGTATTAAACGCTATGAAATATTTTATATATTTACAATGTGTAATTTAATATCAATATACATTACGAACTGTTAATGTTAATCACGGACAATGTTTGTAAGTGCATTCCTTGTCTTTGCAAACTCCTAATAACTCGTACGGACAGTACATTGCCATTGGATCTTCGGCTAAAGCAGGCCTTTAAATACACGTAAATTTGGTTAAAATCGATTAATGGTGCTTTAAACTTACCCTTTCCTACAATCCAAGGGCGAAACATATCTAGGCATCTTTTTTAACTGTTCAACTGCTTTACGCTGTACAAAAACATTTGCGACATCATTTGGATCCAGTATTTGCCCCACTATTTGTTTCTCGCTCTCTTCATTAACCTTTATAGAACTTTCATTCAGCTTTTCAAGAGTAGTATTAGTCTCTTTCTGCGTTTTACAAGGCGTAGAAGTTATTAAAGCTTCCCTTGTACCATCTTCCACTCTGAAAGTCCATCTATCAAGTTCAAACATTCATTCCCATTAAAATCAACAAACCCCTCTTCAATTTCCTTCTTTTTTTCCAACAGGTCTTCTACAATACACTTAAACTGCTGATGAGATGTGTTCAATTTGCTTTTCGCTTTTTCCAAGTCCTTCAGCAAATGCTTAAACTCTAGTTGATTACGATCTCGTTCAAGGCGTATTTGTTTCGCTTTTTCCCACAGTGGGACCAGGACTTGATACTTACCTGACTGTAACCTGCTAGGAACCACACAAATCTCTTATACAGTGCAACTCCAGTTTTATTCAGATTCTATAAAATGCTTATACCATTCAAGTAATAGTTCTGTTTCCATGGAATAAAACTGAAATTGCACACAGAATAACTATCATATAAGTAGGTATAACTAAATTTTATAAAAGTAAAATTAAAGAAGTGCGAGTCAGAAATTCGCAAGAAAAATATAACCAATTAGAAAAGTTATCACAGTTTTGTTTGCGATTATCCAAAATCTCACATTAGCTTTGTTCATGTGTCTACACTAACCTGTAACTGTTAATTAGCAAGTCGTTCGAAGTGAGGATGGAGTATTTTATAACCTTTCATTTTTATAGAACCTATTGATGTGGTAGATTCAAAAATAGAAGTAGATAATGACTTGTTGGACAACTGTTGTAATGAATCACAGCAGAACCAACAGGGTAGAATGGAAAGATAAAATGTGGGGATGAAGGTAGAGTTATGGGCGGAAAGAGGTGCCATTTTTTTTTAGCGTTATCTGAAGAACAAAAGGTAAATGCTCAGAAGTGGAGGGATTATGCAATTTATTTTGTTGTTGCTTGTGCACTAGCTACTAGGCTGTTGGCAACCACATAAACTGATGGTCACAATCAGGGAACCGAAAGGAATTCCTATTTCGTTTTGGTTTTGGTTCAAGTGTTAATCGGAATTTCGGTTTCCGGTTTGGTTCGGGTTCAAGTAACAATTTGAGTTTCGGTTTTCAGTTTGATTTGGGTTTAAATGTCAATTCTAATATCGGTTTTCAGTTCAGTTTTGGCCCGGGTTTCGGTTCAAAGGATAACTCTGTTTTCAGGTCCGGTTTCGGTTTAAAATTTTGGTTTGATTTCGGTACAAAGAGTAGAATTAATTTAGTTCAGCCTTCTACCCTTTTGTCCACTCTTACGGTGTGTAGGTAACAGAGAGCATGTCAAATGTAAGCAACCAGAGGAAGCCCCTTCCGCGAAAAATATAGACAAGCGCCGACTGAAAAAATATTTTCGCAAATACGCCTTTACGACAATGTTTTAAAATTAAAAGCAATTTTTTTAATACTCATATTCATTCACACAGCGAGATCAAAAACTTGTCAACTTTCCTCTGCATGTTTAATTCAGAAATAGTTGGGAAGCTAGCGCAATTTGATATTTCTTAGCATCTAATTTTTCTTAAAAAACAGTGCATGTACGATGGAAGACCTTGAAACTTAGAAGATTACAACAAGCAACTACATGCACTAGTCTAAACCACAACAAGAATCGATGATATGATTGACGTTTAACGATGACGATGATCTAGCGTCAAACACGAAACATCGCGCAATTACATTAAACAATTTCTTACTTTTTGCTAATCAAATTGATATTTATTTTATTATTATAAAACGACTCCGGTATTTTTCAATGATTAATTTTGGTTTCGGTTCGGTTTCGATTCGAGCTCCTACAGGAATTTCGGTTTTTGGTTCGGTTCTGGTTCGAGCCCTGATCGGAATTTCGGTTTTCAGTTCGGTTCTGGTTCAAGTGTCAGTCTTTAATTACGGTTTACAGTTCAGTTTCGGTGCAAGACAAACATGTGGTTACGGTTCAGGTCCCTGGTCACAATCAATCACGGAGGCACAACGCACAACCAGGGACCTGAACCGAAAAGGAATTCTTATTTCGTTTCGATTTTGGTTCAAGTGTTAATCGGAATTTCGGTTTCTGGTTTGGTTTGGGTTCAAGTAATAATTTGAGTTTCGGTTTGGGTTCAAGTGTCAATTCTAATATCGGTTTTCAATTCGGTTTTGGTTCAAAGGATAACTCTGTCTTCAGGTCCGGTTTCGGTTTAAAATTTGGGTTCGATTTCGGTACAAAAAGTAGATTTAATTTAGTTCAGCCTTCTACCGTTTTACGGTGTGTAGGTAACAGAGAGCATGTCAAATGTAAGCAACCAGAGGAAGCCCCTTCCGCGAAAAATATAGACAAGCACCGACTGAAAAAAGATTTTCACAAAAATACGCCTTCAAATTAAAAGTAATTTTCTTAATACTCATATTCATTCACACAGCGAGATCAAAAACAAACTAATATCGAAAACCTGTCAACTTTCCTCTGCATGTTTCATTCAGAAATGGTTGGGAAGCCGGCGCAATTTGACGTTTCTTAGCATCTAATTTTTCTTATAATTTCATCATCATCATAAGGTTCTCAGTCCGAAGACTGGTTGGACGCGTACCTCCATTCTTTTCTATCCTGAGCTAACCTACGCATTTCCCTAAAAGTAGAACATCCTACATCCCTAACTATTTGAGAGCAGTAGTCTAATCTAGGCCTACCCCTACCTCTTTTTATTCCTATCTCTGACTCTAGTATGTCACGAACTATTCCTTCGTGTCTTAGAAGGTGTCCTACCATCCTATCTCTCCTACTCTTTATTTCATAATGGCTTTTTTAATATATGCTCTTATTTAAAAAACAGTGCGTGTACAACGGAAGACCTTCAAATTTAGAAGATTACAACAAGCAACTACATGCAGCAGTCTACACCACAATAAGAATCGATGATTGACGTTTAAAGATGATCCAGCGTCAAACACGGAACTTTGCGCAATTACATTACAATTTCTTACTTTTTGCTAATCAAATTGATATTATATTTATTATTATAAAACGACTCCGGTATTTTTTAATTATTAATTTTGGTTTCGGTTCGGTATAGATTCGAGCTCCTACCGGAATTTCGGTTTTTGGTTCTGTTCTGATTCGAGGTCCGGTCAGAATTTCGGTTTTCAGTTCGGTTTTGGTTCAAGTGTCAGTCTTTAATTATGCAAGACAAACATGTGGTTACGGTTCAGGTCCCTGGGCACAACACATAGTCTACAACTCGAGCTGTGTTTTGAACTATTCGAAGCAGACAAATGAACACAGCTAATAATATGCAGTAAAAGTACATAATAGTCAAAACGAAATTACGGAGTACAGGAAATGCTTAACTAAGGTGCGACAAACTTTTCGAAACCATGATTTTAAGACTTGAATGGCATAATGAAAGACATGTCTTAAACCAGTACCTTCCGTCACTCTGCAACTGCAAATCTTTCGTAATCTGCTGAAAGGCATCCTCCGTATTCTTCTTTTCCTGATTGATTTTCAACCTTGTTTCTTTACCGCCGATGGTGAATTTTGCAGCCGCTTGTTTCGATTTACTAGTAGAAGCAGCAGGTTTAAAATTTTGTGCTCTAGGATTCTTCTTTGCGTTCATAAGTCGCTGTTTCAGCTTCTGGTACTCGAGCTGTTGCGAAAGTGGTAACAGTTTTACTACAGATTTGTCAAATTTAATTTTTGGATTCTGTGGCTTTGTACGTTCTCTCGCTTCCGCTTCTATTTTGGCACGTTGTTCTTTGAGAAATTCGGTAACTGTTTTTGTAATACGATCTTCAACTTCTTCCTCGGGATTTTCCAAATCCATATCAGAATCAGAGTCCTTCAGGTTGATTATTAACGGAGCTACTGAAGGTAGCTTTGGCGCAGGTTTTACGTTTATTAGATGTTTATTGTTGAAAAAATTATTTCTAATTGTTCTTTTTGGAAGAAGGGCTCTTTGAAGCCGGAAGTTATTAACACAATTTGTTTTTATTGGAGGTTTTGTCGGAACAATTTGTTCTTGTACTTTTGGCACAGGTTCCGGATTCGTCGCCACTTTTCTCGACATTGAAGCCAGCAACATTGCTCGCATAATATCCAAGTCTTCTTCCATAGTGCTGTTATTGCTTTCAACATTCATTTTTTTGTCATTCCGTTCTTCATTTTCTACACTTTCCAAATTGGCGGTTAAGAGACTATTTTCCTTATTAACGTCATTTCCTGGTTTTTCAGTTTGATTTTCATTTAATCGACGCTTTTTTCTCGCCATATGTTTGGTTATCATAGCGGACTTTAACGCTTCTAAACGCAACTCTGTTAATTCTTTATCATTGAGGCTCTCATTAACTTTAGTTGGTTCTCTCGCAGGTAGGCTTTCTACGTTTTCAACATTAGTATCTCGTTCTTGAGATTCTAAAGCAACTGCACGTAATCTATTCAGTTCACCTTCTTCTTCACTTTGGGATTTACCTGAGATTGGTTCTATAAGACATTTTAACCTGCTTCGCAAGCTATTCTGCTGAATTTCTTTCGAGGTATTTATGTGAACGGCCTCTTTTAATTGTCTTAAAGTCCTACGATCCAATTGTTCTTCGTCTTCCGTGTCAGAATTTAGTTTAGTATGTTTCTTATGCCGTAGCCTATTGGATTTCCATTTGCGGCTTCTACTTTTAATCTTGGCACTCTTCCGACGACGACTGCCATCGAAGAAAGGCACGTAAGTTCTGTCATTATACGCGAGTCGTACATCCAAATCGCTATCGCTAATGCTACTTAAAGAAACAGCACGTAAACGGTTGGAGGTTGCAACAGACTTACCAAGACAGGAAGGTGAATTTAACGAACAGTCAGAAACGTCTTCTAACTCGTCCTCTATAATTTCACCTTCTTCGCGTTCTTCTACAACTACGTTTTCATTTATTACATTCATTTTCGCGCACGATAGAAACAAAGAAATTAATCACAAGAATTGATAACGTCCACCATGTTACTTTTAACTTCTTTAAAATTAAAATGGTTGACGTCGACAGTGTTGCCAACATTCTTGCAACCACAACACCATAAATGCCAAAATCCTAGAAAACGTTTAAAGGAGCAGGCGAGCAGGAGCAATGGAGTACAAGAGGCACTCGTCACAACTGTCACTTTACTTATTACTTTCCCACTTCAAACTCATTCATAGCCAATCAAATGGAATGTTCGGAGTTAACGGAACCGAGTGAACGAGCCGTGGGCGGTAATGCTTGGAGAGAAAACGAAGTGACTACCTTTACGATTTAAAAATGTTGACGAGAAACTTTTGTAGTGAATTTACGCAATGACGCCAAACTTGTGGCAATTTTGTTGCAGATTGTATGTGCTCACAAATAGATATATAATCTGTTCCGTGATGGAAACCGAATATATTTTGAGGGAATATAAATTTCCAAGTTCGACGTCTGACTTTCCAGGTAACTTCTTTTTTTATTTTTCTTTCACCTAGTGCTCTTGAAGTTATAAGGTTGGCGAGTCCGAGAAGATAACCATGGTTGTCACTTGGCACACTGAAATGTCAGTGGGTTGGCAACGCTAGGTAACCTAACTTTTCTTGAAAAAATTGTTTTTGTGTCGTACGACCGTCGAAATGGTAAGTTATGGCCTAATTTTATTATATCATTGCAATCGCGGTTTATATCGCGCTTTAATAACTTGTATTAGAGTAACAGCTTTGCTCCGTTTTAAATAATTGGGATATTTTTTGTTATTAGTCGGCCCACAAGACCTTTATTATTAAAAGAAAATTGGCGAAGAAGCTCAAACAAAATAGGCCCATTCCTCAATGGGTTCGAATGAGAACTGGAAACACAATTCGGTAAGTTTTTACGCTTAACTGCAGTGCTGGTACACTGTCGCAAATTGCAATGGCATATCAATAAATTATTCCCCTCGCCAAACAAGTGTATGTTAGTTTGTCGTCTAAAATAAATTTACCTGCCATTATGGTGTTTGAGAAAATCTATTTGATTGTAAATAAGTTGTATATTTAATGCATTAAAAATAAAACTGATTATTTGACCTAAACGAAACGTTTTTCCGTAAACTCGTAAGATGGTGCTGATATAGCACGAAAATTTTTGTAACCGTTAATTTTGGGGGTATATAATGCATATAATACTAAATAAATTTCATTGCATTCAAAACATTTCATTTATAAACTTTTTCTCTTTTGACATTTTTCTTTATTAATAAAATTTGTTGTTTATAAGCCCTACCTGCCACAAAAGTTAGTGATGTAGGTCTAGAATTAGGAGGTTAAAAGCAATTTTCTTAATATAGTCTAACCTCTAACCAAATTTCCTTTTTTTAGGTATAATGCTAAGAGACGTCATTGGCGTAGAACGAAGTTGAAGTTGTAGATGAGTATACTCTTGTAAAATGTATTCACCAACAATAAATTAAAGTTCTTTCTTTGCAATTTTGTTTTACTCATTTGCTATGCACGACAAAAGTGGCGCGTTGCAAACGTCAGATTTTCAAACTAAATAGAGCCACGTGCTTTCTGACGTTTTAACCTAACCCCTGAAATAGTCTTTTTACACGTAAGCGTAGACTACGACGTAAGCCCAACACACAAATTGAAAATAAACTGTTTCGACTTATAATAGCCCAAGGGTCTTGATAATTCGAAATAACTTGATACATTTTCGAAAGCGGGTTGCTCGGCAACATCCCGACGCCGAAGGCGGAGGTATGTTGCCACAGAGAAACCCGCTATAATTATAAAATCACTGCATTTATGCCCGATGAAATATCCAGTCTGAGTTGATTATCTTCTGTAACTAATATTGTGATTAGTTCGAATCACCATAAACTGGTTCGAATGACTCCTGAGGGTTTGCACTACACAGTGGAATTTGAATACATAACGCCTGATCTTTGTCGTGCACGTGAGTGTTTCCAAAATTAGAGCAGATTTGGTGCCAAACAAAGCTGTGAAACCCGGTTACTGTTTAGAATTTCTATAATTTAACTCAAAATAACAAAAGCAGCTTTTGTAGTAGTACAATTAGTCGTATCATTTTAAGAATTTTCGTCAATTCTCGGCGTAAAAAGACCAAGAAATTTAGGATACGCCCCATTTTTGGTGCCAAATGGTAACAGGAACATCCTGCTTTCTTATTCCGCCTCTTCTTCCCTCCTCTAACTCGTGTACGAAACTGTCAAATCGTAATGACAAATGACAGTTATAGGTGGCCTACTAAACTGGTGGTTAATGCATTTATTTATATCCCAACCAGGTTTTGCTAAGTAGACCACTTTCACACGCTTCTTAAGCCGGCGTTACACATGCGGCATTTGCCGAATATCGAATGTTTGGCGCGTCTCGAACCACTTCGCCAAACACCAAACATACATCTACACATATGCGTCTAGTTGGCGAATGGCGAACAAAAATGGGAACTCCAAACCCGAGCATTCTGTTCTGTGGTTAGTACCAGTAGTCGCTGACCTTTCATCCAAATGGATACCGAAACCGCTGCTGCTGCCTTTATCGTTATGAGTAGTGCCTATTTGTTACTTTGTTTAATTTTTTGTAAGCATGTTCGAAACGATGCCATCAGGGAGTCCTTTTTCTTCTTCAATTCAGTTACCGAAATGTCACCATTTAATTTTTCTTTAATTCTCACCCACGCGTCATGTATTTATTTCATTTCGATTTTTATGTAGGGTATTTGATGCGTTCCATATTACCGGTTCTTGTTCAAATAATTCCAGAAATTCTAACACTACCTCATTCGACCACTCCATTTTTTAAACGCTGCTTTTACAAGTCTGTACTCGCATATGTGTATAGCCGGCGCTACACATGCGGCATTTGCCGAATACCGAATGTTTGGCGCGTCACGAACCACTTCGCCAAACACCACACATACATCTACACATATGCGTCTATCGAGAGCGATATCGCACTTATCAAACAGTTCAGTTACTTTGATTCGTGCTGATTTACCGACAATCGGCGGGAAATGTTCAATGTTTGCCGAATAGCAAACATTTGGCTATTGCCGCATGTGTAGTGCTGAGCTATTCGCCGAATTCCAAACATTTGCTATTCGGGATTCGGCAAATGCCGCATGTGTAGCGCCGGCTTATCGAGAACGATATCGCATTTATCAAACAGTTCGGTTACTTTGATTCGTGCTGATTTACCGACAATCGGCGGGAAATGTTCAGTGTTTGCCGGATAGCAAACATTTGGATATTGCCGCATGTGTAGTGCTGAGCTATTCGCAGAATTCCGAACATTTGCTATTCGGGATTCGGCAAATGCCGCATGTGTAGCGCCGGCTATAGACTGTTAAACTTCATACCAGGCAAGCAACAGGCTTGGCGCAATTCCGAAAGACGCGGGCACTTTCAAGATGCGCGGGAGTTTTTATTCGAATCCAAGCGGATCCTTTTTCTTTTTTCTTCTAAAGCTTGTTGTAATTTACATAATTTTGCATTTCATGTGTTGTATCTGGTGGCCCGTCACGAAAGGTATTTGTTTAAAGAAAATACACGATTACTAATGAAAACAAGGGAGTAATAGCACGCTAAAACATTGCATTGGCAAAACCTCCTTAGGATATAAATAAACGAGTGATTAATGCGTTAATAGGGGACATAAGTGCCTCCGTCATACGTCAGATTTTCATTCCAAATAAAACAAAAGCACGTCCCATTTGACGTTTATCGATATTATTTACAACGTCTTAAACTAGTTTTTGCAGTATAATTATAGACGTTTTGCAGTGAAAACAGTTTATTTTCGATTTGTGTGTTGGGCTTACGTGTAAATTATATTTCAGAGGTTAGGTTAAAACGTCAGAAAGCATGTGGCTTTGTTTTGTTTGGAATGAAAATCTGACGTTTGTGACGCGCCACTTATCTCCCCCATTGACAATCTCAATCTAGAGGTAACCATAACCATACTTGTAACTTGTGTACCCTGCTCGTGCTACCGTGTTTTGCTTGGCAGCTTTGAAGTTTTGATTCAGGTGTTTGCTGTTTGATAGTCGATGTCAATAGTGATTGATTGTTCAGATTATTAAGTAAATCTGTTCAGCCAAGTAATTTCTTACTCCAGTGGGGTGTGGGTAAATTAAAAACCGATACAATTTAGTGGTTTAACTATAAATTTTTGATTGAGAATGGATGTATCTCAGTTTAATTTTTTGAGACAGTTCCTGCTCACCGGACAAACTGGCACATCGCAATTGGACGTGGTTGGAGAAAAACGTAAACGCTTTAAAACAATTTTGGACACTGCACTGGTTCACGTAATTATAGCCGATTATCTTAGCGCAACAAAATGTTACGAAGACGCCTATAATGTTCTAAAGAATGACCCTTATCCCGACGAGTATTTATTCGATGATGATTGTATAAACATATTAAAACATGTTATACACTTGTGCATTCTTAACAGATTCAAGAATACATCTAGTTTACAAATAAAGTTTCGCGTTATTCAGGAAATGTGTACGAAGGTTTATAGTGAAACTAGAGTTCACAATCCTGCATTAAATAGTCTTATGAAAGGCGTGTTTATTCTTGTATGCACTGATAATAATAGCAGTGGAGAGAAATTAAACTGGTCAACGATCAAGCCAACTTTAAAATTTGATAGCAATTTTGCGACGGTCCATTCACATGATATTCTCTGGTGCAACGATACAGGGTTTGTATAAAAGTGTTGAATTAAGGTGTATTTTTTGGAGATTCCAAATTTCTTACACAGGATGTCCAAAAGTTAACTTTGTTATTATTGAACGCCTTTGGATCCTTCTGTATAAAGTTATGAAATGTAAAAGTAGTCTGAGTTGGACAGAAATGTGCTCTCTCTTGAATTGGTTAGAAATACCTCTTTAGGTTTATACCAGTTTACTGGTTGTAACAGTTAAAGCTTCTGCCGCAAATAATTTTTAAATCCTTTCGATCCGAGAATAATTTGAAGTAGAAGTTTTCGTTGTTACACCCTGTGTTATCTAACCAACATTTGTATTTTGGTAGTGATGGGTCTCCGTCGTGGAGATTTGGCACTGGTGAATATGTTTCGTTAACGAATTGTAAATCTATCGACGTTGAACCGATTCAGAAATCTACAAAATATTCTCAAACAGATAATTCTAATTCTCTTACGCAGCAGACGCAAACTTTGCTGAAATGTCAAAATGCTCAGACCCAGACAAAAGAGGTAAGATACTAATATAAGACTTTATACCTGTACCTTGAAAATCCAATCTGATATGAACTTTCTGTGAACCGGCCGTAATGTATGAAACACATCATCAAGATATTAATATTACGCGATCGCAAGGCCGAATTTCCAATAAACTACCCCTTATCTAGATACAGGATGCAGAAAATTGTAATTTACGGAACCATCCACAAACGGCTTAATAATAATTCCGGGGTTTGCAAAAATGTATGAAACACATCATAATATTAATATTAAATTTCTCGAGGGTGATTTTCTTACAAACTACCCTCTATCTACATAGGTAGATAATACAGATATTTGAATTTACGGAACCATCCAGAAACGGCTTAAAAAGAATTATGCAGATTACAAAAATGGACGAAACACATCATGGTGCAGATATTGGAATTTACGGAACCATATAGAAAAGTCTTAATAATAATTCTGTGGTTTACAAAAATGTATGAAACGCATCAAGATATTAATATTACGCGATTCCAAGTGCAAATTTCCAACAAACTACCCTCTATCTAGGTACAGGATGCAGAAATTTGAATATACGGAACCATATATGCAGAATAGGCAGGTTCAAATTTCATTAAAATTGATAGAGTTTATTATACTGAAGGCAGTTATGTTGTTAATTTTTGTAAAAAAAAAATTCCTTCGCCTGTGAAGCCGTTGCAAAGTTTTCCGTCGGTGCGAGGCTAGAAATCGTACCTTGCAGCGAGAGTAGGCCGCGTGACGTCAGAACTTAGTATAACATACAAGTCCCAGCTTCAGTGCCCAGCAGTCCCATGAGTATTATGCATATGCATGTGTAGTTAAATTGTTAAATATTATTAACTGGTTCTAACTGGTGTTTTCTGTTTTGTACCTAGACTAATACATCGTACAGCACACCAATAAAACGGAAAAAGTAGTTCGTTGGGGCCAGAGGGAAAATCGGTCAGCATTATCGATATTTTCGCGAGTTAGTTTATTATTGCAAAAGTTTATAAAATTATCGGCTGCCCCATTGCAGCCACTCTAAATAAAATCGAACATAATGTAATTTGTTCAAATATTGCATGTTTTGAATGTGTATGGAAAATCGCAGACCAACTGGTTTCGTCCTTCTGGGACTCATCAGTACGGTGCTCTCCCCTACACACTCAAACCATGCAATCTGGATTTAGTTCTATAATTCAATGCCTGGCGGGGTATTTGCCCGAGGAGTAGTTGTTCCAACGGTCCAGAACCACTAATTAATACTAGATAATTACTCAAAGTAGTTGTCACTTGCTGATATCTGTCCAGAGCGCGGCAGCATATATAGCAAGCTAAATTGCATGGTTTGAGTGTGTAGGGGAGAGCACCGTACTGATGAGTCCCAGAAGGACGAAACCAGTTGGTCTGCGGTTTTCCATACACATTCAAAACATGCAATATTTGAACAAAGACCTGCCTAAAAGCACGTACGTACATGGAGACAAATTAGGATTGTTTCAAAGCCATCTTAGATGGGGTAGCAGTCTGAAACGTCTCGTAGTACAAAAAATCTGGATTTAGTTCTATAATTCAATGCCTGGCGGGGTATTTGCCCAAGGAGTAGTTGTTCGAACGGTCCAGAACCACTAATTAATAATGTAATTTATCGACAGTTTTCTGGGACCCCTTGGTACTTGGTAACGTGTTACGGTTAGCATAATTTGAAACAGGATGCTAGGAGCATGACGGAGCCAAATACTGAATCGCCGTAGCGTTCCCTCCCTGAACTAAAAAAGGAAATTTTATTAACTATTTTACAATAATAATTAAATAGTACGTCATCATGAAGTTCTCTTTTGAAGACTGGTAGGACGTGTACCTCCATCCGTTCCCTGAGCTAGCCTACGCATTTCCGTAAAAGTAGAACATTCTACATCCCCAACTATTTGAGAGCAGTAGTCTAATCTGCTCCAACCTCTACCTCTTTATCCCTATCTCTGACTCTAGTATGTCGCGAACTATTCCTTTGTGTCTCAGAAGGTGTCCTACCATCCTACGATCCTATCCCCTATTCTTTATTGTCTTCCATACTTTTCTCTTTTCCCCAACTCTTTCTAATTCCTCCTTATTGCTAACTTGTCTATCCACGGTATCTTCAACACCTGTCTGTAGCATCACATTTCAAATGCTTCTACTCTTTTTCAATCCCCTCCTCCCATTGTCCAAGTTTCGCACCCATAGGTATAATTTCGTACTCCATACATGCGTCTTTAAGAGTCTCTTCCAAGTTTCTACATTAACTGTTCCAGAATATAGCAGTTGTTTCTTTTTGTTAAACAAGTACCTAGTACCTACGTAGCGTAGTTTTTTGATTCGCGTGAGTTGTATTTGTTTCGGTTTTTTTAAAAAATTTCCAATCCGTTATAAAACTGTTAACTTGATAACTTGTCAATCACTTAGGTATACATCTATACATACCTACATAAATGAGTAGGTATGTATTGTATTGTATTAGAGAATATAGGTAGGTACCTATTTTACAAACAGAAGTAAGCAGGTATCTACAATCTACATACCTACTTATACTGAATTATAAAAGGCATGTACAGTTAATAAATTGTTGACTTTGTTTTACTTATACCGGTCTGCCTTTACACTACTGTTTTGAGGTTGAATGAAATTGGGGTTAGATGCAAGAATCACACACCATTTCCACATTTACCGGGACGTTTACCTACCTACTACATAAATATGGCAAATTATGTGAATCGGACTTTTGATACCCTTGTTGCATCATTATATCGATTATGTTGTCTTTGTTTTATATTTCCTTGACACCTTACTTTAAAAATTCATGCTCGAAATAGTCCCAATAAGTATGTTATGAGATAGGTACCTACCGCTTCACGGGCACTTCAAGAGAAGTGGGAGGAGCGCCTTACGAATCTCTGACGTCAAACCAATAACAAAGCGAACTAGCATGTGGGTGTGATAAGCTAATTTCTTTCGCTTATTACGCCGCAACAAAATTTTTTAGAAAAAAAAATTCGCCGTAAATCAATTACAATAACAATTTTCTGTCATTTTCATGCCAAAAATAGATATCTTATTTTTCTCCGAACCTCCCTATTGGTTTAAGAATTTTGTGTTTTATAAAAATGTATGAAACATATCAAGATATTAATATTGCGCGATCCCAAGTGCGAATTTCCAATAAACTACCCCCTTCAAGGTACAGGATGCAGATATTGGAATTTACGGAACCATTTAGATATATAGTTAGCTTCTGGGGCTAACCTTAGGGTCTTAGTAGGAGTGAGTTGAGATATTATTATTATTATTATCCAGAAACGGCTTAAGAATAATTCTGTGGTTTATAAAAATGTATGAAACATATGATATGAATATCAAGTAACCGATCTCAACGGCAAATTTCCAACAAACTGCTCTTTACCTTGAACCTAAGAAAAGGCTATTACCTACCGGAATTGTTCACCGAACACTGTTTCAGAAATTGTGTAGATTTTGGAAGCATGTGGAAACCCCATGAGTTTTGCATCTTGTAGAAGCTTTGAAGTGGTAATGCCATCTCTCTTCTATGGCGAACCTGAAATTTTGTGGATAATGGAAGCCACGTCTTTAGATAGTTTTAGTTATCATAACGGATATCTTTGGATGCGAACATTGTCGTAGAAAAAGACTAGCACTGCTATATTAAAGCTTATCACAAATTGCAATCAAGAAGTATGTTTAGTTTCTCGCTATTTCTGATAACAACTTAAAAAATACAAAAAAAAACTCCATAAGAAGTAACTCAAAAAGCAGAAATATTTTTTGAGATTTTTTAAGTCCCCTAACTACCCAACCCTCTCACCATTTAATCGAATCCGTATATTATATTTTGAATTTTGCCACTTCCAATATCCCGATGCTGTGCATTCTTATCTTAGGTACACTGCATGTAGTCTTCACCAAGACAGAAGGTAGGTAGTTTATCAAGAAACCGTTGTGAAGTTTATGTAATATTAAAATCACGAAGCCCCAAATATGCATTTTTAAAGTACAGAGATTTCTGAAAGAGATTTTGGTCGGTTCCGTAAATTTCAATTTCTGCATGCAGTACGTAGGTAAAGGATAGTTTGTTGGAAATTCGCCCTTGGGATCGCGTGAAATTAATATCTTGATGTGTTTCATACACTTTTATAGACCCCGGAATTCTTCTTAAGCCGTTTCTGGATGGTTCCGTAAATTCCAAATTCTGCATCCTGTGCCTAGATAAAAGGTACTTTATTGGAAATTCGCCCTTGGGATCACTTAATATTTATATCTTGATGAGTTTCATTGATTTTTCTAAACCACGGAGTTCTTTTTAAGCTGTTTCTGGATGGTTCCGTAAATTCCAAATTTCTGCATCCTGATAAAACTGATAAAATAACTATATGCTACAGAATCAGGGGGTTTCCCCTATAACCTTTTTCCCTAAAATGTACGCTTATTTTGTGGCGTACAATGTGACAGCAAATTGCTTATTACTAATTTTTAGTCGCACACCAGAGATTTTCATATGATTGGGCAACATTTAGAGAAACAAAATGAGCTTTTATTAGCTATGAAATCTATGCAATCCACTTTTATGAAAGAGAAGGAACAGTTTGAAGAAAAAGTAAGTATATTTTGTTAGTCTCATCTTTTTCGTTGTCTACAAGAACCCACCTTCAGGTTAAAGACTATGAAGGAAAATTACAGCAAAAGGAAATGACTATAAACATGCAGGCGAAAACATTGTTGAACGAGGGGAACATTTTGAGAACAATACAAGCTATGTTGACAGATATAAGGTAATGTCGACAAAATTTCGAAGAACCTGACGTACTGAGAAATAAACATTCAATTTCCAGCAAAAAGCAGCAATGGGAATTGGAAAACTTGCAAAATAAGAATTTTGCTTTGCACAATGCTTTATTTCAGCTGTGGGATAAATATTATACCTTCCAGCAAGAAATTATTCGAAAGTGAGTTCTTGTACGAGTTTACATTTATGTTTTTCTACCATTTGTGTTACAGTGCTGATTGGCATACTCAGTATGTAATAAAAGATTTAAAAGAAGTTTTACCAAAATCTACAAGCATCACTACTCCAACTACTGAAGCAATTGAAGAAGAAATTAAAATTTGGGACAAAGATTTAGAGGCTATTAAGCAGTCTAAACGAAACTTGGAAGTTGGTAACTCGATGATGAGATAATAACAAATTAATCGAAATGCTTTTTGTAGAATTGCCATCATATGTTTCATTCAAAAATGAAGATGAGTGCATTCACTGAGTTGATTTCGTGCATGGAACCTACGTATACTCCATTTTACCATCATGATCTGATACACGGAACTTTTGCGACCAATTTTCAGAGTTTAGATAAAACTCTGAACAATGTCAACTGGTACAGTTCAATATACAAGGTCGCTATTAAAGATGGAATCATGTCTCCCCTCTACAAACTGCTTGAAATATAAGAGGGAAGACCCGATTCTGCCTTTAATAAAGTTGTCGACACTTTCATAAATTGCGACTATCGTTTTAACAGCAATGTGTTCTGAATAATTGCGAAAATATTCTAAAAAGACTGAAAACGACGATCTTTTTCTTTTTTAATAACAGCCTTACTTTTCAACATTCGCTCTTAAGGACCACTGGTGTAAGTAAATGTGAAATTATTTCTGTTTAGGCATAAAACGAAAGGGCTTGATTCGAATCTTCCAGACCTAGCATCTCAGCGGTCTAGCCCTATTTCCTTTTCTATAAGTAAGTACTCATCTTTTTTAAATACATTTTTGATACCTTGATAACCCGTTGGTTTAGATCCCGTTTCTAAGGTACTGAAGACTGTGCCACTTTCACCACAAGCCAGAGATGCATTTAGTAATGCCAGTTCATCTCCACCAGCTTCAACAATCCCGGGGGAAGCGGTGCCATCAAGTTATTTTGAACCCCCAACTGAAGAGTGGATCAGTAACGAAATCGGAAAGTTATCAATAGCAGTTAAGAATAAAGGTGGTCCTAATTTCTGGCGGCTAATGGTTTATTTGAAAATGCGATTGGCTGACCAATCTGAAGAAAAATTGGCGGCTGCTGTTGATGCCGTTAGGCAGGTCCATGGAAAGTTGTCGGGAATTTCTAGGGATACTATTCTGGCAGAGGTTAGGAGAATTCTGGAAGTTGCAAAAAAACAAGGGTGTGTATTTCTAGAAGATTACACCATTACACAGTATACTATACAGGGTGATTTTTTTTGACCGTCTATTAGAAGTATCTGGAGAACTAAAAGAGATATTGATTTGAAATTTTGGCTGTGGCCGAAACCGGGTCGGATCTATTTAATGAAAATACTTTCAAAATGGTGGCATTTCCGGGAATACCGGAAGTTGACACCAACTTTGTTATCTTAAATGGAATGCTACCATTTTCTATTTTTTTTTAGATTCCACGGAAAATTTTAATGTCAATTCAATAAAGGTTCGCTATGTCTAAAATTAATATTTTCGGAGATATAAATTTTTTTCTCAATATTTTGACAGTTGTGGTAGATTATGTAAAAATTAATATCTCGATAACGTCTAGCAGGAAGATGCTCGATTTTTTATGGTGGCAAGACGAGGTGTTGGAGTTACTAATCAGGCAAACAAATTTTCAAAATCTATTACATAAAATTTTCTAATCAACGACATATGTTGATCGCACAAAAGTAGCAAAAAGTCATTTTTCTTAAATAGAATGATACCATTTTCAATTGTTTTTTAGATTCCACGGAAAATTTTAATGTTAATTCTATAAAGGTTCGCTATGTCCAAAATTAATATTTTCGGAGATATGAATTTCCAATACCTATTTTGACAGTTGTGGTAGATTATGTAAAAATTAATATCTCGATAACGTCTAGCAGTAAGATGTTCGATTTTCTATGGTGGCAAGACGAGGTGTTGGAATTACTAATCAGGCAAACAAATTTTCAAAATCTATTACATAAAATTTTCTAATCAACATATGTTGATCACATAAAAGTAGCAAAGAGTCATTTTTCTTAAATAGAATGATACCTATTTAAAGAAACCAATTAAAAAAAGTGAAAAAATGCGCATTTAACAATGTACGGTGTTTCTCTACCTAAAATGCATAGTATTTTAGATATTTGCTGTTTTCTTATTTCATCGATCAAAATTGAAGAGCGCTTGTAGACAAAACAAAATATTCACAAATTTCACAAATAATGTCTAATAAAAGCAATCGGTATTTTTTAGTAATTTAGTACGGTTGGTGTTTAACGAATAGGATATGGCAAATGATAATTATTCTTACTCGGATATTATGAATTTATTCAACATTCATGGAAAATGCGATAAAATAATTAACAGGACATACAGAACACTTAATGGAACGTATCCTGAATTACCGCCACTGAACTTATTTTAACTAAATAAAAAATAAAGTAGGTACGTGATAGTAAAACAATGTTAAAGAAACTGTTCAAAATGTAGTCTATTAACTTCTACGCATTTAATAATTCGCTTATTTACGGCGTGTGTAGTAGCGTTACGATTGCAAATGCTGTAGCAATTCTTTCCACCAATTCATCCCTACGGAAGCGTAGAAGGGCCACCCAACATTATTTTTTAAGTCGACCGGTCGAGATAATAAGTCGACCGGTCGAGATAATAAGTCGACCGGTCGAGATAATAAGTCGACCGGTCGAGATAGTAAGTCGACCGGTCGAGATAGTAAGTCGACCGGTCGAGATAGTAAGTCGACCGGTCGAGATAGTAAGTCGACCGGTCGAGATAGTAAGTCGACCGGTCGAGATAGTAAGTCGACCGGTCGACATAGTAAGTCGAACGGTCGAGATAGTAAGTCGACCGGTCGACATAGTAAGTCGAGATAGTAAGTCGACCGGTCGAGATAGTAAGTCGAACGGTCGAGATAGTAAGTCGACCGGTCGAGATAGTAAGTCGACCGGTCGAGATAGTAAGTCGACCGGTCGAGATAGTAAGTCGACCGGTCGAGATAGTAAGTCGACCGGTCGAGATAGTAAGTTGACCGGTCGAGATAGTAAGTCGACCGGTCGACATAGTAAGTCGACCGGTCGAGATAGTAAGTCGACCGGTCGAGATAGTAAGTCGACCGGTCGAGATAGTAAGTCGACCGGTCGAGATAGTAAGTCGACCGGTCGAGATAGTAAGTCGACCGGTCGAGATAGTAAGTCGACCGGTCGAGATAGTAAGTCGACCGGTCGAGATAGTAAGTCGACCGGTCGAGATAGTAAGTCGACCGGTCGAGATAGTAAGTCGACCGGTCGACATAGTAAGTCGACCGGTCGAGATAGTAAGTCGACCGGTCGACATAGTAAGTCGACCGGTCGACATAGGAAGTCAACCAGTTGAGTTAAGTTATTTGGCGGGGATAATTATTAGTAGGACCCGTTCACGCCTTATAAAACAGAGTTTCCAGTTTAATTATTTAAGATATAGGTAAAACACTCATAATATCCACACGCCTTATAAATGATATTTTTCCTAATCTGTGGAAAACCTCTTATGTTGTCCCTGTGGCCAAGGTTGTTCAACCAAGTGAGTTTAGGAATTTTAGACCTATTAGCATCAACCGTGTGCTGTTCAAGGTGCTGGAAAGGGTGGTTTATTCCCAAATAAATGAGCAACTTAAAGTTTATGGTATTTTACCTCCTTTTCAGTCAGGTTTCAGAACTAATTTTAGTTGTACCACGCTTTGACGCATATCATTGATGATGTTATGGTAGCTACTGATAGGAGGCTAGCCACTGCCCTTGTGCTACTTGATTATTCAAAGGCCTTTGATTGTTTAAACCATGACATCTTGATCTCAATATTTTCTTTTTTGGGTTTGTATTGCTGTGCAATAAAATTTTTGAAAAGTTATTTACTTCATAGGAAGCAATATGTGAAATTGGCAGCCAATTTTCTCTTGAATTACTTGGATAGAGGAGTGTCTCAGGGCTCTATCCTGGGCTCTCTCCTATTTTCGCTCTATGTATCAAATATGCATTATTGCATACGAAACTGCACTGTTCATGGCTATGCCGATGATAATCAATTATATTATTCTTTTGATCCTACTAATGTTTTAAAAGCCAACGCGTTAATCAATTCAGATTTACAGGCATTAGTCAAGGTTTAATTATTAACACAGATAAATCTGCCGTACTTGTTTTTTATAAATCATCTTTAAGAAATACCCTTTTAAATAATTTAGATATCAAAATTAATGGCACCAAGTTGACTTGTGTTGATGAGGTTAAGAATCTTGGCATAGTGGTGGATAGTGATCTGCGTTTCACAAAGCATATCAGCAATAATTGTTGCAAGAAATCTTTCGGTGCTTTAAAACTAATTTTTTCTCGAGAATATTTTTGGAAAGCAGGAAAAACGTATTCTCTGACTCGTTAGTTCTTTCACAGTTTTCTTACGGAGACGTTATTTATGGAGCATGAATAGACCTTCGAACGGCCCGTAGAATTCAGTTGATTCAGAATGCATGCACACCACCAGGGATGGGTAAATGACGCAAAATTTATATTTGCGACACTTCCGACATTTACTACATTTACGACGTCGTAAATTCACCATGTCGTAAATTGATGTCGTAAATAATCTGATTGCTTGGTTTTAGTCATTGGTTGTCATAGCTCTAACTTGGTTTAATCTGAATTTTGAACTGAACTGAACATATTAGTGTAAAAACAAATAATAATAATAAAAATAATAATAGGATAAAATATACAAATAAAAAGCTAAAGAAAACAAACTTAAACATCGTTATAAAATAATAATATTTTTACGTTTATTATTTTTATGTAGTGAAATGTTTTGAGGTTATGTCGTAAATGTAGTAAAATTGACATGTAGTAAATGCAATTTACGACCGTCGTAAATTGGGTCGTAAATGTAACATTTAGGACCGACCCATCCCTGCACACCACTGATAAATGAGCAGCATATCCAATTACTTTTAAATAATATTAGGTATACTTCCTGATTTTGATTTTGTTTATATTTATCCATCATGTCATTTTTGTTGTTTTTCTTTTTTTCTCTCTCTTGCGTTGCAGGTTGAGTGAAAGAACAGATGCTTATGTTCTTACATGCGCAATCTGAACTTCGCCTTTTGATGTCTTATACATACATTTTTTGTATTTGTATCCTCATTTGGACATCAATAAATTATATTATTATTATTATTTTGTTCTAAGGACACTAGGTACATTATACACTGACCGCGGGAACGTGTCCTAATGGGTGACTTTGTTATTATTGGAGATGGAAGTAACTTAAATGTACAAAGTAATGCGAAATTATGTGTTTGTCTTGACAGACAAGGTGATAGAAGCAGTATAATTCTAATTGGTCACTTATATTTTTTAGATGGATGCCAAGCATGCGCATATAACTAGTTACAAGCCACGGTTGCGACTTATACGAATTCTGCATACATCTGTCTCTTAATCTTAATCTCACCTTGCAGTGTAATGTAGTCCTACTGCCATACCCGTAGTTGATTTTTATCTTATGTAAAGTTATTATTTTGTTATTTGAAAGAAAAACGCATGTTTATAACTACATACTAAAATCAAAGCGCTAGCCCCATTTCCCTAAAAAAATTGAGAAACAGTATTTGCCTAGTATGCGAATTATTTTTTGGGATTACTGCAAAAGCTTAGCCAAATTATTAGTAAAAATCGGTAAATGGCCTTAAATTAACCACGCTGATTTTGTAAGCAATGAATACCCAGCAGGAAGAATCAAGAGCGTATTTTTTGTAAACAAGCCAAGGCATCAGCTGGATTGTTACTACTTCAGGTGTTATAAATAAAAAAATAATTAAAATTTTTGTTATAACGTGTTTCTCCTACCTGACGACACCGGACACACAAAACCAAACAGGCCACGAGCCGTGAACCTTAAAAAATAAATTCGGAGTCAACGCAAGAAACGACAAGAAACCTGGTTTGATCCTCGGATATTTCGTCGATCACACAGCCAACGCATTAGCCATCCGAACACGGGAGGAACTTGTCTGACCTCTTCGAACTGCGCAGAAATAGTTAACAACACTAGCCAAGCGAATCACCTGCCTTGCCTTGTTTACAAAAAAAATTAAACGAATCAAGAAGCAACTGGACATGGACAAGCGTAACGTTGCCACCCTTCAACGAAAAAAGTACCAGAATAGACAACTTTGTACCAACCTAACAAATTATATCAATTAAAGTAATTAGCCATTTTTTAAATCATTTATTTTTACACCCATAAAATCAACTTACTATCTCGACCGGTCGACTTACTATCTCGACCGGTCGACTTACTATCTCGACCGGTCGACTTACTATCTCGACCGTTCGACTTACTATCTTGACCGGTCGACTTACTATCTCGACCGGTCGACTTACTATCTCGACCGGTCGACTTACTATCTCGACCGTTCGACTTACAATGTCGACCGGTCGACTTACTATGTCGACCGGTCGACTTACTATGTCGACCGGTCGACTTACTATCTCGACCGGTCGACTTACTATCTCGACCGGTCAACTTGAAAAATAATGTTGGGTGGCCCTTCTACGCTTCCGTACATCCCTGTTATTGAGTGGATATTGATACACTTTATCCTTTATACGGCCCCAAAGATAAAAATCCAACTGTGTAATATCTGGAGACCTGGCAGGCCAACTCCATGGACCCAAACGTCGTATCCATCTATCTTCAAACATCCGGTTAGTAACTGCTGCAGAACAATGACCTGGCGCCCCATCTAGTAGGTATCTAAAATACTATTCATTTTAGGTAGAGAAACATCATACATTGTTAAACGCGCATTTTTTTCACGTTTTTTAATTGGTTTCTTTAAATAGGTATCATTCAATTTAAGAAAAATGACTTTGCTACTTTTGTGTGATCAACATATATCGTTGATTAGAAAATTTTATGTAATAGATTTTGAGAATTTGTTTGCCTGATTAGTAATTCAAACACCTCGTCTTGCCTCGTCTGATAGGAAATCGAACATCTTACTACTAGACGTTATCGAGATATTAATTTTTACATAATCTACCACAACTGTCAAAATAGGTATTGGAAAAAAATTCATATCTCCGAAAATATTAATTTTAGACATAGCGAATCTGTATTGAATTGACATTAAAATTTTCCGTGGAATCTAAAAAAAAAATAGAAAATGGTAGCATTCCATTTAAGATAACAAAGTTGGTGTCAACTTCCGGTATTCCCGGAAATGCCACCATTTTGAAAGTATTTTCATTAAATAGATCCGATCCGGTTTCGGCCACAGCCAAAATTTCAAATCAATATCTCTTTTAGTTCTCCAGATACTTCTAATAGACTGTCAAAAAAATCACTGTGTATATATTCTGCTTCTCATACCCCACATACCGGAACAGTGACACCGAGTTGCCTCATTATTTCATACATTTTTCAGGCAAAAACCTGCTTGGGTTAATTTGCAAAACAACTGGAGTGGGAATGCAGCAGAAAGTGATTGTTCAATTTGTTTCGATAAATTTGATGCAGACAGTTCTAAAATGTTGGCCTGCCATCATAAATTTCACAGAGAGGTACGTTAGGTGCTCTTTAAGTATTTTTTTATAATATATGTATATTGTTTTAGTGCATAGATATGTGGCTTCAGACAAATACAGTGTGTCCTATTTGTCGGAAGTTTGCAGTGTCGGATATCCAATTTCCTCCGTTGAGAAACTAAGTTTACTTTCCATTCATTTTCTCGAGTGATTTATTTAAAAATTTTTGTTTGTTAGTGATTATTTGTTAGTTTCTTAGTTATAGGAATATTAAGTTTTTTTTAAAAAAGTATACTAGTGAGAAAAGTATTACGTTGGATAGTATTATGTTGGCTGCTTGCTAAAAATTTTTATTTTACTACAATGATTAACGAGATGTTTTTTATATGTAGATTTTTATAAGTGTAATTGTTTTTTTTTTATTTCGTTACGTTTTATAAAGAATTTCTATAAAGCGAACAGTTGTATAATTTTTAAATCTAATCCTTGTAAAAACAAGCAACTTGAAAACAGCATGAGATTATCCTGTCGGTTTTGACTCATCACCAATATTTGTTGGTTCAACTTTTTCCTCGGACAAACTTTCTGTAGCAGCAACTTCGCTCTTGGTATCGGATAAACTCCTTTCCGCAGCATCCACTTTGGCAGCGATTTCCGCATATTTACTTATTCTATATTCTTTCTTTGCTTCATCTAACAGAACATTATGAATTAAATTTCTGTTTCGCTGAAGATCTGGTAATAACGAAGGGTAAGGATTGCCTCGAAGTTCGAGGACAGATCTATCCCGGTCATCTCCAGGGTAAGGTTTAGGAGCTTTGTACATTCTTGTATAAGACACATTATAATTTTGAAATCGGGGAACAAGGACCTTGAATAACTTGTGTATGTATTGTTTTTCTAATACCCAGTAATCGGCCATCTCCATCGTAGTTCTGTGACAATCCCCATACCTTATCGCATCAGATATTAACTGTCGAATTAAACAACGAAAACTAAATATAATTTAAAGCATCAAATTGTTTTACTTACTCTTTCTGCGTACATTCTAGATTCATCGGCTCGAGCGTAATTGAGTTCAATTCTTTCATGTTTTATGAGAGCAGTAACAGTTTTTCTTAACCTATCTAATCTTCCTTCCGGACCAGCTGGAGTTCTGAATTTACGTAACCTGGATGGAGCCTTTATTCTTAATTTAGAAACTAATTTTGTTACGTCTGCTTGGTTCATTTTTAGTATTAATAATGGTTTAAGCTTTAAGTTTCTGATCCTGATCCGACGGTTAAAAAACTAGGTTATGATCGAATCAAATGTCAACTATCAGGCTCGCCATTCGCCAACGAGTCGAGCATTATGTCACTAGTTTATTGTGACCGACCACAAAGCATCCACTTTGTGTGACCGACCCACAGATTTAAAAATATATTCTTTTGGGAAATCCGTGGACCGACCTTACTCCAAAACTTAATTATTAATTGTCAATTATCTTTATACAAGCGGTACGAAATTTACTTTTAAATTGAAGTACATGGAGAACACAATACTGTATCCATTGGAGGATAACGGATAATTTTGCATTGTGTATGTTGATAACCGTATAAATAATAAGACTATAAGGAGCATCGGGCGGAGAAAATGAAACCAACAATGTAAGTAAAGGGATGGCAATATTCTCATCCAACGAACTGCGAAAAATGCGCAACCACAATAAACACAAAACATAAATTTAAAATAAACTGTTTCCGCTGATTATTGCACAAGTTAAGTTAAAATGTGTTGTAAGTGACATTGACAGATGCCAAGAGCGCACGGGGCATTTATTTTGAAACAACACACTTGTGGCGTTCCATATTAATAGGTATTTGAGGGCTACAGAAAGAAAAATTGCAGGATATGAATAAAAACATAATTATTATTAAAAAAGTACATTAATGGCAAATCTATAGAAAATAGAATAATATTCTAATGTTTATCACATGAGTTAACATAACATTTAAGTATAAAATACTCAGTTAACCTTTGGTTTGTCGGGAATGTCTCAGTTCTTCCAAGCAGAACAAAATTCCTTTTTTATTTTCTTCCACGGATTTTTGTAGGTTTTTAACTAAAGCCTCCAGATTTATTTCCTCTTTTTCCCGTTTTCTCTCCTGCAATATTTCCAATGTTCTCCTGACGGTCTTCTTGGTCAGATGTATTTTAGAAAAGAGCGAATGTTTCTTATCATTTTCTAATAATACTTCTCCAGATTTATTCGGATAAAATTTAAGGCAATAATTCTGAAGAAAATGTGGAAACAGACACACCTTTTCTGTAATTAATTTTGGAATTTTGAAATTATTGTTTGCATTGCACGGTAAACAACAGCAAAAGTTATTAATCAATTTTAAAAGGGTGGTTGGAAGTAAGTTGCCTAAGACCATGTTTTCTATGTAGGTTATGTGTTCAATACGAGCTACAAGACTTACAAGTTCAGCGTCATTTTTAATACGGGTTGTATCACTAACTGCGAGGCCGTTTAATAAGTTGAACAAAATTATTGTGATCATGAAGACGAACAAGAGAAAAATTATTCTACTTGCAAGAGGGAAAGTTTGGAAATTTATGCTACTAGCATCAAATTCTCCCGTAAGCATTACTATTGTTTTTATCATGGACATGCCAGGATCGGCAAAGAAATCTTGTTCCTCATCATCATTAGCGGAATCTCCATCAGTTTTGTTAAATAAAACGTAAAAGCTGAACCCGAATGCCACAATTAAAATAAAAAACCAACACAAGAACTTAAAAAAATTAAAAGATACTGTACGTAAAATCACGACGTTTGTGCAAATCTTTGGATGTTGTCCTACGAGTAATACAAATTCAAATGTTGACAATAAAACTGCAAACGCTGCAAGTTGTTTGCGTACATCGTCAGCATGAGATTTTTCCAGTATTATAGAGAATGTAACACAAATTAAGCATAACTCGACCCAATTTTCCATACTTAAAAAATATGTTTTTGGGGAAACAAACATTTGAAATAACTCGCGTAGTAATAAAATTGTTAGAGTAATACAAAGAACTGTTAAGAGAAATGTTGACAAAGTGTAATTACTTTCCGAATTGTTATTATAAAATAATAGAACGTATAAAATTAAAGACAAACTGAAAGTAAAATAAAATATGAGATTTACGTAAAAAAACCAGCAAACTCTGAGCCATTTTACGTATAAGAAACTGCTTATTAGCGGATGCGTTAATAAATATTTTAGTTCGGATGATTTTCCCATGTAAGAAATTACATCAGTTTCAGAATTACTGACTGAAGCAGTTTTTACGAAATTTTCCTCGACATCTTTTCCAGTGTCTTTTCTTCCTTCCTGCGGGGGCATTAATGTTCTATAATTAAAAGCAACGGTAAGCAGCTCTTTGTTTGGATGCACGTGGATGTCTATACAACCATCCAAGTGCTTTTCAAGCACATTTGCGTCTATGTCGTGAATAGGCAAAACATTATACTTATTTTTGGTTGCTAGTGACGCTCCAAAAGACAACAAATCTAGGATTTTATCAGGCTCGGCGTATAGAACGGCATAATGTAAAGGACTGTTTCCGTTTATGTCTTTGTGATTTAAATTTAAGTCGGAATTTTGAAGCTTCTTTTTGAGTAACTGGAAACATTTATCATAATCCACGTTTTCAAATTTTTCGCTGTTCATATATTTCAACAAATTAGAAATAACTTTTTCCGAAATCTTAATATTTGGGTTAACCAGCAACAAATCGAAAATATCGTAGTAACCGTACTCTGAAATTATTTCCAATGGAGTTTTGGGGTTTAAAACGCAGGTATGATTAGGATCTGCGTGATTTGATAGCAAATATTGCACAGCTTTCGTATGTCCTTTCTTACAAGCCAGTTGCAAAAGGGTATTTGACCCATCGTCTGCATCAACGAATTCCGCAATGGGCAAACTCCTAAAATCTTCTATTCTATCTTCTTTTAGAGCTGCGAAGATTGCTTCTTTTCCCCCTTGATTATTATTCCGATTCTCTTCCGGCAAATTAAAGTCGTATAAATGATTAGCTTCGATCCATTCACGGGCAGTTTTTCCTCTGAGCTTATGACTGTCTAAATCTATATTTTCCTGATCCAGCAAAAGTTTCACTAAATCACGACGACCATTTTTAGCAGCTAATAGCACAACCGTCTGATTTTTAACGTCTCCCTTGTTGACGTCTATACCACTGTCTAACAAAATCTCCGCGCATTTTAAGAAATCTGGACTTTCCTGATCTCCTTGTTTAAATAAAATGTGCAAAGCCGTGTTACAGTTTCCATCAACATTATTTATAGTTTCTTTTGAATTGCGCTTTAAACAATTGATGATAGCTCGCAAAATGTGTGGATTGGTACTTTCAGCGGCGAAATGGAGAGCTTGTTTATAGTTGTCACTTTCAAGCGAGAAAAATAAGTCTGCTCCCAGGTCGACGAGTGTGAATATTGTCGATTCTTCTATGGAGTCTTTGAAATTTAAGCAAGCAATATGCAAGATGGGTCTGTTATAAGGGTTGTCGTAAATATGGGATAATAATTCTTTTCCTGTGCTGAATATCAAATTCCTTATGTTATAAATGTCGTTTTCCTTTACGTATTTCAGAAGTAGTTCCTCGGGAGACGGACATAGGCTGTCAGTTCTGATTAGCTTGAAGTTTTCGTTCACCATTTTTGATGCACTGCAACAAACATATTTTTACTTTAATACTGCCCCCTACTAACAACTTAAAACTACAGCGATTGGAAACAAATTATTGTATAGAACACCCGTTGGCTGTCCAGGCACAGGCGTCAAAAATTTTAACTAGAATTGAGCAAAGAAGGACATATTAGGAGAAACGAAGGACATATTAGGAGAAACTATGAAATTTTTATAACACTAAATGAAAACACTCGCCTAAACTCGCTCATAGAATAATATACAATTAATTTCAATGATATAAAATGGCAAACTAAAACTTACACATTTGCAGTGGTATCTCACTCAATTAATAATCATATCTTAGGTAAATCTGGGAACCAAGAAACCACCTTAGACGTTGACCATTTTGTAAACAGAAAACTAACAAAATATAACACATATTTTATAGCGGTTTTATATAATTAATGACAAACTCGCTGGACCGGATCTGAATGAAACACTACTACACTTGTCGCAGTTAACATAAATAATTTGATCAGCGCTATAATTTATACTGGGCATCCTAAAAACGTTCATAAATGGCAATTACACCATATTCTATTACACTAATTATAATATTAGATATTAAGCACCTACTTAAACATATAACTTATAATAAATAAAACACACCCTGGACTATTGTAAAGATAAGATAAACATCCTCTTAAAAGCTACCGTAAATCTTTGGACACTTACCGATTCCTTATCCGTTCAAAGTGTATGTTCTACGGCACTCATTATTATCATATTAGCCGTTTATCACTTTTAAAATTCAATAAAATCTTTATAATTGAAAATAATGATAAGCGCAGTAGTACGCAACAAGTGGTTAGTCTGCCTTCAAACTCACAACAGCAGCAAGAATAGGAGTGGGAGTAGCACTGTGACGTACTTAAGTAATGTTTGATTACGTTCCCTTTTTTGGTTTTGAGAAGCAGTAAAAGAGTTTATTGTTATTGCAAACACGAACAACAAATGATAAAAACTTGGAAAGGCTGGGTATTTATTTATTAAGGAATTATTAAATTGAAATCAATTTATATGACTAACGGTATTATCGTTGATTCAATCAACGGTATTATGTCGATTTTTAAAATGGATAAATTACGTAATTAGTATCATTAATCTTACTTTTAAGTAATTAGCACGATGGGCAAATGCTATTAGGTCATCGTTATTATGTCTAAGTTTCTGGTATTGTATAAAATAAAATTTGATGTTTTCACATTGTGGGTACTTCCCCCAAGAGCAAAAAACTCAAATTTATCAATCTTATTACTTGAAAGAGTATGAATACCTATCCCGAATAAGTTTTACATTATCTGATTGACAACAGGAGTTTGTCAAATTTTAGGATACCATTGGGCGACAGGTAATCGATATTCGAAATTTCCAGACTATATTTCACATTATTAAACGCTGTCCTATTGTTTACGAAAACAATGGCTCAACGCAAATACTAGGTAGCCTATAGAATAAATAGGAATAATCATACTTACTTTACCACAATCTAACCGTTCAACAACTTTAAAACGCCAAAATTAATAGTAGATAGACTTCTACTTGATGAGACGTATACAGGATGATCCGGTTTTTAATCGAGACTTCAAGAATAGAAAGAGTACATGAAAATAATGTTGATTTGCCGAATAAATTGTCACCAAAAAATGCTTCCTTTCAGAGATGATCTTTTTGAAGTTTTTCTCCAATAATCTACTAAACGGAAAAATGTGCGATTTTCTAATTTTGCAGCCATACTTTATAGGTTACAACCGTTAATTGGTGATAATTTCACGTCATTCTCAATTCAGGATGATATTTTTGCGGGGTTGGGTACCCCAAAACCTACTCTAACTTTTCTGCAACAAGCCACTGGTAAATTTTAAAGTCAAATATGAAATCAACAATTTTTTTCTGACTATTTTGTCTCTTGCATTTCTTGGATATTTTGATTAGTTTTCGCGATATTTAACATGTTTCAATGCAATGTGCTGGACTTCTTACCTGTTCTTCAGCAATTTTATAATTCAACCAACAATATAAAAAAGCAAATAATAAAGCTGGTTATAAAAAACAACTAATAATAGCAAGTAAGTATTTCTTTGACAGCATATTCGTTTTAAATGTTGTTATTGTATCATTGTTGCTTTTTAATATACCCCATCTTTTCACCCATCACGAATATGCAGATATTCATTTCATTTACGGCTTCTGCAATGAAAACAGTCGCCAAGCTGTTCGTGAATATCACAGGCGGTTTCCGAATAGAAGAATTCCAGATAATAAAATGTTTACTCATCGACGCATTCAAGTAGGTACATATTTGGATTAAGAACAAACAGTAAACAACTTCTGGCCAATAAGACGGAAAAGAAGAATAAATAATCAAGTTCTTCAAGTCTACGATAACAACGACAGACTCGTAGTAGAGCTGCTTGTTCTGCAACTTGGACTGACCCCAGAACAGAAAGGCGTATCACATACAAGCCACTGAAAATTTGCACCCAGGAGATGCAGAGAGACCCCTTGAATTTTGTATGACAAGGGAAACTAAAAATCCAGATATTAACATTGAAAATGTTTAACGGATTGGAAGTGAAGCTAGTACCGGAGGGGTCAACTACGGATTTGCGTGACGCTTGGAAATTTTGTGAATTTGCGCAGGATGTACGTAAGATAGGTTCATGTTTTTGGTGTCATTTTGAAGGGCTCGTCAAATGACAACTTTTAGAAAAAAATTTGAAGTTATGATTCGAAGGGGGCGATATTATAGGCGCTGAAACCAATTTTTGGACCTATAAAGTACCTATGGCTGCTAAATTTGAAAATCGCACCTTTTCCGTTTAGTAGATTATTACAGAAAAACTTCGAAAAATACAAATTTTGGCGCCATTTATCTTTGAGTAGAAGCGTTTTTGGGTAACAGTTTATTTGACAAACCAACATTATTTTGATGTACTCTTTCTATTCTCGAAGTCTGTCGATTTAAAACCGGACCACCCTGTATAGGTGCGTCCAAAAACCATTAGGATTTGCTTGGGTTTGGGCATGACCTCCGCAGCCTACAAAGTCGAAATGTCTCCCCAACACTTTTTGGATTATATCAAGTTGTTGTCGGTATGCCAAAACAGTAATTATTTTGTTCTCATTTCACGTAATTATAAGATTAAGAAAATCGTAAAAAATACGGCAAATGGGAAATAAGATAGCGAAAAAAATTACTAGAAGAATCACCTAGAAATATTCCAAACAGGCAACGAAAACCTTGCAACAACAAGAAATGACAATACTGAAATTAGTAAGGTATCCCTCAACAGGAAAGCCAAAATGATAAGAGATCGTTCAAAAAACTGCTGATTAAGTGCTTGAAACCAATAATAGAGGAAAGAGATCTAATGCCAATTTAGCAGTTCAGATTTAGGAACAAGCATTCGACAATAGAATAGGTTAACAAGATAACTAGTATAATTTATTGAAGGACCTTTGGAAGAAGAGAAGGTATGTTCCAGCAACTTCCTCGATGCCTCCCAAGCCTTCAACAAAGAGTGGTACAAAAGATTGGTACACAAACTAGATCAAAGCTTCCAAGATTGCTAGATTCTTCAATCGTACCTGTCCGACATAATCTTTCGAGTCAAATATAGAAGCGAATTCGCCGTTGTCATGGCTGTTCGTGTTGGAGAAGTGACCAAGAAGCAGCAAAAGGCCGAAACGGCAACATCCAAAAAGATCTCAAAATGGAAACAAAATGGAAGCGGCGTTGAAGCACGAATTGAGACTTAACAGTGATCTCTGCGCTCTAGATGCTGGACAATAACAGGGTAGTTAGGAGACCCAAGCCTTTCGAGCTAGTATCATTATCACAAAGTTCTCAGTTTGAAGACTGGCTGGATACGTACCTCCATCCTTTCCTATCCTGAACTAATCTACACATTTCCCTGAAAGTAGTACGTCCTACATCTCAGAAGGTGCCCACCATCCTATTTCTAGTTCTTTAAATCGCATCAGCAGTTAACAAAGGTGATTTTGAAATTTTCATTTTACACCATTCTTGTTTTATTTTCGCAATATGTATTCCCAAACCCTTACTTCCGTTAATCCGCATCACTAAATGCATCTTTTTTGGAATTACGGTTGTACATCTTCATAAAACACAGTGTAATGATCATAAAAACATTTCTCTTTGCAAACAACGAGATGTCACGTATATTTTCTGCCATATGGCAATAATCGTATTCGTATTGAGGTCAAGTCGGAGAAATGAATATCTTGAGTAGGTGCCTATAGGGAAATAATACGAAAGGTGGGTAAGGTGTCCGATATACCGAAGTTAGAGGACGAGATGAATCATCTTGTTCGACCTACAGCGAGCACAGTTATACACGGAACCTTGTTGCCCCATATATGGTCCATCCATGGCCGAAAATTGAGAGAAAAAGTGTAGTAGTTTTATGGATCAAATTCAATTACGGGACATTTTGTCTAGGTAGTAGGTATATAATTTGTTTTCTCGACTACAGGGAGTTCCAATAGGATAGTCCTTAGTCCAATTCACCACGTGCTCACAGCGACAAAAACCACCGAAAATTTAATACTGTGGGATTTATGTAAAACAATTCCTTATAAATTATGTATTCCATCCAAGCACTGGTCCATTCCACGCGGCAATTTTTTGTACTATTAGGTAGTGGGTGTTAAAATCAAGTTTACGTACATGGTAAGGATTAAAGCAACAAGTTGGTGTCAAATAATGAAAAATCCGCACCTGACGCATGCGTTTGAAGAGGGGGTCCTGCAGCGTGTTGAGACTCCTGGAACAGGACAATTGGTTAAACGCGTTGCGACCTAGTTGACGACTGGTTATAGTGATCAAGGCATTTTGGATTAAATTGCACTTTTGACTGGTGAGTTTTGCACCTATTTTAAGTAAAACTTTCTGGCAATGTTTGTAAATGGTTGCAATGTTACAAAAACAAATTGATTCAGATTTATTCTAATACATGAATATTTACTATATTTTTAACAACCAGCAACTGATTTTAATTTTGTCCATATATGGCACAAAAGTAGAAGGCCATCACGCTACAGTAGCAATTACGAATTATTGGTATTCAAATCAAGTACACCAACACACTCTTTCTATCCACTTTTCTCAATTTATTGTTGTGTTACATATCTGGTAAACGATATGCGAAATGTGAGGTAAGCACTATAAATACTCAATATTTTATTTGCAAATCCATAAACAGATATGTATAGTGATTTAAAATGTTATTTTAAATGCTTGCTAATGTTGTAAGTCTACCTTGAAGAAGTTGAATAACTTATTAATTAGTATCATCTTCGACGATTTCCGAATTTGGAGATGATTTAACAGAATGAAAATCATCTGAGCGCAATTATATAAACATGTGTTTACAGATAATTAATAAACTATAATGTATATAAATAGTATGTGACATACTTTTATACATGTTAAAACGGCAAATCACAAATAATGTTCCTACTGTTATTTTTCTCGTGCTGGAGCAAATTGATGGGAGAATTTTATATAAAATTTCCATCAAAACAAATGTATGCATCCGAGTAACATTTTATTTATATTTTGAAATATGACAACATGACTACAGGCTATTCAAATGGAGGACCATCAATGGGATTTCGCTTATTTGAAAAGCTAGAGGTTAGGTTCAACTTCGGCACTTTTGCAGAATTTGGTACTCATTAATACAAGATTTGATTAATTTTGACATGTTTGCTGTTAGGGTAAAATGTTGCAATAGATGTTTGACCATTGCAACTGATCGTGCTTCGGAGAATAAGAGTTACAGTAATAAAAAACCAAAAGACTATTCATTAATCAACTTCCTCACACTATAGCATTATTTTCGACTATACAGGATGTCCCATTCCTTCTGCTCAGCACCTAACTTTATTTTCTTCAATGGAACACCCTGTATCTGATCGAATTTTGGAATTGTTTGTTAAATTTAAGGGTCACTTTGGTAATTATACATTGGGTCTAAGTCTTACGGTTTCGGCGTTATTTGAAGTTAAAAATCGTCATTTTTCTAATTTCACCAATTGTAGCTTGGAAACGGTACTAGATAAAGAAAAATGACTTACATGTTCCTAACTCAGTTTTTAATTCTCTATCTAATGGGCCTGGAAAATACTGCATCCTGGTTGGTCAAAAAAATGAAAAAAAGTTGCCAATCAGGAAGCAGTATTTTCCAGACCCATTAGGTCATCATCATCATCATAAGGTTCTCAGTCCGAAGACTGGTTGGACGCGTACCTCCATTCTTTTCTATCCTGAGCTAACCTACGCATTTCCCTAAAAGTAGAACATCCTACATCCCTAACTATTTGAGAGCAGTAGTCTAATCTAGGCCTACCCCTACCTCTTTTTATTCCTATCTCTGACTCTAGTATGTCACGAACTATTCCCTCGTGTCTTAGAAGGTGTCCTACCATCCTATCTCTCCTACTCTTTATTGTTTTCCATACCTTTCGCTTTTCCCCAACTCTTTCTAATACTTCCCTATTGCTAACCTTATCTATCCACGGTATCTTCATCATGCGTCTGTAGCACCACATTTCAAACGCTTCTACTCTTTTTCTATCCGCTTCTCCTATTGTCCAAGTTTCGCACCCGTATAATGCCGTACTCCATACATACGACGTTAAGAGTCTCTTCCTAGTCTCTATATTAACCGTTCTCGAGCATAACAGTTGTTTCTTTTCGTTAAACGCAACTCGGCCCTGCGCCATTCTTTGTTTTATATCTTTAGTGCTCCTACCGTCTTGAGTTATTTTACTTCCTAAGTAGCAGAAATCCGCGACCTCCTCTATCTTCTCATTTCCAATTTGTATTTCCATTTTAGTTCTATTTTCACATCCCCTACATACCAAAATTTTAGTTTTCTTTTTATTGATTTTCATGCCGAAGCCCTGTGTCAAAACTGCTTCCATTTCATTCAAAGCCGCTCCTAATTCTTCTTTGCTAGATGCTAACACTGCTATATCATCCGCAAATCTGAGCATGTTAATAGTTTGGCCCTGTACATTGATCCCTGAGGCTGTTCTTTCCTTAACAATATTAATCGCATCTTCGATATATAAGTTGAAAACTAGAGGTGACAATGCACATCCCTGTCTCACTCCCTTCCGGATATCTACTTCCCTTTGTTCCTGCTCACATTCTATAACTGCCTTTTGCTCTTTGTAGAGATTATGTATTATTCTTCTGTCCCTGTATTTCATCCCTACCTTTCTCAGCACTTCGAACATCTTCCCCCATTTTACGTTGTCGAAGGCTTTTTCTAAATCTACAAATCCTATATAGACGCTCTTTCTCTTTTCTATCGTTTTTTCTATAATTACTCGTAAAGCTAGAATGGCCTCGCGCGTTCCTCTATTTCGTCTAAATCCGAACTGATCTTCTCCTAATATTTCTTCCGCCTTTTTCTCCATCCTTCTTTGCACAATTCTAGTTAAAATTTTTGACGCATGGGAAGTTAAACTGATAGTTCTAAAATTTTCGCATCTATCCGCGCCTTTTCTTTTTGGCAAAGCTACTATGATGTTCCGTTTGTAAACTTCTGGAATCTCTCCTGTCAGGTACATGCGACTAACTAATTTAAATAAACGATCTATTACCTCTTGACCTGCGCACTTTAAGATTTCTGCCTGCAAGCCATCTATACCTGGTGCTTTATTATTCCTTAAACTTTTTAGTGCTATCTAAAACTCTTCTCTCATTATAGGACTCCCTAGGTTATCCCCCTCTACACTGCTTTCGCTTTCTAATATATCTTGCACTTCCGGTCCCGCATATAAGTTTCCTAAATATTCTTTCCACCTATCTGCCTTCTCCCCACTTCCAATTAGGATATCTCCTGCCTCATTTCTAATGTTTTTGGTACTAGATCCAATTTCTCTAAAATTTCTCCTAATTATTTTACCCATTAGGTAGAGAATTAAAAACTAGGATAGGGGCATGTAAGTCGTTTTTCTTTATCTCGTACCGTTTCCAAGTTATAACTGATGAAATGAAGTGACGCCAAAATGCAATCAGATACATGAGGAAATACGCTAGTGTAGGACACTCTGTATATTTTCATTCCACGAAAATTCCTTTAGTGCGGTTCTGGATCCAACCCATATGAAATATTTAATTGTGGAGAACATAAAGATTAAATAGCTTTTTCCGAATATTCATAATAATGGAAGAAATGCGGCCAAGTATGATATTGTATAAACAGCAGATTTTACACAACAATAATTTGCAATTAGGCAGTTTTAACTGACATGCAAGCCCTCAAACACACACCTAGCGCAGTTAAAAATATAACTTTTAATCTAACCGTTCTAGAATTGGCACTGTAAGTATGCAAAGTTCTGCAGTGCCAGGCACAAGAAAGGACTAAATTTTTGAACTACAAGGCAGTCAATACCTATACCTGTGTCCTATTTAAATTACGTCATATTTCCAGATGCATTCTCCAATCAATATTTCTATACAATAAAACGTTTAGGCGCTATTCTGTACAAATTGTATAACTCATTACTCATACATTGATGTTTGCTATTAATTTTTAGATACAAATATGGGAGGATTTACACAAAGACCATGGACACCCACAAAACGACGGGGGCCCATTGCAGCTGAATACAAAAGTCCAGGACCGGCTTGTGTGTCCTTGCCTTCATATATTGGTATGTTGTTATTTTTAGAATTCCATTTTCTTTCGAATTAGAATTTTTGACATCCAAAAAGTTGGATGGAACATTAACAAGTTTATGACTCGTTCATGAATTTTTCGTCTACCATTGTCGGAAAATGCAACATTTTGCTAAAATTTCACAAAATAATTGAACAGATGCACGTAATGTACCGTTGTACAATTCTAATTACATATGTCCTTAATCCGAAAGATAATACAAAGAGAAAGCCTTTTTTCCATATTAGTAAACAAGACCTTGTCTTGAGAGTGATTTGTATAAGACCTTGTACAAGTTATCGACATTGTAAACTGTATTATTGTTATTATTGTTCATATTTTTCTTTGTAGGCAAAAATTCGACAGAATCAAAAAACGGTCGAGCGCCAGCCTTTAGTTTTGGAGCACGCCATAATGGAAAAATCGATAGCATAGGGCCTGGCCCTGGACAGTATAACGTCACTGGGCTGAGTGCCAAAGGTCAGTATTTAATTGTTTATAAAACTTATCTTATAGCTGCCTCTTTAATAATGATGAATTACAGTTTTATTAGCCTCTTAATAGTTAATATGCTCAACTATATTCCTAATACATACTTCATGAAAAATTGTCTTCGTTAGGCTACCGTGTTGATTAGGTATGGGTTCATGATTAATGCCTCCTTTAGAGGGTATTTTCCCCTGTTCAGTTCAAAAATTTCCTCCATAACTCTACTACTGTTAAAATTACGAAAAAACTGTTAACTACAAAAGTTGTCCTAATGCGTAAGCTGCATATTTTAAAATTATTTTCAAAGATGGTGGTCTACCGGTTATGGCGAAAATAGGTACCTACTAACTTCGCTGTTTTAACCGGCGTGAAAACAGCGGCCAAAGTTAGCAGCCGATTTAGGCGAAGATGCCCGAAGTCACAGAAATAACTAGTATATAGATCGCGTCTACAGTACTTCTGCACCTGTTGCAAATAATATTAGATAAACCAGATGTACATTTCGGATAATTTTTCTTTACTAGAGAGGGGAAAATAATTTATATGCAATAACATGAAAAAAATAAGATTAACGAGTTAATCGATATTCTAATAATTATTATACGAGTACAATTATTTTTCTCCGACTGCATGTGTTTATAAAATCCCCCTTATCTTCCAATGCGCCAATACGATTTTTTTCAAATTTTTAACACAACAAATGTATGCTCAGTCAATGAGAATAGTCGTAAAATGATTCCTTGCAAACCACATTTGAACGGTCAAATCACCCTTTTAATTACACTATTAATGATATCTTCGAACGCCTTTATAAAATTCCCTCTATCTTCCAATGCGCCAATACGATTTTTTTCAAATTTTTAACACAACACATGTATGCTCAGTCAATGACAATAGTCGTAAAATGATTCCTTGCAAACAACATTTGAACGGTCAAATCATCCTTTTAATTACACTATTAATGATATCTTCGAACGCCTTTATAAAATTCCTTTTATCTTCCAATGCGCCAATACGATTTTTTTCAAATTTTTGACACAACACATGTATGCTCAGTCAATGACAATAGTCATAAAATGATTCCTTGCAAACCACATTTGAACGGGCAAATCACCCTTTTAATTGCACAATTAATGATATCTTCGTATGCGGTTATAAAATCCCCTCTAACTTCCAATGCGCCAATACAATCTTTATCAAATTTTTAACACAACAAATACATGTTCAACCAATGAGAATAATCGTAAAATGATTCCTTGCAAACAACATTTGAACGGTTAAATTTCCCTTTTAATTATACTATTAATGATATCTTCGAACGCGGTTATAAAATCCCCTCTATCATCCAATGCGCCAATACGACTTTTTTCAAATTTTTAACACAACAAATACATGTTCAGTCAATGAGAATAGTCGTAAAATGATTCCTTGCAAACAACATTTGAACGGTTAAATTTCCCTTTTAATTACACTATTAATGATATCTTCGAACGCGGTTATAAAATCCCCTCTATCATCCAATGCGCCAATACGATTTTTTTCAAATTTTTAACACAACAAATACATGTTCAGCCAATGAGAATAATCGTAAAATGATTCCTTGCAAACCACATTTGAACGGTCAAATCACCCTTTAAATTACACAATTATTGATATCTTCTAGCGCCTTCATAAAATCCCCTCTATCCTCCAATGCGCCAATACGATTTTTTTCAAATTATGAATACAACAAATTTATGCTCAGTCAATGAGAATAGTCGTAAAATGATTCCTTGTAAACCATATTTGAACGGGCAAATCACCCTTTTAATTACACAATTAATGACATCTTCGTATGCGGTTATAAAATCCCCTCTAACTTCCAATACGCCAATACGATTTTTTTCAAATTTTTAACACAACAAATGTATGCTCAGTCAATGAGAATAGTCGTAAAATGATTCCTTGCAGACCACATTTGAACGGGCAAATCACCATTTTAATTACAGAATTAATGATATCTTCGAACGCGGTTATAAAATCCCCTCTAACTTCCAATGCGCCAATACGATTTTTTTCAAATTTTTAACACAACAAATGTATGCTCAGTCAATGAGAATAGTCGTAAAATGATTCCTTGCAAACCACATTTGAACGGTCAAATCACCCTTTTAATTACACTATTAATGATATCTTCGAACGCCTTTATAAAATTCCCTCTATCTTCCAATGCGCCAATACGATTTTTTTCAAATTTTTAACACAACACATGTATGCTCAGTCAATGGCAATAGTCATAAAATGATTCCTTGCAAACCACATTTGAACGGGCAAATCACCCTTTTAATTACACAATTAATGATATCTTTGAGCGCGTTTATAAAATCCCCTCTGCCTTTCAATGCGCCAATACGATTTTTTCAAATTTTTAACACAAGAATTGTGTAATTAAAAGGGTGATTTGACTGTTCAAATGTGGTTTGCAAGGAATCATTTTACGACTAATTGTCATTGACTGAGCATACATGTGTTGTGTTAAAATTTTGAAAAAAATCGTATTGGCGCATTGAAAGATAGAGGGGATTTTATGAAGGCGCTGGAAGATATCAATAATTGTGTTATTAAAAGGGTGATTTGACCGTTCAAATGTTGTTTGCAAGGAATCATTTTACGACTATTGTCATTGACTGAGCATACATGTGTTGTGTTAAAATTTTGAAAAAAACCGTATTGGCGCATTGGAAGTTAGAGGGGATTTTATAACCGCATACGAAGATATCATTAATTGTGTAATTAAAAGGGTGATTTGCCCGTTCAAATGTGGTTTGCAAGGAATCATTTTACGACTATTCTCATTGACTGAGCATACATTTGTTGTGTTAAAGATTTGAAAATAATCGTATTTGCGCATTGGAAGTTAGAGGGGATTTTATAATGGCCTGCGAAGATATCATTAATTGTGTAATTAAAAGGGTGATTTGCCCGTTCAAATGTGGTTTGCAAGGAATCATTTTACGATTATTCTCATTGGTTGAACATGTATTTGTTGTGTTAAAAATTTGAAAAAAATCGTATTGGCGCATTGGAGGATAGAGGGGATTTTATGAAGGCGCTGGAAGATATCAATAATAATTGTGTAATTAAAACGGTGATTTGACCGTTCAGATGTGGTTTGCAAGAAATCATTTTACGACTATTGTCATTGACTGAGCATACATGTGTTGTGTTAAAATTTTGAAAAAAATCATATTGGCGCATTGGAAGTTACAGGGGATTTTATAACCGCATACGAAGATATCATTAATTGTGTAATTAAAAGGGTGATTTGCCCGTTCAAATGTGGTTTGCAAGGAATCATTTTAGGACTATTCTCATTGACTGAGCATACATTTGTTGTGTTAAAAATTTGAAAAAGAATCGTATTGGCGCATTGGAAGTTAGAGGGGATTTTATAACCGCCTACGAAGATATCATTAATTGTGTAATTAAAAGGGTGATTTGCCCGTTCAAATGTGGTTTGCAAGGAATCATTTTACGACTATTCTCATTGACTGAGCATACATTTGTCGTGTTCATAATTTGAAAAAAAATCGTATTGGCGCATTGGAGGATAGAGGGGATTTTATGAAGGCGCTGGAAGATATCAATAATTGTGTAATTAAAAGGGTGCTTTGACCGTTCAAATGTGGTTTGCAAGGAATCATTTTACAATTATTCTCATTGGCTGAACATGTATTTGTTGTGTTAAAAATTTGAAAAAAATCGTATTGGCGCATTGAATGATAGAGGGGATTTTATAACCGCGTTCGAAGATATCATTAATAGTGTAATTAAAAGGGAAATTTAACCGTTCAAATGTTGTGTGCAAGGAATCATTTTACGATTATTCTCATTGGTTGAACATGTATTTGTTGTGTTAAAAATTTGATAAAGATTGTATTGGCGCATTGGAAGTTAGAGGGGATTTTATAATCGCCTGCGAAGATATCATTAATTGTGTAATTAAAAGGGTGATTTGCAAGGAATCATTTTATGACTATTGTCATTGACTGAGCATACATGTGTTGTGTTAAAAATTTGAAAAAAATCGTATTGGCGCATTGGAAGATAGAGGGAATTTTATAAAGGCGTTCGAAGATATCATTAATAGTGTAATTAAAAGGGTGATTTGACCGTTCAAATGTGGTTTGCAAGGAATCATTTTACGACTATTCTCATTGACTGAGCATACATTTGTTATGTTAAAAATTTGAAAAAAATCGTGTTGGCGCATTGGAAGATAGAGGGAATTTTATAAAGGCGTTCGAAGATATCATTAATAGTGTAATTAAAAGGGTGATTTGACCGTTCAAATGTGGTTTGCAAGGAATCATTTTACGACTATTCTCATTGACTGAGCATACATTTGTTGTGTTAAAAATTTGAAAAAAATTGTATTGGCGCATTGGAAGTTAGAGGGGATTTTATAACAGGATACGAAGATATCATTAATTGTGTAATTAAAAGGGTGATTTGCCCGTTCAAATGTGGTTTGCAAGGTATGATTTTACGATTATTCTCATTGGCTGGGCATGTATTTGTTGTGTTAAAAATTTGAAAAAAATCGTATTGGCGCATTGGAAGATAAGGGGGATTTTATAAACACATGCAGTCGGAGAAAAATAATTGTACTCGTATAATAATTATTAGAATATCGATTAACTCGTTAATCTTATTTTTTCATGTTATTGCATATCAATTATTTTCCCCTCTCTAGTAAAGAAAAATTATCCGAAATGTACATCTGGTTTATCTAATATTATTTGCAACAGGTGCAGAAGTACTGTAGACGCGATCTATATACTAGTTATTTCTGTGACTTCGGACATCTTCGCCTAAATCGGCTGCTAACTTTGGCCGCTGTTTTCACGCCGGTGCTGTTTTAAATGGAACCCTGTATATTATTGCATGTTTTAATTCCTTTTTGAATTTTAGGGTCACTTTGTTAAAAAATCTTTGGACCTAAAACGTACCGATTGGTCGTAATTTGACACTTTTTGAGAAATTTGACGTGTGCAGTGCTTTAAAAAATTATTGATATCTCGGAAACTAAATTTGTCGTTGACATTTTCAAAGTCTTTTTCGGGTATAACCGAAACTCCAAATTTCAAATCTCTGGCTCGATTTCAAATTGAAAATCTTTTTATTGGGCACGTTAAAAAATCACACTGTATAGTACAATTATCTATTCCTATAAAGGTAAGGACACACCTCCAGCTGTAAGTCTGCACGGAAGACACAAAGACGCGAAACCAGAAAACTTCCCAGCACCGGGAGATTATGATCCAGACAAGGGTGAAAAGGCTACCCATGACACTTCTCCTAAATATACTTTTGGACATAAAACGAACGCAGAAAAACCAGTGGACACACCAGGTAAGCGGTATTTCTCAACAGTACTTTATAAGTTAATTTATGCACCTTATTTATATTTTAATTTTATTTTTTAACTATAGCACCAAATGTTTATCACATACCGGAGTCTGTGACACACGACGCTCCTAAATACAGCTTTGGGGTGAAAACACAACTAGAAAAGCCTTTGGACACACCGGGTTGGTTCTTACCTTCATTCTGAGGAATGTTTCTCACGCCATATATGTCAGCGTTTGAGAATATTCCTTCGGTTTAATATACATATAATACTAATAATTGATGATAATTAACTAATATTATAGGGGTGTTTAGGTATGTAAATGACTATTAAAATAACTAATTTATAACAGCTCCTAATGCGTATAACCCAACACGAAGCCTAAGCTGCGGTGTTACTCCAAAATGCACTTTTGGGATAAGAACCCGATTGCAAAAGGTTTCGGACACGCCTGGTTAGTTTACTTCGAAATTTTTTTTTGGTAGTGCCTAAGGCAGCAGCGCAATTGAAGGGACTCAAACATAACACTTTAATATATTGTAAGACAATAGTAGAACAGTTGTCACTTTGCCCCCACCCCTTTTTCGTTTTCCCTAGACACTTTCGTTCCAGTTTGACAGCGGAATTCCTTAATTGACCTAATGAGTCTCTTCAGTTCGCGGAATTTTGTAAAACAACATAATTACCTGGAGATAATTGCACTATGCTTATAAACTTATAAAAATTTTGTGGATATTTTTGATAGGAGAATTATTTTTAATAATCTGCGAACACAGGTCAGATATGGAGGTTGTAAAAAGAATTACGCATTTCCCAAACATTCTGCTTCCCGTCTATTTTATTTCTACTTATGTTGATACAGCCTCCATATCTGATCTGTGTTCAAAGGTTATTATCTCCTATCAAAATATCCGCAAAATTTTTATAAGCTTATTCTCATAGTGCAATTATTTGGAAATAATCATGTTGTTTTGCAAAATTCCGTGAGGTGAAGAGACTCATTAGGTCAAACTGGAACGAAAGTGTCTAGGGAAATCGAAAAAGGAGAAACAACTGTTCTACGGACAATATTTGAAAATGTAAGTGTTATCAAATATCATGACACGCTGCTGCCATTCAGATACTTAAGTTATTTGCGAAAAACTGCTACATCACAAAGCAAATTTTAAAATTTCAGCACCAAATGAATATAACGTTCCAGAATCTGAAAAAAATCTCCATGAAACTTCCCCGAAATATACTTTCGGAGTAAAGGGTCAAACTGAAAAACCGTCTGAAACGCCTGGTATATTTTACTGTATATTAGCACAGGCATTCTCATTTAATGTTTATATTTCAGCGCCTAATGTTTATAGTTTACCTGGCACCGAGAATTCGCCGAAATATTCTTTTGGCGTTAAAGCGCAGTCTGAAAAATACTTAGAAACCCCCGGTTTGTTTGATTTATTTGGAACCGATTAGTTTTTCATTTACTTTTTTTTATTTTAGCACCTAATGTTTATAGTTTACCAGGAACTGATAGAATATTGCATGAAAATTCTCCAAAATACAGTTTTGGACTAAAAGCTCAAATTGAGAAACCTTCAGAGACACCCGGTTTGTTTCAGTTTAATTTTTCGTTTTGTAGTTTATTGTTTTATGTTTATTCCAGCACCAAATGTATATAGTTTACCAGGGACAGACAAAATTTTACACGAAAATGCCCCAAAATATACTTTTGGATTAAAAACTAACGTAGAGAAACCTTCAGAAACACCTGGTAAATTATTCCGTTTGCTTTTTTATTATTTTTAGTTCTAAACATGTTGTTTTACAGCGCCCAATGTTTATAGTGTACCGGGAGTAGACAAAATTTTACATGAAAGTTCCCCACAGTACACGTTTGGTTCAAAAGTGGATATTAACAAACCTTCTGACACTCCTGGTTAGTCATTTATCACTAAAACTAATCAAAAATGCAACTAAAATCACTGGTAAAGTAACAAAAAAACTATTTTTAACCAAGTAATTCATTACTTCTGTAACTAAGTGATGTCATCTACGTACAGATTTTAAATGAAATTTTTTCACACCTTAGCACCAAATTCCTATGACGCAGGCAAAGTTTTGATAGATTACTCTCCAAAATACAGTTTCGGTACTAAGTCTCAACTGGAAAAGCCAATGGATACACCCGGTTGGTTAATTCAATATAATTAAACTAAAAAAATACATTACACAAACCACAAAGATTGTCCATAATCACAAAACTTATTTCTTGTAGGTCCTAACGTTTATAACATCCCGACTGTACTTGGTTCTCAGAAGGAAGGGATGAATAAAGCCGCCCCTTGCTACACAATCTCTGGCAGACATAAAGAACCCGTGGATGAAAGAGTCAAGAATCCAGGACCTGGAACTTACAATAACATAGATCCAGAAAATTACAAGCATCACTCTCCGGCTTATACCATAAGTGCCAGATATACTTTACCATCAGATGCCACGAAAGTGCCCGGGCCCGGGGTCTACTCTCCAGAAAAGGTAAAATTGTGATTAATAAAAGTCAAAGAGCAATTTTAATTTTTTTTGACTTATTCACCGACCACTTTTTGGTTGGCCGACTATTAATATAATAGACAAGGGCTAAAGTAATATTTTGCAACATATGAAGACAAAAGGTGCCATTTTCATAAATAACAAGTTATTCCATTTACTAATATTGGTTACAACAGGTGACGGTGCATCTACGAGAAGCTCCTAGTCATTCCTTTGGAATTCGTCATTCTGCATATTTGGGTTGTTACAAGCCCGAGATGAGAAGGGAACGTACGTCTCTTCTTTTCTAACGCTTCATTCGCCGTACTGCTACTAACGCTGACTAACAATAATCTTTCTGGTATGGAGAAAGAACGGTAAGGTTAGATTAGAGCGTTTCTAACTTATTAACCATGCTTTTACAATGTCACCCAAAGACCTTTACGTCCCTGCCTCTGAAATTTGGATGCACATCTTTGCTGAGGCATGGGTGTAATGGCGAAGCTTATTAGTCTAAATTTTTGTGCTGCACTATTGTGATGTTGAATATTTCTTCACCAAATATTGGTATTACAGTTTCTACAGGATCTGCCTCCAGCCCACACGTTCGGCATCAAACATTCGCCGTATTCCGATCACTATTAACCTACGAATACGAACTACGAATCAACGAAACCACGTCCTTTGATGAGGACTCTTCGGCGACTCCGCTGTGTAATGGAGTAAAAATATTAACGTGATTTTTGTTTATTTTCTTGCCTTTTCACATATTAATTTGTAGCCTCAACTCACCTGTTGAATTTAACAAGATTTTATTGCTTCTGTTATTTCTTAGTAAGTTTTTTAAAATAATAACCAGCTTAAGATCAAATATTGTTTCTCTTGCTTGGTTATGCAATAGTTATAAATAAATGCACAAAGTTTTGTAGTACGTTACTGCCAAATACAAATTTTATACGTCATTTATCGTTTAATATTAAAGGACGTGTTCAAAATTAAGTTTTGAAGATGCCCACAAAAAAATCATTAACTCATTATCATCTATCTCTTCCAAAGCCAAAACTGCCTCTTGTAACACAAAAGGACAAGCGAGATTGCAAAAATAAACACGAATGTATTTCTGCTAGAATAAATCAAATTGCTCTTCCAACTAAAAAATTAATGTTGGAAACGTGGCAAAATCATAAGCATGTATTAACCACAGAGCAGATGCTTATGTTAAATGGAAAACTTTACAACGGATTGAATTTAAAACTTGAACAAGCAGACTCCCATTTTAAAAACAGTAAAAGAAAGGAATTACATAAGAAGCTCAAAAACAAACTCAAACTCGAGCAGAAGAAGCAAGTTGAAGAAAGGGGCAGAGAAGTTTGGTTTTATTATCGGGACTCGGTAATCGCAAAAGAAATTATAGATATTCTTAAAAAACAACCATTGGTTAAACTTGACTACAGACGATCGTGTATATCAAAAGGTCTTATGAAATATCTGCAGCAGAAAAGAATATTAACAACCCCCAAAAGAAATTCTAAATGCATATATGATGAAACTTTAGTTGAAATGTTTGATTTAGTCGCAATTTGGATTGACAAAATAATAAAATATGTAGATTTGGAAGATATGGATGATGGGGAAAACTTTATGGAATCGACTGCTTCGACAGGAAGATTAGAAAAATAAGAATGTAAAAAAGGTACATTATCTGGAATGAAAATATTGTACTTATGATAATGATATAATCACAAATTTTATTTGTAATTTCCCATGGCAATTTGTTTTGATTTACTTTCGCCTCCTAGCTTCCCATATCCAGATCCTCATTAATACACGTCTGCAGTAGCTATTTCAGTTAATTTTTTTGTTTGGATCTGTAAAGTTTTATTCGCAATCGAAAAAACACAAACAGTTCTTTAATATATGTAACAGTGACACAGTAATTAAACTCGACACGTGTTTCGCTGACAACGCCAGAATCTTCAGGAGGAAGATTAATCTAACCCTAAACTTAAATTACATTGCTATAAATACGGAACCCCCACTCCTAAAGTGAAGGGAATCGATAAACCTATAGGGTTTCTTCATCAATCCTTCCCACTCAAGAAACCAACTCCATCTCTCCTCCATGCTCAAAATAGTTTCATGAAATTCTAGAACCATTTCGAACACGAGAGCAACAAAATTGGTCTCCCAAGCGAAAGGGATTGGCATACCTACAGGGTTCCTTAGAACTATTTTGAACATAAGAGCCATAAAATTGGTGTCCTAGAACTGGAGGGTACGTATTTGATGGCTGGTCTTAATTCTATCTACCTGATAAATCTATACAGGGTCGAGTCCGGAATCGGACCATAATTATTGTTAAGACATCTACGTTTATTTTTATATATCGCTATACTTTCAAAGGCGTTTAAATCAAATTTATTATTTCCTGGTTTTAGAAGTTTGAGATTATTGACATTGAATTTATGGCCCGTTTCCAACGCCATGCTAGACTTATCAGGACGACCGTATTTGTAATGGGCTTGGTGCTCCTTGAAGCGGGTTAAAATAGACCGAGTTGACTGCCCGATATATTTTCTGTCGCAATATTTCGTAAATTCCCGCTTTATGAATGGGTTCCGTTTTATCTTTCGCATTTCCAAGTAAATTTTCTAAATTGTTGCTCGAAGTGTGAACCACATTGAAGCCTGCTTTCCCGAAAATAGTATTCATACCTCTAGTTATCTGCGGTATTTTTATAAATTTAGTAATTTTATTATCCCCATTTAAAGTTGTGGAATTTCGCAATAGCATTTTAAATTTACGTTTCCTAATTAACCTATTGACAATTTCTGGATCGAAACCGTTACATCTCGCTATATTTTTAATTGTGTTTACTTCCTTGCGGTATCTTTCAACGGATAATCGTAGACTCAACAGTCTATCAACTAAAAATCCAAAACTAGCCTCTTTGTGCTGACTGCAGTAGTTCGAATCTGCAGTTATGTACCGAGCTGTACTGGTTTCTTTCCTATAGATGTCAAATTCTAACTTACTGTTATTCCTAATTACCAAAATGTCCTTCTCTTTCTAATTCGTGGGTAAATTTCAGAGCTGGGTCGTATCCGAGTATTTAGGCATATGGATACAGTATTCGGATACATTTTCTGTATCCAGGGCGTGTATTCGAACACTTCCGAGAAAAAGTATCCTTTATCCGTATCCGTAACAAATTTTGACGAGTATCCAGTATTCGAATACAATTTAGAGGGCACGGATACAAAAAGTATCCGGATACTTTCAAAAACTTACGGATACAATTAATAACGCGAACTTAATGTTGAGTGGATAGATAGTAAAACCATATTCTGACATCTGACCGGACTTTTTTTATTTCGGTAATAGCTGTAGCTGGTATTAGTGGCGGCGGCCGATGACGGCGATTACACAGTCAGCTGATTCTGATTTGCACAGGCGGTGATCCGGAGATCGCATGGGTGTTTTTGTTTTGTTTGTTTTTCGTTGTGTACCTATTGTTTGGTTTTCTTTCTATTGTTATTTTGAAACTGTAAAATGTTTATTTTCTATTTTGAAATACATAGGTAATACAGGGTTTCCTTTAATTTTTCTTTTACTCAACCTATTCTGATGTATCCGTATCCGGTATCCGGAAAATAGTATTCGGATACAAGTATTGGGATACATTTTTACTATAGAAGTATCCGTATCCAGTATCCGGTATCCGAAAGCAGCAGGTGTATCCAGTATCCGGTATTCGAATACTTTCAATTTGTATCCGTACCCAGCTCTGGTAAATTTGATTGAATTGAATTTATTATTTAAGTCGCTCAAAAAATCTTCAACGTTACATTTACTAGTGTCAAAAATGGCAAATATATCGTCTACATATCTCACCCACACCTTTGGAAAATATGGGAGCTCATTTTTCAGTTGGGTTTAAAATTTTCCCATGAAAATTTCTGCAATGAAAGGAGAGAGGCAATTTCCCACGGCTGTACCTTCACTTTGTTGAAAAAATGATCGCAGTGCATACACAGATTGGTTAAATTAATGTATTCTTTGACAGTTTGTTAATCAATGTTATTTTTATTAAGGAGTTCATACAAATACTCCAAAACCTTTGGTACAGGTACACTGGGAAAAAGTGAGCTGACGTCGAATGAAATTAATAATTTATCATGCAATGTCGTGTTGCATTTTGTTTATAAACTCTACAGAGTTCTTTACTGAAAAACTAAACTGCTTGATCTCGAGGTTATTAAATTCATTGACTAACAATTTGGACAGTTTGAAAGTAGGAGAATCTATAGCTGAAACTATGGGCCTTACGGCTTTCCCTTAATCATACTTTTTTGGATTCAGTTAAGCACTGAATTGAGGATTTATTTTCGGTACCTACGCGACGAGATTCTGGCAAGCTAAACTTGCGTATTTATAGCAATGTAATTTAAGTTTAGAGTTAGATTAATCTTCAACTCCTGAAGATGCTGACGTTGTCAGTGAAACACGTGTCGAATTTAATTACTGTGTCACTGTCTTTTGGCGTGTGGGGTTAACTTATTAAGAATTCATAGGAAATGAGAAGATAGAGGAATTCGTGGATTTCTGCTATTTAGGAAGTAAAATAACTCGCGATTGTAGGATTACTAGAGTATAAAACACGCTGAAGACACTGTGGATAGATAAGGTTAGCAATAGAGGTATTAGAAAGTTTGGTAAAAGCGAAAGGTATGGAAGACAATAAAGAACAAGATAAGTTATTTTTTAATCTAGGAAGCCTTGTTATTTTCAGTAAATTGACAGTTTTTATTTTGATCTCTTAAAATTTTTAAGTTCAGGTAAATTTTATTGCAAATAATAAGTGGAAATGGTGTCTATACAAAATATTTGAACATTTTTCAGAAACTTGTTAAAACTTAAATGGAAAAAAAGCCCAGAAAAATGCCAGGAAGAAAACTGAATAGTACTAAAGTTGCTGTTTTGGATACTGGTGATTATAATGCTAATAAGACCTTACCTAGTAATTCTAAGAAACAGCAAAAACCAAGCAAATCTAAACGAATATTAAGAAGAATGTTAAATCATAAGGATTACACAAACTTTTTAGCAATTCCAAAACAACGACAGCCTATAGTAAACGAAAGCAAAGCAGGATCATCTAATTATACTTATAGAACTAACATACTCGCCATACCATCAAAGAAACTCTTGCAACATACTTGGGATCACTTCAAAGATAAATTAAACCAACGGCAAAAAATCAGGTTGAAAGAGAAGCTTCATTTAGATGTTAATAGTGAACTAAAAGTAGATTATTTTTCGAAGAACAAGAAAAAGCTATACATAAATAAATAAAGAAAACAGAATCTCAAGACTCTTCCAACTGCTGAAATGTAGTATGCTCATGCCAAATATATAATTTTTATCCCTGAACGTCATTTTTGTTACTGCCTATCAATCGTGACAGGCAATGTTAATTTGCTAAATAAAATTTATTATGTAATATATTTCACATTCAAAATTGTTGAGGAGTGTTTTACATACGTTTAAAATTTGTAATGAACTTATACAAAAATAATGTCGGTCCTCAATTGCGATAAAGGTAAGCGCGGCGATCCTAAAAAGTGCACCGACTACATTCCCGGATGCGGAGAACCCCCACAGAGGAAGAGACAAAGATGCCACTGCTGTCCACCAGTAATCGATAGAAATCCTTTAACTCCTAAGCAGCACATCAACTTATTAGCTACGCCACGATTACCACCACCCAAAGAAAAACCGAAAAAGAAAGCAAAGTGTAAAAACACTTTAGAATGTGGTTCTCCGCGTGTCACGCAACTCTCAATGCCGAAAAAGACTCTAATGCTGTATACTTGGCAAAAATATAAAGATGTGCTTTCTACAGAGCAGATACTCATGCTGGAAGCAAAACTACAAACAGAGTTTCATTTTGAACTCGAAGAAGCGAGATACTATTTTAAGAAAATGAAACGGAAAGAGTTGTTGGAGAAACGCAAGAAGAAACGAAAACTACAGAAGAAACAAGAAAAGCAAGAAAAGGTTAAAGAAAATTTAGCTCGATGTGAAGATCGCGGGCTTTCAAGAAGTTTCGTGAAATTTATTATGGGTCAACCGCTATATGAACTAAATTATAGAAGAATGTGTATATCAAACGGAATCCTGAACTTCTTAGAGCAGAAAGATTTGTTAAAAAAAACAAGCAGAAATTCTAAGAGTAAGTACAAGCGCACATTAATTGAAATAACCGATCAGATAGCCGTTTGGCTTGACGCTATAACAAGATACGCAGATTTGCAATGTGTGGATTCAGATGAAGATATCGCTGAACCATCTTCAAGTACTGTATCTACTGACGTAGGAGAACCTGAATCTGGCGTAGGAGAAGGCGAAGCAGAAGGTGAAGGAGAGTACGACGATGCGTTGGAAATTTTAATTGATATTCTAGAACTTTCAAAACCAGACTTTCTGGATTCACCAGTAAACCCAGAAGTATTACCTGGAATCAAGTACAGCGACATAATTAATTGCTTAAAAGAGCTTCGTAGCGTTAAACCATTACCACGGAAAGAACCAAATATTTACATGCAAAATCTTTTGAAAGATTGGGCACAATCAGCCGACGAGGGTAGAGTAGACAAAAAAATCGAAGATAAAATTCGAGAAGTTGCACCACTCGTATACGAGTGTCTTTCGTCACTTCCAGGCAGAGAAGACCCTTTAGAAATTTTAATTAATATTCTAGAACTTTCAGAGACAGACTTTCTTGAATCACCGGTGGATTCAGATTCATTGCCTGGAATCAAGTATAGTGACGTAATTAATTGCTTAAAGGAGCTTCGAGGCATAAAACCATTACCACAGAAAGAACCAGATATTTACATGGAAAATATTTTGAAAGATTGGGCAAATTCGAATGACCGGGACAAGGTAGACAAAATGATTGAAGATAAAATACGTGAAGTTGCGCCACTTTTATTAGAATGTCTTAATGTGTGGGTCGAAGGCGAAGAAGAAGAGTACGATGCTTTGGAAATTTTAATTGATATTCTGGAGCTATCAAAACCAGACTTTTTGGATTCACCAGTGAACCCAGAAGTATTACCTGGAATTAAGTACAACGATATAATTAATTGCTTAAAAGAGCTTCGCGGCTTAAAACCATTGCCACAGAAAGAACCAAATATCTACATGCAAAATCTTTTGAAAGATTGGGCAGAATCAGCCGACGAAGGTAGAGTGGACGAAACAATCAAAAATAAGATACGAGAAGTTGCGCCACTTGTATACGCTTGTCTCATGTCACCTCCAGGCCCAGGAGTAGAGGATGCTTTGGAAAAATTAATTAAAACTCTAGAGCTCTCCACACCAAACGTTTTACAATCACCAGTAGATCCAGAAATTCTACCTGGAATCAAATACATCGACATAATTAACTGCTTAAAAGAGCTTCAAAGTCTAAAACCATTACCTCAGAAAGAACCAAATATTTACATGGAAAATATTTTGAAAGATTGGGCAAATTCGATAGATCAGGATATAATAGATGAAACGATCAAAGATAAAATTCGCGAAGTTGCACCGCATGTATTAGATTGTCTCAAATCACGAATAGACGATGCCTTGGAAATTTTAATTGCTATTCTAGAGCTCTCAAAGCCAGACTTTCTGGATTCACCAGTAAACCCAGAAGTATTACCTGGAGCCAGATACATTGACATAATTAGGTGCTTAAAAGAGCTTCGTGGGAAAAAGCCCTTGCCGCAGTTAGAACCACATATTTACTTGCAAAATCTTTTGAAAGATTGGGCACAATCAGCCGACGAGAGTAAAGTAGACAAAGAAATCGAAGATAAAATACGAGAAGTTGCACCACTCGTTTATGCTTGTCTTATGGCAGCTCCAGAAGCGGGGGATGCTTTAGAAATCTTAATTAATATTCTAGAACTTTCAAAGCCCGACTTTTTACGATCACCAGTAGACTCAGAATTATTACCTGGAATCAAGCACAGTGATATAATTACTTGTCTAAAACGTCTTCGCGACTTAGAATCATTAACACAAAAGGAGCCAAATATTTACATGGACAAACTTTTGAACGATTGGGCAAAATCAGTCGACGAGGGCAGAGTAAACAGGAAAATCGAAGATAAAATACAAGAAGTTGCACCACATGTACTAGATTGTCTTGTTAACGATATAGACAAAACTGAAATAGAAGGTGGTAGTGAAGATGAAGATGTGTCGAAAGGTGGTCTGGACACAGTACCGGAAGAACCTTCAGATTTGGACGACTGGGGAAATACTGAAACTGGCGAAGGGGAAGGAACAGTTGATGGGGAAGGAATAGTAGATGGGGAAGGAATAGTAGATGGGGAAGGAACAGTAGATGGGGAAGGAATAGTAGATGGGGAAGGAACAGTAGATGGCGAAGGAGAAGGAGAAGGAGAAGGAGAAGGAGGAGAAGGAGGAGAAGGGACAGTAGACGACGGAGGGAAAGGTGAAGGTGGAGTTGACTCCGGAGAAGGAGGAGAAGGGGAACCTGGAGAAGGAGAATACGATGCTCTAGAAGTTTTGATCGACATTCTAGAGCTTTCAAAGCCAGACTTTTTACAATCGCCAGTAAACCAAGAGGTATTGCCTGGAATCAAATACATTGACATAATTAACTGCTTAAAAGAGCTCCGTGGCGTAAAGCCATTGCCACAGTTACCACCGCATAGTTATTTGCAAAGTCTTTTGAAAGATTGGGCAGATTCAGCCGACGAGGGTAGAGTAGACAAAACAATCGAAGATAAGATACGCGAAGTTGCACCGCTTGTGTATGGTTGTCTAATGTCATCTGAAGAACCGGACGATGCTTTGGAAATTTTAATTAATATTCTAGAGCAATCAACGCCGGACTTTTTACAATCACCGGTGGACAAACAATTATTGCCCGGATTGAATTACGGCGACATACTCGATCGCCTAAAAGAGCTTCGCGGCATAAAATCTTTGCCGCAGTTAAAACCCGATATTCACATGGAAAATATTTTGAATGATTGGGCAAAATCACTTGATGAGCTCAGAGTGGACGAGAGAATCGAAGATAAAATACGAGAAGTTGCACCACTTATAGTCATAGGTGAGATATCGGCAAGATCGAGCAATGTTGAAGTAACTGATGAAGATGGGTATGAAAGTGGAGGGAAAGATGAAGAGGGTCCGAAACCTAAACCGGATAAAAAACCGGGTGAAGGCGGGAAAGGTTCCCTGCCTGGTACTATACCAGGACACATACCGTCGAAAGTCTTTGAACATTCTCCGGATGGCATCTGTTGCTTATCTTTGAAGGTTTATGCTATTTGGTTGTTGGAAGTGGCTAATAATTCTCATTCGTGGAGTAAATGGATAAACGAAATAATAGCAGAAGTTCGCAGGCTAGCCTGTATAATACGCAGAGAAGTTAAAGACCAGTGTGGTGTGCCAAAGAAGTTGACGAAGGAGGAATGGAAGAAATTCATGGAAAAAGTGGATGCTATGATAGTGTCTTGGAGACAATACAGCATGCACGTCCAAGACTTATCGGAGAAGATTATAAAGAACTTCCACGACAAGAAAGTTACTTGCTGCGAGAAATGCTTGCAGGATAATTTAATTGTGGATGTCGTATTGGCGCATGACGTCACTTCCCAAATTACTGAAGCTATACAGACAGCAAGTTACTGGCAACGCTGGCTCGGCGAAATTATTGAACAGACCAAGCGTTTGACTGACATATACATACCAGACGGCAGCCCTTGTCCGCCGATTGAAGAAACTCCCAGCACAACTGAAACTGTGGAAAAGGAAATAATAGAAATCCATAAAACAGACGAATTTCCTGTGGAGGAACAAGATGATGATGTTTCGCTGTATGAAATCGAAGAACTCGATCCGAACGAGTTTTAAATTTGTACAACTGTTTTATAAATAAATATTTGTGTCTAATGAATCCATCATTGAGTTATTTTGGGAAAAATATATGGTTGCCATTTAATAAAAATCGATTACATCATATCAGTGAGATGCGCAGCGCCACCTACACATGCATTACTTCAAAACGAGCCAAATAATAATAAAAAATCGAAGTGATCCAGGATTTCAGTTTGGAACTTCAATTTTAGGAAACATCGAATTTATTCCATACTTTTGGGACACTCTGTATAATGAAATATTTTCAAAAGTATCCCAGCGTGCTTCACTTTGTTCCAGGTTATTTTCAGAGCCCTCTGTGCAGGATTTTCCAAATTCGTAAAGGGCTCCTTAATATTTCCGTTATCGTTTTGTTGGTGGTCTTGGAATTTTTGATATTTTAACCAGATTCCAGATATCGCGGCATACTTCTCAGGACTGATTACTATTTCCCTACTAAATGGAAAAATACGTATATTCGTCCATATTTTACCAAAAAGAAGTGCAAACTCTGGTTTTGAAATGCTCATTCTTGGATTTTTCCTTTGTCAAACACACAGATTTTCTTCCCAAGACACCGTAACTGATTTGAAAACTGAAAGGTCCAGGGACTGCAGCAAATGGCTTGCAATTTTAAAATTTCTATATTTTGAGTTTAAAATATCCATTTATAATGAAGGGATCGGTCTGCTTTTTTCGAACGTATTCAATGGATTGTGGTTTCTTTATGGCTAGGTAATGACGCTCTCTAAATAGGATAAACCAGTCCTTGCCAGGACGTTCGCTTTTAAAAGGAGTTTGAACTTTGCTTCTGTTCACGTACTAACTGTAAATGAAAAAATATTTTATTAATCCAGAAGCCGGAGATTTTAGAGTAATACACACAGGATCTGTAGGAGGAAATTCGGGAGTAGGAATTGTTATGCGGAAAAAAGTAGGGCAGAGTGTAGAAAATTTCTTACAGCAAAGTGACAGGGTAGTTATGGTTAGGTTAGATTCGAAACCTGTAAAAACAGTAATAATACAGGTATATATGCCCACTTCTAACTACAGTGATGAGGTCGTAGAGGCAGTTTATAGTGATATTGAACATGTGCTAGATTTTGGGAGAGGACACGAAAATTTAATAATTATAGGAGATTTCAATGCAGTGGCAGGCACAGGGCGAGAGGACGGAATAGTTGGTCCCTTTGGATTAGGCAAGAGGAACGATAGGGGAGTTAGACTGATAGAGTTCTGCGATAAACATAACTTAACGGTCGCGAACACTTTATTTCACCATCATGTTAGGAGACGCTACACGTGGAAGATGCCAGGAGACCTAGGGAGATATCAAATAGATTACATTCTTGTTAGGCAAAGATTTAGAAATCAAGTTAGGGATTGTAGAAGTTATCCAGGAGCAGATATAGACAGTAATCACAATATAGTCGTTATGAAGGCCAATCTTAAATTTAAGATTTTGAAAAAACGAAGCGGAAGAAGGTATCTTGACCCAGAGAGACTAAAAGATGATGATACGCGCGATAAGTTCGAGAAAAAGACAAACGAAGTACTAAAGGGCGCGGGCAAAAATATTGTTAGGGACATAGAGGAAGAATGGAATTGCATTAAAAATAGTTTAGTTTCCTCAGCTAGGGATATTTTGGGTCATAAACAGAATGAAAGTAGGAAACCCTGGATAACAAAACATATTGTAAGTCTAATAGAGGAAAGGCGAAAATATAAAAATAGGTTAGATGAAATAGGGAAACAAAGATATAAGGCGATCAAGTGGGAAATTATTCGGAAATGTAGGAAAGCGAAAGAGCAATGGATCGATAATAAGTGCAAAGAAGTGGAAAATAAGTTCGAAGTAGGAAAGACTGATGAAGCATATAAAATAATTAGGAGAAATTTTAGAGAAATTGGATCTAGTACCAAAAGCATTAGGAATGAGGCAGGAGATATCGTAATCGAAAGCGGGGAGAAGGCAGATAGGTGGAAAGAATATTTAGGAAACTTATATGCGGGACAGGAAGTGCAAGATATATTAGAAAGCGAAAGCAGTGTAGAGGGGGATAACCTAGGGAATCCTATAATGAGAGAAGAGTTTGAGCTAGCACTAAAAAGTTTAAGGAATAATAAAGCGCCAGGTATAGATGGCTTGCAGGCAGAAATCTTAAAGTGCGCAGGTCAAGAGGTAATAGATCGTTTATTTAAATTAGTTAGTCGTATATACCTGACAGGCGAGATTCCAGAGGATTACAAACGGAACATCATGGTAGCTTTGCCAAAAAGGAAAGGCGCGGATAGGTGCGAAAATTTCAGAACCATCAGTTTAACTTCCCATGCGTCAAAAATTTTAACTAGAATTGTGCAAAGAAGGATGGAGAAAAACGCGGAAGAAATATTAGGAGAAGATCAGTTCGGATTTAGACGAAATAGAGGAACGCGCGAGGCCATCCTAGCTTTACGAGTAATTATAGAAAAAACGATAGAAAAGAGAAAGAGCGTCTATATAGGATTTGTAGATTTAGAAAAGGCCTTCGACAACGTAAAATGGGGGAAGATGTTCGAAGTGCTGAGAAAGGTAGGGATGAAATATAGGGACAGAAGAATAATACATAATCTCTACGAAGAGCAAAAGGCAGTTATAGACTGTGAGCAGGAACGAAGGGAAGTAGATATCCGGAAGGGAGTGAGACAGGGATGTGCATTGTCACCTCTAGTTTTCAACTTATATATCGAAGATGCTATTAATATTGTTAAGGACACAACAGCCTCAGGGATTAACGTACAGGGTCAAACTATTAACATGCTCAGATTTGCGGATGATATAGCAGTGTTAGCATCTAGCAAAGAAGAATTAGGAGCGGCTTTGAATGAAATGGAAGCAGTTTTGACACAGAGCTATGGCATGAAAGTCAATAAAAAGAAAACTAAAATTTTGGTATGTAGGGGATGTGAAAATATAACTAAAGTTGACATACAAATAGGAAATGAGAAGATAGAGGAGGTCACGGATTTCTGCTATTTAGGAAGTAAAATAACTCAAGACGGTAGGAGCACTAAAGATATAAAACAAAGAATAGCGCAGGGCCGAGTTGCGTTTAACAGAAAGAAACAACTGTTATGTTCGAGAACGGTTAATATTGAGACTAGGAAGAGACTCTTAAAGTCGTATGTATGGAGTACGGCATTATACGGGTGCGAAACATGGACAATAGGGGAAGCGGATCGAAAAAGAGTAGAAGCGTTTGAAATGTGGTGCTACAGGCGCATGATGAAGATACCGTGGATAGATAAGGTTAGCAATAGGGAAGTATTAGAAAGAGTTGGGGAAAAGCGAAAGGTATGGAAGACAATAAAGAGTAGGAGAGATAGGATGGTAGGACACCTTCTAAGACATGAAGGAATAGTTCGCGACATACTAGAAGCAGAGATAGGAATAAAAAGAGGTAGGGGTAGGCCTAGATTAGACTACTGCTCTCAAATAGTTAGGGATGTAGGATGTTCTACTTTTAGGGAAATGCGTAGGTTAGCTCAGGATAGAAAAGAGTGGAGGTACGCATCCAACCAGTCTTCAGACTGAGAACCTTATGATGATGATCGGGAAAGTGCAACCTCCGAAATATGATTGCATCTGCCCCACGGCAGGTTTTTAATGGGGTAAGTGCAAGTAGGGAAGTTAGAGAATTTGAAAATTGAGATGGATAGGTTAGCATTAGACGTAGTAGGTATCAGTGAAGTGCGATGGCCAGAAGCTGGAGACTTCTGGAGCGGAGATTTTAGAGTAATACACACAGGATCTGTAGGAGGAAATTCGGGAGTAGGAATTGTTATGCGGAAAAAAGTAGGACAGAGTGTAGAAAATTTCTTACAGCAAAGTGACAGGGTAGTTATGGTTAGGTTAGATTCGAAACCTGTAAAAACAGTAATAATACAGGTATATATGCCCACTTCTAACTACAGTGATGAGGCCGTAGAGGCAGTTTATAGTGATATTGAATATGTGCTAGATTTTGTGAGAGGGCACGAAAATTTAATAATTACAGGAGATTTCAATGCAGTCGTAGGCACAGGGCGAGAGGGCGGAATAGTTGGCCCCTTTGGATTAGGCAATAGGAACGATAGGGGAGTTAGACTGATAGAGTTCTGCGATAAACATAACTTAACGGTCGCGAACACTCTATTTCACCATCATGTTAGGAGATGCTATACGTGGAAGATGCCAGGAGACTTAGGGAGATATCAAATAGATTACATTCTCGTTAGGCAAAGATTTAGAAATCAAGTTAGGGATTGTAGAAGTTATCCAGGAGCAGATATAGATAGTGATCACAACATAGTCGTTATGAAAGCCAATCTTAAATTTAAGATTTTGAAAAAAAGAAGCGGAAGAAGGTATCTTGACCCAGAGAAACTAAAAGATGATGATACGCGCGATAAGTTCGAGAAAAAGACAAACGAAGCACTAAAGGGCACGGGTGGAAATATTGTTAGGGACATAGAGGCAGAATGGAATTGCATTAAAAATAGTTTAGTTTCCTCAGCTAGGGATATTTTGGGTCATAAACAGAATGAAAGTAGGAAACCCTGGATAACAAAACATATTGTGAGTCTAATAGAGGAAAGGCGAAAATATAAAAATAGGTTAGATGAAACAGGGAAACAAAGATATAAGGCGATCAAGTGGGAAATTATTCGGAAATGTAGGAAAGCGAAAGAGCAATGGATCGATAATAAATGCAAAGAAGTGGAAGATAAATTCGAAGTAGGAAAGACTGATGAAGCATATAAAATAATTAGGAGAAATTTTAGAGAAATTGGATCTAGTACCAAAAACATTAGAAATGAGGCAGGAGATATCCTAATCGGAAGTGGGGAGAAGGCAGATAGGTGGAAAGAATATTTAGGAAACTTATATGCGGGACAGGAAGTGCAAGATATATTAGAATGCGAAAGCAGTGTAGAGGGGGATAACCTAGGGAGTCCTATAATGAGAGAAGAGTTTGAGATAGCACTAAAAATTTAAGGAATAATAAAGCACCAGGTATAGATGGCTTGCAGGCAGAAATCTTAAAGTGCGCAGGTCAAGAGGTAATAGATCGTTTATTTAAATTAGTTAGTCGCATATACCTGACAGGCGAGATTCCAGAAGATTACAAACGGAACATCATAGTAGCTTTGCCAAAAAGAAAAGGCGCGGATAGATGCGAAAATTTTAGAACTATCAGTTTAACTTCCCATGCGTCAAAAATTTTAACTAGAATTGTGCAAAGAAGGATGGAGAAAAAGGCGGAAGAAATATTAGGAGAAGATCAGTTCGGATTTAGACGAAATAGAGGAACGCGCGAGGCCATTCTAGCTTTACGAGTAATTATAGAAAAAACGATAGAAAAGAGAAAGAGCGTCTATATAGGATTTGTAGATTTAGAAAAAGCCTTCGACAACGTAAAATGGGGGAAGATGTTCGAAGTGCTGAGAAAGGTAGGGATGAAATATAGGGACAGAAGAATAATACATAATCTCTACGAAGAGCAAAAGGCAGTTATAGACTGTGAGCAGGAACGAAGGGAAGTAGATATCCGGAAGGGAGTGAGACAGGGATGTGCATTGTCACCTCTAGTTTTCAACTTATATATCGAAGATGCTACATATTAATATTGTTAAGGACACAACCGCCTCAGGGATTAACGTACAGGGTCAAACTATTAACATGCTCAGATTTGCGGATGATATAGCAGTGTTAGCATCTAGCAAAGAAGAATTAGGAGCGGCTTTGAATGAAATGGAAGCAGTTTTGACACAGAGCTATGGCATGAAAGTCAATAAAAAGAAAACTAAAATTTTGGTATGTAGGGGATGTGAAAATATAACTAAAGTTGACATACAAATAGGAAATGAGAAGATAGAGGAGGTCACGGATTTCTGCTATTTAGGAAGTAAAATAACTCAAGACGGTAGGAGCACTAAAGATATAAAACAAAGAATAGCGCAGGGCCGAGTTGCGTTTAACAGAAAGAAACAACTGTTATGTTCGAGAACGGTTAATATTGAGACTAGGAAGAGACTCTTAAAGTCGTATGTATGGAGTACGGCATTATACGGGTGCGAAACATGGACAATAGGGGAAGCGGATCGAAAAAGAGTAGAAGCGTTTGAAATGTGGTGCTACAGGCGCATGATGAAGATACCGTGGATAGATAAGGTTAGCAATAGGGAAGTATTAGAAAGAGTTGGGGAAAAGCGAAAGGTATGGAAGACAATAAAGAGTAGGAGAGATAGGATGGTAGGACACCTTCTAAGACATGAAGGAATAGTTCGCGACATACTAGAGGCAGAGATAGGAATAAAAAGAGGTAGGGGTAGGCCTAGATTAGACTACTGCTCTCAAATAGTTAGGGATGTAGGATGTTCTACTTTTAGGGAAATGCGTAGGTTAGCTCAGGATAGAAAAGAGTGGAGGTACGCATCCAACCAGTCTTCAGACTGAGAACCTTATGATGATGATCGGGAAAGTGCAACCTCCGAAATATGATTGCATCTGCCCCACGGCAGGTTTTTAATGGGGTAAGTGCAATCATATAAACATATAACGCTCACTTTTAAGTTTTGATCCAAAAACTGCAAATGCAAATGCATTCGGTTATGTCAATGTTCTGTAAACAATTGACGCGTATATGCTAGGAAGATTCTGTAGTTATGGTGCATTGTTAATTTGACTATGCTCGAACAGATGGCGATAACAGTATTAATTAAAGGAATATTGATTTTGAGCATAGATTGTTTGGTTGCATTTACCCCATAAATGCACTTACCCCACCTTACCTTATCTTGAATGATGGACGAACCAAATTCGAGAAACTTTCATAGTAACACAACATTAGTAGTTATTTAAGATACAAGTATCGTAACAGTTCATATTACGATACAAGATGGGAAAATTTTCAAACGAGACCGAAGGCCGAACTTGATAACTCCTCGTAATCGTGTATATTAATGAAATATTCACCCTTAACGCTAATATTATGTTCTTTACGTACTTGGTTAGGTAGAATTTTTATGTCAATGCCATTTCGGTATAATAGACACGTTATTCTCTATTTTAGGGTCAGAACAAAAAGGCGAATACGTACAGACATTCTTTAAACTCGAAAATAAATTGTTTACGCACAAAACGGAATTGTTAATTTGTTTTTCGACTCAAAAGGAACTTTGACCTTTTCCTGCTTCGAGTTTGAGATAATGTAAATACCTACATTCAACTTGTACATATGCAAATGATAAGTAATCATCTACTTAACCCGATCTCTTTTAAATTTGTAATCTTCAAGTCGAGATATTTACCTACATATGTACCCATCATTGTTATATACAGCGTGTAGAAAATAATTTGAATGAATTAATGTTAGATAATTCCAAATAATATATTAATATTTTCTCTGCTTCGCAGTAATATTAAATTATAATGTTTTATTATGCATTTCATTTCAAGGTTAGCCCATTAAACGTCGATAGATTTAAGTGGAAAACAACAAGTTCCACCCAAATATTTCCAAACAATCCAGACAGTCAAAACAACGGCCTCTCCTCTTTGTAAATAAAGACAAAGCATGAATTCAGCGCTATTTCCACGATTCCTGTATATATTTAAGAGTCTATAAATATGAAGATGAACCTACTCCTGCCAAATAGTTTACAGTTTCAAGAATCGAGATAATAAGAAGCCGCTTCTGCTGGGAATACCTTGCCAAAACGATTTTGTCATATTCAGGAAAATTGCAATTTTGTCGTTCAAAATAATTTTTCATTTTCTTATTTATTTAGGTAGTATCCAAAGGGGATAAAAGTTCCAACTATTTATTTACTTTAAAGCGTAAATTACCTACTTGCGTCACTCCCAATTCCGCAATTCGTAAACACTTTTCCACGCATCACAAAATAGATTTTACCAGGTATTATACGCAATTTGTTTGTTTTTTTACAAGATTTCGAGCTGCACAGATAATTTTTTGAAATTACCGATTTCCTCTTTTTCTTCTTTTCAGCTTTCTTCAGTCCACTTTTCGACAAAGGATTTCCCTAAAAGTTCCCACGTCTCAATTGTGGCCTGCCTCGGTCTCGTCTTGTTGCCTATGGTCTCCATGCATGTATTTTCTTCTTCTACCTATTATCGGTCTGCATAATCGTGTGATAATAGAATCTCGATTTAAGGGAAGCAATTATGTTTAGCAATTTTGTCTACATTTGCTTTTGTTAGTGTTCACGTCTGTACGCCATAGCTGAGAACTGGGATGTCCGTTAAAAGCAAGAAGAAAGAACGGAGGAAGTACTGGGAAACAAAGAACGAGAATAAGAGGAATGAGGTTAAGAAAATAGTAAGAGAAGCTAAAAGGAAAAGTTGGGAAGAGTTTGATAAGGAGCTCGATCAGACATACGAAACAAGCAACAGAAAATTCTGGAATACCATAACAAAACTGAAAGAGAGCAAGAAGAAAGCGTTAAGAGGAATAAGGAACATGAAAAAGGAATTTAAATCAGAATTACAAGGCATACTGGAGGAAAGGGGATACGAGAGCCGAAGTGTAACTGACAGCAAGGAAGATGAAGAGACGACAGGAAGAGAAAAACTTGAAGAGATAAACAAAAAAGAAGTGGATGAAGCAATAAAAGGCATTAAACTGGAAAAGCAAGTGTACAAGACAAGATCGAATCAGAGATGATAAAGCATTTAGGAGAGAACGCAAAAAGAATGGCTTCTAAACATATATAGAGGGGCATGGCGGGCAGAGAAAATTCCAGAAGACTGTCCCGATATACAAGAAACGAGAAACTGTAAGCTGTGAAAACTATAGGGCAACATGCCTATTATTTACCAGCTCCAAATTGATACGAAAATAATAGAAGAGACTACAAACAATCATCGGTAATAAATTGGAAGAGGAACAAGCAGCATATAGGAGAGGTAGACAAACAAATGATAATATACACATATTAAGAAACTTAATAGAGAAGAAAGAAGAAGAAGAGGAGAAGAACTATTCCTAACCTTCATAGACATACGAGCTGCCTTCGCAGGACAGTAACATGGGAATGTCTGAAACAACTAAGGGTGCCAGAGGAACTTATAAATCATAAAAAGTATTTACGATAAAGTTAAGGGAGTGGTCAAGGTAAGTGGAAAAGAATTGAGAAACTCTTCCAGCGCTGCGTAACGCTATTTTGGAAGAATGGGAACAGCTGCCTGAAGACCTCATCTTTGGCCTTCGGTAGCATAAACGAAGTAGAGGTAGGCATAGATTAGACAACTGTTCGAAAATAGTTGGGGATGTAGGATGTTATACTCTTGTGAAAATGCTCATGTTAAGAAATGATATAAGTGCGCGTCCAATTAATCTTAAGACTGGAAACGTTATGATGATGAATCAAGGGAAATATACCCAAAAAAATAGGTGGGCACTAACATCTTCGCCCTTTAAAATGATGTGGATCAGCCTGTGTATTTCATATACCTCGCAAAAACAGTGGCCTTTCCATGAATTCATTATATCATCATGAATAAAACGGTAACGCCACCGAAATGAATTTCAGGATAACACACCGTGGAGCGCAATTCCGAGACTATCCGTTCCCCCCCAAGCGCTACCCACTTCAATATAGTATAAGGTTCTAACGATCGTGCTCACTGAATCATTTTAAAACAGACTCTACGCGCGAGTGAGTGTACAGTTATCTTTATGTGTTTTATTGTTCGAGTGTCGTAATAGAATAAAAAATGCCAACTGAAGTTGCCATGGCTACGCATCACTCATTTTTGGATGCACCAAGAGAACCACCATCCCCAGTGAATACAGAAACAAAAAGTGGCAGCATCACTCTAATTGCTGCTAACGGTAGGCGACAGGGAGTGAATGTTATAGTTTATCATACGTCCTTGGAACACTTCGCCGTGCTGTATCCTCAGAAGAAGATTTGCAGGCCTTTGGGGGTGATAAATCTCCGGAATACGACTGTAGAAAGGTTGGTTGATAAGCAACAGAGTGGATTTCGTGTGAGGCAGCAGGGATTTGACACCCCGATGACTCTGACGTTTTTGTGTGAATCAAGAGATTTGGATAGTTGGCTGGTGGCTTTCACTTCTAGGTGTTCACCGGCGTTACGTCACCAGTCGTCGTTGCCTATAGTGGAGGAGGATGAAGAACCGCATTAGTTTACAGGATTAGCGGTGTGTACATATTGTTTTTCTCCCCCAGAAAGGATGCACTGCATATTGAATTACAATGTGCGCGACCACCAAGACCTTGCATGGTTTCAGTTACCTTTAAAGGAGGTCAGAAATGTCTACTGTTGACTGTAGGTATTCCATACGATTTTTCGTTCTTCCAGAGAATTGATGACACTTTTTTAAGTCCAACAAGAAACCTTGGACCAATTATCCAGAAAATATTTTTGTACCACGTTCCAGTAGAGTCCATCTATTATTTAAGTTGCCCTTTAGAACCAAACATTTTGAAAGCAATTTCAGTGAAGCAGAACTTTCTCCGTAAAATAATTAGCGTTTGTTCATAAAGCAAATAAAATGTAGGTATATGTCAAGTGCTAAACAAATATATCAATTTTATCTTTATTTTCGGAATTGCTGTGTAAATAGGTTCAGATTCTCGAAGATTTTATGCGTTTTGACAGAAACCGTTTTATGAATAGTCAAGAGTGTGTTGAATGTTAAAATAATAATGTTATCTAATGTTGGGTTACATTTAATTAGGCTTATTAGAATCAATTAAAAATTATTTGGTGTAACAATGACTCGTACACAAGCAGAATTCTCATGTTCCAAAAAAGCAACCTACTTTTCATCACCAGGTGTTGTACAACATTAGTTGTTTAGTAATATTTTTTGTAAGGACAAACCAGCCAACCGTAATCTAAATTGTTTTCTACTTTCATAGCGTCACGGTTTTTCAACCGTACACATTCCCCTTTCCAATAAATAAAATTGCCAGAACACGTGGGCAAAGTGAGGACGTCGAATCGATTTTGGCATGTATGAAATCCTTGGATCGGGAAGCTTGGGCATCATGGTTCAATAACCAAGGTCTTGCGTTGCCTGGCAACGGTCGGATCGGGATGCAATGACATCAGCCGACGTTGCTAGACTGCGAGGCGCTGAATTTATTCTCTTGATTCCAAAACGCTACAAAAGTTGTTTATCCACTTCTACATGTACCTAACCTAAATTGGACGTTAATAATTAATAATACAACGAGTAATGGTTTACTGTAACCATTGTTTCATAAAAACAATGAGATGTAAAAGTTCATTGAAGCGTAAATTAGAAAATCGATGACGCATCCGGCGTTCCAAATCAATTATCACAAACTGTAAACTACAAAAACAACAGTATAAAAATGTAATGGCGGCCGGAGGTTGACGAATTTGTACTTAAATATTAAAGTTTTATTTTAAACAGTACCTGGCCGTTAAACTCGTATTATGAGCCAAATTTGAAAACTAAAAATAACTGCAAGTTTTGCTTGTATATAATTTGAGAGTATTTAATTTAATGGATATTTTCAGCATGTAACCTCATTTCGAATTGGCACATGAAGTCATCTAATATTTCTAATTTTATATTATCAGTACAAAAACCAACAGTTCTGCAACTGTTAATAAAAATGTATATTTGTACTTGCAAGTTACAAACACAAGTTGAAAGAGTAAATCTACGTATATTTTCAACAAGGGCAATAAAATGTTATTTGAAAATCATTATCGCCTATTTTATACTTTTATTTAGTGTTTTTAACGGCTAAAAGGCAAACAGCGCTGGCATATTATCTTTAGTAAACAAATTAGTTACGTACACAATTATGTAGCTATAGGCAAATTTTTAAAGTTTCATTGTTAACTTTGTAAATCTGTGATACTTGTTTTAGTTCTTAACATATTCGCGAATGTTTGTATATTGGCTTTGGACAGTATTTATATTGTATTTAACGCATAAGTGTAATAAATACATTCTCCATAAAACCTGTTTTATTTTAATGAACCCAGAGTATTTTTAGTATCTTGTACAATAATAGTTAAATCTAATTTACACATGTTGCACATGAAACTCGTCATTCGAATAGATGAAAAAATGTATGAACAAGAATGGCAGTTAATGACATAAATTTTTTATTTATTTAATATTTTCTTTGTCTTCCATACAAACACAATTAAGAAGTATCTCAATCATGTATTTGCATTTCAAAACAAATTTTCTAAGACCATTGCAAGTTGCAGATAATGTAAGACATAATAGCGTATTGAGTAAGTATAAACAAGACATAATTTTTCCAGATCTTCAGTGTGTTTTCATAAGTGCTATGAGATAAAGTAGGTCTCTTTAATAAAGAGTATCTATACAGACTGCCCCATTAGCTTTGAGCAGAACTTCACTTACATAAATAAGTGCATAAATAGCTTTTCGCTTCGCATACCTGAAAATGAATCATAGCAACCCTAAAAAAACCGAAAGCTAGATTTCCCGCCCTTGGGCTACTAAACTCCGAACGTCACATAATTTTTTATTAAACGTCAGTTTAAATCAAAACATACAACAAGACAAGTTTTTAACAATTTCAGTATATATGTAATTTGGTTTAAGGCTATCGGAACGCTTGGAATATTTGAGGGATGTAACGTTCCCGCTGCCAATGGATTATTCCAACATGGTTTAAGATATTCGCATGATTATTTTTTTCTTGTTTCAATTAAACATAGATCTTGGACTGTTCGCTAATAATTTTCATTAAAAACCAGAAATTCAACTTTAAAATCTACTTCACAATTTATGAAAATCGGACATATTGTAGCTAGAATATTTATCACATTTTTCGTTTTTTTTAGAAATTATAATCGTAGAGTCATAGATTAGACTTTTCATTTTGACGGTATCAAAAAAAATATAATAAATTTTTGATAATAATGAAATAATCAATTGGCTCCTGCACCTCTGCATTCGCCTTTTCAAGGGTCTAGAGGTGGCGGTGTCCAGCGGCGATATGTTTAAACTTCCCAGATTCAAGAAACAGGCGTGGCTAGTTTTTGTATGTATTCAGGTATTATTCTTGGGGCCTATTTTTCGTATCGACGACCTTCCAAAGTAATTTCCGATTCTTCTTAAAATTTATTATTGTTACACATATGAGTCGAATATGCAGGTGCACAGGTATCCCATTTATCAGAAAAAGCGATTCATCTGTATTGTGTAATTTAGAGAAAAATGCCAAATAGATACTCTCTTTGTTTTTAAATTTCCATAATTCAAATTACTTTACTTATACATGGCGTCTCATTTCTTCTGTATAGCAGATGCTAATCTACACAACTTGGATTTCTTAAATAGAACTCCTGTAATATCATCTCACTTTTTATTTCCCTGTTCGATTTTACTATATATGATTGTGTAAGAGTTGCATTCTAGACTGAACTTATTGTGAAACTGGGCATCTGTTCATCATTCTCAAAATGTAATTTTTGAAACATCCCTACGTGTGACTAAAATTTTAAAAGGAAATTGAAACACAAAAATATGGGGTTTAGTTTAGAAGAAACTTACTTCGTATGCATACTTAGTAAAATCGATCGAAGAATTAAAAAACGCAATATGTATAGTGTCCCATTTAAATAATTGACCGAGTATCAACTCCCCTTGTACATAAAGTGTTCCGTACTGGCTAGCAAAGTTTCTGAAGCACTTATATCAGAAACCGCATCCTGAACCGATTTTGATAACATTTATTTATTGCATAATTAGTTGCAATCGTGAAGACTACGTAAGTACCAAAATTCACGATTTGGAATTTTAACATTTAATGAACTGATTATTAAGAGTGGCGTGTACCGTGGATTTTCTGTTGCAGTCAGAAGCACACTCAACATGACAAAACATTTTTTACCGTTTAGGAATTTGGAACACAGGTTCATGGAAGTCTATTCCAAATGTTAGAACGTTATGGAAAAAAATCAGTTACAATACGTAAAGCGCTAAAAGAGGCTTTACTGAGCGTGTCTGACTGCGGTAGATGATAACGGTACAAGTCATTATTAAGGAAATTTAGACTCAGCAAATCATTTTTTGTTTATTATTTTTTCCACCGCGTGGCTAGCTCTGGGGTACTGCGGCAGTTCGATGCTCTCAGAAAAGAAAATGTGATATGACATGATGACTGAACCCAGAAAAAGCCACCGGAAGTGGCCAGTCAAAAAATTGAGTTTTCCGTTTTTTGCAGTCTATTTTTGATCTAAGAAATATTGCAAAATTTTGTTAGAGAAAAAATGCTATTAAAATAGCTCTAACCACACGAACTTTTCGGTCAATCGCAAAACATACTTACCTAGTTTTTCTTTTTTACTTATAAGTAACCCACTGCGTTTTCTTGGGGAAACCAGCATCCCGAGACGAGTTTTGTTTCCCCGCCTATAATGTCGTTCAACGTTCCTTGTTTTCTATCAGGTACTCGTCGGAATATAAATACTATACTATGATATTCAATAAACCCCGCGTTTCGTCTGTAGCTTCGGTGTTGTGTTTGTTCTAGCTCAAAGTGAATGGAAAGCTCAGAGTCCTACTCTGTACGCTGCGAAATGCTTCCCCTAATCTAGCGCGCCCAGCAATTTTTGCATTTAGTGTCCGCCTACTTTGTACTTTTGGAATGCTACGTCCCTTCCGATACCCCTCCGCAGTAACTGTTCGTCGGCGTTTCGACAGCCTTAAGAAACGGTTCCTTTTTCGTTTTGATTAGTGTATGATGTTGAAAATCATCAATTTCCAAGTTATAATTTTTACTAGGTTGTATCTCGAGTGATTATTTTATTTTGAAAATTTGCACACTTAAGAACATTATGAAAGATGACCGTTTTTAAGAAAATATCTCCGTCCTCCCGCCACTTCCGGTTGTAACAGAAGTAGAGCTCAACAGATTTCTTGTGGTAACAAGAAGGAAATTCTTAAGCACGTCTATTTGTTTATCTGTTGCAACACAAACTTGCAATTTTTTAAAATGGAAATTACAGTTCGCTATGACGCCATCAGAAAGTTTGTTTACACACTTTCAGGATATATAAAGTTTGTTATACTTAAATCCTATTAATGTAAAAGTTAAGACAATATTAGTTTCTATTAATTAATGCGTTATGTTAGGTCAATGAAATATTTCGTAGCAGTAGGAGCACAGATATGCTGGATAAGTCACAGATGGACAAAAATGTACCAGCAGTTCAAGTAGGTAATGTAATATACATTTATGGAAAAGTTAGATAGGTTTCATTATAGTTTCTATTAATTAAACATAACATATTATTTTAGAAAACAACGAAAACGTTTCTTCGGGAGTACCTAATAGACCTCGTACAGATATATTACTTTAGATGGTTTTGTTATAAAATATAATTCAGCAAATTTAACAAAAAACTGAAAGGAGAATTTTATTTGTAACTTCCGCATAAATTAGTAGGTGTTAAAATTTTACAACACCCACTAGGTGTGACATTAAGGATACCTACCTTTTACTTTTAATTTGCCAACGAAAGAAAGTTGTATATGGCCACATGCGTCATCTGAGGCAGTATTTTGTATTCTGCCCGATTGAACTTTTGCATTTCACACTATGAACCTTTTACACGTAACCCATGACATACTTTTTACTTTCCGCGAGCTAAAGCCTCATTTACCAACACTTTATGTAATTGTTTATTTGTTGTTTCATATTTTTGGAGTTTACTCCTTAGAATCGATTTTCAGTTATAGCCCGTGGTACGGAATATTATGAGGAGTAAAATCAAATAATGTACGTATCCATGGATACGGCTGTTTATGTCTGACTGCATAGAGCATGGAAATAGTGAAAATAGAGTGGCATAAAGTTGATATGACAGTTGGCGTTGTATAGTCAGCATTTGCAGTGTTTGTTCGTTCCTAAATTTGTTGAATCTTTTGATTTAATATGGAAAAACCTAATATTAAATACTCCAAATATTGCTTAGTGTCGAAATGTGAATCAAGGCCTATTCGAACACCAGCAAAAGTATTTATTTCATTGACAGTGGTATCGACGTTTAGCAGATTGTCACTTAATTACTGAATTTATAAACAATTTATATTTTGATGTAGTTGGACATTTTCGAACATAAACCATCTGATAAATAAACATTTGGGTATAAAACTGACATTCGCGTGTACCCTATTATCAAGTGATTGAAGTAAAAAAAATCGTTCGTAATCGTAAGGAGTAAACTCTAGTCGTGTGTCGGAACTGAGACACAAGTTTTTTTACTCATCACCTGACACCACTTTTTACTGCAACTTAGAACACTACTTTACAAACTCAGAAACTATTATAATTTACATTTTACATTTTGGGGAATTCAGTGAGGTAGTCAGAGGTAAACTTTATAAGTGGACTGGTTATTCCTATGATCATCATCTGTGGAACAGCATCAGCATTGCTTTCTGGAAATGAGCAAGAAAATATTCACATGGATTGTCTCAAGGTCCACAATTGACATTATTTCTGAAATAGTGACCTAGACGAGACGGCTCGTGTATTTATAGCTTACTGATGACATAACCTAAATTTATATGCAAGATGCAACGCCTAAGTTCATTATTTATTCTGTAAGAGTCCCGGCATTTTCGCAAGCAAGTCTACAGGTTAAGTAAAATCATCCTCGTGTTTACAATTGCTATCGATTAAGTAATGATTTATTACTCGTTCATGACTCCACCTAATGTTTAAACAGTTTATGATATTAGGAGTTGTCCACGACAAAACACTTGTTTATCATTTGATAAATGACATTTTCATTCTTCAGTTCGTACCTTTAGTAATTTTTGGCTAGTAAAATAATAATGATTTACACCAGCTTGTAAATTAGGCACGTCAGAAACACGAGAAATTATAAGTTGGTCCATACCCATGGTAACAATTCAACCCGACAATTCAATTGTTTCTAGCATGTGATGTTTATTAGCGCAAATAATAAACTAATCACGCGCCTTCATAAAATATTGTCGTGATTTGTTGGGCGGAATGAGATTGTATTTTATTGTCTTCTATCAGGATACAGTTTTTATTTGTGTGAAAGTCGAGAAATACAAAAATGTTCATATTTGGAGTAGATTTTATTATTACTTATTTCTAGAAAACTAAACCAATTTTTTACACTTGTGGTAGACGGTATAGGCGTGAAGTTACTACCGGTGACTGGCATATACGTTCGCCATCTTGTAGTACATGCGAGCACGTGCCAGGCTCAGAAATCCTGCATTAATCTTGTCGATCTGCAGGAAAATGATTTAGGTAACGTTTTTTCAACTCTTTTATTCACTTGTAGGCCCCAATTTTACCATAAACACCCGTAATGAGTACAGAAATTGAAATTAATAATATTATCGCCACCATTGAAAGTTGTATATCCTTGTTTCTCTCCGAAAAAAAAAATATCAGAAATAGAATGTCAAATTATTAAAAAATTAAAAAATTCATTTTCAAAAATATAAAAATATAAAAGTAACATTAAAATTACCTGCCTACTAAAACATTTCTTAAAAACAACCCACAAATTATGATCCTAAAATCCGATAAAAGTAATGAAACTGTAATTATGGACTATATTGATTATGAAAATAAAATATTGTAATGGACCCTACCCCACCCTTGCAAGTTTCTGCTCACCTGACTATCTACCTGTTCAGCGCTGATTAATTAACCTAATTAAAGTTCACCTAAATACCTGTCGAAGTGGCCACGTGATCGTCTATTACCTACGTTGTGTATTACCTATGCCATTACAGACCCCATTACTTTGATAAGAAAGAATCACAAGCGAGGCTGTTAATAATAGACACAAACAAAGTTAAGACATAAAGGTTTATTCATATCTTTGGCAGTATTATTCAATTATCCCTAATCATTTTCGTACAAAATCAGATTGATTACCATCTGCAGTCATCATCAATAAAAAGTGTTTAATTATTCTCTATCCAGATGTAAACGTTATTTATTATAATTTATTACTGACAACAATCAAATAGCTGTCGTTAAAGTTTTGTTTTATTGTTTATTGGCGTTTTCCGTAACGGTTATCGCTCTTTTGTTGGGCGTTCTCCTCAACGGTTATCGCCTGCTTTTTGTTGGGCGTTCTCCTTAACGGTTATCGCCTTCTTTTTGGTGTTTGCGTTATCCTTAACGGTTATCGCCTTTATTCAACTTTTATTTGTTTATTGTTTGCGTTATCCGTAACGGTTATCGCCTTTTGTCAAATATAGAACAATTTATAATTATGCATTTGTTCAGCTAAGAGACTTGAAGTCAGTAACAAGTATGACCCTTTAGCCAGTGTTTAGAATTCACGACGTTAAGTACACTTTGTATTATAAGGCAGCTACATTAAACATACAAAATAATAAAATTGTATTCAGACATACCTGATATAATCACTTTACACTGATATTTATATTAAAATGAATATATAATTATTTTATTGTATTGGTGGAAAACTAGCTGAAAGACGCGACTACTTCTCTCGAGGACCCAAAACCCTGTCCCTTGCCTAACTCTTCCCCGCGTCTCCCTACACTGCCGTCTCGAGTCTCCTTCCTGAACCTACTTTTGTTTATGTTTGCATTCCAGTGAACGCAACTTTCTAAGTATACAGTCTGTCACGAAAGTAACCTATTGAAATAAAATACAGAGTTTAACATATAATTACAGGATTTCCTAATAATGGGGATTACAATAACAAATACTAAAATTAGCTAACTTAATTACTGGAATGTCTTCAGTATTTACCAACGAGATAGCAGAGAATGATTTATATTTTTAAAACAACTGGAACAAGCACTCTCTGAGATCTCACCGCTTGAAGGGAAAACCTTTTGTATTTCTTTAATATTTTGGGAAAACCTCTTGGGAAAAACCCATTTATCTTTATTAGGAGAAAACCTTCAAGTGAAGTCATCAGTGTCTAAGAACCTAACCCTTTCTTTGATTTCGGCTATCTATTTAACGAAACGAACTAGGCAACCCAACATGCATTCTTAAAGATTGGTTATGCAACCAAACATACACCAGTTGAGTAGACTGCTATCCCTTTCAATATTTAATCTAATAAATGACCAATTAACTTATACATCTCTTAAATTTACAAACTAAAAATAACAATTTTATTTCTAAATTACTAAATGAAAACTAAACTTAAAATACAAAATTCTCTCCCCACGTACCTATATAAAAAGGTTTCTCAAATTCTGCACTAGACAAAGCCATAAACTGTTTAGTAAAAAATAACTACCCTAGAAATTTTATTATGAAAATTATACAAAACACACTACATAAATTTTATAATAACAACATTAACAAAAACTAAAAAGAACCTAAAAACTACATTTCATTACCTTACATAAAAAACTTGTCACACAATATTAATAACTTATTAATGGAACATAATTTTCTAATTGCTCATAAAAACTTAATATGTAATCTGCAATATTTATATTCTCACCTAAAAACCCCTATTTCAAAATTGATGAAAACTCGCACTGTATACAAAATTCTTTAAATGACAGTCAAATTTACAGTAACATAATAACTTAAATCTGCTCTCTACTGCTTGATATTAATATTCTGACATTCAAGGTATACATAGGTCAAGCTCGCCATCGTTAACGAAAAAAATATTTTTGCTGCATATTTAAATATCGATAAGGATAATTTTAAAGGGCAAGGTTTTACAAGCGTGTTGCTGTCGTAAATTATTTCAGGAAACAAATCCGTATATTAATTCTCTATTTAATTTGTTCATTGTATAAATGTCTTACTGCAATAATTTTGTTTACACACAAGGGCAATAGATTCTCAAATCTGATCAACAGAATTGGGCCTCAAAGAGAGCCACTTGAGTTTAGACAGATTATTAGAAGAACAAACGACTTACCTGTAGGAAGTTCGTTCTGGATTATATTAGATACCCTTGTCCAATTAGATAACACACGTAGTCACACTATTTCTGCTGAGTCGAGCAAAGTTTAAAGTTTCGAAGCATATTAAAAAAAATAAATAAACAAAACCTCTCCCCCATCCCACACACATCACTGCCTCGTCATTACACTGTTGCGGAATTTGGCGTGTATAGATTCGGGAAAAGAAAATTGCGCGATGGGTGGGACCAGGGAGGGACTCTAATTGGACAAGGGTATCTAATATAATCCAGAACGAACTTCCTACAGGTAAGTCGTTTGTTCTTCTAATTATATTACGATACCCTTGTCCAATTAGATAACACACGTAGTTATTTAAAGTGAACAGCAATTTTATTTTTTGTATTTATCCTTGTTTTTACAAATCTACAAGTAAAAAACGCGATGTATCTAATGCAACGGTACCCCATAATATATAAGGATAGTGATTAGATAATGCGAAAAAATAAGAAAAAATATAGGTAACATATAGAAAATTTACAAAAAATGTAACTGACAATGTCGTACCCCAAGCACCTTAGGACACTAAATACTCTAAAAAATTGTTACCCGTCTGAAGCGGTCTATTACAAAATTTTGCGAATACATTCGACTTTTTTGTCCAACCTGCAGCTTCCTTAATAGCATCGACACTTAAGCCTGCCCTGAAAACAGCAGAGGTAGAGGCATGCCTTGTGCTATGTGTCTTAAATTTAGTTACGTCTATACCACTTTGTTTCATAACGTCCCTTACCCACCTACTGATGGTTTGAGTGGATGCGTTATGGAAGGGTTTGCGATATGTCAAAAACAAGAAGGTCTCATTATTCCTGAAAGACCGAGTTTGTTTCAAATATTCTAGTAACGTGGCCACGACACACAACTCTGGATGACTATCAAACAGCCTAAATTTTAAAACAGGCTGTTCACGACTGTGGCTGGAAGTCTTTAAAATATCTGTAAAAAATATCTCAATACCATCCTGCGTGTGAGTAATATTTCTAACTCGTATTTTTGAAAGAGTGTTTATTCGGTGACCCGAGGCTAAAACTAATAAGGTTGCTAACTTTTTTGTTAGGTGCTCCAAGGATAAAGAATCTAAAGGAACCACTGTTTTTTGTATTGTAAGACAAGGGAAGGAGCCCAAGATTCTGTATATTTAGGAAAACTAGGTCTGTCACGGAAAACACCCTCCAAAAAACGTTTTATCAGCAAATCATCGGTTGTGGAGATATTTAATATTAATGACAATGCGGATTTATGCGTGTTAAGTGAAGCGTATGACAGGTTGGCAACAAATAAGTCATACAAAAAAGTTATTAGATTACCAACACTTACGGTGTAAATATCAAGTTTGTGGATTTTACAGAATTGCCACCATTTGTTATATGTATTGGAATATTGACGTAAAGTGGATTTACTAATAGAATTAATCATTAATGGAATCGACTCTGAAGAGATGCCCTTCCTTAAAAACGCTCCCCAGATAATACTGACGCCGCTAGGCGGATGTTCCTCCACAATGGATGAGGCTCCCTGAAAGGAGAAAGCAGTAAATTTTCGAACGGCTCAAATATCTTTGGCATTTGGCGACATAATCGTAAATATAAAGAAAACCATGAATGATTAGGCCAATAAGGTACCACTACGATACCGGTAGCCTGATCTTCAATTATCTTCTTCAAAACTCTCCCTATTAAGGGAAAAGGGGGAAATGCGTAAAAAAATAAGGACTGTTTCCATTCTATGGTAAAAGCATCTGCTCTAAGAGCCCCGGGGTCTCGAAACCACGATACGTAATTCCGACATTTGTTATTTAAGCGAGATGCAAAAAGATCTATATGAGGTTTACCAAACAAAGAAACGATTTTTAAATAAATGCTATTATTTAAGGCATATTCGGAATTTACATGTACAACTCGAGATTGTTCGTCTGCTATCGTATTCTCTTTGGATGGTATGTAAGACGCGTGCAGCATTATGTTTCGCTGTTCACACCAAGACCATATCTTTTTGCTTAATTTATTCAACTTTTCATACATTACGCCTCCCATCTTGTTAATATACGCAATTGCTGTTATATTATCCACATGCAACAAAACATTACAGTTACTCTCCTCGGAAATAAAACATTGTAATCCGTAATAAATGGCTAAAAGTTCCAAATAATTTATATGACAGTTACTTTCCGCTTCACCCCAGAACCCCCTGGTAATTTTACCGTTACAGGTTGCCCCCCACCCCGTTTTCGATGCATCAGTGAACAGTTCAATGTGATAAGTTTGGCCACCAAGAAAATTATATGAATCGTCAATATTTTGGATCCACCAATGCAATTCAACACGAATAGATTGCGAAACCGATATAAATTCATTATAATTCCCTGAAAAACCTTGCAGGGCTAGATACTTTTGACGTTCTAAATTCTTTGTATGCAACCAGCCGTATTGAACCGCCGGACATGCCGCGATTACCAAACCAATAATCTTAGCCAACTCGCGAATCGTACAAGTTTTCTTTATATAAAATTGTTGTAATACTTGCAAAAGGGATTGTTTTTTATCATTCGGAAGAGACATAGTCATATTAGAACTGTTATAAACAAATCCGAGGTACTGGCAAGATTGGGAAGGTTCCAACCTAGATTTGTTGACATTAATAAGGAATCCCAAGGATTGTAGAATGTGTCGCATAAAAAGAACATTACGGTGTACCTCGTCTTTTGTACTTCCCAAAATAAGGACATCGTCTAAATAAATAATACATAAAATATGCTTGCGTCTAAAATAATTAAATATCGGTTCAAGCAGTTTGGTAAACACATACGGCGCTGTCGAAAGTCCCATTGGTAAACAGTTGAATCATAAATCTGTTTTCGATAGTTAAAACGAAGATATCGCTTATGACCGTGAAATATGGGTACCATAAAATAGGCGTCTTTTAAATCGAGCGTTGCCATGTAAATATTCTTGGAAATTAAATCTTTGACAGACTTATAATTGTCCAATTTAAAATGCGGTGCACTAAGAAACGTATTCAACTCTTTAAGATTAAGTATAAAGCGGGAAGAGTCATCTGCCTTTGGTACCAGGAAAAAAGGAGATAAAAATTGATTTTGAACAGGGGCGCACTCAGAAATTACGCCCTTTTCAAGTAGGTGAGATATAGCACTCGAATAATTGGGTAACAATGACAGTTGTTGACAACGAGGGTTATTTTGTACAGGCTGCCGAACAAACGGGATTCTGTATCCACGTATCCAAGACAGAAGAAGTTGATCCTGTGTAAATTTCTGCCAAACATGATAAAACTGTCTAAGTCTACCACCGTAAATGTTGGTACTCACCGGCACCGCTACTTGCGGAAATTGCGGTTGGGATACATCCCCCGCTTCTCTGACTTTTCCTCCGCCGTCGACTTCTCTCTGCTCTGCTGTTGCCGCCCTTTCATTCTTGTCTTCTGATACCCTCGCTGATAGTTTAAAGACCCGTCAACTTTGGAAGTACTCACCACTGGATGTCCATGAGGCGACGGAAAACCCGAAGCGGGGTAATATTTCTTTACTGTTGGCAGTGGCGGCTCGTGACTTTAGAACGTGGCAGTGCTCTGGAATGAAATCACCGCTCAGGGGTTGGGGGGGGGGGGGGGGGGTTCTGTCGGTTTCTCCCTGTATTTTTTATGAAGTGCTTTAGAAGCCATTTTAAAACATTTTAAAACAAGAAATTTCACTCAACGCAATATTTGACGAAGATCCCAAATCCAAAAGGTTAAACTTTCGCACACAACATTTACCGCGACCTTTCGAAAAGTATTTGATCATTCGCTCAGGCTTAGGACGTCCATTTCGTTTTATTTCAAGTTTTTCGTCCAAAGTCTATATTATTTATTTAGAAACAATATTCACTTTTAACTGAATGAAGGAAGTATTACAACACAATAATAATATTGAAAAATGCAAAAATCAGGCGACCACTTTGTTAAAGTTCACTCCACAATATTTATTAAGTGTTCACTTGAATCTGGAACGCAATTTCTGCACTAGCTTACAAGTGAGCTTTGGACACTTCGTGCTTTCTTATTTTTTCATGCAAATGGTTCAAGTCACTAACGCCTATACGACTCCAATTCTTATCCATATTTGGAGCAAAAAATAACAAGCATGGAAAACAAAAAAGAGAATTCCTTACCGTACATCCACATATCCATTTGTTTAGTTTGTAAACGTCGCTGGTGAAATGCCTAGTGTAAGACCGACCTTCCTTTTTCTTTGCACAAGTTTGATTTAATTTTAAAACCGGTGTAGGCCTACCTAACCGTTTTATTTCAATTTTTGTGCTCAAGTCCAATAATAAAAAGTTAATTTTAATAATATTGTCAACGGAATTTATGCCGCCACCACCACAAACTAAACCACTGGAAATTTCAATATTTAAAAATAATAATCACGATAATACAGTTCACGTTATAAGCACGTTATAAGCAAAGCCAGGAGCTATCTCAAACTTAAATATGGTAAACAAAAAAACAACGCCGCAGAAGTATCAATTCCTGTGTGCATATGCTTAGCGCAACCGCACCTTTCAACTTCCAAGTGTGTACTGAAAAGGTGTTCGGATACGAGCCAAACTAAAAGCATATATGACGAATTTTCCCACGTCTTGCCGAGTTTTGCCGATCTCGCTCCCATATCGAATGTACGAGCACCACACCCAATAGCTCACAGTTTCAATACACCAGACGCTACACTCGAACGCCAGACGAGACGGTTGGATGTATTTGCACATTTGCACGTGCATTCTCTGCTAAGTATTTTGAAACCGACGACGCGGGATGCTTGGCACGCCTACTATTTATTATCTAAACGCTGGAGATTAAAAAAGTTTTAAACTTTAGTTTGAAACTTATCAAAAAAAGGTTAAAAGCAGTTTTTTGTAGGCAGTGCGCGCGCACGAGCGCACTTATTGAGGAGCCGCCACTGACTGTTGGGGACGAAAACTTTTTCATCTCCCTCCCTGTACGCCACTGCGCCTTGACTTCCTTATACTTATCCGCAAAAGTTTTGCCGCATAAGTATTCGTCCGGGCGACTCTCCCGAACAAGTTTCTTGACAGTAGGATTGAGATGACCCTCAACATTATATTTCCTGTTAGTGGACATCAAGTGAAAAACATCACAAAAAAGCTTTGCAGCCGCTACTACATGCGGCACAATGTCGGTCTTAGGATCGGAAAGAACCGAGCCGGGTGTCAAAATCTTATTGATGACATCACTCAGGGCTGTCAGCCCCGTACCGAGGCGATTTTGCATTTTGGCCAGGTGTTTATCTGCCTTTACACTGAAGTCTGGAACAGAAGATTCCAGTTTGGGGTTCAGAAGTGGAGCCCTTAACAAGGGAATGTTTTTAGGTGGGGGGTATTTCTTCTCCATCTCTTCTTTGTCCGATTTTGCTATACCCAACAAAAGGTATTGTTGCCAACGATCAGCCAACGCTTGTAAAACTGGTTTCCCAAATATTAAATCCTGCCCTGAAGGGACATCGCCCAACAGAAGAGCAATCTCCGGATCAATATCGGCCGGAGGCTGAGAAGAAATTTCCAGCTCCTTATGCGGAAGGGTGGCATTCGTAACGGAAAATGCGCCACCCTCCTCCTCTGACAGACAATGAGCGGACGAATCAGAATGCACTGAAGACTCACCTGAAATATAAAATCCGGTCAGCTCCGGAAACTGCGGCCGCTCGCATGGGTTTAACGGTTTTACCCAAAAAGCGAGGCACTATGCATAGGGTTGAACGGATATACCCCAGAATAGGTAAAGAAACCTATAACTAGCTTTAACGGTTATAGCTAGACACAATTCATAGGGTTTAACGGTTATACCCCAGAATAGGTAAGCAGCTTACTTAAAGGTGTAGCCGATCGTCGGGCACACTCCTTCCTGGTCAAACTCTCCAGTTCCAAAAGTAGCCGTCTCTTCTTTCGTGCTAAACTTTCATTATCACTATCACTACAACGGCCCTGTCTCTTCGACATGGCTAAGCACAGCGGAGCACACACTTCACTCGACAAAGCAAAACAGTGTAATGACGAGGCAGTGATGTGTGTGGGATGGCGGAGAGGTTTTGTTTATTTATTTTTTTTTGAATATGCTTCGAAACTTTAAACTTTGCTCGACTCAGCAGAAATAGTGTGACTACGTGTGTTATCTAATTGGACAAGAGTATCGTAATATAATTAGACAATAATCTTCATTCATATCGTCGGTTTTTATAGATAATATTAAATTTTAAAATTGAAAGTTTACATCCATGCATCTTGTTTGACGTTTACAAAGTTTCTTTTGTTATTTATCGTTCCTTAAGAAACATAACAAAACAAGAAAATAAAGTTATTAATTATCAGCTACAGAAATAAAACCATAGCAGGGCACAAATAATACAAGTATGACTAGATAATTAGGATTGTAACGATAATAGAACGACAGATGGTTGCGATTTGCTTACGTCATTAGGTTGTGTTTTGTTTTCGGGATCATAAAATAATGTAGTTTAAGTAAATAAAATAATAAGTCTCAACACGCGATTGCAAGTAAACATTTAAAATCCCTATTTAGATAATGTGATCCAATACCCCGAAAAGGTACCTACCTAATAACCTCGTACTAACCTGTAATGTAGTATTATGCTGCTCTTTTCACAACAATATCGTTTTATTTATGCAAAAGCAACCTTGGATTTCTATTAATATAGAGAGTCATAAGAAGTATTAACTGGCGATGATAAAATATTTATGCATGGACATGGCTTCCTGTGTCTTATATAATTTGTCACTAGCGGAAAATATTTCTCATAATATGGCAACATCCCTTGTGCAATGTGGGAAATGCATCGTCATGACATTGAAATTTAAAAATATCAACAACGTGCACCTATTTACTCATATTTTACTATAATATAGTAGGAGGCATAAAAATGATAAGATGATAAATATGTTTAGTCAAAATAAAATTTTATTTTATTATTATTATTATTAGATTATTTTTTTCATCGTCAAATTGACCAATAGGAACATTGCATTTGGGTCTAGAAGCGTGTATTATTTCGGTTATTTTTTGCCGTTTCTATTTTCCAATAAATGAACAGTATTTTTGATCACGCGTTTAATTCTGACCAATTAAATCATTATTATAGTGAGAATTTTTTACCTAACTTATCCCAGCGGGAATTTTTTTTAGTATTTTGTTTTTGTTGATAAAACGACTTGTTTTTTGGTTTTGACATATTGTCTTATATGTTTTAATCGCAAATTGTGACATTGAAAGAATAATATTGACAGTTGTTTCATATTTGAACGTCAAAAAATAACCTTTCGAATACCACACGACAGTAAGAATAACTTGGAAAATAATTCTCCACATTTTACTCAAACTTGTCGCCATTCGGCAATAGCCACTCGAGCCCTACGGGCTCTCGTGTCTACTGCCTGGCGACAAGTTTTCGAAAATCTGTCGAATTATTTTCAAGTAATTCTCACTCTCTTGTGATATTACATACGGTAATTTTTTTCGATAATTTTGCTTGTTGATAAGTTTCCATAGTTTCGAATTTGTAGGTGCATTTATAATGTATAATCTAGTTACTTTAGTACCTGCCAAACGTCAAATATTCCCAACACATTTCTTTGTATGTGAATTAATTGAAATAAAATTTCGTTTTGAACTACCTTGCTTCGATTAAAAAAATAATCTTGTCAAATACAATTCGTGGTCTGGAATTTTTAGGTAATTTTACTCAAGCTGTTGCTTTTACTAGCCACTCGTGAAAATTTGACAGAAGATCACTCGCGCAAGCGCTCGTGATCTTTTAACTGTCAAATTTACACTCGTGACTACCAAGCAACGCAACAGCTTTCGTAAAACTTCCGACAATTCCAGACCACTTATTCAGGCCTATTCTATATATTATCGTTAACGAACAACATCGCTTATGAACTACTGCTTCTTTACGACACTTATAACGATTGTTATAAAAACTGTATTCTGTATCTGTCATCGTTAATTTTGTGACAATGCGAAATCATAACGACTTTGAAACAGTAGTAACGTGCGTCTGTCGTCAAGCGTTGAAGTGTAGGATGTTGTGGAAAAAATTGTTGCCGTGTGAAATTGCTCTTCTAACCATTTTGGATTTATTTTGTTGTTAATTAAACCAGTAATTTCTTTTAGTTTTAGCTTTTAAGTGAACAAAAAATAAAACAAATGCTTGTTTATTAACTTTACTTACATACAGTGCGATTCAAAAGCCTCACCTCCATCTTAACTTTTGAATGACTTGACATAGAAAACCCAAATTTGGGGAACTTTCAGGGCAGGTCCGATAGTAGCTAATGCTTTTTCAAAATATTTGACAGATGAGTTTCCAAAGATGACGATCGGGCGCCGTCTCGGTCTAAGAATTTATATGACAGTAGTGGTTAAGTGGGGATTCAATCAAAAACGCTTTTCATTCTGATTACAACAACCAGGTTTCATAATATTCTATGAGCACAATTCAAAATGGCGGCGGATTCAATATTCCAGTTTTTAATTTTCATTTTGAATATTTTAATAGTAACGACGCTAGCACGTAAAACCGCTATTGTCGCAGAGTTCAGAATCAAAAGGGCTTTCGAACGAGCCCTCACTTGACGCCTACCGTAATTTAATTATTTATACTAAGATAGCGCCCTACCGCCTTCTTTCGGGAAACACTTGTCAAATATTTTGAAAATGCACTAGCGCAGTTGCCATGATGGTTTCCCGAACTTGCATGCTCTATATCACACTGTTACTGTTAAAATATGAGATTTTCCTGAACTTACTATACACCCTCATTTTGAATTTAGCTGATAGAATATTACGAAACTTGGTTATCGTATTCAGAATTAAGAGCACTTTCGATTCAGCCTTCACTTCACCCCTGCTGCAATTTAAATTTTTAGACCAAGATGGCGCCCGGTCACCATCTTTGGGGATTCATCTGTCCAAAGGTGCTATCTGAGCTGCCATGAAGGTAACCCAAATTTGGTTTTTCTATGTCTCGCCATTATGAAGATATAGGGGGAGGGGAGACTTTTGGATCGCACTGTATATACTTGTATAAATGTCAAATTTATTTCAAATCATTAATTATGAAATGAAATGAAAATGAACACTCACTTTAACGTCAGGAGGGGTAGCAGTTCTTCGCTGGGGTGCATGCATATAGGTACTCGTAATTAACGATCTCCATAAAAAACATATCTGGCTGATCCTCTACTGAGTCTATATGTATTGACCTCGAAATATTTCCTCAGGTAGATAAAAGGGTCCCGTAATTGCAGCATTAAATAATTATTCGTCCTTCTACAGTTATAAGAGATACGTTTTTGTAGGCTCCTGTCCTAACAAGTACCTATATTTTAATTCTCATAAATGTAATGCATACATGCTTTCTTTCTAGTTCGAATAATAAATCATTTACTACAGCAGCCCAATCCATCTCAAACTCTTTTTTTGGTATAGCAGTTCGCAGAATAGATCTATTTCATGCCACAATGCGAAATGTCACAATGGAAACTGTATGTTTGAAGGAGGTGTTTATGAACGATGGTTATTTAACGATTTTGTTGTTACACAGCAACATATAATTGTTTACAGAATCGAAATATCGTCTTCTAACAACTCCCAATATTTCAAATTGGTCACAAACAATTAGTCGTTGCGATAACTACTTGCACGAAACAGCTGTCAACTACGGAATCGCTTGACCTGTTTATATAACGATAATCGTCCAATAACGAGTCGTTACAAGTTATAGAATAGGCCTGATTGTATTACTACAGATAATTGAATTCATAAATATGTATAAAATCTCGTAATATAAGCCGTGAAAAGTTAGCCCTAACAGATGTCTCTTCCTATGGCAAGCAGCAGCGGCTCTATGTCGTCACAAAATCAAAATGGTGCTACCCCCCCCGATAATTATGTTATTTACCTTTTGCTACCATGACGGCCTTGTAAATTTCGTAGGTATTTTTGTCATATTCATTCAATTATCTAGCTGAATTAGACTCGAGTTTTTCATTTTATACGGCGAAATAAAAAGTATTCGTCAAATTGCATATGATAATTTATATACCGCGGTTTTATTTAATTAACGTGTAAATAGTTTTTTGATCTGTTTTTCCTATACTCCGTCAACAGCTAAATTTTCAACTTGTCTGTCTGAGACACCACCAGACATCATATTTACAGATTTCCATAAACATGAGCCCAAAGTGAAATTTGTTTTCATAATTTTGTATTAGTGTGAAAAGTGGAAGCTATTTTTGACTGTCGGTATGACTCATACTTAAAAGAAACTGTTTTATTTTTCGTCCAAACTTTTCAGAACATCGTCGAGTAAGTCCGTCGCCTGTCAAGTTTGGGAATATTAAACGGTCTCATCAGCTAGTCGGTCGGTTTCATGATGTGTATCATATACCTACAGCTCCTTTCACAGGAGAATGGAACATATTGTCATCGAAGCTGCTCAGAAGTAAAAACGTCACTAATTATTGCCTCAAGGGCGCTAACAAAAGTAGGTTTCTGCGCATGACGTCATCTTTTCTTCTCCAATGAACAAGCTATACCTACATCTGCTATTCTGCTTTATATTCCACTTGCACAAAAAAGGATTTCTCTTTGTTCTCAAAGCACTTTAGGTAGATAAGTATCAATTTACTTAAAATTGCCGGTATGTACTCGAAAACTTCAGCAAATTAAGACGTTTATCCTACTCGCTCTAAGTAATTATCTACAATTAGACACAATTCCGACATTTTGAAACAATAACAACGAAATTATACGCTTGCACACTCAACTAACGTGTAATTGCACAATCAGAATAGTAATTCTATCATTTAAATTCAGCCATGTATTAAATTTACACGATGAATCGCACAAACAAAGATGGTGTCAATTACTGTTTAGTGATTGCAGTTCCTAATTAGTTTATTCAAGGAATTGCATGTGACCTAGGCGTATTTTTAGCACAGAAATACTTACCCTTATTTGGTATGCGTCCTCTGTATTGATTTGTGAAGTTATGCCGATCAGAATTGGATTAACGGAAGAGATGTACACAATAAACAAACTCTGTGCTATTAACACAGGCTGGTTGGCGCGTTCTTTTCATGGCATTGTCGTAAGCGCGTGGGGAGAATCGCAGCTGCTGGGTTATCGTTTAAGAAGATATAAACAAAACGCGAACAGCTTCTGTTTGTATACAATTTATAATAATAATTATATCCAGGAATATGGTACAACAATATTTACTGTTCAATAAATTAATGAAAAATATTTCGAAGAATGGAAATATTGATTAATTTTAAAATAAACAAGCTTGTTTATGGATATAAAATGTTCTTATTTTGTGGCTTCTTATCAGCAATCGTGATTTTTTGTTGTACTATTCCCCGCAAATCACATCCTTATTACCTATAACAAATAGCTATACAAGTAAACAAGAACACGCTAAATTACTGATAGCAAGTTTTTTAAATTGCAGTTTAAATTCAACTGAAAAAAATCCGTATCACACAATAATGTAAACAACCATCAGTTGGTGTTGTGATATTGTCTGGTTTATCCTAGATATGTCTATATTATGATATAAACTATGGTGCATTAGTAGGCACTAGGTCAAGTTTCATTAGATATACCTCTTAACCTCAAATTAATAGGTGATTTTCCCATTTACAGGTTGGCTGTGAGACTTGGAAAAATTTGACCTGTCCTAGCTGTACGAGGGGTTCTTACCCAAAATTTTTCACAAATAAACCGAACTGGACTTACCCCCGCGATACGCCACTGCTTCTAACACTTTACTACTAAATACTAATTTATTTAGTTTATACTATTAATGGGAAAAGAGCGAAGAAATAAAAGCCACAGTACTCAGTGGCCATTAAGGGATGGTCAGAAACTAGTAAAAGTTGCGTAGGTCATGTAGTTGATGTCTCATCGGCAGGGGCGCCGGAACTTCAAAATTGTTTTGGGTGCTCTCGGTGCTCTCCTACAAATTTTTTTATTATGCAGTGTGTCCAGGAAGGGAAAATGGGAAGACGAAAATCTTACGGAAAAATATCTGCTTTCCTCAGTCTCTAGAAACCCAATAGACGCCACAAGTGTGTCGTCACAAACGTCAAATTTTCTTCCAAACAAAACAAATGCCCCGTGCTCTTAACATCTGTCAGTGTCACTTACAAAACACGGAAAAATCGCTTCGGGTGATTAACACCCTTAGCAAAATTGCTCTGGGTGCTTGAGGATCCACAGTCCCCGTAGTTTGGACACCTGTGCGCCACTGGTCAGACAGTTGTTAGAGCATAATCAGCCCTATGCAATTTTTAACTTCCCCACGTCTGCTGGTATTTCAAGAAAATGAGGCTTTGGAAGCTCTTGCTTTGCAGTTTTGAGTAGTTTTCGACTTCGATTTTACTTCACTTCCGGTGGAGATGGCTGACAAAATCAATTCCCCAAACAAACTCTATTTTCTGTAGTAATACAATAAGTGGTCTGGAATTGTCGGAAATTTTACGAAAGCTGTTGCGTTGCTTGCTAGCCACGAGTGTAATTTGACAGAAGATCACTCGCGCAAGCGCTCGTGATCTTTTAACTGTCAAATTTACACGAGTGGCTAGTAAAAGCAACAGCTTGAGTAAAATTACCTAAAAACTACTTTGATTCCTCTTTCCGAGAATAGACTAAAGCTGCTTTCGTTTCGCATTTTTTGCATCCCTTGCTTGTTTGAATTCAATGTCTGTTAATGGATTAAATTTTCGGGCGTACTCTTTGTAGTATTTTTCTTGAAGGAGTTTTGCAGTAACATTCCACATGGTCTTTATAACGCATTCTTTATAATCTTCACCATCAGCTCTCTTCATATTAAAAGCCCAATCATTCATTATCAGTCCAAGCTCTTGATTTGAAGTAATTTCTAGAAGTTCATAATGCTTCTCTTTTAAAAATATTTCGAACTGTTTCCATATTGACTTTTGATTTTTAACTGTACTCCTCGGAGTAACATTCTGTACAGTTTTTTGAATATCTTCCAAAGATTCTTGGCCAAATCTTGCAATTTCAAAACGACGATGTTGCAAGAAAACTCGAAAATAATATGACAGTGACAGTTGCCAATAAGGTAGAAATTTCAAAACTATTGTAGGGAAAAATATAAAGAAAGTCAATGAAAAATACTTTAAACTTAAAACAGGGTATATATTAATATGATACTGAATACAACGTGATTATACGACAGTAGTCTAAAGAATGTGTTCCAATTCACCCACTGGACCCCGATGATTCCGCCGAACGTGCCATAACCATAAACAATAATTCGCATAAACGCAGAAACGTCTGACCTTCGCCGTGGGTATCGAATTCCAGGCGCTCGTACAGCGTTGCTCACATTCGGCCATCCTGACATACGTCGTGTCCCCACGACGACAATACGGTTGTGGTTTGTGAAACCTGCGAATTTACAGAACATGTAATTATACATTTTATGTAGGATTATGTCGACACGTTCATACGTTGAGCAGGAATACACCACACATAACAAGGCGTCCCCTATCATATGTGGCGCATGCCAACACAACGACCATCTCATTGTTGTCACTCCTCATTCAATCATCTTTCAATCTACTCAGGAACAAGGGACCCCAAACACAATGCCACGATCTCAAAACGGGTTTGGTAATTAAACTCTCCTTTAATGATTCAAATGCTTTCACTTGCGCACTCCCCCACTGCCATGGGACATTTTTATGCAGCAAAAGAGATAAAGGTTTTGATACTCGAGCATAGTTTTGGATAAATTTACGAAAATATGACGTGAGGCCCAAATATTGCCTAACATTATGAACAGTTTGAGGTACCGGGAAATTCTGAACAGCTGTTATTTTTCCATCAGTTGGTGTAATGCATGAATTAGAAATTTCAAACCCTAAAAATTCGATTTTGGTTTGAAGAAAGGAGCATTTGGATAGTTTGAGTGTCAATCCGTGGAATTTGAGAATTTTAAGAACCTCTTCAAAAATAGCAAGGGCTTCTTCAGGAGTTTTGGCAAGAATTAAGATGTCATCCAAGTATACCAATACTTTAGTAAATCGGAGTTTCCCTAAAATATCGTTAATCATTCGTTGAAACACCGCGGGAGCATTGGTTAGACCAAAAGGCATCCGTAGAAACTCATAATGCCCGTCTTGGGTAATAAATGCTGTAGCACTGATTGATTCGGGTGCCATTTTAATTTGATAATACCCGGAAGCTAAATCTAAACTAATGAAATAACTAAATCCTGTCAAACGATCGAACTGGTCTTCGATTAATGGTATCGGATATTTATTTTTAATTGTTACAGCATTTAATGGTCTATAATCAATACACAAACGATTCTCGCCGTTTTTCTTTTTCACCAACAGAACTTGACTCGCATACGGAGAATTTGACTCACGGATAATTTGATGTTTTAATAGTTCATCGATAATGTCTCTAATAACTTGCCTCTCTGTTTCGCTATAGCGTCTCGGTCGTCGTGCAATCGGCGTATTATTATTTAATTCCAATGTCATTTCCGCCGCTTGTGTTTCCCCGACGTCAAAAGTAGTGCGCGCGATACACATGTGATAATCATTTAAAAGTTTCATTAACGATCGCACACTTGTCACGTCCGATACTCCAACATTTATTTTCATTCCGTCAAACATTTTAGCTTCAGTAGAATTACAGGAAAATGATAACGCTTTACCACTCTTCGAATATTTTACATCGTCAATTTCAGTAAAATTTTGCCCAATAAGTACGTTTACCTCCGTTCTAATTTTAGGCATAACGTACAATAAAATATCTTTCGCAACACCATCAATATTAACAGAAACTTGAACATATTCGTTCGTTTGTAAACTTCCCGCTACGGTCGTTATTTGTACAGACGGATAGACGTGTTCCAGTTCAAGGTTTAGACGCTGTATGACATCATGAGTGATTAAAGAAATTTCGCTGCCCAAATCAATAAACGCTTGCATTGTGTTATTATTAATTAGTATATTTTTATAAAATTTGTGGCTTGAATCTTCATTCACAGAATTCATATATACGGTGTATGGAACTATTTCCCTATTTTGCTGATGTCCCTGAAAACATTGTTTTCGAATATGACCTCTTTGTTTACATAGATAACAAAATAGGTGAGACCTAGATGAATGTGCTTTTGGATACGAATGAGACGGCCCCCCCTTGTTTGTATCTTTTATTATCCTCGCATTTGAAGCGGTTTCTAATGTTTTGAGATGTTGGGCCAAAATTGCTGGATCAGTTATTTGGGAAGTTTCTACTGAAAATTTAATATTGGTATCATCTATTCCGCCCATAATTAAATTTACCTGATCTGCCCCCACCAAAGGAAGTTTTAATTTATGGATAAGAGCCAGTTTTTCAAAGACATATTCATATAATGTTTGATTCGGTTTTGGCTTACAATGCAACATGTCTAGAAGCAATTTGTTTAAATCGCGCTTTTGACGAAAATTTGTTTTTAACAGCTCTTTCCATTCTGACCAGGAAAATAAACGAGTTGGCAACCCACGGTACCAAGTTTCAGCTGGTCCCCGCAATTTACTTAATGCCAAATGACTAATGACTGTATCTGACCAACAATAAATTTCAGAATACTCATCCACAGCATTCAACCAATCAGTGATATCAGAATAAAGAGGGTTAAATTCCTGAATAATATTATTTGAAACGGACATACCAATTTGAGGACAAACTTGACCCACCGTATTACTCCGGGAGTCCGACCTATGCTTTCTCCGAGCAGAACCATGTCTTCGGGTTACCCTCCTGTTTCCCGAATGCCGTCTCATACTATCGGGTGTTAATCTATCACGGTTGGGACGGCGCCTGCTCCTTCCTCGAGAACGAGACCTAGCCTCCGGCATCACCCGCTCCTCGTCCGAGGACATAATTGCACAATTTCAACACCACACCGAGCAAACTGATATAGTAATATTGCGAGGGTTGCTTATCCCACTTCTGATGTAGGGAAAAATATAAAGAAAGTCAATGAAAAATACTTTAAACTTAAAACAGGGTATATATTAATATGATACTGAATACAACGTGATTATACGACAGTAGTCTAAAGAATGTGTTCCAATTCACCCACTGGACCCCGATGATTCCGCCGAACGTGCCATAACCATAAACAATAATTCGCATAAACGCAGAAACGTCTGACCTTCGCCGTGGGTATCGAATTCCAGGCGCTCGTACAGCGTTGCTCACACTATCATTCACAGCATAGTTGATTAAAAGCAAGGCGCATATTTATCAGTTATTGGGAAAGCTAGGTAGGTTTTTATCGTTTACAATGACAGTTGATTGGTCGATTTTAAGAAATTGAAGAAATATCATTGGCTCTTAGAATAGGGGTGTATTAACCGAAATAATACACGCTTCTAGACCCAAATGAAATGTTCCTATTGGTCAATTTGACGATGAAAAAAATAATCAAACTTGTACATTTCGGCTACGAAACGTAGCTAATTAATAATGCAAACTGTTTAGAAATAACATTGTAAACAATGTCAAAGCAAACAAACTGTACCATTCCTACAAGTGTGTTTTTAAAATAAAAAGGCGTTATTTACAAATAGAGCGATTGTCTGTATTTATAAATGCTAGTATCATCTGGTCAGTTGACCTCCGATAGGAATTCAAAGCAAACTACTTTTAGTATAGCTGTCTTGACATTGTTTATCCCAATAGGCAATAAATTACATTATTGTTTTTGAAGCATTATTTTCCTGGAAAATCAATTTGAATTCACTGGAAGTTTTAGATGAACCCGCTCCAGGCATGGCGAACCTATGGCACGCGTGCCAGAGATGGCACGTACGAGAATTTTGCTGGCACGTGAATAATGTAAAGTGAGTCTCATTTTGTACGCTTATAATTGTTAAAATATATACAAGCAAACATTTTTTACGCGAGAGAAACTAACCAACAAATATGATTTTTCCTCGCGTCAGTCCACACATTGCAGATAGCTCATACTTCAGTTTCCCGAACTCTTCCCATCTCTAAATGCACGTGCGTTCATTATGCATTTCGCACTGCGCATCTGGCAACCATCAGTCGTCACAAACAAGCAGTGGCAAGTGTATCATTGTTGCGACGTTTGAATTATAAACGTAATTTAATTTAGATTTGGGATAAATCGTTGTTTCTTTGAGATCCCAAAAGAATGCATTTGCTTACCTATCTTTGATTATAAAATTATAGTTTCTTACAGTTCTGCTCAACATGGCCAGTGGAAATAAAAAACAAAAATTATCAGAATCAAGCAGCAGAGATTTCCAAAGTTGGTGGACTGAAGAGTACGGCATGATTAACAAAGACAATAAAGCAGTGTGTATTTTATGTTCCGGGACGGTTGTATGCAGAACATCTTCAGTAAAGCGACATTTTGAGACAAATCATAAATCGCTCCATGAAAAAAATAAGGATGAACAGAAAGAATTTATTGCTCGGGCAATTAAAAATAGAAATATTCAGTCAACATCCCTAATGAAATTTATCGGCAGTCGTTCAAATATCACTGCTGCTAGTTTCCTTGCCTCAAACGTAATTGCCAAACATGGGAAACCATTTAGTGATGGGGAATATATGAAAGAAGCATGGTTAAAATGCGCACCAGTTTTCTTTGAGGATTTTGAAAACAAGGAAAAAATTATTCAAAGAATAAAAGATATGGCTTTGGCTAGAAACACGGTGAAAGATAGAATCTTGGAAATGGCTAAAAATGTAACTCATCAGCAAAAAATTGATATAAACTCTTCTGGGTTAATATCTCTGTGTCTTGATGAGAGTACTGACATAACCGGATCAGCTCGTTTAGCAATTTTTGTCCGTTATTGTGTTGGAAATAATATAAAAGAAGAATTGATCAGTTTAACATCACTAGCAACAACAACAAGAGGTATAGATATATGCAATGCAGTTGTAAAAGCACTCGCTGAAAGAGAAATAGATCTCTCCAAAATTTTATCAGTAACTACTGATGGTGCTCGCAGTATGACTGGAGAGGAAAATGGTTTTGTGAAGTTATTTACCGAACGTATTGGACATTCTATTCTGGGTTTTCATTGCATTATACATCAGCAGGCTTTATGCGCAAAGGCCAGTTTCAAGCCATTGGAAGATGTTATGAGCCTTGTAACAAAATTGGTGAATTTTATATCTTCACGTGCTTTAAATAAACGAAAATTTCTGGAATTATTAAATGAGGTAAATTCAGGGTACAATAGTTTACTTATGTACAATAACGTCCGATGGTTAAGTCGTGGAAAAGTTCTTCAAAGATTTGTTGAGTGTTTAGATGAAATTAGACTTTTTTTACATAATGAGAAAATCGCTGAAAAATATAATCAATTAATGGACGTCGAATGGCTTTCCAGATTAATGTTTTTTACCGATTTGTGCCTACATTTAAACGAATTAAATGTTAAACTGCAAGGTGTTAACAAGACAATTATTGTCATGTTTGATTTAATTAAAGCTTTCGAAGGTAAATTACAAATTTTCAATCGCGACGTTAATTCCAAAACATTCAAATACTTTCCGAACACAAAAAAATTCTTTGCAGATATAGAATCTCATGAGAAACCAGATGAGGTGAAATTGATACAAGAGTTTTCTGCAGTTATTCACTCAGTAATCAACGAATTTTCTTCAAGATTTACTCAATTCAGGCAATTTGCAGAAACATCAAATTTTATTTTATATCCGGACACAACATCAGCAGACAAGATAAATTTGGAGATTTTTGAGTGGCTGAATTTTGAAGACCTAGAAATGCAATTAATCGATTTTCAATCAAGTTCTATCTGGAAACAAAAGTTTGTCGATCTGAGAAATGATTTGGAAATAATTGAAAACGAGAGATTGTTGGGTGTAATTAAAAAGAATGCAGAAGAGGAAATAATGAGAACTTGGAATGCCATTCCGGAAACGTTTAGTTGTTTAAAAAAATTAGCGACTGTTATATTATCAATTTTCTCCTCTACATATGCTTGTGAATCATTATTTTCTGAAATGAATTTTATAAAAGACAGTTTAAGAAATAGAATGACAGATGAATCAAGTTCGGCATGTGTATTATTAAAAGTGACGAAGTATGAACCAGATATAATGCATTTAGTATCCAATGTACAACAGCAAAAATCTCATTAATAAATAATTAATATTGTTTTTATTCAAGTTATGAGTTAATTTGTACGAAATTCTATGTTTATTTTTAAGTTCATCTCAATAAAATTCTGCGATAAATATTTTTTACTAATGTTTTCTCCTATTAAAAACTGCTCGGCACGTCGGCAACCCAATGAAAATTATTTTTAAATTTTTGACACGCGCACATAAAAAGGTTCTAGCCGGGCTAGACGATACGTCGAACAATACCGTTCATTAAAAACGTATTAACCAGCGTGCAGTCGAATGACTCACAGAAAATTACTTTTTGCGCATTCGAGTTCCTGTTGTTCTCAAAACCTACACCAATTTATTTGGTGCATTCCACTCTTGTATATTTTAATAAGATAATATAATATGATTATATTATTACTTTCTGCTGACGCATATTCAGTAGGTAAGCATATTAACCACTTAGTTTAAGATTCTAATTTTAGAATAACAGTGTGCAATACGTACAGCGTATAGCGCAAAACGCTGACGGAGTGAATTTGTACAGCAAAAAAGCAGGGGTGTGTCTACAAAGACCTTCAAGTGCGGGAGCCTGAAACAGAAAATCAAATTTCTTGGTGATAGAATATCTCTATGTGTGTAAGTACTCGATGATGATGTTGATGAGATGATCGTCAGGATGATTTTCAAGAAACAAACACAACTTCTGAATTACTGGAATTTAATAATTATGAACTCTTGAATACAATAGAAGCACCGATACACGCACAATTCAACTTAATACACTTATTTTCAACTAAATTATATTATTACCGACTACCCGTCTAACACACACTTGACTTTTACACTTATTACTTAACTACGAATACTGAATGCAGACTACCGAATAATCTCCCTACTACTTACACTACCTTATATTAACTTTCCAAAATTCACACCCCCCAACATGGTGTGACCAATACCTTTTAAAAATAACCCAAACGGCTAGAATACAGAAGCCAATCATATTCGAATCGAATGCCAACCGACGAGATAGATTTCCTTGTGTAAGGCACGTATTATGTGTTCTAATAATTCCTTAATAGCTAAACGGTCAGCACCCGTTAAACATTAAACTGAAATAGTACGTGATGGTGACATTCGATCCGAGCGACCGTTGCAAATATTATAACAGTTTCGGCCATTTCCTGACCCATATTGACGTCCTCGTCAATGACACCATTACCTATACCACTGTAATAAAACTAACCTGCACTACCAAGTTCAAAAATAGTCTAATTCTACAACAACAACTACTAAGTATAACGTTAAAAAGACAAAACACAATAGATACACGACACACAGTAAAATACCTAAGTAGACCTAATTAATCCTATCGTAACATAACACTAAATATCCTAAACCTATATCCTACTTCTATTACTAGGAATCATCTCTGCCTTCTCTTACTAATTTCAATCTGTCTGCGGAGATAATTCCTTTGTAAATTTTTCCACTTTGCATTTCGCCTTCAATATCTTGGATTAAATACCGATCATTACCTATTAGCTTAACTACCTCATATGGACCTCGATACTTGGGGTACAATTTGCGGCTTTGGCCTGTTGACGGCACCTCCGCGCGTACTAAGACTATTTCGCCCGGTTGATAAACTCTGGCTTCCCGTCTACGTTTATTAAACTGCTCGCACATTTTCTGTTTGTTTTTCTCCAGTAGTGTGTCGATACAAACTTCTTGTTCGACATTGCCTACTTCTTCATTTACCTGTTTTATTTCCCTAGCCAAAGGATCGCAAATGAAACCCTCACGTTCGTAAGTACGTATTATACTAAACGGTGTTCGTTTTGTAACGCTATGCACCGCGTTATTAATCGCCCATTGCACTTCGCAGATTTTTGAATCCCAATCGCTGCCCTCTACGTCCTCACAACTAGTAGCTATACAAGGAAGTATCATATCATTTAACTTTTCAACTTGCCCGTTTGCCCTCGGTACGGATGTACTTATCTTTGTGTGTACAATGTTGTACGTTTCACAAAAATCTTCAAATGATTTTGCAGTGAACGCTGTTCCTCTGTCAGTGATAATTTTGTCTGGTCTCCCGTAATGCATAATAAATTCTTTTAAAAAGATTAAGGTTGATTCGGTACTGACATCCGGAACTGCCTTCAATACAGAATACTTACTATAGCCGTCTATAATTGCCGCCACGTGCTTATTACCGTTCTTTGTTGTTATAAATGGGCCTAAATGATCGATATGTACCACCTGAAAAGGCACATTTCCTTTGTCTAAGGGATGCAGAAACCCAGGCTGCTTCCCTCTAGGTAATTTGTAGTACATGCAATTTATGCATCTTCTGATGTATGATGCAACAAACTCTCTCATTCTAGGAAAATAATAAGTTTGCTTTATGCCCGCTAATGTTTTATCTACTCCTAGATGTGCCAACCCCTTATGCATTTCGCTTGTAATGTCATACCTTAAATCAACAGGAACGTATAATCTCCATACTCCGCTCTTAGAAATTTTGTATACTCGTCCCTTATACAGTGTGAATTTTCGATGAGTAGCTTCATCGCCCGCTTCTAATTTTAAGACGATTGACTTAACTTCCCCGCACGACCTCTGTAACGCTGCTACCCAATCAACGTTTATAGTTATCCCTAAAATCGGTAAGCCAGTAATTGGTACTTCTTTACCTTCTTCCACCGGATTCCTGCTTAACGCGTCTGCAACTCGGTTGTCTTCACCTTTATGATATTCTACGGTATAATCAAACTCCGATAATTTCACGAACCATCTGCCAATTCGTGGATTGAGGTCTCTCTTATTCGCTAACAACTTTAAACTATTACAATCTGTTTTGATTACGAATGGTATATCCAATAAATACACACGATACTTATCTAACGCCGCGATAATTGCTAAACATTCTAACTCATAAGAGTGGTACTTGGACTCCTCAGGAGTAGTTTTCCGACTATAATAAGAAATTGGTCGCAATGACCCATCATTCTGCCGTTGCAGCAACACTGCTCCTAAACCAAGCGAACAAGCGTCAGTATGCAGTTCTGTGTATGCCATAGGATTATATACACTCAGAACTGGCCGACTCATTAATTTATATTTAATTGACTCAAAAGCATTTTGCTGCGCATCCTTCCAGATAAACGTAGCCCTTTTTTTTAATAAATCGCTAATAGGTCTCGCCAACGTAGCAAACCCTTGTATAAAACGCCGAAAATAACTAGCTAGCCCTAAAAATGAGCGCACCTTATGTACGTCGGTAGGCACCGGAAACTCGGCCAAAGCTTTCAATTTTCCTTCTCCCGGCGAGATACCACTAGATGAAACAGTGAACCCCAAATAATCAATACGTTTCTTAAAAAAATGACATTTGGTTAATTTTAGAGTTAAATTGGCATATCTAAATCTATCAAACAACTCACGTAACTTATTCAACCCTTCTTCAACGTTTTCTGAGGGTACAATAATATCATCTAAATAGGCTAACGCAGTATCATAACGCAAATTATTTAAAACTAAATTGATTAATCTTTGAAAAACACTTGGCGCATTACATAAACCAAAACTCATGCGCTTAAAACAATAAACTCCATCAGGGGTTATAAAAGCAGTTTTACCTTTTGCATCCTTTGACATTGGCACCTGATAATATCCGCTACTGAGATCCAGTGTGGTGTAAAAGCGTTTCCCACGAAGACGGTCCAGTTGATCATCGATGTTCGGTAAAGGGTAATGCTGCTTTTTTGTCACTTTATTCAGCGCACGATAATCCACGCACATTCTCACTTCACCCGTTTTCTTACGCACTAACAACACAGGGCTCGCAAAAGGCGAATCACTTTCTTCAATGATGTCAGCATCTTCCAACTCGTTCACTATATCTCGTACCTGCTGGCGCTCCTTGTAAGACATTCGGTAAGGCCTATAGAAAATCGGTTTTTCTTCTGTCAATTCTATATCCATCTCCACCAAATTGGTACAACCTATTTCTCTCATATTCCTTGCGATTATGTCTTTATATTCGTTTAACAGCTCAACAACTTGATTGGCATCATCACTCTCAAGGTCAGTATCCACTTCATCTCTACGAATTTCTTCTACGTTAACTTCTCTTGCATATTTGGATTCGGTGCAAGTTTCTGCCCGAGTTACGTTACCGTCTTTCTTTAATGTAACGTCCTTGCCACTAATATTTAAAACTGGCACTACTGCTTCTCCATTATCGTTAGTTTTTATAATGCATCTTGGAATAAATCCACCCACTTCACGCATACCACCCTCTATACACAAGTCCGTGTTTTTAACTGTCGTTTTAACGGAAATATGTCCTAAGAAATTATTAGGAATAACAGTGGCATCTTTCGCCCACAGCGGAACTTTTACCGACGACGGTTCTTCAAATTCATCCCCTATAACTTCACTTAGAACCAATTCATTTGCCGTTTTTACAACTCGAACATGGCTCTGCTCCGTGAACGGGTGTCCAACAAGAAGAGGAATTTCTTGTATTTCCGAAGGCACAATATAAACCTTTACTCGCGCATTAACTCCTTCAACTTCTAACAAAACGTCTGCGGAACCCAGTGTCTTTGTTTGAGCTCCACCGTAACCTGTTATTTCACTTTCATCAGTCCAGTCACAATTCAATTTCAATTTAGATACATAATCCTCCCTTAACGCGCAAACTTGACTCCCTAAATCTACATATCCCGGTACGACCTTGCCATTAACCTTCACGTCTTTATAATACTTTAGGTTCGGTAATTTATTGTCCACATGTGAAACGGATTCTGGATGACGTGAACGACCGTTATTTTGTGAAGTGTTAGGAGCCGGATTGTCTGCCGTACACGTACGTGCCAAATGCCCATTATTTCCGCACCGAAAACACGTCACCGTCGTAATTCTTTTAGGACAAATTCTGGCATAATGACCCCGATCATTGCACTTGAAACATACAATGTCTTTGGAAACATATGAACCACGTTCACCTCGGCGTTCACTATTTTCCGCGCGTGCGACGTTCCGCGTCAGGGGTGGTCTTCGCACAAATTCACCCTTACCGCCCCTGTCACCACTAAACCGTTCGTTAGTTTTCACGCCCGTTCCCATTTGTTTCGCTAGCCGTTCATCTTCGCGAATGTCATCGAGCAATTGTTGCTCATCATTATGACGCACTGGAAGTAAAGCTCTTGCTGCTTCCTTGCTGCATAAACCTGTTATCACTAGCTGCTTGCTCTCACTAAACGGTAACTTTAAAGCCTTGCACATCCTCATCTTGTCATAAAAATAATTTTCTGCTGATTCTCCCGACCTCTGAACTCTTGCGGACATTTCCTGGAACCTCTCAGTTAATGTTCGCCTGTCTTCGTAATTTCTTCTAAATTTTTCTTCGAAATCTTGCCAGGTGTATATCTCAGTCTGATGATAACGATACCAACTCAACGCGCTCCCTTTTAAATGTTGGCGTGCCATTTCAAGCAATATAGCTTCGCCCCAAAACTGCCTTCCAGCCATAGTTTTTACATCGGTTAGCCAGTTTATCGCTTCCGAATAACCTCCACTGCCATCAAACGTGCTCAAACTCCGCGTAAGATCCGGCATTACGCTGAAGTTTCTTTGTCCCACTGTGTTCACCTGAGGTGCACACAGGACCTCTTGCAATCTAATCTGCTCATCGTTAGACGGTGTAGCGGCCTCCATATTCATTATATTGCTTCCGCCAGTAGCTTCAGCGAAACCCAAAAACGGAGAACTCCTCCCAGACATTGAACTCGACAACTTTCCCAAAGTTATCCTTCAACTTGGAACTTGGTAGCTGCCACGAATTCCTCCCAGAAATTCCCAGCAACAATCAGCACTACGCGACGAATTCCTCCCTGGAACCTCGCTGCCACGTAACTTCCCCGAAGTCACGAACCAAGAACAACTTGAATTCTTCACTTGAATTCTTCCGGATTGACGAAAATTACTGTCAATCTGGTATCCCACTTCTGATAAAACTGATAGAATATCTCTATGTGTGTAAGTACTCGATGATGATGTTGATGAGATGATCGTCAGGATGATTTTCAAGAAACAAACACAACTTCTGAATTACTGGAATTTAATAATTATGAACTCTTGAATACAATAGAAGCACCGATACACGCACAATTCAACTTAATACACTTATTTTCAACTAAATTATATTATTACCGACTACCCGTCTAACACACACTTGACTTTTACACTTATTACTTAACTACGAATACTGAATGCAGACTACCGAATAATCTCCCTACTACTTACACTACCTTATATTAACTTTCCAAAATTCACACCCCCCAACATGGTGTGACCAATACCTTTTAAAAATAACCCAAACGGCTAGAATACAGAAGCCAATCATATTCGAATCGAATGCCAACCGACGAGATAGATTTCCTTGTGTAAGGCACGTATTATGTGTTCTAATAATTCCTTAATAGCTAAACGGTCAGCGCCCGTTAAACATTAAACTGAAATAGTACGTGATGGTGACATTCGATCCGAGCGACCGTTGCAAATATTATAACATTGGTGCTAAGAGTTTTAAGAGACTTTCTTTTGTTTATGAACAATGAAATTCAGTTTCCAGGATATTTTGAAGTAGGAATGGGCAATAAGCGTACTTCCGATCGTACAATAACTTTAGCATAAGTGGGAATCAAGTTTGCTTCATATTTTTTGAAAGCGTATAACGTAGCATGCATCTTTTGGGGCCCTTAAATTGGTTAAGGTTTCCCCCCTGACACTACTAGTGAGCATTCCAAACATCTTTCTTTTCTCCCCTTAGGGCCTGCCTGCCCGTAGGCTCAGATGCACTGCAGCCACAAAATGGGCTTATTGTGCTCACCCTAAATTCTAAGTCACACCCATTCCATGATCTTGGTGCCTTGGACCAAACGGTACAAGTCAAACATTGAATGCGTGGAAAATTCTTCCGGTTCCATCAGACATCGCCCGAAAATTCGCTGCCTCTTCTGGTCTAGAGCTTCACATCTGCACAAGATGTGCATAGCTGTCTCCCGTTCCTTATTACACAAGCGGCAGTTAAGGTCCCCGTGATATTTTCCAATCTTCCACAGGTGTTCTTTAACGGTCGTGTGTCCCGTTAGGAAGCCTGTAACGATTCTAATTTGCATCCTACTAAGGCAAAGTAGTTTCGAGCATCTTTTCCTGCAAGGTCCCTTTATATACGACTTGCTGTGCCTGTGTCCTGGAATCACGTTCCAGTAATTGTGATGTTGAGCGCGAATCCATCCGTTTACTTGGTGTCTGACTGCACTGTTAGTTATGCCTAAGGCAGGTTCCTGTCCAACGAAAGGATCGTTGGAGCCCCGCTTTGCTAGTTTATAGGCTTCCTCGTTCCCTATCAGCCCGCAGTGACGTTGAATCCAAAGCAGTCTCACTGCGTTCCACATGGCTAGGATATTAAGTTGCTCGAAGCATTCCCACACCAGTCTGGAAGACATCTTTGGGCTCATAAGAGCCATCACCTTCAAAGCTGCCTGGCTATCTGATAAGATAAAGATCCGCTGATTTTTGTAGCCCCTCTTACTGTTTTCCAAACATCTTAACTCAGGGTTATTTTTCAACGAAATTTTTCACGAGAAAGTGTGGAGAAAAAAAACTAACGCATTTTGTAGTCCATAATATTGCATATTATTAATAAAGAAACAGAAAAAACTGTATTACACATTAACATTATTCTTTAAAATTAAACACTTATTCATTATTACCATTTTGAACAGTAGTTTCTTCTGGGCATCCCGATGATGGGCAGCCAGGTGATAACGCTACATCTACCCCAATGGGGGGTAATTTGAATTTAGTTATGTCTGTCAAGTTGACGCCAAGTAGCGGTAGCACATCAGAAAGAATTTTAACAGAAATTTTTAATGGAAATGAAATTTCCACATCCTTAGCATGGCGCGGATTACGTATTAGTGGAGATGGCGGCTGTAGTGGTGACCCCGGTGCTGTATCCAGCGTCACAAACTAAAAATACATTTTTGAACAAAGACAAAATTATAATACCCAACTTAGATGACTTACAAAGATGCACAGGCAAAAAATTGCAATTGCTGAACGAAACATTCTGCACAAGACAAAGAAAAACAAACTGCCTGATTTTCTTCAGCAGGGCTCTTTTCATTGTTCCTTTATCTTTAGGACGTGCCTTGGGGAAAAATTAGGAATCTCTGCTTGAACATAATCTGGTTTAATTGCATAATATTGAGGTCATAGAATGAGTCACTGGAGAGTTAAAGCACAACAAATTATGAGTGTTGCTTGGATGCATCGTTGATCCTTCCTGTTATGACGCATTGTAAAAAGTTACGTGCGTTGTATTATCCTGCACGAGCCCAAGAGTTTAGAAAGTGAGAGTTTAAGCGCCATCTATGAACAACGAGCTACGTTTCTGAATAAGCGATCGATTAGGACAGACAGTATTCTTTATATCCTGCATTAGAAACCTGCAATAATTGTTACTAAATAAACATGAACAGATGTCAGCCAAAGAACAATGAGTTCCGTTTTGGATTTTCTAAATAATATTACCCACATAGTCCAGCGGTTGCTTGATGATTAAAAAATCCTTACAATTCGGTCAATCCTGACAGCTGATTGTCCTCAAATTTGGAGTTCTACTGTTCCAGAGACGGTTCCAGAAATCAATGACGCAAGAAGCCAATGGGGATAAATATTCGTTGAATTTATTTGGACAATGCACAGTGGTTCAGATTTCATATCTGGTAAATGAATTACAATTTTCAATTAAAAGTTTGTGATGTAACACTAAAAAGACATACTAATGCATTTATAATAATAATAATAACTAATAATAATAGTAACAATAATAATAATGATAGTAGTTGTTACGACTTTGCAACAGAAATTATTTAAGGGCTTTAGATGTAATGTATGTTGCAATATTATGTAGAAATTTAAAAAATGCACCAATACATTGACAATAATAATAATAAAATACTAATAATATTACAGGCGATTTTGCATGTTACGAAATATTTGGAAGGGCTTACTTTTACTAATCATCTTCTTCTTCTTCTTTTTCAAAATCGTCATCAGAATCTTTCTTGTCTTCGTCAGAAATATTGATTAATTGGAGGACATCAACAACATTGATCTTCTGTTTATGTTTTCCGTGTACAAATGAACTTAATTGTGGATCTGAGCTTAAAATTAATCGATGGAAAAGATCTTCATTTATTTTAATGGCACTAATTTTCCTGGTGTGGTGTTCCCTGTATCGTCGCAAATCTTTATTTTTCGCTTCTTGTGCCTCTTCGGATAATTCTCCAATAGGCAAAACAGCATTTTCTATAACTGCTGGTCCGTGTAGTAAGATTTTATGGACGGAAGTGGGCATGTAGTACCACTCATACAAGCTCACAAATTTTTGGGCTGTTTCCACACAATAATTTTCAAATTTCTCTGTGTTTATTTCGTGGTTACCATTGATTACCTTCCAAATTACTGAAAATCTTTTAATTAGATCTTCATCGATGCCAGTAATTTCAGACGATAATTTAGGATCAGCAAAAAATCGTCTTGCAGTATTCCCATCATTTGTGGTGCCTACACCTGCTTCAGGTACATCAACGACTAGTCCCATTCCCTGCCGAAACTTATTTTGAAGTTCGCGTTTCTTGTTTTGTAGTACTTCCCTGTTTTCTTTAGATACTTTCCACACTTTTAGATCTAGTCTATAGGCCACATGAAGAAGACATTCGAAAAAACGAATATAAGCATGTAAGACTGACAATCCAGATCTTAACATTTGCGGTTGGATGGGGCAAGAACGAATTTGTTCAATATCATTTAATTGCGAAATCGTAGCATTGCATATGTAGCACCTCATACTCGAAGTGTTAGCCAATGCACTGCACACCTTTCCGTCAACCATTGTCAGTGACAGTGTAAATTTAATTCGACCGAATTCAGAATCAAATGGCAATAAGTTGTTAATTTGTTGGTTTATGAACTCTTCTTCAGCTTTAGAAATTTCTTGGGTTTCGTGAATCCACTGAAGTCTTATCGGCCGGCAAAATCTCTTCGAGGCAGGGCTTGGATTTTTCCAAAAATCATTTGAACTATTTTCATCCACTATTCTTAATGGTACTAAAGATGTAACAAATACACTCTCTTCAGCACGTATTTCTTCTGACGTGTTGGATTTTTGTTTAAATGTCGTATATCCAGAGCTTCTATCAAAGCCCCATTTGCAAATCAAATTCAATAACCTATCGGGATTGCTTTCTGCCGGTATTATTTTCAAAATACTTTCACATGTTTTGTTGAGAAGGGTTTGAAGAGGAACTTCACATTTTTCTTCCGTGAAAATAATACCTTCTGGATACAATTGTTTTTTTTATGTCCAGCACAGTATGATATGATGGATATAAATTAGTGTGCCCATGAAGCGATGCTGATCGTCTTAGAGTAAGGTACTGTTGTTTGGTTAAATTTAACGAAATTACAAGTGACAAAGCCTCTTCCGGAGTATATGCAGACTGATTTGTTTCTATAGTTTTCCACAGGATGGAGTTGTTGTCACAGTTTCTTTAAGCAATTTAGCAGCTGCTTCATCGCCTTTTTCTATTAATTTCATTGTTGCATGTGTTTTATCGCACGCTTCGGGACTAATATTGTCTTTCTATGTAATATCATTTTGCAATTATTTATTTTAGAAGTTGACCAGATACTAGAAGAAGGATTGTGTTATGTTTAGCGTCATATAAAAAAAATAAAAATTTTGATTTTCGATCGACTATTTGGGATTTTGAACCACTGTGCAATGCTTGTGTGTTTTATACGGGTAGATCTTCAGTCGACAATTGATACGATCAAATACCTATTTCATGCAAAACAGTCCTTTCACATAACCATAACTTTCACTTGTAATCTGGTAGAACATTCCAATATGGGTCTCCATCGTGTATTTTGGTGGCTTCGGGTGATACGTGTACCTCATCAACAGACCACGAGAGCTAATTTCCGTGCTGCTTGCTCTTATAATCTCTGGCATGCAAACTTAGTAACTGATATGCACGTATCATTTAAATTACTCCGTACTTTACTGTAGTCGACATTTTTAAGAAATATTTCTTTATGTTGGTGGTCTTCAGAATTTCAGCAGCGGCAGCGTCTGTTTACAGCACAAAGAAATTCACAAAGGCACTTGGAGAGCTCCAAATGGAAACAAGGAGAGGATGTCTTCTACTCAAAATAAAAATAAAGCTACTAATACCAAGGGAGGAACAGAAAGAGCAAGCTACAAAAATGAGGTTCGATTGTGAGAAGGAAGGGAAATAGACCACAAATAGAATGAAATAGTAGAGGCAGTACATGAAGCAGTAAAGAAGACATTGAAATAAAGCAGAATAGCAATGAAAAAAGACTGCTTCGACAATAATTGCAAGGCAGCACTGGAAAGAACACAAGAAGAAAGAGAGATCATGTTGGTCAAATGCACAGAAAAAACAGGGGTATATTTATGGAAGAAAGAATGGAAAGATTAGAAGAAAATTTTTTCTACTGCCACAAACTCGATGATTCCAGCATTCGCCAATGATATATCAAAGACTAATAATTTACATTACAAAACTGAAGAAAAATCCTCTTCACTAATTTCCTACAAAGCTTTATCGTGCAATCGAACAATATCTTGCATATATTTTGATATAGAATAGATTTCACAGGATAAAAACAGTATAAAAATATAAATTGAATGGAAATAAAAGGATACAGAAGATCAGCAGTTGTTGCTGCAAGAACTGGAAACATCTGCTTCGCAAAGAGTTTCGCTGTGAATGCACCCCCTCAATTCAACTAATTCGCTGTCAGTCATGGGTTTACTAGGGCAAATAATGAGTGGATCCTTCTCTTTGTCTTTAAAAGGAATTCCCTCTTTGCTGTACGAAGCTCTCAGATACAAATCCAGATCAAGTTTGGACAATAACTGAAAAATCAGCTTGCTCTTTTTAACGAAACGTGCAAAACTGCTGTGCATGGAAATTTTGCTGGAAACTCTCGACGGTTTGTTACCTTAAAAATTAAAAGTTAGTGTTTCAAAATTACCCAAATTTGATTTTAATTACTATGTATGCAACAAATTCTTTCGTCGGAATAATCCTCTTTGTAGCAAATAGGTAAAGGAATTTGTTTAACTTCTGTATTAAGTTTGCTGCTCCTTGCTTTATTGCATCTAGCTTTGCAAGAAGCAATAGTGGTACAAGCTTGTGCATCAGATGGCGTAGCTTTTTGGGTATAAAGCTCACTATCAGAATTTGCTTTACTCAGACTAAGGCGAAGGGGTTCTCGGTTCTTATCCTTAAATGGAATACCTTCTCTACTATAAGAAGCTCTGAGGTAATCATCCAAATCAAGTTGGGACAATAATGTGAATATAATCTGGCTCAGTTTTTCAACCTTGCTACTACTTCTGCTTTCCGTTTTTCCTGAACTCTTTTGCTGCAGGAAGGTAGGCGAGCTATTGGTATCACTGAAGAAACGAGTTTGTCTAGAGGTCTGGTACAAGGTTTCTACCTCTTTGCAACTATTTGTTGTCGGAATTTGCCTCTCAGCAAAATCAGTGCAAGCTTTTCCGCTTGCCAAAGAATTCATGTTCGTGCTGCTCTTTGCTTGGACATCTTTTCCATACCCCAGGCAATCTGGTAAGCTGGTACCGGCTAAACCAGACTTGCTTTGTACGGTCCCTTTGAATTTGGAATTGGAAAATTTGGTGGATAATTTTGCGCAGATTCTTCTAGATGGTTTTCGTTTTGATTTCGGGATGTCGCAGGAAGAAACCATTCTGTTTTGTCGTTCTTTATCAGATTGCCGACGTTTCGGTTCACTTATCTGATGGATGCTGCAAGAAACCATTCTATTCTTCATACGAATTTTGCTTCTCTTTCGTTTTTGGGTATACGGATGTTCAGGGGCGGGTAAAGTCCTATGGTGCAGAGTAGTTGGAATTTTCTTACGAACTGGTTGTAACTGATCGCCGAACTCTCCAAATGCGCTTCCAATTCTTTCTATTATAGGACCCGTTATTTCTCTAAGGGTTAGGGACTCCCTTCCTATTTCCAAAACTCTTTCAATTGGAAACTGAAACAATTAAATCGGTATATACCTAAGTACTGTTCAAGAAATATATCTATTAGTATGGTGGTTAATTTTAAGGTTACATTGTGAGGGCAATGGGTATTGCCCATTTTGCCGACGGTCCCCTGAAATTTTGTTCGAACACGGTCGGGCATGCGCATTACAGAATGTCAACACAATTTGCATTTTGGAGGTGCAAAAAAAAACTAAAGCAAAGAGAACGCATTTTTGAAACAGACCATTTAGTTGTCCTCGCACCAGACACACGCATTTTTTGGAAAAAAAGATTATTTAAAAACAAGCAAAACATACCAAACACCTACAGGAGCAGAACTCGTCTAGTCGTAGGAGAACAAAATGGAAGTTCTGTACGATACCCGCACACCCACCAAGACCGTTGGCGGTATTAGCCGATAACGATATACTTAAATGTCATTTTACCGACATTAAGTAATGCGCATGTCCGACCGTACTGGAACGAAATTTCAGGGGACCGTCGGCCGGAGCAGTAGTCACCCCCAATTATTTGCAAAATTTTTGTAGAAAGTTTTTAGAATTGTGGAAGAAGTGTAAATAATTGTTAAATATGTATAAAATAATGACATACGTTAACAAAAATGTACTTAAGACATTGGGAATCTTCAATTTCTTCTACTAAATTCCTTATGATATGTAAGGTCATGCTAATTGTGTTCATTACATTCGATGGTTCTAAACAGTCTCTAAGTACTTCTGGCAGTTGTTTTTGTTGCATTCCATACTTCACTCCTAACGGATTATTTGTAACGTTGTAGAGGCTAACCAGCATCAGCCTAAAATTTAATATCTACATAACGGTTGAACAGTGAAATTGATATTCGTACCATTTAAGGTTCAATTCGGGCATTTTTGGTATTGTCTGAATAACTAAGTCAAAGGCGTCTCTGGATATGTCGTTGCTCATTAAATAATGGCGGCCATCAGGCGTTGAAGCTACGTTCGTCAGGAGCCCACACAATGCGAGAACGTATTGGTACTCGTCAGATTTATTCGAAGGCATTTTGTTCCCATAAGTTTTAATAAATCCGTAAATGCATCCCTCGATTATGTACATAACTTCTTTTAAATCGTTTTTGCAATTTGTTGTCATGTATTCTATCATATTCGGGAGCTTCGAAATTGTCCATAGTAAACGACTTAAGATTAAACCATGCGACGTGCAGGTGGCGCTCTGCTTTTTCAGCTGCTCTTCCACCGTCCGGAGATTTTCCGTAAACTTCTTCATGTGTAATTCTTGAGCACGCCATTCTATACGCAAACGTTTGAGTTTCTCAGCTATTTCTTGCTTCTCTTTAATTTTGAGTTCTAATTTCAATCCCGCACCTTGTAAAATACATGTAAATTAGTCAATTAGAACACCAAAATGGATGGGAAGCCATAAATGAAGAGTATAGAGGGTATTAGTACTAAGAACGAAAACAGTAGTAATTACGAACCAAAATTTGTCTCCAAGTCATCCGTAGTCAGGCAAGTGCACGATTCAGTTAATAATTTCCGTAATTTCGTATCTGCAACCTTTAGTGTTATTATCGTTTCCTGACACACATGCTTCACAATTTCTGACTGCTCCCCAGAAGCAATTTTGTACAATTCGTCGTTAGCTTTATTCAAGTCTTCGTATATCTCTCTCTAAAAACCAAGAGCATTCTGAAGAAGGGAATGATAAGTTATAGCGTGAAAAGTGGGGCAGATAAGAGATTTTTTTACAGTCGAACTGTGCAAGAACGGGCAATAAACACTGATAAACACGACAATGAAATACTAACTGCGGAAATTAGATAACATGCAGAATTTCACGCTATACCTTTTATTTTATTTGGTTAAACTTATCCAAGCAATTCTGTGTGTTATCTGGTTTCCGTTGCACGGAGGGCCTTACTAGAATATCTCTTTTATTCCTTGGCAGGCTCATATTTGATTAATTTACTCTGAAATTTTGAATTTATTCAGCAGATTCACTGGCAATTTTGACGGTTATTTAACCAAAATAAAAATTATACGTCAACTAGAAGTCATGGGTGTCTGCTTTTGATGAAGTAACATTTGTTTTATGATGGGCATGATTCAGCTTGAAACAAGTCGTTTTGTACACTCACCAAGTGGGACTTACTTGTTTAGGTCCGATATTAATTACTAATAATTGAATCTTAGCTTTCCGGCCAACCCTTCGCAGTAAACAGTAAACCCTTGACCTATCTCCAATTTCATTGCTCATTTTCGGGAATTTAAGGATTGTAATTATGCTTCACTTTGGTTATTAAATGAACTCTTTATTTAACGCAACTTAAATCTAGCGTGAAACATCTACCGCCAACGGGGTCGCCATTCACTCCACTCTGACAGCCCACACAGTAACTATTTTGTAGCCTGAGTTTGTATCACTGCTGGCGGGATATTCAAATGCAGCGACGGATATTCTCACACTCCCTCCCTTCGCTAGCATTCTAACATCTCCAATAACTAAATATTATAATAAATGGAACGAAAACATTAATAAACAAATAAACATGCATAAACACTTATAATTAGAATGATAATTTCAAACTGCAGCTCTTCATTTCGTCCAGAACTAGTCCTTACTGCTTTTGTCTGAAGTATTATCTGTTTAAACAAAATAAAGTGTTAGCTTTTTAGTGAATGAACTCTTAACTCTAAAATTGATTCAATATTCCATCTCTAAGATATTTATGCGCATCTAGTGGCAGCGGTTTTGTCATTATATCTGCAAGATTTTCTTTAGTGTTTATCCACTGAACTCTAACTAATTTTCGATCAACACAGGATTTTACAAAATCACCATGCGTATCAGCCATGTGTCTTCTGTTACCTGTTTTCTCTCTCTCATCTAAATCTATGTTAATCTTTTCTAAGTCATCGTCAAACATTTTCAACTTATGACTTCCGTCTTTCTTTGTGCAATCTCTGGCTGATCTGTTATCACACCAGATTGTTGTGGGAAATAGTGTTTTTCCTATAACAAATCTAATGCCTTTATCTAATGAGATTAACTCTTGACAAGCTTCACTCATTGCTAGATATTCGGCTTGGCAAGTTGATAGAGTTACATATGATTGTTTATGGCTTCTCCAACCAACCACATCACCATATAATCTTATCACATAGCCACTGGTGGATGTTGAATCTTCACAGTCTCTGAAACTTGCATCTGTCATTGCTTCTAGATTATCCTTTTTCCCTCTATAGACCAAACCTAGACTGGATGTTCCTCTTAAGTACCTAAGAATCCTTTTAACACTTACCCAATCATCTTCGGTTGGTTCTAATTGTTTTCGGGCTAGATAATTTACAGCAAACGCTATATCAGGCCTAGTTGCATTCGCTAAATACATTAGGCTGCCTATAGCTTCTCTATATGGAGCTTTACAAAGGGCTGACTCTTTAGTTTGTGTATTGTCTCTTAAATTTTGTTCTTCTAATTTTCTCCTTTTGTTTTGTTTTGTTACTTGTGTTGTAACCATTGGTGTACCCTGAGGTTTGCTCTCATTCATACTGAATTTCTCTAGAACAGATTCAATGTAATGCTCTTGATGTAGTTTCATATAATTTTCATCTCTATTCCTCTCAATTGTCATTCCTAGAAAACTTTTGGGTTCTCCAAGGTCTTTCATATCGAACACTTTTCCCAATTGGTTTACCATTTCGTCTAATTTAATCTTGTGATTGCTAGCAACTAGCATGTCATCTACATACAGAATAAGTACTACAAATTTGCCTTCTTTCCTCCAAGTAAAGAGACAAGGTTCATGAAGATCATTCTCCAAACCAAATTTGATTACTTCTTCTGTAAATCTCTTATTCCATTTCTTGGGACTGATTTTAAGCCCATAAAGAGCCTTTTCTAGTTTGCAAACTTTTATTTGTTTTGTTCGATCGTCTAATTCGATACCATCAGGAATTTCCATGTAGACTTCTTCATCTAAGATCCCGTTTAAAAAGCTGTTTTAACATCTAATTGACTTGCAAACAAATTATATTTATTAATCATTGCGAGTACTGATCGAACTACAGACAATCGCGAGACAGGTGCATATGTTTCTTTAAGATCATATGTTCTTTTGTCTTTGAAACCTCTAATTACTAATCTCGCTTTAAATCTAGTAGTTCCATCTGCTTCTAATTTTCTCTTAAATATCCATTTGGAATCTATAATATTTGCCTTACTTCCATCTAACATTACCTTTGGTCTGTCAACGAATTTCCAGACTTTGTTGGTGTTTAAGGACTCTATTTCCTCTAGAATTGCCTTTTTCCAATTCAATTTATCTTTACTCATTATCGCTTCTTGGTATGTTATTGGATTTTTGTTTAATGACGCGAGAAGACAGTGATTTAAATCATCTTTTACCAACTCATGTCCAGATGTCAAACAAGTCATGAAATGAGCAAAACTCGTATCATCGATAGGTCTCGCAACATTAACACTAACCTGCTTTTCATCTGAAGTTGCTTTCCTCTTATTTCTACCTCTCGTCATTGGTCCTTCATAGTCTTTTTCTAATACCACATCTTGTTTTTGTTTGTTTTCATCTAATAATTCTTTACGTGGTCTTCCTTTTCTTTTTGATTTTTCAATTTCTACTGGTTTTTCTTCATGAAACTCTTTCATATAATCTACATCATCGATTTTAGTTCCGACTTCCGATTCTTCTAAATCCTCTAATTGTTCTTTTTCATCAGATTTGAAAACTTCTTTGTAGACAACCTTTTCATTAAATCTAACATGTCTCGATTCTAAAAATTTTCGGGAACTTGGATGCCATAGAATATAGCCGGTATTCGTATAGCCTACAAGTATTGCTTTGATTGCTCGTGCATCAAATTTCGTATTGGGTTTTGGTACTTTTATGTAACCAATACACCCAAACCTCTTAATTTGTTCGAAATGACAATTTGCATTCGAGGAAAACATTTGTAGAGGAACCTGATAATCTATCGACTTGTGGGGAGTTCTGTTGTATGCATGCACGGCAGCTTCAACAGCTAATTCCCACATTGTCTTGGGTAGACCTGAATCGAACATGTATGCTCTTACCTTCTCTTGAATTGTCTGTTTAAATCTTTCAGCGAATCCGTTATGTTCTGGTGTATATGGTGGTGATGGATCATTCTCTATCTTTTCTTTTTCCATAACCTCTATAAACTTACCTCCCATAAACTCTGTACCTTGATCGGAGCGTATGTAGCATACTTTCTCGTCTTTTCCAAGTAAATTTCTGGCTGAAATCAGGTATCTTTCTAATGACTGACCGGACTCATCTTTAGTTTTGATTGTGTATGCTCTAGCTAATCTTGAGTAATCATCTATGAAGACAACCACAAACTTCTTTTGTCCCGGATACGATATGGGTTTTATTGGACCCATAGTATCTGTGTGGATTAACTGAAGTTGTCTCTCTGCTCTTTTCCTTTTAGTTATAAAAGGTAGTTTGTCCATTTTAGCCATGATGCAGATTTCACACTCTAAGATTGACTTATCGAAGTTTACTTTCTCTAACTTTTTCTCTAGTTTTTGTAATTTCTTTAGATAATTCAACGATGCATGGCCGAGCCTCACGTGCCACAGCATTGCCTCATTAATCTTCTCAAAGTTTTTAGGCTTCTCTTTAAGTGGATTGGTGCAATATAAACCATCTAATGTTTCTATTGACTCTAAGTTGCCGATTTGTATTGGCTTTCTTGACAATACGCTAACATCAAAGTCCGAGTTACTATACTCTAATTCATTCTCCCTCCCAATCGCAGAACCAGCAGTTTCAAGCTTATCTACTTCCTCTAATTTTGAATCTTCTCCTTCTTGTAGCATCTTACATGAAGTGCTTGGCTGCGATTGAACTGGTAACTCAGAATTTGATATGATGCGTGCTTTACATCTATACTCTTTGTATTCTAAGGTTTCTGTATCTTTGATATCATTTTTCCTTATAATAAAACAAATTTTCCAATTTGGTTTATCATAGGTACCCTCTAAAACTGTAAAGTTCGACTTTTTGTCGTACACTCTTAATACCTCATCATCTAGATAAATGCTAAATCCTGCGTCCGCAAACCGTCTTAGAGATAAAAGATTTTCTGATATATCTGGTGCTGCTACCACATCAGTTAACTTGATTATGTGATTATCAGATGAATTAGTGTAGAGCAATAGATTGCCTCTACCATCTATTCTTATATCTGCCAGTTGATTTTTATTAGCAGTCTTGAGTGAGTCATTTTCACAGCATCTAAATTCGCTTAGAATTAAGCTTGAGTTAATGATGTGGTCAGTAGCTCCAGAATCAGCAATAAATTCAATAGAATTTTCATCTAACTCTAAATTATCCTTACCTTGGTTGGTTTTTGTTGATTGATTTTTGTTTGAGGTTCGGTTAGCTCCTCCTTTACCTCTACCTCTGCCTCTACCTCTATAGTTTTTGGATAATTTTTCTGATCGGATTCATAGTTCTTCTTAAATTTTTGGTTCGAGTTGTTATTTTTCCCTCTAAAATTTCCTCTCTTTACTGTTTTGGCAAGATGGCAGTCTGAACCTTTATGTGTGCGAATGCATTGGCAGTAATAACAGAACCATTTCCCACTGCCCTGCAATGGACAGTGAGATGCCCAATGATTAAGTTCATTACAGCGATGGCATCTGGACTCTTGTTTGTTACTTGATACCTTTTGCACTTTTGGTTCTTCTTTCACTTCGCATCTTTTTTCAGCTTCCAACTGAGTAATAAAAGACTTTATTTCATCTAAATTCATTTCCTTTAAAGAAGTTTGTCGTCTTATCAAGTCAACATTACGTAACTCGGGCATAACCCCAGAAACAGCTTGATAAAACGAGGATCTTTTCTCTTGTTCTGTTAAGGGTACTGCATCTTCACTTGATTCGTATTCCCTAACTATTGAATCGAATCTTTCACAGAAATCAATCACTTTTTCTTCTTTGCCCATTTTAATTTGGTACAATCTAGCTCTTACCGAAGTGTGTGTAACGTTTGTTTCGCCCTTCTTGAAAATTCTTAATCTTTTCAAAATTTCCTTGGGTTCTTTTTCATTTAGTATTCTTTTATGATAATTTTCGTCCAAATGATTAATAATTATATCACGAACTAAACCTTTTCGCTTAAGAATGGTTTGTTCTGAATAATCATTAGAAGTTTCTATATTAGCATCAATCACATCTAGTAAGTCATTACTTTGTAATTCTGACTTTAAATAATCTAGCCACAATTCAAAGTTTGATTTTTGGGAAAGTTTGTAATCTCTCTTAATATTAATTTTGGTATTATTAATTCCAGTCTCTATGGTGGTTTTAATAACCTGCATGCTCTTGTCTAAAAAATCTTGATTATCTGAGTTAGAATTATTATTCTCTTTATCTCTATTATCTGAAGCTTCGATGCTATCTATCACTTCTTTAATTTGGTCGTTATCGGTATTATTTACTCTGACTGGAGGGGTCTTTTGAGCTTCCAGATATTTTAGTCTTAATTTTTCAGTTTCTAAATTTGATTTTGAGATTTCGCTGATTTTTGTCAACATCTTGTTTGCTCCTCTCATAATGTCTGAAATTGAATTCAGAGCTGCTGACAGTTTATCAGCTACAATCTCAGTTCGTTTAATCAATTTTTCTTGTAATTCTAAAGGATGACTATCAATTTGGGGAATATGTACATCCTGAAGTACTCTGATTTTATTCTGATTGTTAGCCATCTCTTGAGATTTGGCTGTAAATTAAAAACATTGAATAGTAACCTGGATTTCTCTAAACTCTTGGAATTTAGGCCTTTGCTTCTAACGTCTAAGCTCTAATTTCTCTAATCTCTTAATTTCTCTTTTTAAATTTAAAATATTATAAATTAAATAATCTTTAGATTTTACCTCTAGTATTCAAAGCTTCTACTTCAATCTCAAAATTTTCATATTCGTCCTCACTTTTGTCATCATATTCAACTAATTTTGGAACATTTGAGTAATTATTTAGTCCAAAATAATCATCATCATTGTCAGACATCGATTTGTCTGACATCTATTCCAGGATTATGAAACAAAGTATTTATTTTAGTATTATTACTCTAAACCGTACCAGGTATTTACTAAAAAAAAATTGTTTGTGCTTCTCAACTATTCTGAACGCACTGCCTTTCAGAATGGTTCGAAACGAGAAATCATATAATGATAGAAGTACCACTCGTACATGCACGCCGACTTTTGGTATGTGATCTCCAGCACTGCACATGAGACCGACTCTAAATCAGCTGATCATGCACATGTCCGGGACACTAGCAATCACACATAAAATCCCTAGTTAGCTGATTGAATTCACTGAACACAAGCTACTACCTCACAGCTAACCCCAGAATGCTTTTGATTATTATCGGACAGAATTTTCGATTTCTCTAGTTACATAGGTACTCTACACTACTCTACTCTACTATATTATCGAGAACCGGTGGGTTCATTGACCTTTGATTTTTATAAAAGTTTCTACCAGCTTTTCGGACTTTTCCGGATTTAAATACAAATCTTTAACACTCTAAATTTACTAAATAGTAAAATTCTAATACAAAATGAGTGTGTACTCACCTTTGTTTTAATCTAGAAATCTAGATTGGTGCACCTCCTAGCGATAACCAAAGAAAAACAAATGCTCAATTTTTGAGCGCAGCTGAAGCATGCCCTGGGCCCGTAACCTTTCGGGAATTTAAGGATTGTAATTATGCTTCACTTTGGTTATTAAATGAACTCTTTATTTAACGCAACTTAAATCTAGCGTGAAACATCTACCGCCAACGGGGTCGCCATTCACTCCACTCTGACAGCCCACACAGTAACTATTTTGTAGCCTGAGTTTGTATCACTGCTGGCGGGATATTCAAATGCAGCGACGGATATTCTCACACTCATACATCACAAATAACTCGTTCCTTAACAGTTTCCATGTAACTACTTAGTTCAAGATAGAGGAAACTTGTATAGCTAAATACAAGGCGAATTTAAGTCCACAACTGTTGTAAAAGCCATGTTCATATCAAAGTTCAAATGAGCACGATTCAGAAATAGTATTCATGGTGCAGCAAGGGAAGCATTGGGTGAAGTAGATAAGAAGATAGCAAAATACCTAGACTGGTGGGCAGCACATCTAGAAAAATTGGTTAGTGACAAAAGCAGAGCTTACCAAACGTGGTTGGCTACCCAAGATAACGAAGATCAGAGAACTATTGCGAAATTAAATAGAGAAGTCAAGAGTATATAAAAGGAAAGATGATTATTGGGAGGAATGTGGAGGAATGTGAAGAACTATTTTCAGGATACAAATGTGCAAAATGGATTTCGTACTGCAACAATTGTTGGAGAAAAGATTAGAAAGGAATATGGCAACCCATCTTTGTTTGATGACTTCGAAAAGGCATATGACAATGTCCCGATAAATAAAATGCTTGGTACCTTAAGGGGAGCTAACCTTCATAGAACTTACCTAAGAACGACTGAAAAGATATGCAAACACTCTATGTGTGCAATAAAAGATGGACATGGAGTTTCAGAACCATTTAGAATCACAAAGGGATTGAAGCAGGGGTGTTGCTTATCTCCAACACTGTTTAAAATTTGCGTCCAAAGATTATTGGGAGAATGGACGAGGGAATGTTCAAGGATGGGAATCGAAATTGGAGGTGACTGTCTCTTTACCTTACTGTTTGCTGACGATCAGGTTGTGGTGGTGAACGACCTAGTATTTATGGCAAGAAAGTTGAAGGAGGCGTATGAGGGATGGGGATTAAAGATGAATTTGGTGAAACGGAATATTTGGTGGTTGGTGTGCACTGTGCAACCGGAAGATCTAGATACTGGAAATGACACCATAAAATGTTGCAAAGAATGTAAATACCTGGGAAGTTATATGACGCAAGAAGGTAAAACGGACAGAGATATAAGAAGCAGAATAGTTCAAGGACGGACGTACATCTATTCCATTCTATGGTCAACCAGTATAAAACTTAGAACAAAAATTATTGTCTGCGGTTCAATCGCCGAACTCATTACAACTTATGGCTCTGAATCTTGACAACTTACCAATAACCATAAAACTAATTTGAATGCTGTGGAAATGGATTGCCTACGTCGATCGTGTAGGCTGTAGGTTATCAAGACTGGATCACGTCAGGAATTAGGACATCAGAAGAAGAAGGAGGAGGAGGATGGGGAGGATGGGGAAGGAGGATGGGGAAGGGGAGGGTTGGGGAGGAGGAGGATGGGGAAGGGGAGGGTTGGGGGAAGGTAGGAGGAGGATTCTTGAGAATCTGACCATTATGAGCACATAGTTCTTAAGTGTGAACATCTACCTGTGCGACAGTTGTTGTAAATTATGAAAGAAAATAATAAGGCAATCGGTGTTGAAAAGTGTAGCGATTCTGAATCACTTTTAATTAATGAGAATCATTAAACTTGTTTTGCGACTTCTTAACATTCTTAACTCCTTTTAGATACAAGTTTGTTTGTCCAACGTCTAGACCGTGTCTCTTTAACTTAAGTAATTAAAATTGATGTAAGTACAATCGAACAAAAACTTCCCTATTTCATGTGAATTTTAGTTTGGGATTATGGAGCACAACAGACGACGTTACTTTCAAGCTGTAGCCTTTAAACCAGACCATTTCGGATCCCACACGTGCATACTAGGTGGTTATTTAAATAACGAAAGTTAAAAACCGTTCAACAGTTACGTAATATTACGATAGTAGTACTGGTCGCGTCGTATCGAATGGTGGTCAGAACTATGTATAAGAGTGCGTAGGTCAATGTATTCCTTTCAAGGTAAACAGGTGTCCGTATTCTTCTGCATGGCTCCGTTGCAGCTTCCAAAAGGCTATTCACCCGCTAACTATCAATTCAACGTTCGATTTCCACTCTCCAATAATTTTGCCGTTTCGCTGAAAATTATGCGACAGCTGGTAAGCGCGCTTTATGTCTAATACTGGGGTTATATTCGCTTGAAACTAACGTCGCAGGGCTGACTCTTCACTCTTGGAGTTTTTAAGAGTATGTCCCGGTTGAAAAATTATCTTTGCGTCCGTGAACTTAAACGGCCACGATTGGGATCTCTATCTCCAATGTACCGTTTCATGAATTACCAAAAAAGATGAACTAAGATGTTTCCGGAACAATTCTCACGATATTTTTTGCCTCTGGATGCTTTAACTATTGCACAGTAGTAAGTAGCAGTTTCTTATTACAAATGCTGTGTGAGGTGGTCTTTACGAAGTTTCAACTGTCACTCGCGCATGTTGTTCGTCGCTGAGAACTTCCAGTTCGTTTTTCGTAAATTACAGATCCAATTTTTACCAGAAATATTGATCAATGTGCATATGGGTTCTCGTTGCACTCGCAGTAGTGCCCATCACAGTGCGATACCGATTACTTGAAGAGCTGCTGTCCTCTTAAAGAGACTTGTCTTTGTCTGGTTTCTTTCTGAAAGACGCCCCAATAGAGTAGGCGATAGTTTGTTTTTACTCGTTAGTGACTACATACATATATTGTATGATGTATGACAGACTTCAACAAAAGCTTCTTATAAATCCGGATGCTGGTAACTAACCACAATATTTATTTCCTTCCCGAAACATTATCTGCAGGAAGCTGGTGTAATTATGTTAATCGAACACAACACTGATTAATATTAATTCAGTAACGAAATTAAACTTGTCAACAGAATTTTTAGAATAAATTATTTATAAGTAAGAAGCCCAAGGTTACTTTTTTAAGGAACGGACATAGTTGATCATGTTTCATCCACAAACCACAACCGAAAAAAGCTGAAGTGTATTAATAAGAAAACTGGCTGACGTTCACGCACCACTTTTTGCACCAATGCCAAATATCTCGGAATCAATTATTTCGTAATTCCAAGCTCAAGGTTTTACGTGAACCATCAAGTAGGCGAATGCGAAACTGTTTAATTAAGTAAGAAGTAACAAATGGCATTACTTTACTTATGGTCTGTTGGCATACTCGTCCCTGACCACAATTTCACTCGCTTTATTACGACTTCCACTAGAAAGTCAAGTATGCATGCATTGCACAGACTGGTGAGACCTCGTCGACAAATTTTGCACAGTTCGGAATCGCAGCAGCAGTTCAGGGATAACATGACCGATAGACGATTTTGTGCCAGTTTTGGATGTCAGCTGTAATTATTTTTATTTTTCGCCTTTTTGAGTCTTCTCAAGGCTAATCCGAAACATTCCCTGTTTAGATTCTTGACCTTAAAATCCTATTATCTCATTAATATTATTTCATACCTGCGGCAACTTTGTAGCTTGTACTTTATTTGATTTAATATCAGCAAAATTTTTTCTAGGGACACTTGGTGCACAATTGCTCAGTGCAGTATGAAATTGCTACAGAAATTCTATTCGGCGATAAGTAACAACAGAACCCAACACAATTTTGGCGCTGCGAGTAGGATCCGCATTTATATCGACAAATTGTCGAAGACAATTCTTCAAGTTACCAAAAATAAAGCCGAAGATGATGAATATTATCACGTCGGTTCCTCAAAAACTGCATTCTCGACTACAAAAGTGCATTGTGATTCAGACCACCCGTACACTATCTTTTACGGAGAAAGTATCGGGCTACGGACTTCGGGAAAAATCCTTCTGCGTAAATTGCCGGTGAAAAATTTAATGAAAATATTTTCATTTTTCTCGAAGCCACCTCTTCCGAGATAATAGGGGGCGGGGGTGTGTTTCTCGAGAATTTCGAATAGGAAGCGGTGTCGTGTGATAGATCATTAACACGGAATTAGAAAAAGAAGCATTTTTTATCTAAACTTTTCAATTATTCCAACCGTTTCAAAATGGCTGCCAATTTACAAAAGAAATTGGGGGTTGCAAACAATTTTTTTTGTGATCAACCTCAACGATTAAGAACGAAATCGAAACTAGCTTATGATTGTACCAGGGTTTGCCTTTCGTATCATATATTACAAAATGTTATTTTGCCAAAACTAGTATCATCCCCAAACCTTTCAAACCTGACAACTTTTGTCTGAAAGTTATCCCTCTAAAGCAAGTCACTCTTGAGGGATTGCTTAATTTAAAAAAAAACTGTTAAAATAGCCCAAAACGATCAAAAAAGCGAGTTGGCTGGTGTCATTGAGCTGTCATTTTATGTTTGGAATTTCTGTTAGATTTTCTGGTTGTTGTTTTTGTTCTTGTTCCTGTTGTCTTCGTTTTTGTGTTGTTGGTATTCCTCATAAACCCTGTTCCGTTTTGTTGAGTATTCCGTGTTGTTGCAAATTGTTTCGATTTTCGATTTTTTACGTTGTTTCTATATTTTTTAAAATGCGTTGTTCTAATGAAGAAGCTTTTGATATGTTATTATGCCTACCATTTTAAGAAAAAGGAGCTTAACATTTCTTTTTCAGGTCCCTTTTTTACGATGTTTTAAACGGACACAATTATCGAAGATTTCTGTTATACACTTTACCGGTTTTGTTGGAAGACGTCCCTCTAGAAACTAGGCGGTTGATGTGATTTTGTAATACATGATACGAAAGGCAAGCTTTTGAACAATCATAAGCTAGGTTTGTTTTTGTTCTTAATCGCTGGGGTTGATCACAAAAAAAATTGTTCGCAACCCTTAAATTTTTTCGTATAAGTTGGCAGCCATTTTGAAACGGTTGGAATAATTGAAGAAATGTTTAGATAAAAAATGTTTCTTCTTCTAATTCCTTTTTAATAATGTATCGCACGACCCCCCATCCTATTTGAGATTCTTGAGAAACACACCCCAACTTCCTATTATCTCGGAAATGAAAATATTTTCATTAAATTCTTCATGGGCAATTTACCGTAAAAGATAGTGTTCGGGTGGTCTGAATCACCCTGTATATAAATTACAGCCATTCGTCTGTAATGTACTATTACGTCCCCAAGGAACGAAAGGATTTTAAAATATCCTCAAAATCTAAAAAAATGATCATGGTGATTCCCAGCAAAAAGACATTAGTGACAGAAAGCGGTTTAAATGTAACTAGGAAAACATACCGTTCCTGGAACAAAAGCTTTCTTCTTCCGTACCTGAGCTTTTACATCCTCAAACTGCATTTCCACTTCCTATGCCCAGGAAGTCACACCCTCCCTGTACCGACATCAAGGAGTCAAGCGATTCAGACTGTAGTAAGTAGGAGGGCGTTAGGGCAGCTCGTCTGGCGGGTCTGGTATTGGACATTACGCTGCGGAGTGTGCTGTGGTGCGAACGCCGCGATACGCGATCTCAGCCGGCAAACAACACAGAGGATTCAATTCTCAGAAGATTTTAAATCGGTGGTGATTGTGTTTCTCACTGTGATAGTGTCCCAAAGGAATGCAGCGGTCGATCTCTCGACGGCCTTCTTTGATTACTACTGGATTACTTCGATAGCCGGGGATAGAGGTAGAGTAGCAGTTTTGTTTTCAATTATAGACGCCAGAACAGGTTGCATGAAGAGCACGAGAGCTTTTGAATTCCTACGCCCAATTTCGGGGAGCTTTTTACCAAGCCAACAACAATAACGATGTTATTTTAACACAAGAAAACCGTACATATTACTCTTGAAGAAAATTATGAAGTGTGCAGATTTCCATAATGGAATAACATTCACCAACAATGGACACGAACTGACCTTTAAATATGATTGCAAACTGAAACTCTTGCATGCAGGCAACTTCAAATAACTACAAAGGCATTTACCTTCAGTACGTAGTTCAATAATTTTCTAGTTCGCCCACACTCAGTGTTAAACACTATTGTGACCCATTACAATACAGCAGTTGCTTTATAATAGGAGAATGTCGAGAGGGTTGTTCGGGAGTTTCAAGAACAGGTGGGCTGACGTTCCACTCGAGTGTTCTACAATTATTACGGGGATGTGTTTAAATACTCCATCTTGTCCCAAAAGAAAAGAATTTGCATTACTTCTAGATTCTTGATAAAACCACTGCAGCTATTTAATTGCAGAAAGTCAGAATATGTCAACTGCATTACTACATCGTTTATTACCGATACTGCAATACGGAACAGTTTGTTTAATTTAGTGGCTCACTGGATTGTAAACATGGTGAATCGTCATTTAAGTGTTTAGCATATTTGGGAAGATGCGTTATTAGTTGTATAAAAATAGCCAACTAAAAATATATTCGCATTATATGCAGTAATGACGCTTATACTGACAGGTAATATACCTGGAAGCTTCGGTATACAAAGTACCTCATTGCAACCACAATAGGGTAATAATTGTAACAAATGACCCCGTAATAAAAGAAGGCAATGTCTTCTGACAGACAGGGCAATGATTTATTGAATCCAGTGCGCTATAGAATCTCGCTCCGTAATATACTTTCCGGCGCAAAATTGATAGAATATTTCCTAGAATAACTGGATAACTCAATTCATGAAAGGCGTGTGGGACGTGAAGTCCATAATAAATTTTGTCATAATTTCACTAACTCTGGAATAACTGCATTTGAAGAAAATTACAAATCTTAAAATCAATTATTTATCCAAAAAATTGAAATTCAAAGAAAAGTGGACGATACACAATTTCGCTTTTTATAATGTTTTTGTTTCACATCATCTCTGAGCATATATGGTCAGTTTAGTTGTTTGTGTAGAACATAAGACAACAAACCATCAGAAATCGTATCCATGAAGCTGGTCTGAATTCTCGTCGACCAATTAGAGTAAGTACCTGCGCTTCGCCACGGCAATCGCAATTGAATAGGCTGAAGACCTTGCTCAATGAGGTGAAGCAGAATGGTCCAATGTTCTATTTATCGACGAATCTCGGTTCGGATTTCAATCTGATATCAGAAGAACGAGAGTGTGGCGAAGAAGCGGACCCTTGGAGAAGACCAGGCACTTCCAGGAGGAGGGTCTGTGATGGTATGGGCTGGAATCGATTTGCACCATAGAACGGACATCGTTTGTTTGGATGGAGGCATGAACCAACGGCGTTATATTGTACCTGATGTTGTGCAACCATATTCATATGATGCTAGTCCAGATTTGGACAATGCTCGTCCTCACATTGCACATCAGGTACAAAATTGGTTTGAAGAGGAGAACATCGCCCTTTTACAGTGGCCTCCTCAGTATTCCGACCTCAGCTCCATTGATCATTTGTGGGACATGCTGCCGAGACATCTTCTGAAGAAGACACCGAAACGTCAAGTATGCCTTTTAGTTTATCTATTAGACGACGTGGCAACCAGCCCGGAACATATAATAATATTGCCTTGGTTGGATCACTAACTTCTTCATCCGCACCTTTCTGACCACGTGTTCAAAGAAAAAACCGAGGAGTAACTGTCGCAGAATACAAAGAACGATGTGTTTGGGGCTTCGAATTTAACGAGGGAAGGCTTCGCGAAACAAGATCGACTATTTTTTACCAGAATTTGCATTGAAAGTAAAACAGCTCCCAACTTTCCCATGATGCTTTAGCTAGCTGACGGACCCTCAAACATATGGTAATAAATATTCTAGAGCTGACCGAACTAGATGATATATGATTCTGGTCTCTTTGAATTGGAATCTAGGCGCTTTATAGTAACTCAGTATTACTATTGATTTATACAAATCCTTTTATATTTATGTTATAGCATTAGTTCAGGGTAGTTCGTATTTTAAGCAACACCCGACACCCTTTGCCATTAATTTGAACGCGATTGCCAAGTGTGCACAATTCCACCAACTTTCCTATCGAACAAAGAACATAAAAGATGAAAGGAAATAGCGTCTTTTGTAATTCGATTTCCTCGGGCCGAATTTGTACTAGAGCTAAATATTCAAATTAAACATCAGATAATAGAAAGCCATTTACTTAAAAACCCGACGCTCGTTAGAGCGAACCTTTAGGAGCTACGAATGCCATTCAGTCTTCCGACAAAACGTTTTGTACTTGTCATGGCTGGCAGTTTTAGTTCGCGTCTCAGTTTGTTCAGTGGTGACCTCCGTTTGATCAGATTCTTTGATTTTAAATTGAAGTCAAAGTGCGGGGCTATTAAAGCATTCCTGGACCTTGTAGGTCGCTATTTTGCTCGATGTCCGTGCCAAATTCAATTTGTGGCGAGGATCCTCTGCAGGATCTAATAGAATCCGACAAAGAAGCTTTTTATTCTCTATGTTCGTTCCACATCGAAGGACAAGCTTATAAATAAATAAGCTCATGGGGATGCCTACTAATAGTTTAATTGAAGATCACTTTCAATGGTCTTAGCGTATGGCGCTAGTGACCGAATGTCCTCCAGCACCAAATCCTAATTTCCTTTGGGATCCTGTGGAATAACATGGCAAGAGCTGGTGCCGACCATATATGTACTTACATGATGTGGTGATAAAGATTACAGATTGGTCTTCGCCCGGTCCCAGTGTGGGTATGCCAGAACACACAGAAAATGCATTCTGATGAGTCTTTGAAATCTCCTCTTCCAAACGACAACTAACTGTTCTTGCAGAAGAATATCCGAAAGGGATTGTTCAAAATGTTACAGTTGAATAAACGCCGTATATACGAGTAGCTATGGTATTTAATTTTGTAGCCATACAAATTTTGAATTTCCTCACCATCCGTCACTTCTACATTCCGACTAGGATGAAAATACCAGGAAATCCAAATATAATGTATTGTTAAAAGATCAACTAGAGCCTTCCGACTACAAATTATGCAATTCAAGATTGATATGAAATACAGGATGTCCCACGGTGACGGCCTGTTAGAAGTTTATTGAGGACGAAAAATGGGATAAGTTTGAAACTTTGCATGGAATTATAGTTGGTTGGTAGGTAGGACAACCTCCAAATACACCAATACATATTTGGTTTTATCATATGAGTTTGAATTATATTTTCACTCGGAAAGTTCCGAAGACTGGTTGGACGCATATTTTAGAAAGGTGGATCACTAGCAACTATAATAATTCCATGCAAAGTTTCAAATTTATCCCATTTTTCGATCACCATAAACTTCTAACGGGCCTACACCATGGGACACCCTGTATTACTAAGCACCTACAGCCTCCATAGGGACGTAACTTTAAAACGCTTTCAGTAAAATTACAAGTAGTATTTAAAGCATACAAATCTGCTACATAGCCTCATGGCGATGTATGCTGTATAGTACGGAATACGGCAGAAGTATACACAATACGTGACATTCGAGTTTTCAGGGAAATAATACTCTAGATCTTTCAAACTGTGCGGGTGAATACACTGAAGTGTATTGGAGTAGAACGTGTAATAATAAGTTCTCCAAGCTCCAAGGTTCGTAGATAGAAGAGAATTTCATTTGTAGTTGAGTTTGTACGTGATGCACCAGTAGAACAAACAACTGGTGCAACAGAAATCATATTTAGTGTAAAGCACTTTAGCGAATTGAAGTTTGATTCAAAATCATTACATTACGTTTTTCATTTGAGTAAATATAACAATTGTGCAACCAGGATAGTAAAGAACTTGATTTTATATGCAAATTAAATGAAGTGGAAGCACTCGCGACTGCCACAGTAATTCTACAGCACATTAAAATATAAATTCTTCGGCTGGGGCAGCATCACAGCACACAGCTCCTGTAATATACCTGAAGTTGCGAGAGCAGCAAGAAGGTGACCTTCGACTGGGCTAACGTACTACAAGCTGTTTGATTCAACGGTCTCCTAGGAATTTACCCAAGCAACTTGATCCGCGGAACCCTTCTCTATCTCATCTACTATTTAGCCGTTAATTTGCCATGCCGCAGGAAAACAAATAACGAACTCTCTAACTGTATCTTAACGGACAGCAGCCTCCGTAAACAAACATTATGTATTACTACTTATGAAGAGTGGTCCGTAGGTAGTTCGCCTTTAAATTTATGCTAGAAACTCAATAGTAAAACACTTGATACCTACTTGTTATTACTCAGATGGTAAATACCTCGGTAAATACAATTTCTTTACTTAGTTGATGTACCGAAACGGAAATTTAATTTCGTCGACTATGGTACCTACTTTAGGTATCACCAAAAATCTTGCTCTGTCCCGTGGTAAAACCCTTAGCTCAATAGGATCCAAAGCCGGAGATATTTTTGACCAGGACAAAACCTCAATGTAGAAATTTAGTTGGGACCTTAGACGTAGGAGAACGAGCATTATCCGTCAGTATAAAAATAATGGTCAGCTAACGCGAAAGGAACCACAAGAGGCTGAAGCATCGAATCACGACGCAGTGTTCCATTAAAAAATCTCTCCAAGAAAACGTAAATTGCCCGTACTTGCACCAACACTGCCACTGATGCCTTCCCAATTTCCAGTATCAAGATTGTACCACCTTGCAAGAGATTCAAGTTTCTAGAATCTGTGAACACAAGCATTTTTCTCCAGTCTGGACGAATTCCTACGGAAATGCAGAAAGGCCACATGTAATATATTTTTTCTATTGTTCAACTTATTTAAGTTGAAATAATATCACATTAAGTGGAAATTTCGAGTTAAGTAAGTTGAAACCTCAAGATACTAAATGAATGTCTATTTCTCGACTTATTTTATTCGAAATATCGAGTTAAGTTGAAATTTCGACTTAATGAAGTCTAAATATCAAGTTATTAAGTTGAAATTTCAACTTATTGGAGTCAAAATATCAAGTTATTAAGTGGAAATTTCAACTTATTTAAGCCGAAATATCCAGTTATTACCTAAGTTTAAATTTCGATTTAATTAAGTTGAAATTTCAACTTAATACACTCGCCAGCAAAAAATTTAGGTCACTTAAGAAGTTGCAAATAATTTATTAAAATTGTGATATTTTTTGGAATTTTCTGTTTTAAGCTTAAATTTGGAAATTGTAAACCTTTTACTACTGTATTTTGTAGGTTCAATTTAATATTCAATATTGAATCGGAAACCATATTTTTTGGTATTTATGATGGGATTCATGTCTGGACTGCGAGTTGGCCAATCGAATGGTCTAATTCCCACCTCACAACTCTGGCTTTGTGAGGTTTAGCATTATCTTGCATGAAAATGTCGTGTTCGCCCATAGTGATCAAGAAAGGCATAACATGATCTTCTAGAACCTCCGTAATGTACCTGTGAACTGTCTGGGAGCCATTCCCTATAAAGACCAACTCTACACGTGCTTGTGACCTTGTGAGGAGATTCCCGCCTAAACCATAACTGACCCACCACAAAATGGAAGTCGCCCGTCAATACAAACTGGAGCGTATCTCTCTCTGGGGCTTCTCCTGAGTATGCTGACGTTGTCAGTGAAACACGTGTCGAGTTCAATTACTGTGTCACTGTCTTTTGGCGTGTGGGGGTTAACTTATTAAGAATTCATAGGCGATTTCGGGCAAAAGCCAATCTTTCAGTTCGATGCCGGTGTTTCAACAGTGGATCTGTAGCCATCCTTCTAGAAGACAATCCAGCAGCATGAAGCCTTCTTCTAAAGGTCCACTCACTAACATTTTCATCTCTAACTTCTTCGAGTTGATTTCGCAGCAAAACCCCAGAAGCACCACCAAAAACGACGCGTTCAAATTGATTCTTTAATTTTATTAACTTGAAATTTCAACTTAAATATGTCCAAATATCAAGTTATTAAGTTGAAATTTCGATTTAATTAAGTGGAAATATCATGTTATTATGTTGAAATTTCAACTTACTTAAATCGAAATATCAAGTTACAAAGTTAAAATTTCGACTTATTTGAGTTGAAATTTCAACTTAATAACTTGATATTTCGTCAAAATGAAGTCGAAAATTCAACTTAATAACTTGATATTTCGACTTCAATAAGTTGAAATTTCAACTTAATAACTCAATATTTGGACTTATTAATCCGATATTTCAACTTATTGAAGTCGAAATATCAAGTTATTAAGTTGTAATTTCGACTTCATTATGACGAAATATCAAGTTATTAAGTTGAAATTTCAACTCAAATAAGTCGAAATTTTAACTTTAACTTGATATTTCGTCATAATGTAGTCGAAATTTCAACTTAATAACTTGATATTTCGACTTCAATAAGTTGAAATATCAAGTTAATAAGTCCAAATATCAAGTTATTGAGTTGAAATCTCAACTTATTTAAGTCGAAATATCAAGTTACAAAGTTAAAATTTCAGCTTTTTGAGTTGAAATTTCCACTTAATAACTTGATATTTGGACTTATTAACTCGATATTTCAACTTATTGACTCGCTTATCGAAGTCGAGAAATAGACATTCATTTAACGTCTTGATATTTCAACTTAAGTAAGTGGATAAAACAGAAAAAATACATGTATGTACCTATTACATAAATTCCTCATTGAAGAGAACGGTGATCCTTTTTGGTAGTTGATGCTTTGATCGGCCATTTCTAATTTATAACTATTTAGTAGGTAGATGATAATTTGCTGCATAAAAACAGCGATTACCGTTGCGTCTCTTGTAAATATAAACTGAAATACAACGGAACAGAGGTTAAAACATTACGTCCAATAAAATTATTCGGAAATGTAGGAAAGCGAAAGAGCAATGGATCGATAATAAATGCAAAGAAGTGGAAGATAAGTTCGAAGTAGGAAAGACTGATGAAGCATATAAAATAATCAGGAGAAATTTTAGAGAAATTGGATCTAGTACCAAAAACATTAGAAATGAGGCTGGAGATATCCTAATCGGAAGTGGGGAGAAGGCAGATAGGTGGAAAGAATATTTAGGAAACTTATATGCGGGACAGGAAGTGCAAGATATATTAGAAAGCGAAAGCAGTGTAGAGGGGGATAACCTAGGGAGTCCTATAATGAGAGAAGAGTTTGAGATAGCACTAAAAAGTTTAAGGAATAATAAAGCACCAGGTATAGATGGCTTGCAGGCAGAAATCTTAAAGTGCGCAGGTCAAGAGGTAATAGATCGTTTATTTAAATTAGTTAGTCGCATATACCTGACAGGCGAGATTCCAGAAGATTACAAACGGAACATCATAGTAGCTTTGCCAAAAAGAAAAGGCGCGGATAGATGCGAAAATTTTAGAACTATCAGTTTAACTTCCCATGCGTCAAAAATTTTAACTAGAATTGTGCAAAGAAGGATGGAGAAAAAGGCGGAAGAAATATTAGGAGAAGATCAGTTCGGATTTAGACGAAATAGAGGAACGCGCGAGGCCATTCTAGCTTTACGAGTAATTATAGAAAAAACGATAGAAAAGAGAAAGAGCGTCTATATAGGATTTGTAGATTTAGAAAAAGCCTTCGACAACGTAAAATGGGGGAAGATGTTCGAAGTGCTGAGAAAGGTAGGGATGAAATACAGGGACAGAAGAATAATACATAATCTCTACAAAGAGCAAAAGGCAGTTATAGAATGTGAGCAGGAACAAAGGGAAGTAGATATCCGGAAGGGAGTGAGACAGGGATGTGCATTGTCACCTCTAGTTTTCAACTTATATATCGAAGATGCGATTAATATTGTTAAGGAAAGAACAGCCTCAGGGATCAAAGTACAGGGCCAAACTATTAACATGCTCAGATTTGCGGATGATATAGCAGTGTTAGCATCTAGCAAAGAAGAATTAGGAGCGGCTTTGAATGAAATGGAGGCAGTTTTGACACAGGGCTTCGGCATGAAAATCAATAAAAAGAAAACTAAAATTTTGGTATGTAGGGGATGTGAAAATAGAACTAAAATGGAAATACAAATTGGAAATGAGAAGATAGAGGAGGTCGCGGATTTCTGCTACTTAGGAAGTAAAATAACTCAAGACGGTAGGAGCACTAAAGATATAAAACAAAGAATGGCGCAGGGCCGAGTTGCGTTTAACAAAAAGAAACAACTGTTATGCTCGAGAACGGTTAATATAGAGACTAGGAAGAGACTCTTAACGTCGTATGTATGGAGTACGGCATTATACGGGTGCGAAACTTGGACAATAGGAGAAGCGGATAGAAAAAGAGTAGAAGCGTTTGAAATGTGGTGCTACAGATGCATGATGAAGATACCGTGGATAGATAAGGTTAGCAATAGGGAAGTATTAGAAAGAGTTGGGGAAAAGCGAAAGGTATGGAAAACAATAAAGAGTAGGAGAGATAGGATGGTAGGACACCTTCTAAGACACGAAGGAATAGTTCGTGACATACTAGAGTCAGAGATAAGAATAAAAAGAGGTAGGGGTAGGCCTAGATTAGACTACTGCTCTCAAATAGTTAGGGATGTAGGATGTTCTACTTTTAGGGAAATGCGTAGGTTAGCTCAGGATAGAAAAGAATGGAGGTACGCGTCCAACCAGTCTTCGGACTGAGAACCTTGTGATGATGATGATATTCTTATCGTATGCTCGATATCCAGAAAATGACTCGTAGATTCATCTCGCTAAAAGACGCTTTTCTGTATTATGTTACACAGGTGTTGTCTGCTGCGAGATGCAGTGTTGCTTATTATGCAACAGAATTCAGGAGAAATTTGGTGTCAAGGACTTTAAAGCTCCAGGTAGATTGAGTTTGATCTTAAAATGACAAATCGGATTAAATAGATGATGCCGACCGACGCCGGTGAGGCAACCGATTTAAATACCAAAATAATTTTTGCGTCACACCTCCTGTCCGCTTCGCTGACAGCAGGAATTTAGACCGAACTTTGGATAGTGACAGAAATGAGCGGAATTTGGGAAATTGATATTTTATAGCTGCAGCCTCCTGTCGACCCTTGGTCAAGTTTGAAAACGAGTGTGAAAATGAAACAGCAATGGTTTGGTATTGAAAATAAAACTTTACCTGCATTACGAAATACGTATAATTATTATTATTAGACAAGTGACACTTGGAAGTGTTAAAAGCAAGATGAGATTATGTTTTGCTCGTATGATGGTGTAAAAATCCAAAAGTTTTTATGCTGGTACATAGTTAATAATGATTAAGAGCATTAAATTACCAAAAAAATGTAAACTTGGACCTGCATAATAAATAAGTCGTGGGAATCGCCTAAAACAGGGATCTAGATTATGTGCTTTGCATGCATACGATGTACAAAATTTATAGAACACGCTCGCACGTACATATGTGTCTACAAAAGCCTGGTAAATTGCATCACAGCAGCAGCTCTGTACCTACAAACAGAAGCAATAAAAAGAGTTGCACAATATTTTAAAAATAGGTATGAAAACGAACATATAATTAAATAAAAAATAATAAACAACAGAACTATCGAACATTGGTCTCACAGTTTATTTCAACTATAGAAGCAGAAAAACAGATACACCTAGGGTTCCTTACCAGCTGCCTAGCTCCACAAAGTGGTTGGATACTGAAAATTTCGTTGAATGTATTACGAAGCGTCCATACAAATCAGTTTTATTGGATTAAAATATGTATACACAAAGGCTTGTTCCTGGTATTTCCCCATTTGGACACTCCTACCAGGATAAAGTGAATAGGCTATGATATACACTGCCGGACAAAAAAAACCGGACACATGTTTTTATTTTTATTTTGATCATCATAAGGTTCTCAGTCCGAAGACTGGTTGGACGCGTACCTCCATTCCTTTCTATCCTGAGCTAACCTACGCATTTCCCTAAAAGTAGAACATCCTACATCCCTAACTATTTGAGAGCAGTAGTCTAATCTAGGCCTACCCCTACCTCTTTTTATTCCTATCTCTGACTCTAGTATGTCACGAACTATTCCTTCGTGTCTTAGAAGGTGTCCTACCATCCTATCTCTCCTACTCTTTATTGTTTTCCATACCTTTCGCTTTTCCCCAACTCTTTCTAATACTTCCCTATTGCTAACCTTATCTATCCACGGTATCTTCATCATGCGTCTGTAGCACCACATTTCAAACGCTTCTACTCTTTTTCTATCCGCTTCTCCTATTGTCCAAGTTTCGCACCCGTATAATGCCGTACTCCATACATACGACGTTAAGAGTCTCTTCCTAGTCTCTATATTAACCGTTCTCGAGCATAACAGTTGTTTCTTTTTGTTAAACGCAACTCGGCCCTGCGCCATTCTTTGTTTTATATCTTTAGTGCTCCTACCGTCTTGAGTTATTTTACTTCCTAAGTAGCAGAAATCTGCGACCTCCTCTATCTTCTCATTTCCAATTTGTATTTCCATTTTAGTTCTATTTTCACATCCCCTACATACCAAAATTTTAGTTTTCTTTTTATTGATTTTCATGCCGAAGCCCTGTGTCAAAACTGCTTCCATTTCATTCAGAGCCGCTCCTAATTCTTCTTTGCTAGATGCTAACACTGCTATATCATCCGCAAATCTGAGCATGTTAATAGTTTGGCCCTGTACATTGATCCCTGAGGCTGTTCTTTCCTTAACAATATTAATCGCATCTTCGATATATAAGTTGAAAACTAGAGGTGACAATACACATCCCTGTCTCACTCCCTTCCGGATATCTACTTCCCTTTGTTCCTGCTCACATTCTATAACTGCCTTTTGCTCTTTGTAGAGATTATGTATTATTCTTCTGTCCCTGTATTTCATCCCTACCTTTCTCAGCACTTCGAACATCTTCCCCCATTTTACGTTGTCGAAAGCTTTTTCTAAATCTACAAATCCTATATAGACGCTCTTTCTCTTTTCTATCGTTTTTTCTATAATTACTCGTAAAGCTAGAATGGCCTCGCGCGTTCCTCTATTTCGTCTAAATCCGAACTGATCTTCTCCTAATATTTCTTCCGCCTTTTTCTCCATCCTTCTTTGCACAATTCTAGTTAAAATTTTTGACGCATGGGAAGTTAAACTGATAGTTCTAAAATTTTCGCATCTATCCGCGCCTTTTCTTTTTGGCAAAGCTACTATGATGTTCCGTTTGTAATCTTCTGGAATCTCGCCTGTCAGGTATATGCGACTAACTAGTTTAAATAAACGATCTATTACCTCTTGACCTGCGCACTTTAAGATTTCTGCCTGCAAGCCATCTATACCTGGTGCTTTATTATTCCTTAAACTTTTTAGTGCTATCTCAAACTCTTCTCTCATTATAGGACTCCCTAGGTTATCCCCCTCTACACTGCTTTCGCTTTCTAATATATCTTGCACTTCCTGTCCCGCATATAAGTTTCCTAAATATTCTTTCCACCTATCTGCCTTCTCCCCACTTCCGATTAGGATATCTCCTGCCTCATTTCTAATGTTTTTGGTACTAGATCCAATTTCTCTAAAATTTCTCCTAATTATTTTATATGCTTCATCAGTCTTTCCTACTTCGAATTTATCTTCCACTTCTTTGCATTTATTATCGATCCATTGCTCTTTCGCTTTCCTACATTCCCGAATAATTTCCCACTTGATCGCCTTATATCTTTGTTTCCCTGTTTCATCTAACCTATTTTTATATTTTCGCCTTTCCTCTATTAGACTCACAATATGTTTTGTTATCCAGGGTTTCCTACTTTCATTCTGTTTATGACCCAAAATATCCCTAGCTGAGGAAACTAAACTATTTTTAATGCAATTCCATTCTGCCTCTATGTCCCTAACAATATTTCCACCCGTGCCCTTTAGTGCTTCGTTTGTCTTTTTCTCGAACTTATTGCGCATATCATCATCTTTTAGTTTCTCTGGGTCAAGATACCTTCTTCCGCTTCTTTTTTTCAAAATCTTAAATTTAAGATTGGCTTTCATAACGACTATGTTGTGATCACTATCTATATCTGCTCCTGGATAACTTCTACAATCCCTAACTTGATTTCTAAATCTTTGCCTAACGAGAATGTAATCTATTTGATATCTCCCTAAGTCTCCTGGCATCTTCCACGTATAGCATCTCCTAACATGATGGTGAAATAGAGTGTTCGCGACCGTTAAGTTATGTTTATCGCAGAACTCTATCAGTCTAACTCCCCTATCGTTCCTATTGCCTAATCCAAAGGGGCCAACTATTCCGCCCTCTCGCCCTGTGCCTACGACTGCATTGAAATCTCCTGTCATTATTAAATTTTCGTGCCCTCTCACAAAATCTAGCACATATTCAATATCACTATAAACTGCCTCTACGGCCTCATCACTGTAGTTAGAAGTGGGCATATATACCTGTATTATTACTGTTTTTACAGGTTTCGAATCTAACCTAACCATAACTACCCTGTCACTTTGCTGTAAGAAATTTTCTACACTCTGTCCTACTTTTTTCCGCATAACAATTCCTACTCCCGAATTTCCTCCTACAGATCCTGTGTGTATTACTCTAAAATCTCCGCTCCAGAAGTCTCCAGCTTCTGGCCATCGCACTTCACTGATACCTACTACGTCTAATGCTAACCTATCCATCTCAATTTTCAAATTCTCTAACTTCCCTACTTGTTTCATGCTTCTAACATTCCACGCTCCGACTCGTGAGATGTTACACTTATCATTTCTGATGACTCCCCCCGAAGCAGTCCCCGCCCGGAGATCCGAATGTGGGACTATTTTACCTCCGGAATATTTTACTCCAGAAGGTGCCATCATCATAAATTAAAGTACGCTGTACTAGGGATAAAATAATGTGGTGGTTTCCCGTTGCCTTCCACATCGCAGTAGTGTGTATCACAGTGCCATACCAACCCTCACGATCTCTGCCACTATGATTACTGAAAGAGCTGCTGCCCCCTTCCAGGGACTTGATTTAGTCTGGCTTCTCAAATAAAAACCCCTCCAATATGGTTAAACCTATGGTTCGGCTCTTCATATCATTGAAGCGCGCAAGCCATCCCACCCGTCCCAGTATTACTAGAACTGCGTCAAGGTACAAGTCCTTTGGGATAGTTATTTTGAGGCCCTACAATATTTTTATGTCACTTAACTTACGCAAATAATTAACGATTGCCCTACTAATGAGGAAAAATAAAGTTTTAGCTGAATATTGCACCTTTCGTAAGCCTAAACAGCCAAATCAGCATTTTGACTCTTCATGAATCTTTATTGAAACATCAAAATCTTTTACCTTATTGGGCTGCTCTCTATTTTCTATTGGTTTTTTGGTGAAATTTCATTTGTAAATGTCAGCTTTTAACATTTTCCATACAATTCACCCCGAAATTTGTTCACAAATTGTTGCTTTAAGCCACGATAGCCGAAGAGTGCGGTATATTGCTCAAGTGCTGAATATACCCCGTAACACAGTGCAAAATGTACTCTTGCGATTTCGTGAAACTCATGGGTTTGTAAAGAAGGTCGGATCTGGTCGTCCACGGACTGCGAACCATCAAGATGTCCGCTTTCTCCATGTTGCTGCGCTGCCCGATCGAGCATTGCCATCACCTATTCTTGCTGGACGGTTAGCCGAAGTTCGAGGAGTGGCAGTTTCAGCCAGAACAGTTAGGAAAAGGCTATATGTTTTGACTTCAAGAAAGCCAGCTACGAGTCCCCTGTTGATCGTAGAACATCGCAGAGCATGACTTGCATTTGCGCGGCAATACGCAAATTGGGACGTGCTCTTCTCGGACGAGTCAAGATTTAGTGCCAGGTCAGCAGATGGACATGAAAAGGTGTGGCGAAGACCAGGGGAGCGGTACAGTCAATGTTGTATATTTCCCAGGGTCAGTTTCAATGGTGGTAGCATTACAGTGTGGGCCGGAATATCTCTGAGAGCTCACAGAGAATTGATTTTCATTTAGAATGGAACAACTACTGCACACCGATTCATTGTTGAGTGCCTGGAATCCCATATCACACCATATATGCCATTTATAGCGGACAATTTTGTGTTTATGGATGACAACGCCCACCCACACACAGCAAGAATTGTTACCGAGTACCGTGAAGAGGTTGGTATTGGATGTCTCCCATGGACAGCCAATAGACCAGACCTGAATCCCACCGAACATCTGTGGGATCAGCTTTTGGGAAAAGGATTAGACGTCGCCAACCCCTACCAGAAACATTAAATGGCGCTTCAAGAAGAATGTGAGCCCCATTCAGAGTATGCCACAACGTTTATTGGAAGTAATAAGATTTCGTGGTGGTAACACACATTATTAATTTGGTTCTACTAGTGTGCTTTTCCTTTTAATATTTTTTTTTGTTTGTCTTTTCAAGTTCTTAAGTAACAGTTGATCTCTACAAAATACTTTTGTTAGGTTTTTGTTGACGAATCATTTTGTTTCTGGTTTTTTAGTTATTGTTAAGATGAAAAGAATATAGTCAAATATAATTTCAAACCGTCCGTTGTTTTTTATTCAGTAAAATAGTCATTCTGAGAGTGTCCGGTTTTATTTTGTCCGGCAGTGTACATTATATATCTAGGCATTAGGTATGTTCTTTCTGCGGATATTAATACCATAAAATATGCGAAAACTTTCTGGAGAATATAATGTTAACCTTTACATGTTACAAGCTATTTTTGTACGCAGGGTTGAACTAGTTGCTCTCCTTTCAATACCTATTACATTCTTCTAACCTTTATCTCTCTATTTAATATTATCAACTGTGCATAATCTGATAAATCAACACTAGATATAAGTTATAATTTGCACATATTTCTTAATTGCACCGTGACATTTGTCATGTACAGTAATTTACACAAACATACGACAGCACTTTCAATGCGACGCGTAGGTACAATCAAGCTATAGGCTTGGAAGGGCCGGTCACAAATTAAACTGCGATTATCAAAAAATGGCATTACGATGCCCATACGACAAAATTCCTACAATATTCCGCGCTCCGTTTGACTACTAATACGGTTCGACACTAAAAAATCAAATTTCAATTTCAAATTGGAACAAACTCAAAATCAATGATCGAGTTTATCACTACTATGCGCTCTACCAATAATAATTATTATATAACTTATAGTCACTGTCTTAACGCATTTTCGGAAATTTTGTTTCCATCATCAGAGAATGTTTATTATTGAAAATTAATAACAAAATCCCAATAGAACCCAGACAACTTCAAATAAATACCTATTAGTAACTATTGTAGACAGACATAAAAGCGAAATTTATGGAAGACAGTAAGGAAAAGGAGATAGGATGGTAGGACACCTTCTGAGGCACGAAGGCTTAGTTCGCGACATACTAGAGACAGAGATTAAAAAGAGGTAGGGGTAGGCCCAGATTAGACTACTGCTCCCAAATAGTTAGGGATGTAGGATGTTCAACTTTTGGAGAAACGTGTAGGTTAGCTCAGAATAGGAAAGGATGGAGGTACGCGTCCAACCAGTCTTCGGACTGAAAACTTTATGATGACGATTTAAATTTCTGAACTTAAAATTTCTGTACTATTTTTATTACCTATATTAACTGAAAATTTAGGACTTTTTGAAAGTAATTCTATTTCATTTTTGTTAAAAATTGTAATATATACTTAAATACCTAAAGTGACCATTTAAAGCGAGATTTAAACGATATGCTAGTTTTATCTGAAATTTGACATTTCTGCTGTCCTGTTCAGGCATTGCCGTTTCTGTTAGATTTCCGACAGTGCCATAAATCTAGACCCAACTCTCAAAGCTTTGATTGTGACGTCGTGTGAAACCTGGGAAATAAATTAGAATAGTTTATAATGCGAGCGAGTTTACGACGTAATGGTAGTTGGACAGCGATAAAATTGAACGACGTCTGAATTCCTGTTTAACTAAAACCCAAAATAATGGAACTTCCTTGTCGAGAAATTCGTTAACAGCGCAAAAAGTGAAAAAGTTCGATTTCAGAGACGTCGTAATAAATCTCCAAGAAGTGCAGGAGAGGAGATGTTTGCTCAAGTAGTTACGAGTTATCGGGAAGCCTCTCGACCGTCCTTAAGTGCTTAAACAAATATAAGGGAGGCTATTTATTACCTCCCAGCCCGCATGAATGAAAAATGCCATTGTAAGCAATTCCCATAGGAAAGGAAGTCGCGACTTCCTTCGGCTTCGACAAGAACCAGTCCACGCGGTCAGGTTGCAGCATTAAATTACTTGCCGATGTAAATTCTTTCAAAGTCAATCATTAACAAACAGACGGCACTTGTAAGCGACAGATAAATCATTACATAATGCAGAATCCGTTGATCGCGACGCGCATTTGAGCAAACGTCATTAAACGTCATTTATGACGGCTAACGTGAAGTTTGACTTTGGATGATGTAACGTGAGCAATATAGTCGAGTAAAAACCAAGGCAAAAGTCGCTTCCTTCTCGATTTTATTTTTTTTATCTTAGAACAAACTGAGACATATCTCATTTTATTAGTTAGGTCATTGTTTATGAGAAATTACAAGATACGACATTTTTTTGTGGTCACGAAATTTTTTATTTCCAAAAAAGTGTGGATACGTACCTTTTTTAAAAACCTTGCTTTTTTATATATCCACTCTAATATCTAGGTATCTAATTGAGCTATCGACATGATCTTTTTTTGTTTTACAACACACACTTAGGCGCTTCTTTCTAAGCATATTAATGGTTGGTACCTTTTGTTATAATATCCTCAAAACGTCGATAACCTAGGAAGTTTAGAAATTACGCAGGCAAATTTTCACTAATCGAGAAACTTTTTTGTTTTGGAAATTTTTATATAACATGCTGCGAAGGAAATGCCGCCAAAAGACCAGAAAAGTTTTTGGCAGCATAATTGTTATTGTGACTTTTGTAGTTTAGGCGCTATGATTTTTTATATCGGCTAATAATAAGGAGCGACCGATGACAATATCGACGCGTGGCTAGATATAACATGAAAGAAATAATAATCTTTTATTTACACATTAGTTCGTATTGTTAGTGGCGAGTTCTTTAATTTTTACTGCATAAAAAGATTTAAGATAGATGAGCTAAATATTAAAATGAAGTGCTTATTATGTGGTGAAGTTGTGGAGGAAAAAGATAAGCTTGTTGTGCATAAGCCTTGGAAGTGGGGTTTAGAGACAATAATTAGGGCTGCGGAACTGAGAAAAGATGATTTTGGACAGAAAATTTTAGCAATCAAGAATGATATTTTAAACGGAAAAATTAAAGTAAAATATCATGAAGACTGCAGAAAGGTCTATACCAGCAAGGACAATATTGAGATGGTTTGCTAAATTAGTAATAGCTCGGACGGAGACAGAAACATTCCGCGAGACATTCCAGGTTCTTCAAAAAGTGGGAGTAACATGGAATCATACGTGAAAAGTGCCTTATTTGCAATCAAAAACGGACAAAGAAAAAGCAAAAACTAACATTTATACAAACAAGTTTGCAGATTGTATTAGGTACCTACCCATTTCTTTTTATTATTTTAAGGGTTTCGTCAGTCAAAAGTTAAACAAAAATAAAACTCGAAAAATTCTGATTTAAATTAAATATTAATTTGCATAAAAATGTACCACTGATATATGAAATAAAAAAGTTCCAAACTGATAATTTTTTGGGGTTAGGTCGAGAGTGAGGTTGTAAATGCCTACTTCAGAATAAAAAACTACTGAGGTACCTACCTACAGTCTACACTTTTGTTTGCTGATTTCTATTTGGATAATACACTCAAAATATAAAAATAGGAAACCGGATAGCGTACAATAAAAAATTATAGAAACTTTTAAGAATATGTACTACAATAGCCAATTTATCTTAATCTCTTGAGGGGACAGGAAAAAGTACTTATGTATAAATAATCAAAGCGGCCAAAAAGAGGGGCGATATTGGAATGGTTGCAAAGTTCACCGGTTATGACGATTTGTTTGTGCATGATGCGAAATATCATAGGTTGTGTTATAGCCATTACATTTCGAAATATGTATAACATACAAGCATTTTTAAATAAATTAAAAATTAACAAAAAATTAGCCCAAGTCCCGACTTTTTCATCAAACTTTGATAAAATAAAATCAACGAGAGAATCAGTTCTTCCTTTGCATCTGAAACTGCTAATAATGATGTCTGTAAGGAAGAAGTTTATCAAAATGAATATGAAATTTTGCATCAAGCAGCTGGAATTTTTAAAAAACACACAATTTCAGTTCTCCACGAAAAATTTTTCCTGTTCCTCAACTCCTTATGATATTAATCAAAATGAGTTTACAAAGTATGTACCAAATATGTTGCTACAATATATATCTTGGCTTATCGACGATGATAGTTATAACGTTAGAAAAAAATATAAATCCAAAAGCTGTTATTCCTTGCAATCTTATTGTGGCGTTGTTCGTCAAGTTATATAAAAAAAAACTTTTTAAATTTGGATTAGGCTTATGTGTACACCATTTACTACGAAGTAGACAATTTTTTGACTGCCTATCTGAAATTGGTATTAGCTGTACTTATAACGATATTAGACAATTATTAACCAACATTGCCAAACAAAGAATTAGTAATGAAAAAATTTATGTACCTCCTGGTAAAAGTTGTTGGTGATACAATCAAAAATTACACACACGCGAGTATAGATAATTTTGATTTAAATGAGGACACAATCCACGGAAAAAATACTACTCATTGCGTGGGTATGGTGGTATTTCAGCAACGTTTAGAAAACATTACATTTGTAGGTGAAAATATACCTAGAAAAGGTCCTTATTCATTAAGCTTAGCAGATCTTGATTTTCTTTTTCGACACATATTGCCCTTTTTAGCCCTCCAAAACGACCAGAGCCTTTACCCTTTAAGTCCTTTGAGTTCAACAAAAAAAACGATTAAATATTTACAAAAATAAACTTTACATGGAAACTATTTCAATATTTTAAAGGCACTAGTCCATTTTTAACTTGGTCAGGCTTTAATAATTTGTATCTGAGATGCCCAAGCATTGCAGATCAATAACTGAAAATACTGAAAATAGGCAATAAGGAATAAGCACAGCAAAATTGAAGGTGCCGAACCATTACCCACTATTATTGCACCGTGCGCGCTAACTTAGATATTACCCTCCAAACTAAAAAAATCATATAAAAACTATTGAAAATATCCAGAGATTTTTTCTTTAAAAACTTTTTTGGTCTTTTGGCTATATTTCCTTCGCATCATGTTATATAAAAATTTCCAAAACAAAAAAGTTTCTCGATTAGTGAAAATTTACCTGCATAGTTTCTGAACGTCCAAGATCATCGGCGTTTTTATCATTTACTAGCGGCCCGGCAGACGTTGTCCTGCCTAAAATTACTTTTCGTATTGAACTTTTGATTCATTAACCAACTCGTTTATTCAATGTGAAACATTTTTCTGATTACGTTTATGTTCAACCAAATATTATGTCGTTCCTATCGTCAGTTATATTCGCGAGCGCGTACAAAAAATTATGATTTTAACAGTTTGTCCGAATTTCCCGACTTACGCCTATCCATATCATACAAAAATCCAATAGAAAAAAGCACTTTCAATTTTTCCGAATTTTCCAATTTTCCGGGCAACTTTTCCAATTTTTCGTTGCTTAAAAACCTTATTTTTGAAAAGAATTAGCCAAATCGGTTCAACAGTTAAGCACTTTCAGTTTTTCCCGAATGTTCACATTTTCCGGTGGATTCTCCAAGAATTTTCTTTCATACAAACCTTATCCTGACAATTACGATCACAGCAAAAAAAATCAGCCAAATCGGTCCAGCCGTTAAGCACTTTTAGTTTTTCCCGAATTTTCAAATTTTCCGATGGATTTTCCAAAATTATGATTTTTACAGTTTGTCCGAATTTCCCGATTTACGCCTATACATATACAAAAATCCAATAGAAAAAAGCATTTTCAGTTGTTTCCGAATTTTCCAATTTTTCGGGCAACTTTTCCAATTTTTCGTTCCCTAAAAACCTTATTTTTGAAAAGAATTAACCAAATCGGTTCAACCGTTAAGCACTTTCAGTTTTTCCCGAATTTTCACATTTTCCGGTGGATTCTCCAAAAATTTTCTTTCATACAAACCTTATCCTGACAATTACGATCACAACAAAAAAAAATCAGCCAAGTCGGTCCAGCCGTTAAGCACTTTTAGTTTTTCCCGAATTTTCAAATTTTCCGATGGATTTTACAAAATTATGATTTTTACAGTTTGTCCGAATTTCCCGATTTACGCCTATACATATACAAAAGTCTAATAGAAAAAAGCATTTTCAGTTGTTTCCGAATTTTCCAATTTTCCGGGCAACTTTTCCAATTTTTCGTTCCCTAAAAACCTTATTTTTGAAAAGAATTAGCCAAATCGGTCCAACCGTTAAGCACTTTCAGTTTTTCACGAATTTTCACATTTTCCGGTGGATTCTCCAAAAATTTTCTTTCATACAAACCCTGTCCTGACAATTACGATCACAACAAAAAAAATCAGCCAAATCGTTTCAGCCGTTAAGCACTTTTAGTTTTTCCCGAATTTTCAAATTTTCCGTTCGATTTTCCAAAATTATGATTTTTACAGTTTGTTCGAATTTTCCGACTTACGCATATCCATATCATACAAAAATCCCATAGAAAAAAGCACTTTCAGTTTTTCCCGAATTTTCCAATTTTCCGAGCAACTTTTCCAATTTCTCGTTCCCTAATGCCACGTTCGGCCTCTGTTTTGTCGACGTTCCAAATTATTTTGTGCGTAAGCTCCAACTGAGCGCGTCGAACTCGACTGTATCCGTTGTTCCGGAGTTATAATGGATCGCGCTTGAGGCTTGAGAAATTCTTATTCGACTAGGCTCCAAACGCTGTCTACGCTCTTCGCGTACGCCGACCGATATTTCGACGCCTCACTGATGGCATTTTTTCCAAAGAACCACCAAATACATGATCACCACCGATAACACACTGACAATTCAATTTTTAGAACTGTCAAACTGAACGTCACATTTTTGTTTGTCAAACAGATTTTCATACAAACTTTTACCTTCCAAATTTTCTACTTTCCCGGTGGATTTTCCAAAATTTTCTTTCATACAAACCTTGTCCTGAAAATTACGAACACAACAAAAAAGAAATCAGCCAAATCGGTCGAGCCGTTCTCAAGTGATGAGCTTACATACATGTGGCAATAGACCTTTTCATTTCGTTCTGTGTTCGTTAGTGCGCATGTGCTGACAACCAGCTGTTCTTACATTTTCGGACGAGTGTCACTGTCAGCTGTCAGGCGTTATAAACTTCGTGTGGAATATTCGTCAGTAAATAGTAGAATACCAAATAAGGATGATGTTTGAAAGACGGAAAATTATTACAAATGTTAGTTCCAAGTGATATACCTCGTAAAATTGTGAGGCTGAATCCCGAAGGCGTGCCTGGCTCCTGGCTCTTGCTTGAAATACGGGATTGTTAACCAAGATACTTCAATCATGTAGGTTTTTAATCATCATCATAAGGTTCTCAGTCCGAAGACTGGTTGGATGCGTACCTCCACTCTTTTCTATCCTGAGCTAACCTGCGCATTTCCCTAAAAGTAGAACATCCTACATCCCTAACTATTTGAGAGCAGTAGTCTAATCTAGGCCTACCCCTACCTCTTTTCATTCCTATCTCTGACTCTAGTATGTCGCGAACTATTCCTTCGTGTCTTAGAAGGTGTCCTACCATCCTATCTCTCCTACTCTTTATTGTCTTCCATAGCTTTCGCTTTTCCCCAACTCTTTCTAATACTTCCCTATTGCTAACCTTATCTATCCACGGTATCTTCATCATGCGCCTGTAGCACCACATTTCAAACGCTTCTACTCTTTTTCGATCCGCTTCCCCTATTGTCCAAGTTTCGCACCCGTATAATGCCGTACTCCATACATACGACTTTAAGAGTCTCTTCCTAGTCTCAATATTAACCGTTCTCGAACATAACAGTTGTTTCTTTCTGTTAAACGCAACTCGGCCCTGCGCTACTCTTTGTTTTATATCTTTAGTGCTCCTACCGTCTTGAGTTATTTTACTTCCTAAATAGCAGAAATCCGTGACCTCCTCTATCTTCTCATTTCCTATTTGTATGTCAACTTTAATTCTATTTTCACATCCCCTACATACCAAAATTTTAGTTTTCTTTTTATTGACTTTCATGCCATAGCCCTGTGTCAAAACTGCTTCCATTTCATTCAAAGCCGCTCCTAGTTCTTCTTTGCTAGATGCTAACACTGCTATATCATCCGCAAATCTGAGGATGTTAATAGTTTGATCCTGTACGTTAATCCCTGAGGCTGTTCTGTCCTTAACAATATTAATAGCATCTTCGATATATAAGTTGAAAACTAGAGGTGACAATGCACATCCCTGTCTCACTCCCTTCCGGATATCTACTTCCCTTCGTTCCTGCTCACATTCTATAACTGCCTTTTGCTCTTCGTAGAGATTATGTATTATTCTTCTGTCCCTATATTTCATCCCTACCTTTCTCAGCACTTCGAACATCTTCCCCCATTTTACGTTGTCGAAGGCCTTTTCTAAATCTACAAATCCTATATAGACGCTCTTTCTCTTTTCTATCGTTTTTTCTATAATTACTCGTAAAGCTAGGATGGCCTCGCGCGTTCCTCTATTTCGTCTAAATCCGAACTGATCTTCTCCTAATATTTCTTCCGCGTTTTTCTCCGTCCTTCTTTGAACAATTCTAGTTAAAATTTTTGACGCATGGGAAGTTAAACTGATGGTTCTGAAATTTTCGCACCTATCCGCGCCTTTCCTTTTTGGCAAAGCTACCATGATGTTCCGTTTGTAATCCTCTGGAATCTCGCCTGTCAGGTATATGCGACTAATTTAAATAAACGATCTATTACCTCTTGACCTGCGCACTTTAAGATTTCTGCCTGCAAGCCATCTATACCTGGCGCTTTATTATTCCTTAAACTTTTTAGTGCTAGTTCAAACTCTTCTCTCATTATAGGATTCCCTAGGTTATCCCCCTCTACACTGCTTTCGCTTTCTAATATATCTTGCACTTCCTGTCCCGCATATAAGTTTCCTAAATATTCTTTCCACCTATCTGCCTTCTCCCCGCTTTCGATTAGGATATCTCCTGCCTCATTCCTAATGCTTTTGGTACTAGATCCAATTTCTCTAAAATTTCTCCTAATTATTTTATATGCTTCATCAGTCTTTCCTACTTCGAACTTATTTTCCACTTCTTTGCACTTATTATCGATCCATTGCTCTTTCGCTTTCCTACATTTCCGAATAATTTCCCACTTGATCGCCTTATATCTTTGTTTCCCTATTTCATCTAACCTATTTTTATATTTTCGCCTTTCCTCTATTAGACTCACAATATGTTTTGTTATCCAGGGTTTCCTACTTTCATTCTGTTTATGACCCAAAATATCCCTAGCTGAGGAAACTAAACTATTTTTAATGCAATTCCATTCTTCCTCTATGTCCTTAACAATATTTTCGCCCGTGCCCTTTAGTACTTCGTTTGTCTTTTTCTCAAACTTATCGCGCGTATCATCATCTTTTAGTTTCTCTGGGTCAAGATACCTTCTTCTGCTTCGTTTTTTCAAAATCTTAAATTTAAGATTGACGTTCATAACGACTATATTGTGATCACTATCTATATCTGCTCCTGGATAACTTCTACAATCCCTAACTTGATTTCTAAATCTTTGCCTAACAAGAATGTAATCTATTTGATATCTCCCTAGGTCTCCTGGCATCTTCCACGTGTAGCGTCTCCTAACATGATGGTGAAATAGAGTGTTCGCGACCGTTAAGTTATGTTTATCGCAGAACTCTATCAGTCTAACTCCCCTATCGTTCCTATTGCCTAATCCAAAGGGACCAACTATTCCGCCCTCTTGCCCTGTGCCTACGACTGCATTGAAATCTCCTATAATTATTAAATTTTCGTGTCCTCTCACAAAATTTAGCACATGTTCAATATCACTATAAACAGCCTCTACGACCTCATCACTGTAGTTAGAAGTGGGCATATATACCTGTAGTATTACCATTTTTACAGGTTTCGAATCTAACCTAACCATAACTACCCTGTCACTTTGCTGTAAGAAATTTTCTACACTCTGCCCTACTTTTTTCCGCATAACAATTCCTACTCCCGAATTTCCTCCTACAGATCCTGTGTGTATTACTCTAAAATCTCCGCTCCAGAAGTCTCCGGCTTCTGGCCATCGCACTTCACTAATACCTACTACGTCTAATGCTAACCTATCCATCTCAATTTTCAAATTCTCTAACTTTCCTACTTGTTTCATGCTTCTAACATTCCACGCTCCGACTCGTGAGATGTTACACTTATCATTTCTGATGACTCCCCCCGAAGCAGTCCCCGCCCGGAGATCCGAATGTGGGACTATTTTACCTCCGGAATATTTTACTCCAGAAGGTGCCGTCATCATAAATTCGAAGTACGCTGTACTAGGGATAGAATAATGTGGTGGTTTCCCGTTGCCTTCCACATCGCAGTAGTGTGTATCACAGTGCCATACCGACCCTCACGATCTCTGCCACTATGATTACTGAAAGAGCTGCTGCCCCCTTTCAGGGACTTGATTTAGTCTGGCTTCTCAAATAAAAACCCCTCCAATATGGTTAAACCTATGGTTCGGCTCTTTAGATCATTGAAGCGCGCAAGCCATCCCACCCGTCCCAGTATCACTAGAACTGCGTCAAGGTACAAGTCCTTTGGGAAGAGGTTTTTTTTTTTTTTTTTTTTTTTTTAATATAGCCCTGAAAATTAATCAATTTTTTAAAAGAAAACGGAGAAAAAGGCTCTAATATAGGTATAGGTGCGTATTTTTCTGAAATGTATGTATGTAACTACAAGTAATTCTTGTTTTAAAGACCTAACAAATAATGACATAAAACCTGGAAACGTTCAATACACTTTTCCATTTCGAATCTTGCCTTTTACACATTTTTATCCAAGCAACATCATTTATATAGGTGGAACTAATCCTCACTTCCTCACATGGTCACCAACCTAGTTATTAACTTAGATTTTTCCCAGGGTTTAGGAAATGGATAAAATCGTAATCCAAGCAATAACTTGGCCTTCCCGCACTGCTATCACCTTGGCAGTCACCAAAAAAGCACAATGCTTGGATGCTCCATAGTGTTTTAGTTCCGAACTATTACTAATTTTGCACATTTGCAGTAAAATTTTACCAAATTAATAAACACTTTCAAACAAGTAATACCGCCTACCCCTCTAGGGGATATTGATACAAGACTTTGACATTCGTCCGAAATTGTCATGGCGCGTTCGCGCATGCGCCTCAGCATTTTTTTATAATGAAAAGTCCTATTGATTTTTATTTATATAGATTTAAAAAACAATACCATTATTGTAATTCATCTAAAGAAGCGCATAGGTGTGTGGTTTAAAACAAAAAAAAAAGATTACGTCGATAGCTCAATTTGTTTTTGAGATATGCCAGCAGATATGCAAAAAAGCATGACTTTCCAAAAAGTAAAAATTTTATAGTTTTTTAAAAATAAAAAATGTGGTGACCGCTAAAAAATGTCGTATTTTGAGTTTCTATGTGTATAATGCTGTTGTTGACAATACCCACTGGGTCTGATCTTGTTCTAAGCTCATCAAAAAAACGACACAATTTTACCCATTATTTACTCCGCTAATAAACTTTTTTGAACACACCGCTCTCAACATGACATTTCGCGAACCCGACAGACAAACTCAAACATAGTGTTCGCGCACTAGTGCGCGAAATCTAGCAAAAAGCACTGGCCCTTTCAAGCTTTCTAGAAATAATTTGACTTGATAGTAATAAAGTTTGGTTAACAAAACGCCATTTCTCCACTTTGGATGTTAAAAATAGTGAAAGAATAAAGATAAATCGCTATTAATTCGATTGACACTTTGACAACTCGATTCAAGAAATTAAATTAATTGTGGTTTTCTACAATTATTGTCAAATGGAAATCTGTCAGTGCACCCACTTGATTTTTTAAAATGTTAAATTGGAAACGTATTAGGTAATAATATTAAAAAATTCTAATGTTCGTTTCAAAAAATATTGTACGAACCTCGATGCGCGAAGACGTCTTCGGCGCATTCGCGCAAATGAAGCACTCGCTCCTTCGTCGCTCGTGCTTCAAAAAATGCGCTCATGGGCGAAAAATGTCTTCTCGCACTCGTTTCGTAAATAACTTTTAATGGGGGATGACGTGCATCAGTGCGGATATTATGTTTAAGTAGGTGAAAAAACTATTTAAAACCTAATGCATAATGAAATTTTGACTCGCATGGAGTTAATTATAGACACCATAACTCGCTTGTAGAATAATATACCTACTATTAACTAATATGGATGCAGGTAACAATTCAACAATAAGTTGGAGTTTTCTATTTGCGAAGGACGTTCGCACCGTTTGCAGGTTTGCAAAATAATTCAAGATCAAACATAGAAGTAATAAAACAGAAAGAAAAATGTACACTATTGATGTTAAAGCATTAGCACTGGGACAGATTTAAAGATACACAAATCTTGGCTTATTTGTTTATCTCTTAACACATCACATTCACAAAGAGCTACTGACAATAAACTTTCAATGTGTATTACAATAATTGTGTTGTCAAAATATGCCAATAGTTCAGGATGTCATCTTGTATCTCAGCCTTCTATTTTGTTACAAGTTGTTCCATAATCCGACTAAAGTCATTCTCAGGGCGGATTGCTTGAAAAAGGAATTTTAAAATCTATATTTGGGGATGCCAGGGATAGAATTAGACCCATTCATAAAGTGGGAATTTACGAAATAACATTCGGAAATTGCGACAAGAAATATATGGACTAGATCTATTTTAACTATATTTAAGGAGCATATGGTGCAATTTCAAACTTGAAACACACCGTATACCTAACTCAATTGATGGAAAACAATATAATCTAGCTTTACCATTTAAGGTTGAGAATGTTTCTATGATAATAAAATTACTGTAATTAAGAATTATGTCCGGTGCGGTGCGTGAAAGATGAGACTAGCATTATATTGTAATAAGACTTTTACGCTAGGCATAGCACGCCTCTACCTGTCGTAAAACACGACTTTTCTTTGAAGACGTTTGGATAAACGAGTTCCTTCTTCGGCTCGAGATCCAACAGTGATTTAAACTTGCTCGACACTCTTTGTATTACTAGACCCTTCCAAAGTTTCTACAGTGTATGCGAGTTCCTCTTCTCTTTTAAAACTAACCGAAACTTTGACTGGATAACTTTCCTATTCTTTCCGAACAAATAAAAATGGATATTTTATACATACCTCCGTATATTACAGGGGGTGCAACTTAACGCTTAGGTGTTAAAAAGCCTGGGAAGTCATTCGTTATAATTTCTTTTGGACACCGTGGGAATATTACAGCCCGAGGTACGTCATGTTCTTAAGGAAATGATACAGCGAATTAATCATTCACCAAATTCTTGCAAGAAAACGACGTTCTAGCCGTTACTGCACTTCATTAAATGTTCATCAGTCATTGATTGATTCCAGGGCCAATTTGAAAATAATTAATAACCCAATAATCTGCTCCTTCCAAGAAATTTAAGTTTAAAAATAACCTGGTTTATAAAAGTTCCAAGTAGGTCATGATTATATATTCTTGGTGATGTATATTTTGTAAAGTGTGTGTTGGTGTTGTCAAGGAAAACTGTAGTATGCCAAAACCGTGAATATTCTATTTGTGGATCACACTATAGTCGAATGCAGTCTAGTGAAGCTGATCTGAATAAATGAATCAAATCAACTTATCTAGAGTTCACAAAAATGTTATGGACGTGACTTTGCAATCATCAATAATTCTGATTTTAACAAATTCGGTGAAGGGTTTTGATTTTGTTACCACTCAAATATTTCATTTTTTCCATGAAGAATTTGATTGCTTATTTAATATTCTAGAATGATATGATGCGTTGTCAAGAACAATTAAAGAAGGTTCATCTAAATTTGGAATTAGCTGTTCTGTTAAGCATTTTTCAAATAAATCTTTATCCATATTATCGTGGTAGTCCATACTTTTTGATTTTGACGAAAAAATTAAACTACCAGGTACAAATCCGGAACTAGATCCAGCGTGCAAAATTATAAAACGTTTTCCCGATCCACATCCTTTCTTTGTCTTTACTGACTTCACCGAATTATCTTGCCAAGATTTTGACCCACTGTCGTTCGAAAATATCCATGTCTTCGTTTTTCTTTTTGACTGAATTAACTTTTTGTCATTCTTGACATATACCGTGTGACAAACTTCCATGTGTACAGTGGTGGTAAAGGTAGCACTCGAAAGATTATTTTTTTCTGCGTATGAGGATATCAAAAACTCTACAACTTGCCAATTTATTAAAGCATTAAAAGCAAAAATTACATTAATAATTTTCTAACTAAAACACAGAAATTTATCAGATTATCCATGACAACTTAATTTATTCTACTCACGGACGCCTTTGATTTTTATGGATTTTCTGAACTTTCAACATTTAAAAATGAACAAAAATATTTATTCAGTTCAAGAAAAGGTTTTCATTGTGAAAATATTTTACGACGGCAATAGTTTGCGCGTAGTCTGTGCCTTATTTTCTGTAAAATTCAGTAACGGTCCTAATTCCTTCGGTATAACAACAAATAATTTAGTAAGAAATTTGAAGGCTGGGAATCTTTCATCGAAAGAAGTTAATTTTTACTAATACATAAACTTATTTTTTTATTTAGATAATTCTCATTCACATTATTATTGTCACCTATAGCTGACAATTAATTGATTACTGTTGTGGATGTTTCGTTGGTGAATGCTGGTCCATAGTTTAGGGTAAATTGTAGGTGTCGTCTAACCTATTAAAAAGTTTTTGGGAAAATGTTAAAGCAGTAAAATGAAATAATAAAAATTAAATTACTTCAATTTTACTGCAATTATGAAAAATTTAACAAGCGGCAACATTTGTTTATTTTGCTGTAATGAATTTTGTAATCTGACAATTTAATACTTATTTATTTCATATCTAGGTAAGGACAAAAATTTGGGTGACGAGTTTTATAAATCTTATCTTTTTAAATGACGTCACAAGAAAAAGTCACATGGTGCCAAATCGGGAGATCTAGCTGGCCAGCTTATAGCACCACCTCGACCAATTCAGCTCTCTGGAAATATTTAATTTAATAATTCCCTCACTTGTGCTCCAAAATGTGCTGGGCATCCGTCATGTTGAAACCAGACCTCCCGATTCGCATGTGCAACTTCTTCTAATGCAGGGCCAATATGGTTAATTAAAAGATCTAAATAAGCTTCTGAATTTAAATTTCCCTGTATTTCAAATGGTCCTATAATGCGATTATTAAAAATGCCTGCCCAAATATTAATTTTTTGAGGGTATTGCGTTGTAGTGGCTAGATTTATTCTGGGATTTTCCTGGGCCCAATGCCTAACGTTTTGTGAATTTGGCTCTTGATTTAAAGTGACGGTACACTCATCGGTAAAACAAATTAATGAGAGGAAGCTGCGATCCCGATTAGCCCGTTCTTGCATTTCTTCACAGAAAGTTTGCCTTGATTCTTCGTCAAAAGGAAGTAACTCTTGATGGTGACATTGGAATTTAAAGGGATGATATTTGTTTTTTTTTTTTTTTAATATGTTACGGACAGTTTCTCTTGAAACATTACATTCTAGAGCAATAGACCTTAAACTAGATGTTGGACTAGCAGTTATCAGGCCTATTACCATTTCCTCTACCTCAACATTTAGATTTCTTGGAACGACTAAAAAAATAAATGATAAGATTAATTTTAGTTTTGTTTCACTCCACGTTATCACTTGTTAAATTTCTCATAATCCCAGTAAAATTTAAGTTAGCGAACAATAAGGAATTAGCAACTAGGTAATAATAATAAGCGAATCAGAATTATCTAAATAAAAACCAAGTAAATTTATTAATAAAAATTACCTTCTTTCAATGAAAGATTCCCAGTATCTTCAAATTTCTTAACTAAATTTTTTATTGTTGTTACCGAAGGAATAGGACTGTTATTGAATTTTACAGAAAATAAGTCATGGACTACCCGCAGACTATTGCCGCGTAAAATGTGTTCACAATGAAAACCTTTTCTTCAACTGAATAAATATTTTTGTTCATTTTGAAACCCAAATTTTAAATTGTCGATAAATAATGTTGACAGTTCAGAAGAATTAGAAATTAGAATCAAGGGAGTCTTTGATTAGAATAAATTAAATTGTCATAGGTAATCTGATGAATATCCGTGTTTTAATTTGAAAATTATTAGTGTAATTTTTGCTTTTAATGCTTTAATAAATTGGAAAATTGCAGTTTTTGATATCGCAGAAAAAAATAGTCTTTCGATTGCTACCTTTGCCACCACTGTAACTACACATGGGGAGCAGGAATCCCCAAAAATGTAATTGCCCATGTTATTTCCCCATGTACACATGGAAGTTTGTCACACGGTATATGCCAAATAGCAGGTACCTACCTAATTACGTAATAAATAATGAAATAATTGGGAGGAATTATGCTTTGCGTCTCAAGAGTACAAGATGAACGCAATAAACAAACTATGTGCTTGATAGACACATACTTCTTTTCATGGCATCGTCGTGCGCGCGTGTGGTATCGTGACTGAAACAATCAAGCGTTTTAGAATAGTCCAACATAACTAGTGCATTTGATATACCATTATCAGATAAATTATGATAGGTAAATATAAATTTAATAGTACATATTAAATTATTAAATGTTCTGCTTATGGGGAAATACGTAGGTTAGCTCAGGGCGGGAAAGGATGGAAGCCTTCAGATTAAAAACTTTAATTTAAATAGTATCTAGACGTTTTAATTTGGTTACAAATACGTTTTGGTGATGAGTTGTCGGGTCACTTTCAGCAAGAATAAAAAAGATTCGCCGTCATTACGCAATAGCTTACGGTCTCTACTATCTTGTTTTCATTCACACACATCACGAATTTAAATAGTGTTGCCCAAGTTACTTTCGTTTGCCGCGCGAGCTCGCAATTAAAATGATTCATGGGAGAGAGCCTGCCGATAAATTAATTAAATCCCTAAATGTCAGGAGTGGGATTGCCCGCGACGGAATTATGGCCCTTAGCTTATCCGGTTTTATAATACGGTATTTTGTCGAAAGTTTGATTGCACTTGACTGCCAGCTATGAGGGACTCCTCGAATCCAATCGCAAACCCTCGCTCATTAATGGAAATTTGCTCACTTGGATTATGGAAAATTCCTCTCTTGACTCGCGGGCTTTTGATTTGTTCGTGCTATTGGTCACTTGAGACAAATATTGTCAAAGAATACTGTAATTTACATGAACTATACTTCGTAAGGATAAATTTGAAGAACAAACGGTGGACTATTTTATTAACAACTTTTAGAAACTGGCGGTAATACCCTAAACTGAACATACCGCCCACCAAATAAGCTAGTCACTGACCTTATTTTCTAAACTAAATACTAAATAAATAAACTAAACGATTAGATATTTTACTTGTAAGCGAACTAAATGTTACTGAAAATAGTTCAAATAATGTGATACGAACGAAAGCAATTTTTAATTCGAGTTGTGTGATTCGCGCCAGTGTTAAACTGAAATGCCATCACACCGGGCGTTAGTCGGTCACAAATTTCCTTTTCCGAGAGTCTCGAGAAAATAAATTATTCACCACCCTAAACGAATTCAAACGTCTTCTGTAATGAAAACAGAAACCCCGAAGGACATAAGACCCGTTAATTGTCTGGTATCCAATTTCTCGACTCGCTCTTTCATAGGTAGAGGGAATTGATGTCGAAATGAACTACAAAATTTCAGTTCTACGCTAATGGAACTCCGGTAGAGCCATACAAGGCGAATTTAGAGGCGGAAAGGACCGACAGATAGCGCAGAAGCTGTACAAGACATTGATGGAAGAGGTGGCCCAGCATTTAAAACAGAGGTGCCTGGAATACTTAAGAACCTGTCTTGAACTGCGTTCGAGGTGAAATTTATGAAGAGAATTTTTCGAACGTATAAAAATGCTCGAAGATTTTTATGGAAATTACATCCAAACGTCTAAATCCACTCCTCGGCAAGTAAACACGCCTGTACAAACACATTCGGGATTATTTACAGTTCAGGACGCTTTCGACACGCTTTGTGACATAAGCTTATAAAGCTTTGGTATTGCTAAGCGGTACCGCGTTACAAAACTTAGATGAAAAGGTGTATCTGCACCTGAAGAAAATGTTTAGTAACGTAATAACGCAAGGTAGCATAGAGGGAAGCTATTGAATAACATTGCATTTGGGTCTAGAAGCGTGTATTATTTCGGTTAATACACGCCTATTCTAAGAGCCAATGATAATTCTTCAATTTCTTAAAATCGACCAATCAACTGTCATTGTAAACGATAAAAACCTACCTAGCTTTCCCAATAACTGATAAATATGCGCCTTGCTTTTAATCAACTATGCTGTGAATGATAGTTTCGAAATTTCTACCTTGGCAACTGTCACTGTCATATTATTTTCGAGTTTTCTTGCAACATCGTCGTTTTGAAATGGCAAGATATGGCCAAGAATCTTTGGAAGATATTCAAAAAACTGTACAGAGTGTTACTCCGAGGAGTACAGTTAAAAATCAAAAGTCAATATGGAAACAGTTCGAAATATTTTTAAGAGAGAAGCATTATGAACTTCTAGAAATTACTTCGAATCAAGAGCTTGGACTGATAATGAATGATTGGGCTTTTAATATGAAGAGAGCTGATGGTGAAGATTATAAAGAATGCGTTATAAAGACCATGTGGAATGTTACTGCAAAACTCCTTCAAGCAAGGGATGCAAAAAATGCGAAACGAAAGCAGCTTCAATCTATTCTCGGAAAGAGGAAGCAAAGTTCGACTGCTCTGAGTAAGAAAGAAATATATACAATAATGAATCTGTGGAACGAAGATTGTCCAGAAGGACTTCGAAAAAAACCGTATCACATAATAGCATTCGAACTAGCCTGGAGAGGGGGAGAGGCAGCAAAATGCAAAGTGCATTTTTTTAAAGAGGAAAAGAAATCAAATGGTAACGTAACCAGAAGAATTGAATACAACCCGATTTTTTTCCAAAACATGCCAGTGTGGAGCTCAAAAATTATCAGACAGTAAGTGGTTAGTGCCTAATTACAATAATCTCGATATGTGCCCGGTAAGGTTATTTAAAAAGCTTATTTCTAAACGCACTAATAGAATTACGTCAGATCGACTATTTCTGACTGTAAATCCTTACTGGAATAAAAGCAATTCTGAATGGTACAAAAATATGCCTTATGGAGTAAATGAGATTGGAAAATGGACCAAACAATCTGATGAAAGAATAGGGCTTGATACTCTGACAAACAAAATCACGAATCATTCAAATCGATCAAGTGCTGTATCAAATCTTGCTAAATCAGGTGTCCCGGAAGAACAGCTCATCAAAATGACTAGACATGCAAATACTAAGTCATTAGGCCCTTATTTACAGTTAGACGAGGAACATCATGCTAGTTTAATAAACAACCTGAGACCTGGACCTTCTGGAATCCAAACTGCAAGAGATATAAACATAAGGCAAGAAAATTTTACCACTGAAAACATTAATAATAATAATATGCAAAAAAATCTGGTCATAATATAACATATAACCATTGCACTTTCAATGTTCAAAATATGTATGTAACTAAAGATCAGTCAAACTCTACACAATATATTTAAATATTTTAATATGTTCTGTTAATTTAAAATGTTTATTGTTTCATTAAATCTTCTATTTCCAATTAAATTGTCCGTATAATGTAGTTGTGTATTAACCTCCCTAAAATACATTCGAGATCATTTTTTATAAGATAAATACATTTCAAATTGTATTCAAATTTTATTGCCATTCGGCAAAAAATCTCGAATCAAGGGAAGTAGAAAAAATCGCTCGAGCAAGCTCTCGCAATTTTTTCACTACCTTGTTTCTTGATTATTTGCCATGACAATAAAACTTTCATACAATTTAAACATGTATTTATCAACAAGTAACTTGACGAGTACTTTTTATTTTGCCGGATAAATTTCTGTTTTGAACGAAATTTTGTTGCTTTTACTAGCCACTCGTGTAAATTTGACAGAAGATCACTCGCGTAAGCGCTCGTGATCTTTTAACTGTCAAATTTACACTCGTGGCTACCAAGCAACGCAACAGCTTTCGTAAAATTTCCGACAATTCCAGACCACTTATTGTATTACTACAGATAATTATATTATTACCCGTTTGTACTGACCGTATAAGAACATTCAACAAATTTGAAATTATTAATATGCGTGATGAAAAATATGTTATTTAGAAACGAATTTAACAGCGGAAAAAGTAAGTTTGTGGAAATTAATTTTAAGTATTCAGTGCCACATGACATCAGAGGCCAGTCCTTAAACTCACCCTTTTGCTGTGTACATAAATGACTTGTCAAAATTAGGTCGAAGGGTGGGCTCCAATGTAGTGTAAATTATATAAAGATTTTCTTGCTGGTACAAATTGAGACGGACTAGGTATGTCATTCAAAATGAACTTACAATAGAGAAGGGTCTATACGTTGAGACAAAAAATTATTACCCCTAAATAAAGAAACATTTGAAGTAAGGTAAGGTGGGGTAAGTTTGAAGGCTCAATTTTTGTAGGTGCACCTACCTAAATAAAATTCAAGAAAATCCAGAATTTGAGGTCTGTCATTTGGACAGATGAAACTCACACAAGCAGCGTAGGATTATTTAACAGGCATAATGTGCGTCACTGCTCTGATACAAATCAGCACCAAACTTTTGAACGTCAGAGGCAAGGACGTTTTTGGATTTAACGTTTCCTGTTTTATTTTGGGTGGTCAACTAGCATACCAAATTTTTGATGGAAACTTAACGGGATTGAGATACATTAATTTATTGAATATTAATGCAGAGGCGATAATGCAAAATGTTCCGTTAATAAACATAAACAGGGTATATTTCCAACAAGATGGTGCCCCTGCACACAATTCGGCAATAGTTAGAAATTATTTAGAAAATCATTTTCCGGGTAGAAGGTTGGGTACAAATGGACCTATATTGTGGCCTGCAAGATCACCGGATCTGAGTATATTAGACTTTTTTGTTTGGGAATTTTGAAAAGAAAAATATACATACGAAGATATAACAATCAAGCCGAGCTAGCAGAGGCAACACGTGCACCTAAAAACGATATCCAAATTCTGGTTTCAGCATTCTATTATACTCAAGAAAGTAGCTCAGATTCGCGAAAACCCCAAGGCTTCTATAAGAAACCCCCGAATCACAACGAAAATAGGACACCCTGTACACTGTACAGCGGCATATCAATTACAAGTACACAATTTCTTCTTAAAATATTAATTTCTAATTTCTGAGGAGGCCATATAAACGAACAGAATGGTTCCCACAAGGCTAGGATTATTTCATCCAATAAACAATGCATAGGTACACAGCGCACAGAATTGTCACTGGCGCAGCTCCCACGGTGCATAGAATCCCATAAATATTAAATGGCTGCTTGGTTTTATTGTAATGATAAATTGGCTTGTTCACCGTAAGTTCAATTATTAAACCAATTCCTATATTTGCGTGTATTATAAATTGTTGTCCTCGAGAGAGTCGAGAATATTTTTTTATTTTGCAATTATGAAAATGAGGAAGATGGACTTGGTAAACCAGCGAGATGAGAACTCCGCGCGTTGATATTTGTATACCTCTTGATACATATTCTATCCTTCCATTCCTGCAGATAGAAGAGTGTCGTTTCTGCTGTGTTTCGGGCTGTGTGGATCGATACAACTGGCCCGGCATAGACTGAGGCATAACCGCACCCCATAAACGGTCTCTCGTTCCAGATATTTTCTACTTTTCCTCCAACATTTGCGTGTATGTTTGTTTGGGTTTTGTGTTTATTTTTGCCCGATTGCGTCTCTATACACGATCTGTTGCCGTTTATGATTTATTTTGCGTCCGATATCTTCCTCCCAACGTTGACTGTTACCAAAATTTTACACCTCTCTGAAGCGATCAAAGAAGGGTGACAAATCTAGTCGAACAAGAACGTAATTTTCGTCATCTGATTTACTAATACAAAATTTGAAAGCAAACTAGTTAAATTTATTGTTTACCAGTTTCGTCACAAGAAAACAATAAGTTTGATGTTGGGTGAACGTACCTGTTTGCAGAAACAGCGCCCTCTGCTTTACACTTCCATGAAATCGCTTATGTATAAATAATGGCGCGACAAGATGACAAGAATAATAACCACGTAAGCACAATAAAAGCCGAAACTAACAAAGGCCAAGCATTTGGAACAAGCTTTTATTGGCTCGGAATGGAACAGGTTCCATTATATTTCGAATGGTATGTTTATCTTGCTCCCGGAGGAAAGTTTCCCAGTTTGAGAATAGCGTTCGCTAACGCATCCTGGACGATTTTGTTTGATTCTCTTCGAGCTTTTGTAACCGCCGTCGAATGCCATAAATATGAATTGAAGGAAACGTAATGGATTTCGAAGTTAAATTGGAATCATTTACTCAACTGGAATTATAAATATAGGCATACAATGTAACTGTATGAACTGCAGACAAGACAACATCTGGGATACATGTATAGACAAGAAGATATACCAATTAAAATTTTAAATTAGTGTTAAAGGTTATACGCTGCACATACTTACTATCAAGTCCCAAAACCATAAATTAATGATGTGTGTTTCTAAGCTTTTTATATCCATGTTACTGTGGTATTAAGTTATCAACTCAATTAAAATTTATTAAGTTTATAGATATAAATATGTAAATAAATTAGTACAATTTCATTTTAACTATGTAAATTCCTAGCAAAATGATTTTATATGGAAATTTATTACCTTAAAAATATTGTAGTGTACAGGCTGTCCTATATTTTCGTTGTTATTTGGGGGTTTCTCATAGAAGCAGCAGAGATAGAGCCTTGGGGTTTTCGCGAACCTCAATCCAGAACTTGGGAGGTCTGTCATTTGGACAGATGAAACTCACATAAGCAGCGTGGGATTATTTAACAGGCATAATGTGCGTCACTGGTCTGATACAAATCAGCACCAAACTTTTGAACGTCAGAGGCAAGGACGTTTTGGATTTAACGTTTCGTGTTTTATTTTGGGTGGTCAATTAGCATGCCAAATTATATATTTATTTGTATATTTCCAATAAGATGGTGCCCCTGCACACAATTCTGCAATAGTTAGAAATTATTTAGAAAATCATTTTCCGGGTAGATGGTTGGATACAAATGGACCTATATTGTGGCCTGCAAGATCACCGTATCTGAGTATATTACTTTTTTTTGGGCATTTTCAAAAGAAAAAATATACATACGAAGATAAAACAATCAAGCCGAGCTAGCAGAGGCAACACATGCAGCTTTCCGATATTTGCAAGCCCATCCTATTTTTTAATTAATGCCATCAATCTATTAACTAAAAGATGTAGATTATGTGTTGAAAAGCATGGCAATCAATTTGAGCAGTTCTTATAATTTTGTTGTTCACGCCACTGTTGCGCTGAGTTAGATGCAGGCTGTGGCAGGCGCCAACGCGTTGCATATCCACCGCTCGCCAACTTAAATCTGTAGGATGTAAAATCCAACAGATTTAAGGAGATTCAACAACCTGTTGCGCTGGTGCATGCTTTCGCAGAAAAAAATGTGTAGCACCTTCACCTCTAACCGAATTTTGTAGCGCTTTTTTGTGCTTTTTAAATGCTTACTTATACTATGGAGTAACCTAACCTAATGTAGCTTAAATTACACCAGTGTACACACATAACAGGTTCTTCGGGCTATAGATCTGGTTTCACTGTCGGATGAACGTCTAGTCAGAAATACTGGTTCTTCTACTCTCTTGAATGGGTCTCATAATTCCAATACAAATTGTATAAGTCGCAATCTTTTTTGCTCAGATTTGTGGAAACATAATGAACATAATAATTGAACACAAATTACTCAAAAATTGACAGGAAATTTTCAAAATCGGAGTTAGATGAATCAAGGTTTTATTTAAATAGTGTTATTTGATCCATGAAGCTTCAAAATACTCTGACTTAAATTTACCTCTACTGACTTTATCTCCCACCGAACATATCTGGGACAATTTACATGGACTCCCTAATCATGAACACCAGCGTATAAAAAACTATCTTTTGAGTTTTGAGAAAAGTTGAATAAACAATGAACTACATAATATAAGTATATAAAAAGGGTGTGAAAAGCAATTTAACCCAATACAACCCTTGATGGAAAAACTGATAACTTCTTTGTGGCCTACATCGACCTCTGGAATCCGCTATACTTTTCCCCCTTAGCAGTTATCTAGATCACAAAGGCGGTCGTTGTGCGAGCATTCAAGCTCAGTTAATTCACAAATGGCTGAGAAAGCGAAAGGCATGTGCTGAGTTTTCGGTAAATTGCACCTTTCCTAGAGCCTAAATATTAATTCAGGCCCCCTAGGTGCGACAACTTGAATAAATAAGCGCGCGAAAATGGTGTAACGGCTTTCAACGCGAATAATCCGTAGGTGTAAGAGTAGGGTTGGGCGTAATATTTCGATCCCTCATGAACTTTACAGAATTACGCATCAATTACTTTGCTAATGGTTGTTCTGGAAATATCTTTTATAAGGTAAAATGTGGAGTGTTCGAAATGGAAGAGCACTGCCATACATCATTAAAACTTTCCGTTCCGCTTACAACCACTCGCCTTTGTCTCGACGCAAACCTGATAGCTTTTCCAATATCTCACATTTTTTCTACACTTTTATATATTTTCTCGAACGAGGTATGAAATAATTAAGCAGGGACAGTATTAACATTGGAAATGTTTTTAGTATCCTAGTATGGGGATCGTATTCACCGAAAAGATTCTGTTGCATTTGCATGCGTGGGGAACGACATGGTACATCCTGCATATACCCCACAAGTATTTGCGTGATATCGGTTCCTCATAAAATTTCATGAAAATTGATATACTACATGATGTGGTTTTGAGTAACGACTGTTTAGATATTGACATTTTTGTGTCATTATGGTCCAAAATTTATGACGCTACTGACGTCTACTGACCAAAGCCACCTAATTATTTTTTATTGAAAGGGGTTTACACACTTCTGTATTTGTGAAATCTATAAATACTTTCACCATAATACTTAGGATTATACAAGGTGGTTGTTTTGCAAAAGAGAATTTTTCTCAAAAATTTCAGATAGAATACCATGTATATTATTTGCACAAATGACAGTCAGTTAACTTTTAATTGATGTAGATATTGCCAGGTCTACTACTGATAGTTTTGGCAGATATTACGATTGAACATCAAAATTTTTGATTTTCATTATTAGTTTATACTCTTTTTGGCGAATTCCCCCTATTCTGTTGCTCAAAACTCACAATAATGTTTATATTGTGTATTTGCAAATTGGTATCAATATAAAGACAATAAAACTTATTGTAAAATTGTTTCTTGATGGTTATATTCTTAAATGTATGTCTTTTTAAAGTCGGGTATAATGTTCAAACAAGGAGTGCCATGGAAGAAAATATTATCTTTAAGAAATAATCTTGCAATGGGATTTTTTGTGTTAATGTAAATTTCATTTGCTAAATATTTTATAAAAACAAAATGCAGACCTTTTTCTAGTTTCGGGTGGCAAAATAGGGGAGATCGTCAAAAATAATGTAAAATACTAATGAAACTCTACATTTCTATAATTCAATTATTGTACATTCTGTCGAAACTTTTACTGATAGACTTGACAATATCCACATCAATAAAAAGCTTAGTAAAATGACCATCAATTATTGTACAAATAATATACATGGTGTTCCATTTGAAATTTTTGAGAAAAATTATGTTTTGCATAACTTAACCACCCTGTATTATCTCAAGTATTATGATAAAATTATTTATAGATTTCAAAAATACAGCAGTGTGTGAACCTATTTCAATAAAGAAATTTTAGGTGGCTTTGGTTAGTATGCGTCAGTAGCGTCATAAATTTGGGTCCATAATGGCACAAAAATGTCGATATCTCAACATTCCTTAGTCAAAACCACATCATGTAGTATATCAATTTTCATGGAATTTTATGGGGAATTCATATTATGCAAGGACATGTAGGGTTTCCATTTAAAGGTCTGGTACTTAGAATGTGAACATCCTGTATATATCTAAATAATTTTGGGAAATGCTCCATGTGGTTCGCCACATTCGTACAAAATTTAATTTTGATATCTTAAATAGTTCCAGAGATATGAGCCGATTACACACTAAATCCTAACCCGGTATATTGTCCAGCAGGACTATTCCTCTGTAAATGTGGCACTCGGTTTTATCCCCCTTCTTGTGAATTAGTACCAGTACTGCACCCCTCCAATCATTGTTTTTTTTAAACTGTCTCTTAGCTCTTCGGCACATCTTTTGGTTACTTGCTTTGCTTAGAGGAGAAATGAAAACTTTATCATGATGATGTAATACTATACTGAAAATTTCGCCTGTGGTCTGTTAATATACCGGTACCATACGGTACTCTTCAGCACAATGTAATTATTTGTAATAATAGTTCGAGGTTTCTCTAGCGCGCATACTGCAATGATGTTCATCTATGTGTAACTGATTTGATAATCTTTGTTCCAGAATACAACGACCGGCTGCTAAGGGTAACAGTTGGGTAGGTAAAGCAGAGCCCTGTCCGTTTAGCAAGTAAGATCATTCCCTTTCCAAAAGTGTACAAACCAGTTCTTTATTTACTCGAAACAAGTCTTAATCTTGAATAAAAGGGATTACTCGCAAAAATCCTTTAAATCTTCGGATAGAATCGTATTTGTGCAGTTCTGTCACGTATCCGAGATCAACTTCTTGCAAAAGCCGAAGGATAACAAGTCAGACGGTAAATGATGATATCGAACGTCGAGACAGGAAATATTCATACAAAATTTTATTACCGCAGAAGTATATTATTGATTCATGAAAGTTTTTCTGCCGAGTCCGGAGCAAATCTCGAAACTCGGGGTGCTTAAAAATTCTTGCTTAACTCAAATTTCCGAGCTCAAGTTCGAGATCCTCGTTAATCTTCAGGTGCAGGGCATAGGCACATATTTCCCCAGGGGCAATTCGTTACCAGCCCCTCACATCTCCGTCCCCAAATCCAAATCCGGAAACTAGTTACGTGATCGATTTAGGAAGAGCCGCATCTTGTAGTTCACGAAATATTGTTAAGATGAGTTATGCATCACAATTTTTGTGATTGTCATCTGCCAGGTATACTCAATCATTGTCAACATTCATCTGTAAAATGTTGGACGTTTTTCGTTTCTCCATTACTTCACACCACACTCTGCAGTTTTTTTGAGTAGTAGGTTAGCAGGATGAAGAAATTTCATAACATGACAGTCCTGTTGGATAAATGTATTAGGTAACAAATTTCAAATTGTATCTTCAACACCACAAACATATTGGATTATTGGATTTTTCACTTCTCATTGCTAGAGTTCATAATAAAATTCCTTGAATTTCTGGGTCAGTCAGATATTGCTGGATTCAATATTCCTAAAGTAACTAGACTAACAAAAGTATATGTCGGAAATGGTCGTTCTTTTCTACTTGACACTGTTTTCGTCTGGCAATAATTTGCACAATATTTGCACAAATTTACAAATTCTATGACTATTCTGTAGTAATACAATAAGCGGTCTGGAATTGTCGGAAATTTTACGAATGCTGATGCGTTGCTTGGTAGCCACGAGTGTAAATTTGACAGTTAAAAGATCACGAGCGCTTGCGCGAGTGATCTTCTGTCAAATTTACACGAGTGGTTAGTAAAAGCAACAGCTTGAGTAAAATTACCTAAAAATCCCAGACCACGAATTGTATTTAACAAGATTATTTTTTGAATCCAAGCAAGGTAGTTCAAAACGAAATTTTATTTCAATTTATTTCAAGAAATGTGTTGGGAATATTTGACGTTTGGCAGGTATTAAAGTAACTAGATTATACATTATAAATGCACCTACAAATTCGAAACTATGGCAACTTGTCAACAAGCAAAATTATCGAAAAAATTACCGTAGGTAAATACATAAGAGACCATTTTTTTATCGATAAATACATGTTTAATTGTATGAAAGTTTTATTGTCATGGCAAATAATCGAGAATCAAGGTAGTGAAAAAATCGCGAGAGCTTGCTTATAAAAAATGATCTCGAATGTATTTTAGGGAGGTTAATACACAAATACATTATACGGACAATTTAATTGGAAATAGAAGATTTAATGAAACAATAAACATTTTGATGAGCTGTTCTTCCGGGACACCTGATTTAGCAAGATTTGATACAGCACTTGATCGATTTGAATGATTCGTGATTTTGTTTGTCAGAGTATCAAGCCCTATTATTTCAGCAGATTGTTTGGTCCATTTTCCAATCTCATTTACTCCATAAGGCATATTTTTGTACCATTCAGAATTGCTTTTATTCCAGTAAGGATTTACAGTCAGAAATAGTCGATCTGACGTAATTCTATTAGTGCGTTTAGAAATAAGCTTTTTAAATAACCTTACCGGGCACATATCGAGATTATTGTAATTAGGCACTTACTGTCTGATAATTTTTGAGCTCCACCCTGGCATGTTTTGGAAAAAATCGGGTTGTATTCAATTCTTCCGGTTACGTTACCATTTGATTTCTTTTCCTCTTTAAAAAAATGCGCTTTGCATTTTGCTGCCTCTCCCCCTCTCCAGGCTAGTTCGAATGCTATTATATGATACAGTTTTTTTGAAGTCCTTCTGGACAATCTTCGTTCCACAGATTCATTATTGTATATATTTTTTTCTTACTCCGAGCAGTCGAACTTTGCTTCCTCTTTCCGAGAATAGACTGAAGCTGCTTTCGTTTCGCATTTTTTACATCCCTTGCTTGTTTGAATTCAATGTCTGTAAATGGATTAAATTTTCGGGCGTACTCTTTGTAGTATTTTTCTTGAAGGAGTTTTGCAGTAACATTCCACATGGTCTTTATAACGCATTCTTTATAATCTTCACCATCAGCTCTCTCCACATTAAAAGCCCAATCATTCATTATCAGTCCAAGCTCTTGATTTGAAGTAATTTCTAGAAGTTCATAATGCTTCTCTTTTAAAAATATTTCGAACTGTTTCCATATTGACTTTTGATTTTTAACTGTACTCCTCGGAGTGACACTCTGTACAATTTTTTGAATATCTTCCAAAGATTCTTGGCCAAATCTTGCCATTTCAAAACGACGATGTTGCAAGAAAACTCGAAAATAATATGACAGTGACAGTTGCCAAGGTAGAAATTTCAAAACTATCATTCACAGCATAGTTGATTAAAAGCAAGGCGCATATTTATCAGTTATTGGGAAAGCTATTAGGTAGGTTTTTATCGTTTACAATGACATTTGATTGGTCGATTTTAAGAAATTGAAGAAATATCATTGGTTCTTAGAATAGGCGTGTATTAACCGAAATAATAGACGCTTCTAGACCCAAATGAAATGTTCCTATTGGTCAATTTGACGATGAAAAAAGTAATCAATGAAACACTAGTATGACATTAAAACAACTTTGACATATTATGTCTAACAAATTTGTTTTCAAGGCACTCTAAGAGACTTGCCCTGGAAACCAAAAACGCGTCAACCCAATAATTTGAAAAGAATTATTCGGAATAAAATAAGAATAATTTTTAACTTTCCGCCGAATTCGGGCTGTCGTGTCACCCAACCGGTGCTTTATCGCCTCAGCCGCTATCCCCATATTTCTTTTTTATGTGCCCATGGTTTTGAAAATGGTGAATAATTCGTCGTGTTTGTATACAAACCTACCATATATGTACCTCAGTGTTACATTGATTAATATACATTATTCGAACCAGCATGTATGCTACAGAAGTGTATGCATAACAAACAGATCGTATATCATCTGTTCTTACACGGAGAACAATCCATCAGACAAGTGCTTAAGTACGTACCAGACATTATTTTGCTTAAAATAGCGAAGGTTAATGATATAAGACATAAAATTTTTACAGCTCTTTCACTGGTGCATTACACGATTTATGATTAAAATTATTAAGTGGCTCGCACTTTAATGCCGCTATACTAACGACCAAGCCACTGGCTCATTTAACGATTTATTTCACTGGTAAAAAGCGTTATCTTCCAGATAAGTGTTTTCACTTCTGTGTTCTTTTCTTAACCCCCCTTATCTCGTTTTAACGCCCACCCTTGTTGCTTATTGGTTTTCCTCTAGATTTCTCCGACTAACAATCGACCCGAATACATCAAACAATACTCCTTTCTTTGCCGAACTCATCGGCGGCAGCCGGTCGATATATCTCTGTAACGCCCCGAGCTGGTGTTATTTGGAAAAGAAAAGAAACTTCTTATTATCTTAAATTACCAATTAAATAACACTCTGGTGCACCCAGTAGGTATTTACAACTGGAGGTATTTTCATTATGTTGGTAAGCCCCAGGAGCAAAGATGCAACCTCAGGATAATTACTGAAGAATGGCAAGTTGGTATTACCCTTACCTACTTATCCGGCGTGAAGATCGATCTGAAGTCAAACAAGGAGAAATACTGAAGAACTGAAGTATGTGAAGTCTTCATCTTCAGGTGTGGGATTAACCTAATTCTCGGGGGTTATTTCTGGGAAAATGAAACTAGAAGACGGAATTTTGAGGTTACTTAGGAAAAACCACGTGGGGCGAGGTTAACTTCGTAGAAGATTCATTTGAAGAATTTAGTTGGAAGAATGTGCAATTGGGGGTCCAAGTTAGTAATGGAGGCAAATTGGAAGGTAAAGAGTGGAAGATACCTGTGGAAATGAAAATTAAGAGGGAGAAGGGTGATGCAAAGAGTGCCACATCTTCAGTCAGAAGATGGGAATTCTAACCTCTAAAGCCCTTCTTGGACAGAAACGTTTTCCACTTAACTTCATCCAAGTGGTTGTCCATATGCCATCGTTTATAGCTTCTCCACTAGTATCAGTATCTTCTTGACATAGTTTTCCAACAGAGTTCAATTTTCTTCACTCCTCATTATGTCGACTGTCTCATTTGAGTTTATTTGTTTGTCAAGGCCAATGTCCAGAGTGCATCTATCCCTTTCCCAACACACGCATGCGAAGAACATGTGTTCCTTTTCCTGGTAATACATATATCTGCCGTGTCTCTTCTCCTAAACGTTTCTAAATTTTTCGTAAAACTACCATGTCCAGTTAGAAATTGGGTCAAATGGTATCGTACGTTGCCCACCTTGCGAATTATTTATGGTCTCACGTTTGGTAACTCCTTCTGTTGTACCTTCCTAAAAAAGAAATCAAAGTGAAATTGCGTACGAAACTGCTTTGGATTTCCTTGTTACATCTTTGGACAGTTCACGAAAACAACAAGTTGCTGCAAAGCAAAGAAAAGGTTGTACTTCCAAAAAGTGTAACGAAAATTATATAAATTGTGAAATTATATGTGGAAAGTTGTCAGATAGAAACCAAAATCCTGCAGAACAGCAAATTGTTGGACAGAAGAGGAAGGGTTGTACTTCACAGAAATGCAATGAAAATTGCATAAATTGTGAAAATAAATGCGGGAAGTTGTCAGAAGGAAACTAAAATCTCACATCTAATAAGAAACTTCGGAAGAAATCCTTGCAACCAATTCCAGAGCAGCATTTGACGGAGCAGCCATTTTTCAGCCGAGAAGATAAGCTTGAAATATTTTCTACGAATACCGGTAGAACTGTAAGCTATTTCTTCTACATATCTTTCTTCGCGTTTAGGGTTATCCCCACTCGTGTTGGCCACCGTACGTCTTATTGTAGATTTTTCTTTTTGAGTATTACTAGATTCGGTTTCCCCAATATCAAGTGGATCTGATATTCCTTGCTCCAGAGCGACAGCATTTTGTATTTTCTGGGAAAAATCTTCGAATTTCTTAACACCTGGGGTATTAATTTCTTGCCACTTATGTTCCGAAGCAATTTGGTCAATTTCTTCATCAAATATTTGAGAAGTATCAAATGAACAGTTATTTTCTTTGTCGAAAATCTGCATAAGAGGTCTTCTGAATAACCTAGGGGATTCTGCGCCTTCGGAAGCGCGCACGCTATCTATCAGTTCATTTTCAGAAGTAGAAGTCGAAATGTCAGATCGTTTCGTCACCTGTTTAAATGGGTTTGCTCGCGTTATATTTTGGTTTCGTTCATCGTCAGATATGTCAGAAATATCAAGAGGAATAAGTAAGACCTTAAAATTTCGGAAAATATCGATGAGTTTTGTGACAGTCTGTCGTCCACAGCATCTCGAACATTAGTGCTCGCATTTTGGTACGAAGAAGACTTATCTACTTTTGTTGTCTTTACAAGTGGAACATCAACAGTTTCGGCACCTTGTGGTCTTGAGTCTCGACCTGATCTGGTCTTGTGATTGTCAGCGTTTGAAGACTCAGAATATAGAACAGTGTCATTTTGTCCATTGAAAAATGGATTGGACTCTTGGCCGTCAAAATTTGAGATCTCTTTTGCTTGAGATCTAACATGTTTATCTGACGAATTTTGGGTTTGGGTATCGGAATTTCTCTCGCTATACCTGAATAATAGCACTTGCTTGCATTTTCCTAATTTTCTCCTATTTTAATAGTTTTCTCTTGGAAGAATATGAAGATTTTAAAGACTTCTTCGTTCTTGATAAGTCTGGATTATTTCGTCTAGATTCGGGCAAAGAACCCTCAGCTGCTGTTCCTTCTCTATTTCTGTTATGGCCGCCTGTAACTGAAAGTGCTGAAATATATTCCATGCTTCTGGCCCAGCTATCACCATCAACGCCTCTCAGGTCGTCAGCATAGCAAGGCAGATTGGTTTGTACTTCTTTAGTTCTCTATTACTTTCTTGGGCTTTTCGATTAGTATTAGGTTGGGCATCTTTCAGCAATCCGGGAAAACGTTTTTTCCAAAGTGTTAAAGAGGTTCCTATAGTATTTTAACTTGACTCTAATTGGGGCCAACACTATGTATGGAGGCATGTATGGCATTAACTGCTCCTTTACCTATTCTTTTAGATTTTGGCATCCTCTATGGCTACACTCGATGTATACCAGATGGTGATAAAGCCGGAAGTGGTATGCCTCCCTTCGCAAGAGTTGCATCCACTCCTTGCACTGATCCAAATAAATTTATTGGATTGACACTCCTCCCAAAATTAGTTGAAGGATCTCGTCCAAAAAAGGGAAGATCAAACGAGGAATGAAAATGGCCGAAAGCTGGTGGACAAATCAGACGTCCAAGGGCTCGTTGCAGTGTCCTCCACGAGCGGGTACTCGATCATGGTTGCTGGTGAACAGTTTATCTCTCAAAATTGAACTGGATAGGTAACGAAAATCGGATATATACGATGGATTTTATAAGCAGCTGCGGAGCTGTGACTGGGGAATAAAGTAAGGCCAACTACTGCTATTATTCACTAATGGAGAAAGGGAGGGAAGTCTCTAAAACGAAGATGAAGTCTATTACTTTGTCAGCGGGGTCAGGCGTTCCAGAATATGGTTCAGTATAAATTATGATGCGTCTGCAGGAGTAATCGTGTGTCAGCCAAGCTATTCGAGTATGTTACGATGACTTAGGATGGAAAGAGGTGAAGACTGCATTTATGTTGTGGTTGTATCGGTATTTCCATTTTCCCGTACATCATGGTGACATTCAAAATTTAAGTTTCCATTTTGCATCACGTGAATGGCAAATAATCGAGCAGAAAAATTAGAAGAAATTATAAATTGGAAGGGAGTGATATAAATGAAATGTATAAACATTTTTTATTGTTGCGTATATTGCTTTCTTGGTCTAATAACTTTTAGGTTAAAAATGAATTTATTACATTGGAGTCACCCTGCATGCAGTGAAATAGACCAGGAAGTACCAGGGGTGAAAATAGAAAAAGGGGGCATCGTTCTCGAACGTCCTACTAAATATATCTAGAGCTTGCTGTTTTCAGAACCTAAATGACGTCATGGGTGGGTCTGTGACGTAGGTACGGTATCGATTTGCGCTCCGTGGTGATAGTATTCAAACCGAAAGCAGCCACATCCGGAGTAAATGGTCCATCCGGGTGCTCTCAATAACAAATGTAATTACGATCAATCTGCTACGTGTCACAGTAATTGCAAAAACGTACTTGGTTAGGAAATTTGTTTAGAAAATTCTCGGAGACGAGTTTAAATGCTTAAGTGTTCCTGAATGGAAAAAATATCAACCCCTCATTTGGGGTTACTCTAGACTGAGTGTGGGAGCTATATTTAGAAATTCTGCTCTCTTTGAACGTTTTGAGGACACAACACCAATTATAGCTTATTAAGGGGGAATATTTTTGAACACTATATAGGTACACTTAGACTTTTTGTGAAGTGAACTACAGTCCATTGGAATCTGCTGCTTAATTATTGACGTAGTACTTATTGTATACCTCAAGATTTTTGTTCAATACTAGAATGTGCACAATATTTCGGATTTATTGGATTTTGTAATCTCTAACGAGACACGCGCACTAAAAAATAGTTTTTATGCATGAGAATGATCTAAATATTACAATTGCTTATTATAAAGACGTTTCTTATTAACTAGAAGTGGAACGAAACGGAAATACTAAATCATTATAATGAGCAGAATTCAAGAGCACCGGCACGCAAAAATATAAACATCATCATAAGGTTCTCAGTCCGAAGACTGGTTGGACGCGTACCTCCATTCTTTTCTATCCTGAGCTAACCTACGCATTTCCCTAAAAGTAGAACATCCTACATCCCTAACTATTTGAGAACAGTAGTCTAATCTAGGCCTACCCCTACCTCTTTTTATTCCTATCTCTGACTCTAGTATGTCACGAACTATTCCTTCGTGTCTTAGAAGGTGTCCTACCATCCTATCTCTCCTACTCTTTATTGTTTTCCATACCTTTCGCTTTTCCCCAACTCTTTCTAATACTTCCCTATTGCTAACCTTATCTATCCACGGTATCTTCATCATGCGTCTGTAGCACCACATTTCAAACGCTTCTACTCTTTTTCTATCCGCTTCTCCTATTGTCCAAGTTTCGCACCCGTATAATGCCGTACTCCATACATACGACGTTAAGAGTCTCTTCCTAGTCTCTATATTAACCGTTCTCGAGCATAACAGTTGTTTCTTTTTGTTAAACGCAACTCGGCCCTGCGCCATTCTTTGTTTTATATCTTTAGTGCTCCTACCGTCTTGAGTTATTTTACTTCCTAAGTAGCAGAAATCCGCGACCTCCTCTATCTTCTCATTTCCAATTTGTATTTCCATTTTAGTTCTATTTTCGCATCCCCTACATACCAAAATTTTAGTTTTCTTTTTATTGATTTTCATGCCGAAGCCCTGTGTCAAAACTGCTTCCATTTCATTCAAAGCCGCTCCTAATTCTTCTTTGCTAGATGCTAACACTGCTATATCATCCGCAAATCTGAGCATGTTAATAGTTTGGCCCTGTACATTGATCCCTGAGGCTGTTCTTTCCTTAACAATATTAATCGCATCTTCGATATATAAGTTGAAAATTAGAGGTGACAATGCACATCCCTGTCTCACTCCCTTCCGGATATCTACTTCCCTTTGTTCCTGCTCACATTCTATAACTGCCTTTTGCTCTTTGTAGAGATTATGTATTATTCTTCTGTCCCTGTATTTCATCCCTACCTTTCTCAGCACTTCGAACATCTTCCCCCATTTTACGTTGTCGAAGGCTTTTTCTAAATCTACAAATCCTATATAGACGCTCTTTCTCTTTTCTATCGTTTTTTCTATAATTACTCGTAAAGCTAGAATGGCCTCGCGCGTTCCTCTATTTCGTCTAAATCCGAACTGATCTTCTCCTAATATTTCTTCCGCTTTTTTCTCCATCCTTCTTTGCACAATTCTAGTTAAAATTTTTGACGCATGGGAAGTTAAACTGATAGTTCTAAAATTTTCGCATCTATCCGCGCCTTTTCTTTTTGGCAAAGCTACTATGATGTTCCGTTTGTAATCTTCTGGAATCTCGCCTGTCAGGTATATGCGACTAACTAGTTTAAATAAACGATCTATTACCTCTTGACCTGCGCACTTTAAGATTTCTGCCTGCAAGCCATCTATACCTGGTGCTTTATTATTCCTTAAACTTTTTAGTGCTATCTCAAACTCTTCTCTCATTATAGGACTCCCTAGGTTATCCCCCTCTACACTGCTTTCGCTTTCTAATATATCTTGCACTTCCTGTCCCGCATATAAGTTTCCTAAATATTCTTTCCACCTATCTGCCTTCTCCCCACTTCCGATTAGGATATCTCCTACCTCATTTCTAATGTTTTTGGTACTAGATCCAATTTCTCTAAAATTTCTCCTAATTATTTTATATGCTTCATCAGTCTTTCCTACTTCGAATTTATCTTCCACTTCTTTGCATTTATTATCGATCCATTGCTCTTTCGCTTTCCTACATTCCCGAATAATTTCCCACTTGATCGCCTTATATCTTTGTTTCCCTGTTTCATCTAACCTATTTTTATATTTTCGCCTTTCCTCTATTAGACTCACAATATGTTTTGTTATCCAGGGTTTCCTACTTTCATTCTGTTTATGACCCAAAATATCCCTAGCTGAGGAAACTAAACTATTTTTAATGCAATTCCATTCTGCCTCTATGTCCCTAACAATATTTCCACCCGTGCCCTTTAGTGCTTCGTTTGTCTTTTTCTCGAACTTATTGCGCATATCATCATCTTTTAGTTTCTCTGGGTCAAGATACCTTCTTCCGCTTCTTTTTTTCAAAATCTTAAATTTAAGATTGGCTTTCATAACGACTATGTTGTGATCACTATCTATATCTGCTCCTGGATAACTTCTACAATCCCTAACTTGATTTCTAAATCTTTGCCTAACGAGAATGTTTCGTGGAATTTACTTTATTTGCCCTTTTATGCGATTAACTTCAAGTCTACGGATTTCCACCCATTTGCGACTTCTTTCACTGGGGGTACCGGGGAATTTAAAACCCGGAAATTGGTATCTCAAGAATTGGCAGCTCGAGGACTGAACGTCAGAAGGAATATAGATTTTTCTTCAATATCATATTTGCGACTTAAATAAACTCTATATAACCATTTAGTATATGCATGGAACTGTTTGCAATAGCTTTAAATTTGGAGTTGATATCACAGCAAAACGAATAAAAGTCTGAAAGAATTAGTAAAGTTATGATATCATTATTAGTACAAAAAAATTGGATCCGACGTGCACAAACAGTGGAGGCTTGAGGTGAAATCGCCCACCGAATTTTCATCCTTTCAATTTTTATCTAATTAAGTATAAACATATGTCACGAGCCGCCACTGATACTGGGATAAGCAATGACTCGTAAAACAGAATATAAAATTGTTTTCGTGCACGATAATGGTTATCATATCAGCAGCATGCATTGCGCAATTTGAATTTTGCCTCAGAATGACGGAAATGTAAATAATATGCCGTAAAAGGGTATCAAGAGCAACACTTTGATATTTGAGACCGACAGTCTGTCGACACCCCATTCGACCTAATGTCCGGGTGAATGTTGTTTTTGATCGGAGCTGAGTTTATACAGTACGTCAAAGATAATGGGACTACATTAATATGTACTGGTTACATTACTTGACCGGCATGATTTTTAACATGTAGATCTCAACGGTATCGTACAGTAAATTGTTATAGTAAAAGTAACATCACGTGAGAACCTAAAACTCAATTCTTAGCTCTCTGGAATTTGCTATTACTCTTTTAGGATTACAGAAAACCAATAAAATGATTTCGTTTCGTACGTGCTTATATTTCAAGCCAATTCTGTTTTTACCCGTTTCAAAGTTGATGGGCATAACAATGAATAAAGTGTACATTTGGGTATATTTCTTTAATTTTTGTTTGTACTCCTCCCAGCTTACCGCTCATGACTGATGCACCATCGTAACTGTGAGCAATCAATTTATGGGGTGCTTCATTAATTTTCAATAATTGGAGTTCTTCCATTATTGCATCGATTAAATGTTGTGCTTTGGTAGCTGGAGGTTTGGCAAATTTCCAAAATCTTTCATGCACAATACCTACCATCATACATATCGAAAGATTCCTTTAAATACTGTATTTTTTCAAGGTGCTCTTTAAATATTGAGTCTAGTTCAGAGACAAAATCTATAAGGCCCCGAAACATCCCAGGATTATTGGACATATCACTTTCGTCATGACCGCGCAATGCAATTTCAAAGATTCCGCAAAATTTTACACAATCAATTATTTTGTTTAAAATATACCTATTTTTTAGAAACCGATTCATTAAAGTCGTGCACTGATTTGTGATACGCACTATCAAGTTGCTGTCTTATGTCTACACCCTACACGTCCTAAAATGGCGTAACTCATTGAACAATTTATATGAGTAGCGGAAAAAGCATGCTTTTTAATTTTGCCTTTTAAATGTTTAATATCGGTTACTCCATTTTTAGCCCAAATAGCATCATTTGAAAATAATAAGCAAGGATAGCAAAAAAACGCAGGTGCACAAATTGTACATTCTTTAAAATATCTTTGGACATCTTTACCTTCATAATTTAATGTTCCAGCTGACTTTAAGGCAAATATCTCCTCAACAACACCTATCTTGTTTTGCTAAAAGCAAAATTTCACAACAATCACGCAACTATAAACACTTCCGCCCGCTGTCTGAGAAGAACTGAGAACTGAATCCTGAAGAACTGATTAACTCGATTCTGCGCAGTTGTCATCGGGGCATTGACCGTATTAGAGGAGTAAAAGTGACTCACTTTCATTCAAGAATGCGCCATCTGCTGTCACTGTTCTTTACATGCATTTCTCCATAAGCCATAAGAGCTGTGCAGGGTCAATTTGAATTACGACCCGAGTTTCTAGCGAGCGCGGCTTGACGCTTGACTATTTCTAGTATCGCTGCGAATGCATACTGCTAAGGATTTTAAATTTGAGACTGTTAGACAAAAAATATTTTTATTAAAATCATGGTTTTGATTCCAATATTTTAGGAGGGTCATCGACCAATTGACCTTAAGGAGAAGCCGCCGCTGGTTTCATACGTGAAGAAGTTCGATTTTAGTCGTGAGCCTCGTGATTGATCGTGAGTGAGCATTCGTGATCATGCACGGGCACGCACGTGAGTGTCGTGAACGTGAAATAGCAGAAAAAAATCGTGAGAAAATGGACGCGTGCGCAATCGCGACTAAAAATTACTCACGCGTGATCGTGCGTGATTATAAACGCGAAAATCCTGTATATTCGAAATTTTATGCTTCATAAAATTTTCGACATATCACTGAGACATGTTCTGGGAGGTGTCAATAGTCCAGGTTTTTTAAAACCTCTTGTTGCTGTTATTCTGTCGGTGCCGTGAGCGCGCTTATGCGTTGGTTGTTTCATCTTTTAATCTTCCCACGACACGAGATTATGGAGGATTTATTTATAGTCCCGCTTTAATTTGTTTGAGGCACATTTTTCAGCCTCTTGTAACATCTTAATATTATCACTTTCTTTCAGAAAGTGAAACTTTTCCATTGAAATTTCTTCGAAGAATATGTGGGAAAGGAGTTTTTTCCCTCGTTCCACTCTCCGGAAATAATTGCCTCCTTCCTCATTTGATTATTAAAATCTGTGAGAGCACGAATGATGAAGACGTGACTGTAAAAAATAACAGCCGACTCCGTGACATAATGTATGTCGCGCACGATCGTAAAAATTCGTTCGCATGCTTTGACTATCCCGTGCTACACCCGGGGGTAGTGGTAGTGGATCAATATGACAGGAGAATCGGAGGGCGTTGGGAAAATCGGCGCAAACTGACAGAGTTTCGCCCGACGCGAAATTGTGCACAACTCGAATCCGATCACCGTGTGCGGCGCATAAGATGAATTAACCTATAATGTCACATTTGCACAGATTCTTTTGTCCAAAACGTGCGGTAATCCCGATGGGGTCGAGGGACGAGGAGCGTTCATGAGAAGAGGTCTGGTGTTACAGGAACCTGGACAGCGATGTGTCTTTCCACAAAGGGTATTTAATTATTTTAAGGTGTGTTCTGCGCATGTTAATTTTTAGACTGTATTTTTTGGGAAATGTAAATATGCACGTTTTGAAATTGTATTGGCACAAAGGACGTAGCCAACTCCAGAAAGCAATATTTAACGTTTCTACATACTGCAACAAAGACGACCTTTATAATGACCAGCTGTAGAGGCCACCACAGGAAAATTACAGCTACAAAAATATTCATTTATGATTCATACACAATTCAATAGGTAATTACCGCCCAAAATGGTAAGACCCTCAATGCTATCGTTTGAGCTATTTATGTAATTAAATTAAAATTACAAATTAAAACCCTAATTCTTCATAGTAGGCATTGCCAGGTCAGTAGTGCGATTAAAGGGCCACGAAACCGAGTTGACGTTTTTTAAGTATGTCGTTAAAATAGGCAGTGGAATTTAGATTCTTGAAGAAATCAGTCTTTTGTCGTGATGACCTCCTGCAGCAATTTGATTCTTCTTCCGTTTATCTATCATCCAGCAGTACCTTCCATCAAACAGCTTACCGGGTGATTGTGGTTTGTATAGACCTTGATCTTCTTATGGTAAGCAAAGTTGATGTGTCTACTTTCCAGTTCTTCTGTTTCTTGACATTTTACGTTTAACCATTTAAGTTTGAATGTTAAAAATCTTCAAGTGTGATTTCCCTGGCTATCCGCTCCCATTGGCCTCTATACTCTTCATTCAAAATATCGATCACTATTGATATATCTCACCACCTTCCGCGATGCAGTGTCATAGTTTCGACATTTACATACAACGGTCTTACTTTCCCAATGCTGTCTCCGGGAAACGAATTAGAATTAGTGTTGCTTCAATTCAGAACCAACGCATTCTTATATCTACTACAATGTTTCGAAGCTCAAGATCGCCGCAACTGAATCTCGCTCTAATATCATTTCGTCGAGAAGATTTTAAAATGATGACTGCAGTTATAACGCACGGAAAAATAGTAGTCTCTAGCCTGATTAATATGATAACTGGCAGCGCTTTCGTCGAAAAATGACATCGGGATTTTTACGGCACGCTACGTAAAATGACAAATTTCAACCCTTTTTCTATGAAATACTGCCCGTCTGAAAGGACATAACTTAAAGTGAAGTAAGCAGGGAGCAATTTAATTTGACATCCTTGCTTGACTCACCTTCTAATTTTATTTATGGTCGAAAAACGTTACATGTGTCAGCGATCTTAAAAAACACGTCCCGCTGTTAATCGCTCTCTAATCTAAAGGGGTAATTTAATGTAATTTAATTTTCTATTGATCGAGAATACGGAGGTAAGCACTAAGCACATTTTGGTATCATTTAGTGAACGAATTTCCGCTTCTATAGTATTCAGCACTTGAAAAGCTGACAACTGATTACACCAGCAGTCGAACCAAATGCATTACTATTATCCGTATCCCTCTACATCGCACAATTTCCTGAATTAATTAGAAGCAATCGATGTCAGATTTCCTTGTTAAGTGCATATCTCAGTCGTAGTTTGATGAGTAATACTACGTTTAAGTTAGTTCTCAGAGTATCACCAGAAGACTCCTTGTCACATTATTAAACTTATAAAATTGTAGTTTGTTCAGCTATGTCACTTTACGTGCTACCGGATGAGTTAAAATCGTTGTTTAACTATCAACAGATGTGTTTAAAAGACAAACGAGCCTCCGGAATAGTTTAGGAAAGGGATAACCCATCACCTACTAACTAATAATATGTCTCGTAAAGTAGAATTTTATGATTTGGTACCAAAGGTGATACCCTGAAACCGTATACGTTGCATGAACAGCCTCAAATGGTAAAGTAACGCTTCATTAGAAAATACATGGAAATTTTGAGCTCGTAGCGGCATAGCTTATCTACTGTTTTGCAAAACTTTTTATATAGAGAGGAGGGCGTTGTGCAAAATGCTGTAACGGTTATACTTGTTTTGTTCGCTCTAATTTTTTGATTGTGGTTTCGGTATTTTTGTAAAAATATTTTAGTAAAACTCATGGAATGACATACGCCGTTCTCGCTGTTGAATTCATGGAACTAAATTGTTTACTATTTCCTTTTTACAGGCAATTTTGTTCGTTTTTCAAACATCTGCTTTTGTAGATAGTAGTTCTAGTTTTATGTGAACAATAACGAAATTAATACTTTCGAACGAATATTTTATTTTCTACGAAAAGAAAAACCAGTCTCTTTCAAATACATTTAAAAACTAGAAATGCCGAGACTAAAACGTGAATTTAACTGGCGAATTTATGAAACAATAAAAAATTGTAACTTTTAATTGCTGGAGGACGTCTCTACTGCCAAAACTTTTTAATTAATTTTGAACGCATACACGTTTACAAATTCAAGTGCTCTATAGTAGTTTCTCGTATTTCTGATAAAGTACCTGTGCATCTTTTTTCTTTATCATATCTGCATAATCACTGAATATTTTTATAATGTTATTTTCAGCAGGTTTTAAAATGATTTAAGTTCACGTACAAAAACTTAGTGCCGGCAACTTCTGTCAGTTCATAACAAAAGCTCACAGTTTGATGCCATTATGTTTCAATTTATAAATTAAAAACAATGGATACGTTAATAATTGATGAACATTCGAACCTACCAATGCTTCAGTAACAATGGCTTGGGGCGCAACTTTTACAAACTGAAATGTGTTATTTTTCCTAACAATGATAGCGCTTGACAATAAATAAAACGTGGCAATAATGGGTTCTGTAAACAGCCACTTTTGAATGATTGTTGATTAAAACGCTTGTTATACTTATATGACAAACGAACGTACTTGTGCTGCTCCACTCAATTTTGAAATACTTTCTAAAGTAACCTGTATAAATCTTCCACTTACACCCTGTACACATTGTTATTCAAATATTTAAATAGTTGTTGATTGTTTAATTACATTTCAATTATTGCTGTTTATGTGCTCCATTTTGTTGAAATTTTTGCTGAAATTAAAATCCAATTATTTGCGGTTTTAACCCCCCCGGCGAGATCAAACTGCTTCTGTTTTGAATTTGTTGTAGTTAAATTATGTCTGTGGCGTTGGCCTATTACCCATTCGTTAAACAATTTCACGTACTGGTTTACCAGTTGAAATGAATAAATAGGTACTTCATTAACAAACACTATAGTTTTAATAAATAAGAAAATGATACGAATGGAACTTATACAGGGTGAGTCAATAGTGCAGGATGTCCAAATTATGAAATTTAAAAATTGCTCTACATCTGTCAATACCCGCAAAAAAATGCCCGCAACTTAAAAATTTTAAGTTTAGACAAAAATTACTTTATACAACCTGATGGTCAAATCGATCAGGGAATTCGAAAATGAAGCGAAATACAGGATGTTCCATTTAAAAAACTGAAGTTAGGTGCTGTGCAGAAGAAATGGGACAGTCTGTATAAGTGAAAATAATTTTATATGACAGAGAATCACAAATTAAAGGGGGTCTCTTATATAACATGTTTCTCTAAAATGTACAATAGAGGTGCTATGAAAGAATCCCACACTATTGACTTACTCTGTATATGCAAGAATCCTATTAACTCAGTAACTAAAGTTAAAGTTTGTAGGGTAAAATTATTCTAGGAGGTAATAGAGGCAAATAAGTTCTAAATAACACGTAGATACTGAAAATTGGAAAAGTTTTACAAGAATCGTAATGAACTAACAAAAAACGCAAACTAACCTAGACCGATTTTTTTTTTGCTACGGAACGTCGCGTCGCGCAGCCCCGGGAGTAAACTTTCTGTAAGTTCTAAATTCAATGTTGTTTCGTGGTTTCCGACCATGTTTGCGTGATCAACAAACCAATATACCTATTTGTATTGGACGCGGATCGATTCCAAGAGGTCTTCTGTACCGTAGAAAACTTGGCTAAAACGAGAGCGGGTTTCCAATAAAAGAAAACCATAAAAAGGTGGTGGGAAATTCATCAAATTTTATGGTACGTTACAGCCGCCGACGGTGCGGGCGTAATTTCGCCATCAACTGCACGATGGAAGGATAAAAATGCTGAAATTCAATAAAGAATTTATGGCTGTGTCTTTATAATTGCTTGGGGGGGAGGCGAGGAGGGAAGGCAAGGACAAGGTATGATCACACCATCTTCGAGTCAAAATCGTGGGTAGCTACACCAGCCATTTGTATTAATCGCAGTGGAGGACCGAAAAAACTGGAACAAACGTTAAATACATTGCTCGCTCGTGGTACATCCCAAAATTTTCCTTAAATAACAGAAAATGACATTTCTTAAAAATTCTTCTGTCATAATTGTTTCGTTGCTAGACAACGTTAGTCGCGCTTCGTATTATAAAGGCGGCCTTACACCAAGGCAACAACTGGGGACATGTACCATGTTGCCAAGTGTTGCCATTGTCGCATGCGACCAAGGTACAAAAATTGCTTGTTGCGACCTGTTGATCCATAACAAATGGAAAATAGTCGACTTTATTCGTGCGACTTCAAATTTTTGATGATGTGTATATTGTGATTGTAATTGCCATAAATAATTTACCTCCATTTCCCTTCTCCAGTGTAAGAAAGATTCATACATACGCTCTCAGGTATAATTTCCTTGGTTTTTTGGGCAATGAATCTAATGAGGCAAGTTCTGCAGCTTCTTTTATTGCTGGTGCTGTTAAAGAAACCTCGTTTTCACTCTCACTACTCATTATATCTTCTTTTTTAGAATGTGCATTTCAAATTAAAAGCAAACCATGCTGATTTGACGTTTCAATTTGAACTGACACATCGCGATCGCGGCCTACTAAATAAATGTAAAAAAGGGTCAAAGCGATGTTCCTATTGGTGTAGTGAATAATATTCATTAATCACTGCAGTGATTAATGTATCTAATTATGATTGAAGAAACACAAGTATAAAGAGTATATTATAAGATAGTCGTGGACAAACAAATTTGCTCCATGTTTACTTAACTTGGTATTGTTGGATCGATTGGCAGAGTTCAAAATTTGTTGATCTGGATGTCATATTTAATTTGCATTTGCCTCTTAATCCTCTGGAGAGGCAGACGTGTACGGATGAATATTATTCCAAAACGTTTACAGTAAAACGACCAGTAGTGGTCGCTTTGGTGTGGTCACGGTCGCGTTATAAGTACGGTGGTCGCTTTACAGGAGTGAAATTAAGGGTAAAGTATAGGAAAGTGTGCTGGTTTCCAATTTGGTCTCTTGCTCAAGTGGTCGTTTTATAGAGGTGGTCGCTTCTAAGATTTTCAAAAATAGGTTGTATACGGGGTTGTATGTGTATAATGTTGTTAGTAGTAACGAATAAACGTTTGGAACTGGCCTCCTAGATATCCAAAACTCCTGCTTATAGGCTTATACATTATTTAGTATGCGTCGTAACCAACACGTACATCTTATATTGATGGTTGAATATGGCAGCTCTAGGAATTTATTTAAAAATTAATATTATTTCTACTTGGACTGTATTAGTCTAATAAGTTTGTTTCTGTGCAGTTTGGACAGTGAAGAAGTCATCAGCCTAGGGATACATTAAGAAGTTCGAGATGGTTGCAAAGCAAACAATTAATTATGAAAAGTTAGTTTGAATAATGTGGTTCTCTAAATATTTGACTTGAGAAATACATCAACATTGCACTTTAAAGTTAGCTATTATATCAGACTTCCCTTCTAGCATCGTTACCGATATTTAAAATTAAAAACTTTCTGATGACAGATTTCCCCCATAAATAACTAATTTTTCTTTAAAACTTGTTTAAGACTTGCCGTTATACGAAGACATTGAGGGCTTTAAAGTTTAAGCTTCCCGCGAGATTGTTAATTGTAGTCTTCTCTATTATGGGAAAATTACTTTGGAAATTTCCTGTTTGATGTTTTTTCCTTTCCTGCCATGAAAATGGATTATTGAACGATATCTTTCGCTGACAGCAGGCTTTGTTGCTGACTACATGTGAGCAATTTTTTAACTGCACGTAATTACATTGAATTGATTTTGATTCGTTTGTAGGTCAGATACAATGGGACAATAGTTGAATTAATAACAGAGGATTGTGTACAATGTTACAAGTTAATTTTTACAATCCTTAAATCCTGCTCAAGATTTTTTATTTTTAATGCATTTGTTAAGCCCTATGTTAAGTTCCAGTTAAGCAAGCAATGCATGTTTAATAAAAATTGCTGAATTCTCAGTTCTAAAATTATATAAATATTTTTGATACAAAAATTAAAAAAAAATAATTAATTGCATTCATTTATATATAGTTTTTGGCCAACTGTATCTACATATTCTTCATATGGACTTTGGTCATTCTGTACTTTCTTAACTCGCTAATCACACATAACACTTCGATAACCTTTGCTATAAATTCTGCCCACTAGCCTCTTCAGTTTATTTCTAATTTAGATTTGCCGGTGGTCAGTATGTGTGGTAGAGCTATACCATTTTATTGGGTTATGAAATTAATGCCCATTCGTTTTGTTATGTATGGTACTTACAACTGGTGTTTATTTTCAGAGAAGCCGGCGATGAGGGTGCGTTAGCTAGGAGTATGGGACCGCCGGGATGGGCATGCGCACAGACCCAAGGGGCAAGTCTCGTCCGCTGACCACCACCACGGTACCGTTGCTCACTGCCTGTACAGCTGCCGCCTTCTCTTTAATCTTTTTACACACAGGTAATGGAACATTTGCATGTTTATACCCAATTCACTCATATCGAAAATCTCGAGTTTGGTTAAGCCATTAAGGGAGTTTATTACTTTGTCGCTTTTAACAATATTAGAAATTTCCACTTACTCAGCACGTTTCCACTCCAATAATATATTCCAAACTATCGTGCCTAACTTGCCGAAAGCAGTTACAAGGCACCATTGATGCAGATGTTCTCTTAAAAAGAAATTGTAATTATTTGTTGCACTCGACAATTCTCAACACCCTGTAGATTACAATGTTATGATACGCCCCTTTCGTTACATCCTGTAACAATATTTTGGACCCAGCAAATAGATTTCCTAATCGGGCGTTGAAATGTCGAACAATTAGTAGATCAAAAGAACTTACCTAAGTGAAGTTTGTTTGATCAGTGTCAAATAATTAATAGATCAAAAGAACTTACCTAAGTGAAGTTTAATCTTAATAATGCTACCTTATTAGATGAAGAGATTACATTTGCCGATTTTCGGTTGTCTGTAAACTGAAATTGACAGTACTTTCTTTATGATCCTGTCACGAGTGTCGGTGTTATTACCATAATCATTGACAAAATAATTAGCCTCGCCCGTGAATTTGCATATGAGGGGCGGTGCTTACGTCGGTGGCTTCATATCAGAATTAATCAACCAACAGGAAAATTTGCATCCAACTCGTGGACAATATCAAATTTCCATCGCTGTATCAGTCAATTAAATATTCTGGCCGTTGGTTACGTCTAATTTCATCAAAACTTCATGTCCAAATATATCGAACATGATTTGATAACTACTGCAGTTAATGCATTTATTTGGAATTATTCTACCGGGCGTATGTTTACACAAAATATTGGAACGAGAATGGGACGTGGGATATGCATCTGCTTGCATAATATTCATGTTCGCGTTACCAAATTTTGCGCCAGTCTTCAAAATACACATTTGAAATATTGCTGTAAATTCCTAATATAAAGAATAGAACTGACTTGTTTGTCCGATATAGTGGAACCTAAATTAGGCACAGTCCAACAGATTTAAGTTGGCGAAGGGTGGGGTTGCGCATTAGCATACTTTACAGATATAAGAAAATGTCTTAGTTTATCAGTATGTTAGGCAGTTTGGTAAATATAAGATTCCACATAGAAATTTAAAATATAGAACATCTTCAGAAGAAGGCAATGTAAGTCACACTTCAACATAATCAAAAGGTGGCGCGTAATACGATATTATTTCGCAAACAAGTTACGCGACGCGGAACCAAGAATCACTTTTAAATTAATATATCTCGTATTCATTTTCCGGGGGGGGCTTGAAATTTAATGCGCCACCCTGTGTTTGCTTAATCTGCAATGAGCTGGCTGGAGCGTAATTACAAAAGTTTGCCCGGCCGAGGCTCGGGGGCGAAGTTTTAGGCAATAATACCCTGCTTACAGCTCAATCTTCGTTGTTTATAGGAGAACGAAATTATATAAGTTCGGCTGCCGTTGTCAGGTCGTGAGGGTTCGCCTGAAATACTCCTAAATAAAGGTATTAATTACCGAAAAGCAACACCCAGGATTATTGCCAATATTTATGGAGTGGACGCTAGAAATTCAATATTTCAGCTTCTTTTTGTTGCAGCCCTGTGTTTTCAAGATGGACTGCATATCACAGCGATCTTGGGACAGTCGGTGGTATTTAACTGCCATGTGGAATTCCCGGAAGGTCACTCCGTGCCGTATGTGTTGCAATGGGAGAAGAAGGTAGGCGACACGGTAGGATTTCAACCTTCTTCTATCTTATTGGGGTGGTGGCTGTCGAAGTAGAACCTAAAAACACGGTTTGGTCCTGATCTAACACTGATGATCCAGGAGTTAATTTATTCTATAAACCATTTTCATCTTTACTTGCTATCAACTGTATTTAAATATACTTATACTAAAGTAATTCATAACTTGTACAAGGTGTTCAAATCGATGGTTCTAAGGAGCTATTTGAAAAGACGCATTTGCAAAGGAATTCACTAGACGCGCGAAGCTTCGCACCAGGAGATGCACCAGTTACTCTTAACTGAAACATAAATTGAGATGCTCACGAAGCCGGCGAATTCTGAACACCCAAGTACAATCAGTTTGATTTATTGGAAGTAAATGTACTTGAGTACTGCTATTTTTATGTACCCGCGTTTAAACCGACCTAGTTCGTATTTTAAGGATTAATTCCGTAGCAATAAAAATGAAAATGGGCATCTGCAAACATCAAATCAAAAATAACGCCAGCAGAGACTTTCAAGTATTTAGTATTGCAAGCCGATTTGTAGGTATAGAAAGTTTATTTTTGGTTCGATGTATGTACAAACTTCTAAATTAGGTATCTGGAATTTTGCCTTGCGTTGCGTTACCGAGTTGCATCGTGATACAGTTTTATTTCTTGTGATTGACCGCAGTGTTTACACACAATTCCCCTTTTGCGACCTGGGAATTTGCGGAAAAGAAAGCAGAGGATAATAAACGCGACGTACACGATAGTTTTTCATTTCTATGCATGTTTACTTCGGTAACGTCATGCGTGAATAACGTCGAACTCAGGCTTTCCCTTTCGTATTTTTCTCACACACGCTGGAAATGTGCCGACTGTTTTCACACACTGACAAATATTTTTATTTCCTTCTCCGTATTTACTTCGAGCTTTCGCATTATTCTGTGAATGTAAGCATGCTATCAGATTACTTTGTAAAGGTGCAAGAAGACCTATAAAATCAATCCCATAGTACGTTGACACGGAAAAGCACTAGAAAGGCCTCTTGTGCTTTAAAGGGATAAACGATACTATAATGAAAAATCACAAAATTCATTTTATCGAGTCCTTATAGGGGAGAATGGGGTATAATGAATAGTCCCTCTAAGAAAAAAGACCTCATAGTGGAATTCTAATTGTATAACAGTTTGACAGTCTGGTGGCAATGGACGCAATGCATACCCAGCAAAAGCATCATCTTGCCCCAGAGGTGAAAATAAAATGATCCCTCAAAGTTGTCAATTCTCTTCATCGTTGTTCGTCGCTAACACAGCTGCTCATTCATCTTAGCGCCTTGGATCCAACTTTCTCCGCTAACTTAGCGTTTGCAGGGATCATTTTACCTAAAGGGATCCATTATGCACTACTCTCCCACATGTGTTGCAGATTTATTTGCCGATTAACACGCAGATGCATGCTGCATGAACAACGCTGTAGCTGAACTTCAGTCATTGAAAATATGTCTCTTTATGTTATATTCTCACAAAAATTATCGCATCACCTACAATTCTTGAAAAGCAACAGTTCAAACATGTTACCTACGGAGATTTTAAAGCATTTAACAATGATAAGTTTATTCTTCTTTCTCCAAACAGTTGGATTCATTACAAAGATCAGAGAAATTGTGACCTGTGCAGTTAAAGGAGAGAAAAAGGCATACATCGAGCATGTTCCTCGTCGGGGAAATTTTAAATCTGCCCGATCTACTTTGCGCTCATCATCATAACCAGCCCTCAAATATTCCATCCCCACGTTTTGATTGGCTGCCGTCCTCATCCATTGCACACTTTCCTGGTGCTAGAGGTCGTCCATAAAAATCTAGTTCTGGGTCTACCCACATGTTCCTTTGCCAGGTGACCTGTCCATTGCCATTTTAGTCTTGCTACATGGTCCTTGTTCGATCTCTGATCCATTCAGTCGTTATCCTGCTTGCAGCCTTACACCCAGCATCACTCTCTCCATCTTCCTCTGTGCTCTTGACCGATGTTTCCGTCGGAGCCCAAGTCACCGACGACGCATACGTCATTAGATATACCTACTTTCTAATAATTCCATGAACCTCTAGTTTCCTGATAATTTAAGAGATGTCAGTCTTATTATTTCGTAATATGTTGATTCGGATCAACAGGATGTTCACAAAGACTCGCTCTTGAAATATAGCACGCTCCCAACATTCAATAATAATTCTTTTTCATTCAATTTCGTTATCTCCCAAGAAAGAATATTACCAGAATAACTCAAGATATTAGTGATGTGATAATTTTCGTGGGGACTGTAATTTGAAAATAAATCGAGAATCCCGTTAGAGTTAAAAACACGTAGATGCATGTGATGTTCTCTATCTATTCTGCTTGCACCTGAGGATTTAACTCTCACATTTTCCGCCAAGGTGTCGCGTTTCAGGCACAAGATCGCTCTGTACGGAAAGTAGCAGTAAATCACATTTTATAGTCTATACTCACATCCTTTGGCGGAACGATAATGTAGAGTTAACAACTGTCTAAATGAGCAGGTACCTTACATGAGTTATATTTTTAAGGGGCAGGCAATTCCGATATTCATTTGGTACGATAGCTACCCGACACACAGCGCGGAAGGATATGAAGGAAGGGTTTCCCGTGTTTCACCCGACTCCCCCTACGGAGCAGCTTCCCTCAACCTAACGAACATCCAGGAATCAGACCAGGGCTGGTAAGGCTGTTCATTATAAATAAGCTGCTGCGACAAGGGCGTAAGGTTTTCGAAGACGTGAACCGTGATTTGAGTGCACATCAAATATTCCAGTGGACGTATTTAAAGCATCTTGCTAATATTTAGATTCGTTGAGAGGAAAAGTTATAGAATAGTTCTTCCTAACTAAATTGAGAGTAATAGAAGTTAATTGAATGATCCTTGAGTATCTCCACTCGTCAAAAGGAAATACATTTCTATATACTCGTTATTAAAGTACTATGTATTTTTAGGAGAGTTCCTGACCAGAACTCGCAACTGTGACGCACGTTTAATCATTTTCTCGCATGCCACCATTTTCGTGTTGTCGCGTTTCCGCAGTAAATTAAAATTCGACTGGCCATGATCAGAGTTGGATATTTCAGGTATGAGTGCAAAGTGGTTTTCCTCAATCGTTCCCCCAATCAGCACAAGAACGGCACGTGGTTCCATCTAGACGTTCATGCACCACCAAGGTTCATTATGACACCGGATGACATAATCTATGTCAATCTGGGAGACGCTATAATTCTGAACTGCCAAGCGGAAGGAACTCCAACGCCGGAGCTTTTATGGTACAAAGATGCAAATCCTGTCGAACCGTCTCCGACTGTAGGCGAGTATTTTTATTCCCAGGTACGAGGATAGATTGACAAGTTTTCGGAATGACAAGGAAAACAAAATAATTCTGATTCAAATTGATCTAACGTTTCCCCAACTTCTCGATGCCCCCCCACCCCCCCGGAAGTGATTCCCGAAATACCCGACTACCTCTTCCGCCTCTTCATTCGATCGAATCGTCTCTTGAAATCCACTGGATTCTTATTAAACAGTGCCGAACTATCGGCTGAACTTCGAACTCGAACACGTTTTTGCTCCGATTGAGCAAATGTGGCACCCATCTTGTAGAAAGCTTTTTTAGACCAAATTCATTAGGTATGCAAAATATGAACTTCTCGCTTAAAGGAGATGCTCACGGCTTCCTCACCTTCGCGCGCTTTTAGTAAGCGATCTGTCAAAGCCATCTCATGGATTTTATCAACAATCTAAGATGGGATAGCCGTTTTTGAACATCTTGGACGTGGTTCGTCACAATTCCGAAATCCAGAAACTCGCTGTGGAAAATGGAAGGTGATGAATCTCAAAGAAGAGCATCCAACCTGGATTTGATTTTCGTCGCGATTTTTCCCTCCAGATGAAAAAGCTGATGACCATCCGAATTCCGTTTCTATCCATAATGGAAAACGCACAAAGTTGTTCGATTTGAAGTTTGAACGCTTATCAATTCTTATTATGACAACACCATAACAATGTAGTAGCGATTCCGGAAACTTGTCGATCTATCCTCATATACCTAACTATCAAATTTCACCCCTTTCAAATTGGTTTGTTAAAGGAGGTAAAAAGTATCACTAAAACAAAAATGTTTTTAAGAGCTCTTCACTATTTGCAGGCATTTTCAACGAAGGCACGGAACTGCGAATATCAAACATAAGAAATGAAGACATAGGAGACTACACGTGCATAGCCCGCAATGGAGAAGGTCAGATCTCCCATACAGCCAGAGTCATAATAGCAGGCGGTGCAGTTATCATGGTGCCCCCTACGAACCAGACCAAACTGGAGGGCGAAAAAGTGCAATTCAACTGCGAGGCTAAAGCACTGCCTGGAAACGTCACCGTCAAGTGGTTTCGAGAGGGCGCCCCCGTTAAGGAGGTGGCCGCTCTTGAAACAAGGGTGTCTATCCGCAGGGACGGTTCTCTAGTTATAAACCCCGTCAGCTCCGACGACTCAGGCCAGTACCTCTGCGAAGTGAGTAATGGCATCGGGGAGCCGCAATCCGCATCGGCTTATCTCAACGTTGAATGTAAGTCGTCGGCTCGACGGACCAATTTACATACTCTTGTATTGCATATTTTGTTTACTATATTGAGTAAGTTATGTATGACGTCAGATGACCGAATACCGCAGTGCACACTGTTTTGCTTTATCCGTAGCAAGTTTTATAATATTATCTACATTGGCAAATAAACCCATCTTCCTTAAATAAGCGCAAATGTACGTCCACGAATATAAATAGAGTACACGCTATATCTATTGTTTGTCGATCCGCTGAGCTGGCTTATGCAAATTGCTGCTGCTAAACGCATTAATGTGCTTGCCTGCTGGAAGCGTTCTTGATCGATTGCTTTATATACCCACTCTTTACTCTAGCTGCATAAAATGCAGTCACAAGCATATCGACGGACGGAAACTTACCAATAATCCTTTAATACTTCAGAGCGGACATGTCTACCGCATTTATCCCAAAAAGCTCACGGATTTAACTTTGTTCCGTGATACAGCATAGGTTGCTTCTAAGGCAGACGTAGGTGGATATGTGCCTTTTCTGTTTTATCAGTCAGCGTGTATTAAAAATATAAGTGTAGAGTAAATATCGATTTCCAAGTTAACATTTATATTTCAATTCCAGATCCCGCAAAAGTTCACTTCACGCCCACTGTACAGTACATCCCCTTCCGTTTAGCTGGCGTAGTCCAATGTTATATAAAATCGAATCCGCCTCTTCAGTACGTTACGTGGACCAAAGACAAGCGCCTGTTAGAACCCTATCAAACCAAGGACACCGTCGTTATGAACAACGGCTCCCTATTATTCACCAGGGTCAATGAAAATCACCAGGGCAGATACACCTGCACGCCCTACAATGCTCAGGGAACACAGGGTTCATCGGCTCCGATGGAGGTTTTGGTAAGGAAACCTCCAACATTTACCATCGAGCCGGATCCGATGTATCAAAGAAAAGTTGGCGAGACTGTTGAGATGCATTGCGAGGCTCAAGAGGCTGAAGGTACTCAGAAACCTACCATTCAGTGGCAGAGGAGAGATGGATCGCCGCTACCGAAGAATAGGGTCAGGATTATTGGGGGAAATATCACCATCGAGAGTTTGAGAAGGTTAGTTAACATCCTGAAACGTTATGGTCTTGAAATTGCATGAGCAAAACTTTCCAGGATGGATTTCGGGTTTTACCAGTGCGTGGCGTCCAACGAAGTAGCTACAATAGTGGCATCGACGCAATTAGTAGTCGAGGGGACCCAGCCCCACGCTCCTCACAATCTGACAGGGACCGCGACCGAATTCGCCGTGACGCTCAGTTGGCAGCCGGGATACAGCGGAGGACCGGATTACAAGCAGGACTACACGATTTATTACCGGGAAGCAGGCACCTCCGAGTGGTCCACGATACCGGTAACGCCATCTGGCAGTACTCAAGTCACAATCAATCGGTTAGCGCCAGCCACAACGTATGAATTCCAAGTGAGCAGCAAAAACGCTCTGGGCGATGGCTTGACCAGTAAAGTTATTACTGTGCGTACTTTAGGTAAGCTAAATGTAATATTTATGCCGAGGGTTCAACCACCGTTGCAGCGGGTGTATGCTTATCAGAAAGCAGGATTCAGGCGCACCCTTAACTTCCTCGCATAATCCAGGAAACGGCGCGATAACTTCTTCAGTCTGTTTGCACTAAATTGACTCCACAAATTCGACTAAACTCACTGGAATTGGCAGCATTCCTAGACCACGACTTAGTGTGACTGTCATATTCTCATAAACGTTCATTAACATAATTAATATAAAAACCGGAAACTCCTAATCCACTACTGGTGGTCGATCCTTCGGAAAATTCTTTCATTTCTAACACTCATGTTAATACAGACGTGGGACTGCCGCCTAAAGACCATCATATTACACCAATCCCCAGTAACCCAGAACAATCGGGTAAGATACAAAAGTGTTAATTTGCATCATGCCAGCGTAACTTTATGAAATATTGTGTGAAATTTGCGTGCAATCCTTATCGATTCCCCGTAGCAGGTTGTTTTTTCGTGCTGCTCGTATTTAGGTCATGGTTTTGCATGATTTAAACATTTTCCGTTTGTTTTATTATTTGGAGATCGTTTAAGGCCGGCATGTATCGATAGAGCGACGCGGAAGCTTATAAAAACATGAAGTAGAACTCAATGGGGGTCTATTTTTAGTATTATAAAAATTGGAATAGGCATCACTTTTATTTTGCCAAGGGCGATATAAAAATATTCTCCAAATTGATTTCTTCATATTTTATTCAGTACGAGGGCAAGCACGAGAACAAATTTAAAATTTGACAGGTTAATTTTCCACTTTACCTTAATTTTGAAACCATAAATGTTATGGCGCGAGAAATTGCAGTTAATGAATTACATATATTCGAGTGCGTTCTCATTGGTGTGACGTCACGCATAAGTGTCATGGCTTCCGTCAACATGGTGGCTATTTATTTACGTATTTAGTTGTTCCATCCCTTGAGTTTTCTTTTTCTGCGATGGATTAAAAGTGTTACAAGTGCTTTGGCTGTTATATTTCCAGTGTAATTGATTTGATTAACTGGTAATTATGATGGAAGAAGGATATTTTAAAGCTCAGATAATCTACCGAAAATCGTTTGCAATACCACGTACCAAGTGCTTGGGAATACGAGTGTACGTTCGACACAAATAGAATGAATCCACAATCTTGTGTCTACCCATACTGAAATACTCTCGAATAACAGTAAGTTATTTGTAGACATTTCGTTACACTATCGCCAATATAAGGCTGGCAGACACAAACAATACAGTTGTTGCTTGCAGTTTGGTTTCCACGGACGCGCTGCTCTATTTACCTATGGATGACGTCACACGCTACACGTGCTGGTCGGGAGCGTTTTGCCCGACACTAGGTGGCACTAAATGACATGCCCAAAGGCAAAAGAATTGTTTTGGCCCACTGATGAGAGTTTTCTGGATATTCTGCCATTTTACAAGTTTTTAGAATGGCGTCGCCCTAAAAAGTAGTTATCATTTGAGAATGAAAATCTACCCGTCGTTAATCATATTCACTGTCAATTTCCAAAGGAATGCACCCTCCACATTCCACATATTCCCTTCCCAACTGTTGGGGTGCTATTGAACAACTACCATACTTTGAAGAACCTGTTGATGTGCCGCCATTATGTTCTACCATGTTTTTATTTGCCTGTCCAAATTAAGAATTCGGCCGTAGACTCGTTGGCGCATGGCTGTATTTTCTGTTTTATTTGATTTCAGATGTTTTTGATTATAGTAATCTTATTTTCCCCACTGACTCAACAGGGGCTGCCCTTTATCCTCCCATCTTTAAACCCAAAGGTATTTTGTGTTTTATTTTTGTCATTTTCTTAATTTAATTTTTAATTTAGTTTACTTTCTCTTAAAAAATAATGGTTCAGTTTGTTTACCAAGATTATCGCGTGTCTTGAGCTTGTTACTGTTGAAGCTCACTTGTTTTTGAAGAAACTAAAGGTGGTGGTTCTTAGGTCCGAAACCTGGAGCACCGAGGAACATCACTGTGACTGAAATACACAATGGATTTCTAATAACGTGGCAACCTCCGTTGGAAAGGGCTAACTTGGTACAGTACTACATAATCAGGTATCGCACAGATGGGCCTTGGAAGGACTTAAGTAAAGGACACATCAGGCCAGAAGATACTTCATATTTGGGTAAAAATAAGAATCATTTGTTTTCTCAGCCCCAAGTCATTTGCTTGAGACTAGACACCATCTCTTGGTGAAATCATAAATGTCGGTTTATTTACAGTGAAAAACTTGGTGGGTGGCCGCACGTACTATTTCAAAATCGCTGCCTATTCCTTGAAAAGTTACGAAATCAGCGAAGAAGTCAAATTTTCTGTACCTGCGAGAGTCAAACATAAAGCGATAACAGCCGGAGTCGTAGGAGGAATACTGTTTTTCATCGTAGCTATAATTCTTTCCGTGTGTGCTGTTAAAATTTGTAATAAGAGGAAACGGCGGAAACAAGAGAAGGGTAAGGGATTTGCTTGTTGGGAGTATAAAACCGCCGAGGTTCATGTGTTTTTATGTATTGCAGCTTACAACATGGTCGCCTGCCGCATCACGGACTCTCGCAACGGAGGCAATACCGCGGAAAGTCAAGTGCCTTTGAAAAAGTGAGTTTTGCACCATGGAAATGTAATAATGTAGTTTCGTGAATTCAGTATAACTTTTCAACAAAATTTTCACATTTTATAAACGGAAATGACAGAAACTGAAGGAGTGCCAACCATACGGAAATAAATAATATATTTAAAATAACAACATACTCGTATATTAAGTAATATGGCTTGTGATAGACACACTGTGTATTCGTCAAAAATGAACTTAAAAATAAGTTTAAATGTTTAATTTTCTAACACACTTGAAGATAACAATAACACTGTATATTAATATCAATAAAGAAATGTTGTGAATGTCTTAATTTAGACGATTGGTGGCTTACAGACGCTCCAGGCTTATATGCATCATTTAGTTAGACGTAATAGGAATATATTTTACATAGTTGTAGGATTTTTTTAATGGCGTAAGCAAATACATGGAAGTTTGAGCCGGAAACTGCGTAGCCCATCTACTGGAATGAAATACATATGTTTTTAAGCTAATTGACATGGTGCTAGAGGTGCACAGAAGGCTTCCTTTTTTCATTTCGATTTACGCATATAAGTTGGTGACAAAATTTAAGGCAACATCGAATATCGAAAAGAACATTCTTATTTAACCTAAAATTGTATGATTGCGGTTATTTTGTCAACGAATGGACTGCAAATAAATGGATACCTACCTGAGTAACGAACTGCTTCATTAACTTTTATTTTATTGACGAACTGCAATACAAACAATTTTAAAGCAAGTAACTACCACGTCAATCACAGATTTAGCGTTAGAAAATGGTTTCCTAAGTAAATAAGGTTATGTCTACTACACTTCTACTGCAAGTTACCGTTAAAATAGTTTTATGGGAGAGACTACTGCTCCGGCCGACGGTCTCCTGAAATTTTGTTCCAATACGGTCGGACATGTGCATTACTTAATGCCGGTAAAATGACGTTTAAGTATATTGTTATCGGCTAATACCGCCAACGGTCTTGGTGGGTGTGCGGGTATTGTACAGAACTGCCATTTTGTTCTCCTACGGCTAGACGAGTTCTGCTCCCGTAGGGGTTTTTGATATATTTTGCTTGTTTTTACATCATCTTTTTTCCAAAAAATGCGTGTGTCTGGTGCGAGGACAACTAAATGGTCTGTTTCAAAAATGCGTTCTCTTAACTTTAATTTTTTTACACCTCCAAAATGCAAATTGTGTTGACATTCTGTAATGCGCATGCCCGACCGTGTTCGAACAAAATTTCAGGGGACCGTTGGCCGAAGCAGTAGTCACTCCCTAGTTTTATTCCCAAATCATCTTACATCGTTAATAAAATTACAATTTTGAGATCAATACATCTTCAACGAACACGGTTCGCTTTTAGGTTAAACCGTTAAACCTAGTGATGGGCGGACTCGAGTGCAAGAATCGAAAAGTTCTCGATTCTCAAAAGTTCTCGGTGTTCTCGAGAACTGTTTTAGTTATTGGTCTCGAATGCACGAGTTTTCGCTCAGTGAGAAGAGACGAGATAATCAAATTTATTGAGAACACGAGAACTGAAATGGAATCGAAAATACGGCGCGAGATCGGCAGCGGTATCAATAAAATCAAGTATCAACTAGAACCAAATAGACAGTAAGTTGTAGTTCTCAGTTAGGTTAATTGTTATTTCCGATGGTATAGTTTGAAGTTCTGGAAACCCAAACAAGTAGAAACTTTAAGATCATTTTGGAATTGCGAATTACGGTTAATACCTATGAGTGCTACTACTGGTTAAAAAAGAAACGAAATAAGTATTAATACACAATATGTAACTAAAATAAATTTCTAAAATTTAAAGTATAAACAAAGAACTAGATAAGTTCTAAGAGAAAAACGAACAATGTGCGCTTTTGCTAGTACCCTTTTTACGAAAAAATTCCACACTATCGTTTCATTTTTAATGTGATAACCGATACCTAATCCAGAAAAAAACGCAAACCCATTTCAATTTTTATTTTAATTAGAAATGTACATAATTTTTTTATTTTAATTTTATTTCTGCTAGTACTACGAGCACGACACTAATATTACTTTAATGAGAAGAGTTATGTAACTTGTAAGTCTTTTTAGAAGTTTCCAATAATAAATTTTACATTGGCACCATCGAATGAATAATAAATTGTTCATTCAACGAATCTACTGAGAAATGCATTCAGAGACGTTACCGCCATAAAACTAACAGATGCAGGCTATAAAAAATGAAAAAAGATGCCTACGCATGCCGATTGAATTAGGCGAACGCTGCTCGCCGCTGCTACCCTTTGAACGTGGTCCAATGCTGCAGTACCGAGACCGAGAGAGTATCAGATTCCGAGTCTCGCAGCTCCCGTATGAGGTACAATATTTTTGTGTTGTACTCGGGTCTCGGGAAAGTTCTCGATTCTCAAAAGTTCTCGGATACGGAGTTCTCGATTCATTAAAGTATTCGATTCTGCCCATCGCTAGTTAAACCAAATTTGTTGCATTCTGGTGCTCATTAATTACACGTAAATCGTAAACAATTCGTAACGTAAGTAATTGACGCTTCCTCATATCTAATCGACGATGATCAGTACCTATATAAGTAAGTTAATTGTGTATAAGATGAATGTAGAAAGCACTGCACTGCTCTGATGAACCCCAGAAGGGCGAAACCAGTGGTCTGCAGTTTTCTATAATCATTTTAATCGCAACAAATATGGTTTATTGTGAAATGCTTACAAAGTCAAAAATTTCTTTTGCATAATATAATTATAGAAGTTCTGCAGTGAAAACACTTTATTTTCAATTTGTGTATTGTCCCTTTACATAAAAATTTGAAAACGACTGTAATTATATTGCAAAAGTTAGGTTAAGGCGCCAAATGACACGTGGTTTTTGTTTTGTTTGGAATGAAAACCTGACGTTTATGAGGAGCCACTTTTCTGGTGTACAGTATGTATATTATTGTTTGCATGGTTATTTATAGAATTTTATCATTGACGTCATGTACCCTATTACAGCGTAGGTTACAATTTAAGTAAGAGTAGGGATAATATAATTATTAATAGCTAATTAAACCAAGAGTTATTACTCCTAACAAACCACTGCTAAACCAAAACAAAACAGATAATCCTGCACAAATATTTGGTTTAGTTTGTGCTTTTGGGGAAAGGGAAGATGCAAAATACTCAGTTAAAACTCTTTATTTTGCGTAACAAGCCGAGAAGAACGCACCTAATAAACGAATGTGTGCCCACCACACTGATGACCTTGAAGAAATGGCATTTCGCGCCTCATTTCTCGCAGATACGTAACAGTTGAATGTGTGCCCACCAAACTGATGGCCTTGAAGAATTGACATTTCGCGCCCCATTTCTCGCAGATACCTAACAGTTAACTGCAAACAAAATATAACCATTTCTTTTTTTGCGTTAACGTACGCTGCTTCTTGTTTCTGCTAATCTGAAATTCCTTTGTTCATGATCAAGATGGGAAAGTTATACTGAATTAGCCGTAGATTCCGACTTCGGGTGGTGGGAATAAGAATGATTCTTCCTCTTGTAGGACGGTTGAGTCAGAGTCCTATCGAGATTACGAGAGTGTGTTTATAATTCCCGGGACAAGCGTTGACACAAACCGTAAGCGTCGTCAAGAAGCGGTCCCGCCACAGATTTCGATCCAGTCAGAAAAAGAGAAACACAATTAAAAGCAAGATCGCACTTTGTGGCGGGGTCTGCTCTAGGATAACTGTAGAGGCGTAAAATATTGCGTAACCACCACTGGGTTAATTTAGTTTTCATAAGGTAGGTTTAGGTAACGGGGTGGAAGTTTTGGAATGCCTTTTCTTCCTCTGGTCGATTAATGCAGCAAATGTTCGACTAGAGGAATGGTTGCCGTTCAACTCTAACACTGCACATTTTTTGATTTGGTTAGTCGCAATATTTTCCGACTTAAGTGTGCTTCATTTGTTCCTGGAATGGCGACCGGTCTGTAGGGTCGGTCTCTTTGTGTAGGATGCATATTAGATATACACTTAATTTTAAGTTACGAGTTACTGTAAATTTTGGCAAAGTTTGAATTAAAAAATCTCTGGTAAAGTTTCTGTAACTTGTAGCAACTTAACTCTTATTTTACTGTGAATACACTGGCCAATTTTCTGATCGATACATATGTGTTACTTGCCGCGCCCGATGGATCACCTCAGGAGGAAAAAAGGTGAAGAGTTGCGTGGCTGTTGAGGCCTCATCTGTTCGCACTCTCACATGTATATTAGTTCTCTTTACTACTATTTGTTGCCCGCACATTGCACTCACCCTTCCTGTTTTGCTCTTCATTTGCAACTTCCTGGTTAAACTTCCTTCATTGTTATTAAACAACTTGACTAAAAAGTTCAATATTGAAAGCACTTTGAAAGACTAAAATCTAAGAGAACGATGGTCTGACTACAAAATGCTTTCTGTGTTGTTGCAGTCAACAAACTTGGATTCACAAATGGTTTTGCATGTTTCTCCAAAGCATGTGTTGTACGCGCATGTCTTGCATGGCTCTATTTCGCCAGCAGTACTACCATTATTAACTCTTCCTCCGTTCATTTTCGAGTACACGAACCCTAGTCAAACTGTATTCCCTGGATTAGGAAGCACATTTAGTTCATCCAAAATAGTATAACCACGCAGTGGCAAGAACTATTTTTAAAACACAATACATATTTCTGCCTTGAAAATGGGTTCGTGCGAGGAACAGTTAAGGGGAAGCCAAGTTGTACTGCCTACTAAGAATTTAACTTCTCCTTTCGCAGACTTAGAGAAGGCCGAATACCAGGTGTAAGAGTGCTCGCTTTCGTCGCCAACTGGATATGGCCGCGAGACCGCTGTCGATCTGGTAGTAGTTTGAGTTGGCATCCCGAATACCACATTCAGTCTGGATCCCCTTCAAAATCCAAATCACTTGGACGCATTTCAAGAACAGCAGATGGTCTTTTTGTTTTAGTGGATGCTGGCTTGGGGCAGAGAGCAGACACGCCATCCAATACCAGCAGTAGCGATGATGGGGGATTCCTCCCGCGAAGAGGAATTCGGAATAGGGCTTCATGGAGGAAGCCGTTAGTTGGTTATCCTAGTCAGTTAAGTTTACGTTCGGACGCATCTGGGCAGAGTGCTAGAGGAGGTATTCTGTCTACAATAGTAGGACCGCGATTCTATCAGCATATTAAACAAGTTCCTGCAATATATACGCCTCAAACTCCCGGATTTCAGTCCAGCTCCCCAGCCACATCTAGTGCTCTGTTGCTATCACCATGGACCCCCTTGTACTTTAGTGATCTGAGTTCCGTGAGGAATCCTAGCTCTGGAGAACGTTCCTATCCCACACCTCCTGGTTTTACTCAGTTGAGATCAGTTCATGAACGTTATTCCCAAGAATTGCCTTCGTTGCGTGCCATCCACGAAGAATCCCAGTTTATTCCCGTTCACCCTATAAGAGAAAGTCCTACTCCTAGATTGAGGGTTCCTCCCCCTTATCCAGGACCAAGACCGCGAGCAAAATTATTACCAAGATACACGCGTATTGCAAGAAGTGCTCCAGAACTTGGTTCCCCGGATCATCTGGATCGTTCACCCGAAAGTAGATCCAGTTCTAGCGGTTTTGGAAGTAAAAATACGTCATCTCAGCAAAATCAGAGTTCTCAAAGTGGGAGTACCTTCATCGAGTGGAGGTTGCCCCCTTACAGACCACCTCCACCCCCTCCAACTGGTTTACCGCCACCTCCCCCATTAGTTGGTCACTGGATGGAACTGCTTTCATCTTCACCGTCTACCTCCGAGCAAATGCGGAAATCTGTAGATGTTGGCAGTGTGGATGGCCATTACGAGTTTGATCCGTCTACTCCGACACCCACACCTTCAACTCCTACTGGGCCTATAAGAGAGAGTGAGTTGGTTGACAGTGGTACCATGAGAAAAGGATACAGCACATTGCGGAGTACCCGTTATGATAACATTGACGCGAGGGTGCAAGCTATGAAGGAGGAGTTCAACGAATTTCGGAAGCGGCAGGCGAAGAGGAGACGCAGTCACGAGTTAGAAAGTGCCTGTTGACGTTGGCTTATAAACACATTTTAAACGATAGTGCGCGAAAGAGAATCGCAGACTTATAATGTTCAGTGTGATAACATAATTTATTAATAAGTACTCATAACGAAGCATGTTCTAAATTATTTAAAAAGAACCAAAACTCCAAAGAGACTTTTATTAAATTATACTAATTATAAATTTTTTAATTTAGGTACACTTAAATCTACACGCGCATGTAAAGAATTATGAGAACGTTGTAGATATTAATGAGGCTCAAAATTTAAAACTCATAAAGGGCCTTCTAGCAATTGCGTGTTGAGTTCATTTAGTAAATAAATTTAAGAGCAAGTAAGTTTTCGTCACAGTATTAAATGATCTCAATCACCCCTAGGACGGGAGTCGTGTAAGAACAATTCGCTATTTTTTTCGTTCAAATCAGCACGCTACTGTTGAAGCGCCTTGTATTATGTGTAAGGTTGTGTCACTTGGTTCTTATAGGGGCCATACATTAGCGCACAGCAGTGTGCGGATCTAGTCCGACGGACTTGTCCGCACACCGAATGTGCCAATGTATGGCATTGTCCGCTATAGTCCGCGCACTGCGCATCGGACCAAAAGTCCCCGTGCGCTAGATTGAAACTGCCCGATTTTTCGGACCAAGTCCCGCGGAAATGTGCCAGTGTGTGGTGAACAACACACACGGACGTGATTGAACATGGATAAAACCATAAGTACCTATTATTGGTTACGTTATTTGTATTTAAGCCCTATTACGATTGAGCCTCGGATTGAGCTATTTGACACCATAGTTCGCAAAATCAAATTACCTTTATAAGCTAAAAATAGAGGTCTTCTGATCTCCAAAAACTTTTATTTGATCTATTTACACTTCTACGTCTGCTTTGTTTCACATATTTAAAGCAAATAATTTATGGAAGTACACAGGTACCTACCCATTTTCTTTTGAAGTGAAACTTCTTTTGTCTCGGTAGAGTAAGTTCCTGTGTTGGCAAATGCGAGCGTCACGAAAAGTGAAACGAATGGAGGGAAGCAGTCTGAGAAAGCGGGCAGAGGAGAAAAGGAATATCGAACGCCCCACTCTTTAGCCACGCTCTGTCTCATGCTTCGCGCTGTTTCGCTCAGGCAAGCGTCAGTAAAGCGAGGACACAGCGTTTCAGTTTTCGTGACAACACAAAGCGCTTGGTTAGAAGAATTAGAATTCGATTTATTCTTTCATTATTATTATTTTTCATTCCTCTAATAACGTTGAAGTTTCACTTCTATCGCGTGTGGCGACCACGCATCCAGTTTTTTGTTTTTTTATTTTTAGACTCAAGAAGTTAACCGAAAATATAATTCGGAAGAATATATCCGAGGTCTGCTCGAAAATTATCTAGAACTTCCTTGCTTTTGGACGGTAAAATCAAAATGTTATGCGAACTTAAATATGAAGGAAGACGCGTATAAAAAGGTAGTGAAGTACACGAAAGATACAAGATGAGAATGCTCCATTATTACTTTATTACACACCCCACTGTCTTCCACTTCGTCTGATGACAGAAAAGTGAGCGCCGTGTATGGCAAAATTTTTCCGCTCACAATGTCCGTCGGACTAGATCCGCACACTGCTGTGCGCTAATGTATGGCCCCTATTAGAGTACCCATCAAATAATCCATCGAAAATTCATAAAATGGAATCTGTTGAGGAGCAATATTTTACGGAATATGTAAGAATACACCTACACAAGGCGAATGGCACTGGAAGCCCAAACTACGTGGCCGGCGAATGGCTAAACCACTTTTTGATCGACGTCGAGTTGTAGACGGTATGGCAAAACAGTTTTATAAAACATCATCGATACCATAATATGCCTATCTTTATACTATTTGAGCTTCCGAAGTTGAGCAAATGCAAAATTCCGTTGCCTTAGAGCTTAGAAGAACATATGTAGTTAGAAATAGTGCAGAATGGTATTTTGGTTTTAATCGCAAAATTTTGTTAATACAATCTTATAGCAGATTTTTATTTCTCCAAGAATGAATTTCGTATTAATTTTGTCACACTGCCTTCAACTTGGCGTTAATTAAACAGGCGGGGCGGGGATACGTTCTTGCCTTTAGATACCAAATTTAGTCGGGGAGCAAGGTGCCCTAATTCGACACCCTCTATACAACTCGAACACACAAAAATGAAACTGATTTTTATGTAAAATGACCTACCGGATTCGAATTTTGAGGTCGCGAAAAGATCTGGAATTGCGAAAATGCCGAAAAATCGATTTTTCGTAAAATTTTCCTAAACCAATTTTCGACCATTTTTAACACTTTTCTTGTTGTTACAACGATTACTTGTCTTTTTCGGGACTCCAAATTTTACAATGGCGTATTCAAGACCAAAAACGTGGCTTCTGGATTCGTTTGATCACCCTTATGCTCTTAGTCGCAGAAGGGCGGGTCCTATTACTATATTACTATTGCTAAACGTCGAATAACAAGACATAAACAAAATAAAACGGTACTCTATTAAGTTAACTATTTACATTTGAAAGAATTGAATCGATAAAACAGAATTGAATGTATAAAAACAGAATATATATTTACAAAAATACGAGATATTTACATTGAAAATAAAACGCGGTTCTCACGGAATATCCTTAACAGAATTGACTTAATAAATCGGAATATAAACAAAATACGAGATATTTACATGGAAATAAAACGCGGAGTATCCTGATGGTGCGCTACGGTCCGTCGTGTGATCAAAACTGAATATTTACGGTGTCTCAGAGTTTTCGTGGAAGCACCGAACGGTGCCGACTCCGAGCCGGGTTTCGGGGGCGATTCTCGTCAAAGCACGCGAGTGGGGGAACGCCGCTAGCTCTTCCGTCGCAAATAAGTAAATGTTCTACGTTAAGATTTCACCAAAAGCCGCCCATTACCCGGATGCGATCGATTTGCACCGGTATATCGTCCTGTTACAGGCACTAGGGCCACACAGAATTGACAAATCGATCTAATCTTCATAGACAGACACTTGCAATTCCCCAGCATGAACATATTTTACTTATTTGATACGGACCAGGTAGGCCAGCCAGACTATGACTGGTTAGATTTTCCTTCAACGGTTTCTTACTCAAAATTTACAGGACGGTTGCTATCAGTCGATCACACGGCAAAGTCGGATCGGTCGATCAAGAACTACTAAGTCGGATCGACGGCCAGCATCATCCCGGCTGCTGGGAGTATTTGTTCCAGCTGAGGGCCGGACGGCCAAATACTGCCTTCTGCCTTCTGGAGCATCAATTTTTATAAGCTAGGAGAGGGGCTTCGGCGGCGGTTTGACGTCGGATTCTTCTACGTCAGCTGTGGTGGCGGGTGCAAATTCAGCACGAATTCTTGCCATCTCGTAAAAGTGGGAGACAAGAGTTTCTACGTCACATCAGTGCAGCGTGCAAAAGAGTAACTCGAGAATTCCTATCATCTCGCGTGACGTCAGTCGCACGTGTAGCTGTTTCAATCTTTCATCGGTGCATGCGTATACTGGCAAATTTATCCTTTTGATCGGGGCTTTCCTCTGTTTCAAATTACCCGTAGCGGTCTCGTAGAACAATTTCGGAATGCTACTCTAAGTTCATTAGAGCTCTTAGGCATTACATCTGTGCATTGTTACGTTGTATTTCAGCAACGAAAAGAGTTAGAAATCTGTTTTTTCATGGAATATACATTGAAGTGTGCTGATCATTACAGTGTACTCACGTTGCCTCTTAAATTTTCCAATTTTGTGAAAAAAAATGTTTTCTTGCTACACCACAAACTTGTGTATTGTATTTTTCATGTACTGGGTAAGCAATCTTATTTTTCGGAATTAACAAATACATATGTGAGTGTGAGACCAAATACGAACAAAGGCTTGAAATTATTTTTGGTGAAGAAACGAAACATTAATATTGTTGCTGAAAAAAGTTACGACGAGTTAAACATAAATAATTTGTGCGCGCTAGCCGCGCTGATACGTTGTAATATTAAGTTCTGTCGGTGCAGTTTTTAAGGTGAAGAGATCTGAATGTCGTAAGTGATTTCATTCAATATTGATGAGTTTATACTCTGAATGCAGTAGTTTTCTGATATCAGCAATACTTAAGAGATTTTCTTCAAACAGTAAGCTACATTGCAGAGTAGGTACAATTTGAAAGAATATATAAAAAATGTTCGGTCTTGTTTTAGAAGTAATGTGCTTCTACCTTGGCTTTTACTAACAGACTTGCGTAAAAAGTTAAACAAAAATTGTGATACTCGAAATCGTTGGCAATCATTTCAACGCAATTATCACCGAAACCTGGGATTTTATGTAGCATTGCATCGTCATTAAGTTCCTTCGCTTTCTTAAAAATTTCGTTTTGTCTCTTGAACGTACCGACAAGTAAAAGTTTATGATTACCCTTAGGATCACGTGCTTTATCCCATATGAAACATATTTTAATTTTGCTTTTTGTGGATTTGGATCGTCTGATTTTTGATTGTGGATCTTCCACAATTTCCGGCTGTTTATTATATAAAAGTTACTTCTGTTACGCTTTGCAAAGTTTCTACCGTATTACGTTGGAGGACAATGCAGAAGGACAAATTGAAACGTGTGGAAGTATCTATAAAACCAAATTCTTTCATAACCTATAACCCATTTTTCAAGAAATCGGTGCATGAGAAAATAGAAACTTACAACATCCAGATTTCTTCATCTGCACCGCCACAACTTAACATACAAAGTAACGCATTAAGTACTGATTACTATTATTAATAAATCGCTAGTAATACAACAATACGGTTTTATCAAGAATATAAGCGCGCGAACACTTATGTCGCTACCTATCAACGTATCAGCGCGGCAAGCGCGCACAAATTATTTATGTTTAACTCGCCGTAACTTTTTTCAGCAAGAATATTAATGTTTCGTTTCTTCACCAAAAATAATTTCGAGCCTTTGTCCGTATTTGGTCTCGCATATGTATATGTTAATTCGGAAAAATAAGATTACTTACCCAGTACATAAAAAATACATTACACAAATTTATTGTCTAGCAAGAAAACATTTTTTTTTCATAAAATTGGAAGATTTTAGAGGCAACGTGAGTACACTGTGATAATCGGCACACTTCAATGTATATTCCATGCAAAAAACAGATTTCTAACTCTTTTCGTTGCTGAAATACAACAAGAAAAGCAAGTATTAAAAATGGTCGAAAATTGATTTAGGAAAATTTTACGAAAAATCAATTTTTCTGCATTTTCGCATTTCCCCATCTTTTCGCGAGCTCAAAATTCGAATCCGGCAGGTCATTTTACATGAGAATCAGCTTCATTCTTTTGTGTGTGTTCGAGTTATATAGAGGTCTGCTCCCCGAGTAAGTCCACGTCCCACCCCAAGAAAAAACTGTTGAATATCTGAGAATCCGCCGATTAAAATTGCCGCGACCAACATTGTACACAGCAGGCTGTTGCGATATTATATTAGATGTCTAGATAAGATGTATAACGTACCTTTGCTCACAGAGCAGCACGGACGAATAAGTCCGCGGCCATTGTAAATTATTATTAATTCGAACTTAAGTTATTGTGTTCTTTGAAATTGGGGCTCAGCATTTGTTCGCTATTGTTTTTATATACCCTGTTGACTGCCAGTTTGTCGGTTGTTGAATTGACAACTCTATTCAAAATGGGGCATAATCTCGAAAGTTTAGCTTTACAAAACTGTCGTACAAATAATTTATTTTTGTAAATGTTAAGTCCCAATAAAGACTTACTTTTGTACAGTGATATTAGTTAAGTATATCTGTACAGTACAACTTTGTTTATAATATTTTTAAGTTTTATTCCATGAATGAATCGGAGTGATGTGCAAATGAACAATTATACTTCTAATCACGGATTATAGAAAGAAACAAATACACTAAATTCTAACAAATTTTTAAAAATAATTGTATTATAAAGCCAAACTGTCTTGCCTTTATTTATTTATTTTGTTTTTTAAGGACGGAAACAAACACGTTTTGAATACATTTTGCATGTCTAGGCACTCGACCTTTTCTAAAAACAAAAAGAACGTTAACTGTATAATGTAAATTTATATCATTTCACAGCACATTTCTATTTTAGAAGTAGACATTTTTAGTTGTAAATGTTAAGTAGAAAGAAGAAAACAGTTGTTACTGTGTAACTGCGCTGTATAAAGCCATCAAATCTGAAATAAAATACAATAATGTTGCCCGATCTCATAATTATTTCCATTTTATTTTTTTGTTTACCGACAGCCAAAAATTAGGTTAGGTTTACTTAAGGGTGCCACTGACTTTACCAATTCGTGATTTTATTCTGCAGCAAGTGAAACAGCAAGCTCTGAAACTCCAAACAGAGGCACCATGATATTGTTTAAGAATATCCTCTTCCCTAAATTCCAAATTTTCGTCTGTGTCGAACACTCTTCAAAGGGTCACCCAACATGTTTAAAGTGATTGAATTTGATTTACCTGCATTCCAATTCACCCCTAACTAAAAATATGTGCAAATGGTCATTGCAATATAACCCTAAATACGCTTTCAGTAATTTTAGAATAAAGCAGTGAATACATATCATGATTTCCAACTGAAGTTTTAAAATTCCGCATAAAAGACGATTGAAGCAAGGCATCTGTACTCTACTAGGTACGCTGAATCCCTCGCGTGATTGTATTCACGCGGTAGAGGCGTGCGTGTGACGTCACCGGAGGAGACTGCAGTCTACAGGCCGCGTACAGCAATATTACACGCTCCTAAGCTGATAACTTACTACTCATCGAAATTGAATATAATATAATTATGTTAGCATCGCCCATGTTATTTTATGTAAAAATTGTGTGAATTCGGAGAGTGAAAACGTTAATTGGACATACATAAACTTAAACGAATACAGATTACAAAAAGAATACGCAATTACTTAAATGAGGTTGTGCAAGATAGACGGTGTATTGATATTAAAATGATCTAATAAAATAATAAATAATAATTAAATAAATAAATAAATAATTAGATAATAATAAAATAGTATTTTAATTTATAAGAAGCTAAAGTGATACTTTTTGCGGCGAATCTGTAGACGTTTGACGGACAAAGTGAGTCCGGTAACTACAGATGAGCCACAAAAAAGCACTTCAGCTCCGCATAAAATATGCTTTTTTTCGGCAAACCTCGATATACTTATCTCAATTCAAATAAACATGATTATTTTGCTTACAGAAAGAGCAAAAAATATCAATAGTACTGACAGTAATTATTTATTGTGTGACAGATTGCTTTGGATTAGCGTCAGTAAAAAAATTTTGACAGACTTGTCAGTAAAAAAACTTGCTTACCACATAAAAAGTCACAGTTTACTGTCGTTCATAGAGTCGCTAAAGCCATGTTTCTTGACGTTTGCCGAAAAAATACATTTTCATACAATTATTTTGATAATTTAATTCATATGTATAAAATCTCGTACGCCGCGACGTTTGTGTCAGAATGACAGCGAGAAAAGTTAGCCCTATACTTGGGCCGCCGAACAGACGGAGTGATCACCCTGCAAGAACGTGCTCTAGCGGGGCCAATATTAATTTATGACGACCGAATTGGAGTTATGCGACTTCGTTAGGTCTAAGGAAAGCGCATCACTGCGGTTCGGTCGTCCTAAATTGATAGTCGTCCTGCTTAGAGCTCATGATTGCAGGGTGATCACTCCGTCTGTTGGGCGGCCCAAAGTAGTTAGAAAATGAGAGCCTCAGGCCAGGCCATCGAGTTCTCCAGGTGCCATCGAGTTCTTCGGCAGTGACCTTGAAAGAGACCAGAGGCTGCTGAAGGAGTCGTTGCGTCATCCGAAGAAGTGTCTTCAGCAGCGGCATCTGCAGCAGCCTCTGGTGTCTTTCAAGGTCATTGCTGAAGAAGTGTGCATGTCTTCAGCAGCGTCTGGTGTCTTTCAAGGTCATTGCCGAAGAAGTGGGCATGTCTTCAGCAGCGTCTGGTGTCTTTCAAGGTCATTGCCGAAGAAGTGGTCTTCAGCAGCGGCCAGGCGCATGCGCCGGGGCTATTCCTCAGGTCAGTCCACCCAGTTCTTCGGCAATGACCAGAGGCTGCTGAAGAAGGGCCTCTGATGTCTTCGGGGCCTTTGGTTGTGGCTCAGGCGCCTGCGCCGGGGCTCTGTGAGAGTGGGCGGGGCAACAGCCAATGATAGAGGTTGTGGGCGGCATCCAATGGGTGTGGTTGTGGGTGGTAAGGTTCAACTACTGCTAGATGCCTTTGGATGTGGCACAGGCGCCTGCGCCGGGGTTTTCGCAAACGTTCTGGAAATGACGCCGACCGGGATTCTAACCCGGGTCCCCGCGCACCGGAGCCCTCGCTAAACCCACTGAGCTAATCGGCTGCCTACATGCCCGTCTTTTAAATCATCCATATATACTTAGGATTGTAAACAGAAGTTTCTCGGAAATTCCAATGGTTGCAATTGTTTATACTAAATAAATATTGATATCAAAGTTTAAGAAAAAAGCACGTTCGCCGCCGATAAGAGATGTTATAATTGTTTTTATTATGGGTGAAAAACCTTTCAACTCGCCGACAGGATTATGTTTGTTTAGGTTTGCTCCCACGTTCTGTATATGCACATACTACGTTGTAGACACTACAAGGTGACCCGTTTATTTGTTTGTATTATTACAATAAAATAACATTCTAGAACATTCGTCAGTTTGTTTATATTGATACGTACTATGTTTTGAAATTACTTGTTATCTTAATGCGTTTCGGACACGTGTGGGAACCATCTGGTGAGTGCTGGAAGTACTAATTGAGTGTCGGTAATATAGAACACATGTAGATTTCTGTTACACTTACTGGAAAGTGCAAATTGAATGTCGGTAATATAGAACGCATGTAGATTAGGGCCCACTGCACACGCCCCCTTGCCCCGCCCACTTAGGTCATGGAGGGTATCAAATTAACCAGCTCGATGAGACAAATAGGAATCTATAGTTATTCTCCTACTTCAGAATTCTCATCAGATGTCTGTCTGTCTGTCTGTCTGTCTATCTGTCTGTGTCTGTCTGTCTGTGTCTGTCTGTCTGTGTCTGTCTGTCCGTGTCTGTCTGTCTGTCTGTGTCTGTCTGTCTGTGTCTGTCTGTCTGTCTGCCTGCCTGCCTGCCTGCCTGTCTGTCTATCTGTCTGTCTGTTACATCAGCCGTTCGTGTCAACAACAACATTCAATGCCAATGACGAAATTCGCATACCAATCCACCAACAAGACGTTTACGTACTGCCGCATCTAAGCTGCATCTACATAGAGGGGTTTTTCCTCTTTCTATTCTTGCTTGTGTCATCAGCCATGGTGTTTGCGAATAGAGCTGTCTGTGTCAACAGACAGCTGTGTCAACAGCTGTCTGGGTCAACAGCTGTCTGGTGTCAACAGACAGCTTGTCAAAAAAAATCACGCTTCTAGCATACATTTATTGGAAAGCACACAACAAATATTTCTAACATAATGGGGAGTATTATTCAGTAATCAATTCATTAGTTTAGTTAGTTCCCATGGAATACGGTAAATTATATAATATAATTTATTATATTAAAATACATTTTGTCAATTAAAATAATATAATACTGTTCATAATATGATATTATTATATTAAAATACATTTTATTCATTAAAATAATATAACAGTGTAATCAAACTCGTGACGATTAAAATACATTTTGTCAATTAAAATAATATAATACTGTTCATAATATGATTTGATAATATTATATTTAAAATACATTTTATTCATTAAAATAATAAAATAGTGTAATCAAACTCGTGACGCTGCTTATACATCGTTGGCTGCAACAAGAGAAAAATCATAGTTACGAAATTATACTAGGAAACAAACAAACAAACAAACAAACAAACAAACAAACAAACAAACAAACAAACAAACAAACAAACGAATAAACAAACGGAGGGACAAACAAAGAAATAACTTCATTCATTATAAACAAACAAACAAGCAAACAAACAAACAAACAAACAAACAAACAAACAAACGGACAAACAAACGGACAGACAAACAAACAAACAAACAAACAAACAAACAAACAAACAAACAAACAAACAAACAAACGGGCGGACAAACAAAGAAATAACTTCATTCATTATAAAAACAATTAATTTTCCACTACTAAAATTGTGAATCACAAAATCGGCAATTTTCCACTACTAAAATTGGGAAGTCCAAAATCCACACTTTTTATCTACTATCACTGCATATTAAAAAATCTAAATACTTTACTTACGATTTACAATATTGACCCAAATGACCACAAGTTCACTGCACGATTCCAACAAAATTATCTTGGTTTCTTTCTCCATGAATAGTCCAGAAAATAAAACATTTTCGGTTTCCGTTGCCATGTGCGATACATTTCCGCACATAATCATTTTGGGTTGGTTCTAAAGATATAAAATAGTTTACAATTATGGAACAGATACGTGAGCTTTTTAACTACATATAATGAAATTATTATGAATGAGTTTTAGTAACAGAATGCTTGAACAATAAAAGAAATGATTACTGCAAATGGACTTACTTTTAAATTTTCCGGTAAATTTTGGAGGATAAAATGGTACAATAAAATATCTCCAACATCATCTTGGCCAATTACAACATCCATATTGGGAAACTAACTTTTACCGCACCTATTCCGTGGGAACCAACTGAACTATTGAAGTGATTACTAAATAATAGTTCTCGCAATTATATTCGTTCTATTTATCTCCCAGCTTTTGCCGAGCTTGCAAAATTTTGGTAACATGCAGAAGTTATCAAAAACAACAATCAATCGAGTGTTTATGTTTCTGGCGGTGGCCTTCAAACTTTTTATGTTCTAGAATGATTTTATTATAATAATACAAACAACAGGGTATAAAATAATCTCGATCATCTTGTAGAGTTTGCGACATATTAAGTGCACATGTACTTATTAGCATGCAGAATGTGGGAGTCAAACCAAACAAATATACATTTCCTGTCGGCAAAGTTGAAAGGTTTTTCTAGAACGTTCTTAGCTATTAATATTTCATCATAATAAAAACAATAAATCATAACATCTCTTATCGACTTCGAATCTATTGTTTTTTTCTCAAACTTTGATAACAATATTTATTTAGTGTAAACAATTACAAACGTTGGAATTTCCGAGAAAAAACATTAATTCTGCAACATCTGCGTACTATTGCATCAGCCTTTCCAGAACATTCTTCCATTGCGCAACAATGAGCAACACGTGCACTTTTTAAGCCCCGGCGCAGGCGCCTGAGCCACAACCAAAGGCCCCGAAGACACCAGAGGCCCTTCTTCAGCAGCCTCTGGTCATTGCCGAAGAACTGGGTGGACTGACCTGAGGAATAGCCCCGGCGCATGCGCCTGGCCGCTGCTGAAGACCACTTCTTCGGCAATGACCTTGAAAGACACCAGACGCTGCTGAAGACATGCCCACTTCTTCGGCAATGACCTTGAAAGACACCAGACGCTGCTGAAGACATGCACACTTCTTCAGCAATGACCTTGAAAGACACCAGAGGCTGCTGCAGATGCCGCTGCTGAAGACACTTCTTCGGATGACGCAACGACTCCTTCAGCAGCCTCTGGTCTCTTTCAAGGTCACTGCCGAAGAACTCGATGGCACCTGGACAACTCGATGGCCTGGCCTGAGGCTCTCATTTTCTAACTACTGCCCAAGTATAACTATTACAGCGATAATTTTTTATTTACCTTTTGCTGCCATGGCGACTTCCCAAATTTCGTATTTTTGATTGTAAAATGTTTAAAAATAGTCTCCCATATGCGTAATCTCATATTCATTCAATTATCTAGCCGAATTTGACTCGAACTTTTTATTTTGCCTGGATAAATTTCTGTTTTGCAAACTCAATTTTGTTGCTAGACGGCAATTCGACTCATAAAACTGACAGCCAAGAGCTTACTGGCTGTCAGTTTTATTCGTCAAATTGCCTAGCAACAAAATTTTGTTCAAAACAGAAATTTATCCGGCAAAATAAAAAGTACTCGTCAAATTACTGTTGGTAAAAATACATTAAAAGCAAAAAAAATAAAATTACTAAAATAAGTAACAAATATACACAACCCAAACTTACATTTTGGAAAACAATTGAGTTATACTAAGCCAAACAAAAATTTAATACAACTATTTTAATGTTAGGTACAATCTAAACTAAAACAAAATTTTTAATCTTAATTAATACTCTGCTAGTTTCAACGTTAAATAAGTCATCGCGAAAACACTGCCGAACCAAAATTTTCCTTACTTTATTGTCTTCTGGAAAGCGAAAGAAACTAATACTACTTCCTTTTTCACCGAAGTTTTTACATGCAACAACGGCACAGTTAACATGGCATTATGGACATTCACGTATACACACACACTAAATGCAAACCTTTTCACCACTACGTTTGTTGTAATTTAAAATAACGTTAATGCCTACACGATTAGACGGTGCCGTGTACGACTGTACGAATACACGCGTATGTGTACATGGCGGAATCTTCCGCCGTTGACGTCACCCAATACCGTCCCCTCTCGTCTCGCACCTCTGGCCCGCGAGCGACATACACGCTGACTAGCCTACCTAATAGAGTACAGATGCCTTGGATTGAAGACTTCGAACGTACTACCATAGTGGAATAAAACATGGTGTGCCTATGCACTACTTTTGACATTTAAGCTGTCTACTTTTCGAAAACGAAGATATTGGAACACAAAAATATTAATAATATTGCTGAATTACCCTGCGAAAATTGGACACAGTTCTATTAATATTTATGGCAAAGTTCCAGAATTTGATAATTGAATCAATATTCGCAATCATACAAACAAATCTTCAGTATAACATCACAATCAATTTTACAATTACCATATAATTGAATTTGCGCCGGCTGTATTCGAATCAAGAGAGCAACATGGGAAATTAGCGAGAATACAAGTTCGCCCAGCTTCCGCTTTTAATGGCGCGTTGGCCATTATTTCATTGTTTCCAACCCACATCTAGCTAGTCATGGATAAATGGCATGTGTGTGTTCTTCAAAGTACTAGGTAAACACTTCAAAAACGTCCTGATGCAACAAGGGTTACACGAAGCAAAAACAGTACGTTCTCTTAAGTCCGGTCGTATACAGGGTGTTACAGAAAGATGTTAAGAAATTGTAAGGACATATTCTACATCTAAAAATATGAAAATAATGTCATATAAACATGGATCCTAAAACACTTACTTTTGCGAGATACAGCGTGTTTATTTATGTTTAAGTGGGTGGTACCTTTATTGCAGAATTTAGTTTAACTTCAACTATTTATTATACCCATGACTATGGATGATAGTGAGTACTGACAAAATTATAACCAAGCGTGTCCGAGTTGCATTTTATTATGTTGGTGGGTATTCAATTTGATCTGTTTTCTATTAATTTGGTATTAAAATTTTTATAGGTAATAAGTTTGTATTTTTTTAAATACCTACCTGTTATAAACCGAATTCAATGTTGTCACTTGATGCCACAAACTATTTAATGCGAGGGGTTAATCACTCTGTGCAATTGTGGGACACAGCGATGTGCAATACTTTTGCAATGTTATGAAATGTTTTGAAATACATATGAAATGCTTTGAAATATATGCAATAGCATGAAATACTTTGAAATACTTATGAAATGCGCTGCAATACCTGTGAAATACTTGTGGAATGCTTTGCAATAACTGTGAAATACTTGTGAAATGCTTTGCAATGCCTTGGAAATTACTTTTGAAATGCCTTGTAATGGCTTTGAAATAATTATGAAATGGTAGATGGCTCTGCTTACCACTTATGCATTTATTACGTTGTAACATGTGTAAGCTCCAATAGACGGCCAGCACTTCGATCACGTGACTACGTCTGACCACTCAGCAAATAGCAATCGTAATTCAGTTTCTTCCAGTTCACTGACCGCGATACCAGGGGCACGCGTTACATAAAACATTTCGGCATTACCCACTCTATTTGATGATTAGGTACTATTGTGTTACATACTATACTGTGCGTTCTCTAGGAACATTGTGCTATTGCATTTGTTTCTTAGATTTGGATTCTCTTTAAGCAGGTGGGTAGGTGACCTGACCTTCCCTGTTACCATTATTGTAGAAATGATAATCTAATCTCGGGGCAGGTATACTTTTTCAGGAAGGGACCATAATTTACATTGTATTCCTCTAATGTTTATAGAGAATATATTCCAAAAAATCAGGGCAATAAAGCCTAAATAAATTTCATTATCAGGCGCGTTCCATGTATTTTTAGTGATTATGTTAGGATTAAGTTTCTAGTGCCCATTCTATCCTTGTGGATGGCAACTTATGTATACACAAGGGTTGGGGGAATGTCACAATTTTTCGGAACACACGGTTTCTGGATAAGTGAGTGTACCTACTCGTGGTCACCTCGATTATTAATATTGAAGTTTCCCGCGGTTTTGAATTATGTCAGTCTATTACTAGTTTACATAAACTTGGATGCTGGGTTTATACGACAGGAATAAGAAAACCAAGAAAGAAACACGAATTAGCCTTTACGGTATTAACATTTAACAAGTTACCTACAGTGTTTTCTTCATTCCTATGTAGCAAATTCACATGGAAGAAATTCCTGGAGAAATTTATTTTGTACGGATTTAATCCCAAATCTCCGAGCAAATCTCCCATTGGCTCACTAAATCCAACTAGTATACCTGTTGGCCAATAGGAAGCCCGGAGAAACATTTATACGTAAGAAATTTCTCCCATGTTAATTTGCTTTTATTCCTGTTCCTGGTGTATAAATGAACCTCGAAATAAACCCATAAAACTTTTTTCCAGCCTTTTCTACTGTGTACTCGACCGTGGAGAATTTTCGAGTGTGTTGGAAAGAATGTTATTTAATCAGGAAAGAAATTATGATATCTCAGAGATTCATGTTTCACTCTAGAGAGCTTCCAACAATTCCGCCCATTTCATTATCCTAATATTTTTTGCTTTTTGATAAATTCTCCTAAATTAATAATTTTCTTCAAAAATCTCGCGGCATCCAAAAATTATACATCCAATTTCTTTAATAATTCATTATTTAATTTTTATTAAAATTAAGTGCAATACTAATGAAATGCTATGCAATGCTTGTGAAATTGTATGAAATACCAGTGAAATGCTATGCAATACTTGTGAAATACTTCTAAGTATTTCAAGTGTGGGACGCCTTATCACGGAGTGATTAACCCCTCGATTTAATGTACCTTAGGTAAGTCTGTTCTTGATTTCGTAAATAAAACAAAAAATCCAACATTTAAACCTGAAAAGCAATAATGAACACCAGATTGACAGATGATTAGAACTTTAAAACAAGAGAGTTGCTTAAAAGTTGCTTGTCAGTAATAAAATGTGACGAACACTTTATATGTCTCAATAGAGAGTACTAAACACTCTGTGTTTATGATTAATCCAGGTGGTAACCAATCTGATTTTGCACCAAAATGATTAACGATAATTTAATAATACTTTGAAAGATATGAATAAATTTTGATTTGTGTCTGTTATTAACATCCTAGCTTGTGATTATTTCTTAGCAAAGTACCTATGTAATGGGATCTGTAATGACATAGGTAATTCACAACGTAATTAGATTAATTAATCAGCGTTGAACATGGTAGATGGACAGGGGAGCAGAAACTTGCAAGGGTAGGGTAGGATCAGTTACAGTAATAAGGGAAAAATTATATCATCGCATCGGTTCTGACAGTAATGGCATTCGTATTATAGTGTTCTATGAATAACTAAAGATTGTCATTTTTGAAAAAAGAACTGCACTGACTTTATGTCAAGATACCGCCTTCGAGGTACCAATATGTTTAACAGACGTCGCCTTCACATGGTCTGCTTCCATCCAAAGATTGTTCAATTTCCTTTGCTAATTTCGTGGGCTATGTACCGAATGTCCAAATAAGAAAGGATGCCGGCCATATCTAACGAACCGTTCATGGTACAGCTATTGGAAAGAAAATATAATAATAAAAGTGGCCAAGAGAAATCGTTGGAAATTATTTTCAAGTTTCTAAGTTTGTTACTAGAGGGCGCAATAGTCATAGTCGACAAAAAACATGGTTTTCTCTAAAATATACCCAGATAAAGTGGATCAAAAATACGAATATTGCAATCTTGAATATATTTTGTATAATTTTGGTTTAACACTTCTTGCTCTAGCTCATCAAATAGCATCGGAGGGGGAAGGGGAACGATTGATTGTGAAGGTGCTTGTAACTTCGGTTTGGTTCAACATAATTTGGCAAACTTGGTCTCGTTGAAGAGAGCTCTCTTGGGTTAATTATATGCTTTTATGAGCTAGGTTCTTATAAATCTGTAGTGATCGCTAGGGGACGCTGTGCTGTTTGAAAGGCCAGCAAACTTTTCAAAATTTCTTGAAAATTTTAAATGGAATGATATAATAATTATAACCTAGTTAAAAAGATGATAGAATGATGAAAGGAATAGTGAAAACCGCTCATTGATATCTTTTTTCTAACTGGAGATATAAACAAATTAGTGTTAGGATTGGGAGGATATGGGAGCAAAAATTGTTGGTAACACCCAGTTCAACATTTGCATTTATTATGTAGTAGTGAAAAAACTTGTAGATATCAAACACCTGCATTTTTTTGTTTCAACGCCGACTTGTTTTATAAACAAGTATATTGCGCACACAGTGGTTGGATCAGTAACTTTAGCGTAAATTCATTATGAATTCTTAATAAGTTAACCTCACACGCCAAAAGACAGTTACACAGCACACCCCTGAGGACGCTGACTGTCGGCGAAATATGTGTCGAGTTTAATGACTGTGTCAGTGTCTTTTGGCGTGTGGGGTTATCTTCTTAAGAATTCATAATAAATATTGCAATTTACAAGAGTATATTTTAAAACCTAAAACATAGGTATTTTAGGTTTTTGCTTTAAAAATTGGTCATTTCCACATTTAAAACGGCCACGAAGAAGCAACATGTAATTTTAATGATTATATTTTCAAAATGTCTTTTATATTCGGTGGCACGTATAGAGGTTAGTAATTAACCCGTCCTCCCGCCCCTAAAACTCTTTTGTCCAAATCTCCGGTTAGAAAAAAGTTATCAATGTGCAGTTTTCACTGTTTCTCTCGTTGTTTTGTCCTCTTTTTAATTAATTTATGATTATTATACCGTTCCCTTTAAAATTTTCAAGAAAATCTTAAAAGTTTGCTGATCTTTCAAACAACGCCCTCTAGCAATCACTACAGAACAAAAATTACTTAAATTATAAAAGTATCTGATTAAAGGAAGATAGCTCTTTTCAACGAGACTAAGTTTGCTAAATTCGGTTAAATCAAACCAAAGTTACAAGCATCTCCACAACCAGATGCTCCCCTTCCCCCTCCGCTGCTATTTGATGAGTTAGAGCAAGAAGTGGCAAACCAAAATTATACAAAATATATTCAAGATTGCAATATTCGTATTTTTGATCTACTTTATCTGCGTATATTTTAGAGAAAACCATGTTTTTCTTGTCGACCATGACTATTACGCCCTCTAGCAGCAAACTTAGAAATTTAAAAAAAAATCCAGGGATTTCTCTTGGCCACTTTTATTATTATTTTTTCTTTCCCATAGCTGTACCATGAACGGTTCCTTAGACTTGTTCGTCTTCCCTTTCTTTTCTCGTTGTCTTTTCTTTCTTTCTCTTTTGTTCTCCTTTTAGGAAGTGCTTCTTTAATAATATTGGTTTATAGTTTTTTATTTCATTTAGTTCATTTTTAAGGTTATGCATTAGTTTGTTTCGTGACTTGGCTTGTATGGAAGATCAGGCTTTTTGTATCGGCAGATGCCTAAATTTGCCAACTAGCACCATTTTTTTTGTTTTTTCACTGCTTGACGATTATGTGTTTTTTCTGTATTACTGCTGATAATATAGTATATTTTACAACAAGAGATGAAAATACTGTTTTTTCGTGAGGTGAGAATTTGTCCAAAAGCGAAGCGAGTGGGGCAATCTCACGAACGAAAAAAACGTATTTCATCTCGAGTAGGAAATGCTATTTTTTCTACACATGCATGTATATTTGGGGGTCTGCAGATTCACAGTATTCACTTTCTGAGTCCATTTAAAATGCTATTAAATTATAAGCGAACCCTCACAATGCAAATTATTAATTATTTATTTAGTCGTTGCTAGGTAACATACGCAGGCTACTAAATGAAAGTTTCTTTTATCCATTATTAAAACTATAAATTTGACATTTTCATTTTCACTTCTAGAGATGAAAATATTTTCATCTCTAGAGTAAAAAAATGTCACTTTCATACAGAGTAGACAGTTGAAAAATTGCTATTTTCATACATACAGGGTGGGCCAATAGTGTGTAGTCGGCCCATATCTCTGGTTCTATTCAAGGTAGCAAAATAAAACTTTACATGTATGTTGAGAACCCCACGAAGCATCCGATAAAATTATTTTGGTGTATACAGGGTGTTCATACTCTGAGCACCAAACCAAAGTTATGTTTTTTAAACGTAACGCCCCACATTTGTTTACATATTTGAATTCTCAATAAAATTTTATGAAAGATGGTGTACTACACGATGGGGTTTAGAGTGAGCAATTTTAAGATATTACCATTTTAGTGCCAGCGTAGACCCAAATTTGAGGAACTGCTGACATCTACTGGTCGAAGCTATTTAAGATTTCTTTATTGGACTAGGTTCACTTTTGTCACAGAACTTAATATCATACAGGGTGGACAGCTTACGCAATATGCATTTTTTCTTAAAAATTTCAAATGGAACACCCCATATATTATTTCCATATTTGATAGACAGTTTACTAAGCTTTTGATTGATGTAGATATTGTTAGGTCTGCGACTGACGGTTTCGGTAGAATTGAAAATTGAACTCAAAACACAAAATATGATTTCCATTTTGTTTTTGGAAGTTGATTTCACATTGAGACAAAAAATTTCATCACCAGATTGCTTCTCCATGGTAATATTCTTAAATAAATGGTAACTTATTAAACCTAGGTACAAATTGAAACAAGGAGTGCCATGGAAGAAAACCGTCCTTTCAAGAAGTAAACTTACAATGAGATTTCTTGTGCCGGTGTAAACTCTATTCGCTAAATGTTCTGTAAAAACAAAGTGTAAGCATTTTTCTGAGTTTTGGGTGGCAAAATGGCGGAAATTCTCCAAAGATGGTACAAAATTACGGCAAAAATCTCAGTTCTTAAGGTTCAATCTTTATTTATGTCTAAATTTTCAGTCGCAGACCTGCCAATACCTACATCAGTGAAAAGCTTAATAAACTGGCTATTAAACCTGCAAATAATATACGGGGTGTTCCATTTAACATTTTTGAGAAAAGCTCCATTTTGCGCAAGTTGGCCACTCTGTACAATATGAACTATTTTGATAAAAGTGTTAATGGATTTTACAAATAGTGTGTCCTCTGAACCTAGTTAAATAAAAAAATCAGAGTTATCTTTGACTAGCAGACGTCAGAAGCACCACAAATTTGGGTTCACACTGGTACTAAAATAGCCATATCTTAACAACGCTTACTCTAAACCCCACCGTGTAGCATATCAACTTTCATGAAATTTTATGGGAAATCCAAATATGCAAACAAATGTGGGGCATTCCATTTGAAAAAACATAACTTTGGTATGGTACGTAGCACGTGAACATCCTGTATACATCAAAATAATTTTAACAGAAGCTTCGTGGGGTTCTCCACATCACACACGTAAAATTTCATGTTGATATCTTGAATAGAATCAGAGATATGGACCGACTACGCACTATTGGCCCACCCGTATGTGTAGAAAAAAATTATTATTATTATAAGTAAGATTTGTCATTTTTACGAATTTAATCTTTTTGACTGGAAAACCAAAAGTGTATGTCAAAACTGGGTTACGCTGAATCATTTGTCCTAAAAACACATATTAAAATGACTTTTCATTCAAGACAATTTAATCCCATTAAAAAACTAGTGCCAATGCTTTAATGAGGCGTAGGTGTATAGGAGCTGGTTACATAGTAAATAATCAAATTATGTACGTACCAGCATTATGAAGAGTTGCAACGGTATTTTTAAAAATTGAAAAATAGATAATCGCGAATCCCTTCTGCGAATCTCTGGCAAATTCGTCCTCTTCCTCTTTGATTATTTCCCCGGTGCTCTATTTTAAATGTATAATACTGGCTTCTATTAATCTAATTCGCCTTGTTACCCGCTACATTATCTCTGATTTGACGTATCTTCTTCGTTTCTGTTTAGTTATACCGAAAACACCGAGTGCGTAAGACATGTTTGCCAAAAACTGTTTTCTTATTTTGTGCGCCTCTTGCGTTTTTGTGAATGTGGTGACCAGTTATTATTTTGAAGAGGACAAACACGAACCCACGTATCTCACCGTTCTGGTGGGACATTACGTTCTATTGAATTGCGAAGTTGAATTTCCTCAACTCGTGGAAATTCCTTACATGGTCAACTGGAAACGGGGTGTAAGTTGATTTATTGGTACAGTTCATTTTGTGATTTTTTGTCAATGCATAGAACGGAACGGTGTTTTCCTGGTATAACGGCTTGACTTCGTCAATGGGGCCCTACGTGGGCAGGATCCAATTTCTAAATGAAAAACTTGAGGGTTATGGAAGGGCTTCAATCAATCTTACTAATATCAGGGAAGACGATGCGGGATGGTACGAGTGTCAGATCATTTTTCCTAACAGAACCCCGAATTACGTGAACAACGGGACCTGGTTTTATCTTACAGTAAACGGTAATTCATCAATAATCCAGGAAAATAAAAACTAACGAATTACATTTAGCTGGAAATGTGGTAGCTATTCCTCCTGTGAATCAGACAACTTTGGAAGAAGAAGAAGCTCAATTCACTTGTGCAGCAAAAGAAGAGCACACAATTATTACTTGGTACAAAGATGGCGTGCCTCTAGCGCATCTCTCGGAACTCCTTTCAAGAAGTACCGTCACCAAGCAAGGAACGCTCATTATATACCCCACTGTTATGGGAGATTCTGGTGAATACGGATGCGAGGCTATGAATTCTCGAGGCGAAGTTCAAGGAGTACGAGCGTTCCTAAATGTTGAATGTAAGTTTTCCATACTATGACATTTAGTTATATAGGTGCATAAACGTAAAGGTTTCAGATAAAGCGAAAGTGGTGGGAACCCCTGAAGAAGTGTTCCTTCCATTTGGAAAACCAGCGGTTCTCGACTGCCATTTCAGATCTAACCCCCCTCTAAGCAATCTTCGATGGGAAAAAGATGGGTTTCTCTTCGATCCTTACAACGTAAGGGGTGTCTTTTACAGAAGAAATGGTAGCTTATATTTCAGCGAAGTAGATGACTCACACAACGGATATTACACTTGTACTCCTTATAACAAACTTGGGACAGAAGGACCTTCTCCACCAATCCACGTCATAGTGCAGAGACCACCACAGTTTTTGATCAAGCCCCACGGTTTGTATTTGAGAAAACTAGGAGAAACTTTGGAAATGCCCTGTGATGCTACAGATGGACAAAACGGGCATAAGCCAATAATAGTTTGGTATAAGGTAAGTGTGCCACAAAAGTTTGTACTTAAGGACCAAGTACCCCTTTTACTACTTAATTATTTTCTTACAAATATCCTATAACCCCAACAACTATTTACTTCCTAAATAGCAGAAATTCCCGACTTCCTCTATCTTCCCATTTCCTATTTGTATTTCAGTTTTAGTTCTATTTTCACACCCTCTACAATCTACATACCAAACTTTTGGTTTTCTTTTTATTGATCTTCATGCAGCAGACCTCTGCAAAAACTGCTTCCATTTCGCAAATCTGAGCATGTATATTAATCCCTGAGGCTGTTCTGCCCTTTTATTCTCAAGACAATTTAATGTAATATTCTGTTGTGAAGTAACTTTTTTAAATGTTTGTTTGAACAATGTAACTCCAGAAAGACGGATCGTCGTTACCAGTCGGCCGATACTCCATCCATAACGGTAATTTAACGATAATAAACGTTCAAGAAGAAGATAGAGGTATCTACTTGTGTGCTGCAACCAACAAAGCAGCCGCGATCACCGCGGAAGCTGAACTCGTTGTTGAAAAACTTCCTCCGAATGCCCCACATAATCTAACCGCAGTAACCACTTTTAATTCTGCCCACCTTACTTGGACTCCTGGAACAAACACGTCTCCTGTTGTATATACCATTTGGTATAGGCCAAAGAATAGGCCTGAATGGAGGACGGTCAAAGTTCAGAATAAACATTCTTTCGAAGCTACTATACACAATTTAACAGCAGGTTGGTTATCTTTTATTGGGGTTGTACTTTTTTTATCTATTTTCTTATTTTAGGAAGAGAGTACGAATTCATGGTAGCAAGTCAGAAGCCCAACAGTGATGGGGTCTTCAGCAAATCGATAAGAGCCTGGACGAAAGGATTGTTTGGAGAGACTGATCGTTACACAGGTGCTGCTTTCCCAGACATTGGTTTCCCAAGGAATGTAACAGTTCATGCAAAAGACGAGGGATACTTGGTATCTTGGCAACCCCCAGAATATGGAAGAGAAAATTTGAAATCTTATGTTGTGAAAAGTTGGATGCACGGTTCCGACGATTTTTCGGCAACTTTAGCTGAAACGAACGACACCAGTTACTTTGGTAAAACTCTTAAAATATAATATTTTTATTGTAAATAGGTAGTTTCATGGCTGAATTTTCAGTGTCCGAGTTAGAACCAGGTAACGACTATTTGTTTCAAGTTTACGCCAGATCAGTTTCTGATCAAGAAGCTGGAAGCGAAAGCATAATGTTAAATTACCCAAATAATCAAAACACAAGAATCATTTCTACCGCAATTGTAAGTGCTTTTGCTCTAGTAGCTGTAGCATTTGGAGCGTTCTATTTCATCAGAAAAACGTGGTTTAGCCATACAGCGAAAGATGTGAATAGTCCAAAAAAATGATAGTACAACTAAAATTAGTGCAGAGTGGAATACCTAAGTTTTGAAATTTCATTGTACATTTCTATAGCTTTTTAGTAATAAATATATGAAATTCTTGTAATTATTTATAAAATTCTATCCCAAAGGACTTGTACCTTGACGCAGTTCTAGTAATACTGGGACGGGTGGGATGGCTTGCGCGCTTCAATGATATAAAGAGCCGAACCATAGGTTTAACCATATTGGAGGGGTTTTTATTTGAGAAGCCAGACTAAATCAAGTCCCTGGAAGGGGGCAGCAGCTCTTTCAGTAATCATAGTGGCAGAGATCGTGAGGGTTGGTATGGCACTGTGATACACACTACTGCGATGTGGAAGGCAACGGGAAACCACCACATTATTTTATCCCTAGTACAGCGTACTTTAATTTATGATGATGGCACCTTCTGGAGTAAAATATTTCGGAGGTAAAATAGTCCCACATTCGGATCTCCGGGCGGGGACTGCTTCGGGGGGAGTCATCAGAAATGATAAGTGTAACATCTCACGAGTCGGAGCGTGGAATGTTAGAAGCATGAAACAAGTAGGGAAGTTAGAGAATTTGAAAATTGAGATGGATAGGTTAGCATTAGACGTAGTAGGTATCAGTGAAGTGCGATGGCCAGAAGCTGGAGACTTCTGGAGCGGAGATTTTAGAGTAATACACACAGGATCTGTAGGAGGAAATTCGGGAGTAGGAATTGTTATGCGGAAAAAAGTAGGACAGAGTGTAGAAAATTTCTTACAGCAAAGTGACAGGGTAGTTATGGTTAGGTTAGATTCGAAACCTGTAAAAACAGTAATAATACAGGTATATATGCCCACTTCTAACTACAGTGATGAGGCCGTAGAGGCAGTTTATAGTGATATTGAATATGTGCTAGATTTTGTGAGAGGGCACGAAAATTTAATAATTACAGGAGATTTCAATGCAGTCGTAGGCACAGGGCGAGAGGGCGGAATAGTTGGCCCCTTTGGATTAGGCAATAGGAACGATAGGGGAGTTAGACTGATAGAGTTCTGCGATAAACATAACTTAACGGTCGCGAACACTCTATTTCACCATCATGTTAGGAGATGCTATACGTGGAAGATGCCAGGAGACTTAGGGAGATATCAAATAGATTACATTCTCGTTAGGCAAATATTTAGAAATCAAGTTAGGGATTGTAGAAGTTATCCAGGAGCAGATATAGATAGTGATCACAACATAGTCGTTATGAAAGCCAATCTTAAATTTAAGATTTTGAAAAAAAGAAGCGGAAGAAGGTATCTTGACCCAGAGAAACTAAAAGATGATGATATGCGCAATAAGTTCGAGAAAAAGACAAACGAAGCACTAAAGGGCACGGGTGGAAATATTGTTAGGGACATAGAGGCAGAATGGAATTGCATTAAAAATAGTTTAGTTTCCTCAGCTAGGGATATTTTGGGTCATAAACAGAATGAAAGTAGGAAACCCTGGATAACAAAACATATTGTGAGTCTAATAGAGGAAAGGCGAAAATATAAAAATAGGTTAGATGAAACAGGGAAACAAAGATATAAGGCGATCAAGTGGGAAATTATTCGGGAATGTAGGAAAGCGAAAGAGCAATGGATCGATAATAAATGCAAAGAAGTGGAAGATAAATTCGAAGTAGAAAAGACTGATGAAGCATATAAAATAATTAGGAGAAATTTTAGCGAAATTGGATCTAGTACCAAAAACATTAGAAATGAGGCAGGAGATATCCTAATCGGAAGTGGGGAGAAGGCAGATAGGTGGAAAGAATATTTAGGAAACTTATATGCGGGACAGGAAGTGCAAGATATATTAGAAAGCGAAAGCAGTGTAGAGGGGGATAACCTAGGGAGTCCTATAATGAGAGAAGAGTTTGAGATAGCACTAAAAAGTTTAAGGAATAATAAAGCACCAGGTATAGATGGCTTGCAGGCAGAAATCTTAAAGTGCGCAGGTCAAGAGGTAATAGATCGTTTATTTAAACTAGTTAGTCGCATATACCTGACAGGCGAGATTCCAGAAGATTACAAACGGAACATCATAGTAGCTTTGCCAAAAAGAAAAGGCGCGGATAGATGCGAAAATTTTAGAACTATCAGTTTAACTTCCCATGCGTCAAAAATTTTAACTAGAATTGTGCAAAGAAGGATGGAGAAAAAGGCGGAAGAAATATTAGGAGAAGATCAGTTCGGATTTAGACGAAATAGAGGAACGCGCGAGGCCATTCTAGCTTTACGAGTAATTATAGAAAAAACGATAGAAAAGAGAAAGAGCGTCTATATAGGATTTGTAGATTTAGAAAAAGCCTTCGACAACGTAAAATGGGGGAAGATGTTCGAAGTGCTGAGAAAGGTAGGGATGAAATACAGGGACAGAAGAATAATACATAATCTCTACAAAGAGCAAAAGGCAGTTATAGAATGTGAGCAGGAACAAAGGGAAGTAGATATCCGGAAGGGAGTGAGACAGGGATGTGCATTGTCACCTCTAGTTTTCAACTTATATATCGAAGATGCGATTAATATTGTTAAGGAAAGAACAGCCTCAGGGATCAATGTACAGGGCCAAACTATTAACATGCTCAGATTTGCGGATGATATAGCAGTGTTAGCATCTAGCAAAGAAGAATTAGGAGCGGCTCTGAATGAAATGGAAGCAGTTTTGACACAGGGCTTCGGCATGAAAATCAATAAAAAGAAAACTAAAATTTTGGTATGTAGGGGATGTGAAAATAGAACTAAAATGGAAATACAAATTGGAAATGAGAAGATAGAGGAGGTCGCGGATTTCTGCTACTTAGGAAGTAAAATAACTCAAGACGGTAGGAGCACTAAAGATATAAAACAAAGAATGGCGCAGGGCCGAGTTGCGTTTAACAAAAAGAAACAACTGTTATGCTCGAGAACGGTTAATATAGAGACTAGGAAGAGACTCTTAACGTCGTATGTATGGAGTACGGCATTATACGGGTGCGAAACTTGGACAATAGGAGAAGCGGATAGAAAAAGAGTAGAAGCGTTTGAAATGTGGTGCTACAGACGCATGATGAAGATACCGTGGATAGATAAGGTTAGCAATAGGGAAGTATTAGAAAGAGTTGGGGAAAAGCGAAAGGTATGGAAAACAATAAAGAGTAGGAGAGATAGGATGGTAGGACACCTTCTAAGACACGAAGGAATAGTTCGTGACATACTAGAGTCAGAGATAGGAATAAAAAGAGGTAGGGGTAGGCCTAGATTAGACTACTGCTCTCAAATAGTTAGGGATGTAGGATGTTCTACTTTTAGGGAAATGCGTAGGTTAGCTCAGGATAGAAAAGAATGGAGGTACGCGTCCAACCAGTCTTCGGACTGAGAACCTTATGATGATGATGATGATGATTTATACAATTATATCGTACGTTTACCTACAGAGGTAGTTTGAACTATTCCTAGATTAATTCCTGCGAGAATTACCTGATTAAAAAAAGGTGTTTATGAAAGATAATAGCTTTATTGTTTTTTTACAAATGAAAATATAAACAATCCAAGATATTTTTAATTGTAAACAAATCCGTACAATCTAGAGGCAAAAGAAACTGGTATTTTATGCCTTATTTATTTACGCAAATTGTAAGTTACTAACAACCGCTTAGACTGTGATCAGTGCCGCTGCTTCAGTCGTAGATGTAAATAGCCGAGTCCCCTCTTTTTAACGTCCTTGGACAATGCTAATGTTAGAGTAAATCATTCTCTGAGAAAAGGAACTTTTTAAAGATAAAATTAATATCCAGAATTAAATTTTGTTTATACTTATCACATGAAATTATTTTTAATTCGCTTGATAAATACAGTACATCTGTTCATCTCTGCAAAAAAACATAAAGATTTATTAAACAGAACATGCAGTGTTTATATACCTAGATAAGAAATTTGTTTGTTTATAGTAAGGAATAAACTAGTAGTCATTGCGTGTCGGTCATGCGGCTTGCTTTAGTTTACAAGTCACTGAATAGTCGGCATTTCTAATTAATAAACATAAACTTACATGGCGGCCAGACGATAAACGCCAAACTTTTTGAATAATAACCAGGCTGTTAGGTTTAAAAGAAACTATATCTTTGGTCCGCCACCCTTAAATAGGACAAGCTGTTTAAGTAAACATATTTTCTCGTTACAACTTTTGGCTGAAACATGTTCTTGTAAACCTCCCCATTTCCGATATAAACTTGCCTTTGTGTTTCGCGCCAACACCCTGTATAAGTAGGTAGGTACGTATTTAATTAAATCTACTAAAGATGATACAACGACTTTGATGTCGCTTGATGTTCTATGACTTGTACATGGAAAGAGGATGAAAGAGTCAGAAAAAAAGAAAAGAAAAACGAAGAAGGAAATACAAGAAAACTAAGGATTTAAGTGATACCGAGAAAATGGAAGTAAGAAATGTTATTTTCGAAATTGGATTACGTTCCTTGTCAAAATTAATGAATATCTATACTGGGTTTTCGATATAAAAAAGATTGCAATAGGAGATTCCTCTGTGAATAGCCGCACATAGTTCACCAAAGAGTTAAATTTTTAAAGAAATATGCCGAAAATCTTAATCCAGAATGTAGGAAAGTGATTTTTTTGACGAGACGTGGATATTTTCGAACGTCAGTGGGTCAATCAGTCTTGGAAAGATGATTCGGTGAAGTCAGTAAAGAGAAAGAAAGGATGTGGATCGGGAAAACGTTTTATAATTTTGCACGCAGGATCTAGTTCCCGATTTGTACCTGGTGCTAGTTTAATTTTTTCGTCAAAATCAAAAAGTATGGACTACCACGATAATATGGACAGATTTATATGAAAAATGGTTAACAGAACAGCTAATTCCAAATTGAGATGAACCTTCTTTAATTGTTCTTGAAAACGCATCATATCATTCTAGAATATTAAATAAGCAACCAAATTCTTCATGGAAAAAATGAAATATTTGGTTACAAAAACAAAATCAAAACCCTCACTGAATTTGTTAAAATCAGAATTATTGATGGGGGAAGATGTTCGAAGTGCTGAGAAAGGTAGGGATGAAATACAGGGACAGAAGAATAATACATAATCTCTACAAAGAGCAAAAGGCAGTTATAGAATGTGAGCAGGAACGAAGGGAAGTAGATATCCGGAAGGGAGTGAGACAGGGATGTGCATTGTCACCTCTAGTTTTCAACTTATATATCGAAGATGCGATTAATATTGTTAAGGAAAGAACAGCCTCAGGGATTAATGTACAGGGTCAAACTATTAACATGCTCAGATTTGCGGATGATATAGCAGTGTTAGCATCTAGCAAAGAAGAATTAGGAGCGGCTTTGAATGAAATGGAAGCAGTTTTGACACAGGGCTACGGCATGAAAATCAATAAAAAGAAAACTAAAATTTTGGTATGTAGATGGAGTGAAAATAGAACTAAAATTGAAATACAAATAGGAAATGAGAAGATAGAGGAGGTCGCGGATTTCTGCTACTTAGGAAGTAAAATAACCCAAGACGGTAGGAGCACTAAAGATATAAAACAAAGAATGGCGCAGGGACGAGTTGCGTTTAACAAAAAGAAACAACTGTTATGTTCGAGAACGGTTAATATAGAGACTAGGAAGAGACTCTTAAAGTCGTATGTATGGAGTACGGCATTATACGGGTGCGAAACTTGGACAATAGGAGAAGCGGATAGAAAAAGAGTAGAAGCGTTTGAACTGTGGTGTTACAGACGCATGATGAAGATACCGTGGATAGATAAGGTTAGCAATAGGGAAGTATTAGAAAGAGTTGGGGAAAGGCGAAAGGTATGGAAAACAATAAAGAGTAGGAGAGATAGGATGGTAGGACACCTTCTAAGACACGAAGGAATAGTTCGCGACATACTAGAGTCAGAGATAGGAATAAAAAGAGGTAGGGGTAGGCCTAGATTAGACTACTGCTCTCAAATAGTTAGGGATGTAGGATGTTCTACTTTTAGGGAAATGCGTAGGTTAGCTCAGGATAGAAAAGAATGGAGGTACGCGTCCAACCAGTCTTCGGACTGAGAACCTTATGATGATGATGAGAATTATTGATGCTGGTCGACGAAATATTAAGGGAACATGGTCATGAGGTATTGCGCCTGCCTCCATATCTTGCACGGTATGATATATAGGAAGTACTACGCTGAAAACGACTTTGGTAAAGTTTTGCCATCTGTTAGAGGAAGACACAAAATGAACTATTATTTTGAAACTGTTGCAACTTCCTTTCGAAGCAACATATGCACAAAATGAAAACATATTTTGTAATACTGGAACAATAGTGTTATAATATTGATTCATGTTGAGCATTACCCTAGTCCCATTCTTCGAAAACAGCGGAAGTTTGTTGGAAATAACTACTTGCATGATGACAGTATAAAGTAGCAAAACTATTACAGGATTATTTACAAACTGTATCTATAAGGAATAGAACCATAAAAATGGCTGGAAGTTCCTAACATCCCGCCCACTTTGAATGCACTAGGGGCTCCAATAATTTTTTTCTTATAACAACATTGCCACTTGTTTATACTTGTATTTTAATACAAAATGTATTATAAATACAACGCAAAAAATTCTCCATTTAGAGAATTGCGAATAGGTCATCAGAGTTCGACTTTGCGCCCAATGCAAAATTGATCTGTACCAACAACAGGTTCCGATATTTCTCAACCTGAAATTACATGTCCTGCTAAATTTAATCTTGTTTTTTTATAGCTGCCTTGTTTTATTATCTATTTCACATAACAAAAACTAATTTTAAAACACAAAGGAAAATTACTGGTATAGCTATAGGTATAACAATTTACACTATTTTATTTGCCTTTTCCTTTTCAAATGAAATGCAGGATTCAAAGTTCAAACGACGTTATTACGCATAATTAATAATAAATAACTAAACAAATAAAAATGAAATACAATCGCATAAAATATTGAATTACAATATGCAACACGGAATCTGGCAAAAACCTTTTAATTGAAGGCGTTACAATGCAGAAAAATACGGGGCGTTAGTTAAAAGTATGTCGATATTTAACCACTGCCATTTATAGGTCATTATTGTGATCAATATACAGGGTGTTTCAGGAGGAATGGTACATACTTTAGAATGTTATAGTATCATTAATTTTAAACAAAAAAGTTCATATGAACATGTGTCCAATTCTCAATAATTATTGAGCTACAGCCAGCTGAATTACTGCATGAACAAATTTAATACTTTATTAATTCTGGCAACTATCATTAATTTATTGTACAAAGTAAAGTATCGATTTTACAGAAATGGTTCAAAAATCCCACCGCCAAATTCAGTACACTTCGCTGTTCTAGTGAAAATGTTGCGTATTGTGCTTTGCAGTACTTCTTGGCGCTCCTTTATTCTTGTAACGCTCCACATTAAAATCGCTGTATCTCAGTTACCATTGAGAATAGGACACATGTTCATATGAACTTTTTTGTTCGAAATGAACAATATTATAACATATTAAAGTATGTACCATTCCTCCTGAAACACCCTGTATAACCAGTTATATCCATATGCAAAATGTCCAGCACCTAAAAATTACAAATGGTTGCACAGAAACTGTTTTAAATTTTGACTATAAATGCCAAAGATTCTTCTTTTATCTAAAACTTTATTTGGAAAAACTATAAAATTTAATTCCTAGTCAAAATTCCTCTTTTATGATAATGTTCAGATTGCCTGAAAATCTTCTCACAAGACACGCCACAAAAGCCACACAGCTTTTTGCAGATTAGCATCACTACTTTATTAACTGCAAATTACTTAACACTTTTACATATACAGTTTTACCATACTGTCGTTAAGTTGAATGACGAAAACCTATTTATCACGTTGGCACACGTGAATGAAATCTTAATTATAATAAAATTAGAAAAGCAAATCGAGGACCTCTGAAATAAACGAAACTAAACTTACCGACAGTGGAGGAAATGCTTACTAATAATGGAGACCTTGCAACTCAGGAAGTAACGCGTTATGAGAATACAAAATAGGACGGTACTATAGTTATCAAAGGAGAAAAGGAATTAAAGAAAGGATAAAAACTAGAAGTGAAGCTTAAGGCAATCGGAACGCTTGGAATATTTGATGGATGTAACGTTCCCGCTGCAAATGGATTATTCCAACATGGTTTAAGATATTCGCATGATTATTTTTTTCCTGTTTCAATTAAACATAGATCTAGGACTGTTCGCTAATAATTTTCATTAAAAACCAGAAATTCAACTTTAAAATCTGCTTCACAATCTATGAAAATCGGACTATTGTAGCTAGAATATTTATCACATTTTTCGTTTTTTTAATAAATTATAATCGTAGAGTCATAGATTAGACTTTTCATTTTGACGGTATCAAAAAAAATATAATAAATTTTTGATAATAATGAAGTAATCAATTGGCTCCTGCACCTCTGCATTCGCCTTTTCAAGGGCCTAGAGGTGGCGGTGTTTAGCGGCGATATGTTTAAACTTCCCAGATTCAAGAAACAGGCGTGGTTAGTTTTTGAATGTATTCAGGTATTATTCTTGGGGCCTATTTTTCGTATCGACGACCTTCCAAAGTAATTTCCGATTCTTCCTAAAATTTATTATTGTTACACATATGAGTTGAATATGCAGGTGCATATTCAACTCATCAGAAAACGCTATTCATCTGTACTGTGTAATTTAGAGAAAAATGCCAAATAGATATTCTCTTTGTTTTTAATTGTCCATAATTCAAATTACTGTACTTATACATGGCGTCTCATTTCTTCTGTACAGCAGATGCTAATCTACACAACTTGGATTTCTTAAATAGAACTCCTGTAATATCATCTCACTTTTTATTTCCCTGTTCGATTTTACTATATGATTGTGTAAGAGTTGCATTCTAGACTGAACTTATCCCTACGTGTGACAAAAATTTTAAAAGAAAACTGAAACACAAAAATATGGGGTTTAGTTTAGAAGCAACTTACTTTGTATGCATACTTAGTAAAATCAATCGAAGAATTAAAAAACGCAATATGTATAGAGTGTCCCATTTAAATAATCCACCGAGTATCAACTCCCTTTGTACATAAAGTGTTCCGTACTGGCTAGCAAAGTTTCTGAAGCACTTATATCAGAAACCGCATCCTGAACCGATTTTGATAAAATTTATTTATTGCATAATTAGTTGCAATCGTGAAGACCAAAATTCACGATTCTACTTTAAATAGTTCCCAATTGCGACAGGGGGACACAATTGACACTCCCCGCATGTGGTCGCACTAAACTGTAAAAAGATAAAAACAAAAAAAATGTTTCACATGCGCTAGTGTTGCAAACAAAAAATATCTTTTGACTCTTTTTCGATGATTCGATGTATGAAAACCGCCCTAAATATGTGCACACAACAAACCATTTAGATTTGTCTGAGTTTGGGCCATTACATATGCGTCAATTTTATTGCTGTATAGCACTTACAGTTCAGGAAAAAGAACACTGTGAGGAACAAACAGACATACAGACTGAGAGACAGACGGACGAACAGACAGAATGGTAAAACAAAGAGGGATCTCATATAACTTCGCATAAATGGATAAATAGATCAACCTTTATAACAGATTCCCGAGGAGTGAATCACTGGTGGATTTCTTGTACACTGCCTTTGGATTTCCGTCGCCAACCGGAGATTTCCATTGCATTAATACAGCATGTTATTGGCCAAATGAGAACACATAACACATCCTATGAGCACCGGATTGGACTAATTTCGTATAAAACGTTTTTAGACAAATAATATACCACGTCAACTTCCAACTACGTCTTCCGTTATTTCTGTTCTCTGCGTCATATCAGGTAAAATCTGTCACGGAATTACGATGGACAAGAAATTAGCCGGGAAAGGGAAAGTTTAAAATTTGTGTTGTCACAGAAGGATTGGAATTTTAACATTTAATGAACTGATTATTAAGGGTGGCGTGTACCGTGGATTTTCTGTTGCAGTCAGATGCACACTCAACATGACAAAACATTTTTTACCGTTTAAGAATTTGGAACACAGGTTCATGGAAGTCTATTCCAAATGTTAGAACGTTATGGAAAAAAATCAGTTACAATACGTAAAGCGCTAAAAGAGGTTTTACTGAGCGTGTCTGACTGCGGCAGATGATAACAGTACAAGTCATTATTAAGGAAATTGAGACTCAGCAAACCAGATTTTGTTTATTATTTTTTCCACCGGGCGGCTAGCTCTGGGGTACTGGCGGCAGTACCCCAGGGGTAGCCAGTTCGATGCTCTCAGAAAAGAAAATGTGATATGACATGATGACAGAGCCCAGAAAATGCCACCGGAAGTGGCCAGGGCAGGTCAAAAAATTGAGTTTTCCGTTTTTTGCAGTCTATTTTTGATTTAAGAAATATTGCAAAATTTTGTTAGAGAAATGCTATTAAAATAGCTCTAACCACACGAACTTTTCGATCAATCGCAAAACATACTTACCTAGTTTTTCTTTTTTACTTATAAGCAACCCACTGCGTTTTCTTGGGGAAACCAGCATCCCGAGATGAGTTTTGTTTCCCCGCCTATAATTTGGTTCAACGTTCCTTGTTTTCTATCAGGTACTCGTCGGAATATAAATACTATACTATGATATTCAATAAACCCCGCGTTTCGTCTGTAGCTTCGGTGTTGTGTTTGTTCTAGCTCAAAGTGAATAGAAAGCTCCGAGTCCTACTCTGTACGCTGCGAAAAGCTCCCCCTAATCTAGCGCGCCCAGCAATTTTTGCATTCAGTGTCCGCCTACTTTGTACTTTTGGAATGCTACGTCCCTTCCGATACCCCTCCGCAGGATGACTACAAGAATGATTTGGGTTATTAAGTTTCAAATTTGATCATAAATTTGGAAGCAATGAAAGCAGGGTGCCTTAAATTACAGAGTGGACTATCGAACGTCGAAAATTTACTATACGCAATAGAACCATAAAAATGGCTGAAAGTGCCTAACATACCGCCCTCTTTGAATGCTTCTCACGCAGTGCTTTTGCTTCCGTTTATCTTTTTTAGTTAATCTTCTCCGTTTTTGATTAACTGGGTTTTATAACTTATAACCAATGAAGGAAAGAATGCAACAGAGAAACCCTCGGTTTTATCCTTTACGGCTAAGGCTACGAAGAGAACTATAAAGACAGAGCAATTTCAAATTTCAACAAACTTTAAAAAAATAAGCCACAATAATCAAAAAAAAATATGCACGGTTCCAAGAAGTTTACAGTGATGTATCATTCAACCCCTATTGCCATTTGAGAATTTTGAATGCGTTGGAACTTGAGCAGGGTGTTTTGGCATGTTTCCAAAAACTCTATTCTATGTCGATCTTCATGAGAATAGGCAACCAAACATACAAAAGTGAAATACCTGAATAGGTACCTTAATCTAAGTGATTGTAAATTACTGAGAAAAGGATTTGGGCTATGGGAAATGGTTTAACAATTTAACAAAGCCATTTTTCAATCAGAATTTAGCTGCGAAATAGAATCAATATAGGACTCTACAGCTATTATGCATCGCAAGAGAGAAAGGACCTGCAGGACATAGCTGAATGCGGAATGCAAACTTTTACACGTGCGAAAGAGAGAAAGATCGATAACGAAACTCCTCCCATCGCTGCGTTCATATGTACCCAAACGTTTACGGTCTGTACTGCCTTTCGTCCTTAAGGAATATTGATCCTTATGGACTGTCCTGGACGGGTTCGTTCGCACTTGAAGTTCATACGACTTATTTTCGAATGGCTTAGTCAGAGTAATATGCGACCTAGCACTGGCTCAGCTTTGTTTAGGGGGAACTGATCGCAGGCTGGTTCGAGCGACAACACAGCTGATGAACGACAAAGATCTGTTAAGTGCTAAAAAACAGAACAACTTGGAGCTTGGACAGTGCGGACAGGGACTGCGTGACGTTCGTGTGAATTAACAATAAGTGAGGTGTGTAGTTATATTAATACATAACATAGTTTAGTTTGTTCAGTGATGTTAATACCAAAGGTCTTGTTGCACCAGCGCCTCCAGAAGACATAGCAGTAAGTATAAGGTGATGGTTCATAGGGAAAGCGATTCTTATGTCAAAAGTCAATTGCAGAATGATTTTGTTGAGCCACAAAATAAATCAGCCCAGCTGCTGTCTTGCAGCAATCTAAATGCCTTTGTCATAATGACACACTTCTTTGTGATCCCTCCTGTCAAACTGACGTAAGCTTATTCTGTAGTGACAAGTCGTGTTTCTGAATCGTAAATGTAACATGTTAGGTTTGAAAGCCAATTTAATGAAAGGTAACGAAATTTTTGATTTTTACATATTGATCTCTTCATTCGTAATACTTACAACAAATGATCGTATCTGGCATTTAACTGTCACTTTATAGGTACAAACTTACAATTTCAGTATGAAGGATACGACAGTCAAAGCCTCGGCCAAAAGCTCAAAGGCCTTAGAAAGTTTCGTTAGATCTTTTAGTTTTAGACAACCGAACATACACCATCTACCCTGATTCTCTTGAGTACCTACACCTAACAGTTTTGTATAAAAAATAAAAGAAAAAAAAATACTGCTCTCAGTTACATTATTAGATAATCAGTAGTTGTAGGAAAATAACATTAATTTTTCTTAATATTAAGACCAGATTCATTTTTAGCATTGTGTTATCTAATTCGTATTTACATGACCATGACTTACATTATGTACCTATAACACCACTGAACTTTTAAAGTTTGATAACATTATTTTTACAAAATTATGAAGACATTTTCCACGATAATTACAGTCATCATTTTCCATTTCTTAGAATAGTTTTATAGTTTTATTCCTCGCAGCACATGTTTAAGAATACCTCAGAAGACAATTAAAATACGAAGGGTAACCACCACCTATTTTATGTACACCATACATCCTTCTATACCAAATATATCCCCGTATACATCCCAATACATCCTCGTACATTCCCGTACATCCCTGTACATCCTTGTACATCCCCGTATCTCACAACGGACTTAAAAAAACGCCAGCTGACATCTTTAAAAAGAGGAGAAATCCGATGAACCCAGACGGATTGTAATAAAGTAGATACTTAAATAGGTAGGTATATGTATGATGGAATTTTCAGAGATTAAATCAGTGGGTTTTGCTGCTCCTTCAGGTTCAGGTGACTTGCCAACTGTAGAACAGTTGCTCAATAACTGACAATCTGTTTTATCCACAGTTTGAATTGAAACCGAAACTTTTCTCGAATATTTGGCTTTATAATAATAATTTGCAATTAACAATATTTGCTTTCGTATGCCTCTCGCAATTTTGAAATTTTCTGGATGTCTATAATAAAATCCATAGAATTCCTTCGACAATTATAACCTTTTTTAGGTTTTTTGAAAGGTTAAACGCATTAGATACATTCCGTAATTATTAGTAAGAATTGCCAACTTATTTAAACGCAAAAAAATCGTACCTTATGCTGCAAACGTCTCAGAAGACGTGCAAACTGTTAGTATTGACTGCTGTAGCGCCGACTGTAGCAATTAACCGAAATTAGCATAACAATGCGTCGAAGATGAAAGACAGACCCGACATGCAGATGATACAATGCTTCGCTTATGCGCACTTCGGTGCATCAGGTAATTCCCGGGCTTTCTTACGTGTTTACAATCCATGCATCCCCGTACATCCTAATACATCCCCGTACATCCCAATATATCCCCGCACATCTCAATACTTCCTCGTACATCCCCTATGTTGTACACCATATAACCCTGGTGGTTTACCCCCCGTTAAAATCGTTACTGGTTAGTCACTGGAACTTTGATTCTTGGTGTGCTTCTTCAACCATTGCTGTATTTTAACTTCAGCTTGTTGTTGGCACTTTCATCATTTGATTCATTTCTGGATCGCTTCACTGTTCATCAGGATTTTTTTAAATATTAATTGGGACAATGGCTTATATCTCCAAAACACTTTGAAGCATCTAATCACCGATCTTAAACCGTCGCACTTCACGGCTATGAATCTCCCAAATCAATTACATAGTGCGGCTTACAGGTTACTCATAATTATGTACTATAAATAGTTTCCTCAAACCATACCGCTTCAGTTCAGTGTCTACATAATCCTTGAAGATGCTGTTTGAACTGCCTGAGGAAACGCCTGCAGTTGACAAATTTTCAACTATTATCATTACTTTAGAAAGAAGAAACAGAACTGGAGTGGTCACATTTGTTGACCTATTGTTTTGAACCTCCGTGATTCATGTTATCTTCCTCTCCGTTCCTTCATATTTCTTTGTAATCGGCTCCCAGTTCTTTATTCTTACCTTGGCCAGACCTCGCTACCTTACGCCTCCTTCTAAAGCTTCTTTTGTTGTCCTCTCCCAAGGCATTCTCGAGATGTGACCCAGTCATCTTTTGAGTTTAAGAAACAATAAAGCACCAGGTACAGATGGCTTGCAGGTCAAGAGGTAATAGATTGTTTATTTAAACTAGTTAGTCGCATATACCTGACAAACGAGATTCCAGAAGATTACAAACGGAACAACATAGTAGCTTTGCCAAAAAGAAAAGGCGCGGATAGGTGTGAAAATTTTAGAACGATCAGTTTAATTTCTCACGCGTTTTAACTAGAATTGTGCAATGAAGGATGGAGAAAAGGGCGGAAGAAATATTAGGAAAAGATCAGTTCGGATTTAGAAGAAATGGAAGCGGTTTTGACCTCGGCTTTGACGGAGGGCTATGGTATGAAGATCAATAAAATTTTGGTATGTAGGGGGTGCGAAAATAGGACCAAAACGAAAATACAAATTGATGGAAACGAGAAGATAGAGGAAGTCTCAGATTTCTGCTATTTAGGAAGACAAATAACTCGCGATGGTAGGAGCTCTAAAGATATAAAACAAAGAATAGCGCAGGGCCGAAAGAGTTGGAAAAAAGCGAAATTTATGGAAGACAGTAAGGAATAGGAAAGATAGGATGGTAGGACACCTTCTGAGGCACGAAGGCTTAGTTCGCGACATACTAGAGTCAGAGATAGGAATAAAAAGAGGTAGGGGTAGGCCCAGATTAGACTACTGCTCTCAAATAGGAATGTAGGATGTTCAACTTTTGGAGAAATGCGTAGGTTAGCTCAGGAAAGGATGGAGGTACGCGTCCAACCAGTTTTCGGACTGAAAACTTTATGATGAGTAGGTGCAGTTGATTAAGTCAATAGTAATTTTCAATTTATAATTAAATTAATGAAATTAAATGAAATTAATTTTGTGACGCATTACTTTCATGCGTAGATGTTACACGCAAACGAGTTTTACATGTCACAAAAATAATTCTGTTGATAAAAAGATACTTTAAAATATCTGACACTACTTATTAGTAGTATTCTATCTTCAAGGTTCTCCGGTCTCATTTTGTAATAAGTAGTAAATGATAATTTAGCATATTAGGTACCTACTTACCTGTTACCTATGAGTGCATTTATGTCAATACTATAATTATACGAAGAGAAGAAAATGCATATTTAAAAATTGACAGTCACAATTTTTTTTTACTTTACCATTATGTTAGAAATACAGAATTGTAAACTCGTAACTATTTGAAAAATGAAATTCTGGCCTAATTATAGTTAAAAATAGAGCATGTCCGATTTAATTTCCTTCAGAATAAATTTATCCCGTTGAAAAAATAATCAGTTTCGGTAGACTGTTTTTCGATATTACCCAAGATTTAAAAATAGCGCAAAAATGCGTGCGTCAAAAATATTTTAATGGGCGCAATTCACGAAAGACAATACTGTCTGCCGGTAGGTAATTTTTTTCACTACACACCTTCGTTTATAATGGACAAACAGGTGTATCAAAATTTTAATAGTAGAAAAGGTTGATGCCATAATTGAAATTTCTCCGCGCGGATAATTTTAGTAAACTATTTCTACAATCTAAGCCAAACCGCTAATGGCCAAATATTCTAGTAGTACGAGTATACTTATAAATGTCATCATATACACCGTAATTTACATATGACAAGTCGTTCGTTCAGTTTTCGAGGTGATGGCATAAATATGTATGAGTTTGCGTACCTATAAAGTACTTATATTACAAAAGGCTAACTGTTTGAAAAAGAAACTTGCAAGGAAGATTAGAATTTTTTGGTGGACCGCCATCCTTTATGCTAATTTTACGTATTGTGGTGTAAAATTTATCAGTTGTGTGTACGTAGATGGCATGTACCTATAAATAAAAGATATCGCTTGTTTTGTCTAGAAAAACAATATGTTTGAATAACATCGAATTTAGTATACCCTCATAGAATGTACAGACCACTGTTGAAAACTCGTCCAAAGCAGCTGTAATTCCTGTCTGACGGAAAGTGAAAGTATGTTTTCTTTTATCTACAAGCTTTTTCCTATTATGGATTGTTGTTTTCTTGGTTTTAAAAAAGAAATCGCAAAATAAATATAGCATCACTCTTAATAACTTTGTATGTAAGTCAGAGCACACCGAAAATTGTGGCTACAAGTTTTTATAAATAACTCGAGAACGGCAATACTAAATATAACTGCATTTACGTAATGATGGCTTTACACATAGATGTATAATACGGGTGTTATTGTTTCTTTCAAAATTTTCGAAGTAAACGGTTTGATATTGGCACTCTCAGAACCTTCTCCACAATAAAATATTAGGTGGTGGTTATATAACTTCATCGCAAATAGAATCTGCTCGTTTTCGTATAAACAAGGTTCACTAAAAATTTATGACTTTGTTGAGTGTTGACTTAGCCAGTAAATAGAATTTCATGTCTTCGTGTAGGCGGTGTACCCTGTTGATTGAATAAAAAGAACAAATACCTAACTACTGATTGTTACGCCATTCCACAATATACGTACAGTTTTTCAATAAATATTTGCTTACCAGTGCAGTAGTTTCGAAATCTAATCAATTTTAGCATTGCATATGTTTATGAAATTATTTGAAATATTTATGTAGGATGTTTATATTTGTTTGCAACCTGGAATATTACATATACAGGGTTATATGAAGCTAGTGATACCTACTCACATGACTAAAAATATGGTAATATGTTTGGGAAATCAATGGAGTGGTGCCGCTATCATGCTACACCCTGTACTCACCATATCCTTGTAAACTTTTTTATATTCCACTTCCAACTTTTAAACGACATTTTAATGAGAAAATTATACAAACAGTCAATTTGGGAGAGGTTCGTATTTGACGTTCACATTATCAAGTTGAGTTTGCAAACTCAAAACATCCAACCAAGTATGTATAAAATCAATAACGAAATTATTTTTTTCAGGACAATTTACATAATTTAAATTACAAACTATGTTGCGGATCTTCCTTTCGATCGATTAAAGGAAACGCAAATGTTTTGATAGGTAATTTATTTAATATAGGTAATACAAAAATCGACTGCTCGCTACGCGGTCTAAAAAGCGAGTCCCTTTCACCCTCAACTTCACATAAACAGATACACACACAGAATTCTTATCTCTAGTCTAAAATACAAACACATGGCTAGGTTCTAAGTATATACAAGAATATATACAAGGTGTTTCTACAAACTATAATAGCAGACTTGCTCGTCCAGGTCAAGTATTAACTAATGATAAAAGAAATCAGATAATCTATGAAGTGTAGCAGAGATGTATTAATATTACAGAGATTTTTATCATTCTCTTGTGGAATATATTGCTATATTCTTTTATTTTAATTTGTTGGATATATTTGACATATAATTATATGGATATTTGCATAATTATTTATTTATTCCTTTCCGGGTAAACAGATTTTAAAGTACTTGAAACAGGAAATTTTGTCATTACAGTCTGGCTTCTCCAGCTTGCGATGGAACTTTGATAGTTTTGCTTGATCTGCGTGGCCTTGCCTATTGAGGCTCTTATGTCGCTTTTCCATTAAGAAGGCGAAAATTAAATCTACATTGATCAACAAAAAATCAGTTCGTAGATTCTGTCTAAAACTTGAGATAACCTACGATAAAACCCCACAATGAAATTTGATTAACGCGTCCACTCAAATTACTCATTACCCAATACGTCCACGTAATTTGATGTTCCTTAAATTAAAGCCACATGTCGTTCAAACAGGTCGCCTAACCGTGGAAATTCAGGAGCCCAGTTTTTTTGGATGTTGGACGTCGAGTGACTGTAATAATGACCGAGGCGTCTCAGTGTGTTAAAATTACTTTGGAAGATGAAGACGACGAAGGGGAGCGCCAGGGCACGGTGGCATACTATGCGAGGTGCTGCAGTTCGCCGCCGAAGGAGACGGAATTGCTCAACAACACCGTACTCAGGTAAATTTTATAATCTGTTATATTTTGTTATATTTTTATATTTTTGTGTTGAAATACACTAATCAAAACGAAAAAGGAGCCGTTTCTTTCTTTTGTTAAATTTCATTTGTGCCACAAAATATAAAGACAATACAACCAGCTCGTAGAGGCCACAGGAATCGGAATAAGTACCCAAACGATACGTAACAGGCTTCACGAACGTCATTTTCATACAAGAAGACCAGCTAAGGTACCTCCTTCAAGCCGTGATCATCGCAGAGCAAGAAGGTTCTTTGCTGAAGAACATGTTAACTGGAACTTAGGGCAGTGGAGCAAGGTTCTGTTTAAATCACATTGATGGACGAGTTCGAGTCTGGAGACGCCCAGGTGAACGTTATTTAGACTGAACTGTGGAAGAAAGGGTTCCATTTGGAGGAGGGTCCATCATGATTTGGGGTAAATTTAAATGGGCGTTCGGAGCTGGTATATAGACGAAGTTCTAGAACCACATGTTGTACCATTTGCCGAGAATATGGGTCCAGTATTCATTCTGCAGCAAGATGATGCCCGCCCACACATCCCCATAATAGTGCAAAATTTCCTCAATGCCCACAATATTGAGGTTACGGTTTGGCCCGCCCGCAGTCCAGACTTCAATCTTATCGAGCACGTCTGGGACACCCTTGGGCAACGATTGAAGGAACGTCAGCCAATCCGGAACCTTCAACACTTTGAAGAAATCCTGGAAGAGTGGGAACAGCTGCCTCTTCAAGTTGTTCGAAATTTAGTTGAAAGTATGCTTCGTCGTTGCGCTGAAGTTTTACGAGTTAGAGGAGGCCACACACGTTATTTATTTTGAAATTTTGTTTACTTTTCATTGAAACAATAAAGAGCTGTTATTAATTCTACGGCCATAAAAATAGCGATCTGTCAAAAATATTGTACTCAAAGTGAGTTTAAACTAAAAATGGTAAAGTTGATAGTGCGTTATTTTATACAAATAATGTTTAACACCTGCACATTCAATAATGGAAACACTTTAACTGATAATTTAAAAAAAAATAGAATATACAGGTGACTCACCGAAAAACGCTAGAACATGTAGATACCATTGTTATTCGTGTACCTAACTTTAAAACGAGTGTCTACCTGCAGTAAAATATTTTGGATCCATGGCGTCATGTTGGTGGATAATACACGAGTAACAGACCCCAGAGCCCTTAGTTGCCCTCTCGCACCAGACACACGCATTTTTTGCAAAAAAGATAATGTAAAAACCTAACCTCAAAAACTAACCTCTACGGGAGCCGATCCTACCCGGGATAAGCATACCAAATTACCAGTTCTATGCGATACCTCCCTACCTACCGTCACTGCTGGATGCAGTTTTGACTAACGAAATACTTAAACCTAAGTATAAGGTATGACTATAATGTCATCATGGATCCGAAATATTTTACTGCAGGTAGACACTCCAACTTTAAACCCAAAACGGGAGACAGTTTACTGTGGTTACATTTGACAATAGAAAGAATTTAAAATTTTAATGTTGTCATATTGCTTTTTAAAATTCAATTCGTAGTCGTTCGCTGACAATTGAAAATATTTATTTTTACAGTCCTCATAGTACGGTTTGTATGATGGATCTTTGCACGTGCGTCACAACTGCTCACAAATGACACAAATCATTTCAAGGTCGAGTGTATTGTTAAGCAGTGGCGTGTGTTTTTATTTTGCTTAGGTACAGATATAATATCTCTACTCACTCCAAACTAACCCTAAGGTTAGCCCCAGAAGCTAGTGCTAGCTTGTGCGGGACGGAGGAGGCGGCATATTGCTATTGGCCGCAGGTGCGTCACAGGAATAACCTACAGTTGTTAGTACTCTACCCACCATTTAGTGCTAGAATGAGGAAAACCTGGAAAACCTCATTAGGTAAAGCTGAATAGGCGATCCAAGGCGCGCCCTAGCCACAGCACAGAAATGAGTCACCCATCCATCGCCAAACCGCGGGCGCTGTTGCTGAGCATTAACGCCTACTCACTCGCGCATGCCAGCAAGATCCCACGGCTCTTGCTGTGTAATGGTAATTTAACAGTTATATCATGTATTAATTAGTAGGTATGGCACCAGCAGAAGAAGAAATGAAAGAAACTTAAGATTTTAAAGATATATTTTGTGATGTAATTCTAGATTTTAGTGAGTTCGTAGTACCTATTTAAAAAATGAACTTACCTTGTGCATACATGTTGTATTACGAATTTCCATTTTTTGGCATTCGTCTAAATCTTCGGTTTTCTACTTTTTCCGTGGCCGGGATTTTCCTAGACTAAGCAAAGGCTCATTTCTTTCTAAACGTACTTTGATGCTGGAAACTGTACGCAAGCTAATCTTTAAAGCATCAGAAACACGGTAAAACATTATAAAAAGTTTATAAAATTAATTCCACATTATGACATTTACTTGAAAGTAGGTACCTACACCACACGCCTATGAACTGTAACCCTGAATGACGCTTCGACATCACTTCATATAGTCGCATTATTTGTGTTCCGCTCAATATTGTATTATAAGACGTATGTCTTACAACCAAATGGCATACGTCGCTGCATTTATATTAAAGAATGGTACGGGCTAGCAGTAGGCGCGTATGTCTTAACTAATTTTATACACACGCAAAGATTCATAATACAAAGTATATGCATATTATTTTCATATGAAGTTTATTTTTGAATCGCCCCGTATAATAGTACTATGAATTCTTTATAAGTTTATCTCACACGCCAAGACAGTAATAAAATTGTATATTACAACACACCGCTTTCGAATTACAAGAAAATTAATAGTCGTTTCGTTTATTTCAAAATGAACCCTGAAACATTATGATCTGATGAAATTTGTTCGAAATTTCTATTCCATCACGATAGGAGTCAATCCTTCGCTGATTCAAACGTCTCTGTGCCCGTTCTAAGACAGCCATGCTAATAAAAAAACTCACTTTTATAAATAGACTGTGTGAAAACTAAGAATTCAGAATTTTACTATAATTTTCATCGAGGCATTGCTAATGGTTTTAGCTGCTAACAATCGTTAACTGTTCTTGTTCTTCAAACACCAAGTTCTATTAGCACAATCCAGCAACAAACGTAAAAACAGGGAGTTTTCTGGTTGCAATAATAGAAAGAAATTTAATTCACGTCCGGTTTGGCGTGTTTTTGAACCACCCACATCGATTTAAAACAATACATATTTGTCAGAATTTTGATATAGGGAGAGTGCAAACATTTGGAGGTTGAATCAGATATGATTCTTGTGTTTTTCTAAAGGATCAAATCTCTCCCTTTACTAGTTGTGTCAGGCTGGCAGAGGGAAGTCAGTATCTCTATTAGTAAATTATTTTACAGTCCGGTCATTGAAGACTAGACATCTTATAAAATGGCTTAATTTATAATTCGCCTACAACACACATCCGTGGGGAGATAATATTCCCATTGAGCTTTTGATTAAGTATTGTTATTATGTTTTTCTAAACTCAAATCTGTGTAACAACGTTTTGAAAGAACTAGGTACTGATTTTATGGAAATGGGAAATAGGCTCGTTTCTGGTATGAAATTATTATTAGTTTATTGTGACAGAAAATACATAATACATAATAAAGAAAATTAATCATTTCAAGTGAGTATCTGAATGAAGTCGGCAAGGCGCGTATGAACTGGCCAACCCGCACTCCTGACCTAAATCCCACTGAACATCTATGGGACAGACGGATTCATGGGCGTGTTCCTTGTTCAAGCAATTTGGTAGAGCCTGCTGCAGCCCTTGAAGAAGAATGGGATCAAAATGATCAGCGTACCCATTTGTAGCGGTATACTACAATATAAAATGAAAGTATGACGTCATATCCACGTGGGTAAACCTGAATACAGTCACAACGACCCTGTCACTTGCTGCAACTCAGACTTTCATTAATTCCTAACGTATGTAAAGTTAGTCACCTCTCTGCGATGAATGACAGTATTTCAATTAAAGAAAAAATTCGCCACGTACCTACTCAGTGGTTATCATTAACGTGTTCAGCTCGCTCTGATTAGCGCAGTGTTTAGTGGATAAGAGCGAATGTCCTCCGGTGTCAATTACGCTTAAATTGGGTAAACACTTCCTAGCCAATTTGAAACGTTTAGGGCCGTTATTCCTGTATTTATTCCAGACAAACGATACCCGTGGATCTATTTCAAAATTACATTTTTCTGCGACTATAATGAAACGTGTTTTATGAATGTTAATTGGTAATTTACTAAATTTAGTAGGTATGTATATTATGTGACTTTTTGTTTGCCACAGCAATTAGTGCATCCGCTAAGCAATGCGTGCAAAACAAATAGTGATCTTGCCCTCAGAGGTCAGAGATATTTTTTGTCAAACAAAACTGCAATGAGAAAATTCCTTTTACTAAAAAACTGCATTAGTCGATATAAAAATTATACTATACAACTCGCAGGGAATGTCCATTTCCTCGGGCTTATTTTATCATCCAAGCATCCAACGATTCCAAAAGCGAAATTCTATACCGAGAGCTCGGCACTGCGTTTCTTCCGTTTGAGGTTCGAGATATCCAATTCCGAAAAGTTGAGTCGAGCGACCGCCGCGTCGGTCGTTGACTTAAACGCCAGACAATGTTTCATATTCTCAACAGTTTTCGACCAATTAACGTTGCAACCTGCAAGTGTGTGCAAAAGATGATTCATTTATCCGTGCAACGACCAGGAAATCTGGCTACTTAGTTCCAGAAATAACTTTATATACCAGTTGTGTCTAGGAATAGTTCTTGTACTAGACAAGTGAAACCTTGCATCTGCATATTTCTTGCTGAAATATTAAGAACGACACATTTATCTGAAGGGCTCTGAATCGTAAGGAAAGCGTTAAATACATGATTTCCTAAACAGTGAGGTTGCGTGCCTGGGCATACCCAAAATACCTTTGTCTCTAATGGGGAGGGTGTGTCCATCAGTACGCAATACCAGAAGACTCCTCAGGTAGGCAGGCGTAGACGTCGACAATATTCCACGAGCAAATACACCATTCCATTTAAAATTTTTAACAAAATTTGATAATTTCGTAAGTTTCGAAATAACGCCATCTGGCGGCTCCCTCGTAAAATTAAATTCAGGTGTAAACGCAGATTTCTATTACGCTATAAATTCCCTTTCCAAAGAGACCAAATTCATTAAAATTGGTTCAAGCAATCCGGAGATATAGCATTTTTGGTGTAAGGGAATTCTTTCCTCCTCCTAGCCCTTATTTCTTAAGCTAGATCAAAGAGTTATTAAACTAATTTGCAGGGTATTACGAGGAGATTTTGAGAAAGCTAAAGGATACCCTACATTTACATTTGAATTTTTATAGAAAATTAGAATTCTCTATTTTCTTTTAAAATTGTGCCCCTAGAGGGGAAAATTGAAAACTAAAAATATTTTTGATGAAGTTTTCATGGCCACTTTTATAGGAAGATTGAAAATATTTACAAGAGTCTTTGGGTGGAATAGTCTGATGATGGGGCGCAGTCAGTAGCGATCTCAGGGCACGATTTGCAATCGTGCTTATAGACCAGGAGCCCATAGACCAAAAATTGTGCATAATAGGTTTACTCCAAAAATGCCTGAGATGTTGTGATTTTTGGGTCGTGGAGCACAGAAATGCCCATGCCAGTTTTTGTTTTTGGTACAGTGATGTGTGGCAGACCCGTAAATGTGTAAAAAAAATTGCTTAAAAAAGTATTATAGGTTTAGGACTGGGGTTTGCGGGAAGCGCTAAATAATAAAAAGTAATCCAGGGGACGCGGTTCGCTTGTTGTGAATTCTGGGACACTGACCCGCTGCAGGGGTCAAACTGTGTAAATAAATCACCCCAAAAAAAATCATAGGTTTACGCATGGGGATTGGAGGGATCTCCTAATTTACCCCCAAACATCATGAATGTCGACTCCCATTCATTTTGGTTGGTACAAAGAGGCGCCACTCTCGCGACGTTTTGTAAATTCACTCAGGTAAAAAAAATCATAAGTTTATGAATGGCGTTCAGTAACTTGTTTAATATAAACATACTGAGTGCGAAAATACATTCGCCATCGTTGAAAAGTGGTACAAAAGTCTTGCCATTCACGATAATTGATTGTGCACTGAAGCTTCGTTCCTACTGCGTGTAGATTACTGCAGTAAATAGGAATTGCAAGAAATTTACAAAAAATTAAAATGGTTCTATGAAACGTTTAGCTGCACATACCAGACAGGCGATATTCCAGAAGAATACAAACGGAACATCATAGTAGCTTTGCCAAAAAGGAAAGGCGCGGATACGTGTGGAAATTTTAGAACGATCAGTTTGACTTCCCACGTGTCAAAAATTTTAACTAGAATTGTGCAACGAAGGATGGAGAAAAGGGCGGAAGAAATATTAGGAGAAGATCAGTTCGGATTTAGAAGAAATAGGGGAACGCGCGAGACCATTCTAGCTTTACGACTACTAATAGAAAAAGCAATAGAAAAGGGAAAGAGACCCTATAAAGGATTTGCAGATTTGGAAAAAGCCTTCGACAATGTGAAATGGAGGAAGTTGTTCGAAGTGCTCAAAACGGTAGAGATTAAGTATAGGGATAGAAGAATAATTTATTCATAATCTACACAAAGAGCAAATGGAAGTTACAGAATTTGAGCAGGAACATAGAGAAGTAAATATCCGAAAGGGAGTGAGGCAGGGATATGCGTTATCGCCTCTAGTTCTCAATTTATATATCGAAGATGCGATGAATATTGTTAAAGACATCAGAATAGCTGCTGGAATTAATATACAGGGTCAAACTATTAATATGCTCAGATTTGCGAATGATATAGCAGTATTAGCATCCAGCGATCCAGCAAAGAAGAATTAGGAAGGACTCTGAACGAAATGGAAGCGGTTTTGACGGAGGGCTATGGTATGAAGATCAATAAAAAGAAAACCGAAATTTTGTTGTGTAGGGGGCGTGAAAATTGGGCTAAAACTAAAATACAAATAGGAAACGAGAAGATAGAGGAAGTCTCAGATTTCTGCTATTTAGGAAATCAAATAACTCTAGATTTAAGACAAAGAATAGCGCAGGGCCGAGTTGCATTTAAAAAAAAGAAACAACTGTTATGCTCGGAAATGATAAATGTAGAAACTCGGAAGAGGCTATTAAAAACGTATGTATGGAGTACAGCAGTGTCCGGGTGCGAAACTTGGACGATAGGAGAAGCGGGTAGGAAAAAATTAGAAGCGCATTTGGAATGTGGCGTTATAGACGCATGACGAAGATACCGTGGGTAGATAAGGTTAGCAACAGAGAGGTATTAGAAAAAGTTGGAGAAAAGCGAAATTTATGGAAGACAGTAAGGAATAGGAGAGATAGGATAGTAGGACACCTTCTGAGGCACGAAGGCTTAGTTCGCAACATACTAGAGTCAGAGGAATAAAAAGTGGTAAGGGTAGGCCGAGATTGGACTACTGCTCTCAAGTAGTTAGGGATATAGGATGTTCAACTTTTAGGGAAAAGCGTAGGTTAGCTCAGGATAGGAAAGATGGAGGTACGCGTCCAACCAGTCTTCGGACTGAAATCTTTATGATGAAGGGTGAAAATTTATAATTGCTTTCTTTCAAGCTTTCTAGGGGGCCCTTGTACCACCGTTCAATAATAAGGAATGTATTTTTGTACTCAGCAGGTTCATCATAATCAAATTCTTGAATGCCATTCATAAACTTATGATTTTTTTACGTAAGTTTTTTTTTTTACAAAATGTTGCGTCTCTAGCGCCCCCTGTACCAATTTTTTTTATCGGCAACGGTGAATACTCGACTTTTGTGATTGAAATAACTTGTCTCCAAGTTTTGAAGAGTAAACTTATGATTTTTTTTACCTGAGTGAATTTACAAAATGTCGCGAGAGTAGCGCCTCTTTGTACCAACCAAAATGAATGGGAGTTGAGATTCATGATGTTTGGGGGTAAATTAGGAGGTCCCTCCAATCCCCAGGCGTAAACCTATAATTTTTTTTGGGGTGTTTTATTTACACAATTTGACCCCTGTAGCGGGTCAGTGTCCTAGAATTCACAGCAAGCGCGAACCGCGTCCGCTGGATTACTTTTCATTATTTAGCGCTTCCCACAAACCCCAGTCCTAAACCTATAATACTTTTTTAAGCAATTTTTTTACACATTTACAGGTCTGCCACACATCACTGTACCAAAAACAAAAACTGGCATGGGCATTTCTGTGCTCCACGACCCAAAAATCATAACATCTCAGGCATTTTTGGAGTAAACCTATTATGCACAATTTTTGGTCTATGGGCTCCTGGTCTATTAGATTCTTAACAGGCAAATGTTTGTTTTGTTATATACCCTTTAAACTTTACCTACTTACTAAGATTCTTAGAACGCGATTATATCATGGCAATTTTCTGACAAATTACTAATAAATACCTGTGAATATTCGCATTATTCAGAGTTGATTGGTAGTAATTTGTTACCAAGTTGGCGTACTGTAATAACGAGTTTGGTTCTTTTGAAGTTTGAAACCTTCGACAAGTAAGGTCATGCCAGTGTCCGACGTATCTGTTGCTTTAATTGTTGAAGTATCGGAACGGAAATCATGAGATCGTCGATTCGACAACGGTCCAGGCATTACAAATTTTCCTCATGGGTCGCATAAAGAGATTATCACAAAAATTATTTGCGTAAAATTTTAAATTCATGGCTATAGGATGTCGTACTTCAGCTGAAGCAATAACTGAATGACTGACATCATGCATATGTCATTATCTCATTATTGTATTAATAGCAAAGTCTGTAATTATTGCTTCTATACCAGTCGTAGCTTCAATTGGATATTCTGTGAAAATAAGTTTCATACAATCATTGCAGCTATATGGTTTGGATTAGGTACCGTAATGGCGTAATTAATCGTCAACATATGTCTAATTACTTACTGGGTCATGATCTCGTGATTCGTAAGTTCATTATCAACTGGGCAAAATCAAATGTTCTATTTCGCAACGACATTTTTGTTCTTTTTAAATTAAAAATAAATATTCGCGACCGCATCTATCAAATTTCACGTAGGATGAAGGTCGAAGTCTCTCTTATTGAATAATTATATTAATGTCAAAGGCCGTCTTCTCGTTTAAAGCTCACAGTGAGAAATCACGCGAGGTTTCAGTTACACCGCAAGATTCTGCAGAGGCGTTGGAAGATCTGCCAATTAAATGTTTAAATTGACCTTCGACATAATTGTTGTTAGGGAAGCTCGTTCGCTGCCAGTATTGATCATATGGAGATGGAAAGAGTAACAGGTGAAGGTAAAAATTGTGCCACCCGTCGCTTCCCAGACAAAAGACCAAGTATTAAATTGACCTGATATTTATAATTCAGATTTAATTTACTCGTATTATTCTGCAGATAAGGTTATGCCTGGTGGAGACATGTAATAAAAATATCTAATTTAGCGAAACGAGTAACCTTTTCAAAAGTGTTTTGGTAATTGCATAATTACGATAATTTGATATTGACAGTCGCGGTTACAAACCAACGTTTTCGCTAAATTTTCTCCTGTTGCCTAAATCAGTAGACATGAGTTCAAGTCCACAGCTTTTTAAAATGACGATAATTTCGTTGCTATTCGAGTTTAATAAATTCCTATTTCTTTCTCAACTTCAAATACGTACTGTAAACTTCGGCAAGTTTAATAACTTTTGTTTCAGTCCATTCCCCTGTCCAAAACACTTTACTATTTTACTAATTTAATTCACACAATTTACATTCTTCACTTTAGAAACAAAGAACAGTAAGTAAATGTCAACAAATTATTGCTTATTGCAATACGAAGCATCAACGTATTGTGTTGTGCATTCCGTAGTTTTAATTATTTTTAAAATAAGATTATTGGAAGCGGTTGTAAAACCGATATGGTTGTGGGAGAGGGGGTCACTGTTATTGTTTTCCTCCAACATCGTTATAACTTATAAGCGAACGCAAAAAGACCATTTTTGTGCCACGGCAATTCTGCGCGTAATAATTTCGTTGGTATCAATGTACTATAGTCATACTGATATAATAATGTACTTATTATCAACAGCTGCCGCGTTTGATTATGAACAATGCTGAAATGATGTATTCGTCTCTCACATGGAGACGGAAACTTTGAAGTGCAAAGTGCCAAAAATTACGATAAGTGGAAATGTATGATTTCAACTGATACGTGACAATGTAACAATTAAGTGGACGATAATATCAAAATATGAATAATATAACGCACTATTATATTGTGGCAAGTAGGGCAAAGCTTCTAATAATAATGGAAATCTGCATCATCTATTTCGTAATCTAAACACCCTCAATCCAATAAGTTTGTACCCTCTGTTTCTGAGAATACAGCATAATTTTTATTGCAAACACTTGTTCCACCAATTTTCAAGACCATTTTTGAATAAATGATCAATAACTCTTATTTTATTAAAATATTATCATGATGATTGCATAATTCACATCTGTAGAAGTTATGATTTTCTTGGGTTTTTCTAACAACCGAAAATATTAAATTCTGTCGAATAAAGAACTTACTTCTGAAAGCAATAAATATCTAAATAGGTAACTTTCTTATTTATAATGCAAAATATATAATTATAATCGATGCAGACAATGATAATAAATAATACCTAACTGAAGACGGGAATTAATATTTAATGAATGGGAACGAACCTATTGCAGCAGTGAAATTGGAAATGTCTGGGTCGTGCGGAAGGCGACGGTACGAAAGAAGATAAAAAATTATTCCTCAACTAATTATACGTACATGTCCCATGAAAACTCTTAAAAAGGAAAGAGTAAATATTTTGCGTCCCAAATGTACAAAGAAAACCGCACACCACTGGTTTCGTGCTTGTGGAAGTTGTCAGGCAGTGAACCTGTACACAAATGAAACGCAATCATTTTAAGTTCTCAGTCCGAAGACTGGTTGGACGCGTACCTCCATCCTTTCCCATCCTGAGCTAACCTACGCATTTCCCTAAAAGTAGAACATCCTGCATCCGACTCTAGCATGTCGCGAACTATTCCTTTATGTCCCAGAAGGTGTCCTACCATCCTATCTCTCCTATTCTTTATTGACTTGCATTCCTAATTCTTCTTTGCTAGATGTTAACACAGCTATATCATCCGAGAATCTGAGCATATTATTTGCGAGACCCCGTCTAAACAGTGTCAATTTTGTTGCAGTGGATCTCAGAACAATATATGCAATGGCTCATCTTCGGTAACGACGAAAAACATGGGGGCCCTTCGGAAGGTTCTCAACAGCAGCCCCAAAAGCCAGAAGAAACCGACGATTACGCTCACGCATTTACCTAAAAGAATGCCAGTAGATATTCAATTCAACGAATTGTCGTATTCCGTATCGGAAGGCCGCAAACGCGGGTTCAAAACGATTTTGAAATGCGTCAGCGGCACCTTCAGGTGTGGCGAGCTTACCGCCATCATGGGACCCTCTGGAGCGGGGAAAAGTACTCTGATGAACATCTTAGCTGGATACAAGTAAGTACAGTATTCACAACTAAACCACAATACTCACAAACGGTGATTAATTTGTAGATCAAAAAACCTCAACGGATCAGTATTAATAAACGGAAAGGAGCGGAATCTGAGGCGTTTCCGGAAAATGTCCTGTTACATAATGCAAGACGATTGTCTCTCTCCCCTCCTCAAAGTGAAGGAGGCAATGATGGTTTCGGCGAATCTCAAATTAGGGAAAAACATCACGCGTTCCGAGAAAAAAATCGTCATAGACGAGATCATAGAAACGCTGGGTCTGCAGGATTGCATCGATACAAACACGTCTAGTTTATCAGGTGGCCAAAGAAAAAGACTTTCGATAGCTTTAGAGTTAGTTAATAATCCGCCCGTGATGTTCTTTGACGAGCCCACCAGCGGTCTAGATAGTTCCAGTTGTTTTCAGTGTTTGTGTCTGCTAAAGTCGCTGGCAGCGGGCGGAAGGACGATCATCTGTACGATCCATCAGCCGTCGGCGAGGCTCTTCGAAATGTTCGATCACTTGTACATCCTGGCGGAGGGGCAGTGCATTTACAGGGGGAACGTTCCAGGACTGGTACCGTTCCTCAGCAGCATGGGCCTCAATTGTCCAAGTTACCATAACCCTGCTGACTACGGTAAGCCTTGCCAAATTTTATAATATCTAAGTTCTTCATTTCCCATCCCATGTGTAGTAATTGAAGTCGCTTGCGGTGAACACGGAGACAACGTGCAAAATCTGGTGGTCGCCGTAAACAATGGGAAAGTAGATAACATACTACCTTTAGCTTTGGGCAAAAGCGCGGGTGATTTTGACATCAATGGAAAGGCAATAGCGAATGACATAGCAAAAGAATCGTTAACGCTAAAACCGATCCTGCCCAACGGCTGTCCAAAATCTCCTGTCTCTCCTAATTGTACGACGTCTCTCTTGGACTCTGTGGAAAATCTACCAACGATGGAGAAGACTGGATTTCCGACGTCCGGCTTTGTGCAGTTTTGGATTTTGTTGAGAAGGACCGTATCTATTACCCTGAGGGACAGAATGCTGACGAGGATGAGGCTGTTGGCCCATTTCATTATTGGAATTTTGCTGGGGCTGATATTTTATGACATTGGGGACGACGGCTACAAAGTTCAAAGCAATCTGGGGTGCATCTTCTTTATGATCATGTTCACAATGTTCACGGCTATGATGCCGACGATCTTAACTTGTAAGTATAACATGCTGTTGAATTTTGATGGTATTAAAATGCTGTTTGCAGTCCCCATGGAAATGTCCGTTTTCGTTCGCGAACATCTCAATTATTGGTACTCTCTCAAAGCGTACTACTTCGCGAAAACATTAGCGGACATACCCTTTCAGGTTTGAATATTCGTTGGATTAATTCGCCCCTTTTCCAATAATTCTTTGTTTGTTACAGATATTGTTAACTGTTTGTTATATTGTTGGTGTTTATTATGTAACGTCCCAACCCTTAGAAGTTACGAGGTTTGCGATGGTACTTCTTATAGCTGTGGTTACAGCTTTAGTATCCCAAAGTTTTGGGTTGCTCATTGGAGCAACATTTAATATAGAGGTAAGTGGGTGTTCCCATCGAAACTATCACGTGAAATCTAGCGTTGCACGTCACATATTATCACCTGATGATGACGTAAGAGTGTAGTACAGTCATATGGGATTTTAATCGACATGAATAGATCAATTCAGAATGCCGTCACACAATTGACAGCTGGAGGGCAAACATTTGTTTGTTTACAGTTTACATAACCTTACGAGTAAACTATCATTTTCTAAAACTATTAAATAGTTAATATGCCACTGTTTTGTTGTGTTGTGAGGTGCGAAATGAGAGGTGAAAGGGATTTAGTAATGGGAAGTAATTATTTGGGCGGTTGTTTTAACATCCAGGCAGTTTCATCGGGCAGTTAAAAATTCACGCGGGCGGTATTAAACTTTTTTGGCGGTAATTAACGTAATGTGGCAGTAGAACGTGGCCAGCAATATAAAAGAATTTGGTCGGTTATTTAATCCTACAACGGCAGTTCAAAACTTACACGAGCGGCAGATTAAATAAATGTCCAGTGCAATTACTATTTGAGCTGTAAAATGATTGAATGGGCAGTATAATGTATTAATGGGCAGTTAGATAAATAGTTCGCCAGTTCTCGGCGTTTGGCAAAATCGAACGTCATTTTCATCGAAAAGAGCGGCACACTTCCGTTAAAAGGGGCGCAGCTTACGCGACAGTGCACCGTAGGCGGCCAATTGGAAGGGATTTGCCTATAAATATTAGGTCGTTTCGCTCATTACCTTATCACTGAGTTGCGAGTGCTTGGATCTATTATACTAGCATTACACCATTAAATTTATTCAACGCACCCCTCCCCGTTTTCCCATAGAAATGTTTAAAATACTGAACTCAGCCCCTCACAGGTAAAAAAATATTAATTTTGCTTCATCCCTTTGCGTCTTCTATTGCACCGCATTGCCCCACAAAGCATTTTTGTAATGCTGCATCGAATAATGCATCATTTGGATGCTAACGACTGAGACTTACAACGCTCCACTCGCTTCGCTCCGCTTAACCTTAACGTGACAGACTTTTATATTAAAAAGTGTCAGTCGTTAGAGTTTATATTATTCTTTTCAAATATTATTCACATGAAAATGCGCACCTTTGAAGAGAATAACATTAGAAACGCTTACAACTGACACTTTTTGTCCAAAAATCTGTCAGTTTAAGGTCAAGCGGAGCGGAGCGAAGCGAGCGGCGCATTGTAAGTCTCAGTCGTTAGCATTGAATAATTTTAATGGTGCAATAAATTTAATTTTTTCTCAATATCTACATTATTGTTAATTGTTATTTTTTATTTCGCTACCTAACTTAAATAAACATTATATGTATCATTTAACAGGCCGATCATATTTTGTACTGCGTAAGTATTTATAGAACTACTTGTCCCACGATTTCTAACAGATCCTTTCTGATTTCATGACTGCACACGTGTTACTGCCCCTTTATTCATTTTACTGCCCAATTGAATTTTCACGCATTCAAATATTTATTGAGCTACTCATTTGAAGATATGTTACTCCTCGTTTCCACTTTTTTTACTGCTCATATTTTACCACTCAATCTGATATTGAACATACAATTTGTATTTTCACACTGACCAAAACTGTAATATAGTACCGCCCCTTTAAATAATAGCCTTTAGTAATTGGTAGGATTTTTTAGAATTCCTGCTACACTAACTCATCGTGAAGAGTATAAGTTGTCAAATAAAAGACGTAAAAAGTGGGTAGAAGTCTTAAAAGGGGATTTTTGAGCAAAAACCAATTAAATAACTTGCGATTATGTTCTAGACATTTCATTTATGGCAATAAAAACTTAATTTTAACTTTCCGAATAAAATATGAATAAATGTGTGCCCTCCAACAACAAATGGCGGCCTGTCGAAATCGGGCATTCTAGGACAGTCTGTATTTATTTTAGGTTATGTTTCATTTGACTTTTGACATTATGTCGTACTGCTGTGTTATAGGACTATTCCTTACCTTTGAAATAATAATTACAAAGGTGACATTTGATAGTTACGCCCTTTTCGCGTAATAAAATCTAAATATCTTGACAAAAAGGCGTGCGTGTACATGAACGCAATATTAAACATATTGGCAAAATTTAAACTACAGAAACTAATATATTTCACACTGTGGACACGTGGATAGGGGTAGTACTACGTACTACCCCTATCTCTCACTGAAAATATAAAACAGGAAATTAAATTCTGAGCTAACTTCTGGTTGTCCTTCGGCGTTTTCGAATTGACGGTTAAAAATTTGCAAAAGAATACCAGGAATCACTATTTTCTATTCAGTACTCGGAAAGTATGTCAAAACCATGCTGTGCTACGCTGCCGACCGGAATCCGTCTTGCACTGCGCTTGACGTCACATCGAGGCGAAATTGGCGTGAAGTCTCCGAAAGATCCGGTTGGCGGATGTGTTTTTGCTTTATCGACGCGAACGTTAAGTGACAAGCGTCAAAATGTCAAATTGTGCGGTGGCTAAAAAGGGAGCAAGTCTGACTTAATATAGAAATTGTCAGTGAAAAATGTTTGATTCACATAGGAAAATTACAGTATTTGAGAAAAGTTTTTGTATGGAAATTAAGAAATGGTTTGTTGGAGATGAAGACGAGTAAGTAATTTTGGATGGGGGTGAGCTTATTCAAGAAAATGATTTCCTAATTGAGAAGAGTTTGATAGCTACAATTTTTTGAAGTGTAACAATTCAAATCTTGCATTCGCGCTATTTCTTTCTCACATAGGTAATGTAGATCTAAGTAGGTATATGGTTGGTGTCTCTCGAACCGCCACCTCGATTTTACGTCATCGAAGTGGGAGGAGCAAAGAGCGATATGCGCCGTAGCATTCCATAGTATTTATATTATGGTCACAACTTTCATATTCTGAAACAATAGAACAAATAGACATTTTTTGACAAACGATAGTTCCTTTGTGTTTTGCATGTTTAAAACTAATGACACGCAGTGCTAAAGTTCGCGTACCGATTATAGTTCATTTTTAAAAAGCTCTAATTACATATCGAATGACTGAGACTCGCTCCTGCCTGCTCAATTGACAAAAACCTAGTAGATTTTTTGACTAAAAAGTAAAATGGGACGTAAAAATTACCCACCTATTAGGTAGTTACGTGAAGCTTTCTAAACTGATGTGTCCAATTATTTTTTCGCAGACCGGAGTGTTCTTAGGGCCGATTTCAACGATCCCTATGGTACTCTTCTCTGGTTTTTTCGCGAAGTTAGAGGACATACCCTACTACCTAAGTTGGTTGCCATATCTCAGTTACGTAAAGTACAGTTTTGAAGGAACCTTAGTTGCAATTTTTGGGCTTAATAGGAAAAAGCTCCAGTGCGACAAGATGTACTGCCATTTCAAGTACCCGAAGGACGTGTTGGAGTGGATGGGGACAAAGGATGGATGGGAGACTTATTTAACTGATGTGATGGTACTGCTGGGATTCTTTTCTTTGTTGAGAATTTCCACGTATTTTGTGCTACGGATAAAACTCATTCAAAACCGCTAATTAGTTTAATTCTCTTAGAATTTTTTATTGTGATAGTATATAGTAGAATTTTTGATATTGTGATTTAATTACCTATTTATATTTTATATATTTTTATTATTTTCAACGGTTAAGTTGGATCACTTCCAGTCTAGGGTTTTACTTTTCGAAGTTAGTGTACGACCGCACAGTACTCGAATTTTAGGAATAATCTGCATAAGCATCACTTTAAACTACAAAATAATAATGTAACGTTCAATATTGTATGTAATTGAAGTAAGTACACTACACTGGGAATGTAGACTCTTGAATTTACGTGGTACTAAGTTGAGATTATGTATGCTGTATTTTACAATACTCTCACTACAATATCTTTTACGTTAAAGAAATGCCTAATACATAACTCGTAAAGCATGATGGAACAATGATAATGCATTTAGTGAAGACAATGTATAATAAATTTTTTACATATAAACGTTGTTTAATTACCAGTTACTCCGTTTATTATCAAACGATTATTTATTTGGGTCATATTTGTTAAGAAATAATAAATATATTTTTTACTAATGCACTATTTTAGAAACAAAATTAGGTCGTTAAAGTAATTAATTTTTAATAAATAAATAATATATTCACCAGTTACAGTTACATTATTTTCTATTAACAAGCTGAAATTAATAATAACATTAATGCAATGGCTATTAACAAATGGAAAGTCAGTTCAACAATATAATATGAACATTACTATAAATTGTTATTAAACATTATTAACAGTTACTCTGGGCTGATTTATTAGAAACAGATATTGTTTATTTATTTGTTACGGGGTAGGTTCCTGCATACTCTTGTTAAATTTATTGTGATAACTGTTAACGAATCTTCTTCCATTTCTAATATACTAATTTAACAACAAAGTAAAGGTACAGCCATGGGAAATTGCCTCTCTCCTTTCATTGCAGAAATTTTCATGGGAAAGTTTGAAACCTAACTGAAAAATGAGCTCCCATATTTCCCAAAGGTGTGGGTCAGATATGTAGCGATATATTTGCCATATTTGACACTAGTAAATGTAACATTGAAGATTTTTTGAGCAACTTAAATAGTAGATTCAATTCTATCAAAAACTGCATTTATGGATTTTTAACCAAGTATATTTTTTTCTGGCTTTATTGTTAAAGTTAGAGCGAAACTGACAAAACTTCTTCGTAGCAACTTTTGATGAAATTAAATATTTCATTGCCAATTTTTTTATTCTACGTTTCGTCTTCGAGTAATGATTTTCTGATGTCAAATTTTATGAGCCTTTTTTATTCTGAATTCAATAATGTACCACACATTATGGTTTAATTACGTTTCGACCCTTTTTTGGCCACCATCAAAAAATTTTTTGAGATACGCACCCGTATTTCTCATAATTTTGTAAAAATAGGTACATACAGTATAAGTTGTAAAATAAAATGTGCTGTTGACTACGATACTTTCTTCAAAAATCAGAAACGGACAAAATTTTCTAAAACTGCAAGATGCGTTATGCTTATCGCTATTATCACCTAACAGATTCGTAAAACTCTTGTGGTGCACTTAAAAATGCCAAACTTATACTGCATGTACCTATTTTTTATAAAATTATGGAAAATACAGGTCAGAATCTTAAAAAATTTTTGATGATGGCCAAAAAAGGGTCGAAACGTAATTAAACCATAATGTGTGTACATTGTTGAATTCAGAATAAAAAGGGCTCATAAAATTTGATATCAGAAAATCAGGACCGTATTTAAAAAACTAAGTTTTGTCAGTTTCGCTCTAACTTTAATAATAAAGCTAGAAAAAAATATAGTTAAAAATCCATAAATTCAGTTTTTTCAAAATAACTCAAAAACAGAAAATCTTATCTAGGATTTCTAGACGCCATTTTGTTGGTCATTTAATTACACAACTTTTTTCCCATTTAACCAGATCCGTATCTCTTGTCATTTCCAATATCCCCATACTGGCCCTCCTTATCTTGGACAGGGTGTATACAGGATGGCCCGATATTAGCGTGCAATATTTTACCAGCGTGTTCTGTGGTCCTATAAGCGTATACCGAAATATGATTCGCAAGGGAGCTATTAGCTTTCTAAAAGAGAAAACCTGAGGACGTTTTCTTCTATCTTCGAAACAAGTCCAGTTAAAATCATGAAATTTAATAGAATGTGTAAGTACCAAATGCTGAATCTTTTGCTGTAAACATACTTTTTAAAATTTAACAGGGGCGTCTCAAAGCTGGGGGTGGCGGAGGTTAGATTTACCCCAACTTTTTTAGAGCATGTCGTTTTAAATTTTTCCGTTAAAATTTGCAACTTCGGGGTTTTTCTGCAAAAAAATATGCTCCTGTCTCGTTTAAGTATACAAACGAAGTTCTCCACTTCTTATAGGAATTTTTTGGGCATGCAGCGAAATTTTTGAATCGATTGTGCTCGATAACGGTGCCTCCTATCAAAACGAAACAGGAGCACATTTTTTTGCAAAAAACTCTGAAGTTGCAAATTTTTATGGAAAATTGAAAATGACATGCTCTGAAAAAAGTTGGGGTAAATCTTACCTCCGCCACCCCTAGCTTTGAGACGCCCTTGTTAAATTTTAAAAATTATGTTTACACCAAAAGATTCAGCATTTGGTATTTACACATTCCATCAAATGTCATAATTTTAACTGGACTTGTTTCGAAGATACTTAGAAGAAAACGTCTTCAGGCCTTCTTTTTTAGAAAGCTATAGCTCCCTTGGGAAGCATATTTCGGTATACGCTTATAGGAATTTCTTGTCGTAATTTTGACCACAGAACACGCTGGTAAAATTTTGCACGTTAATTTCGGGCCAGTACAGCTCGGTCATCCATAACTGCAGATTCAACAGTCTAAGGAAATCCACTCACCAATAGGCAGATAATACAACATATCACCATTCTGATTGGGAGTTCCATGTTGAGGTAACCCATAAAAAGACGAGATTTTTTTTATCAGTTTACTTTGGTTCTCTAGTTAAAAGTAAATGAATACAGGAAGTGATAGAACGTTGAATTATTCCAATTATTCGTCCTTTTTTGGAATCGTACAGTAATAGTGTAGTGTGCCATCTATTAATGAGATGCTCAAGTTTAATTATAATTCAGGTAACTATACTAAAGCAATCTGTGGTAGGCAATGATGTACATCACTTATTTAGGTAGGTAGACTATTGACATCGATATTGAAATTCAAAGTTTGAAACTAATGATTATTTAGGTGTTCTGTGATTATTGCCCAAAACATTGCAGCATAATGATGTGATAGAAGATGTTGCATTTCAAATACATAACTAACACTTTTTCTCTTTATGAAGAAACTCGTTCTTACATGACATTTCAGAAAGTGATTTTGAAATTAGGTACATACTTAACTATCAAGAAATGTATTCTTAATTATTACCATCATATCGATGCCATGATTCTGCGTAATTTTGCAATTAGTTACACATGCATTTTGTCAAACACCTTACAAAAAGTATGTCTCATTAAATTTTGATTAATTTAAACATTTTTCGTAATCGCCAAGTGGAAGTGAAGTTACGCAACTACCTCACCGGCCACTGGCAATAATACCTACTTAATAATTTCTCTTCGACCAACTCTCACTTTCAGTTTTAAACAACTTTGTGTGCGGCTTAATTTCACTTTGCCACAAAATGGCGAATACCATAAGTCGAAGTCCTTAACACCAAGAGATAACCTTATCGATAAAAAGAGTAGTAGGGTAACAAGCAGAAGAAAAACACTTTGATACTTTTGTGCAAATAGTACAGTTTAGGATATTGCGAATGGACGAGTGATTAAGCAGCTCTTCCGCCTATCACTACGTGCGTCAAAGTGAACGTGTTTGTTGCAAGATGTCCAAGTACATGGACCGCATATTTTTCTTGAACAACAACCGGTAAGTCTACTTAGGTATAATAGTAGCTACTTGAACACAAACAGCTCGTAAATGCATATGAAAACAGCCATGACGCACTTTGGAGTATTCACTAGTGGTGACCTCTTGAACTTCTTGACCGATAAATGATAGTTTAAGGCTTAAAGCAACTATGTATTCGGAATTATGTTTCCAAAGTTCATTGAAATATAAAACGGTTTTTACGTGTTTCATCTGTAAACCAGGCGTGAATTAATAAAAGCAGTTTATACACACCCTGTATACGGTTGACAATAGGAAAGCATTAAAAAACATGCAGAAATCAGCTCCCACATTTTCTGTACCTTTAGTAGTATTTTAGGTATCAATTTTTATGAGTATATGATATGTTGGTTATGTAAGTCACAGTTGCAAAAGTAAAGGTTAATAAGGCCATTATTAAAAAACTATTATAAAATATGAATGTAACTTCAAACATTCCAAAACTACAACTCCTTTCGCAATTAAGTACCTAATTATTATTACTACATATTTCGGAGTTAAAGTAAAAGTAACTACATATTTTCTAAACACAAGAATAATGAAAATTAGTAGCAAAATCGCAAACATATGTAAATGTATTTGTTGGTTATTATGCGGCTCAACTCACGTACGCAAGGAAACACGACAGACAAGTTCTTCGTGCCTTGAATTTTAATTTAATTGAAATTTACCATGGTAAACAACACCAAATATTTTTAAAGTGAAGGCAACTAAAATTGTAACAAATATTGACGAATATCTACGAAAGGAAGCATTAAACATTCTTTTCGAAAACATTATATCTGTAAAAGTGAAAACACACAAAAAACACAAAAGTTTTATTGTCGTAACATTTCATTTTGTGAAAATCTTGAAACTATTCAAAACTTCAACTCGAAGATCATTGAATAACAAAGCCTGTACTTAAAACTGCAACTTTTTATCTATTTTTGTAGATAAAGTCCGGTATTCAACTCTCAGGTATGACTATTATTAACTCGCTTGCTGAGTTAAAGAATTTTCGCCAGAAGTCCTATTTGGATTGCCAAGTTTTCAAGGATCAAAGAAAAGAATAGTCGACGAATAACTCTAAATTGAGGGGTAAATTGGTAAATATCCCGAAAAATTTGTGTACACTTATTTGGAATTCCAATGGAATTCCTTGGAAGTCCTTGGACGTCCTTGGAATTCCTTGGAAGTCCTTGGAATTCCTTGGAAGTCCTTGGAATTCCTTGGAAGTCCTTGGAATTCCTTGGAAGTCCTTGGAATTCTCTGGGAATTCCCTGGAATTCCCCGAAACCGTTAATTTTGTATGTGGTCCTTATGAGGTAAAACAGTCAATTCCAAATGTTTCTAAAGCAACTTTGATTTCGTTTTAATTATCATTTTTTCCGGGAAAAAGAAGCACGGAGCAGTAGATTCCTAATGATTTTTCAGCAAACAATGTTGAATAGCAAATTTTATGGAAGGACAATCTTTCCCAAGAACTTTGTCAGTAAATATTAATTTCTCCACACGTTCCTTACGAATATTTGAAATACATTTTAATATTCTATTCATTAACTGTATGAAAATAAAATTTTAGAGGTGTGATGAGTGATGAGTAATATGAGGGGTATCTGAGTTTCTGCAATCTGCAGGCATCCATTGCATTCGCATCCACCGGCCAATAATTTTCAATTTGAGGGTGGGGGTACAGTGCTGTCACAATTCTGTATTAGTTTCAGAAGTTTAGTCTCTAATCTGTGAATTTAGTTGGGTAACTGTCCATTGTAGGTATTATTGGGTTCTAAATAGTACTTTTTTGATAATTTCGAGAATATTTGATTTAGAAAATTGCGAAAGGGTTCCAAGACGCAATAATACTAATAATAATAAATTATTTTGTTTTCTTCTATTTTCTGTTCCAATTATTAAGGCATGGAGCTGTGGTAGTACTAGGGTGGGCGTCAAGGTACTTGCGTACGGAACATTTGCGTACATAAGGAAAGATGTCCAGCAGGAAAAGCGGGCAGCTCGAAACAAGTGTCATTTGCGTACAACATAAAAATCTGCCAGGTTAAGGTCAAGCGGAGCGGAGCGAAGCGAGCGGGGCGTTGTAAGTCTCAGTCGTTAGCGTTTATAATATGATTCTCCTCAAAGATCATTCAACAAACATTTTACAAAAGAAATCACCGGGGGAATCAAGTTAACTTACCTCAATATTTAACATAATAGGTGTTCGAAATAAATATTTAAATTAGGAATCCAAATTTTATGTTGCACGCAAGTGCCACTAGATCAGAGTTGTTTAATTTACCTGCTGAGCCTTATTTTGCTTTATGGACGCTAATGTCATAAAATTTGCCTTGTACGCAAGTGTCATACATTCCAAGGGTGAACTCCGTTCAGGGCAGGTCGGTTATATCTAACGTAATTTATTACATTTGCCATACTTGGTTGGTGATTTTATTTATCGTCCGGTTAATTTAAAAAATCGAATATTTTAAAGGCTTTTATTATATTTACCATTAAGTTGTGGGTATCAAATATAAAAACCAGCCAATTCAATTAATTACCTACTGCAAATATTAAAGAATTTATTATATTCGCCAAATTCCGTGGTGATATATTGCCGATATTTATACAAAATAGCCGGATTAATCACAATTACCGAAACATTTACGTAAAGTTACCTATAATAGAGGTTATACGTTCTATGTTCCTTTTTAATGATATTCATTCGTTACACAATATATCTCACTTTTCATGACTTCCATTTTAATAACAGAGCAATAAGTCGTAAAAAGTGAGGCACACTATTAGTATTTACGTTTATTTTCAAGCTACCATTTTGTTATTTTTATTTTAAAGAGCTGCCTTTTTTATATACATATATATTTTGTTTGCTTTAATAAAATAATAGTTGTTTTAAATAATCAAAAATTAGTTTATTTTGTTTCTTTGAGCACTCTATTAAGAAATTTAAGCATAAAAGTAAAAAGGTTTATGCCAGTATTGCACTTTTGTTTGGGATAATTGGGAGGAGATTACTTTCCTCGAAGACGTTCGGAATTCCATAAAATTATTTTGGAAGGCCTCCGAATTCGTTGGAATTCCTTGGAAATCTTTGGAATTCCTTGGAAATCTTCGGAATTCCTTGGAAATCTTTGGAATTCCGAGTCCTGTGTACAAAAATTTTTCGGGATATTTACCCCTCACTCTAAATTCTATAAAAACATATTATATAGTATATATCTTCCCAGGTTACAGACAACAGACTGAAAGTTTTTGATGTTTGGCAAATAGCAAACATTTTCTTACGTACATGTTCAACCTATATTGTATTTTATTCTTACTAAAGAACCTTTACAATAATTGGATTTTCTACACATCCATCAAACTTTTTGATCGTTCGAACATGCCTTTACATCGTAAGTGTAGTGTATACGCAGCCTTAGCGCGCAGTATGCGCAGGCGTACATTTTATTCTAAGGTCATTATTTGCGATCAAAGTTTTCTTTTTCATGGCTTGCGAGAGTGTAAGCAACAAAGACGTCCGTACGTAAAGAGACGAAGTCCACAGTCTGTTTTGTATGACATATCGTATCGTGAGTGCGCATAGCATGTCCTTAGAACATTTTTTGTTGTTGAACGACCAACATAACCGTAGTGACTTTTGTTCGAGTTAGAATATATTTTTGTCCGTTTTAATGTGTTTTAAATAATTTAACAAGATGAAGTTGGAGAACGCTAACGAATTATCGCCCGATTCTTTTTTGTTGAAAAACAGGAGTTCGGATGTGTACAAAGTGCAGATCGTACCATGCCAGCAGAAGACACTGACCCATCTACCTCAGAGACCCAAAGTTGATCTCGCCTTTTCTGATCTGACCTACACTGTGCGACAAGGAAAAAGTGAGTACCTACTTCTTTTAAATGTTGCTTAAATAACGCTATCATTACCAAATCATTTAACGTTATTATCGATGTTTGCTGTGAACAAAGGCAAAGTACACACGTACCTACCTACATCATCGTCTGATAATGTAATGTATTAGTTAGGTACGTGCAACTTAGGAAGGAACTTGAAATTTTGTGACTTACCTAATTGATTAACAAATTATGTCTATGATTTAGGAAGTTTATTTGAAAATTGAAATATTTTTATGCAAGTAGTAGAAAGAGCTAGGCATTAACCGGGGCTTTAACCAAATAGCTTATCTAAAATCCAGTCTAATAATTATTGATTAACTTTATTCTTTCGAGAGATCTTGTAATGTAGATAAGTACGATAATAGAAAAAGATAACAATACAAAGGGTTGATCTTCGAACAAAAATTGGTGCTGTGCGAGCACCACGAAAATTATTCATTTTCTGGGAATAAGAACAATTATTGAACAAAGTCGAGAAGTCAATTATCTATATTTTAATTTACACGAAATGCTTTAAACTCCTTGAGGATATCAAGAGAGCACAAGAAGAAGCCTCTAAGGAAGTATCTCTACAAAAAGTCTACCCTTTATTTTATTGGCTTTTGAGAGGAGAAAGCTAGCGTGAGCACGATTTTCTTCAAAAGTCACTTGAAATCTAAAACTCTTCGTAAATTCTCAGACTTGACCACGAAATGTTTCAGACATGTAGTTTTATGTGCTTAATACCTATATCAGAAGGTAATGAAGCCCAGCAGCCGTCATCCCTTTTTTTTGACACCTCTGATGAAGTCGGTTTAAAGTACAACTTTAGTTTTCATTGTATATTATTTTTCTTTCTGTTAGCCCCCCGTAGCAACACTACAATTTAATATTACTACTGCAAATGACAAACGACAAATTGTTATTTATCAGATAAAAATAGATATTGAATAGGTGTTTTATCTGGACAGCACCATTTTCTCCAATCTCCCACAATCTGTACCAAGTAAGAATATAATATGTAGTCCAGTATATAGTTCATAATTCCACACATAATTCACAATATAGAAGCCGTAGTTAACCTAGGATTCGAAGATGGCAGCGTTGGCAATGTTTCTTTTCGAAAAATTTTCCTTTAATGTGCAAAGTTTAAAAACTAACAGTTAGTTAGTTAGTTAGTTACCTAGTTAGTTAGTTTTACAAGTGGGTCGATCGGCTGCTGGGCCCTTCTGAACTGCGACCAGCAAGGTCTTTTGTTCTTACCCTTCATCTAATAGGTTCCTAGGAATTCCAGCCTCCTCGCGAAGCCTAGTATTTCCCTAGGAGACTTTTCCCTCACTTCGTCAGATGTTAATTCCACACTGCCAAAGTGAGCAAGTCTTGCGTGAGCAATGTCCGGTAAGGAGGCCTGTAAGGAGCCTCAGTTCATTCCTGGATAGATCAAGGAGTTTTCTGGCATTCCCTGGCGAGTAGTCAATGAACTTTTTCGCCTGTCTCTGACCTGAAATCTTCCCCCAATGGGATCGTTTTCTGTTCCTTTCCCACCGTTCGACTTCTATCCGTCTGTGTGTTTTATTTAAACCACAGAACGGTTCCGGTCCAATGGGTGGTGTCTTGGAGGCTGCTCTAGCCAGTTCGTCGGCGTTCTCATTGCCTGGTATGACCCGGCACCCACATAAGGGTAAGCTTGTTACACCTTGCCAGTTGTTTTAGGGATTGTCGACATTCCCAGATCGACCTCGACTCAAGGCTGTGGGCCTTTAGTGCTTTGATGGTTGCCTGGCTGTCTGTCAAAATGTAGATCCGTTTTCCCCTGAGGTTTCTTCGTAAACACTTGGGCACACAGATCGACAGCAAACATTTCTGCTTGTCCTATGGTTGGGGAGCTTCCCAAGGCCACGGATGCCCTGTATTTCGGTCCATATATGCCTATGCCTGTCCCATCATCTGTTTTCGATCCATCTGTGTACCATATGGACGAGTTTGTATCTAATTGATTTAAACGGGTTCTCACCGTTTGGCGGCCCTCAATGACCACTTCAAACGGCACTTCGAAGTCAAACACTTTCGGCATTAGGTCCGATGGTTTTTCCAAAAACTCTGTCTGTATCTCTTCCAGAATCTTTAGATGTCCTTGCCAGTTTCCTTGTTTGAACTTTTCAGTCTGGGAAAGTTTTAAGGCAGCTAGCAGACCATCCTTTCTCACTTGTAAGTAAAGTGGAAGCAGGTCTAACATTACCTCTATGGCTGCCGTGGGAGTTGTGCCTATAGCTCCAGTTATTCCCATTTCTTGAGTTTTCGTCCACCATACCAAAGATGCATATGTGACCATGGGTCTTATGACCGTTGTGTAAGACCACTAGGTCATTTTCGGTTGTAGTCCCCATGTCTTTCCAAAAAGTTTGCGGCATATCCATAGGGCCGCTCGTAGATTCAGTTTCCTTCGTCTTGTAAATGGAATTACGTAAAAACTAACAGTAAATATGCAAATATTGAAGCATACCTACAACCACGGTATCTAAAAATACATCATTTTGTGTGGCTTCCATTTAATTTATTGTTACGAGATGTAGTCTCTTGATTACGGCGCTTTTAAGAGTGGTACTTGCAATTATTAACACCTATTATCTAACCAACCAGGCTGTTATACCTTGAGCATTGTCTGGGCGTTTTCTCCGCCCCAGGGTCATTCGGAGAGCTTACGGAGACGAGACATTCTCTTCACAACTGGTACACATCATCAGAAGGGTCCAGAATTAATCGGTCTACCTTTTTTTTCATAGCACTTGCTGTTCTTGAAGAAACTTATAACCACCAAGAATGACAGGTGTGTCAATAAATTCTGTGGTTGTGTGAAATATGTCTTGGAAGTGTCAATACTTCTTCATAATGTAATTGTAGCATAATTATGAAAACGGTAGTTGATGGTTTGTTTTTTATTTTCTTACATTGTTAGTGTTCTGTTATTGTAGACAAAATTTCGTCCTTTAAAACGACTGCTTTTGTAGTTTTGATTACACTTATTAGCATTTAAAATGAACCAAACTCTACAGTCTAGGTTGTTGAACCAGATGAGACTATTCAAAATAATTTGATAAGTGTAAGCATATTAATTTAGGAAACTTCCATTGTTAGTTTTTATAAGTACTTATTTTGGATTAATTTCGAAATTAAATTACATATTTTTAAGTGTTGGAAATACAAAAAATATTCGCCGTCACAAACAGGCATTAGTGTCAACAATAAATATTTTTTTACAATGAAATAAACAAACGCACGCCAAGGAAAACTTCAAGGCGATCTTCTTACAATAAGTGGATGCACGTATATTCAAAAAGTGGACATTGTAATTCGAATATCAAAATCTATTGCAATACAGCTACTGCAGAAGTCTATTCAGATGACTTACAATGGAACAATGAGCGTGAATCAGCAAAATTGTCAGAACACAAATTCTCCTGCTTCAGGTCAAATTTACCTTGATAATGTTTTCTTGTCTGACAGACCTTCCGGTCATGGACAACATGTTTACCTGCTAGTATTACCATAAATTCAATAAATTGAAATTCATAACGTTAACGACACGAAAATAAAACAAAATAACAAATATGGGTAAAAATTATAAAATATCGACCCTACCCTGCTGCAAATATTATATCATAGCTCAAATAGATAAGTAATATAGATATCAATCCATAATACCATTATGACTCACATAATACCATAAAGATTATTTTAAAATTTCATTGTGTAATTTATATATCTGAATAATTTTCTTGTACAATGTAGTAAAATGCCACTTTATTGTGAGATTGTGACCCAGGGCACCGACTGCTCTGTGTCCCACACGTGTTGTCATTTAAAATAAGTAGCTATTAAAGTGAACTTTTAATAAATATTGACTTTAACCAAGGTTGATTGTTTATTAATGAGGACGATCATTTCATTTAGACTTTGGATTTTCACCTTTATTAAAGATTTTTTTATGATCACTCAGTGATAACATGTCGATAAACGAGGGCAAATTCCCGAGAGATAACAACACTTTTTTCCAACTATGTTCCAAGTAAAATTTATAAATTACTTAGGTATATACGTTTTCCAAAGTTCTGTTTTGATTTCAAATCATGTTTGCCTTGAGATAATTATTTCAGGTTTGTTAAAGCAACGCTTTAGCCATCTGCTAAATTACCTTTTTTTCATGAAGAGTAGAACTAAAATTTACTTTATATCCTTTATGGTATCACCGATTATTTTGGCATTAGTAGATTCCTATCATAATGTCTAGTTTATAGCAAAGCATTATGTATTATAGGTACTAGTGATTCTATCAACCATTATTGTTTTGTTGATTATTTAATACATTTAGCTATTACTAGAGCAGCTATATCAGGTTGGAATATTCGATTTGAAGCTATCGACATCAGCAGGAACGAAATGAACGAAACAAAAGCCCTTGTACCATGATTTTTGAACTGTATTACGCTGTATTACTATTTTTAAATAGAGTAATATCAAATAAAACCCCAATAAAAATTAGTCACTGCCAAGCTTTTCTATCCAGCTGATGAAATAATAATTTGTAAAAAACTGGTTTAACATGAAAACAAGAGATATTACCCAGGATATTACTCATGAAAAACTGGATCGCCAGATAATACAAAATGCACTGATAAATAATGTCAGTACCAACATGAAAGTGATTCATAATAACGCCATACATTAAAATAACCCTCCACTGCAAGCAGCACCCTTGCCGCTGAAAATTATCGATTGAAAAAGGGTCGGAACTATCTTCAACTGCTGAAGTAACATGTAATATAAATTTTCATTCTGTTTTGCAGATGACAAGACTATTCTCAAATCAGTCAGCGGTCGTCTTCGTTCAGGAGAGCTTACAGCCATCATGGGTCCCTCAGGGGCTGGAAAATCCACCCTCTTGAACATTCTGACAGGCTATAAGTAAGTTAATAATACAAGACAATCGTACCCAATCTCAAACTTTACATATTACGTCTATTGTTATTCAAATATTGTCAACCTCTTGAGCAATGTTGAAGTAATTGGCCACGGTCTCAAATTGAGAAAAATTAGAACAAACACGCGATCGGAGACGCTATATGCACTAAACTTAGAAAGCATCGAGTTTGCTCAGATTATTATTATTATGAAATGGATTGTCAGTGCGTAAATACTTTGTTCTAGTTGTAGATCTCTACTTTCATTGAAAAATCTAGTCGTCAAAATGGTAGTTGTGGGTCGAGGCAATCTTGAAAATCGAAATGTGCTTTTCTTTTTCTTCATTTAATAATGTAAAATGTGCACCTTTTGCTTGGGTTTTGCTAATATCGCTAAAAATAGTATAGGCCTCACAGCTTATCGCGAAATAATTATCATTCAACCAGTAATTAACCTTACCGAAGGTAAAACCAGTTATACGGGATATGCATGTAAATTCGTGTTTTTACCAACTTACTAGTGACAAAAGAAGCCATTTAAAACAATTTTTTACATTGCCTATTAACTTTTTTAAATTCGAATATGGACAAAGATCCGGAATAATTTTTAGATTTTTTGGGTCTCCAAAATTAGTTTACATATTTTCTTTTGCATTTGCATTTAAGTCCAATATGACGCTCATGTAAGAAATTTTTATTATGATGTCCGATTTTTATTGTAAAGAGGATTATGTAAAGATAATTGCAAACAATAGCTAGATTATCATTAACTACGTTTATGAAGTAATTAGCGTTCATTGTCAGAAATTCATCCTACAATTACAAAACTCTACCGGGTAAAGCTACGACTTTGCATCAGAAATCTGAGCCGTAGAGCCCTTGTGATTTGCAGAGCCCCAGAATTCACCATTTTGGCTCTTCATCCTCGTCTGTATCTCTTTGTTTGAGATCGAAGTCGATATGTTACAGTAAATGTAATAAACTGGATATTATGTATGATTTCCGGTTATTATATATTATTACCGAAATTATAGACAAATGTGATAAATTGTGGGCACGCGAAACGTTATATTTTCGTTTGTAATTCGTTAGTTGTGAACACTGTCAGTGGGTAGGTAGGTATCGCATAGAGTTAGTTGTGTTATGTCCTTAGACTGGGTGAGGTCGACTCCCGTAGAGGTTTGATTTTTTCTTGGGTTTTTACATTATTTTTCTTACGAAAAATGCGCGTGTCAGGTTAAGTTACTTAAAATTGCTTCAAAATAGATGTCGACATTTCAAACAAATCCAAAATTTCACGCACAAGTCAATACGATGTTAAAGATGTCATTTATCATACACAATCGATTATAGCTTTGATAGGAAAGGTGCTTTTTGCATAATTTTAAACCCAAACATGAATACTTCCAGAACTGATGGCTTGGAAGGAACCATTTTAATGAACGAAAGCGAAAGAGACTTGAGCCAGTTCAGGAAGCTATCGGCTTACATCATGCAGGACAATCAGCTTCATGCTAATCTCACTGTAGACGAAGCTATGGCGGTAGCAGCCAAACTGAAGGTTGGTGAGAAATCTCGTGAGGAACGTAATGATATCGTAAGTATTCGTGTACGTAAAAATTGAATCGTAAAGGCAATAATTCCTTTCTAAAGATTACAGAAATCTTAGACACCTTGGGACTCTTGGACCACAGAAGCACTATGACAAGTGGGTTATCAGGTGGACAAAAGAAGCGCCTTTCCATTGCCTTGGAGCTAGTTAGCAACCCTCCTATTATGTTCTTTGATGAACCTACCAGTGGTTTGGACAGTTCCTCTTGTTTTCAATGCATATCGCTGTTGAAAACACTGGCAGGGGGCGGAAGAACTATTATATGTACAATCCATCAGCCTTCTGCTCGTTTATTCGAAATGTTTGATCACTTGTACACTCTTGCGGATGGCCAGTGCGTCTACCAAGGATCTACAAAAGAATTGGTTCCATTTTTGGGTACTTTAGGACTCCAGTGTCCAGCATACCACAACCCAGCTTCGTTTATCATAGAAGTTGCTTGCGGGGAATACGGAGATAACACCAGAAAATTGGTGAACGCTATCAGAAACGGCAAAGAAGATATAAGAACGGGAAAATCATTTCCCGCTGTTAATGTAAACGAAGGTTTGAATAATGTGAAACTTGGATTCGAAAATGTCAATGCGATAGTCAATAATATTAAGAAGAACGAGAACGTTGGAGATACGGACAAATTTGCGAATAATTCCGTTAATGAAAACGGACTTGGGCTGCAGAAAGTTGTTAATGATATTGCGAAACACAGTAAGTTGATTTTGTTCTAATGTATAGGTATATAAAAATTGATTAATATTTCAGCTGCTATTCCTGTTGAGAATGAAAAGGTGGACAACGTCAGCGCAGCTCTATTAGACAACACGATTAACCTAAAGCAGCCACGATACGGTAACTCGGAATTAAAGCAATTTTACATCATCTTAAGTCGTACTCTTCTTTTCAGCAGAAGAGATTGGGTGAGTTCAAAAATAGTTTAAATAATGTATAATTTTCTAATTGTGTGCTTACGTTATAGACCCTCATGTACTTGAGGTTGTTTGCCCACATATTGGTTGGCTTCCTAATAGGAGCGCTGTACTTTAACATCGGTAACGACGGTGCTAAAGTGTTAAGTAACTTGGGTTTCCTATTCTTCAACATGTTATTCCTTATGTATACCTCTATGACGATCACCATTCTGTCTTTCCCTCTTGAAATGCCAGTATTGCTTAAGGAACACTTCAATAGATGGTACTCGCTTCGTTCATATTACTTAGCGATAACAGTGTCTGATATACCGTTCCAGGTAAAGCTAAAAAATTTTTATCGAAAATTATTTTTTATGTCATTTTTATTTTGTTGCAGACGATATTTTGTATCATTTATGTAACGATAGTGTACTTCATGACGTCACAACCTCCAGATCCAGCGAGATTCGGAATGTTCTTAGCAGCTTGTCTTTTGGTATCGTTTGTTGCACAAAGTGTTGGTTTGGTTGTTGGAGCTGCCATGAATGTTCAAGTTAGTTTCCCTTAATTATACGACATACGTACATACAAAACTTTATATATCTCATTTCAGAACGGAGTTTTCTTAGCACCGGTAATGTCGGTACCCTTCCTCCTATTCTCTGGGTTCTTCGTGTCGTTCGACGCTATTCCGATCTACCTCAGATGGATTACATATCTCTCGTACATCCGGTATGGTTTTGAAGGTACCGCCTTAGCAACGTACGGTTTTAACAGACCAAAATTGACTTGTTCAGACAAGTATTGCCACTTTAAATCTCCAAAAACTACGCTAGAAGAACTAGATATGATCAATTCCGATTACAATATCGATATCATTGCGTTGGTCGCAATATTTTTCATTTTAAGGGTTTCGGCGTATTTGTTCTTGAAATGGAAACTGAGGTCGAACCACTAATTCTGTGTGTAGTCTACCGAAGTTTCTAGGATAATTTTGCCAGTATGGTAACATTCACAGATAGCCTACAAAATATCACAATTTGATTTTTATTATTAGTACAAAGTTGCTATTTGTTGTAAAATTTATTATTACTGTTCTACTAATGATTCTTATATTATTGAAGATTTTTTATTTCCAACTTATTTTTGTTTGTTCATGGTTCTGTTTTTTAGTTTAGTGTGATATATTCTAGTATGTATATTGGGCTGTGACTTAAGGTTTACTGTGTAAAAAAACGAGTTACTTGCCGAGCCTTTTTGCCCATGACTCCCGATTTTTTTTTTGTATAAATATCGTTTAACGACCAAACATATATTTGTATTTTTGTATTTAGCATAGTAGTTATTAAGGTTATATATTGTTACCTATTCTTTAAAGTCGCCTGGTGCGTACTTTAATAAATATTTTAAAGATTTTCACTTTTAATGCGAGCTCAAAATCATCAGGCATTAATACAAGTTTGGGGAGGAAAGAGCCTCATAGTGACGTTCACCTATCTGTTGGCGATGCAGTGGTTAGGGATGTTGAGGCAGCTAATTGCCTGAATAATTACTTTTCAACAATTGCACAGAGATTGGTTAGTCGAATACCAGCTGTTGCAACTACTGCATCTAATTTCTTGACCGCTAATGTTGCCAAGCAGAATGATACTTTTGTTTTTTTCCAACTGATGTCAGTGAAGTTGCACCGTTGCACGTACTTTGAGACTTGTATCTAGAAAAGTTTCCTATAGGGACCGGATCCCTGCCATCATTTTTTCTTATTTAACTATTAATATTCATCTGTGTCTTGCTGATCTTATAAACAAGTCATTTTGTGAAGGCATTTTTCCTTCATCTTTAAAAAAAAACGTTTATCGTGCCATTGCATAAGGGGGGTGAATTTGGGCCAGAAAATTTTCGGCCGATCTCATTGTTGCCGACCGTTTCTAAGCTGATTGAGAGGCTGGTCAACGCCAGATTTGTTAGCTTTTTGGACTAATGTTCTACCTTGTCCAGTTTGCAGTTTGGTTTCTGTAATAATAAGAGTACTGGTCTGGCAATTTTTTCTTTTCTGGACCATGTATATGAGGCAAAAAACACTCACTGCAACTCCCAGTATATTCCTGTTTCTGTGTTTCTCGACCTCTCTAAGGCTTTTGATTGTGTTGACCACTCTATTTTGTTGGAGAAGTGCTCATATTATGGATTCAGGGGTGTTTCTGGGGGGTGGATTCGTTCTTATCTGATGGGTAGATGCCATGCCGTTTCTATTGTCAACGCTGATTGTCAGAAATTTACGTCTGACTCTGCTCAGTCTATGTATGGGGTGCCTCAGGGTTCTGTCTTGGGCCCACTTCTCTTTCTGTTGTACATAAATGATATGTCTTCTCTGCGCATTAGTGGCAAGTTCGTTCAGTTTGCTGATGACACCAATATAACTTGGTTCCGCAGTGATGGTCATATGTTGCATGACAGGATTGTGTCGGACATGTCGCTCTTGAGATGTTGATTTGCGGCGAACAGGTTGACTCAATCTGGATAAGACTTGTCTTATGAATTTCAGGCCTGGCGTATTGTTTGCCCTTTCTTCAGATGGTGTTATAATTTCATCTGTAAATACTACTAAATTTTTGGGTGTTCATCTCGACCATAGATTGAATTGGCAGGAGCACATTAAACACCTAAGTACAAAGTTGTCTTAGACTCTTATGAATAATTACGATTTACTTGTGGCTAAAAATGCGTATTTTGCGCTGTTTGAGTCACATCTCCGATATGGTATACCTTTCTGGGGTTACTCCTCTCTGCCGAAAATTTTAATTATATCTTTCGATTGCAGAAGAAGGCAGTGAGAATTCTCTCAAGGCGTCTTCCTCGTACCCCTTCGAGGCCGCTTTTTGAGAAACTGAGAATATTGCCAATTGTTCATAACATGTCGAAACCAATTTGAATAGGCAGAACTCCACCCAGCAAGTGGAAGATCCTGGGTTTGACTTCCAATGTTCCAATGAAGTACTAACGATATATTTTTCATGTGAAAAATCAAAATAGTGCAGGCAAGTTATCCATTTCAAAATTGCAAAAAGCATGACGTATATAACAAATCGATACAGGTAGATAGGTATCTAGAGAAAACATACTACATGATGTAGGTACATGATTTCTCAACGTCGGTACTGCCTCCTTTTTCAATTAAAGTTCATTACCCAAACACATCCTCTGAAAAGTGAAAGGAACAAACCGCATCATGCCCACTCATGGGTTCATCAGTTTCTTCCTATTGCAGCTAACCATGGCTTTCACCTTGCAGCAGTGAGCCTTAAAGCAATGAAAGTAGCATTATAGGCAGTTACCCTAGTTGTATATATCAATTAATCACTTCAAAATAATAAATTATAACAGATTGTGTACTTACCAAAAAAATATACCTAAACCCGGCAAATGGCGTTGATGATCGAATTCAACAAAAAGGTACCTACCATATACATTTATAAGCACCATAAATCAAACGATGTAGTTTTCGAATGACATTTTTAGTTGGTTTGTATGACAATGACAACTGACAAACTAAAAATGCAGAGCGCATGCTCGGCTACGCCGCAACAGTGAAAATTATTTCTCCGTAGTTTACTTAGTCATTTTTCAATCTGCAACAAGCAGAATTATCCCTCTATTTGTATATAGGCAACTCTGTGGTATAATTAATTTTCAAACTTTTAAGTACCTACCTACATCTGTCAAAATTTTCGATAAAATTACGGCAACACCCAACACCTACAGAGTTAACAAAGACAATACTTGTCTTCTGCAACCTCTTGGAAGTTAATTAAAGAATCCAAAAACGCACTCATACATTTGTCCCATTAAAAAGCAAAGTTAGGTATTGTTTAGAAGAAATGGGACAACTTGTATAAGCAAAGATAATTTTGTATACCTACCCAATAGAGAATTAAAAATAAAAGGTGGTCTCATAAAACTTTTTTCTCAAGAATGAATATCTAATTTGCAATAACAAATCATTAAATCATTAATTACGTTCTTGAGAGCACGAATTCAACATTCATGGGTATGGGTAGGTATCTCCAAAAAATTAGATAGGTAGGTAGATGCTGAACTGAACTTATAGAGAAGGTAAGTGTAGTTATACTCGTACTTGTGTAAGTACCTACCAAATTTTCCGTTGTGAGTAAACTACTTTTTTTAATGTTTTTTTACGTTCTACGACATTTAACCTAATAATTAAATAAATTTAAATATTTAGTATCGTGCGAGGTCTTTTGTGTCAGTTAATTGCCTATTTATATTCACACCAAATAATTTAGATGATGCACTTTTTGGTATTAATTTCGAACAATAGAGATTTAGAATAGAAAATCGATGAAAATATGAAAAATTTCGTTGGAAAGCAAAGGTACTACAGCTTCTTACCTTAGATTATTGGCGGGAGTGCAGGATATTCAGAAATTTGCTTAGATTCTAGGGCAAAGTTCTGGGTAGGCACGGCAAGAAATTTTGCGTTTCTCTTGATTTGTTTATAAACACATAATCGATTAATTTATTTATACACACATTGTCATATAAAAAAGTTCACCTACAACAGCAACAACTCACATCTTACAACTTACAACACAATCAAAGAAAAAGAATGTAGGAGATAGGAGATAAAAAAGTTCACCTACAACAGCAACAACTCACATCTTACAACTTACAACACAATCAAAGAAAAAGAATGTAGGAGATAGGAGAAAGAGAGGCTGCGGTTTCCTTACTACAGAGCCCTCTAGTTTTGAGACACAAAGCTTACGGGTTGTTCTTCAATATTAATAATTATAAAGCTATAAACTATGCATGCCGAATCGAAATCATTTTTTATCTATTTAGAAGTTGAATAGAAACATGTGGGATATTTGTGGATTTTTAGAAATATCGCCTCTGGGTCTGCTAACCTGAAATTTTCAATTCAAACTCACTAGATTAAACCCCTTGGTCTATACTATACAGGGTGATTCAGAACGGGCGTGCCAAATTAAAATGGGTGCTAGAGGAACTCCAAATAAGAAGAAAAGTTTATATAAACATATGTTCTAAAGTGACTACTAACAAAGATACAGGGTGTAAAAGTTCTAATATTTTTTTTAATATTGTAATGTAATAATTGATGTGTTTTCTCGTTCTTCTTGTTAGTTTTGTTAGTGATATTCTTAATAAACTATGTTTTTCAATTTTCACTTTCCTTGCATATCGGTGAAGCCATTATTGCATTATGGAAAATTTCAGTGCATGTGCACGATTTCACAAAAAGCGATTTCATTCAAAAACTAAACATTTTACGAAAAATTTTGAAGATACCAATTTCTTCCCAAATTGAACGTAGATTTTAAATACATTAATATCACCTGCATTCGTCAGTGGCATAACATTGGATTTGGTATATAAATAAACGGCCTACCCCGTAGCAACGCTACTGATGGGGCTAGAAGAGCAAATTTTTTTGGAAAATTAGAACTTTGCAAATGAAAACGACACCTTAAATTTCAACTCAATAACTTTCCTAGTTACTAAGATAATAAAAAAATATTAAAAAAATATTAAAACTTTTACACCCTGTATCTTTGTTAGTAGTCACTTTAGAACATATGTTCATATAAATTTTTCGTCTTATTTGGAGTTCCTCTAGCACCCATTTTAATTTGGCACGCCCGTTCTGAATCACTCTGTATACACCAGAGAATACCTACTACTACACTACTACTACACCTACACTACACAGGAAATAGCCCTTGGCTTGGAACGAACGTTGCTATAGAAACGTACAATACATACACATTTTCTTGACAAAAATTTTACGTTTTCTGCGTCACGGCAATCTCGATACGTTGTAGTTTTTTGATTGGCTACTACAGCCCATGGAATGATGGTACCTAAATACCTTTGTAATTATTTATGTTTATAATTTGTAACATGTAATGTTAATATTACTTATTACTGTTACCTGAATACATAATAAATCCGTAAAACTATGTGGTCGCATTATTAGGATCATAATCTTCCGATGAATGTGTCCAGTAAGCGGAAGACCTGGGTTCGATCCTCGAAGGGGTTGACTGCCTATTGTTGACTGCTATACCTTGTTTGTATCTAAGTATGTATTTAGTTATTCTAATGGACCTTCAATGGACTTATTTTTAATTTCGCAGAATATTTTTTTAAAATTTTGTTTGATGTCCGATTGCCAGTGTTAAAATTTAAATTTCTGTTAACATTTTTAGATACATTTGTTTCTAACAGAAAACGATATGTTTCCTTTCCAAGATGCTTAGCTTGCAGTGCAATTTAAACTTGCAGTTTGTACTTTGAGTCAATTAACAGACAATTTCTTTTTGTATCATCATACGAGTGAGTTTTTTTTTGAATTCCGATACTTACCTATGTGTTTCGAATTTTTTTCCAAACTATTGTCCGCTTAGTTTTAGTGTTACAAAGCCCGGCATAAAAAATGTTTAGTAGTAATATGTCTGGTGACAGCCGCATATCAAAGATATTTCACCTTCAAAATTAGTTGAATTTCTGCCTTGACGTAATACCCACCTTTAAACATTATAACCCTGACATTGCAAACCTTTTAAGTTTATGAGAAACTGTTGCTAATATATTACAAAAGTTTTTAATTGAAGATTACGACTATAATAATTCTTATAAAACATGATGTAGTTAAATACGGCGTACTGGGAAAACAACGATTAGGTACCTTTTCAAGACTGTAGAAATAATGTAGGTACTTATTTTAATGTTTCCACTTAGGTACATTCAAAAAAAAAAGACGATGATCCTCCTTACGTTACCGAAATATTTTCATCCTTAAAAACAAGTTCCAATATTTTTAAATTAAATTAATGAGTTTCTTTAAACATCGCAAATTTTGCTTCCAAATTCAATTTAAAAAATTCGTTGGAACGCGTCATTTTTTCGGTAACTTAATGATGAGCCATTGCACCATTGAACTTTGAACTATGTCCAATCAGGAAAAAACGCCATCAAATTTATGACCATTGTCAATTTATAATTAGAAGAAAAAATAACCTTACATTCGGAAAATGTTAATTTATTTTGCTAGTGTGCTTCACGCTTTTTATATATCTATCAGTTATTAACCAGATTGTTGTATTCGACCTCAAATAAAATCATACAGTTTGCTTGAACAGACACATCTTATCATCTTCAGATAATTCAGTGTGGAATCGAAAAAATATAAATAAAAAGTAGTATTCCAAGGAAACAGGAAACATGGTAGCACTGACAAGGTTGCAAGCCCGGTGCCAGCGCCTGTTTTATAGTCGGAGAGCAAGAGCTCTGAATTCGACACATGGTATGCAACTTTCGAACATACAAAAACAGACGATGAGTTCTTACGTAAAAACACCTGACAAAACATATTTTTGAGGTCGCGATTCGATTTAGAATTGCCAAATTGAAGAAAATTGCATTTTTTCATTTTTCTTCTCAAATATGCTATTTTCGCACTTTTATTGTTTCTCCTTCTGTATATCTGTCACCCATTGTCGTACAAATTTGAAATTTTAGCATTAGGATAATGAAACTATCCGCTTTTTAACGCTGTACGAGAAAATAGTAATTGTTGTGATTTGACTGAAAAATTAATAAATATTCGAGGAAGAGTTGCCACTTTTGTGTCATTTACAGCGAGAAAGTGTGTATCGGGGTAACTTTTTTATTTTTGAAGATATACTTATTCTATAAACGAGTAAATTGTAGCGCATAAAATGAGGATGTTTTTTTATTTTGAGTATTTTTTCATAAAATGCATAGTAAGTCAGAAAAAGTGTGTTAAACGTGAGTCATATGTCGCGCCCTGCGCGCGTTGTCGCGGACAAAAGCTGACTGCCGTGCCAACGCCGTCGGAGTTTAGAGTTTTCATTTATTAAATGTGTGTAGGGCATTTTTCTTAAATCATTATATGGTCATTTCAATAAAACAAAACTTTTTAGTGTTTTTCACAGGTTCAATCTTTACCTACAATATTGTTTCGACTTCAAAGGTTCTTACAAAACAAATCTTAAAACTAAAGCAGTGCCTTACATACAGTATACCATTTTATTTTCGTGTGGTCGGTTAAGATTGCTTCTATGATTGATGAATGGTTAAATTCCAACTGGTCATTTGTTATCTGTTGATCTAATTTAATGGCTTTGCAAATTTCAAAACTTTCCACTTAATTTAATTTTCTACCTTTAGATCCTTATATAATATTTTAAAATGACTTTCGACAAAATTATGATTGTTTACAATATGTACAATGTTCCCAAAAACCCGTCCTGTTTGAATTGTTGGCAATAGACTTTATGTTCTTTCGGTATGGTATTGAAATCCCTCCCGGTTTGACCTACGTAAATCGCGCTGCAATCATTGCAATTTAACTGAGAAACACCACTTTTATCTCCTGTGTTTCTTTGTTCTTTATTATTGACCAATAATGAACTTAAATTTCTTTTATTTAAGCAAACCGGGTTTTGATCAAGTTTGCTTAGAAATTAAATCAACAGATAACAAATGACCAGTTGGAATTTAACCATTCACCAATCATAGAAGCAGTCTTACCCCACCACACGAAAATAAAATAGAATACTGTATGTAAGGCACTGTTTTAGTTTTAAGATTTGTTTTGTAAGAACCTTTGATGATGACCTAGTAAGTCGAAACAATATTGTCGATAACGATTAAACCCGTTGAAAACACTAAAAAATTTTGTTTTATTGAAATATTCAATATGTTCCACCAAATGTCAACATGCAAAACAGACATTAGGTACCTAAGTAAGCAAATGAATATCAGTAAGGTACCTATTTATTACAAAACAAATTTCGCTTCTTTACCACCCACCGAAAACACGTTTCGTTTTCATGTCCTCAGGACGTATGTATTTGCAGTCTGTCGTTTACAAAACTGCATACCTAGTTCGACCAAAACTATCAAGGTCCGGTTTTTCAAAGAATCCAACACCGGATTAAGTCTGACACCGGCTTCGTTGCTATGATACCGGCTTTCTGATTGATTGAATCATAGCAACGAAGCCGGTGTCAGACTTAATTCGGTGTTGGATTCTTTGAAAAACCGGGCCCAAATCTTTTGGAATTTGGGTGGTACATGAAAGAAAACGGTAGCGTAATGCCAATCATGACCACAGTAAGTGCGAAACCAGATTTTGTAAATATAACACCATTTTGCAAATATCAATATTTCAATAAATTGTAGCACAACCTGTATTTGTTTAAAAGCTAATTTACTGTGTTCCATAAGCTGTTTTTGTGAAGGAAAACGTACGTATATCGAATAATAAAAATGTATTTATTCTGTAAGTACAAATTTAAAAAAAATAAGAACAGTTCTCATTGAAGTTCTCCACGCGGTCTGCTTCGGTGCAACCCAGGAGACAACGTAGCGCGTACAACGCTCGACTTTATTTACCTTTTATGACCACCAAACTTTTACCAACAACATTTTTTTGTTTTTTATAAATTAATTCAGACCTTAAACTATATTTGACTCGCTTATACTATTACTCTATCTCCAATAATAAAAAAGTTACCTCGATACCAACTTTCTCAATGCAGTTACTGAAAAATCCATGGGATCTGCGACGAAAATATTATTTTTCTACCATATCTTTACACATTAGTGCACATTTATGTATGGCAACGGATTCGGCATATTTCAGACTATATGTATGCAAAGTTTTAAACCGATCCAATTGTTACAGACAAAGATATAGAATGGGAAATATAAAATAATGTATTTCCGAGAAATTTTGTAAAAATATGATAAAGTTCGATTTTTTTCAATTTCGCAATCCCGAATCGATTCGCGACCTCCAGAATCGAATTCAGCAGGTCATTTTACATAAGAATACGACACCAGTTTTTGTATGTTCGCGAGTTGCATACCCCACTTTTATTTTGCATATTTCGAACGTCCTGCTCTCCGACTACTAGGAGTTTTCCGACAAAATTGCGCTAAGTTACAAAGAAACAATCAGGTTCTAAAAATAAAGCCTCTGATGCTCTCGATGTCAGTGATAAAAGATGATACATGAAATACGACTCTCATTTACAAGGATGATTGGTGCAGGTAAATAATTGCAATGCCAGTAAATGCAGATTCACTATTTGAAAATACCTTGACATATAAATGAAATATTACTGGTATAAGTATTAAAAATCTTCGTTTCTATGCCTCATATGGGCACCTTGACCATACCTGCGTCAAAGATCATTAGAAAAAAATACATTTAATGACGCATACCTTTTGAAGTTTTGTCCATGACAATTTCAAAACTTCGATGTGATTATGACGCAAAACTGTTTCGCGCAGTCATTGTTAACAGAGTTTACAAGAAAAAAATTTTCGAAAGTAATAATTGTAGTGGTTTTTCACGGACTGCCCATCCCACAACGGCCACGCTAAAAACCACTAGCGCCCACCTATTCCCATGCACATGTCGGCGGTCACCCCCCAACCCCCAACGGGGATGCATGAGTAGTGTTTGGGGGAAGTAATACAGAGATAGGTATTAGAAAAGTTGGGGAAAAGATAAATATACGAAAGACAATAAAGGATAGGGGAGATATATGAAGTTACTTGTTTTTTGTCCTTGGTATCGCTTTTATCAGTCTCAACATTAACCAGTACTTAAGTAATTTTTAAGGTTATTTAGATATAATCTTATTTTAGTTCAGACGACACTGCACGCGACTAAGTTTTGAGGCCACTTTAATCAAATTTTAATCTTTTATTAGAGTTTCTTATTTATTATTTATTATATGTATATCAAAGTTGGTTGATTCATTAATTGTGACAAAATTATTTCGTAATTTGTTGTTGCATAATCAATTCCTACTGGTAGTTATAATATCCGCATCTCTCAAGACTCAGACTTTCTGCCCTCTTCCCTACCCTCTAGCATAATTCCCTGAATTGTCATCCTATATAATTACAACTGCAGACTAAAAGTAGCTAACTTAATAACTTGGATGTTCTCAGCATTTGCCAATGAGATATCAGAAAATAACTTACATTATAATTTATAAAACAACTAGAATAAGCACTCTCGAGACTCTCGCATCACGAAAGTAAGGTCAGGTGGAGTAAGTGGGAGTTTGGGGAAGTGAGAACCATATTAATCGTTGATATTTGAAATAATAGGTACGGCTCTGAATAACAATGAAAAGTATTACCTACTTATCTCGAAATCAAATAAAAGGTTGTAGGGCCCACACAATGAAATCTTTAAGTCTATTTGGAGTAAGAATAGACCGAAATTGCTGCATTTTTAAATCATCATCATAAGGTTCTCAGTCCGAAGACTGGTTGGATGCGTACCTCCACTCTTTTCTATCCTGAGCTAACCTGCGCATTTCCCTAAAAGTAGAACATCCTACATCCCTAACTATTTGAGAGCAGTAGTCTAATCTAGGCCTACCCCTACCTCTTTTTATTCCTATCTCTGACTCTAGTATGTCGCGAACTATTCCTTCGTGTCTTAGAAGGTGTCCTACCATCCTATCTCTCCTACTCTTTATTGTCTTCCATACCTTTCGCTTTTCCCCAGCTCTTTCTAATACTTCCCTATTGCTAACCTTATCTACCCACGGTATCTTCATCATGCGCCTGTAGCACCACATTTCAAACGCTTCTACTCTTTTTCGATCCGCTTCCCCTATTGTCCAAGTTTCGCACCCGTATAATGCCGTACTCCATACAGCAGGCTGAATGTCCTTAAGCGTGGATCGCCTAATTTGCCACCTAACCTGAGTGACGTGAATTCGTTAAATTCTTACTTCGTGGAATCCTGTAAATCTGAGCTGCAACCTAGTGACGAGTTACTCAATTTTTATTCTACTACCCTACTACCTGGTATTGCTAACCCCTTGTCTTTTGGTTGCGTTGATGAGATCTCCGTTCTCGATGTTTTGGCAGCAATAAAATCCAAGGCGTATGGCAGCGATAACCTTAATATTTCCCTGATTCTTCTGTGTTGTCCTTATATTCTTTCTTTTCTGACTCATATTATCAATGAATGTATACGTAAATCATATTTTCCTAGGGCGTGGAAACATGCGCATGTAATTCCTTTGGTAAAAGTTGCTGCACCCTCAGAGTTTAGTGATCTCAGATCGATAAGTATACTACCTGTATTCTCAAAAATTCTCGAAAAGATTCTGGAGCTCCAGCTTCGCGTGCACCTGGATGCTTGTGGCGTACTGCCCTCAGCGCAATCAGGTTTTAGGAGGGGACATAGTTGTGCTACTGCTTTAACTGAGGTAACAGATGATATTTTTCGAGCTTGTGATAGTAATAAAGTTACCGTTCTCATTTTAATTGATTATTCGAAAGCGTTTGATACCTTAAATCACAATATTCTTATATCCATGTTACATTATGTTGGTCTTGCTCCTGATGCGATCGGTCTGCTGTGTTCTTTTCTGTCCGATCGGGTTCAGTGTGTAAAATACAATAAAAACGTGTCTCTACCTTGTAACCTCATATCGGGTGTGCCTCAGGGTAGCATCCTTGGTCCTGTTCTATACACTATATATACATCGTCATTTCATAGGTCGCTTTGACATTGCAAATATCATTTCTATGCTGATGATATTCAAGTTTATCATTCTTTTGAACCGTCTGATGTTATGCATGCCCGTGTTCTTATAAATAGTGATCTAGATAAACTAGCTTTTATTTCTAAACAACACCTTTTAAAAATAAACCCCAAAAAGTCATGCGCGATTTTATTTGGTAGTGATTCATTTAGAACTAGTACTATAAACCAGTTGGTCTTAAAAATTGACAAAGAGATCATACCTTTTAAGGATTGTGTTAGGAATTTGGGTTTGTATATGGACTGCAACCTGCGTTTTACTCAGCATGTGAACCTCCTATTGAGAAGAACTTATTCGGCACTCAAACTTATCTATAGTCAAAGACATTATTTAGACCTGAATACCAAGAAAATGCTCTGTGATTCATTAGTCCTGTCACATTTTAATTTTTGTGACAGTGTATATGGTCCTTGTTTAAATAGTGTTGATGTGTTTCGTGTCCAAAAGGTTCAGAATTCGTGTTTGCGTCTAATATTCGGTATTAGAGCACGTTCTCATATCTCTCACAAGCTGAAGGATGCTGGATGGTTGAATATGTACAACAGGCGTCGCCTTCATATGGTCTGTTTCTTTCTCCGGATTCATCATCATAAGGTTCTCAGTCCGAAGACTGGTTGGACGCGTACCTCCATTCTTTTCTATCCTGAGCTAACCTACGCATTTCCCTAAAAGTAGAACATCCTACATCCCTAACTATTTGAGAGCAGTAGTCTAATCTAGGCCTACCCCTACCTCTTTTTATTCCTATCTCTGACTCTAGTATGTCACGAACTATTCCTTCGTGTCTTAGAAGGTGTCCTACCATCCTATCTCTCCTACTCTTTATTGTTTTCCATACCTTTCGCTTTTCCCCAATTCTTTCTAATACTTCCCTATTGCTTACCTTATCTATCCACGGTATCTTCATCATGCGTCTGTAGCACCACATTTCAAACGCTTCTACTCTTTTTCTATCCGCTTCTCCGGATTATTAAATACAAAATACCCATATATTTATATCGGAGACTTGTTTTCCGTGCGGATGTCCATAGTGTTGCCACGCGGCGAAAGTCTCTTATGCTCACAATTCCCAGGCATCGCAAGGAAATATTTAAGAGATCTTTTTCCTACAACATAGCTGCCTGCATGAATAAGGTGAACCGCTTGAATTTGTCTCTTCCTTGCCATGTCTTCAGGAAAAACTTTCATCGGATCTTGCTTGATCATCAGTAGACCATTATGGTGTTTCTGCATAATATATGCTATTGATGTGTTTGACTTATGGGTTTGTGCTCCACTCTCTTTCTTCTTCTTCTTTTCTCCTTCGTCGTCTTCTTGGCAATTTCTACTGCTCTTCCTTCCCTTTCTTTTTCTGTTGTTATACTTATTCAGCTTGTCTTTTCATTTCATCTCATTCATATATTTCAAATATTTTGTAAAATTACCTACCTGCTAATAAGTGTAGTATAATTTAGTTAGGCCTGTATGGGAGATCAGACTTTGCATACTCTTTGCGGATGCAGATGTCTGAATGCTGGCCTTTTAGCACCAAAATTAATTTTTTCAATTTGTGTATCTTTATTTTCTGTATTTTTGGTGTTAATAAATGTATTATTATTATTATTATTATTATACATACGACTTTAAGAGTCTCTTCCTAGTCTCAATATTAACCGTTCTCGAACATAACAGTTGTTTCTTTCTGTTAAACGCAACTCGACCCTGCGCTACTCTTTGTTTTATATCTTTAGTGCTCCTACCGTCTTGAGTTATTTTACTTCCTAAATAGCAGAAATCCGTGACCTCCTCTATCTTCTCATTTCCTATTTGTATGTCAACTTTAATTCTATTTTCACATCCCCTACATACCAAAATTTTAGTTTTCTTTTTATTGACTTTCACGCCATAGCCCTGTGTCAAAACTGCTTCCATTTCATTCAAAACCGCTCCTAGTTCTTCTTTGCTAGATGCTAACACTGCTATATCATCCGCAAATCTGAGCATGTTAATAGTTTGACCCTGTACGTTAATCCCTGAGGCTGTTCTGTCCTTAACAATATTAATAGCATCTTCGATATATAAGTTGAAAACTAGAGATGACAATGCACATCCCTGTCTCACTCCCTTCCGGATATCTACTTCCCTTCGTTCCTGCTCACATTCTATAACTGCCTTTTGCTCTTCGTTGAGATTATGTATTATTCTTCTGTCCCTATACTTCATCCCTACCTTCCTCAGCACTTCGAACATCTTCCCCCATTTTACGTTGTCGAAGGCCTTTTCTAAATCTACAAATCCTATATAGACGCTCTTTCTCTTTTCTATCGTTTTTTCTATAATTACTCGTAAAGCTAGGATGGCCTCGCGCGTTCCTCTATTTCGTCTAAATCCGAACTGATCTTCTCCTAATATTTCCTCCGCCTTTTTCTCCATCCTTCTTTGCACAATTCTAATTAAAATTTTTGACGCATGGGAAGTTAAACTGATGGTTCTGAAATTTTCGCACCCATCCGCGCCTTTCCTTTTTGGCAAAGCTACCATGATGTTCCGTTTGTAATCCTCTGGAATCTCGCCTGTCAGGTATATGCGACTAACTAATTTAAATAAACGATCTATTACCTCTTGACCTGCGCACTTTAAGATTTCTGCCTGCAAGCCATCTATACCTGGCGCTTTATTATTCTTTAAACTTTTTAGTGCTAGCTCAAACTCTTCTCTCATTATAGGATTCCCTAGGTTATCCCCCTCTACACTGCTTTCGCTTTCTAATATATCTTGCACTTCCTGTCCCGCATATAAGTTTCCTAAATATTCTTTCTACCTATCTGCCTTCTCCCCGCTTTCGATTAGGATATCTCCTGCCTCATTCCTAATGCTTTTGGTACTAGATCCAATTTCTCTAAAATTTCTCCTAATTATTTTATATGCTTCATCAGTCTTTCCTACTTCGAACTTATTTTCCACTTCTTTGCACTTATTATCGATCCATTGCTCTTTCGCTTTCCTACATTTCCGAATAATTTCCCACTTGATCGCCTTATATCTTTGTTTCCCTATTTCATCTAACCTATTTTTATATTTTCGCCTTTCCTCTATTAGACTCACAATATGTTTTGTTATCCAGGGTTTCCTACTTTCATTCTGTTTATGACCCAAAATATCCCTAGCTGAGGAAACTAAACTATTTTTAATGCAATTCCATTCTTCCTCTATGTCCTTAACAATATTTTCGCCCGCGCCCTAAAATTTCTCCTAATTATTTTATATGCTTCATCAGTCTTTCCTACTTCGAACTTATTTTCCACTTCTTTGCACTTATTATCGATCCATTGCTCTTTCGCTTTCCTACATTTCCGAATAATTTCCCACTTGATCGCCTTATATCTTTGTTTCCCTATTTCATCTAACCTATTTTTATATTTTCGCCTTTCCTCTATTAGACTCACAATATGTTTTGTTATCCAGGGTTTCCTACTTTCATTCTGTTTATGACCCAAAATATCCCTAGCTGAGGAAACTAAACTATTTTTAATGCAATTCCATTCTTCCTCTATGTCCTTAACAATATTTTCGCCCGCGCCCTTTAGTACTTCGTTTGTCTTTTTCTCGAACTTATCGCGCGTATCATCATCTTTTAGTTTCTCTGGGTCAAGATACCTTCTTCCGCTTCGTTTTTTCAAAATCTTAAATTTAAGATTGGCGTTCATAACGACTATATTGTGATCACTATCTATATCTGCTCCTGGATAACTTCTACAATCCCTAACTTGATTTCTAAATCTTTCTCCTAACAAGAATGTAATCTAGTTGTTTGGAAATACAGTAGGTCCCTCTTACCCCAAAGTTTTCCCCACCCGAGGCAAGTGAGGCTCAGTGTGTGTCCCACTTGCCCCAAAACATTTTTCCCAGGAAAAGCCACACTGGAGGCTAGAGTAAGTTGATAACGTATTTATTTCTTTTCAATTGGTGCTTTCGAGTAGTGAAGAACAGTAACAAAAAGTGAACAATAGTAAAAATAGTAAAAATAGAGTGAAAACTGGAGAACAATAGTGAAAAAAACTTATATGTGTCAGTTTACTCCTTACGAACGATTATTTTAACTTCAATCACTTGATAATAGGGTACACGCGAATGTCAGTTTTATACCCAAATGTGTATTTATCAGATGGTTTATGTTCGAAAATGTCCAACTACATCAAAATATAAATTGTTTATAAATTCAGTATTTAAGTGACAATCTGCTAAACGTCGATCCCACTGGCAATGAAATAAACACTTTTCCTGGTGTTCGAATAGGCGTTGATTCACATTTCGGCACTAAGCAATATTTGGAGTATTTAATATTAGGTTTTTCCATATTAAATCAAAAGATTCAACAAATTTAGGAACGAACAAACACTGCAAATGCTGACTTTACAACTCCAACTGTCATATCTACTCTATGCCACTTTATTTTCACTATTTCCATGCTCTATGCAGTCAGACATAAACAGCCGTATCCATAGATACGTATATAATTTAAATGTTACAGATAACGTAACGCCTTACTTTTAATTAACACGAAATGTAACGCTTGATTTTACTACTCATAAAATTTCCGTACCGCGGGCTATAACTGAAAATCGATTCTTAAGGAGTAAACTCCAAAAATAACGATAAAAATATTATATATGAAAATAAAAGGATGAACATTCGGTATGTGATTTTGTTTAATTTTCTTCGAAAAGTTCTTGGAAGGATGCGGGGTGCCCTAGGAGCGCTTCATTACGAGCCGCCACTGGCTTAAAGTGTCAATAATGATCTATTTCAATCTATTATTCGAAAATATAACTCAAACATGTGTTGATAAAATGTGCAAGTTTTTCATTTGTATAAATAGATACGATACATATAGACATTTTTATTCAAAGTGAAGAGAAAAATACACAGCAAGTTACGTTTTTTTTCACAAGCCCGCATCTCTCTCTAATCGTCCAAATAGCTTAAATTAAGACCAAACTGGTGGGGGAACAGGGGGATCCGCAACCATAACACCACTTACTCACTCACACAACAGTTGTACATCGCCTTTACGCCGAAGCACCATCAACTTTCGAACTCGTTCGTGTGTATTATTGAATGAATGTTCGTATGTTTGTACGGTGAAAGTGAAAAGAAATGACAGAAAACAGTAGAGGAGTTACCCAAAAAAGGGTCCTCACCCACATGCCCAGGAGGCCGCCAGTTAATATCGAATTCCAAGATCTGAAATACACAGTGCCACAAGGAAGAAAAGGTCTGTACTAGAAACGTTTTATACGTTTTGTTCGCATGGTTTTTAAATTTGTATCTTTTTGACCTAATACTGCGTTATCTATATCGTGCGTACTTCCTGAAAACTATTTGTTGCGATAACTACTACCAAATACGGCACAGTAAAACCATACACTAATTTAGCATTATGGGTAAAACTATACTGATAACTGATACACTATGAATTCTACTTTTGTTGTGTATGTTTTGGAAGTTTCAGTCTTTACGAACCTACATTTACATGAACAATATACATAAAATTGAAAACTTCATGCATATTTATTGACCAAACAGTTTTTTGAACCATGCCTAGGGAACTCGTAACCCTTGGGGCACCTTTGCTTTTTTACCTGTTACGTTGATCCCTTTGTGAACAGTCGCATACCTCATAACCTCCGCAGTCCCCGCAGAACAGCGGATCAGCCATTCACAATGCCAACAAATAAATTAGAAAATGCATTATTAGGAAAGTCTATAGGTAATAATATCGATTTTATAACTGCTCTAAGGGCAAAAGAAATTCCTCCAGATTTATCTATGACCGTGATTAAGTACTGAATACCTTTATTATGGACGGTTTTTAAAAAGTGTGCGCCATGACCCATGAGGCTAGTTTTAAATTTCAATTTGTAAGAAAGGAAGGAGGGAAGGAACGAACAACAAACTTCAAACGCTACTGTTTGCATAGATATAGACCATGGAACCAAAAAAATTCAGTCTGTAGTGTAGACAATGTAAGAACGGTCCTATTACGTCAAAATTTTAACGGTCTACTTACCGTCTGTTACTCAGCTTGTTTATTATTATGTAATATAAGTTTTTCCTTCATGTTATTAATAGCAAAACGATGGGAACACAATCAGACCGTAGAGAATCCTATCTCAAGAAGATAATACACGAAATTATGTGAATATTTCTTTCTGGAGGTAGATATACCAATTATACTGAGCCAGGGGCAAATATGTTGCAGTTCTAGGTTTTCCTCCACAACTTGTAGGCTCTCTCAGCTTAATTTCTTTTACATAATAATCAGAGAATTGCAAGAATTCTTCTAGTCCAGTGTTTCATGTAGAGGCGCTAATAAAAATGAGTTTCTGTCCATGATATCATCTCATAGCTACACATTAAAATGGTAGAATTTCAAAGGTACCATTAAATTCGTTTTTTTTAGAAATCATGTTTGGTATCGCACCGATTTGAATTTAGACTTTCCTATTAATGAATTATTTATTAATTTTCACCTGAAATAAATAGAAATAGTGTGTTTGAAAGTAAATATGCATAATGCTCCTATAGCTGAAAATTTCGTTTTCACATGGAAGCTGTATTAGTTTAGGTTGCTTATCGCGCAAATCACATTTTAGTTTCTCGAGGTTAAGATTTCTTTTTTTTCAAAATTTTAAATTTAAGATTAGCTTTCATAACCATTATGCTGTGATCACTACCTATATCTGCTCGAATCCTGAAGCTTCTGCAGTCCTTAACTTGATTTCTGAATCTAAAACTTGCTAAGAAATGATAATAAATATTTTGACTGAAAGTTTTTTGAAAACTTATCGTTGCCTATTATTAATTTATTGGCGATAGGAAAATGTATTTAAAGTCTGTATTACATAAAGATTAATGGGTTGCTCTGTGTATCTGCAATACTGTGACTAAGCAACGCAATAATTATAACCTTTGCATCCCAACTGGAGACACCATTCGTTGATAAGAGCTCCCCTTATCACATAAAAAGCATGACTGATTGCATTAAAATACAATTTTAATTGCATTTTTGTTTATGGGAGCTTTAATAAAGGCGTGCACAAACCAAACTGCCGTTCGCGAACTGATCAGGAGCAGTTTGCCAACAGTTCGCGAACAATTATTCGCCTGCATCAGGAAGACGTTGCAGCGATTCTCGAAAACGTAATGTACCTATATTACCTTAGATTCGTTAAATAAGTGTACTCACGTTGCCTCTACAATTTTCCAATTCTATGAAAAAAATTGTTTCTTGCTAGACCACAAATTTGTGTAATGTATTTTTTTCATGCACCGGGTAAGTAATCTTATTTTTCGGAATTAACATATACATATGCGAGACCAAACACGGACAAAGGCTCTAGATTATTTTTGGTGAAGAAACGAAACATTCATGTTGTTGCTGAAAAAAGTTACAGCGAGTGAAAACATAAATAATTCGTGCGTGCTAGCCGCGCTGAGCCGTGTAGTAGTGGTTTATGTGCGGGCGTACAAACGCTGCATTAGTATCGAGAACATTCCTATTTCTTATTCCGACAAATTGCATTTCCCTTCACATAAACATGATATTATACATTGCACATTGCATCTTGAGCAGCAACAATTAGCTCCTGAAGGATGAAAGGGGAGTTATCTCTATTTAAAATGGCCCTTTTTAGCATATCCCACAAGTTCTCACAAGGATTCAAGTTAGGTGAGTTTGTTGGCCAATTCATTCTTGGAATATTCCCTTCCTGTAGCAAATTGGCAACCCTTCTTGTGCGGTGGGGCGTGGCGTTATCGTCCATAAAAACGAAATTTTCTGCAATGGAAGGATGATTGGTTGATGTTTTGGACGTAAATGTTTCCTGTTATGGTTTGCGGCACGTGAATAAGTGGAGTGCGACGACCATACATTATACCCCCCCCCCCCTCAAAACATTACCATTCCGCCTTGATAAGGAACAACTTCTCTGGCAAAAGTAAGTCTTTCTTGTCGTCCCGGTCCCCTAGAGACCCTTTCACGTCGATAATCACTCACTAACCCAATTTTTGTCTCATCAGAAAAATGATATGTTTTGATTTCAGAGATCTGCCTCCTATGGAAAACGCATTTAACTTTCATGTCAAAAGAGCTTTTTTACAGTGTGCTGTATATAAAACGGCTTGGCAAATAAGCCCAAATATTCCAAACATCCTGGAATATGGATGGTACATGGAAAATGACGTTATTATACCAATAACACAAATAGCTCTAAACTGGATTGTGTTACTATAACACAGTTCTGTAAATCTAATAATTTTACCTGTTCTTTTCAATGTGCATGCATGAAATCTAATGTGCAATGTATAATATCATGTTTATGTGAAGGGAAATGCAATTTGTCGGAATAAAAAATAGGAATGTTCTCGATATTAATGCAGCGTTTGTACGGCTCATCGCGGCTAGCGCGCACGAATTATTTATGTTTCAACTCCCTGTAACATTTTTCAGCAACAACATTAACGTTTCGTTTCTTCACCAAAAACAATTTCGAGCCTTTGTCCGTGTTTGGTCTCGCATATGTATATGTTAATTCCGAAACGGTTCATGAAAAATACATTACACAAATTTGCGGTCTAGCAGGAAACCATTTTTTTCATAAAATTGGAAAATTGTAGAGGCAACGTGAGTACACTGTGATGATCAGCACACTTCAGTGTATATTCCACGAAAAAAACAGATCTCTACCTCTTTTCGTTGCTAAAATACAACGAGAAAAGTTCTTTAAATACAGTAATTGTGGTGGGTTGGTGGGTAAACTTTTTTAATGCTTTCTATTTGCGTATGGTGTACCATCCATCGTGCGTGTGATTAAAAATGAGACCCATAGAAATGTTTTGTCATTAAAAACAAAAAGCATCATCATAATGTACAAAATACTGGTCGGCATGCTTAAATTACACTGTCTAGGTCATGTATACCTCCTACATCATGTAAGCAATAAGCGAGGGTAATTTAGCAATCGTGAATAACCTGAAATAAACCTACATCCAGTGTACTTAATATTTTATGAGACGTACGTGTCATATAATAAGGCTTTTGACGAATTAGCGGGCTGTCAGCGGGATGGGAAAATAGACGAAGACGTTTAAATTTGTGAGCTCTGATGCTCCGCTGGCAACCCGCTAATGTGCTATACCAACTTAAAAGTTCTCTGAATTTCCAAGGAATCTATTTCCTATAGGTACAAATAATTAGAATTAAGTATTCCATGTAGTACAAGCCGAAAAAAGGATATTCGAAGAGTCAGTGTCATTAACGTTTTTTTGTTGAAAATATAAATTTGCATACAATGAATATGTCTAGTTAAGCATCATTTACAAGCGCTTTAATTTATTTAAACAAAAGCCTGGCATGACCACAATTTTTACATATATTAACCACACGCACCTTGAACTCCAAATCGTGATTAAATTTTTCTATTGTTGGACTTCTTGTATAAAAAAATTAGGTCATAATTATATTGGTTCGAACATTCGATTCTTATCAAAATGAGTTTGCAACGACCACGTGTACTTCAACACAAAGAACATTACTTGTACCAGTTTTATTCGATTCAAATATTTGATATCCTGAATGATTTTACTGTCTACATAATCTATATTTCCATCTATCGTATTCTATCACAATATTTATTCTAATATTAGAATGGTGATTTTAACAAAACAGTCATCGACAGATATAACCAATTAGAACCAGTTTCGAAGAAACCACAAATTCCGCACAATTTTCAAAAGAGCTAGTAGTCCTCTGAGAGAAAAAGTGAATGATACAAAAACTGCTGAAAATTTTATGAATAATTCACAATAAGATATCTGAGAAACGGCTCTATTTTATTATACGAAAATCTGGTCCAAAAAGTATTATGGACGAAATTTGAAATTCAAATAAATCTTTAGCAAAAAACTATAATATATTAGACATCGCAATTTAGCATAAAATAGAGGATGTAGTAAATTATTTAATGCCATAATTATAAACGTAATTTACCATGCGAAGTTCACATGATACCACAAATACTTAACAAGGTTTAACATAATTGTTGCAATTTTTATTAGCATAAAACGCTGAAATTATCACTTCTTTAGGTATTTTGTTTCTTGTAATAGAGTCAAAGGTTCTAATTAGCTAAATCATTCTCGGAAGTCTAATCTAATCTTTGCCAAAACCAAAATTTCCTTCATATCAAGACATAACAATGCACAATCATAACATGTTTTGAAGCAAGTGGAAATATTCTGGAGAACAGTAAGTAAATAAGTAGGTAATATTATTACCCTTTAATTAATGAATAAATCTCAGCATGCTTTAAAGATTCACTGAAATTTTCTGGTGTCAAGATTTTAGACTTTTTTTGGTGTATATTTCTCTGATTTTCTCTTAAAAATGCTTTACCCATTGACCAAGGTTACCGACTCTTTCAGACACGTCTTAGTGACTTAGAAGCCCCAATTCAGCAATTGCTGAGCTTCACCTACAGCATACCAATGCCGATGGCAATGTTGTCACTGGATAATTTCTCGATTAAAATGCCTCTTAACAATCCGTAAAAACAATAAAGGAAGTTTCTAATGCATTACACGTTTGGTATTTACTATGCAAGAAACATTTCTTCGAAAGTATATTTCAATGCAATTTTACTGTACACCACTTTTTATCGTCGGTTGTAATGTAAACATGGAGCATCCTTAAACACAAGGGCATCTCTATTTGATGTCAGAGGTTAAACAACAATTTCGCGGAAAAAATAAAATCTGTATTAATCGAGTCACGCAAAATCGTAAGTAAAATCAAAGGCACCTGACGTTATCTGAATTAAAAGTACATCGAAAAAACACATTTTCTCAAAATGTGTGTCAGAAGAAAGTGACGGATTTAAAAGTTTTCCAATTCGGGCACTATTGTGCATTTTAAATCATACTTAGTTTATTATTACCTTTAAAAATACAACTTTTTTGGATTTAGGCGTTCCTGTTCAAGATACGGCGATGTGAACGAAGAAAATATTAACAAATCAATTTTTGACAGTGTTCGAACCGAGATACTTAAGGCTTTATTAAACTTAGCCCCGTAACTATACGCTACAAAAAGTTTGTGTCCTACTTCCGTGTTCCCATCTACAATGCGACCCATTTAGTGCCCTTCTGCACGTTCCTATTTCTGACAGCTGTTGGATGTTTAATTTCAAAAATTTTTAAATGGCGCTATGTGGTTATGACGTTCTGAGTTTTTTCGCTTGGTATAATATTTTCAGTGTTCTTATTACTGCAACAAACACCAATTTCATTGGCTAAAACGTCGCCGTTACAGCTTTATTCATTTCGAGGATATTCGTTTTCAAAATTCCTATACAAAACATTTTTATCACCTCGTAGAACGTAGATAAATCAACTGAGGAGTTCAAAAAATGCACTAATTATACAGGGCCTTCCATTACAAAAACAAGGTTAGGTGTTGTGCAGAAAAAATGAAACAATATACGTATAAGAGAAAACGAAACGTTTATGTACAGGGTGTCCTATTTTTGTTGTGATTTGGGGGTTTCTCATAGAAGCAGCAGAGAAAAAACGGCAACGATTTTGTCACTTTTTAAGTTCTAACTGTATAGAAAATATAAGATAGGTAGATACATCCAAGATACCTGTGTGTTTGTGTTAACAACTGAATAATCATCTGTTAACATACATTAGGAAAAGTTGCATGCAGCTAGTTTTGTTAATAGATACTTAGTATTAGGGGTCTACCGAGGACTCGGCAATTACTCGGTACTCGGCATACCCGGCCGCTTTGGCCGGGTACCCGTTATAGCCGAGTATTCGCATTACTCGGCCGAGTAGCAAAACATGAAAATAATATGTCATATTTTTATTTTTATTAAAAAAATACAAATTTAACACAAATTCTTTGGTTTTGAAAAGAAACAATATCACGAAAACTAAAACTATGCGCCTAATTCTAATAATTGAAATTTGGAAGTGGTAAATTTTGATGCAGGTATATTAGTTGTTCCTCACTGGTTTTCATTAAATGACTACGATGCTTTTCAAATACACTGCCTGCCTCTGAAAACCATCTCTCACTAAATATAGTTGTGGCTGGAGGTGACAAATATTTTCCAGCTAATTTGGCACGATGTGGAAAGTTTGTTTTATTAATTTTCCACCAAGTAAATGGACATGAATTTCTAGCTAATAAACCTAAACCTAAATATATTTCTATTTCACACCTATATAGGAGTAGCGATACCATAAATGTATTACTCGGCCGAGTACTCGATACTCGGCTTTGAAATTTTACCGAGTACTCGGTACCTGGCTTTTTAAAAAATAATTCCTCGGTAGACCCCTATATAGTATATACATAATGGCACTTCAAAATTATCAAAATGAAAAATATGACATAATTGCTGTTTTCAATGAATGTCGTGAGAATGTAAATGAATCAATGGATCTAATATCTCAACAGGTACACAAAAAATTCCTAGATACCCATTTCCAGTATAATACCTATCCATCGATTTATTAAATTTAGATACCCAGAAAGAAGACAACCAAGCAAAATTATGTTTCCGAGATTAAAATAAAATTTAATTCACTATGGGTCATTCAATAAACTTAGAAACAAAATGTATAATAAAGAAAATAGGGAAGAGGAAGAACTAAATGTTTTATCTTAGGTTGAGGCGACACCAAAAACTTCCTGTTGCGAAATCGAATCACAAGTTGGTGTTTCCAAAACAAAAGTTCAAAAAATATTTAAAAAGTGCAAATATAGGCCATATAAAATTCAAATTATTCACCATCTCTTCCCGGGAGATCAAGAAAGAAGGCTTAATTTTTGTAGGTGGTACCCTTGTCTATCATACATATGTATAATGTATATAAACAAGGGTGGTACTTAAATAAAATTCAAGAAAATCCAGAATTTGGGCGGTCTGTCATTTGGACAGATGAAACTCACATAAGCAGCGTAGGATTATTTAACAGGCATAATGTGCGTCACTGGTCTGATACAAATCAGCACCAAACTTTTGAACGTCAGAGGCAAGGACGTTTTGGATTTAACGTTTCGCGTTTTATTTTGGGTGGTCAACCAGCATACCAAATTTTTGATGAAAACTTAACGGGGTTGAGATACATTAATTTATTGAATATTAACGCAGAGGCGATAATGGAAAATGTTCCGTTAATAAACATAAACAGGGTATATTTCCAACAAGATGGTGCCCCTGCACACAATTCTGCAATAGTTAGAAATTATTTAGAAAATCATTTTCCGGGTAGATGGTTGGGTACAAATGGACCTACATTGTGGCCTACAAGATAACCAGATCTAAGTATATTAGACTTTTTGTTTGGACATTTTTAAAAGAGAAAATATACATAGGAAGATACAACAATCAAGCCGAGCTAGCAGAGGCAACACATGCAATCTATTAACTAAAAGATTTAGAGATTATGTATTGAAAAACATGGCAATCAATTTGAGCAGTTCCTATAATTTTCTTTATTCAAATTCTGGTTTCAGCTTTCTATTATACAGAAGAAAGTAGCTCAGGTTCGCGAAAACCCCAAGGCTCTATCTCTCCTGCTTCTATATGAGAAACCCCAATCACAACGAAAATAGGACACCCCTACACATTGCATTATTATTATATAAACTCAACCAGTAAATCTGTATAAAGATTATTGACACTGAAGTAAGGAAATTTGTTAATGTGTAATACAAAAATTATAAGAATGTGTGCGCCTGTTAAATTGAGGTTAGTTCATAAAAGCGAAAGCACTACGAGTATAGCGGGAAACATTAATGAATATTTATAACATTTTATTGATCTGGGCAATGAAAGTTGTAAAACTAAATCTACGCCTACAGTGAAAATAACGAATCCAGAAATATTTTCAACTTAAATTTAAGAACAAGGGGAAAGGAAGATTAAAAGATTTAGTGTCGGTATGTGTTGAAATATAACCAAGAAAGCCTAAATAAATAACGTAAAATCTTGACCAAAATACATTTCCGCAATCAGAAGAGCGATAATTGGTATGTCGCAACGTAACTTGTTACAAACCAAAGTTCGTTACCATCAGTTTTGAAAGGTAGCGGCAGTACCCTGAGGGTACTTCGGTCCAACACTGGACTGAAACGTCTGAATAGCTGTTCACACTCGGGCTTACGAGTGTGCTTTCTATGCCGTGAGAGTAATAAATTCCAAATACACTTTCAATTTTCCAGTTCAAGGTACTTTCAAAATTCAAAACAAGAAATGTATAGCACGAGCTGTTGAAAATGTCACATGTACGAGCAATATGAATTTCATTGACGCTCCGATCGTCAACTAAAATGTCGCATTGCAAAAAGTCATCTATTTGCAAATTATGTGCCTTGTGTTTCTTTTTCTTCAGATTTTAAATGTTACCCGAAAATTGGTCCGGCAGAATAATTTCTCGATTTCACGTATAAATGGTTGTAAAACATGACGCGCTCTAATAAAAATAGAACAGATTATCCATAATTCATAAGTGAGGAACGAACGCTTCCTTAATGTCCTTGCATCAGTCTGCAATTCCAAAAATATGATTATATCTACTAAAATATGCATAAGAAATTAATAAGTAAACATTTTGAAGGTTCTTTTGGAACTTTCGGTGGGTAAGTGTGATGATGGTACTCGATCCTTAAGTTCAAAGTAAAAACAACAAAATATCTTGCAGTACCAGTGGCGCAGGTAAACATTTCATTTACCGGTGAGCTTTTGAAAAGGTAAGGTGGCGGGTTGCGAACGGAAAGGTGTTTTACGTTCTCGACTTGGTTTTTCTTATGGGAAAGAAGATTCCGATAAGATTTTTGACGTTGCCCATAGAGGGCGCTACTTATAACCTATTGTTTTGATAAATTGACCCATAACTTTTTACCATGTACATCTAACGTCAAATCGGCTTCAAAATCTGAAAGACCAACCTTTTTTAAATAATAAATGTATTCTTGTCTCATTTTGATATTCCGTCCCATTTTCAAGAAAAAACGACTTAATGCAGATAGTGTTTAAATCTTAGAAATGAAACGCTTATTAAGTACTGCTAACAGAAAACATTTGAATTCACTACAAACGCTTAGGTACAAGAAAAATAAAATTAGGAAACATTAAATTTTAAAGTAGTTGTTCGAAATGTCTACCATTCACTTGGATACATTCTTCAATGCGTTTCCTGAGATACCCCCGAGTTCTATACAATGCCCCTGGATTGCCTTTGATTTCATTGGCAGCCGCTTGTAGTCTTCGCCACAGCTCATCGGGTGAATCAACAGCTTCTTTATAAACCATATCTTTCATTGAAGACCCCATCGAAAAATCCAGAGGATTTAAGTCGGGGCTTCTAGGCGACCAAGCAAATTCACTTCCACGGCCAGTCCACCGATGTGGAAAGACGTTGTCTAAGTACTCCCGCACCGGTCGGGAAAAATGTGCGGGCGCCCCGTCCTGCATGAACCACATATTTTCCCTTAAATTAAGTGGTACTTCTACAAGCAGTTCGTATAAATTTTGCCGAAGAAAATTTAAATAAAGTGGACCGTTCAGATTGGGTGGAAGTTGAAGAGGTCCAATAAAGAAATTTGAAATTACACCGCACCAAACATTGATCTTAAATTCATGTTGGAAGTGTCTTTCTTTAACGGCGTGGAGGTTTTCAGAATCCCACAAATGATTGCTTCGCCAGTTGGAAACTCCACGTCGAGTAAACTTTACCTCTGTGAAGAGGATTTTGTTCAAAAAATTAGGATCCGCGCCTTGCTGCTCTTGTAAGACATTCGTTTTCAAAACAATTTTCGCATTCTTTACCTATAATTTTTGTGCATTTTCCCTTCGAAAGTCTCCAAAAAAATTTTGCAATTCGCTCATCTGTCCTCGCAACCAAGAGGTTGTTAATCAAGTACAATCAATTTTAAATTTCAGAATTTTTCCAGAAATGACATGAAACATTTGTTTACAAACACGTTCAATTATGCGTGATTTATTCGTTTTTTTCTATTTTTTTATGCAAAACAATGTACCTACGCACTAAATCTTTACAAATGCTGTAAGCAAACAACGATGTTTACAAAACAAGTCTAATCTGTAACATATTAATTTGTAAATATTTTTCTCTCCTGACAATTTTTGTAAAGCTCACTCCGCATGATTGGTACTGGACCTTTCGAACAACTACTCCTCCGGCAAATACCCCGCCAAACATTAAAGAATAATATAGAATGAACGATACTGTGTATTTCTGGTCTCTTTGCTGATGTAAAAACTTTTTGCCAGATTGCATTTAGGAATCAATATACGAAGGCAGATTAAAATGAAATCTACCTTATCAGGAAAGAAAAGAGCTAGACAAAAACAAAATTTTATTTTTCGACATATGAACCTTTAACAGTTACAAACTTCGTCCAAGGCTTCTCCAATAACGCGATATCCTCCAAAAAGAATTATTTCGGTAACTCCTCAAAAAACTCGGAAACGGCCTCTTTGAGTTCTTCATCTGAAGAAAATCGACTTCCTCGCAAGTGTTCTTTCAACTTAGGAAAGAGGTAATAGTCCGACTGAGCTAAGTCAGGGCTGTAAGGGGGGTCTCGTAACTCAACAAAACCGGAGTTGTTGATTTCTTCCCGAACTTTGTGAGCTTTATGCACTCGGCAATTGTCAAGCAGCAATAAAGTTTTTTGGGTAAAATTACAGGGCCTCTTTTGGCGTATCGCAACTTTTAAATTTTTAATTCTTTCTTTGTAGACATCTGCGTTAATTATAGACCCCTTCTGCACATATTCAATCCACAGAATGCCCTCATTATCCCAAAAAAAACTTGTGGCCTTCAGCTTCCCTGCAGATGCTTGCGTCTTTGCTTTTTGGGTGTTGGAGATCCTTTGCGCAACCATTGTATTGACTCTTGTTTTGTTGGGGGATCCCAGTGGAACACCTACGTTCATCGCCCGTACGCCCGTTACAATTTTGAAGAAAAGGTCATGGCTACGAGCACAACCTTCGTTCAGGAGTCAAAATTCTCGGAATCCACGCGCTGACAATTTATTCATCCCCAAATCTTCATGCAAAATTGTCAACACAGATGCCTCGCAGATTCCTATTGCATAGGCGTCGATCCTGTAGCACTATTTCTCCCACTTTCTTGATGTTGTCTTCGCTCCTTGCCTCCACAGGTCGTCCACTTTTAGTGTCATCTCGAATGGATTCTCTGCCCCATTTAAACTGCTTTGACCAGAATTTTATTTGAAAATATGATGGACAATTACAGCAGTCATACGTTCGTGTTTGATTTGTGGCGGATTGCCTCCTTTTGTCAAAAACTTTATCATGCTTCTTATGCTCTAGTTTTAAATCACTCATTTCCACGCATTTACAGCTTCACACACACCACAAAAATGAATTGATGTATACACAACTTGAGAGATAATCGTTAAACAGTAGTTGCAGCAACTTGACAGCACTTGACTTGTCATGATAGCGCGTTTGTTTCATGGCTAGGTAGATTTCATTTTAATGTTCCCTCGTAGATCATAGTGAACTCATTTATTATGAACACGTGTATACACAAACAGCAAAAATTTTATTTTAATCACTAACAGCGCAATGGGGATAATAATGGATTGATTTATTAATAATTAATTAAAAATACATAAGTGATTAGTTCAATCACCGCAAAAAACTTTATTATATTTAAAAGTACATGAGCAAAACTTGTTGTTTATACAAGAAAACGCTCTCTAGTCTTAATCTATAGACCTGATCAATCTATACAGGGTCGAGTTTGGAATCGGATAAAGTTTATTATTTCCTGGTTTTAAAAGTTTGAGATTACTGACATTGAATTTATGGCCCGTTTCCAATGCGTGCGACGCCATGCTAGACTTATCTCTACATCCGTATTTGGAATGAGCTTGATGCTCCTTAAAGCGAGTTAAAATAGACCGAGTTGGTGGAATTTCGCAATAGCAGTTAAATCGATTAGCGAATGGCGAATTTTTCTGTTCTCCAATAAACCAGATTCTGGATTCTGCTGGTATTTACTAATACATACTACGGCATACCTAATAATTATTCTATTACGCAACGTAATCTATTTTGTAATAATTAGTTGTACTTATATACTTTTATGATAGGACATTTAAAAAAATCGAATATCATATCGCACCACAATTTTTCAAAATGATTCCTCTTTGTTTATATTATATATTGACCTACAGCAACTACAGCACATACTCTGTAATTCTTTCCGGCTGCCTTTCATATAAAAATAATAAGGCTAGTAAACAATCTGTCATTTACTGATAAAGAAACAGTCGTGAAGTAGACACTATTACAATGTATGAAGTATGCGCCTTCTTTAAAATTTTATGTGCGTCATGAAAATAATTGATTACAAGGAAATTGTATTTAACGTAATTAAATAAAGTTAAGGTAATGTTCATGCTCTTCTTGATTTAGAACCTGCGGTTTTTATATTAACCATAAAGTTGTAATGGTCATTCTGGTAATAATTTAATAACAAACAGTGTAAGGTATACTTGGTCAATTCATCTCCTAAATTTTTCCAGAGTTTTCGAGTGAAGCTTCTATAATTATAGTTCTTTAATCTCGGAAACAACTAAATATGTAACAATAATTGACCTAATACGGAGTATTAATTCATTTTTAATAACTGCTCCTCACAGGTACGATATAGAAAATCACCTAAAACAAGCAAGTCATTTCACGAACTAACATTTAATTTTAATTCCAAGATCAACCACTAATGGCATGACTAGCTTAATACATGTGAAAACGTCATAGACATACTCCTCCGGAGCTAATATCGCACGGGGTCACTCAATTTGACCATCGCCAAGGCAACTAGCTTGGTCATATAAATTGAAAGATTGAAAATTCAACCTAGAGCATTTTGCTACTCTCTAATGCAGCATTTTATTATGGTTGCCTTGCTTGTTAACAGTTAAAGGACAATTCACGTTTTTATATATATTTGATGACTTTGTTTTTGTTATAGCTTTTCAATAGCACTTTGAACGTTTTGTGTGATAAAGAGTTTTCCTTGTACTTTTGTACATGTTATATTATCAGATGTAAAAGGAATAAAAGTATACGAATTTCCAAAAAACTGAAATTGAATAACATTGGTATCAATTATTTATATGTAGATATAGAAGTTCCTTTTCTCTGCCCTTATTAATATGAACTTAGAAATTTTAGATCGTGTGGAAAAATTTGTGGGCAGCAAGGTCACTGTTCACGTTTACGTTCTTGCAAAAAGTGATCTGTCACACCTACGCACAGTCATCGTGGGATGGAACAAAACTTCATTGTCATCATTTTTTGCAGGTTCCAAATTGATTCTTCGAAGTATTAGCGGCCAATTCAAATCTGGACAACTCAATGCCATTTTGGGACCTTCAGGAGCCGGAAAAAGCACACTTCTAAACATCCTTGCTGGCTATAAGTAAGTTAAAAAACTAAATAATGCTATAATAGGACTTGACATACATTTTCAGAAGGAGTCGGGTATTATTTAATGCAGCAGCTCTTTGGATGTTTAGAAGATAATTTGCTACTTTATTAAAGAGAACGCAGATGTTAGACTCGTCAAGCCACCTGGGGTTACTGACCCACAACATAAAACTGCAATAACTTGATTTCATGTACTAAGTACTATACATTCAACAAGGTAGTTTGGCTCAGAGAACACACTCCATCACTTACGTATGGCAAACTTACCCCACCCACCCCCCACCGGAGTCATTATCTCCATACTTTGTTTATAATTTCACATTTCAGATTGAATAGTTACAGTAGCATTTATTTGAATTATATAGGAGTGTCTCTAGGCCATGGTTCAGATGTCGAAAACGTCACACTTTAATCATCCGTAATACAGCATAATTTACAATAAAAAGTATGAATAATTAGAACTTTATGATCATATGAGTACCTATACTACTTAGTAACAATTAAGTATCTTTTACGTAACATGAAAATTCGCTTGCTTTAACTCAAAGGCAATAAGCAATATTCATTTAATTTGTTAAAATTGTTAAAATTTAATACAATCGTAATCACATACAGTTCCAAATTCGTCGTCAATTTTTTTGTGAAAATTAGAAAAGTACATAATACATGTTGAATATGTGGACTGTATGTAATGATGAATTATGTTTTTACACAATATTTTAATATATTATATTGATTAACAACTTCATTTTCTTCTCTCCTGTGACAACCATGCTAAAAACTTACTAGATAAAGTTTTACATTAAACATGCCCCCCACCTTGAAAGGGTTAACTTTCAACTTTACATGGTACGAAAACATCAAGTTGTTGTGACAATTGAATTTTCTTTTAATGATCAAGCTAAAGGTCTGCCAATCAGAAAATGACCAGGAGTCAGTGGTTCTAGGTCGGAAGGATAAGACAAAGGCGTCAAAGGCCTCAATTTGTGCAAGCAATATTGAGTACTGTTCAAAAGTTATGCAAGAGTTACGCGTAACTCTTCTTAGATGGTGTTTCTCATATTTTACATCAGCATCCCAAACTCCCCCGAAACGTGGAGAATAGGCTGGAATGAACTTCCAGTTGAAATTAGATTGAACGAGCTTATTTTGCAAATCTTTCTGATTTTGATACAAAAATTTACCTAAGTCATTGAGTTCTGAACTCGCACCAACGAAGTTTTCCCGTTGTCTAGGCAAACTTTGTATAAATGCCTCTATGGAGAGAGCAGAGCACTGCTTTGGTGCTTAGACATATTAAAAGGCTAATATAGCACTTAGTTCGCCTTTGACCTCGGCCGCGTCTGTCTAACTAAAAATGATCGTGCATAATCAAGACCCGTTTGCAATTTCCTCTTTTTCAATGAGGATGCCTTCCACCTCGTTACGTTTAACGCCTAGGAAGAACAAAAGCAGTCTGAGAAGTGGGAATTTGTTAGGAAACTAATATTAAGTAAATATAAATCTGCAACCTTCCCACTGTGTTCTTCTAGTTATAGGAAATGTGCTAACTAGTGTAAATAGTCCTAATGCTCGGAACTTTCCGTATGCTATCACGGAGGTATCGATCACATGCTCAAGCCAAAAAAGTAACGTGCTGTTACCACCAACGCTGAAACATATTGATATTCAGAAAGTTAGACACCACCCACAATAATTCTCCTATTTACAAATTGTCCAAATGGTTGGTTAATGAATTTAAAAGCATCGGGCTCAAGCAGTCCAGTTTTTCAGCAAAGAACTCTTTATAGAGTCAACATTCAACATGAAATAGTATATTATACACGAGTTTATAACGAATGATTACAAAACTCGCTCGTGTCACTCGCTCGTGTTGTAAACTTCATCCTCGGTAATAATAGCATCATTATAACGAGTTGTATACTATACTTTGTCCACGACTATCAAAACAGATTCCCAGAAAGAATTTACCTTCATTTCCCTTCTCCAGTGTAAGAAAGATTCATACATACGTTCTCAGGTATAATTTTTTTGGTTTTTTGGGCAATGAATCTAATGAGGCAAGTTCTGCAGCTTCTTTTATTGCTGGTGCTGTTAAAGAAACCTCGTTTCCACTCTCACTACTCATTATATCTTCTTTTTTAGAATATGCATTTTAAATTAAAAGCAAACCATGCTGATTTGACGTTTCAATTTGAACTGACACATCGCGATCGCGGCCTACTAAATAAATGTAAAAAAGGGTCAAAGCGATGTTCCTATTGGTGTAGTGAATAATATTCATTAATCACTGCAGTGATTAATGTATCTAATTATGATTGAAGAAACACAAGTATAAAGAGTATATTATAAGATAGTCGTGGACAAAGTTTTTAACGCTATACAATAATGATATTTTGCTAAATTTCACACACCTGTCATTTAAATTATTATTCAAAACTAATGATCTGTACTGTTTATAATAATCATTAAAGAAAACATTTTTTTTATAAATACAATAATATTATGATTCAGAGGTGTACTTTCTTGTTTCCATTTTCTTACTTTCTATTAAGGCCGCATTTCACGTAGCTGGTCCAGCCGAGCTGGTCCCGCCGAGCTGGTCCCGCCCGGCTGGACACGCCGCAATCTGAAAAGCATTTCCGCTTATGAAACTGCACTCACGTAGCTTGTAAACCCGCTTCAGCCCGGCTGGTCCAGCTCGATTTGTAGAAATATACAACTCCGGCGGGACCCGCTCGGCCGGTAATTGCAAATCCACCAATAGATTTGCATTCTTTGAAACCACGTGGATAGTACAGTCCAGATAGATTATTGTGCATTTGCAAGCCCTTCATAATTCATTAATATTTCATGAACCCAGTATTTCTTGCGTTTATACCGCCTTCTATTGCTTACGGTTGATGATAAATAGTAGATGGCAATAAATTCATCGTCATTTCTCGACATCTTTGCGCAACCTCAAGATGGCTACTGATGAATATAAGCAGTCGGGCACGAAAATTGCTCTACTTACTGTACATATAAAAAACTAATCAAATTTACAAGCCGTGTGAGTGCAGAAACGAGCGGGTCCAGCTGGGCGGCACCAGCTGGGCGGCACCAGCTCGGCTGGACCAGCCACGTGAAATGCGGCCTTTATTTTGTAATTTTTTTCACAATTTTTGTTAACAATTTCATCTGCACAGAAAATTATTTGCAGGTGCACAGGGGCAACAGGAACTGTAACAATTAATGGTGAACCGAGAAACATAAAGGAATTTCGTAAAATCTCCAGATATATAATGCAAGAAGATCTGATCCAACCCATGTTAACCGTAGAAGAGTCTATGATGGTAGCGGCCGATCTGAAACTAAGCTGGGAACTCACTAGAAAAGAAAAGAATGTTGCGGTACGTTTAATGAATTTTTATTGCACTTAAATTACTCAGTGATCCTTCACCCACTTGGCCTTGAATTTGGGATGCACTTCAAATTTAAAACAAAATTTTATGATTTTTTACATATAGGAGTTTAGAGTAAAACTTTCCGGACATAATTCAAAAGAATTATGAATAAATTTGCAAATTTAACTTACTTTAAGTCAGAATATCGTAGGTAATACATATGCAGGATCTAAAGTATCTAATGAAATGCAGAGCAAACTTTGCGATGGGATCAGAGCCACTAGACGAAAGGTTATCCTACATCTTCACAAATAACAATCCTGATAAGAGTAAAAACAGCAAAATTTAACAATAAATCTTTCAGTGGAAAATGAACAAATAATGAGATAGGTATTGGTAATAATAAAAAAATATAAAATAATGATAGCGCAAATATTTTGTTTTTGCTGATTGTGAATAATGACCGATGCATGGACATTATTGCTGATAATTTAGTAGTAAGAATTTTTCGGAAAATATGAATGGAAGGATTTATTTTCTCTATGTACAGGTGTCCTATTTTCGTTGTGATTTGGGGGTTTCTCATAGAAGCAGCAGAGATAGAGCCTTGGGGTTTTCGCGAATCTGAGCTACTTTCTTGAGTATAAAGAAAGCTGAAACCAGAATTTGGAAATCGCTTTTGGTTTTCGAGAAAAAAAATAATATTAATTTTTAGTTAATAGATTACGAAAGCGCCTAAGGGTCACGAAATTATTATAAAATTATATTTCTTTCCAGAAATCCGACATATAGAAAAAAAATCCTACATGTCGGAAAAAAATCCTACATATAGAAAAAAAATCCGACATACCTATAGAAAAAAAAATCCTACATATCGGAAAAAAAATCCTACATATAGAAAAAAAATCCGATATATCGGAAAAAAATCCGACATATAGAAAAAAAATCCTACATGTCGGAAAAAATCCTACATATAGAAAAAAAATCCGATATATCGGAAACAAATCCGATATATCGGAAAAAAATCCGATATATCGGAAAAAAATCCGATATATCGGAAAAAAATCCGACATATAGAAAAAACATCCTACATCATCATCATAAGGTTCTCAGTCCGAAGACTGGTTGGACGCGTACCTCCATTCTTTTCTATCCTGAGCTAACCTACGCATTTCCCTAAAAGTAGAACATCCTACATCCCTAACTATTTGAGAGCAGTAGTCTAATCTAGGCCTACCCCTACCTCTTTTTATTCCTATCTCTGACTCTAGTATGTCGCGAACTATTCCTTCGTGTCTTAGAAGGTGTCCTACCATCCTATCTCTCCTACTCTTTATTGTTTTCCATACCTTTCGCCTTTCCCCAACTCTTTCTAATACTTCCCTATTGCTAACCTTATCTATCCACGGTATCTTCATCATGCGTCTGTAACACCACAGTTCAAACGCTTCTACTCTTTTTCTATCCGCTTCTCCTATTGTCCAAGTTTCGCACCCGTATAATGCCGTACTCCATACATACGACTTTAAGAGTCTCTTCCTAGTCTCTATATTAACCGTTCTCGAACATAACAGTTGTTTCTTTTTGTTAAACGCAACTCGGCCCTGCGCCATTCTCTGTTTTATATCTTTAGTGCTCCTACCGTCTTGGGTTATTTTACTTCCTAAGTAGCAGAAATCCGCGACCTCCTCTATCTTCTCATTTCCTATTTGTATTTCAATTTTAGTTCTATTTTCACTCCATCTACATACCAAAATTTTAGTTTTCTTTTTATTGATTTTCATGCCGTAGCCCTGTGTCAAAACTGCTTCCATTTCATTCAAAGCCGCTCCTAATTCTTCTTTGCTAGATGCTAACACTGCTATATCATCCGCAAATCTGAGCATGTTAATAGTTTGGCCCTGTACATTGATCCCTGAGGCTGTTCTTTCCTTAACAATATTAATCGCATCTTCGATATATAAGTTGAAAACTAGAGGTGACAATGCACATCCCTGTCTCACTCCCTTCCGGATATCTACTTCCCTTCGTTCCTGCTCACATTCTATAACTGCCTTTTGCTCTTTGTAGAGATTATGTATTATTCTTCTGTCCCTGTATTTCATCCCTACCTTTCTCAGCACTTCGAACATCTTCCCCCATTTTACGTTGTCGAAGGCTTTTTCTAAATCTACAAATCCTATATATACGCTCTTTCTCTTTTCTATCGTTTTTTCTATAATTACTCGTAAAGCTAGAATGGCCTCGCGCGTTCCTCTATTTCGTCTAAATCCGAACTGATCTTCTCCTAATATTTCTTCCGCCTTTTTCTCCATCCTTCTTTGCACAATTCTAGTTAAAATTTTTGACGCATGGGAAGTTAAACTGATAGTTCTAAAATTTTCGCATCTATCCGCGCCTTTCCTTTTTGGCAAAGCTACTATGATGTTCCGTTTGTAATCTTCTGGAATCTCGCCTGTCAGGTATATGTGACTAACTAATTTAAATAAACGATCTATTACCTCTTGACCTGCGCACTTTAAGATTTCTGCCTGCAAGCCATCTATACCTGGTGCTTTATTATTCCTTAAACTTTTTAGTGCTAGCTCAAACTCTTCTCTCATTATAGGACTCCCTAGGTTATCCCCTTCTACACTGCTTTCACTTTCTAATATATCTTGCACTTCCTGTCCCGCATATAAGTTTCCTAAATATTCTTTCCACCTATCTGCCTTCTCTCCGCTTTCGATTAGGATATCTCCTGCCTCATTCCTAATGCTTTTGGTACTAGATCCAATTTCTCTAAAATTTCTCCTAATTATTTTATATGCTTCATCAGTCTTTCCAGTGTTTTGTTATCCAGGGTTTCCTACTTTCATTCTGTTTATGACCCAAAATATCCCTAGCTGAGGAAACTAAACTATTTTTAATGCAATTCCATTCTTCCTCTATGTCCCTAACAATATTTTCGCCCGCGCCCTTTAGTACCTCGTTTGTCTTTTTCTCGAACTTATCGCGCGTATCATCATCTTTTAGTTTCTCTGGGTCAAGATACCTTCTTCCGCTTCGTTTTTTCAGAATCTTAAATTTAAGATTGGCCTTCATAATAACTATATTGTGATCACTATCTATATCTGCTCCTGGATAACTTCTACAATCCCTAACTTGATTTCTAAATCTTTGCCTAACAAGAATGTAATCTATTTGATATCTCCCTAGGTCTCCTGGCATCTTCCACGTGTAGCGTCTCCTAACATGATGGTGAAATAGAGTGTTCGCGACCGTTAAGTTATGTTTATCGCAGAACTCTATCAGTCTCACTCCCCTATCGTTCCTATTGCCTAATCCAAAGGGACCAACTATTCCGCCCTCTCGCACTGTGCCTACGACTGCATTGAAATCTCCCATAATTATTAAATTTTCGTGTCCTCTCACAAAATCTAGCACATGTTCAATATCACTATAAACTGCCTCTACGACTTCATCACTGTAGTTAGAAGTGGGCATATATACCTGTATTATTACTGTTTTTACAGGTTTCGAATCTAACCTAACCATAACTACCCTGTCACTTTGCTGTAAGAAATTTTCTACACTCCGCCCTACTTTTTTCCGCATAACAATTCCTACTCCCGAATTTCCTCCTACAGATCCTGTGTGTATTACTCTAAAATCTCCGCTCCAGAAGTCTCCGGCTTCTGGCCATCGCACTTCACTAATACCTACTACGTCTAATGCTAACCTATCCATCTCAATTTTCAAATTCTCTAACTTTCCTACTTGTTTCATGCTTCTAACATTCCACGCTCCGACTCGTGTGATGTTACACTTATCATTTCTGATGACTCCCCCCGAAGCAGTCCCCGCCCGGAGATCCGAATGTGGGACTATTTTACCTCCGGAATATTTTACTCCAGAAGGTGCCATCATCATAAATTCGAAGTACGCTGTACTAGGGATAGAATAATGTGGTGGTTTCCCGTTGCCTTCCACATCGCAGTAGTGTGTATCACAGTGCCATACCGACCCTCACGATCTCTGCCACTATGATTACTGAAAGAGCTGCTGCCCCCTTTCAGGGACTTGATTTAGTCTGGCTTCTCAAATAAAAACCCCTCCAATATGGTTAAACCTATGGTTCGGCTCTTTAGATCATTGAAGCGCGCAAGCCATCCCACCCGTCCCAGTATTACTAGAACTGCGTCAAGGTACAAGTCCTTTGGGTAGACATCCTACATATCGGAAAAAAATCCTACATATAGAAAAAAAATCCTATATATCGGAAAAAAATACTACATATAGAAAAAAAATCCGACATATAGAAAAAAAATCCTACATATCGGAAAAAAATCCTACATATAGAAAATAGGATTTTTTTTTTCTATATGTCGGATTTTTTTTCTATATGTCGGATTTTTTTCCTATTGTATTTGGGTTTTTTTTTATATGTCGGATTTTTTTCCGATATATCGCATTTTTTTTCTATATGTAAGATTTTTTTTCTATATGTCGGATTTTTTTTCTATATGTCGGATATTTTTTTCTACACAGGTTGCTTCAAATTCGAGGGCCACCTTTGGGATCTGGCTTATTTGAAATGATACAGGATAGGTGTAAATTTGGCACTTTTCCAAAAAAAAAATTCGAAAAATGCGTCTCAGAATAGAACCAAGATTATTTGGCATATGTATTTGCTTAAATTACACCAAAACTGATGACTGTTTCCTATTTCTTTTCTTGCAAGGTCCACTTGATTTTTGCTAAAATTTTCTGTTTTCTGACTGTAGTGGCCACAATATTGGATATAATATAAACAAGTTGTATTGTACCAATGAAATCAGACAAACATGCTTCTTTCAGTAAAGTACAAAAAAATGGCACCCGTAAGAAAAAAAGTTGATGATGGTCTTATCTAAACGAAACGTTTTCAGTAAATCCATGAGAATGTGCAGATAGAGCACAGGAAAGTGCTCTAATAATGAGTCCATATCGTTCTGATACGAAGTCAAATAATCTCTCAAATCTACATGGCAAACACAAAAAAAGTTTTCTGCCAAAACTCCTATACCGTTTGAGATAGATCAGATTTCTCAACGGCATAATAATGAAACCATATTCTGCAAAAGTGCCAAATTTAAACATACACTCTATTATGTGGTTGAAATAAGCGAGATCCCAATGGTAGCTCTCGAATTTGAATATCCCTGTATACTTATAGATTTTTTTATATATTTACACATGTAGGATTTTTTGGAAAGAAATTTAATTTTATAATAATTTAAATTTAATTTTATAATAATTTCGTGAGCCTTTCGTAATAGATTGATGGCATTAATTAAAAAAATATAATGGGCTTGCAAATATCGGAAAGCTGCATGTGTTGCCTCTGCTAGCTCGGCTTGATTGTCGTATCTTCGTATGTATATTTTTTCTTTTAAAAATTCCCAAACAAAAAGTCTAATATACTCACATCCGGTGATCTTGCAGGCCACAATATGGGTTCATTTGTACCCGGAAAATGATTTTCTAAATAATTTCTAACTATTGCAGAATGTGTGCAGGGGCACCATCTTGTTGGAAATATACCCTGTTTATGTTTATTAACGGAACATTTTCCATTATCGCCTCTGCGTTAATATTTAATAAATTAATGTATCTCAATCCCGTTAAGTTTCCATCAAAAATATGGTATGCTAGTTGTAGTTGACCACCCAAAATAAAACACGAAACGTTAAATCCAAAACGTCCTTGCCTCTGACGTTCAAAAGTTTGGTGCTGATTTGTATCAGACCAGTGACGCACATTATACCTGTTAAATAATCCTACGCTGCTTATGTGAGTTTCATCTGTCCAAATGACAGACTGCCCAACTTCTGTATTTTCTTGAATTTTATTTAAGTACCACCTACAAAAATTAAGCCTTCTTTCTTGATCTCCCGGGAAGAGATGGTGAATAATTTGAATTTTGCAGGACGTAAAACTATAATCTGTTACAAATTAGGATAATTCGATTTTCTGGTGAGAACCGCAGAATATTTTTAACAGATTTGAAAATATTCTTGTTTATAAAACGATACCTTGATGAAAGGTAGGAATAAAGCCATTGTTTAAAATAGCAAAACGAAATTAATTATTATAATGCCCACTAGGAACTCATTGTATAACATACTACATTTTGATTAATAGTTTAAAACTAAAATTATTCAAGTTATAATTACGATCTTGAAAATTACGTTTTAGTGAGAGAGCTCGCCATGACACTGAGTACTAATTTACGGTAGGTCCTTGACAGAGTGTCCAAAGTAACAAGTAACGTTTTATATTAAGTAATTATATTATATATGAATAACATATCTACATACATATAAAATACCTTTAAATTAGTCAAGGTCTTTATCTTACGAATATGCCGGTACTTTTTTATCTTTTATTGTTTGTGTTCAGTCTCTTTTGCATCTTCGCACATAGCGACCTTGTGATAACTTCCTCTATATTGAAATAGTCAATTAGTTTTTTCATCTATGACGTTCTGCAAATATTTTGTAAAAAAAGTGTTCCGTTATTTGTTAACGTATTAAATATAGGTACGTCAGCTGCAATTTTGGTGTTTCCAGTTTTACATCTTCCGTAAACAAGTTTTCACTATAGGTACGTGCCGTCATTTTTCATCGTTCAAAATGTAACTACAGTATCATATTTTCATCCAAAGTTTCGGCATCATCATAAAGTTTTCAGTCCGAAGACTGTCCTATGCAGACCTCATCACCGCAAATTTCCTCTACCTCCAACAGAACAGCATTTATTGCTAAATGAAGAAGTGAAGTTTTGTAACCCAGAAATTAAAAATTAAAACATATTTCACCTGACATAAAAGTACAAAACGAAATTCTCAATCTATCGTTAATAGTTTCACAAATTACGTAACTCGAGTTATTGCCAATAGTGCCTATAAGAAACTGTAACTATACCTGTTTTAAGCGGTAAATTAAAATTTGTAATATCCCGCCTGGCGTTTCAACAGATAACAGTTGCGAAAAGAATGGTTGCATTATGGGATTTTAATTGACTTATCTTTGGTTCGCGTGTTGCTTGTTTCAGATTACCTAGGGCGGTAAAATTAGGTTAAATAGTATTTAATTTTAGGTGTAATTTATTGCCTCAGTGTGAGATATCAATTATCATTTGAGGATTAAACTTATTAAGTGCAAACAAAAGTGTCATGTAATTAGGTACTTAGAAAGTAGATATTAGAAGATGCGATTAAGAGTAATTACTTATAAAATTCTTTTGTTTGTTTTAGGTTTCAGAAATCTTAGATATGCTAAATTTGTCGAAAATAAAGGATACAAGCACCAAACTCTTATCAGGGGGTGAAAAGAAGCGACTTTCAATAGCACTGGAATTAGTAAATAATCCTCCCGTTATTTTTTTGGATGAACCTACTACGTAAGTTTTATTTTAATAATCTACTTCTTTTAATAAACGTCAAACAAAAACAGTGTATGCAATTTGATAAAAAGAACAGATTTATTAATTTATTTTTGAATATTATATTACATATCTTTTTATTGCCAATATTTACAATATTATCAAAAATACGGAGACGCTGATTTTCAACACGTACGCAACGTGCTTATTTATTTTGAGCAGATTTACATGTTTTACAACAACAATTTCGAATTACATAATTGGTTTAAGTTTTTGGATTTTTAATTTGTTGATGCATATTTGTTTACATTTTTGTCCATTTAGCGACAGTAAAGAGGCGGTAAAAATGGAATATAATATTTACCTATATTCTAAACAAAATGATAAATGACAAAACATTATTTTAAACAAAAAATAAGTAAGGTTTTCAGTCCGAAGACTGGTTGGATGCGTACCTCCACTCTTTTCTATCCTGAGCTAACCTACGCATTTCCCTAAAAGTAGAACATCCTACATCCCTAACTATTTGAAAGCAGTAGTCTAATCTAGGCCTACCCCTACCTCTTTTTATTCCTATCTCTGACTCTAGTATGTCGCGAACTATTCCTTCGTGTCTTAGAAGGTGTCCTACCATCCTATCTCTCCTACTCTTTATTGTCTTCCATACCTTTCGCTTTTCCCCAACTCTTTCTAATACTTCCCTATTGCTAACCTTATCTATCCACGGTATCTTCATCATGCGCCTGTAGCACCACATTTCAAACGCTTCTACTCTTTTTCGATTTGCTTCCCCTATTGTCCAAGTTTCGCACCCGTATAATGCCGTACTCCATACATACGACTTTAAGAGTCTCTTCCTAATCTCAATATTAACCGTTCTCGAACATTACAGTTGTTTCTTTCTGTTAAACGCAACTCGTCCCTGCGCTATTCTTTGTTTTATATCTTTAGTGCTCCTACCGTCTTGAGTTATTTTACTTCCTAAATAGCAGAAATCCGCGAGCTCCTCTATCTTCTCATTTCCTATTTGTATGTCAACTTTAGTTCTATTTTCACATCCCCTACATACCAAAATTTTAGTTTTCTTTTTATTGACTTTCATGCCATAGCCCTGTGTCAAAACTGCTTCCATCTCATTCAAAGCCGCTCCTAATTCTTCTTTGCTAGATGCTAACACTGCTATATCATCCGCAAATCTGAGCATGTTAATAGTTTGACCCTGTACGTTAATCCCTGAGGCCGTTCTGTCCTTAACAATATTAATAGCATCTTCGATATTATATAAGTTGAAAACTAGAGGTGACAATGCACATCCCTGTCTCACTCCCTTCCGGATATCTACTTCCCTTCCTTCCTGCTCACATTCTATAACTGCCTTTTGCTTTTCGTAGAGATTATGTATTATTCTTCTGTCCCTATATTTCATCACTACATTTTTGAGCACTTCGAACATCTTCCCCCATTTTACGTTATCGAAGGCCTTTTCTAAATCTACAAATCCTATATAGACGCTCTTTCTCTGTTCTATCGTTTTTTCTATAATTACTCGTAAAGCTAGGATGGCCTCGCGCCTTTTTCTCCATCCTTCTTTGCACAATTCTAGTTAAAATTTTTGACGCATGGGAAGTTAAACTGATGGTTCTGAAATTTTCGCACCTATCCGCGCCTTTCCTTTTTGGCAAAGCTACCATGATGTTACGTTTGTAATCCTCTGGAATCTCGCCCGTCAGGTATATGCGACTAACTAATTTAAATAAACGATCTATTACCTCTTGACCTGCGCACTTTAAGATTTCTGCCTGCAAGTCATCTATACCTGGCGCTTTATTATTCCTTAAACTTTTTAGTGCTAGCTCAAACTCTTCTCTCATTATAGGATTCCCTAGGTTACCCCCCTCTACACTGCTTTCGCTTTCTAATATATCTTGCACTTCCTGTCCCGCATATAAGTTTGCTAAATATTCTTTCCACCTATCTGCCTTCTCCCCGCTTTCGATTAGGATATCTCCTGCCTCATTCCTAATGCTTTTGGTACTAGATCCAATTTCTCTAAAATTTCTCCTAATTATTTTATATGCTTCATCAGTCTTTCCTACTTCGAACTTATTTTCCACTTCTTTGCACTTATTATCGATCCATTGCTCTTTCGCTTTCCTACATTTCCGAATAATTTCCCACTTGATCGCCTTATATCTTTGTTTCCCTATTTGATCTAACCTATTTTTATATTTTCGCCTTTCCTCTATTAGACTCACAATATGTTTTGTTATCCAGGGTTTCTTACTTTCATTCTGTTTATGACCCAAAATATCCCTGGCTGAGGAAACTAAACTATTTTTAATGCAATTCCATTCTTCCTCTATGCCCCTAACAATATTTTCGCAGGATACTCATGAGATCTAAAACTGAACGACTTAAAAAAACTTAAGAGCTACGGGAAATTGCCTCTCTCTCCTTGCAATGCAGAAATTTTCTTGTGCAAATTAGAAAACCAACTGTGAGATGAGGTCCCATATTTCCAAAGGCGTGGTGGAGATATGTAAATGATATGAGTGGTACTGGACCGTTCGAACAACTACTCCTCGTGCAAATACTCCGCCAGGCATTGAATTATAGAACTAAAATAAGACGAAAAGTTTATATGAACATATTATGTTCTAAAGTGACTACTAACTAAGATACAGTGTGTAAAAGTTTTAATATTTTTTAAATATTTTTTTTATTATCTTAGTAACTAGGAAAGTTATTGAGTTGAAATTTAAGGTGTCGTGTTCATTTTCGAAGTTCTAATTTTCCAAAAAAAATTGCTCTGCTAGCCCCATCAGTAGCTTTGTTATGGGATAGGCCGTTTATTTATTTCCCCAATCCAATGTTACGCCACTGGCGAATGCAGGTGATATTAATGTATTTGAAATACGTTCAATTTGGGAAGAAATTGGTATCTTCAAAATTTTTCGTAAAATGCTTAATTTTTGAATGAAGTAGCTTTTTGTGAAATCGTGCACATGCACTGAAATTTTCCACAATGCAATAATGGCTTCACCGATATGCAAGGAAAGTGAAAATTGAAAAAATAGTTTATTAAGAATAACACTAACAAAACTAACAAGAAGAACGAGAAAACACATCAATTATTATATTACGATATTCAAAAAAAATATTAAATCTTTCACACCCTGTATCTTTGTTAGTAGTCACTTTAGAGCATAATGTTCATACTTATAATAATAATAATAATAATAATTTACGACTTTATTAAAAAATTATCATTATAACAAAATAACATAAACACAAAATTTCAAGGCGAGGTTCAGATGAGTAGGCATTAAAAAACATGCCCACCCTCTGTTCTTCCACCTAACCCAAAACATAATCTTGAATTAAACATCTAGAATTAAACATCTACCTGCCAAATACATAAAGAGAGGAAAAAGACATAAGTAAGTGGGTGCACACTAGGGCATCCAGTCCCGGGATCCCGGGACCGGGATTTCCCGGGACTACATGTGATTTTAGAGGTCCCTGGACCACAGCTTTAGTCCCGGGACCGAAAAATGGTGGGAGATTGCGCTCGTGTCACAGAATACAGAGCACGTTTTCAATCAAATGACGTAAGGGCGTTTCATTTTGTTTCATTTATATTATGTAAAACTTTCGTGTATGTTTTTTATATTTATTTCCTCTTATTTATGTACCCTATGTACATTTTTCTTTTGTGTTTGTATGTTACATATTTATTTTGTTGTTATGCACTAATAAAAGTTGCAACGTTTTTTTCATGTTAGACAGTTGTTTTATTCAACATTCGTGGTAGTCACATCTTAAATAAGATGAAAAATTGCCTATTTAATATATTCGGGACTGCGGGACTAGGCCCGGGACTTTTTAGTCAGGTTCCGAAGTCCCGATAGGCCCCTTGGTCCCGGGACTTGGATGCCCTAGTGCACACATGCACGCTCATCGAACAATCGAAATGACTGCATACCAACAAAACAAGAAAAGTGCAGACCGATACAGCGGCCATAGTAACAAATACGGAAAGTTTCACGAATTTTGCAAGTTCAACAGATACAAACGAAATATTTTTTTAAATTTAGGACAATCTAGAGATTTTAGGTTCTTAGGGACTTCATTGTACAGTTTGCAGATATTGTAAGAAAAGGACCGTTGAAAAAGAGATAATCTGTGAAGAGGTGGTGTCAGATGACCTTTAAATCTTACATTAACGTTATGCACATCTGTCCTAAATGCTATTTTATTATATAGATAAGGAGGCGTTTTAAACAAAATTATTTTATGAAACAATGAATTTGAAAGAATCTTAAAACGATTATTCATATTAAGCCACTTGGAATCACGCAATTTACTACTTATATATAAACCTTAAACAGCTATTTTGAACCTTCTGAACTCTGTGCCTACAAACTGAGTCAAGACAAGGCCAAAAGACTTGACAACAGTAATTGAAAGAAGACAACACCAGCAAATCACAGAGGCTTTTCTTTGTCTCTGCAGACAAGAATAATTTATAAGGATGTATTAATTTTAGAGAACTATAAGCTGATTTTATGCATTTATTAATATGTGACCGAAAACGAAAATTAGTATCAAGTAATAGACCCAAATTAACAGCTTCATCAACCACTGGTATCAAGTTAGAATCAATTTTCAATTCCAAACACTCTCTCACAGTTCTACGGCCAGCCTCACTACCAAAGACCATTGCCGCAGATTTAGTTGGATTAATAAACAATGAATGATCACTAGCCACCTCAGCAATAGTCTGCAGTTCCAAATTCAGACCATCCACAGCAGTGTCTAACTCTGTCAAAGGAAAACTTATATAAATTTGTGCGTCATCCGCATACAAATGAAATTTAGCAACCTTCAAACATGAGAAGAGGCTACTCGTATACATATTGAAAAGTAAAGGGCCCAGTATCGAACCCTGCGGAACACCAACACTAAGATTCCGAGAAGACGATAACTGGTCCCCCAGCCTCACTCTTTGCGACCGACCGGCTAAATAACTGTTCACCATGTCCACTGCAACAGACCCAAATCCCACAAAATGCAAAATTGACTCCAAAACCAAATGGTCAAGCGTATCGAAAGCTCTAGAGAAATCCAACAACACCAGAATGGAAATTAAGCCCCTATCAGTAGCCGAAAATAAATCATCTGTAACTTTAAGTAGAGCCGTGGAACAGCTATAGTTAGTTCTGAATCCAGATTAGCACTCTGGCAAAATTAAGTATTTATTCAAATGTGTATGAATTTGCTCACTGAGGATTTTTTCTAGTATTTTAGAAAGTACTGGTAGCAGACTGATAGGCCTCAGGTGTTTATATTCGGAAGGTAGAGAGCAGTTTTCGGAACAGGCAAAACGATGGCTTCCATGCAGACGGAAAGTACCCCTCCAGAATACAAGTATTAAAGATGTGCACCAAAAATTGTATTAAAAAAGAACCACATTTTCTTATCATATCCAATGTAATGCCGTCAGAACCCGCCGCAGTGGATCTTATTCTATTGATATGACGAATAACAGTAATGTCATCAATCAGAGAAAATTCCAACAGGTCACTAAAATTACATTTTAAATTATTTGTGTAAAAATTTATAGTATCCTGCATATTGCCACCACAAACAGGTACCGAGTTAATAAGGAAATCATTAATGGCATCAGCTTTGTTCAAATGCTGAGGCAATTGGCGCGAGTGACTGCTCTTGCCAATGTTCAAGTCCCTCAGATTGTGCCATAGTTGTTTTGGATTCTTTATAGAAAATTGTTGTTGAAAATATGCTTTCTTTTCAGCTTTAACGACAGAATTTGTAAAGTTTCTCAAAGATTTAAAGTAGAGCCAATCGGATTCAGAACCAGTACTCCTAAATTTAGACTTAGCAGTATTTCTAAGGTGCATTAACAATTTCGTGTTTTCCGTAAGCCAGGGAGCAGGTGGACGCGACAGCCTAGCAGTCTTCCATGGGGCATGCAAATCAAAAGTGACAAAACAGCGCAATTTAGATAATTCAACTTATCCTCAATACATTCCATACGAAAAATGCTTTCCAGCCCAACCGCCTCAAGGTCAATGGGAAATTCATCCCGATTGAAATTTTTAAAGTCTCTATATGTATAAAGGCGAGGCACGTGTTTGAGACCAACAACACTAACAGAACAGTACACCATATCATGGTCAGAGTAAGCAACATCCACAACTTTTCGTCTTATTTGGAGTTCCTCTAGCACCCATTTTAATTTGGCACGCCCGTTCTGAATCACCCTGTTTATTGATTATTTTTCGAAATTTTCCGGTTTTGCATGAAACATTTTAAAAATATATTTTTGCTACATATATGTAGAATTGAAAGAGCGATATACATAACATCGTGAGTCACCACTTGTACCTTTCCCAGATGCCTCTAATTTTCTTAAGATATATACATGGTATTGCTAATATGATGTATTGAACAAACTTAAAAATTTGTAGTACATACCTACCTAGTCAATTTTTTTAAATGGAATACCCTGTATATTACTTCACCATCTTAACCAGAATAACGCAAAAAAACAAAACAAGATTTCATAAATTTAGTTTTTTAGAAATAACTCAAAAACTAAAAATATTTTTTGACGTTTTTAAGACCACTTTGAGATGACCAAATAGAAGCGACTTCTCGAAAATGATTTCAGCATTGCCTTTCGCGTGTATAATTCAGATATAATTTATAAATTGAATAACTATTGCATAATCGAGAAGCATTAAAAGGCAGTTTATGTACGACTCTCCACCGGCATGACAAGATTTCATTATAAAAAACTGACCTTGCAGTACTTGCAAAGAAAATTGTTTTGCAATTAGCCGTGCCGAGCATCTGAGGTTGTTGAACTTTTAAACAATGTAAATATTACAATGAACGTTTATAGGATCATTTTTGTGAAAATTGAAAATAATCGTTGTTTACAGTTAGCGTGTGCTACTTCATTTCAATACAAAATTTTATAGTACATAATTACAACTATAATAAAAATGCATACTGATAGCTATAATTACGTACAAATAGGTACTTTCAATATTTGTAATATCCCGAATTATAACTAGGGTAAATGACTGCCTTTTTCACGCTTCGGACAAAGAAAATTGTTTCATCACTTTCATTTCTTGGGCAAGCTGAATATCAAATATTTGTTCAGGAACGTATAAATATTAAGTAGTACTTACCTACCTAACCATGATAATCATATTTGAACATTACGAATGTTGTTCTGCAGTGGCGTAGGTAGCGAATTCTTACGTGCCAGATTTATAGCGAAAATTATACTTGCTAATATACACTGCCGGACAAAAAAAAACCGGACACTCTCAGAATTACTATTTTAGTGAATAAAAAACAACGGACGGTTTGAAATGATATTTAACTATATTCTTTTCATCTTAACAATAAATAAAAAACAAGAAACAAAATGATTCGTCAACAAAAACCTAACAAAAGTATTTTTTAGAGATCAACTGTTACTTAAGAACTTGAAATGACAAACAAAAAAAATATTAAAAGGAAAAGCACACTAGTAGAACCAAATTAATAATGGGTGTTACCACTACGAACTCTTATTACTTCCCTTAAACATTGTGGCATGTCCTAAATGAGGCTATCAATAGATTCTTGGGGTTTTTGTTCACATTCTTCTTGAAGCGCCATTTAATGTTTCTGGTAGGGGTTGGCGACGTCTAATCCTTTTCCCAAGCTGATCCCACAGATGTTCACTGGGATTCAGGTCTAGACTATTGGCTGACCATGGGAGACATCCAATACCAACCTCTTCACGGTACTCGGTAACAATTCTTGCTGTGTGTGGGTGGGCGTTGTCATCCATAAACACAAAATTGTCCGCTATAAATGGCATATATGGTGTGACATGGGGTTCCAGGTGTTCTTAATTGTTCTGTATCAATTACTTTTTTTACAAAAACTAACTTTAACGTGATTATCGTTTTATTCCTCTCTTTTTCTACAACAACTTGACAATCAATAAAAATATTAATTCCGTTTTTTTTTCTCTCGCCTTCCTCGATATAAATCTTTAAAATAAAATGTTTATCATGGCAAATGAGATTCAGCACGTATCACATAAATTAATAAATAACTCTAATCTCCAACATGCCCCCCCCCCCTTGGAAATGCCCTGGACTGGGCAATTGCAACAGTCAATCCTTGGTGGTGTCTTCCAAATCAGTTGTAGGAAGAGGGCAAAGCTTGGAAAAAGACCGCTTCACTTCACCCTTTGCAGTCTTGACTGTGGCAACTCTACTTATATTATCCTTGCCGGGATGTATCTGGACTATTCGTCCAAGTCGCCAATTAAGAGGCGGAGCATTGTCCTCCTTTATGATAACTAACGCCCCGGGCTGCAAACTAGAGCGCGACCCTTTCCACTTAGAGCGCTGCTGTAGCTCTGCGACATATTCCTTGTGCCAGCGGCTCCAAAAATGTTGCTGGCACTGTTGAATATGCTGGTAGCGATTTAAGCGGCCAACAGGCAACTCTCTGATGTCACTGCCTGGCAGGGCGACTAATGGCCTACCGATGAGGAAGTGAGCCGGGGTTAACGGCACCAAATCGTTTGGATTGTCGGATAGGGGAGAAATTGGCCGAGAATTGAGTACGGCCTCCACCTGAACTAGCAAAGTATTGAGCTCTTCAAACGTCAAATGAGCGTTACCTAGAACCTTTCTTAAATGTTTCTTGCTGGATTTAACACCAGCTTCCCACAAACCCCCGAAATGCGGGGAATAGGGAGGAATTAATTGCCAATCAATTCCTTCATTTGTGCAATAATTTTTAACGTGGTTGCCTGAAATTTTAAGAAATTCCCCCAATGATTTTAACTCTGAACGAGCTGCCGTTATCGGAAAATAACCTTACTGGTTTCCCGCGGCGTGATATGAATCTCCTCAAAGCCATCAAGAACGAATATTTTGACAAGTCAGATATGAGTTCTAAATGAACCGCCTTAGTTAAAAAACAGATGAATAATCCTATGTAACATTTACTAATTTTTCCCCCGCGACCCTTTCGATCCTTGATTTGTAAAGGACCCGCGTAGTCTACACCTGAGACCGCAAATGGTGGTTCTGGCTGGAGGCGTGACGCAGGCAAATGACCCATTTTTGGGGTAATAACTCGCGGCTTATTCTTAAAACAAGTGATGCATTGTCTGACCACCCTCTTTGCCAAACTTCTGCCCAGCACAGGCCAAATTCGATCTCGAACTGAGGCTAAGAGCTGTTGTGGACCAGCGTGGAGTAACATTGCATGTTCATTTTCAAAAATTAATTTTGTTAGGTGATGTTTTGAGCAGATTAAAACAGGATGTTTCTTGTCATAAGTATAACTTGAGTTTTGAAGACGCCCGCCTACTCTTAGTATGCCTTCATTATCAATAAATGGATCTAAACTTAATATTCTACATTTAGAATTCAGCGGCAGGTTTGCCTTTAAACACGCAATGTCTTGAGAAAAGGAATTCTGCTGAGCGCTTCTGATGAGAGTCTTGAATGCTGCATTTAGCTCTAATAACGTAAGTGGACCTATGATCCTGTTTTTCTTTTCGTTTTTACAATTAAAGAAGAATCTGAGGATAAATGCCACAGTGCGTTGCAAACGCAACAATTTCGAAAATCGTTGAAACGGAAATGGTTCTGTGTTTTGTGACACAAAACTATGAGTATTGTCCCTTCTCATATCAGGAAGTTCGATACTTGTATTCGTTTCAAAACCTTTAGTTTGTGGCCAATTTTCAGAAGATTCGGACAGCCAGGTAGGTCCGTGCCACCATAAATCTAATTTCAGAATTTCACTCGGTCGTACACCGCGTGATAAAAAATCAGCAGGATTGTCTTTACTTCGCACATGACGCCAAGTATCGTTGCCTGTAATTTCTTGAATTTCACCTACTCTGTTGCTCACGAATGTTTTTAATTTATTTGGTGGTAGTTTTAGCCAAGAAAGCACAATTGTAGAATCCGACCAAAATATGCGTTTGCCCAAACTTAAGCCGCAGTGACTTGGCAACCTTGTCCGCAAGTCTGGCTACAATTAAGGCTCCTGACAATTCTAGCCGTGGCAGTGTGACTGTTTTTAACGGGGCCACCTTAGTTTTTGCACATAGCAGGTTCACGACCGTTTTACCATTCTTATCTGTGCTTTTTAAGTACACGCAACCGCCGAAAGCCTTTTCAGACGAGTCACAAAAACAATGCATTTCTACGTTTTCATAATCTTCACAAATCACGTGCCGATCAACACGTAAGTTGTTCAGCTCATTTAATTCGCAACGAAACTCGCGCCAAAAGGTATGAATGTTCGCAGGCACCGTTTCATCCCATGTAACTCGTTCCAACCACAATTGCTGAAGTAGAACTTTTGCTGTCACGATACATGGACTAAGTAAGCCCAGGGGATCAAATACCTGCGATATGCTTGACAATATAGTGCGTTTATTCACCCTTCCCGGCTCCGGTGCCTCGCTAATTTTGTACATTAATTGATCGTTTGTAATACACCACGAAAGCCCTAAAGTTTTGGCGTTTTCGTTGGCTCCGAATTCCAGTATTTTTGCAGACGATTTATCTTCGCAAACGTACCTTAGAACGTCGCAATTGTTTGAATAAAATTTTCGCAGATTGAAACATCCCTGTTTTGAATATTCGCAACTCCTCTTGCAATTTGAGCCGCTTCTTCTATGGAATCTGAGCCCGTCAACATGTCGTCGACGTAGAAGTCTTCTTCAATTATCCTCGCGAGTAACTCATTTTCGGCCTTGTTTTCTTGTGCCAATTGCTGGATGCAGCGAATTGCTAGATACGACCCAGCTGTCGTCCCGTAAGTTACCGTTGCGAGCTCAAATTTTTCTATGGGATGTTCCGGTCTTTCGCGCCATAGAATACGCTGTAGAGAACGTTGATTTGGTGCAATTAGAACCTGGCGGTACATTTTTTCGATGTCTCCCGATACGACGTATTTATGTTGACGAAATCGCACAAGAATCGAAAATAATTCGCTTTGAGTTGAAGGGCCCGTCATTTGTAAGCTATTTAAGGAATGGCCAGTGCTTGTTGTTGCTGAAGCATCAAATACGACGCGCAGTCTCGTGGTTAGACTTTCCTCGCGAATTACGCCGTGATGAGGCATGTAGTAAGCAATTTCAGCGACGTCTGGCAATCCTACTTTCGACATATGACCTAGGGATTCGTATTCACAGATGAATTCTGTATAGCTCGATTTTAAATCCGGCTTAGAATGTAGCTTGCGCTCGAGGGACAAAAATCTGCGCTCCGCTTGTATATAAGAGTCACCTAACTTGTCGAGGCTATCCTTTAATGGGAGGCTGACGATGAACCGTCCATCAGATGCGCGTTTTGTATTTTTCATGAAATGTTCCTCACACGCAACCTCTTCTTGGGAGAGTGGCCTGATCGGACTGCACTCTTCTAGTTCCCAAAAACGTGCTAGTTGCGCCTGAATATCGAGATGCGTGAAATTACAGAAAACCGTTGACGACTTTTTTGATGTGCCAAATTTTCCCGATATGATCCACCCTAAACGTGTTTTTTGTAGTACCGGTTTATTTTTTCCCAAACGAATTTGCCCAATGCACATTAAATGCCAAAAAAGCTGCGCGCCGATAAGCATGTCAATTTTCTGTGGCGTCGAAAATGACGGATCAGCCAACTTCAGATTTTTTGGTATATTGAGCTTTGAAGCGTTCAATTTTACACTTGGCACATTGCCTGTAATGTTAGGAACTACAAAACATACAAGTTTTTCAGAAAAATCATTGTGCAAAGCCTGTATAATGACCTCGCAGCTCGTATCTATATCGGAACAAGTATTATTAAGTCCAAGTACAGAGATGGGTTGCTTGGATGTTTTTAAATTTAAAATTTTGCACAATTCTTCAGTTATGTAGTTCGACTGGGAGCCCGAGTCAAGTAAAACACGTATAGTATGCGGAGTTTTTTGCTTATCTAAAACTTGAATCAAAGCAGTGGATAACAGTACGTGCGCGTCAAAGACACCGGACGACAATACAACACTATTAGGATTAGACGACGAAAATTCGGTTGAGCTGACAGCGCCGTTGTTATGCAGGAGCGTGTGATGATTTTCGTTACATTTTTGACAGGTTCCTCGGCGACAATTTTCGCTTGAATGACCTGGCCTTAAGCAATTTTGGCAAAGCTTTAAGCTACGAACCTTTTCGACCTTTTGGTTATGTGACAGCTGCAGGAATTCTGAACAATTCTGTATGTAATGTTGCTTCTTGCAAAACCTACATCTTACTACGAAATTATTGGTGCCTTGTTTATTTCGCTGCTTGTTTTCTGTAACTAAAAATCCCCTGGTTCCTTTTTTGTCGGTGGGTTTGTCATGTTGGCATGACTGCAATGTTTCAAGCAAATCCGCGCGAGATTTTATAAAAGACTTGAGGTCTTGTAACGTGGGTACATCTTTTCCGGTTTTATAATTCTCCCATTAGCGAAGCGTTATTTTGTCAAAGTTTGAAGATACTATAAAAACGATGAGAGTATCCCAGTTGTTTACCGGCTCTTGAAGTTGCTCTAGAGCGCGTAGATTTTTTGTTACAGAATCCAACATTATTCGCAGACCACTGGCCGATTCCCTTTGCAAACACGCTAAATGAAATAAGGCCTTAACGTGATTATTAACTAATAATCTCCGATTATCATATCGATCACACAATGCATCCCACACCACTGGGTAATTATTAGCTGTAAACTCCAATGAACTTATGACCTGCGTGGCGCCACCTGTCAGAGATGCTCTGAGGTAATGAAATTTTTGAATCGGACTTATGGACGCATTTTGATGTATTAGAGATTCATACGTGTCACGGAATTCCAGCCAGTTAGAATATGATCCGTCGAACTTAGGTAGTTCTATTGTCGGCAACCTAATGTGCTGACCAGAAACTCTATTGCTATTTACGGAAATAACCTCCTCGCCATCGCCACCGTCGGATAGAGCAGAAGAAAGGGCACGAGAGGACGCTACAGTACGTTCATGATCGTTAAGAATCTTTTTTGCTTGTGCTGTTAGCTCAAAGAATTTATTTTCAAATGTGTAGCGCTCCCTAGCCTCGTCTTCAGCATCCTCGGCGGCGCTTTCGATTATAATTTGAACTTCTTCGAATTCAGTTAACAATGTTTCGATTTTGATTAACCGATCATGTAACTGCAACAAGTCTACATCGGTTTTGTGAACCTTACTGTTGAGTTCAGTTAAGAATTTTGAAAAGTTTGTTAACTTAGTCTTGCAAGTACCTCTTTTTTGAATTGGCGAAGCCATCTACAGTTTAATGGAAATACACTGATTAAACTATAAATATATGCGTAAAAAGAGCCTTGCAATAATTACTAGCGCAGGAGGAAGCCTTTCAATTACAAATAAATGGCACCGCTGCGCTGCACAGGTAAATAAGAGGAACGAGCTCACTTTGTTTCGGAGAGACTTCTGGAATTTTCTGCCCCTTACAATGAATGTGGGTCTATGTTTTGATACTGCACAGCAATAATTGATCCACAGGTTCAATGTGCGGCGGGAACACGAAGACGTCACACCGGTATCTTCTCCGCTCAAGCTGGATAATCACTTAATTTTTTGCAAAGTAACCACGTTCTGCTACCATTTTATGTTCTTAATTGTTCTGTATCAGTTACTTTTTTTACAAAAACTAACTTTAACGTGATTATCGTTTTATTCCTCTCTTTTTCTACAACAACTTGACAATCAATAAAAATATTAATTCCGTTTTTTTTTCTCTCGCCTTCCTCGATATAAATCTTTAAAATAAAATGTTTATCATGGCAAATGAGATTCAGCACGTATCACATAAATTAATAAATAACTCGAATCTCCAACACCAGGCACTCAACAATGTATCAGTGTGCAGTCATTGTTCCATTCTAAATGAAAATCAATTCTGTGTTAGCCCTCAGAGATATTCCGGCCCACACCGTAATGCTACCACCATTGAAACTGACCCTGGGAGATATACAACATTGACTGTACCGCTCCCCTGGTCTTCGTTACACCTTTTCACGTCCACCTGACACTAAATCTTGACTCGTCCGAGAAGAGCACGTTCCTCCCGCGCAAATGCAAGTCATGCTCTGCGATGTTCTACGGTCTACAGGGGACCCGTAGCTGGCTTTCTTGAAGTCAAAACATATTCGTTTAGCCTTTTCCGAACTGTTCTGGCTGAAACTGCCACTCCTCGAACTTCGGCTAACCGTCCAGCAAGAATAGGTGATGGCAATGCTCGATCGGGCAGCGCAGCAACATGGAGAAAACGGACATCTTGATGGTTCGCAGTCCGTGGACGACCAGATCCGACCTTCTTTACAAACCCATGAGTTTCACGAAATCGCAAGAGTACATTTTGCACTGTGTTACGGGGTATATTCAGCACTTGAGCAATATACCGCACTCTTCGGCCATCGTGGCTTAAAGCAACAATTTGTGAACAAATTTCGGGGTGCATTGTATGGAAAATTTTAAAAGCTGACATTTACAAATGAAATTTCACCAAAAAACCAATAGAAAATAGAGAGCAGCCCAATAATTACAATTTCTCTTGCAGTGGATTAGACGACTTGTCAAGTTCTCAATGTGTTTCTTTACTAAAATTATTGGCAGAAGGAGGAAGAACTGTGATATGCTCAGTGCACACCCCAAGTGCGAAATTATTTGCCATGTTTGATAATGTCTACATTGTGTCTTCTGGATTGTGTGCATACCAAGGATACGGCCCTGATGTCGTTTCTTTCCTAGAAAATATCGGTATTATTTGTCCCATCCATTACAACCCAGCTGATTTTGGTAAGTGCTCTTCTATTTTGTCTTATAATAGTACCGTCATGTGTAGTTCTTTCGTCAATAATTTATACACACCCTGTATACTCTAAGACCACATATAAGGCCCTATTTAAAATACATTTATTTCAGTAATCGATGTGTGTAGTGGGGACTATGGAGACCATCTAGATAAAATGGTAACTGCCATAGATAATGGACGAAATACAACCTATTGCAAACAAGCAAATTTAGAATTAGAAGAAATTCCTTTAGTAGAAAATTTTTCACATGCTAGTGACATCACTTATGCCCCTACCACAACAAACGTAAACCCCCATAGACACAAATACGACTCTAGTACATGGACACAATTTAAAATACTTTTATTGAGGATGTGGCTCCAAATGTGGCGAGACACAGTGAGCATTTTAATTGTGTAGGTATATTTTATTTTCTCAACAAACAACTTTTCCAGAATTACCTCTTATTGAAGACAGTTCTGCATGTGATATTGGGGTTACTAATAGGAAACTTATATCTAGGAATGGGCAAGGATGGTTCGAAATCTTTATTTAATTTCGGTTTTTACTTCACTTGTATTATAGTTTTTATGTATTTGCCGCTCATGCCCGTTCTTCTGCAATGTAAGTACACTTCCGCCAATAAAATTCTGAAATTAATATGTATATTTCCTTTCAGTCCCTACAGAAGTGCAGTTGCTGAAGAGAGAATACTTCAATCGCTGGTATTGCTTGAAAGCTTACTTTTGTGCCTTAACAGTATCTACAGTTCCAGTACAAATCCTATTAGCAGTTATTTATTTATCATTAGTTTACATTTTAACAGCTCAGCCATTAGAATTCGACAGAGTGGCTATGTTTTTCGTAATCTGTATCGTTACAGCATTTACCTCTGAAAGTTTTGGACTTTTAATATCATCAGTGCTAAATATAGTAGTAAGTAAAAGTGTATAATTTTACATAGCGAGTTAATATGTATGGGTATTTTTCAGAATGGAATGTTTGTGGGGCCTGTATTAACCGTTCCATTGATGTTACTCGCAGTTTATGGCTTCGGATCGGGGATAAAAGGAATACCAGTGCTAATTCGAATCGCTATGCATTTTAGTTACCTTCGTTACTCTCTAGAGGGAATTATAACTGCAATGTTACAGAATAGGGGTAAATTACCCTGTCCAGAAGAAGAGGATTTTTGTTACTATAACGACATGAACTTCTTGATAAAGGATATGGGAATGGAAAATGCAATATACTGGATAGACTTGGCTGCTTTAACTGGGTGCCTTATTTTATTCAGAGCCGGCAGTTTTTATTTGTTAAGGCAAAGACTATCGCCAAATAAGACTTTCAGGGCTCTGAAAGTAATAGGAAGTTTTGTGAAGTCCCATTTTAATATAACTCGCTGAAATATTATAGTTAGATGGATATATGTCTGTGAATAATGATTGTTTATTTTTATACCGTTATTGGAGATTGTGAATAAATTATTTTTGGTAAAATTGGAAATTTTATTTTGGTGGAGGTGGAAGATTTATTTTCTCTCATAAAAGATGCGTTAATTCTACATTTATATACCTAATCCCTATAAAACATAGTGAATGGCAGGAAATTCAGCCTTTTATAACCTCCGAGCTTATTAAATTTCGGGGATTTACGGAATTACACTATTAGTCCAATTTTTGTTTAAGCTACCTTCTACTAGAGGGCAGAAGCGGATATATAGAAACGTAGAAACTACGGTTCCCTCTACTCAGATTACGCCACTACCTTTTGAAATGCGTGGCAGCTGAGCAGTAGTTCGCGATTACGCCGCTAGGGTCAAAGGAGGCAAGGTTTTGCATTACACTTTATGGCATTAAACACGATAATTGGGTACTTGCATAAATTTAAACTGGCACTTTTTTTATCATATTTTGCAAATATGTGTTAAGTTTATCGTGACCGTATAAAATGAGACTATTTTGTGTAGTAATAAGAATATAATTTCATTTTTAGTTTCAAATCGCGGGGCACGCGCTAGTGGGCCATTTGGCCTTGAGCAGTCGTATTGACGTCACATAATCTAGCTGTCGTCACAGCCTGACGTGCTACTTTTGCCTATTGCCAACATTTCGCGTCTGTTGTACCTACTCGGCTAACTGAATCACTTATTATCATCGCTTCAATCGAATGTTATTACTTTACTGAGCAGTATCAATATTTTATTAGTGCACAGTTAAACACTGGAAATAAGTTAAGAAGAAGAATAAACTAATTAGTGTATTTCAGGATCATTTGTACATTTCAGTTTTTCCCCGTGGCTGCCCTGACCCCTGAGCCCTGTCACCTGTCATACAGACATACAGTGACCGTTAAGGTGCCTTTTGTGCGAGAGAGATTGGGAAATTCGGCTAAACGGAGATTCGCCGTATTGGCGGATGACGATCACGTGACGCCAGCGAGTGTAGGGGAAATCGCCGTTTCTCCAAATACCCGAAACTTGGTTGAAGTTTATGTTTTCGCTGATATCCAGTATTTTGCGCGCGCGTAATAATCTAATAATCAGCTGTGAACGTCATTTGTGAAAATGCGTCGCACTGTTTACTTGGAAAAAGGTTGTTACTGTTTATGTAGACGTGCATTATGGTTACCTAGAGGACGCCTCTAGTTATCCGTAACGGGCATATAACGATGGATAAAGTCTGTAAAGTTAAAGACTGGGCTGTCACGTGATCAGCGCAATAGACCTGTTTTCGTCCGAAGGCGGAACTCGTAAATCCAGTGGCGCCGTCAAGAACTTACTGTGCGTCCATTGTTGTTTTATTGACTCATGTTTGAGTGTGCTTTTTTTAGTGGATATTCTGTTTTATTTTGCGTTTTTATTGTGAGTGTTGCTTAAAAGACTAAAAAACTATCATCTTTATTCGAAAAACGGAGTTCGAGGTAATTAATACTACAAATTCTTGTAACTGAATTGAAGGTTAAAATTTTTTGTGTTTGCAGATTATTCTGCTTATTTTGTGATCTCGGTGTTATTTAAAAGACTTTTGAAAAATCGTCGATAGTATTTGTTATCCAGGTAATACTACAATCAAAGTAATTTTACACATTAAATCCAAGTTGAAATTTTTGACGTTTGTAGGTTAGAAATGTCTCCCAAAAAAATTGGCAAACCCGGCATGGTAATTCATAGCCAAGGCCGTGAAATTATCAGTAACGTGATAAAGTTTATGCGGGAAGAAGCGCAAAATGGAATTAGGATTCCTTTAAAGAATTACAGGTATGTACGTACCCACTTCATAATGAGCTTGATTATTGTTAAGATCCAATTGTGTGTTTAAGGCAAAGAGTTATAGAAGCAACAGGTGTTTCGAGAAACACAGTAGCGAAGATTTTGAAGGAATCGAAAAGCGTAGAAGCTGAGCCTAGCACCTTCTTTGCTACACCACATAAGGAACGACCGCGAAAGAAGCGTAAGCTCGGCCTGATTTCTGTGGGAGAAACGGAAACAATACGGGAAATTATACATAATTTTTTTATTTTGGAGAAAAGGAATCCCTCTCTCAATTGTAAATACATAATTACCATTATAAAAAAGAAAACTTCGTTAAGGTGTGTTTTCATTGCAACTGCTGGCAGTTGTTACTTGTCAAATACGGGGTGATTCATTGTAAAGTCTGCTGAACTTCTTTTTTCATAAATAGAGGGAACGTGGTAATAAGAAAGTTCAAGATATTTTCGTGTATTTTTTGGATATAATATCAAAAAACCAATTGGGTGCTGCTGTTGCGTAGCCAAGTTATGAAAGTATGAATCACACTTGCATTTTAGTAAATGGAATGCTTTGGATATTTAACTTCCTGGATTCCGTCTTCGATTGTAGATAAATTTCAAGAAACTTACTTTCTGTTTAAACCCAATGATTTTTCAGACAATTATATTTCACGATGTGTTTTCATTGTGTATAATGTATTTTTCATCGAAACATGAATGAAATATGCAATGACGGAAAGTGATCCCAATAATCAGGGGCTATTTGAACAAATTATTCTAGGAACAAATGGCAATTACTGCTTTTTCGTTAAATAACAAATGCTACATTTAAATACCTACCTATCGCATCATCTAGCCTAATATCACCTTGTATTCCAGGTATTCTACAGAAGATTAAAGATTCTGAACTTTCTTTTTCTGGCTCCAGGCAGTCGCTATGGGTTTTTCTGAAATCTATTGGATTCAGGTATGGCTGCTTTTGTATATCCAAAGTCAAAATATTTCGGATGCCGTTACTACATGCATATTCAAATTTCTGTTTCATTAAATGCTTATGTTTTGAAAATACTTTTATAACAACAGATAGCAAAAGTGAGCCTGCTTGAGTGGGACACCTCGTTTACTCCTATTTCCATTTAAGGTGGCGAAAGACAGAAGACAACCGTAAGATTTTAATGGAAAGCCATGACATTCGCCTGAAAAGGGTGAAATACTTGAAACAAATTCTGCAATACCGGGAAGAAGGCCGAACCATTATACAGGGTGGTCCAGTTTATATCATCAGAATTTCACCAGCCGAAAGTTTATCAAAAAATAAAGGTAGTTTGTCTAATAAAACATAGTTGAATTTTACTTACTTTTTGATGTACAGGGCGTTAAAGAAAATAAATTATTTGGTAATAATTTGCTATAAATCAATAATAAAAAAGGTAGCCTCCTGAAATTTTGCATAGATCATTTCTTTTGTATTCTCTATTAAATAGTGGTTGTAATTATTTTACTTAGAACACAGAGGCGTGCGTACGGGCTTCCCCAAAAATACTTTATTTAATAAATCGTACGCCACTGTTTTTTTAGAACACCAAATACAGAGACGATTTCTCATTCAATTTAGAAACCCTTTTGTAATTTACAATTTTTTGATAACTCAACTTAAAACAAAAAAAAAACATTAAAAAGCATTCTGAATTCTAAGTAGTTCCTTCCACGTAGGCACTGGAGTCGCATAGATGGTGTTTTTAAGATAACCCCACAGATAAAAATCTAAAGGCTACCCTTTTTTATTATTGATTTGTAGCAAATTATATAAAACAATGGATTTTCTTTAACACCCTGTACATCAAAAAGGAAGCAAAATTAGACCACATCTTATTAGACAAACTACCTTTATTTTTTGATAAACTTTCGGCTGGTAAAATCCTGATGATATAAACTGGACCACCCTGTATATACGGATGAAACGTATATACACAGCAGCCATGTCCAGCCGAAAGGGTGGTATGATGAGTCTACTAAAAACTTAAAGAAGCCGATTTCTAAAGGCCAAAGGCTGATTATTGTACATGCCGGAGGTGAAAATGGTTTCATTCCCAATGCGTTGCTCATTTTTCGGTCAGGTAACACATACGTAAGTAATTTTAATATCAAAATGTAACCAAACATTGTCTCTAGGTTCTAAATCAGGAGATTACCACGATGACATGAATAATGCCAATTTCATGACATGGGTGCAGAAACAATTACTGCCCAACATGCCGCCTAATTGTGTACTTGTGATTGATAATGCATCATATCACAATGTCCTGGTGGAAAAAAACCTGACATCTGCGAGCCGAAAAGGCGAGATGGTGAAGTGGCTTGAAGAACGTCAAATACATTTTGATGGCTCAAATACAAAACCTGAGCTTTATGGTCTTATCAAACAAAATTTGTATCGATTCCCAAAGAAATACAAATTGGATGAGCTTCTTGAAGCCCATGGTCACCGAGTGTTACGGCTTCCTCCTTATCACCCGGAATTGAACCCCATAGAGAAGATATGGGCCACTGTAAAGAACTGGGTAGCTAGCAGAAACGTTACTTTTAAATTAGGTGATGTGGAGGAATTAGCACGTGGAAAATTTTCCATTATTAGCTCAGAAGAGTGGAAAGATGTATGTGGCCATGTGCAAAAAGTGGAAAAAACTTTCTTTGAGAAAGAGCATCTGATGGACGATGCATTGGATTCGTTGAAGTTCACTGTGAACACAGGATCATCTGATGATGAGAGTGAAGATGAATATCAAGTCACAACTGAAGATGATGGTGGTGATGATGATGATGATGATGATGATGATGATGATGATGAAGACGACGAAGACGAGGATTTAGGAGTACAACCACTACCAAGTGATTAACCCTTAGTTGATAGAGTGTCCAAGCGTCCTTCCAGCAGCACGTATTTTCGACCCTATTGTTTTCAGTACATTTGCGTCCCCATATGAGAACGTAACCACCACCATCGGATTTGTCGTAAAATTTTGCCTATCTAAAGTGTAAGTTTCATCTCGTTTAGACCAGTAGGAGGCAAGCTACGGAGAAGGAGACAACTCTTGAAAAAAATCTCGCACGTACAGTGGCTTGCACGCTAATTATGCCGCGGGTTTTTCAAAAGCAAAGAATTTTGATAAAAAACCAGATTTTAAATGGTGTATGTCCGCGTTTGGAGACAATTATTTGAGCGCCGTATGCAACGGAAGAGTAACTAAAATCTCTGGGTCTCTGGGTCTTGTGACAGTTCTGCGAGACTTGAACAATACAAAAACGAAAATTAGTGCTGAGTTATTACAAAAGAATGGCAAGTGTTTAATTATACTATAGGTAATAAATTAGATTAAAATTTCCTATTTTACGCAGATTTAGGAAACAATCAGCATCGCAGGCGCAGTGTTATTTTTTAATGTTTTCCAAGTTATTTTGTACGAGAATAAATAAAAATGTTTCTCAGCAGATGTTTTATTTAATAAATAGCAAAATTGTTACGGCGCCTATGAAATTTGGGTCCGTACTGCCGAAAGCTGCGCACGTACTGCCGGCAGGACAATCCCATTTAAAAATAATGTCCTGCTGGTAGGACTAGCGGCTCTGTTCAGCTGTCCCGCCCGAAGCTCCTTCCCGCAGGACAAATGCCTGGACGTTCTATCATTAGACCTTGTGCGACATGACATACCTCAAGCACCAAGGATTCTTATTTTTTGAAAGGTCAACAAGGCGTTTAGTTCTTAATATATGTGAATTCCACTTATTTATTTTTGGTAGTTAATAGAACTCTCTAAATTTTTAATTACAGAATAATAAGTTTATTTTGCAATTCTTTAACTCTTCAGTGCTGAAAAATAGTAAATTGGATTATTCGGCTTCCTTTATGATTTATTATAATTTTCTTTTGTCACATAAGTAAACAACTTGTTCAAAAACCTGTTTTCAACTATAACAATTATGGAATTGAGATTATTTGCACATAAACATGCCGATTTCGTAATTGACATAACCTCACACCAAACGTCACATTTATAATTTATCTGTACTTATGACGAAATCCCCTTTTCTTAAGTTCTTCTTAATGTGTTTCGCGATTTTTTCATGCCTTAAAATGCTAATTTTCCTGTTTTGAATGTAACTTTTATGAATTCATTGTTAAAATAATAATAAATTTCACATATACGCCGGTACGGCACTGTTTCTGTCAAAATCATATTTCCCGCTACATTTTCGCGCAGCCACCATCTTGTCCGGGCCCAGTCTCTAACTTTACAGACTCTAGTAGTAAATGCATTATATCCACAAAAAGCCATAGTGTTGAGTTGCGCAATCACCGAATCGCCGGATCTCCAAATACCCAGTGCAGTAAATGGGTCTCATTGATAGTTCGACCCCTCCACCTTAAATCTCTCAATATCGGAATAACCAAATCAAATCTCCCTGGCACAAAAGGCAGCTTTATAGGTTAGCCAAGCACAGAATTTTCGTTTCACTCATTTGTGTCCACGTTGTTGTTATTTCACAACTAGTACGAATATCACAAATCCATCTGTAAAACATCCGCAGAAGTTTCTTGCAAGCAGAATCCCATAATCAATTTTAAAATAGCGCGTTCACGATGGTAGTAGAGTTTAGAGGTTAGAAGTGGTTTTGTTGTACCTATTCAATTCACAGTTGGGAATTATAAAATATAATGGATTTTTAACAATAAATTGCTACTGAGCTCCACCACAGTTCCATTCTCCCAGCAAACACCATTAACGTACACACCAAACAATTTCAAGACTTAGGAGACAGCTGTCAACTAAACCGGAAGCGGCCATTTCGATTTAGGAATGCATAGGTGCGTCATACTGACGTCACCGTATAGTTTCAATAATTCACACATGGCGCCATACGCATATTTAGCGGGAAATATTTTTTCCCCAATAATTTGAATTCTACAGGGCTCAAAGAAAAATTGCTTTGGGAATGTATTTCTGACCTTCCGAAGATTATAATTTCCCAAAATCCCAAATTCATGCAAGTACCCAATTTCTCATTAACTGTTCCTTTGTCAATATTTGAGGGTAATAACGCCACTAGAGACAGCCAAAATTAATTTAGAATATTAATGGGGAGTAACGACTGCACTAGCCGTTGGTCCTCTGAAATTTGGTTCTGATACGATCGGAGGTGATGTCCGTAAAATGATGTTTAAGTACCTCATTTAGCTTACAACGTTAACGGTTTTGGTAGTGTGGTGTTATCGTACAAAGCTGTCATTTTGTTCTCCAACGGCTAGACGAGTTCTGGTCCCGTACGTGTTGGTAAATTTTGCTTGTTTCTACATCATTTTTTTTTTTCAAAAAAAATGCGTGTGTCTAGTAAGAGGGCAAGTAAATGGTCTGTTTCAAAAAAGCGTTCTCTCTGCTTTAGTTTTTTTACACTTCCAAAATGCAAAATGTGTTAACATTCTGTAATGCGCATTAACTAAACATCTCACAATTGTCTCTGATAATAATTGTTCTTTGTGACCCCTTTCAGTTCGTAAAAAGCTCCATTTTGTAGAGCAATTTCCTTGTGACAAAAGCTGCTACAAAAGCTGCTTCACAAACGAAAAAAATAGTCGCGATAACAACTTGTTAACCTAACCTGAAGTGCCTACCTTAGGTGCGGAAAAAATACTTTTCTGTTTAAAATCAGGCCTGTTGCGCTCACTTGGATAATTTGTCTTGCAACCAGGTACAAAACAATGCTTCATGCGTATGCAAAATGGTACAAAACACTTCGCAAAATGTAAAATTTCTATCAACAGCACGACCGTCAACAGAAAGAAATGTGCCTCCTATGACTCTAGTGGCGACTTTCTGAACTACCGGAAATAGCAGAAAACGGGAACGCTTCTACTAATGTATAGAGCACAGAGTGGCGCAACCTGAGTAGAGGGAACCGTAGTAGAAACTGAAAAAATACTAACTTGCATTACAGATTCCTTCGTACGTTAAAATTATTATTTTTTTCTTTAGAAAGTTTGTACTGAAATTGGTGATTTTTCCCAGTAGTACTGACTTACTGAACTGATTTATGCATATTAGTAGTTATTCTGCTTTGATTTGAAATTTCTCCTATTTCACGCTAGGTGGTACAGGAGTCGTGCCGAACATTCATTAATCTTCCCAGAAAGCTCATAAAATGAATTCGTCTTGTCTCTTCGAAAATCAAGAGATACCAATATATTCATTACATCAAAAATATTACATGAAACTTTATTGTCTTCTAGACGTTGTAAATTATGCGTAAATCGTGGAGTTAAAAATGATTAAAAAACTGAATTAAATTTACCGCTTCAAGATTGCAGTAGGCAAGCCGATAAAGCAGTTTTCAGCTGTCTTTTTTTGGTAAAATTGTGGTGACCACGTTTATGCTGCACGTAAGTAGACAATTTTTGCTTTCTTTTCCTCATTTTCTATATTCATTTGGGAAGTAAATAGCAAAATTAACAAATCCTAAGTTTCTCCACGAAAGTATTGAGAAGGGCGGTAAAAATAGCCCCGCTTTTTAATAAAATATTGGATATTCTGTTTCTGACAGCACATGCATACTTTGTCAATAGCTTTTGTATGTTTTATAAAGCCAACTTATGGTTAATAATTTGTTAATTATATTAGGAATATATTTTTCTTAAATAGTCAAAAGATATAATTGCGATTTATGCAGAAGTTGTACGAGTTTGAAATGAAAACCATTTTTGAGGTTAGTTTCGTTTTCAGAATAAGCTACAATGCAAATTTTCGTGAAAACTTTAACGGGGAAAACCATAACCCTCGAGGTTGAGCCCTCAGATACAATCGAAAATGTAAAAGCCAAAATCCAGGACAAGGAAGGTATCCCTCCGGACCAGCAACGTCTGATTTTTGCTGGTAAGCAACTTGAAGATGGTCGTACGCTCTCCGACTATAACATCCAGAAGGAATCAACTCTGCATTTGGTGTTGCGTCTTAGAGGTGGAATTATTGAGCCCTCTTTACGTCTTTTGGCGCAAAAATACAACTGCGACAAAATGATCTGTCGCAAGTGCTACGCGAGGTTGCACCAACGCGCGACTAATTGCAGGAAGACCAAGTGCGGACACACAAACAACCTGCGTCCAAAAAAGAAGTTGACGAAGTAGTTTGTGGAATTTTTGAAAGGAATGCGCTGAAGTCGCTTCAGTTTTTTAAGTTGATATGGTTCCAAAATGTAAATTGCACTGAATAAAATTGGTTTACTTGAATTGTTTTTATTTTTATATTGGTCCTTGAACTGACAAATCTTTGGTTTTGATTTTTTATGATCGTGGTGAAGATCGATGGTGTACTCCATGACGTAATTACTTCTATGAAATTCTGTTAGGTATTTTAAGAAAATCTCCACAAATTCTTCAATATATATTTTTTTAATTTGGCAGCTTTTTCCGCTGGTGTTCCACAGTTCTGTGTATTCAATTGCAAGTCCGTACAGAATGTGATTTAGAAAAAAAATTAAAGATTTTGTCCCTTGAAAAAGTTACGGAACTACAGAGCACTTTACTTGTCTTTGAATATTTCTTCTCGAAGGTCCTATACGTCCCAGGAGAGAATTCTTTAAGCGGAAAGTAGTCTGTCTGAAGCAGGTCGGCGCCCTAAACACACTGGTGAAAACAAAATTAGATTGTCTCTGTTCTCCAGATATGCCGTTTTTTCTGAAAATGGGATTTTGTCTTCCCCTTCTGTAACTTTTTCCAGAAATGAAATTTAAACGACCTTAAATGTCTTCCGATCTGACATATGATTGGGACAGTGACGTACAAGCCTCAGTCTCACCAACATAGGCCTATCATTTTTCTCCAAATTGACGGTTTTCTTGAACTTTCGGGCCTACTTTTGCGCTACCTCCTCTCCTGTTGGAGCTAGCGAGATGAACCAAGTGTCATTGGTTTAGCATCTCTTGGGACCAATTTAAGACGTTCTCGTTCTTGATTTTCTCGTAAAACGAACTGCAGAATAAAATTGTAAATGCGAAAAATTTAAAATTATTTTTTGGAAGATTTAATTTTTTTTCTATTTACAAGATTTATGGAATACCTAGAGGTACTAGTTAACTTCAGTGATCGGACGAGAACTGGTGTTTTCAATGTGGTATGGCCGTTGGCTGGGTGGGAGGACGGCTAAGCGAAGTATTTTGGACAGGGAGAGGAGTCAGATAGCCCATACTTGTTTAACATCTTCCTGTCAGATTCAGAAGAGGTAATGGGAAAGGGACAGGCAGGAGGAGTGATAATAGAGAAAGGAAAAATAAATATTGGACACTAGCATATGCGGATGATATAGTACTCTTGGCAAAGGGAGAGAAAGAACTTAAGGAGATGCTGAGAAAAATGGAAAGATATTTGGAGAAGAAAGAACTAGTATTAAGCACAGAGAATACTAAAATTATGAGATTCAGGAAAGGGGGGGGAGAAGTCGCATAGAGAAGTGGGAGTGGAAGGAGGAAGAGTTGGAGGAGGTGGGGGAGTTTAAATATCTAGGATTCCACTTACAAAAGAATGAGGACCAAGAGAAGCATGTAAGAGAGGTAGTGAGAAAGGCAACAATAGCAATGAAGCAGGTATGGGGAATAGGAAAGAGAAATTTTGTGGGTGACTGGAAGAGTAAAGTTATTTGATGCATTGGTGAGCAGCATAGCCATGTATGGAGCAGAAATTTGCGGGTGGGAAGAGAGAGAGAAGATAGAGGGGATCTAGGAAAAGTACATAAGATGGACACTGGGCTTAGATTGGATAACGCCAGGATACATGGTAAGAGAAGAAACAAACAGAAAAAACTAAGAACCAGGGCAGGAAAGAGTCATGAAATATGAGGAAAAGTTGAGAGGTGGGGGCGGGAACGAGTTAGCCATTCATTGTTGGGAAGAGGTACGGAAGGGAGGAAGAAAAAAATCGAAATGGGAAGAGAAGCGAGAGAAATTTTATCAGGAGCAAGGCTATGCAGCAGAAGAAGTGGAGAACTTGAGAACAGCAGGATGGAACATGGTGAGAGAGGTAGAGGAGAGAGACAGACAAATAAAAGTGCAGGATAAAGAAGAGAATATAAGACAATCAAGATACAACAACAAATATAAAGAAATAAGGACAGCGGGACTGCCGAGATATCTACGAAGTAGAGGAAGGGAAGATAATAAGGCTGGCAAGGTTTAGACTGGGAAATGAGATGGAGGTGAAAGGTATTGGGAGAGCGAAGACAGAAGAATGTGTAGGGTATGTGGGGCGGGGAAGGAGACATGGGGACTTGTGTTAGAGAGGTGCTGGTGGAGAGAGAATATGGAACAGGTGAGAGTGGAGATGATATTGGAGGAAAGTGGAAGAGGGGAGAAGTGGATGGAATTGATACAGAGGGGAAAGAAGGAGAGGGAGGGGTGATTATACATAAATGGGAATTAGATAGGTCGAAATTAATTGTGAGGTTTATTTATTTTTGTTTGTTCCATTTATTTATATATTTATTTGTTATTTTGAATTATAATCCCAAATGGGAAACAATAAATCGATTATCTATCTAGAGGTACTAGTTCCTTTTACTTTTATTTAACCATAGTCCTAACATATCTTTAGTCTTCTCATGTTTCTAGGTTTTAAATAGCATCATGTAAATACTTTTTTTGGCAGATTAGGACAAAATATGGAATCCTCGATTCAGCATTCTTTGTAATAAACCATTGACCCATCAATATGATGGAGAAAACTGAGTTTTGTGCACTAGAAATTTATGACTGCTGAATTGGTAGTTCGGAGTAAACAGCACAGCTTTTGCACGATTATTTTTCACCGCATGCGAAGAATGAATACAACATTTTTTGTTGCAAATTTCATTGCGAATATTTTTCCATCCCAGCATTTTCATCGAAAACTGAACGATTCAGCAGATAAACAAGCTGGATCGAATTTGGAGGTGGTTTTCTCAATTTTAAGGGATGACTCTACCGCGATATCTAAAAGAACTTTATTATATTCTATACGAAAACGCTTTGAATAAGCTCCCTGCCAAGTTTCAAAACTTTGAGAATTTTTGGGTTAATTAGGAAATTTCGTGTCTAATTTTCCTGCAGCAAGTATGGGATGGGTGATAGTTCAGGGGATATAACGTTAGATGACAAATACAATAGGTGGTACTATTGCTATTGTGGGAACATATTTAATAATGACGAAAAATTTAAATCTAATTGGTCGTTTAATACGGCGTTTGATTTTTTTAAGTTTATTAATTTCTAACGTTACTTTAATTTTGTGCCTTTGTTTTCTAAACGTAATTTTCTCATTTTCATTGAAAGTATGATTTTCTGCAATTAAATAATAAACTGCAAATGGAATCTGTCTTGTTGTAGATGCTCTGTGGTTCGTTTTGCAAATGGTCGTCCAGTTTGTTCCACGTAACTCTTAGGCCAACATGTGTAACGGCCCCTACACCACCCTTGCAGATTTCTGCTCACCTGTCTATCTACTTGCTCAGCGCTGAGTAATTAACCTAATTAAATTTTACCTAGATACCTGTCGAAGTGGCCACCTGATCGTCTATTACCTACATTGTGTATTACCTATGCTATTAAAGACCCCATTACTTTGATAAGAAAGAATCACAAGCGAGGATGTTAATAACAGACACAGATAAAATTGAGACATCATTTCGTTGGAAGTATTATTAAATTATCGTTAATCATTTTGATGCAAAATCAGATTGGTTACCATCTGCAATAATCAAAAATAAAAAGTGTTTAGTATTCTCTGTCGAGATGCAAAATGTATTTATTATAATTTATTACTAACAACAATCAAACAGCTGTCGTTGAAGTTTTGTTTCTTTTTACGTGTATTGGCGTTCTCCTTAAGAGCCAAGTCTCCCTGCTGCATTTTCGAGCGATTCAGACGTTCCCGCCTTTACAAACTGTACGGTTATTTATTAATATTTTGCTTTCTAATTTTGCAAGCATATACAGAAAACATTTCTTAAGAGTCGTCTCATCGGCGATTTCTAAAAAAAATAATAGAAGTTTGTCTTTTTCGACTCCAAATATACCCTAATTTTGTGTACTTATAACTTACTAAAAAATTACTCTTTTAAAAATCCGAGATGAGAGGCCGATTTCCACAAGTATCTTCTTTCAAATAAAACAAACAATTTCAAAATCGGTTCATAAATAAGGAAGTAATTTGTAAAGAGAGCTGCCCTTGCAAACGCGATTTAATGCCCTGCGTTGTAACGCCCTCTGCTTGTTCATCGCGCAACACTTGGTAAACTGCTAGTACGAACTCAGTGATTTTTATACGGGGCCCACTTCAATAATTGTATAGCCATACATTACATATTTTAATCGTATATACGCGAACATAGAATTTTGGTCTTGCGAATTAATGTATTTGTGCTTAATTGCAGCGCTCTGCCATATCCCACATTTTTATTATAATTTTGTTCAATTTAGAGCCGATGTTATCTGAAAGTAAATTTACACAACTTGAACACGTTTGTTATTGAAAGTAATGAACATATAGCAAGATATAAAATAATTCAAATTTCACCTTAAATAATGTTCTCTTTATAACCAAATAACAACTTCAAATCTCTGAATGAAAACCCAGTAAATTTTTTCCGATACGAGGGTGGTTCTGACATGAGCGGGGATTTTATTATAATTTATTTGTAAATTGATCCAAAAGTAGACCTGAGCAAATATTTTCAAGATTGCAAGTAATTTATCCGCAATACAGTAATTCCGGGTTATAATGGACTGATCCTCATAAATAACAAGTATTTAGGTAATGTAACTACTCTGAACAAACTAAAAATGCTAATTTTGCCCAGAGTTCTAATAGTGTGGCTTTCAACATTCATCGTAAAGGCATATTCCTACTTTTTCTACTATCATTTAATTCTGGTAACACATTCGTATAAAAGTTTACAAGTTGATTTTCCATTTTCATTTTCCAAAATTCATTGTCTCTCATAGCCGTTTCATATTTTATGCCTTTGGGTGTCCAGACTGTAAAGATACAATACCCTCTTTTTGCAATTTGCATTTGTCCCTGAATTTGGTAAAAGTAATTGTGATTCTTATTTCAAAATATGATTTTCCTTTTCTGGATACCTTCTTCCGGGGTTAGATTACAAGAACTTTGGGCATAAACTTCAACAACACCTTGATCTCTTATAAGACCGTCTGGAGTTTCTGACAAATACGGAATGCTCAGTTCTTGAAATATTCTTTCGCTTTATTATACATATACAGGGTGATTTATACCGGGGGGTGAAAAATTAAAATTATGGTTCAGAGCCACAAATGAAGTAAAAAAATGTCATATGAAGGTATGTCCGGAAATACTTCGTATAAAAGTTATGCTCGTCCAAAGATGGAGGCTGTTAAATTAGGTTTCTAATTTTTTCTCAGCTTTTGAGAAAGACATAAAAATTAATTTTGGTACACATATTATACTAATAGGGAAGCTTCGAAGAAATATTTTTTAATCATCCCTTATCGTTTCAACCTAATTTATGCTCGTCCAAACATGGAGTCTATCATGTTTGGACGAGCATAAATTTTAAACGAATCATTTCCGGACACACCTTCATATGACATTTTTTACTTAATTTGTGACTCTGAACCCTAATTTTAATTTTTCGCCCCCTGGTATAAATCACCCTGTATATGTTACGGGCATAGTGACGAATCGGGCGATGTTAGCAATGCGTGGGCAACGTGACCCGACCTTACAAGATCTGACCGGACAGCATGAACGGTCATTGTTTGCATTGCCCGGGCACCGTCAGCATTTTCCCACTATGCCCGTAGCATATACAGGGTGTTACAAAAAAGTAGGTCAAGCCGTTAACCACAGGTTATCTGACCGAAAATAATGGGACTTTCCTTATGCCATTTTTCATTTAGGCTTCTTTCTTTCAAGATACAGGGTGTTAAAGTTAAAATTTAAAAAACTATTTTTATGAATAACTCCTTTGCTTTTTAAGTTATTCCGTTGAAATTTTGTACAACATTTTCTCATATACCGATAAAATGTTTGTGTAACTTTGATCAAAAAAATCGATGCGCACGTCTATGGTTCCTATGGTTCCTGCAAAACATCTAAGCTTCAAAAAAATGCCCTTGGATGGTACCTCTTTTATTAATAATTATTTTGGCAACTTAACACCTACCCGTCTTTCTTTCCAATGCTAATTTGGCATATGGAATATGACCAAATCGGTACCATCCAAGGGCAATTTTTCTGAAGCTTAGACGTTATGCAGGAACATATGCATCCAAGGACATAGTCAAATGAGTTGCAACATCTCGTAAACCAAGCCCTAATCAAAATTTTACAAGAGGGAAAAAATAAAAGAAATGAACGCTTGGTATCAGATCAATACCTTTGAACCATACACGTGCGCAGAGAAAAGTTGGGGGGTCAGTGGGTGTTACAACCCCCCCTTTCCTACGTTCGCGCATCAATTTTTTAATCAAAATTACACAAACACAAAGCTGAAACCAGAATTTGGATACCGTTTTTCTCGAAAATAATGTTGATTTTTATCTCTCCAATTCTTTTTGTACTTAAGTAGACTACTATAGAACTTTTTCCAAGGAATTCAGTAGCGTATGTAGTTGTTTTCTAGGGAGCGTATTTTTTGAGTTATGACATAAAGTTGAATTTTAAAAATGGAAATCATAGTAGGTCCGCTTTGGTCTAGTTCGAAAGGTCTTTTTTTAAGCTATCAAAATATATATACTTTTATATTGTTATTTCAAAAACGGCAAGGATTTTGGTACTTTTTAAGTTGTAACTTTAGAAAATATAAGATAGGTAGGTACATTTTGATAGCTTAAAAAAAGACCTTTTGAACTTGACCAAAGAATGCTGTGATTTCCACTTAAAAAATTGAACTTTATGTCATAACTCAAAACATACGCTCCCTAGAAAAAAACTACGTACGCCACTGAATTCCTTGGAAAAAGTTCTATAGGAATCAATCTTAACAGTTTTAGTCTGCTTAGCACAAAAAGAATTGGAGAGAATTTTTGAAAATCGATAAAAATCAATATTATTTTTTTTCTCTAAAAACAATATCCAAATTCTGGTTTCAGCATTATATTATACTCAAGAAAATAGCTCATGTTTGCGAAAATCCCAAGGCCCTATCTCTGCTGCTTCTATGAGAAACCCCCAAATCACAACGAAAATAAGACACCCTGTACAGACAAAAATCCAATTGCATAGTCCCTTCAAACGTCAGACCGAACCAGGTTCAGACCTATACAAGCTGCAATACAAATTGAAATTAAAGCTTTGCTAAGCGAAGCCAGAGTGCGACCCTGGAAGAGCTTCCGTGCCACGTGTTTTTGACCGTGGCTCCGCCTTCGGAGCGTACCTCGTCTTACGTCCCTAAAAAATCTTGATGTTTTCGATCGGATACTTGGCTCTTAACGGTTAACGCCTTTTTTTATTTCTTATTCTATACCTAGACAAGTTTGTCTTTTTATTATCCAGTTCAATTAATTATGGATTTTCATTAAGTAAAGGCAGAAACTATCAACAAAATTATTATTATGTATTTATAATTACAAAAAAAATAAAATACATATTTTTTCTAACAGCTATATCACAGAGGTCACTTAAATAAAAATAAACGAACCGTTTTTATTTAATACTTACATACTTTTGGTATATGTCTAAATCCTTAGCTTTAGGAGTAAAACCACCCTTGATTCCAGTAGAAATATATCGTTTGTATATATCGATCGACTCTGGCTTAACTTTAGGAGGATCCACCTGCAGACTTGTGTCTTTCAAAAAAGTACTTTGTTGCTTCAGGTTCAAAGAAATTGGAGTAAAACTATTTTGCACTGTCCCTGTAGCTTTCTTGCCTATCAAAACGTACCTAAAATACACCCAAATAAACGCACCGTTTTAACATAAAGATATTGCACCCCTTACTTCTTGTACAACAGTTGATCTGCGCGTTTAGGAGGCGTCAATTCCGTACCATAAACCTGCTTCATCGAAGGAAATAAATTCTGAAACAAGACTCTTTCTGTAGCACTGCCTTTGGATTCCGTCATTTGGGATTCTGTGTTCACACTCGCTTCTTCCGTTGAAGAATCTTCTCCAGTACTAAAAACAAAGAAATTAAGTATTGGATGTTAAAAAGAATGTAAGTTCGTCTTCAAAAACTTACGGTCTAGCAGTAAATGCAATATTTATTTAATAAATTACAAACAAGTTGTACAAAATTCAGACATATTGTTAAATAGACGAACTGGACATTTTAACTAAACAGAGGAACGCAGACATTATTCTTGTAAATGAAACTTGGATTTATGAGAATGAAACTGATGCAATGCAAATTGAAGGATACGAAGGGACATTTCTATGTCGAGACGGCAGGGGTGGGGGAGAAAAAAAATTATGGTTTTACAATAATTGTGAACAAAATAAAAGAAGGCCAAGAAACAAGAATAGCAAATAGACCAGAATCGAGCTCTATCATTGATCACATTATAACAGATGTTTCCGCAGAACAAATTAAATATGAATTAAAAGATCACAAAACTCATCATCATAAGGTTCTCAGTCCGAAGACTGGTTGGACGCGTACCTCCATTCTTTTCTATCCTGAGCTAACCTACGCATTTCCCTAAAAGTAGAACATCCTACATCCCTAACTATTTGAGAGCAGTAGTCTAATCTAGGCCTACCCCTACCTCTTTTTATTCCTATCTCTGACTCTAGTATGTCGCGAACTATTCCTTCGTGTCTTAGAAGGTGTCCTACCATCCTATCTCTCCTACTCTTTATTGTTTTCCATACCTGTCGCCTTTCCCCAACTCTTTCTAATACTTCCCTATTGCTAACCTTATCTATCCACGGTATCTTCATCATGCGTCTGTAACACCACAGTTCAAACGCTTCTACTCTTTTTCTATCCGCTTCTCCTATTGTCCAAGTTTCGCACCCGTATAATGCCGTACTCCATACATACGACTTTAAGAGTCTCTTCCTAGTCTCTATATTAACCGTTCTCGAACATAACAGTTGTTTCTTTTTGTTAAACGCAACTCGTCCCTGCGCCATTCTTTGTTTATATCTTTAGTGCTCCTACCGTCTTGGGTTATTTTACTTCCTAAGTAGCAGAAATCCGCGACCTCCTCTATCTTCTCATTTCCTATTTGTATTTCAATTTTAGTTCTATTTTCACTCCATCTACATACCAAAATTTTAGTTTTCTTTTTATTGATTTTCATGCCGTAGCCCTGTGTCAAAACTGCTTCCATTTCATTCAAAGCCGCTCCTAATTCTTCTTTGCTAGATGCTAACACTGCTATATCATCCGCAAATCTGAGCATGTTAATAGTTTGGCCCTGTACATTGATCCCTGAGGCTGTTCTTTCCTTAACAATATTAATCGCATCTTCGATATATAAGTTGAAAACTAGAGGTGACAATGCACATCCCTGTCTCACTCCCTTCCGGATATCTACTTCCCTTCGTTCCTGCTCACATTCTATAACTGCCTTTTGCTCTTTGTAGAGATTATGTATTATTCTTCTGTCCCTGTATTTCATCCCTACCTTTCTCAGCACTTCGAACATCTTCCCCCATTTTACGTTGTCGAAGGCTTTTTCTAAATCTACAAATCCTATATATACGCTCTTTCTCTTTTCTATCGTTTTTTCTATAATTACTCGTAAAGCTAGAATGGCCTCGCGCGTTCCTCTATTTCGTCTAAATCCGAACTGATCTTCTCCTAATATTTCTTCCGCCTTTTTCTCCATCCTTCTTTGCACAATTCTAGTTAAAATTTTTGACGCATGGGAAGTTAAACTGATAGTTCTAAAATTTTCGCATCTATCCGCGCCTTTCCTTTTTGGCAAAGCTACCATGATGTTCAGTTTGTAATCCTCTGGAATCTCGCCTGTCAGGTATATGCGACTAACTAATTTAAATAAACGATCTATTACCTCTTGACCTGCGCACTTTAAGATTTCTGCCTGCAAGCCATCTATACCTGGTGCTTTATTATTCCTTAAACTTTTTAGTGCTAGCTCAAACTCTTCTCTCATTATAGGACTCCCTAGGTTATCCCCTTCTACACTGCTTTCACTTTCTAATATATCTTGCACTTCCTGTCCCGCATATAAGTTTCCTAAATATTCTTTCCACCTATCTGCCTTCTCCCCGCTTTCGATTAGGATATCTCCTGCCTCATTCCTAATGCTTTTGGTACTAGATCCAATTTCTCTAAAATTTCTCCTAATTATTTTATATGCTTCATCAGTCTTTCCTATTTCGAACTTATTTTACACTTCTTTGCACTTATCATCGATCCATTGCTCTTTCGCTTTCCTACATTTCCGAATAATTTCCCACTTGATCGCCTTATATCTTTGTTTCCCTAATTCATCTAACCTATTTTTATATTTGCGCCTTTCCTCTATTAGACTCACAATATGTTTTGTTATCCAGGGTTTCCTACTTTCATTCTGTTTATGACCCAAAATATCCCTAGCTGAGGAAACTAAACTATTTTTAATGCAATTCCATTCTTCCTCTATGTCCCTAACAATATGTTCGCCCGCGCCCTTTAGTACTTCGTTTGTCTTTTTCTCGAACTTATCGCGCGTATCATCATCTTTTAGTTTCTCTGGGTCAAGATACCTTCTTCCGCTTCGTTTTTTCAAAATCTTAAATTTAAGATTGGCCTTCATAACGACTATATTGTGATCACTATCTATATCTGCTCCTGGATAACTTCTACAATCCCTAACTTGATTTCTAAATCTTTGCCTAACAAGAATGTAATCTATTTGATATCTCCCTAGGTCTCCTGGCATCTTCCACGTGTAGCGTCTCCTAACATGATGGTGAAATAGAGTGTTCGCGACCGTTAAGTTATGTTTATCGCAGAACTCTATCAGTCTCACTCCCCTATCGTTCCTATTGCCTAATCCAAAGGGACCAACTATTCCGCCCTCTCGCCCTGTGCCTACGACTGCATTGAAATCTCCTATAATTATTAAATTTTCGTGTCCTCTCACAAAATCTAGCACATGTTCAATATCACTATAAACTGCCTCTACGACCTCATCACTGTAGTTAGAAGTGGGCATATATACCTGTATTATTACTGTTTTTACAGGTTTCGAATCTAACCTAACCATAACTACCCTGTCACTTTGCTGTAAGAAATTTTCTACACTCTGCCCTACTTTTTTCCGCATAACAATTCCTACTCCCGAATTTCCTCCTACAGATCCTGTGTGTATTACTCTAAAATCTCCGCTCCAGAAGTCTCCGGCTTCTGGCCATCGCACTTCACTAATACCTACTACGTCTAATGCTAACCTATCCATCTCAATTTTCAAATTCACAAAACTATCATACTAGAACTAAATATCCAACCAAATTCAATAAAAAAAGCTAAACAAAAATATAAAACAGTGAAGATTGATTATGAATACTTAAAAAGTAGAATACCAGAAAAACTCCAAGAATATAAACCAGACTTGACGTTTCAATCATTAGCAGAACTATTAAAAAGAGAGACAAAAAATGCAACTACAATTATTGAGAGGAAATTTGCAGATAATATAAAAGAAGGCTGGGTTACTAAAGAACTCCTAAAACACATAAAAGAAAGAGATAGCCTCTACAAAAACTACTCAAAGTACCCGAATAATGAGTACTTAAAAAGCACATTAAAAAGCAAAACAAAAGATATCAAGAATCTAATCAAGTACAATAAAAAGCAGTACTATGAGGGAAAACTTATAAAGGCATTGATCACATTATAACAGATGTTTCCGCAGAACAAATTAAATATGAAAAAAATTTTGGAATATTATAAAGGAAACAATGCATACTCGTAATAAACGCTTTAACCAATGTAAAAAAATAATAAATGATAAGAAGAAAATCACAGAAGATCCAAAAGAGATTTGCAACTCTTTTAATGCACATTTTACTACAATAGCTAGAAAAATACTAAGCACAACACAGACATGTAAGAATAGTCCCTGCAACACTCTTGACTGGAAGACAGACAGATCACTACACTTGACACCCACTACAGCGTCAGAAGTTCAAGCGATTATCAAACAGCTTAAAGCAAATACATCTCCGGGGCACGATGGAATAAAAACAAATCTAATAAAACGTTTCAAACATATTCTCTCTCCAGTGATTTCTGAAATAATAAACAAGGAGCTTCCGATGGGCAGATTTCCAAGTGAGCTTAAACTAGCAAGAGTAATACCTGTTTATAAGGAGGGCTCTAAACTAGATTTAAACAACTATCGTCCCATTTCTATTTTACCTGCTTTCTCAAAAATTTATGAAAAAATAATTCAAGTGCGACTAGTGAGTTTCTTAGAACAGATAGGGTTCATAAGCAAAAATCAGAATGGATTTATTAACAAGAGAAATACAAAAACAGCGGTAATTAATCTATTCAAATATATATATATATATATATATATATATTTATAACCCATACGTTCTTCCCTCCAAACTACAAATATTTAGTTCCGAGTTCCCTCATATATAACCAAGTTCCCTCCGATTATGGAGGGAACAACGTTTTGCGTTAAAAATCATTTTAAACGATTGTCCAACCTCCCTCCTAGCAATTGAAGGAAAATTGCCTGGAGGGTACTTTGTATATCTTTGTCTTGAAAATGGGTGGTTTAGTTCAACTTTCTACCGGCGGCGCTGCAATCGTGTTTGTAGATTACAAATATCGTTCTATGTTCCCTCCACTTTGTTTTAAAAGATTGTAATTTAAATAGTCGATCTAGTTCCCTCTGAAATTTGACAACACCGTTTTATTTTACTTTTCTCTGGCAGTGTAGGATTTATGTTCTATGAGTATAGTACTCTGATGCAGCATGCAAATTAAAGTGATCGGATACTTATTAGATGCGAGTGTTGACACGTAGTGAGATTTTGTACAAAAATCTCAGTATAGAGGGTGTCCCACGCCAGCGTATTTCCTCTATAGCCCGACAGGAGTTGTAGATATCGAAAAATGATTCAAATGAAAGATGCAGCTAATCAACATCCTCACATTTTAAAATCACGTTCGAGAGTACAGGATGTTCCATTTCTTCTGTACAGCACCTAACTTTGTTTTTTTAAATGGAACACCTTGTATCTGACTACATTTTGGGATTGTTTGTTGAGTTCAAGGGTCAATTTCTTCTTAAGGCTTTCTAGGCCGTTGTCCATGGAATAATGATTTCCGGGCTGGTTGCCACGTCGTCATTGGTAATCTGTAACACTAAAATTAAAATTAACATTAACACTTGACGTTTCGACTCGCATATCGGAGTCTTCTTCAGAAGCTACTCCTACTCTGAAACTTTCAAGTTCCATTCCTCCATCTCTGTTGAAGTTGGGTCTCTTGAAGATCTCTATAGCCTCCCTAATCCGTCTGGGCCAGAAATTGGGAATCCTTGCTAGCGCCTTAGCATCCTCGAATCGAATCTCGTGTCCTGGCAAAGAGGAGTGTTCCCCAACTGCTGACTTGTCCATCTGTTGGTTCCTGAAGTCCCTCCTGTGCTCGTGTAGCCTCGTGCTGATTTCTCTTCATTTCTCCGATGTATTCCTTACCGCAGATACATAGGATGCTGAATACTCCTGGTCCTTGATGCTCCTTCTGCTCTCTTATTGTCCTAGGGAAACTTGCAGCAATCTTTCCAGGCGGATTGTACACTACGTTGATCTTGTGTCTGTTGAGAAGACGTCCGATTTTGTCCGTGTATCCATCTATGTAAGGAAGGTAGGCCGCCGCAATGTAGGCCTCTCGCCGTTGGTCGCTCTTCCTGATAGCACACTCTATGACTCTATATGGCTCGTAGAGAATATCCATTTCTCCTTAGGGCTGTCTTCAGATGCGCTAGTTCTTCCTCCAAGTGTTCCGGTTCGCTGATTTGGCGGGCAATGTGCACCAAGGTGTTGATGATTCCCTGCTTCTGTGCCGGGTGATGGGAAGCGGCATTTAAATAGCGATACGTGTGCGACGGATTCCTGTATACTCTGTGTCCCAGGCTTCCATCAGTCTTGCGGTTGATGAGGACGTCTTTCTCCATTTCCATCGTGAACTGTATGTTGGGGTGCAGTCCGTTCAGATGGTCCTTGAAATTTCTGAGGGTGTCCGATCCATGGGACCATAGATGAAGGTATCATCCACATACCTGTACCAACACATCGGCTTGAGAGTCGCTGTGTCCAGGGCCGTGGTCTTGAAGCTTTCCATGTAGATGTTGGCTAATGCTGGTGATAGAGGTGATCCCATCGCTGCTCCATCGGTCCGTTCATAGAACTCCCCGTCGAAGGCGAAGAACGTAGATTTCGTGCAGAGTCGAGCCAAACCCGAGAGGTCTTCCATTCCTCGTTGCCTCAGTCTGGAACGGGTCTCCTCCAAAGCGTCCTCAATGGGTACCTTCGTGAAGAGCGAAGTGACATCGAAGCTCACCAAAATGTCTCCTGAGTCTACTTGTATTCATCGTATCTTCTCGATGAAATGTCCAGAGTTCTTGATGTGGTGCTCCGTCTCCCCTACTAGACTCCGAAAAACTCTTGCGATGTACTTGGCTAGAGGGTGAGTCGCTGATCCTCTGGCACTCACAATAGGGCGATGAGGGTTCCCGGCCTTGTGGATCTTCGGCAGACAGTAAAGCTGAGGCACTCTCGAGTCCGACTGCACTAGATGTTTGTGGATTTCTTCTGGTATAGACGATGTCCTGATGGCGGTGTTCACAGACTGTTCCACTTTCTTCACAGGGTTAGATTTGATCCTCCGGTAAATGGGGTCCGCTAGAAGAGCCTTCACTTTATCCTTGTACTCCGTGATATCCATAATTACAGTGGCATTGCCCTTGTCAGCTGGGAGTGTCATCAAATCCTTGTTTTCCATCAGTTCCTGAATGACTGCTCGTTCCGTCCGGGTCATTTTGTTAGCCATACATTGGGTCTAAGTCTTACGGATCCGGCGTTATTTAATGTTAAAAATCGTATTTTTTCAAATTTCATCAATTATATGTAACTTGGAAAAGGTACGAGATAAAGAAAAATGACTTACATGTCCCTATCCTAGTTTTTAATTCTCTATCTAATCAGTATGGAAAATACTGCTTCCTGATTGGTCAAAAGATGACCAAAAAGTGACCAATCAGGAACCAGTATTTTCCATACTCATTAGATAGAATTAAAATCTGGGATAGGGGCATGTAAGTCATTTTTCTTTATCTCGTACCGCTTCCAAGCTACAATTGATGAAATTTGAAAAATGACGATTTTTAACGTCAAAGAACGCCAAAACCGTAAGACTTTGACCCAATGTATGGTTAACAAAGTGGCCCTTAAATTCAACAAACAATTCCAAAATTCGATCAGATACAGGGTGTTCCATTGAAGAAAACAAAGTTAGGTGCTGTGCTGTGCAGAAGAAATGGGACAGCCTGTATAGCCGAAAATAATTTTATAATGTGAGTAAGTTGATTGGATGCAGCTTTCATTTGAATCATTTTTCGATATTTACAACTCCTGTTGAGTTATGGAGGAAACACGCTAGCGTGGGACACCCTGTATAAGGCTAACTTGCGAAAAAAATATGAACCCGAGATTCAGAGGATAAGGGGTTGAATTTAACCCTTGAAATTCAGGTAGAATGCCAAAACCGAAATTTGTATCACTTTTAGATTTTGTACAAAAATCACACTAAACAAGACTAAATTGGGAAAAGAATATGAACCAGAGATTCAGGGGATAAGGGGTTAAATCCAACCCTTGAAATTAATGAAGAAATAGTAACTACCAAACCGAAACTTTTATCACTTTGAGATTTTCCCAAATTATTGTTTACTGTGGTTTTTGTACAAACTTTCAAAGTGATACAAGTTTCGCTTTGGCATTTACGAATTCTTCCTGAATTTCAAGAGTTGGATTCAACCCCTTATCCCCTGAATATCGAGTTGATATTTTTTCCCAAGTTAGTCTTGTTTACTGTAATTTTTGTACAAACTCTCACAGTGATACAAGCTTCGGTTTGGCCTTTACGAATTTTTCCTGAATTTCACCTGAATCTTGGGTTCATATTTTTTTCCCAAGTTAGTTTTGTTTACTGTGATTTCTGTAGAAAACCTCAAAATGATACAAGTTTCGGTTTTGTATTTACGAATTCGTCCCGAATTTCAAGGGTTGGATTCAACCCCTTATCCCCTGAATATCGGGTTTTTCCCAAGTTAGTCTTGTTTACTGTGATTTTTGTACAAAATCTCAAAGTGATACAAGTTTCGGTTTGACGTTTACGAATTCTTCTAGAATTTCAAGGGTTGGATTCTACCCCTTATCCCCTGAACCTCAGTTTCATATTTTTTCCTAAGTTAGGCTTGTTTACTGTAGTTTTTGTGCAAAACCTCAAAGTGATACAAGTTTCAGTTTGGCATTTACGAATTCTTCCTGGATTTCAAGGGTTGGATTCAACCCCTTATCCCTTGAATCTCGCGTTCATATTTTTTTCTCAAATTAGTTTTATTTACTACGATTTTTCTACAAAATCTCAAAGTGATACAAGTTACTTTTCGGATTTTCCAATTTTTCTTGAATATTGGGGATTGAATTCATCCCCTTATCACTTGAAATTCGGGTTTATATTATTTTCTTACATTAGTGTTTTTTAATACGATTTTTGTAAAGTCTCAGAGTTATATACGGTTATCGTGACATTTCAAAACATTTCCTGATTTAAGGGGGTTGAATTCACCCCTTTAGCCGCTAGTTAGAGGAATATTTAGGCACTTATTAAGTTTTTGACCAATATTAACGTGTTTTAAGAATTTCCATTCGCTACTTATTTGGTCCACTGTAAAATTTCGAATCTCGAATCTGAAGCTGAATAACGAGTACAAAAAGCTGAAAAACAATTACTAAAAAACTTTCTTTCCATGTGTTACCACGTAATGTTCCTTCAGAAATTTTTCTGCCTTATTAAACAGATAAACTATCTTTAATACCTCATCCAAAAGACAAAACAATAATAACGTACTAGGTACTACTTACCTACCTCTTTTGCAATACCCAACCTTCCACAAATATTTAATTCAATTACAGCATTAACTATGTAATATAAGGAAACAGTAATAATAACACGTAGCGCCCTCCACAATATGGCAACTGCGCTGGAGGGAAGCACGAGTAATTATTAATGATAAAATATATCAGTTCGGAGGGAACTAACAATGAATAATATCTTGGAAATATATAGACATTTTTTTGGTCCAATTCTTTACCCCTCTCTTGAGCGACGTATAAAGACTCCTCCCCCAAATATGTATATACAAGCTTTTCGTAGTATATGTGATAGAAATACCGGAGGTCGGTCCGCCCGGTGTTTATCATGGAGGGAACAACGAACGAAGTATACATATATATATAGATATATATAATTGATAGTTCAGGGATTAGTGGGAATGGTCAAGTGGCGTAGTATTTGAGAAAACTTTATTGTTGCTCAAGCTTTCGGAAAAATTTTTTCCTTCTTCAGGAGACTAAAATTGACAAAATAATGTTAATGTAGTACATTACAAAGTTATCTACGACTTACACAATGTGTATCTAATACATTAACTTCAAAATAGGTTTACAACACAGAAACATATCAAAAATTTTTATAAATGTGTTCGTACAAATGTTAAAATTGAAATGCGTCAGAAATATTGTCATGCCATGCCTTCTGTGAATTTGGAAAATAAACTGAAAAAATAATAATAATAATTTAAGAAACGAGTAGAGGGTGTATAAAAGTTATAAAGATAAAAATGACTATCATGGTAGGAGGCAAGACATATAATTCCCACTAATCCCTGAACTATCAATTATTAATAAATTTGGTCACGACTACCTACAAATATTATATATATATATATATATAGTCAAATAGACAGAAAATGTAAGATCAGAGGACTTATACTTGACTTTAAAAAAGCGTAAACTAGAAAAGATAGAAATTGTCGGACCCACACTTGCATTGTTCAAAAACTATATGCAGGAACGTGCACAGTACACAGCTCTAAATGGAACTAATAGTAAAGTTGAGGAAATCAATCAAGGCGTGCCCTAAGGCTCTATTCTAGGGCCAATCCTATTTTTAATCTACATAAATGACATCACAAAAATAGGACTTAAGGGAAACGACTCTGTATGCAGATGATTCAATTATTTTTATGATGGTGACAAACACAGCACAATAAATAATATGAGACCAGATTTAACAAAAATTGAAAGTTGGTGTAAATGCAATAGAATGACACTTAATGAAAAAAAAGTGCCTACATAAACATAGGATGCAAATCAGAAATCAATGAAATAGTAACAATCAATAACATACCAATAAAAAGAGAAGAACAGTTTAAATATCTGGGTTTAATCATAAATCAAGATATAACATTTAAAGACCATGTAGACCTTATAATTAATCGAATAAAACGGACAATAGGGCAAATAAGAAGAACAGCACATAACCTAACCAACAGAGTAAAAAAATTAATATACCACGCATATGTACATAGTCATCTCATATACTTAATAAGTACATGGGGAGGAGCAAACAACAGAGAAATACAGAGACTACAAAGGGTTCAAAACAGAGCCATCAAAATTTTATTTAATATAAACTTGTTAACTCCAACAAAATTGGTGTATCAGGAAACAGGGTTTCTTGACATAGCAGAAATATTTCAGCAAGAGTCGTGCAAACTAATACATAAAATCGAGTTTGGCCAAATAGAAACTAATATAAAGCTCCAAAAAAACGAGGAGATCCACAAACATGACACCCGCTCAGCCAAGAAATACCACAAACATCAACACAGACTAAGGAAAACCCAGAACAGTATAACAAACAGAGCAATTACTTATTACAATAATCCCCCAGAATATATGAAACTCCAAACAGACAAACGAAAATTCAAGGCTGACTTATACAAATGCATTATAAACCGAAGACAATTGTCTTAAGAATTATGTGCAATTTACATTATAATTACATTTAAGTTGATATTTCCGACTAGAATAAACGTAGACTTCGGAACATTAGTACACTTTTAACTAAATTGAGATTAATTAAATAGAAATTAAATAGAAATAGAAGTAAGAAATATGTATACGATCTAGATGGAGCCACGAGGTCCCTTACGATCTGTAACTGACATTCAATAAAGATTTTCGAAATAAAAAAAAAAATTCAGAGTTTTATTAGATCATGACTGTTACAAATTTCCCAGAAACCGTTGAGTCCATCACATAAATGCATCTTTAATAAACAGAAGTAAGGCAATAAAGTGCGACTATGAAATTGATTAAGGAAATATAAAAGGGCAATATATACCAATAACTGTCAACCGAAAGTCTAATTTGTGGTAAATAGGGGAGAACCGGCAGTCAGACGGGCGCCAAAACCAATTCCTTAGACCACGGATCGGTACCAGCACGCACCTTCACGCATATACGATTAAACATATGTATTTTATACGAAGGGCAATTATCACGGAAAACATTTTTAGGAGTGCCACTTAATTTAGTATTTTGTGGGAAAACGAGCAATAAAGGACTCAATTTACAGTAGAATAGAAGGGGGGGCAAAGAACACATTTGCAACAGTAAAATGTTAACTAGTTGATTGTTATGAGTAACATCTGCATTCTATTATTCATAATAATACAGTACATTTTATAGCTGCACTGTGAGAAATGATTACCTAGAGCTAGATGCAGTGGAACTAACAGAACTCTGCCCAGTCAGCGATGGATTCTTCATCTGGTTTGCTTTACTGGAACTCTCGTCCCTTCTTCGCATGGGCCTCACCCTTACAGCGAACGGACTGTAATTTACAGTGAAATTCGGCATAAAATCCCTGACCGAATTGCTCATTTTATACGCAAACATATCGTTCAAAATGCTGAATTCATAAGGTTTATGATAATCGGTATAAGCGTCGATCATCTCAACATCAAGTGTCTGCACTTGTATTATTTCTGAACAAGCTTTCGTTAGTTGATTGTAAGAATACGGTAAACATTTTAGGACATCTGAATCGTACCACTGAGTAAGCGATTTATCTAGATCCACGACTGGCTTATGATGAAAGTAGTAATCGTTCGTAAATTCCCATATGTGTTGAGTGTTTTCGTCAGGCACGAACACACCTAAGAATATATTCATCGCATTTTGCTTCTCGGCGTCCGAGAAAGTGTTGCTGTAGTATCGACTGAAAGTTTGCATTATATCATTGCCCTGGGAAGTCCAAGGCGCTGTTTTTCTGTAAGTCTTTACCCTGTGTACCAACTGCGAACCACCGTATTGCATAGCCAAGGTGTCTCCGTGATCCTCATACAGACTTTCTAACATTCGAACACAATCTGTTTCATATTCCAGCACAGGAGAATCGAGGATGCCTAAGGCGCACAACTGATATCCTAGAGCACATTTGCCTATCGCAAACTGCGCAGTGTTTGTCCGGTCCAAACAATCAACACAGTTTGTTCTAATAACTCCAGTCTGTAAGCTTCTTTGGTTATCGATAAAGTTTTTAGCATGTCCAACAACAGTATAAGCTGTAATTAATGATTTCAGTTCAAGTGTTAAATTTTAAATCGACCTCAAAATCGACTTACCTTTTTGAGAGTAATATTGCCGCTGATTATGGAAAATTCCTGTCTTCATCACGGCACTTCTTGCAATCCCTGCTAAACTCTTCATGACATTCGTGTTACTGCTTTTATTCTTCCTCGCCATATCGAAAGTTTTGTACACAATATTATGTTCAGGCGGCAAAAATTGATTTAAATACTTAATAGCTCCACTCAGCTCCTCACTTAACAGCTTCTCCTGTTTCTTCCTCTCCCTTTGTTTCACAAGATTGAGTATAACTATAGGACTTCCATACCGTTTCAGAACTTCATTGAAATGAGCAGCAGCCGTTTCTGCATAAGGCTGATACAATTCAATCGTAATAGCCGGTTTGGCCACTATTTTGCCCATTTCTTGTTTCCAGTGGCCAGGAATTGATCCTCTCATTTGCACAAAACTAGAAATGTGGCACTGGCTTAGAGAAGACACGCTGGAATCATGCACAATTTGTTCCGTTTCTACTTCATTTGCTACATCTCCTTGGAAATTTGCGCCTCTCTTAAGGAATCTAGTGCCTGCGTATTTCGAAGATCTACGCGCTATTAGAGTTATGTATACTGAACGACCGTAAATAACCATGTTAGATTGGCCGACAAAACCGTAGGTAATGTACAACACCCAATCTGGATGTAAAATATTTTCCACCTAAAACCGTAGTTCAAAAGTTCAATTGGCATAAATATGGCACGTACAAATAAGTTAACGTAGTAACAGAAATGTTCGGCTTATTAAACACACTTGCCTGAGTTAACAAAAAGTTGTTCCATACAAATTTCCGATTGGGTTTAATACGTACTCCATAATTTTGTATTTCATTTGTATTAGTTACATTTTCGGGTATAACACAATCGTTTAATACAACGTTAAATGACGGTAAAGTATATTCTGACTCGGCCTCCGAAGAAGCATTTGGAATGATATGCTTAGGATTAGACAGATTATATTGAAGCGTATGCGATAATTCATAACTATAACTAAAGTATAGACAAATTTAAAGACTCCATCGATATTTTCGAATATAATAGAGCAATTACCTGAAATAAAAAGTACTGGAGAGATCCACGTTTTGAAACATTTTTACATATCTCGGTTCTTCCGGGTGCATGATCTTTACAGACTCATGCGGAATGTAAATCATACTGGTATCTTCTATTTTATAAATCGTGTGATGTCCAACAACAGCAACTTTACGTCTTTTCGTTATCAGAATAATATAGTAACCTTCCAAAAACTTTATGAAACCTGCGATTCCAAACGCAGAAACTCCTTTTGAAAAAGAATTTCCGCCTCTTTGTCGATTGCCTGAATCGATCATGTTCAATAAGTCAAGTATTTCGTCTTGGGTATACTCTACTTTATCATCATAAATTACTAAATTTGTTGGCTCCAATCTGTCTATTTTCAATACACGGAATCTTGTTTGCGTATTGTTGGAACCAACCAAATAGTATTTCTGTTAAACATAAATAATATAATTTTATTTGTGGAATGAAAATGAAACAGTACTTGCAGATTTTGTTTCATATAGAGCAATTTTCTGAATAGAACTTATAATAGGATGAAAAACTACATTTTTGCGCTCCATAATCGCAGAATACTTTCATAACCTTACTTGGTGTTTCTCAGCTGTCATTTGGCTGTCATCAACTGTCATAAAGTAAGAGGAGTAGGTAAATACAGAACAGCTATGTACTTACTGCGCATGAGCATAAATACAAAAATGCCAATTAATTTTTATTTATCTATGTACTAAAAGTAGAAACAAGAATATATAATATATACATTTTGTTCCATCAGTTATGCAATAAGTTACATAATTTTCTAATATTATTTCTTTGGGAACGCCATTGTAAGTAGAGTATAATACGAATTAATGGTACCGTATGCAACCAATCCAACTGTTAGTAAAAAGAAGATCCTATCCCGCAATCCAGCTTTTAAATAAATTGGAACTCCATCGTCTGTCTGGAAGCGTTCGTAGGCCTTGCGTAAGTTTTCAGGTAAAGTAGAGGGTTTTGTTGCTAAAGTTGCCTTGCCCTCTATCAATGCTCTTACACGCAAGAGTTTCTAAATTTACAAAATTGTTAAAATAATTATTGTTATAACTAATTTCAGAACTTACCGTCCTGGAGGAGCTGAGAACGACCGGCGTCGCCTGCATATTTATAACCCAACTGCACTGTTGAACGTTGAAGTTGCAATATGCAGTTAAAAACTATTTGACCAGGTGCCTATAAATAAAGTTACTTTTGCCAATTTCTATTTTTGGTTTTATTGAAAGTGTACTTATGCGTACCTACAAGAACAGTTAATGCGTTAATGCACGTGCTGGTTTAGTCGGGATAATGATACATGACTATGACTGTACTCGCGATCTTTCGCCTCTTCCTACAGGTCGAACTTCACGAAAACTTATAACAAAATACCTATTTTCCGAACTAGCGGGTTGAAGATTATCTGGTTGAGTTCGATCTATGCGACCCCCTAAGAAAGTAGGCACGAAAGTTGACAATTGCATTCACCCGTGAGCTATGCTCGTAGCTGTGTGCTATAAATGAAAATCGCACGGGTAGATTCAAATGTAGGCGGCTTTGAAATTTTGACGTTTACTGAATCTTCTCTTTTCATTTTCCATACTCGTAATATACGAGTACTCTTTCGTATAGGTCGGTTTAACGTCTTTATTAAACCTTGCACGCAACGTGTTGGTCTATTAAAAGTATAGTTTCAAATAAAAGCTCCTTGGTTATATTGATTATACTTGTAGGAATAGATGGCGTGACTTGGCATTTCGCAATTTTTGTTTCCATGTCCCACTTTGTGTGTTTTGTACACAAACACATACGTGAAAAGTTTCTAAACCCCACACAAAATATTACAGGCAGATTTAAAAGAAGTATTTATGGATTTCCGAAATACAAATCCTTGGCATGGCGGAATCTGAAGCCACCGGAAACACCGAAGAAGACTGGCAAATTTACGAAATACTCTGCCAAGACAAGGATATAGAAGTAAGTCTGCAATGCTGATTATTGACATAAATAAAAAATTTAAAGTATCACAACCTTTGTTTGTTCATGCACAGCATGTGTTTACGCTCGAAATTGTGACCCACATTTGGGAAATTTGTGTTTATACAAAATGTACAAGTTAAATCAATTGTACTTTTGAACGGTACCAGGTTAGAAAAGGTCCACTATATCGATTATGAATGAAAAACCTTGTCGAAATGTATTTCAATCTAGATATGTTCAGCGGAAGTTGCATCAAACCAGAAAACCTCAAAAGTTCTGAGACTTGTTTACGGTTTTTCGTAGACTGCGCCATGTATTTTTCAAAATTCCGAAGATTGAAAAATATCCGAACAGATTCTTTTCAGATTGGACAATTACTCATAATTGGAATCAACTTTTGTATTGATATCTATATTAAAACCAACTTTTTAGGATCACTAGCATTTTCAGTTTATTCGCTATATTTAGCATGAGATTGATCACATTACACAGGTTGCTGCGGTTTCGTTTACAACCCTCTGGCTTGTTAGTATCATAGGTATTCCGCTCCACTTCACTGTATACCCAATTTCTCGTATGCCAAATAATTACGAAAAATAAAAAAAATATGTTTAGATGGAACCGGAGGAAATAGACCTCACAACTTCGCTCCGTAGCGAAGTTGCTGCTCTCCAGTACAAAAGAGATCGTCTTACATCAGAGTTAGAAGATATGAGGGGCCAAATGAGATCCAGAGATCAACGATGTTTGGATCTACAAGTGGAAGCTGATCATCTCAGAGAACAAGCTGCGAGGCAAAATGCGATTATCTCTTCACTGAAACAACGAATCCACGAATTAGAAGAACGAGAAAGAAACTTATACGCCGCCCAAGGAAAACACGAAATAACCATACAGTCGTTAAACAGAGACATTCGGTATCATGAGGAAAAGGCCAAAGACTTGGAAAAGAAGTTAAGGAGTCTAGAATTAGACCTGGGTTCCGAAGAACAAAAGAAAGAAGCAGCTAGGAACTCATTTCATGATTTCGTTCGAAGATTAGCGGTGGCTTTGGGATCCGATATTTCAGAAAGTCATCATATGACCCCGGAAGCACTGGTTCATAAAGCTTCAGAACTTGTCCAAGTAAGCAATAAAATATATTAAGTGAGACACTTATAGATTTATTTATTATATAAAATTATTTTCACACCTGAGGATGCTGACGTTGTCAGCGAAACATGTGTCGAGTTTAATTACTGTGTCACTGCCTTTTGGCGTGAGAAGTTAACTGACAAACTAACTAACTAAGTAACTAACTAACTAATTAACTAACTAACTAACTAATATTAACTAACTAACTAACTAACTAACTAACTAACTAACTAAACTAACTAACTAACTAATCAACCAACCAACCAACCAACCAACCAACCAACCAACTAACTAACTAACAAGTAAAACGCACAAGTAATAAAAGTAATTTTTAGATTTTGTATTTTGTTTTTAGGAAACAAGTGTACTCAGGAATCGCGCCAATAACGCACACGATACTTTAGCAACTTTAGAAATCGAACTAAGGGCATGTAGAGAAAATGTAGAAAGGAACATTACCGATAAAGAATGTCTTCAAAGGCAGTCAGCAGCGCAATTATTGGAACTGGATAGGCTACGCCAAGATAAAGAATCTTTAGAGATGAAGTTGAGGGTAACAGAAAGAGAATTAAACGAGGTAAAAGACAAATTGGCTTCTTCCAGCAGAAATTTGGGATCAGCTGGTGAAAATATAGCGCAACAAGAAGCCGTAATTTGCCAATTAAGAGGTTCGTAAGAGCCACTATGATTATCTATTTATTTTCTATGGGATCAAGAGTTTTTTAAGTGCCAAAAAATGTTACAAAACCCTTAAAGTGGTAGTCAATACACAAACATGTCAATCCATCATAAATATACTAGTATATTGTCAATATGTTTTAACACTTTTATAGATGAACTGAAGGCCAAAGAAGAAAAGAATAATCGACTTCATAACGAAAATAGACACATATTGGAATCTTTAGCGATATTACTCAGTACCCCTTCACGATTCGTAGAGTCTTCAGAAGTTTCAATAAAAGACAGGATACGAGAAATACTGTCAGAAAATAAAGATAAGACAGCGGTATAGATAAACAAAAATCTTCGTATTTTTCAAAAAGCTAAAATTAATGTTATTTAAGCAAATCGAAGGATTACGAGACAAACTGTCCAACGAATCCCAACAAGTAACAAGACAAATGTCCCTTCTAGATCAAGCTACTTCAAAAATACGTACTTTGGAAGAAGAAAAAATCCATTTAGATTCTCGATTAAGGAAGTTAGAAAACGAATTAAGTAGCTGTGAGCTTTCTAGGGACGGACTAAAAAGGGATAAGAACACAGTAAGGAATTCCTTTTGTTTACTTCCAGGAATGGATAAAATTCCTTTATTGTTTCAGTTCATGTCTTTCTTAGAACGATTAGCACGTGCCTTGAACATGGACGAAATAGCCAACGACATAGGTATTGACTTACATACCGAATCTTTACTCGTACGTGCCGACCAATTATCGAGACTGGAAAGTGATAAGCTGGTCGATAAGGTAAGTAAATACGTGGTGAAATGATGTTGTTATATGGGTGACCATATTTTCGGTGTGCTCAGCTGCTTTGTTGTGGATATGGAACTCTGCCTCGACTCAGACGAGAACGATCTTTTCATGACCCACCCTTGCGCGAAGTAAGACAACTAAATCGGGCACCAATTCCCTTTAGCACCTAAACATTCTTGTTGCATTTAGTTTTATAGCTATAACGCACAAAGTACAGTTTGTTGTAGAAAAGCTCGTATTTCCTGTTGAATCCCCAGTAGCATAAAGCTATATCAAGTTAGCCCCCCCACAACAAAATAGGAACAGTTTGGAAATACTGTGTAATTGTGCTCGAGTTGTGCTTGTTTGTGCCGGTGATTATTTTCACGTTGCTCTTCAGAAGAGTACTGGAATTTAAAATTATTTGTTGGGGGGCTAACTTGATACTCAGCCCCCCACTTTTTCGACATTTTTGCAACTTTTTTGCTACAGGGAAGTTGTGCTCGAGTTGTGCTGGGTTGTGCCGGTGATTATTTTCACGTTACTCTTCAAAAGAGTACCGGCATTTAAGATTATTTGTTGGGGGGCTAACTTGACACTCAGCCCCCCACTTTTTCGATATTTTTGCAATTTTCTCGCTACAGGGAAGTTGTGCTCGAGTTGTGCTGGGTTGTGCCGGTGATTATTTTCACGTTGCTCTTCAGAAGAGTACCGGAATTTAAGGTTATTTGTTGGGGGGCTAACTTATTGATACTCAGCCCCCACATTTTCGACATTTTTGCAACTTTTTGCTACAGGGAAGTTGTGCTCGAGTTGTGCTGGGTTGTGCCGGTGATTACTTTCACGTTGCTCTTCAAACAGAAATGGAATTTGAAAAACCTAGCACATATTAGTACAAGACTTCCTGTAATTATAGTGACTTAACTTTTATTGAAAACATAGGTTGGTCAGTCTTCCGTCAGTCTTTTGGCGTATCGCATGAAAATAAACACTGGCACGAGCCGGCACAACTCAAGCACAATCTCCTGACAAGGAGAAACTTACTAAATTGCTTAAGAAATGATGGGTGCTGATTGTCATTTTCACCCCGACTTTTTTTAAAATTCCAACGTGAAAGTAATCACCGGCACAACCCAGCACAACTCGAGCGCAACTTCCCTGTAGCAAAAAAGTTGCAAACATACGAATAATCTTAAATTCCGGTACTCTTCTGAAGAGCAACGTGACAATAATCACGGGCACAACTCGAGCACATCTCCCCTGTAGCAAAAAAGTTGCAAAATGCCGAAAAAATGGGGGGCTAAGTATCAAATTACCCCCCGAAACAAATAATTTTCAATTCCGTCAGTCTTTTGGCGTATCGCATGAAAATAAACACCGGCACGAGCCGGCACAAATCGAGCACAATCTCCTGACAAGGAGATACTTACTAAATTGCTTAAGAAATGAGGATGGCTGATTATCATTTTCCCTCCGACTTTTTTTAAATTCCATTTCTATTTGAAGAGCAACGTGAAAGTAATCACCGGCACAACCCAGCACAACTCGAGCACAACTTCCCTGTAGCAAAAAAGTTGCAAAAATGTCGAAAAAGTGGGGGGCTGAGTATCAAGTTAGCCCCCCAACAAATAACCTTAAATTCCGGTACTCTTCTGAAGAGCAACGTGAAAATAATCACCGGCACAACCCAGCACAACTCGAGCACAACTTCCCTGTAGCGAGAAAATTGCAAAAATGTCGAAAAAGTGGGGGGCTGAGTGTCAAGTTAGCTCCCCAACAAATAATCTTAAATTCTGGTACTCTTTTGAAGAGTAACGTGAATATAATCACCGGCACAACCCAGCACAACTTGGGCACAACTTCCCTGTAGCGAGAAAATTGCAAAAATGTCGAAAAAGTGGGGGGCTGAGTGTCAAGTTAGCCCCCCAACAAATAATCTTAAATTCCGGTACTCTTCTGAAGAGCAACGTGAAAATAATCACCGGCACAACCCAGAACAACTCGAGCACAATTTCCCAGTAGCGAGAAAATTGCAAAAATGTAGAAAAAGTGGGGGGCTGAATGTCAAGTTAGCCCCCCCCAATGGTTTTTTAAGAAAAATGATGCTGCGTAATCAGCACAAAAATGGTATTTGCAGCACAACACAGCACAAGTCGAGCACAATTGCACAGTATTTCCAAACTGTTCCTATTTTGTTGTGGGGGGGCTAACTTGATATAGCTGTAGCATAAGATATTGGCAAAATACTGTCTTAAAATATTTAAAAGATTGGTAATGATGGCAGAGTCCTAGTACTATGTGCTACTGAGGAAATCGTAGCTTAAATATTTTATATTTAAGTGATTCCTAAAAGCAGTTTACTTCTCAATAGACAGCGTTGGTTTACCAGCTCCAAAGAAGAGTCCGAACGCTTCGAGAACAAGTACAGAGGAAAGATTTGCACATAGATTTACTTCGAAGAAAACTGTCTCTTCAAGAAGACAACACGAAAGTTAAGTGTCTTTTGCAAGGAGAACGTGATGAAGCAAACACGAGGGTGAAGAAATTGATGAAACAAGTTGATAGACTTCAGCTACAACTTTCGGATGCCAAGGCACAAATTAGGGATCTGAATAGTCAGTTAGCTGAAGCAGCAGACTTTAAGGTACCTGATTGACGTCATGTGTGTGTCCAAACCCACCCAATTTTTGTTACAGATAACAGCGTTAGAAAGAGGAAGAAAAATTGAGGAACTCCAAAAACGTTTGATAGAGTCAGAATCTCTGCGAACGAAATACAATAGAAAAGTTACACTGCTTAAGGACCAGTTAAGAAATACTGGAGAGTCTATAGAGCAAGAACGTAACATTGGTGAACATTCCTTGCAACTTTTAAGAGACGAAATAGCGCGTTTAAAAGAAAGCTTGTCAGATGTTCAAAGACGTGAAGCACAATTGCAAAGTTTTAAAAGTTCCATAGCTAAAATTCTCGGAGTAGCTCTACCTATGCCAGATTACGAATTGATATCTAGACTACAAAAGTTGGTAGATGCTCATCATGATTTCACTTTGGTATCGAGAAGATACGACGACCCAGTGTTAAGGTTGACTTCCAGGAGCCCTACAGGGGGCAGTAGATACACTAGAACTCCTGACAGATCGAGGTATGATGATTCAGGATTCACAGATGCTGCTGATATTGACGAAATTGAAGATGATGTTTTCAAGAGCCATTCGAGACCGTCCATGTGACGACGAAAATATTATTGAGAATAACAATATTTGCTGGAACAAATTAATCTGGGTTTGGTTGTAAAATGATGGTTTATATTTACAAGAAAAGTGTTCATAAAGTCTTCGTATTTCACTGCCAACGTTTTTCTAATTTATCGTTCCTTATGTGAAATGTCTAAAAATTGATATATTTGATTTAAATTTTTGTGCACACGGTGCGAAAATGTTGTTAGAACTTTAATAAACTACTTGTAACTTGTGATGTACCTCTTCCCTTATAGTCCTCATTATTTGCAAGCCCATCCAATTTTTTTCATTAATGCCATCAATCTATTAACTAAAAGATGTAGAGTATGTGTTGAAAAACATGGAAATCAATTTGAGCAGTTCCTATAATTTTGTTGTTTGTTGTTTTTCTTGTTTTTGTTTGTTTTGTCTGTTTTGCTGTCTTTTCTGTTTTTGTTGCTATTATTTCAGTCGTTATTAAAAGTTGCTAACATAAAATCACAGGTATCTTGGATGTACCTACCTATCTTATATTTTCTAAAGGAAAAAGTACCAAAATCTTTGCCGTTTTTTGAAATAACCATAAAAGTATATACAGGCTGGCCCATTAGTGCGGGGGCGGTCTATATCTCTTGCACCATTCAAGGCATCAAAATGAAATTTTGCAAGTGCTTAGGAAATCTCTTGCTGCATCTTATAAAATTATTTTGGTGTATACAGGGACTTCACCCCCAATTTTTTTTAATAATCACATTCCCCACAAAATTTCATGGAAAAAGATATACCACATTAATGGGTTTCAAGCAGGGGATGTTAAGATATTGTCATTTTAGTGTCGATCTGGACCCATCTCTGTGGCCTACTTACAGAAGCACAGAAGCTGTTCAAGATTTCTTTATCGAACTAGATTCACAAACTATTCTATTTGCAAATTCTGATAATACCTTTGTCACACTGCTTTACATTATACAGGGTGGTAAGCATACGCATAATTGAATTTTTCTCAAGAATTTCAAATGGAATACCCTGTATATTAATTGCACATTTAATAGCCAGTTTACTAAACTTCTGATTGATACAGGCATTGCCAGGTCTGCGACTGGCAGTTTCTACAGAAATTAAGATTGAAACTTATAAATTTCCAATTTCACTGTTATTTTTTACAATTTTATTCGAATTTCACCTATTTTTTCACCCAAAACAAAAAAAAAATGTTTAAATTTGGTTTCTGCGCAAAAGTAAGCCAATAGAATTTACACTGACACAAAAAGTCCCATTGCAAAATTACTTCCTGAAGGTAAAATCGATTTAATTTTTATTAAGTCTACCCGCGTATGCCTAAAACGGTTAGTTTTCAAGATATTCTTACCGAGAATTAGTATTATTGTGAACAAATATAGCAAAAAGAATAAAAATAGCTCGAAATCGCAATGTCTACCAGAAGCAAGAAAACTTAAATTTGAGCCACTCACTCTCGAAATCAATTTAGTTACGTACTTTTGTTGTGTGTTTTCAATTTCTTCTTCTCAAATTTCGAGTTGTTGCGGAAGTCAGAACAGATAAATATTTTAAAGTCAGTAGAAATTATTAATGAGATGAATTTGGCTTTTATCGTTAGTGGGAAATGTTGTAATTTAAACAAAAAACTACAGCGAGAACAAGTTTATTGAAATTAAATAAATAAATATAAAATTAAATAAAAAAAATTAAGAAAATCCAGAAAATCCTTCAAATTATGACAGATGCGAGTTGGAGCTGTTTTGTTTATCACAGGTAACATGATTTCAACTCGATTTGCATTTTGACTGCAAAATATGATTCTTCTATAAAAAGTGAGAATAAAACAGTTATCTCGGGAAAGCAATGTTTTCGAATTACATTCCATAAAAATGGCACTGTTAATAAACATTATTTACATTATAAATTTGTTCTCCGTCCAGCTTTTCGTTTAAATTACATTTCCTCTACAAAGTCATATTTAGCTTATTAATAATTTGTATCTACTTTTAACCATTTATCTGTCCTGAAGCAACTCGAAATTTCAAAACAAGGTATTCAAAATACGCAACAAAGTTACCTAACTAAATCGATTTAAAAGGGGACAGGTCCGAATTTAAGTTAAATGGGGAAATCCGAATAAAATTGTAAAAAATAACAGTGAAATTGAAAATTTAAGTTTCAATTTTAATTTCCGTAGAAACTGTCAGCCGCAGACCTGGCAATGCCTGCATCAATTAAGAGCTTAGTGAACTGGCTATTAAATGTGCAATTAATATACAGGGTGTTCCATTTGAAATTCTTGAGAAAAATTCAATTATGCGTATGTTGACCATCCTGTATAAGACAAAGTACTGTAGCAAAGATATTAGCAGAATTTGCAAATAGAATAGTCTGTGAATCTAGTTCGATAAAGAAATCGGTAAGTAGGCGTCAGTAGTGTCACAAAGATGGGCCCAGATTGGCACTAAAATGGCAATATCTTAAAATCCCCTGCTGGAAATTCCATAATGTGGTATATCGTTTTCCATGAAATTTTGTGGGGAACGTGAATATGTAAACAAAATTGGCGATTTCCTTTTAAAGAAATATAACTTTGGTTTGTTACGCAAAATGTGAAGACTCTGTATACACCAAAATAATTTTACAATATGCGGCATAGGGTTTTCTAAGCACTTGCAAAATATCATTCTGATGCCTTGAATGGTTCAAGAGATATAGACCGTCCCTGCACTAATGGGCCAACCTGTATATTTTAATAGCTTAAAAAAAGACCTTTCGAACTTGACCAAAGCCAGCTGTGGTTGTGGTTTCCATTTAAAAAATTCAACATTTTGTCATAACTCAAAAAATACGCTCCCTAGAAAAAACTACATACGCCACTGAATTCCTTGGAAAAAGTTCTATAGGAATCAATCTTAAAAGTCTTAGTCTGCTTAGTACAAAAAGAATTGTAGAGAATTTTTGAAAATCGATAAAAATCAATATTTTTTTTCTCGAAAACTAAAAACGATATCCAAATTCTGGTTTCAGCTTTCCATTAGGTATATAGGTAGGTACTCAAGAAAGTAGCTCAGGTTCGCGAAAACCCCAAGGCTCTATCTCTGCTGATTCTATGAAACTTCAGAGTATATTTAACCTGGAATGTCTGGTTGCCTAGTCACGTAGGTAGGTACATATAAAGAGTCTAATGTCTAATGTAAGTCCTTGTTAACTCTATAATAGCATTAAATTGGCAGTGGTAAGGTGGTGTTTTACCATTGAAAGCAATTTTGCATGAAATATCTTTGAACCGGAATTTTGATTTTGCTTTATTAGTCAGATTAGTCACTGGAAAATGTGGCTAGGTACATCTTTAAAATTTATCATTAGAAAAGCAGAAGGTAACATAATTTTTCCCAAGATCAGCACAGCACTTAATTAATTAAACGAAATAAGCATTCTTCTTGGAGATAGTAGGCTGTGAGAGAATTACCAACAATGCTCAAAAATGCAGTTATACATCATGTTTATCAGAATCTGGAGTCTCGTTACAGTTAGCCAGAAACTTTCACACGTACGATTTACAAAGTTATAAGTGATAAAATTAGTTTACTGTACTAACAGTTAGGCTTATTATGGCAGTATTTTTTAATAATTAAAGTCGCGCCATCAAATTTCTGCTGTGATACCTACGTATGTATGTTAATTTCACTAGAAGTATGTTAAATATTTGCCTAAATTCTAAACATGGTACAGTTTACGCAACATGTTTGTACGAAAAGGTGATTTTATCTAAGAGCACGTTTAATTTATTGCACTTCTACTGAAATAATTGAGGAATGTGTGTAGGTGTTTGTTAAGTTAGGTAATTCTACGAGGTTTATATACAGGACAAAATTGTGATAAATAAAAATATGTCTTTTTCCAGTCATCACCCCAAGTTCTTATAAGTAATTCGGGAACGGCAATACGACATATAATTAAATGATCAATTGACTTGCCTTTAAGGAATATTGATCCAAATTATATGAGTATTGCCGTTCGAAGAATTACTACCCTCCCTTTATAGCCCACCTAATTCCCGTATAAGTAAATTTTGTAATACATATTTCTTATATACTCAGAAATGTATGTTTGCTTTATTATTTGTGTAGATTTCGCAGCGTAAAGTTTTGGTATGTGGGTATTAGTTATAATTCTTTTCACAATAAGTTTAATGCACATCCGGGATATCATAGAGATAAAGCAGAACAAAGTCATAAAATGTACAAGATAAATCTAAAAATTCCATATGAAATTGCAATTTCTGTAAACAATATTCGTTTATCTTTCGTACTGGAAGTGTGATATTAAAAGCTCTAGATTATTACAATTTTCAATAAAGAGTTTACTCATTCTTCCGGTAAAATGGCAAACATTTATCACCTAAAATACAAATTTATTTGCATACAACCATTTGTAAACATCTCTTATCACATCATTGTCACTCAATAATTAATAAACTTGTATCATCTGCAAATAAAGTTAAATTGCACTCTTCCATATTCACTGGAAGACCATTTTATATGCCCATGCACGACGTGAACAGATCCGGCCCTAGTATGCTTCCCTGCGGTACACCAGGTAGTACAATTTCTGCATCAAAACATCGGGAGTTTGGAACTGGGAAAAGCCAAAAGCTGACGTCTTCATGGACTAGACAGCAGCCTACTACATAGCCTCTCATCTACGCCCTATTTTTAACAGAAGTGCTACCTACTAAAAATATCACTCATAAGTCCATGCCTCTTTAGGTCATTATAGGTACAGGGTAATTCAACGTTCTGGAAAAGTCAACTGGTGCCTTTATTTTTGCAATGCGATAAAAAAGTTTTACACAAAAGTTGTTGCTCTGAAAGATTTCTCTTTATTAAAATTATTTTTTGCGATACAGCATGTCCCATATTTCTTGTATGGAAACCAACTTCTTTATTTCAATTGGAACACCCTGTATTTGGCTTTATTTTATGATTGCTTGATCGATTTTAGTACGAGGTTATAATAAGTGATTTTGTCTAAACTTCGTATTTTTTGAGTTATTGGCATTTTTCTTCAAATTTTGACAGATGCAGAAGAGTTTCGAATAATCAATATCTCGGGATTAAATAAAGCTGTAGCAATGATATTTTGGAGAAGTGAAAGCAAGATGTAGGAGCAACTGCCTTCATCACTAAAACCAGAAAATATTATACGTGGTTTGAGCAATTACATGACGAAATCAGAAAATTTCAAAACCCTGTAACTTGCTAATTTCAAATAGAAGTGTACATTTTTAAACCATTATTGGACTCCCCATAAAATTTGCTTTCACGTTACTATACGCTTCCCTATACCTAAAGTTAACCGTTTTTGAATTTTTTTTTATAAACAGTAGGCCTTCGTTTTGTATCTCCTGTATGGTAGGTATTTCACAGTAAATGTTCCATCAAATCTATTAAATCATTTTTTTACTCTTTCCAAATAATTTACCATATTTCTATACCAACTTACTTACCTACACCATTGTTAGCAACTACTAACTAAGAAGAACCCAACTATGCTTAGAAGAAAATGGGAACTACTTTGAACATTTTACTTTATTGATAATCGGTTAAAATGTTTGTTGTTAGATTTTGTTTTGGTTTTAATCCTTAAGTAAATACATATTGTAAATATTTATTATTGTTAATTTTTTCTTTATTTTGCATATCTTATGTTAAATTGAATATTTCATAGTGCAAGTTTGCAATCTTTAATTTGACATAACCTGCTAGTAAGCTTATGAGTACATAGAGACAAGCTACGAATGTTCCAAAGTCAGTGCACAAATCTGAATTTAATTCTATAGTGGCGTGGATACTTACCCGAGTAGTAGTTGTTCTAACTGTCCCGTAGGTACCACTCATTACGCACATCTTATAAAAATAATAAAATCAGTACTCAGCCTTTCTTTTTTCCCATTTGTTGAAGTTTAAATCGGTTTGTCCTTTGTTTTGCTTATAATATAATTTGAATTACCTATTAATTAATTGATCTAGTATGCAATTGTTACTTTTTAATTAAAAATGCATAATATTATTTTAATTGAGTTGCCTGATTTGACACTTTTTACAAGGAACTGCAAATATGTCAAAAACTGTTAGCTCTAGGTATAGGGAAGTGTATAATAACGTGAAAGTAAATTTTATGGGGATTTCAATAATGGTTTAGAAATGTACACTTCTATTTGAAATTAGCAAGTTACAGGGTTTTGAAATTTTCTGATTTGGTCATATAATTGCTCAAACCATGTATACGAGTACTATTTTTTGGTTTTAGTGATGAAGGCAGTCACTCCTACATCTTGCTTTCATTTCTCCAAAATATCATTGCTACAGCTTTATTTAATCCCGAGATATTGATTATTCGAAATTGCTCTGCATCTGTCAAAATTTGCAGAAAAATGCCTATGACTCAAAGAATACGAAGTTTAGACAAAATCACTTAGTATAACCTCGCGCTAAAATTGATCAAGCAATCATAAAATAAAGCCAAATGCAGGGTTTTCCATTTGAAATAAAGAAGTTGATTTCCATACAAGAAATATGGGACATGCTGTATGAGGTATGACAAAATATAATTTTAATAAAGAGACATCTTTCATTGCAACAACTTTTGTGTAAAACTTTTATACCTCATTTCAAAAATAAAGGCACTAGTTGGCTTTTCCAGAACGTTGAATTACCCTGTATGTATTAGTGTCAAATAAAGATTAAAAAAGAAAATAGTGCCAGTATATTTTAACATCCAATTTAAAAGGGAGAAGATGAAAGTTCAAGTGATAAAAATTCTATTTGCCTATTATATTGCTAAGCGCAAGCGAAAGTTATTAGAACAAATAATAAAAGATGATTTAAAATGAAATAAAATAATGAATTTGCTAAATTTTTTAGCAAATAACTTCGTTAAATTTCTGTAAGTTGTTTCTTTATTCAAATTCTCTGTGTCTAAGTCAACCCCGTAATTTTATTACAATACTGATTTTATAAATTTGTGAACCCCCCTGATAATATCAAATTTCTTTTTTCACTCGCAAGCACTATTTTGTTTTCCCAAACTGCCCAGCAGCGCGATTTCTAGGTCGCTGGCCCACCGATTATTTGTGATCACAATTACATCATTAGGAAATATAAAGGTGAACAAGATGGCGAATTTGTTCCTGGATCATGTAGAAATGATCAAGGAGAAATGACTTCAATGGTACCTCTTCGAAAAGTGGCAAGAAAACCAGGAGAAGAAGTCAATAATATATAGCGTGGATTTTAACATAAACTATAACCACTTGATAAAAACATTCCTTATATTTTTTGTAACCTGACTAAGAAATTGGAATAAAAAGTTATCGGTTGTTAATATCAATATTTATATGAATGTGTACAGAAAATCTAATACTTATAAAAAAAGTAATAATAAGGCATTATTATTTTTCGTCTTACGATCCATGGATCGTATTTTCTTGCACCTGAGTGCATAATTCCAAGGACTTGGCGTGTGAATTCAATAAAAGAAATGGTCACGAGGAACAGTAGTTTATTTACGCCAAATGTGATTCTGAACACACGCTGTATAACTCCTACGCCAAATCAGAGTAATAAAACAGGATTCGCACCGACTTTCCAAACAGGTTCTGGTTTTGAATTCGCTCATACAGGTTCACGGACAGCAGTTCAACTTCTTGCATCTTCTTCAGATGGTTGCCGGTACACCATTTATAATCAGGTTCAATATCAAGTGTGTTCATCCCGAACGACATTTCTACTTACTTTAAAATTATAAGCAATCTTCGAATCTTCCAGTAATTGATTATGTACCCTTAAAATGGACTGCAGACAAGTACTTGCGTAAGTAATAATTCAGTTGGCGTGAGAAAGGAATAAAATTTCGTAAGTCTAAACAGAAATATGGAAAAGTTAGTACAGGAAAGGGAACTTCGTAATGACTCACTAAGAGGATAAGTATTACTCATTTTGCATTTCATAAATTCTTTCAAACAAACATAATATAGCATATTATGTTTTTATTTCAGTAACATGCAAAATTAAATCTTGCAAATGGCAATGTTTATAATGAAATGATATCATATGTATAATGTTGAGTATGAAGGCGCTTTGCTCTTTTTTGCAGAGGTCAAGGCATGCTAAGATACTAGAAAATAATGTTGCGCCTTGCGTTTCATGGCCTCACATTAATAACATTTATTTGTTGTCGCCAAATTAACTACAAAAAATGATTCAATAAATTTTATCTATAGGCGCATAAAAAATTTACATTCTTAGAATGGTCAAGTGAAATCTACTAGCTTACTTTTCGGCGAGCCTATCAAACGAGTTTTCATTTGAGGATTTAAGCTTTAAATGTCCGCGTAAATTTATTACTCATTCTGCCATTCTCCCTATTCAGCCATGGAGAAAGTACCTTGGGCTGAGAAAGTTGTGAAGATGCGATGTTATTTTTTTCCTACCAACTAATCGATGGTGTAAATGACAGGTAACAAATTGTGCCAATACAATATACAATTTTGAGTAAAATATGTTACAACTAACTGTAAGCGCTTCAGCTGCAATAATGTTCATAACTGTACAGGCGATGTAATAATTTTTATATTGTTATGATTTACAGAATGTGGAAGAATGTGGCATATATTATATTTACCTACCTATACATTAATAAATTCAGCGGATGTTAATATTTGCATATTTTTGTAGATCTTTTTACAAACTTAAACATTGGATTATAATATGTATTTTCCAAGGAAACTAACTTTTCTGGGAGTTTCCTGTCGCATTGAAACAATCTCACGGTCTTATTAAAAGGCGTTGGTTGCAATTTCACATGTGCACTGAGTTCAAGGCAGCTATATTATTAATTATTGCTACTTAGTTAATTATTCCTTAATGAATACAATTTATTTATTTTGCTGCCGCTAATATACCTATATATTCCTAATCTATAAAAATATACGGCCAATTAAGGAACATGTTTATCACAAATAAATATACTTCTATCCAATAAAACCGCATCAGCTTTGTTGAGTTATTTCACAAACCAGTATAAAACTGGTTCACTTCAAAATCGACGTTGGTTAATACACTTTCTAAATACATTTTCGGAAATTTTCTTGCCATCTTCAGACAATGTTTTCATTAATGAAACTTAATAACAGAATTCTAGTAGAACCCAGACAACTTCAGAAACTTATAAAAAGTTTCTAAGTTTGCTGCTGGAGGGTGTAATAGTCATAGCCTTTGTCCTTTTTTCAATTAATTTGTAATTATTATACAGTTCCATTAAAAATTTTCAAGAAAATCAGAAAAGTTTGCTGATCTTTCAAAGAACGCCCTCTAGCGATCACTAAAGAACAAAAATGACGTAAATTACATAAGTATCTGATTAAAGGAAGATAGCTCTTTTCAACGAGACTAAGTTTGCTAAATTCGGTTAAATCAAATCGAAGTTACAAGCATCTCCACAACCAGATGCTCCCCTCCCCCCACCACTGCTATTTGATGAGGTAGAGCAAGAAGTGGTAAACCAAAATTATACAAAATATATTCAAGATTGCAATATTCGTATTTTTGATCTACTTTATCTGGGTATATTTTAGAGATAACCATGTTTTTCTTGTCGACTATGACTATTACGCCCTCTAGCAGCAAACTTAGAAACTTGAAAATAATTTCCAGCGATTTCTCTTGGCCACTTTTATTATTATTTTTTCTTTCCCATAGCTCTACCATGAAGGGTTCATTAGATATGGCCGGCATCCATTCTTATTTGGACACCCGATACATAAAATTGACTCACGACCAAACACCTAGTTCTCCGAAAATTCATAACTAAATTCTTCCGATGACTAACAAGCATTTAATAAACAATTAACAATACAAGCAAGAATCAACAATAATTAAAAGACGGTGGGAGTGAGACCCGTGCGCGCGCAAATCAACAAATGATCCGGTCTGTGCTTCCCGGCTTTATGCGATCTTGGCGGCCGTGTTCGTCGGTGGGGTTTACCTGAAAGCTCTGAAAGAATTTAGGAGCGCGTATCTCTAATCGAGTGATCCATGCGTGACACCCTACCGGTAATCGAGTTGATTACGCACTTTGATGTGTACATTTGTTTGAATACCTGGTTGACGCGAGAGTGACATTTTTTGGTGGCGTTTAAAGTGAATTTTATTCATTGTGGCGGATGTTTTATAGTCTGATTTTGTGAAAAATATGGTGTGTTCTTAGAAGAATCTCGTGTATCTTGGCTTTGCTTTGGAATCTGTTCAATTTGTTTTGGAATTTACCCTTAATAAGTAAGTATTAAGAAAAAATCACGGATTTAGAAAAATATTTGGATTAAGAAGGAATCTTATCTAAGTACATACACTTTTCCATGAAACCTTCATGGCCAAGTAAATATTTCTCCTCAAATAATACTTCAAACCGCAAGGGTCGTGTAAAAACCATTGTTTTAAACTGTGTGCATACTAACATTGCGACATGTCCTTTTTTCTATTTGACGAATCGACAGAAAATGCGCCGCAAAAATGTCAACATTTCCGGTTACGGACTTTTTCACTTTCCGGATTTCTCGCGTGAGTACCTACAACTCATTTGTTTTGGTTTAAATCGCTGATATTTGAGAAGGTTTTAATTATTTTTGATATTCATTATAGCTATGTAATGAAGCGTAACATTATCATAATACATAATAAAAATAATAAAACTATACGATTAATCAAGGAAAATTATGTTTTTGTAGGTACTTTAGAATTGCGATAAAACTACTCGGACAAATAGTTTCAACATAGAATGATCATGTTTAGTAATAATAAAAATGTATTTTTTCATGTTTTATGCGGTTTAGTTATTTTTGGTGTCTCTTTATTATTTTTCTTTTTCTTCATAAAATAAGTACCTATGACTAAGATTCATAAATACTTGAGTAGTTATTGTTTATAAGTAATTGTGTACGTGTGATGGTTAGTAAGTAAAAACTTAAACGTTTTTACGTTCTATTTGCATTTGGCATTGTACTTGTTTTGAATTCGCTTTTACACCTTTATGGTGTTTATAGAAGATGTTACCGAACTTCAAAATTATTAAATGTTTTTTTTAAATTGGATACATAACTGGCCAGAAGCAATTTGAAAGAAAAAAATACGTGAAAGTTGGTTAAGTTCAAGAAAGAGGAGAGAATTCAAATCTAAGGAACAGATTCAATATTAAAGAAGTTGCCGATTTCCTAGAATAGTCCTAGCGGTTAACAAAAAAACCCTGCAAATTGTGTTAAAAGCATGAAACTTGGTAGGCACCTTAAATAGGTCAAATTAAGAGATTTTGCCCGCAGTACCCCAAAAAATACCCCGTAGGAGCAGCTCAGGGGCGGAACATATTCCAAGGGTCTTGAATTTCAAAATTTAAATAATAACCAATGTGGGCAAGTAATATGTCATTTTATATTTATTTGATATCGCTGAAGTCAATTCAAACCATATTTTATTTATAACTATAAAATTTTCAAAATGGCGGCCAAATTTCCAATTTTAATTCAAAATTTTGTTAAATTCGCTAATATTAAAAAAATTTAAAATATATAACATTTTTATTTAAATTGCAGGCTCTTAACCTGATCTAATGATATTTTTTGGTATCCCCAAAAATTTCAAAATGGTTGCCATTTTTGAAAGAAAAATTTATTTGCAGTATCTATACTATGTTGGATATGGATGGACGAACTGAGGGCATTATAGAAATTTAATTTTTTGTTTCTCTTTTTATTTAACATGTCGACAATTTGTTTTTGAAGATAACTATACCTACATACAGGGTGTGTCACGACGAGTTCCTATTAGACGTTTGTAGAGAAGCGCTCACAATAGAATTCTGAAAATTTGTAATATCACGTTTTCAAATATTTCAAAATAATGGGAACTTAATCCAACTTCCGATTATACCGGAAATGGCACTTAACTTCCTTATTTTAAATAGAACTACATAATACCTAATTTTTTTACACTTTCCTGTTCTCCATAAAATTTTAGATGGACTTTATGCAACATAAATAACCTCTAAATGTCAAAATTTCCAAGATATACGGGAGTTTTCAAATTTTTTTACATTTGAAAATGTTATATTACATCATCATAAGGTTCTCAGTCCGAAGACTGGTTGGACGCGTACCTCCATTCTTTTCTATCCTGAGCTAACCTACGCATTTCCCTAAAAGTAGAACATCCTACATCCCTAACTATTTGAGAGCAGTAGTCTAATCTAGGCCTACCCCTACCTCTTTTTATTCCTATCTCTGACTCTAGTATGTCGCGAACTATTCCTTCGTGTCTTAGAAGGTGTCCTACCATCCTATCTCTCCTACTCTTTATTGTTTTCCATACCTTTCGCCTTTCCCCAACTCTTTCTAATACTTCCCTATTGCTAACCTTATCTATCCACGGTATCTTCATCATGCGTCTGTAACACCACAGTTCAAACGCTTCTACTCTTTTTCTATCCGCTTCTCCTATTGTCCAAGTTTCGCACCCGTATAATGCCGTACTCCATACATACGACTTTAAGAGTCTCTTCCTAGTCTCTATATTAACCGTTCTCGAACATAACAGTTGTTTCTTTTTGTTAAACGCAACTCGGCCCTGCGCCATTCTTTGTTTTATATCTTTAGTGCTCCTACCGTCTTGGGTTATTTTACTTCCTAAGTAGCAGAAATCCGCGACCTCCTCTATCTTCTCATTTCCTATTTGTATTTCAATTTTAGTTCTATTTTCACTCCATCTACATACCAAAATTTTAGTTTTCTTTTTATTGATTTTCATGCCGTAGCCCTGTATGAAAACTGCTTCCATTTCATTCAAAGCCGCTCCTAATTCTTCTTTGCTAGATGCTAACACTGCTATATCATCCGCAAATCTGAGCATGTTAATAGTTTGGCCCTGTACATTGATCCCTGAGGCTGTTCTTTCCTTAACAATATTAATCGCATCTTCGATATATAAGTTGAAAACTAGAGGTGACAATGCACATCCCTGTCTCACTCCCTTCCGGATATCTACTCCCCTTCGTTCCTGCTCACATTCTATAACTGCCTTTTGCTCTTTGTAGAGATTATGTATTATTCTTCTGTCCCTGTATTTCATCCCTACCTTTCTCAGCACTTCGAACATCTTCCCCCATTTTACGTTGTCGAAGGCTTTTTCTAAATCTACAAATCCTATATATACGCTCTTTCTCTTTTCTATCGTTTTTTCTATAATTACTCGTAAAGCTAGAATGGCCTCGCGCGTTCCTCTATTTCGTCTAAATCCGAACTGATCTTCTCCTAATATTTCTTCCGCCTTTTTCTCCATCCTTCTTTGCACAATTCTAGTTAAAATTTTTGACGCATGGGAAGTTAAACTGATAGTTCTAAAATTTTCGCATCTATCCGCGCCTTTCTTTTTTGGCAAAGCTACTATGATGTTCCGTTTGTAATCTTCTGGAATCTCGCCTGTCAGGTATATGTGACTAACTAATTTAAATAAACGATCTATTACCTCTTGACCTGCGCACTTTAAGATTTCTGCCTGCAAGCCATCTATACCTGGTGCTTTATTATTCCTTAAACTTTTTAGTGCTAGCTCAAACTCTTCTCTCATTATAGGACTCCCTTGGTTATCCCCATCTACACTGCTTTCACTTTCTAATATATCTTGCACTTCCTGTCCCGCATATAAGTTTCCTAAATATTCTTTCCACCTATCTGCCTTCTCCCCGCTTTCGATTAGGATATCTCCTGCCTCATTCCTAATGCTTTTGGTACTAGATCCAATTTCTCTAAAATTTCTCCTAATTATTTTATATGCTTCATCAGTCTTTCCTATTTCGAACTTATTTTCCACTTCTTTGCACTTATCGTCGATCCATTGCTCTTTCGCTTTCCTACATTTCCGAATAATTTCCCACTTGATCGCCTTATATCTTTGTTTCCCTATTTCATCTAACCTATTTTTATATTTGCGCCTTTCCTCTATTAGACTCACAATATGTTTTGTTATCCAGGGTTTCCTACTTTCATTCTGTTTATGACCCAAAATATCCCTAGCTGAGGAAACTAAACTATTTTTAATGCAATTCCATTCTTCCTCTATGTCCCTAACAATATTTTCGCCCGCGCCCTTTAGTACCTCGTTTGTCTTTTTCTCGAACTTATCGCGCGTATCATCATCTTTTAGTTTCTCTGGGTCAAGATACCTTCTTCCGCTTCGTTTTTTCAAAATCTTAAATTTAAGATTGGCCTTCATAACGACTATATTGTGATCACTATCTATATCTGCTCCTGGATAACTTCTACAATCCCTAACTTGATTTCTAAATCTTTGCCTAACAAGAATGAAATCTATTTGATATCTCCCTAGGTCTCCTGGCATCTTCCACGTGTAGCGTCTCCTAACATGATGGTGAAATAGAGTGTTCGCGACCGTTAAGTTATGTTTATCGCAGAACTCTATCAGTCTCACTCCCCTATCGTTCCTATTGCCTAATCCAAAGGGACCAACTATTCCGCCCTCTCGCACTGTGACTACGACTGCATTGAAATCTCCTATAATTATTAAATTTTCGTGTCCTCTCACAAAATCTAGCACATGTTCAATATCACTATAAACTGCCTCTACGACCTCATCACTGTAGTTAGAAGTGGGCATATATACCTGTATTATTACTGTTTTTACAGGTTTCGAATCTAACCTAACCATAACTACCCTGTCACTTTGCTGTAAGAAATTTTCTACACTCTGCCCTACTTTTTTCCGCATAACAATTCCTACTCCCGAATTTCCTCCTACAGATCCTGTGTGTATTACTCTAAAATCTCCGCTCCAGAAGTCTCCGGCTTCTGGCCGTTGCCTTCCACATCGCAGTAGTGTGTATCACCGACCCTCACGATCTCTGCCACTATGATTACTGAAAGAGCTGCTGCCCCCTTTCAGGGACTTGATTTAGTCTGGCTTCTCAAATAAAAACCCCTCCAAATGGTTAAACCTATGGTTCGGCTCTTTAGATCATTGAAGCGCGCAAGCCATCCCACCCGTCCCAGTATTACTAGAACTGCGTCAAGGTACAAGTCCTTTGGGTATATTACAAATTTTCAAAATTTTGTGTGGTACTGGACCGTTCGAACAACTACTCCTCGGGCAAGTACCCCGCCAGGCTTTGAATTATAGAACTAAATCCAGATTTTGGGTACTACGAGATCTTATACGGGATGCTACCACAAACATATCGTCGGGCTTGAAACATCCTTAGATCTCTTACGTAGGTACTTTCCTGCTCTACCAGCAGTAGTCTTATGTATGTCAGAAGTTTTTCAATATTGCATGTTTCGAATGTGCATGGAAAACCGTAGACTACTGGTTTCGTCATTTCGAGACTCATCAGTACGGTGCTTTGCCCTACACACTCGAACCATGCAATACTGCGCTTCTCCACAAACGTCTAATAGGAACTCGTCGTGACACACCCTGTATGTGGGTATAGTTATCTTCAAAAACAAATTGTCGACATGTTAAATAAAAAGAGAAACAAAAAATTAAATTTCTATAATGCCCTCAGTTCGTCCATCCATATCCAACAGAGTATAGATACTGCAAATAAATTTTTCTTTCAAAAATGGCAACCATTTTGAAATTTTTGGGGATACCAAAAAATATCATTAGAACAGGTTAAGAGCCTGCAATTTAAATAAAAATGTTACATAATATTTTGCATTTTTTTTAATATTAGCGAATTTAACAAAATTTTGAATTAAAATTGGAAATTTGGCCTCCATTTTGAAAATTTTATAGTTATAAATGAAATATGGTTTGAATTGACTTCAGCGATATCAAATCAATATAAAATGACATATTACTTGCCCACATTGGTTATTATTTAATTATTTTTGAAATTCAAGCCCCTTGGAATATGTTCCGCCCCTGAGCTGCTCCTACGGGGTATTTTTTTGGGTACTGCGGGCAAAATCTCTTAATGTGACCTATTTAAGTTGCCTACCAAGTTTCATGCTTTTAACACAATTTGCAGGGTTTCGGCCAAAATTGTCGTTAACCGCTAGGACTAGAAGAGGCAGAATCACAAACAACCTCTCAAACAAGCATATAAGGAGAAGAATGCAGTCGTAATTTGAATAAAGTCAATGAAGGAATTCAAAAATGCATTCATAGGAGGGGGGGGGGGTTCATTAAAAAGTAAATGGTGATTGTGCTAACAATTTAATAACTTGAGGTTTCTCTAAACTGAGCAATAAGTTAGCTATGGTCCAATGAATCTTGGATGGGACACCCTATATATGTGACTATTGACCAACTACTTAAATTAGGATGGGGTTATCGCCCTTCTGGTGTGTACTTTGTAATAAAATGCATAATTTCTGTTCAAACACATCCGAAATGACATATTCATTAACTAGATTATAGGATATCAAATATCAAAGTATGTAGCAGGTAATGGAATAACACTACGATTCAAATATTAATCTGAGCCACAGGTGCAAACTTTCGCCGAACATGGTTGATGCACCTTATATCTTAATATTAAACATACAGAGTGGGCCAATAGTGTGTAGACGTCCCATATCCCTGGTTCTACTCAAGGTATCAAAATAAAATTTTACATGGATGTGGAGAACCCCACGAAGCATCTGATAAAATTGTTTATGTGTATACAGGGTGTTCACACTCTGAGCACCAAACCAAAGTTATGTTTTCTTAAATGGAACGCCCCACATTTGTTTACATATTTGAATTCCCAATAGAATTTTATGAAAGATGGTGTACTACACCATGGGGTTGATTTCACATTGAGACAAAAAATTTCATCGCCAGATTGCTTCTTTATGGTCATATTCTTAAATAAATGGTAACTTATTAAACCTAGATATAAATTGAAACATGGAAGAAAACCGTTCTTTCAAGAAGGAATCTTGCAATGCGATTTCTTGTGCCGGTGTAAACTCTGTTCGCTAAATTTTCTGTAAAAACAAAGTGTGAGCATTTTTCTGAGTTTTGGGTGGCAAAATGGGTGAAATTTCCCAAAAATGGTACAAAATTTCGGCAAAAATCTCAATTCTTAAGGTTCAATCTTTATTTCTGTTTAAATTATCAGTCGCAGAACTGCCAATGACTGCCAATATCTGCATCAGTCAAAAGCGTAATAAACTGACTATCAAACCTGCAAATAATATACGGGGTGTTCCATTTAACATTTTTGAGAAAAGCTCAATTTTTGCCCAAGTTAGTCACTCTGTACGATATGGCCCATCCTGTATAATAATCTTATTGGATTTGCCTTGTACGTATGATTTCCATAATTTTTCTCGTTTTTCATATAAAGAATAAAAACACAATGTTCTGCAATGACTTCTAATGATAAAAGTAAGGATTCGTGAAAGCTGATTTTTCATTCAACCGCTTATTACATCCTACGTTGAAAGTACGTACATGTAAATACATTTTTTTAAATCGGAAATTCACTCGATGGATATAGAATAATTTTTACGTAACATTGTATAGTGGCATAATTTATTCTAATTTATTTATCGTTATTAAATCAATACGATTCTCGCGTGACTACGTGTTTACATGAAGTGTTCAGTACCATCGCACGCCTTTACCCACATACCCCAAAATCGTAAGTGAATAAGGAAGTATAAGAAAGCTGAAACCAAAGCTTCGGCAAAGTGAAGGAAGTACCCAATTCGTAATTCGTTTTTGCATTTACACTCTGCTTTTCACATTCATTCGCATTCAAATTAATTCGCAGTGAAAACTTTATAAATTATAAATCTAGGGACTAATGGATTTGAACCGCTTTCCCATACACCACCAAAGTGCGGTGCGGACCGGGGTTTGAAATGCCATTTGGACAGACAATGAAGAATGGCTTTGCGAGCAGAAACAATCCAGAAGTTCTATTGTAATAAACACATATCGCATACACCGAATTCCATACCTCATTTTCACTAGAAATAAATAATATGATAAAATTAAATAATTCTGTGGAACTTATTGATAAAGTGAATTAAATTCTGTAATATAGAACGATAATGAACGATTCTAAGTTTATCATACGTACGGCTTATCTTATCGAAAACATAAATAAAATAAAGTAGATAGGTACATAACATGCAGCAAATGTAGAAATGCAGATATATACCGTTTGTATTAAAAATGGTACACGAATAAAAACTATTTCATTCAGGGTCTATTGTCCGAGCATCCATTTTTTACAACCCATACTAATAACCTGAACGGAACGTCTGACACGTAACACCTGAAGAATTTACTTTACCTGCTGTGAAACACGTTCCATTAAGCAACTCTTAACAGCCCTAAAATTTGGTGAAACTGTCTGCGTCTTTAAATCCACAAAATGACTTACAGGAATGTTAACTTCAGCATGTACAAGACTAGATGTGCTATATATCAAACCGACATATTATGCATTCCTTCAGGCGTTACAGGTTCTGAAACGGTCGACGACCTGTTCAGACGCCGACGAAGAGTTCGGGGATTCGCAATTTTTGACGAAGAGATGTGCATCTGTAGGGTCAGTGTATAACGAGAGAATGATGACCATGAGTTTTGGAATAACGGTACAATTTGAAAAAAGTACTGCTACTGTTAAATTGCATAAGAAATTCTGCAAGACGGTTTGAACGAATGAAAGAGAATTCAATTTGCTCAATAGCGGCATGAAAAACTATAATCGGATCGTCTACTGCGTTAAAGTATGAAACTATTAGTTAATATTAATTAGATATTGCGGCAACCGGGCCATTTTTGTGTTCGTGCCGGACCACGAAAACACCAGATTGGTTCGAGTATTTCAAAATATTTTTAAAGTTATTTAAGTATTTCGAAAAACGTATAAAGCGCCGGTATGAACAAGTAAATTACCGTTTAATGGTGTACAGATTTTGACAAGATTTTAAAACGTTTTTAACGTGAACAAGAAATGTACTTAAACTGGCTCGAAAAACTTTAAAATAAAGTTCTTCGTTTGAAAAATGGTGCATTTTTATTTCATGAAACAAAAAGAAATCTGAAACTGGTCGTCATTTTCTTTCCAATTCTGAAACAGATTGTGCTGAAAATCAGCATGCTATAAAATAACATGTGCAATTTTTATATGGTTAAGCGTCTCAACCTTACATAATAATATTAAAACGGTCGGTGTTTGTTAATAACAGTGCAAGTAAAAAACATATTTAATGTGCAATTTTGCAATTCTAAATCACGAACATTAGCGTGCTTCTGTTATTACAGTCACTGCAAGTTTTTATTAGTTTTTTTGTGACATGTAGATGTTGAAATAAACACTTAAAAATGAAATCGGTGTCAGAGTGATGCCAAAGTAAAAATTATTGAAATAGTTTATCGTAAGCGGTGAATTAATTGATGGAAAAGTCATTACTTATGTTCAATTTGCACTCGAAAACTTACTGCAAAACAAACATAATTTATTCGTAATATTTGTTTATAAAATTATTCCACCTGCTTTAAGACCGGCTTTTAACTGCTTATTAGGAGAGACATTGACACAAATTCTCAAGAAAGTAGATTCAATTAACACAGTGACTAACTTAAACGCACAATTCAATAAATTGTAGACACTACTCATGTGTTTGCTTTTCTCAATCTCGAGGAAAACAATGCAGACTGAAAAAGATTTAATTTTCCGCGTTAAAAATATATTGTGTATGGTTTGTAATATTGTAATATAGCAAAATGTCAGCTATTTATAATACTAAAGCAGACAATGGATGCGAGACTCATGAATATTTCGCAAGTTGAATTTCACCACCCGTGTTATGGAGACAGACGTGCCTCTAATGAAACCTAGAACTTTGAACGAGGCTTCGGGATATAGACAAGCTGTTAAAATATTTGTTGTAAATTTCTGATGAAATAATTGTCGTTTTCTTGGAATGTGATTCTGGGAATGTGACTCCCTTATCTGACGGGGCACCGGACACACACAAACTGAGCCGTGAAACTTAAAAAACAAATTGGGAGTTAACGAAAAAAATCGGTAGCAAGCTAGGTTTGATCCCCGGACATCTCGATCACTGGCGTCTTCGTATTAACGTAGAAATAGTGAACAACACACGTTGGTATCAATTACTTGTTATTAGTGGAGTAAAAACCAAGGCAGAAGTCGCTTCCTTCTTGATTTTATTTTTTTTATCTTAGAACCAACTGAGACATATCTAATTTTATTAGTTAGGTCATTGTTTATGAGAAATCACAAGATACGACATTTCTTTGTGGTCACGAAATTTTTTATTTCCAAAAAAGTGTGGATACGTACCTTTTTTAAAAACCTTGCTTTTTTATATATCCACTCTAATATCTAGGTATCTAATTGAGCTATCGACATGATCTTTTTTTTGTTTTACAACACACACTAAGGTGCTTCTTTCTAAGCATAGTATTGGTTGGTGTTTTTTGTTTTAATATGCTCAAAACGTCGATAACCTAGGATGTTCAGAAATTACGCAGGCAAATTTTCACTAATCGAGAAACTTTTTTGTTTTAGAAATTTTTATATAACATACTGCGAAGGAAATGCCGCCAAAAGACCAAAAAAGTTTTTGGCAGCATAATTGTTATTGTAACTTTTGTAGTTTAGGCGGTATGATTTTTTATATCGGCTAATAATAAGGAGCGACCGATGACAATATCGACGCGTGCGAGATATACCATGAAAGAAATAAATAGTCTTTTATTTACACATGTAGTTCGTATTGTTAGTTAAGAGTTCTTTAATTTTTACTGCTTAAAAATATTTAAGATAGATGAGCTAAATATTAAAATGAAGTGCTTATTATGTGGTGAAGTTGTGGAGGAAAAAGATGAACTTGTTGTGCATAAGCCTTGAAACCTTGAAAGTGGGATTTAGAGACAATAATTAGGGCTGCGGAACTGAGAAAAGATGATTTTGGACAGAAAATTTTAGCAATCAAGAACGATATTTTAAACGGAAAAATTAAAATAAAATATCATAAAGACTGCAGAAAGGTCTATACCAGCAAGGACAATATTGAGATGGTTTGCTAAATTAGTAATAGCTCGGACTGAGACAGAAACATTCTGCGAGACATTCCAGGTTCTTCAAAAAGTAGGGGTAACATGGAATCATTTAAAATGCGTGAAATGTGCCTTATTTGCAATCAAAAAGGGACAAAGAAAAAGCAAAAATTAACATTTATACAAACAAGTTTGCAGATTATATTAGGTACCTACCCATTTCTTTTTATTATTTTAGAGGTTTCGTCAGTCAAAAGATAAACAAAAATAAAACTCGAAAAATTCTGATTTAAATTAAACATTAATTTGCATATACGAAATATATGATCATTTTTTTTGGGTTAGGTCGATAGTGAGGTTGTAAGTGCCTACTTCAGAATAAAAAAACTACTGAGGTACCTACAGTCTGCACTTTTGTTTGCTGACATATATTGGGATAAAATTATGTATTAGATATTACTTAAAATATAAAAATAGGAAACCGGATAGCGTACAATAAAAAATTATATAAACTTTTAAGAATATGTACTATAATAGCCAATTTATCTTAATCTCTTGAGGGGACAGAAAAAGTACTTATGTATAAATAATCAAAGCGGCCAAAAAGAGGGGCGATATTGGAATGGTTGCAAAGTTCATCGGTTATGACGATTTGTTTGCCCATGATGCGAAATATCATAGGTCGTGTTATAGCCATTACATTTCGAAATTATGTATAACATACAGGCATTTTTATTTAAATTGAAAATAAAAAAAATTAACCTAAGTCGCAACTTTTTCATCAAACTCTGATAAAATAGAATCAACGAGAGAATCAGATTCAAGTTCTTCCTTTGTATCTGAAACTGCTAAAAACTGCTGCCTGTATAAGGAAGAAGTTTATCAAAATGAATATGAAATTTTGCATGAAGCAGCTGGAATTTTTAAAAAAACACACAATTTCAGTTCTCCACGAAAAAATTTTCCTGTTCCTCAACTCCTCATGGGTTTACAAAGCAAGTACCAAATATGTTGCTACAATTTATGTCTTGGCTTATCGACGATGTTAGTTACATATAATGTTAGAAAAAAATATAAATCCAAAAGCTGTTATTCCTTGCAATCTTATTATGGCGTTGTTCGTCAAGTTTTATAAAAAAACTTTTTAAATTTGGATTAGGCTTATGTGTACACCATTTACTACGTAGTAGACAACTTTTTGACTTCCTATCTGAAATTGGTATTAACTGTACTTATAACGATATTAGACAATTATTAACAACCAAAATTGCCAAACAAAGAATTAGTAACTACAAAATTGATGTACCTCTAGGTAAAAGTTGTTGGTAATACAATCAAAAATTACACACACGCGAGTATAGATAATTTTGATTTAAATGAGGACACAATCCACGGAAAAATATTACTCATTGAGTGGGTATGGTGGTATTTCAGCAACGTTTAGAAAACATTTCATTTATAGGTGAAAATATACCTAGAAAAGGTATTAAGCATAGAAGATCTTGATTTTCCCTTTCGACACATATTGCCCTTTTTAGCCCTCCAAAACGACCAGAACCTTTACCGTTTAAGTCCTTTGAGTTTAATAAAAAAACGATGAAATATTTACAAAAATAAACTTGACATGGAAACTCTTTCAATATTTTAAAGGCACTAGTCCATTTTTAACTTGGTCAGGCTTTAATAATTTGTATTTGAGATGCCCAAGCATTGCAGATCAATAACCGAAAATACTGAAAATAGGTAATAAACACGGCAAAATTAAAGGTGCCGAACCATTACCCACCGTGCGCGCAAACTTAGATATTACCCTCCAAACTAAAAAAAACATATTATAAAAACTATTGAAAATATCCAGAGATTTTTTTTCTAAAAACTTTTTTGGTCTTTTGGCTATATTTCCTTCGCATCATGTTATATAAAAATTTCCAAAACAAAAAAGTTTCTCGATTAGTGAAAATTTACCTGCATAGTTTCTGAACGTCCAAGATCATCGTCGCTTTTATCATTTATTTAAAAAACAATACCATTATTATTATACATCTAAAGAAGCGCATAGGCGTGTGCTTTAAAACAAAAAATATATTACGTCGATAGCTCAATTCGTTTTTGAGATATGCCAGTAGATATGCAAAAAAGCATGACTTTTAAAAAAGTAAAAATTTTATAGTTTTTTAAAAATAAAAAGTGTGGTGACCGCTAAAAAATGTCGTATTTTGAGTTTCTATGTGCATAATGCTGTTGTTGACAATACCCACTGGGTCTGCTCTTGTTCTAAGCTCATCAAAAAAACGACACAATTTTACCCATTATTTACTCCGCTATATACAAATGATGCATTATTCGAATCAGTTTTACAAAAATGCTTTGGTCCGGTTGTCCAAAAAAACCTCAAAAAAATCAACACTGGCTTAAGTCAAACACCGGCTTTCCGAGTTGTCAGTGTTAGTTGTCAAATTAGATACGAGAAAATTGAATCTTTTAGGAGAGTGAGCATCGAGTAGGCAAGTTAAAATATTCTTAGGAATACTTTAAAATGTACACCTTCTGAGACACGATGGAATTGTTCGCGATATTCTATAGAGTCGGAGATAGGAATACAAAGAAGTTTTTTTTCAAATGCCCTCAGTATCCTACTCAGTTACCTTGTTTCCCTACTGACCATGTAGACGTGTCCGTATTTCGAAAAAAAATGTGGCTGCGAATGAGTAAGGCCACAGAACAGCATGACGCAGCTTTAAATTCTTTGACTTGTGATTCATTACTCATTCAACAAGGCTTTAATTTTCATAATTTCCACCTGATTAACCTACTACTAACTTATATTTATCACACTCGCTACGTAACGCATGAGTAGTATACCTACTCGGTAGTATATTACCCAAAAGTAATACGTTAAGCTAAAATTTTTCTAAGAAATTTGTAAGTACCGGAAGAAAATAAAAATGCACAAATTCAATGCCAAATTAAAAGGATATTCCCAGGACAAATTACTGTTTTCGCTCTGGCAGGTACTCAAGGGCGTCTTTGATGTTACCAGTAGGATTCTCTCCACAAACACAAGAATTATTACAGGTAGAGACCGCCACAATAAAGATCTTACATTAGCCATGAATTACGAAATTATTATAGTGCTTGTGGATGATTCGTGTTATGTCAAGAAGATAGGAAAACACTACTTATAAATGTCGCTTTTCTCATCACGTTGTTTCTTGTAAGGTCATGCAGAACGAATTGACTTCTATACATCAAACGTGATTTCAAAAATACAAGGACTTTATCAATGAGCATCCTTGTAAAAAATAAATCACCAAGGATTTTTTCGCTTGTTTCACCATTTCTAATTTTAAACAGTTTGTGAATCCACAAGTTGTCAGCAAAATGGAGTGGAGCAATAAAGGAAACTCAAACTGTTTGGAAAAATGACAGACAACATTGTTAATTTTTACGACAAACTTTTACTAGACGTGAAAACGAATCTGTTTATATTAGTTTTCTACCGCATCTCAATTTAGGTTAGCAAACGGTGCTTTACTGAATGCAAACATTCATGAATAATTTTCTCCATTCTAAAGTCAAAGTAAAGAGTGAAGTGCGATGACAGTACTGACTTCCGTGGATGTTCACAAACATGTGACGCACACTGGAAACATTTTTTATGTACTGGTACACAGATAAACAATATGTTATCATTCTAGTTTAATGGCTGCGTCTTAATGTACAGAATGAACGTCATTTGAAAATGAGTCATTAATGTAAGCTAATGGGTTAGCGAAAATTAAAACAGGTCCACATGTGTCTGTGAGAAAATCACTATTTTTGTTTGTACATGTGGGCCGAATACTATAAATTATTCGTGATATCACATCTTGATTTATTAACTGAAGCACGTCCGTAACAGGTTTGTTTAGTCTGCTGAAGTTTGTACCTGATTCATTACAAAAAATTGATCTTTGGAAACGGTCATTAACTCCAAACCTATTATTTGACCAAATGTGGGTATGTTATTTATCATGTGTCTGCTGGCCCACATTATACAAGGACGGCCATAATCAAGTACCCAATTCGAAGCTATCGTATTTTGTTTATCTGGCATGATTGTTTTCAATGCAAAATGGGCCGAAAATTGCTAGGAAGTAGTACTAAGAAAGGGAGGAAAACTTGGCACAACTAACCTTTGGTTTATCCGTCCCTGAAGGTGTTGATTCTTCTATTTGAGAATTATGTCAATTGCCACAACACGAAAAGCTAGCACAACTATTTTTTAACGATTGTTCTTAACACTAATTAATTAATTATGTCTCATCTTGCACGGCTATTTTGCGATACATCTCCGACCGACTCCTTCTTTTCTTCGGTTCGTTCGCGAGATCGTCCCTCTCTTCGATCTTCTGTGCCTCGTATTGGATAATACGGGGAAGTGGGGAGTTATTGGAAGAATATGGGGAGATTTGTCGAGCACCGGGAAAGTTTTGAATTTAAAAATATTATTACGCCTCAACATACCGCCCACCAAAACTCCCGAAGCGGGTTTTCTAAATTTCATTTTTACGCTAAAACTAAACTAACCAAAGCTAAGTTAACAAAACGAACAACAAATTTTACAAATGGATGTGGACTGTATAAAACTATTATTGTGTCGGTAACGGACAAAGTTTTATTAATGGTCTCTGCATGGTACCTTTATCAGTTGCGACGGTAGCTACACGACATACGCCATCTTTGCCGATATGCAACTGAGTAACCCGACCCAGATGCCAGTGCAAGGGCGGAGCTAATTCATTTTTAATGAGTACTAGAGTGCCCACGTCAAGAGGTACGCTCTGTCTTGTCCATTTTTGTCGTTGCTGCAACGTGTGGAGATATTCGTTGTGCCATCTCCGCCAAAAATCTTGCTGAATACGTTGCACCAACTTCCAACGTTTTAGGCGACTAATGGATTGCGTTGTAAGGTCAACGTCAGGTACGTTTGTAAGAGGTTCTAAAGTCAGTAAGTGACCTGGTGTCAGTGCGATCAAATCAGACGGATCGGAACTTAATGGACACAGTGGCCGCGAATTCAACAAAGCTTCGATCTGAACCAAGACCGTATACAATTCTTCAAAAGTTAGCAATTGGTCACCTATGACGCGTTTAAGATGTGTTTTTGTAGATTTAACTCCCGCTTCCCATAACCCTCCAAAGTGAGGTACGGACGGAGGGTTAAAACTCCATTCGATAGATTCCTCAGCAGAAGCCTGCTGAGCCAATTCACGAAGTTGTCTGTTTGCACCAACGAAGTTGGTTCCACAATCAGAAAATAAATGGGTACAACGACTCCGACGAGCGATAAAGCGCCTCAAAGCCGCGAGAAATGCATCTGAAGTTAAATCGGATACCAATTCCAGATGAACGGCCTTGGTGCAGAAGCAAACAAAGAGACAAATGTACGATTTTAGTATAGGAGCCTTACGAAGTCTGCTCATGATTATGGGCAGAGGCCCAGCGAAATCCACGCCTGTGTAGAGAAAAGGTTTTGTTTGTGTAACACGAGCAGAGGGTAGGTCACCCATGGGAGGTTGTAAAGGCTTTGGGTCAACTCGAAAACAACGATTACATTTTGCAATAACGGAGCGAATACAACGCTTCCCAGACAAAATCCAAAAGTTTTGAAGTAACAAATAATGAAGAGTCTGCAAACCAACATGTAGATTTTCTCGGTGGACACATTCAATTAGGAGAGTCGTAAAGCGATTGTTACTTGGTATCAACAAAGGGAATTTCTGATCAAACGATAAATCTGAATGTCTCAGACGTCCGCCCACCCTCAAGAAACCTAGCCGATCTATGAATAAATTAAGTTTCCTAAATGGCTTCGGAAGTTGCTCGTTGCGATGCAATTTATCGAAGATGTCACTGAAGACTTGTGATTGAATTGATTTTATAATAGTGAGAAGTGCCTGAAACAGTTCTTTCAATACTAAATGACCATGACGACGAGACTCACGGTGGGATGAATTGTATGCGAAACGTAAGATGTAAGCAACAACCCGCTGTACCTTTCGGAGTGACGAGTGGTAAACTAGTAAATCACTAATGATACTGCTAGGAGTATGAGCTACAAGCACGACCTTTCTCTCCTCTAAATCTTCCTCCGGAGGAGGTAAATTTTCATCAGCGCAAGGCCAACAATCATGAGGTGAAGCTAACCATTCAGGTCCCGCCCACCATGACAAGCTAGAAATAAGACATATCGGGAAAGTTCCCCTTGAAGCCACGTCCGCGGGGTTATCTTGAGAGCTTATGTGATGCCAACACGAAGGAGCTATTATGTCTTGGATATGACTCACCCGGTTTGCAACGAACGTCTTCCATCGGTGAGGAGAAGACCTAATCCATGTAAGGGCGACGGTGGAATCACTCCAAGCGACGATGCGAGAAACGCTAAAAGAGGTAGCAACTGTTTCAACAACGAAGGCGACTAAATCTGCAGCCAATACTGCAGCACAAAGTTCTAAACGAGGAATCGAGATCCTTTTCAAAGGAGCGACCTTTGATCTGGCAATAGCAAAACGAACATCAAAACTATCAGAAGTTGCGACTCGAAAGTAGATGACAGATGCGTATCCTACATCTGAAGCATCGCAAAATACATGTATCTCACATGCAGACCCGGACGAGGGTAACAAACGAGGTATTTTCAAAGAATTTATTTCTACTAATTCATCCTTAAAACGCTGCCATTGCTGGCGTACGTCACTAGGAGGCAAATCATCCCAATCAATTCCCAAAGACCACAAATGTTGCATAAGACGTTTAGCGAATAAAGTAACTGGACTCAAGAAACCTAACGGGTCATAGATACGTGCAATATCCGAAAGAATAGCTCGTTTAGAACAAGAGGTATTACCATATTTAACCGAAAACGAAAAGGAATCAGTTGCTGATTGCCATTGGAGACCAAGAATCTTGACAACGGTGTCATATTTATCGAATTCTAAATTGGATTGTTGGCGATGTTCCGGTGGAATGTGTTCAAGAAGTTCTTGCCTATTACTACTCCACTTTCGTAGTTCAAAGCATCCAGCTTTCAATAAATCGCAAAGCTGAGACTGAAGCTCAAGTGCTTCCTCAACGGAATTACTAACACAAGCGAAATCATCTACATAAAGATCAGATTTGATGGCTTGGGAAGCCAGCGGGTAGACATCTTTGCCTTCTTCAGCTAACTGCTGCAAAACGCGAATGGCCTGGAAAGGCGACGATGACACTCCATAAGTAACTGTGTTTAGTTGGAATGTGGAGATGGGATCTTCCAGAGCAAATCGAAAGCGAATTAACTGATACTTCCGATGATCGGAATGTACCAATATTTGGCGATACATCTGTTTTATATCGCATGTGAAGGCAATGGGTTTCAACCGAAATCTAAACAAGATCGAAACAATGTTATTCTGCAACTTTGGACCAACGTGCAAAACATCATTCAACGACAAATTATTAGAAGTCTTGCACGAGGCGTCGAAAACCACACGTAACTTAGGAGGTGTCGAATCAAGTTTCAACACTCCATGGTGAGGGATGTAGTATGAATTTAGAGAATCGATGTCAGCCACCAATGACATATGTCCAAGCGAGAGATAATCAGTCATAAACTCCAAATAAAGTTTATTAAGATCAGGGTCACGAACTAATCGCCGCTCCAGCGATGTCAATCGACTATCTGCTATCTGTCTAGAATTTTCAAAAGATGGCGCTTCCGACACCTTGAATGGGAGAGTAACACCGAAACGACCATTGGTATCTCTAAAACTATTGTTCTGAAAAATCAACTCTGCCTGCTGATCTTCCTCAGAAACATGTAACTTATTTGGAACTTCTTCCAAAGTCCAAAAATCCTTCAAAATGCTATCTACTGACGGTTCAAACGAAACAAAGAGAGAATTAACAGCCTGAGTCGAAAAATGCGACGTAGGACCCATTAATATCCAACCAAAAATGGTATTAATGGCGATGGGTTTGTCTGATTCACCACTAATGATACCCTCCTTAAGAATGGTAGGATAGATGTCAGCTCCCAATAACAAATCTATTTCATCTGGTTTATACCACAAAGGATCAGCTAGTTTGATGTCATCACTATAAGGAAGTGAGTTCGAATTCAAGAAAGTTTCCGGCAATCGAGAACAAATTCGAGGCAAAACTATCAAGTTAAGTTCAAGGACAGGTTGGCCAGAAGCTAAAGGACGAATGTGCGATAAAACAACTCCACGAGAGGTAGACGACGATTCAGCACCTAGACCATAAACAGGAATATTGGCTCGAGAACGAGCCAAGTTCAATTTGCGAGAAAGACTATCAGTTATAAATGATGCTTGAGAACCACAATCGACTAATGCTCGGGCGTGTCGATAATTCCCTAGGCTATCCCTTATTTCAACACAACAAGTTGCTAAGAGAACCTTAGTAGAATGATGAGGTTGCGAAAAGGTTGTAGTGCAAGCACTTACACTAGGCGAAGGAGTTTCATCAGTTGTAACCACAGCGGTAACCGAGGCGGTAACTGGGTCATTGGACTGAGACGAGAGGCGAGATGTGCGAGACGAGTCAAAATGCAAGAGACTATGATGTCTTGCATTACAAGTATAACATGACGACGTGGATAAGCAACGAGAGACACTATGAGCGGGTCGCAAACAATTAAGGCATAAATGACATCCTCTAACAGATGTGTAACGATCGTATGGATTCATGTCCAAGAATTTTTGGCAACGCTGGATGTTATGAGACGTGTCACTACAGATAGGACATTTTACAACTAAGGCACGATTAACACCCGAGGAACCACTAGCCGGAATAGTGGGAGCCGAGCCAGTGCTCGCCACCATTACCTTATGCTGGGGGTGTCTAACAACAGTTGAAGGGCGAGAGTGAGTGCTATCCAAACTTGATTTAACTTGCTTGACAGAGCTTCCGAATTCCGAAGCTTTTATAGAACGAGAGTGAGAAATGTTTTCTAAAGCCGTACACTGTTTAAATAGAAAATCCGTAAGTTCCTTGTAACTGGGCAATTCTGTGTCATTTAGCTGAAGTTCGAAGCGTTTACGAGTGGCTGGATCTATTTTTTCCAGCACCAAATCAACCAAAATGAAATCCCAAGCTATTACATTGAAGCCTAAATTTTCCAAGATAGTTAAATTTTCAGCAAAAGTATTTAGCAAAGTTCTAAGATCCTTAACTCCATCAGTGCGTAGAGGGGGGTACGATTTTAGAGCAGTCCAGTGCGTTGTTGCCATCAATCTTTTATTCGAGTACCGAGAAACTAAGGTGTCATACGCAACTTGATAGTTAGCTGATGACCTAGGAATTGGCTTAATAACAGCTAAAGCTTCACCCATGAGGGACAAAGAAAGATAATTAAATTTCTCAACTGGATCCAGAGATTTCCTATGTACCATTGTATTAAAGAGATCTATGAAATTTTGCCATTCTTTCAAGTTGCCTGCAAATTTAGGCAAATCTAATTTTGGAAGCCGGGCATTCGAGGTGCCGACCGATTCAGTAGGAGACTGCGATGGGATTCCAGGCGATAAAGTTGGAGGAAATAAATCCTCAAATGTCGCAATTGTAATATAATAATTGTTATCTACATTTTTGCGCACATTCTCTTGGCTATTCAAATCAGTGTCCGGAGTTTGACAAACTATTTGTAAATGAATATCGCAAAATTCTGTAAAAAGTGATTCTAAATCTCGATATTTTATTCTAAATAAAGACCGAAGCAACTGATCATGTATTGCATTTTGTGAAATATCAAATATTTCCTGAATACGGTTCATCAATATTACACGCTTTGCAATAAGTTCTTTTTTAGGGGCCATGATTAGAACAAAGCAACCTTTAATAAATTGTCCTTAAACAAAGATTATATTAATACGCGAAAACTAATACCGCGTTCGCTTTGCAAACTAATAAATTTTAAAGAAAGACTAAACAATGCTGTCGCGGTCACCGCAAGCGTCTAAACAAACGGCGACAATCGAAAGCCGAAACGCTGTAACTTTTCCACTGGGGAATGAATGAATGCAAACATTATTTTAATGCAAACGTAAATCTATTTGATTTGCAGATAATCTACAACAAAATGAGAATGTGTAAGTATGAAAAAATACACAAAACGATTACATAAAAGTATTCTACAGTAAGTACCGCGACTATGGTCAAAAAACTACGAATTTTTCTTTTCTAAGCAAATGACGCAATTAATCAAATACGACAAAACTATCTATCTGCAACAAAAAAACTATCCCGGCGACGAACGGACCAAACAAATGATTGTTTTCAATGCAAAATGGGCCGAAAATTGCTAGGAAGTAGTACTAAGAAAGGGAGGAAAACTTGGCACAACTAACCTTTGGTTTATCCGTCCCTGAAGGTGTTGATTCTTCTATTTGAGAATTATGTCAATTGCCACAACACGAAAAGCTAGCACAACTATTTTTTAACGATTGTTCTTAACACTAATTAATTAATTATGTCTCATCTTGCACGGCTATTTTGCGATACATCTCCGACCGACTCCTTCTTTTCTTCGGTTCGTTCGCGAGATCGTCCCTCTCTTCGATCTTCTGTGCCTCGTATTGGATAATACGGGGAAGTGGGGAGTTATTGGAAGAATATGGGGAGATTTGTCGAGCACCGGGAAAGTTTTGAATTTAAAAATATTATTACGCCTCAACATGGCATCTTGCCTCAATTCGTGTTTGACACTTCTTGTCTAGTGCAAATATTCAAGTTTTATTATGAATCGATATACGCCAGAAGAACGTGCAGAAATTGTGATTTTGTTTATTAAAAACAACGAATCGGTTATCTCGACGCAGCGAAATTTTCGCCGAAACTATCCTCGCCGCTCGGCCCCAAATGGAAAGACAATACGCCGTTTAGCTGAAAAATTTAGACTTAGCGGGACAACGGCCAATGCAAGGCATATTGGAAGACCGCGAACTGGACGATCAATCGAAAACATCCAGCGTGTAAAAGGAAGTATCGCAGAAGAACCAAGAACCTCGACAGAAAGACGATCCACACAATTAGGCATTTCTCGAACGTCACTGAGACGAATTTTGAAGTTGGATTTGCATGCATTTCCATACAAGATTCAGGTGGCGCAGCAGCTTCTTCCCAGAGACCACCAATAACGTCTGCAATACTGTCACGCTCTCCTGAACTTAAACGACAATATTGAGAATTTTTCACGGAAACTCATTATGACGGACGAAGCCCATTTTCATTTAAGTGGATTCGTAAATAAGCAAAACTACCGCTTCTGGGGGACAGAAAATCCTCGTCTTATTCAAGAAAGACCGCTACATCCTCTACGAGTCACTGTATGGTGCGGTATTTTTGCGCAAGGTGTAATTGGCCCATATTTTTTCGAGGACGATAGAGGCACCGCCGTTACAGTCAACGGCGAGCGCTATAGAGCGATGTTAGAGAACTTTTTGTTGCCCCAATTGGATGTCCTAGAACTGCAGAATATGTGGTTCCAACAGGACGGTGCGACTGCGCACACATCTAGAGAGACAATTACCAATTTGAGGAACATGTTTCCTGCACGGTTAATTTCTCGATTTGGCGACTTAGAGTGGCCTTCCAGATCACCGGATCTTTCAGCTCATGATTTTTTTATGGGGCTATCTTAAAGGAAAGGTATACTCTAATAACCCTCAAACTCCGCAGCAGCTAAAAGACAACATCCGTCAAGAAATAGAGGACCTTACGCCAGATGTCTTAACTCGAGTTATGGAAAATGCCATAAAAAGGGCTCAATCGTGCATCGCAGTTAGAGGTGGTCATTTAACTGATATCATCTTTAATTGATGTTAGGCTTAAAATGTAAACCCAAATAAATGTTCAAACGTTTTTTTTTTGTTTTTTGTTGCATTACGTTATAAATAGCGGCTACTTAAAATCGGGTACTTCATTTTGGCCGTCCCTGTATGTTACCGCGAAGTGGGGCATTTTGATGTAAAATGACTGCTGTAATTTGAGAGACCTCTGAAGTTTTGATTTTTTTATTGCAAAAATTGTATAAAAATTCCTGACTAATCCTTGGCCCTGCAGTAAACGATAGGTTTCTATAATCAAAACAACAAATTGATTCTAGGAAAAATTTTTTTTAAACGATGTCAATATATCACATTTGCCCCAGGTTTTGGGGCAAATGTGATAACGGACCTTTCCTCACTTTAGGTTTCTTTTGGTTTCTAATTGTGAAATTCGGAATTTTGCGAATTTTGGTGGCTCTGTAAACAGTCATCCGACCTGGCTAAATATCCTGCATAGCTGATCGTAGATCTTCAGCTGAATATCTTGGATCACTCCTTTTTTCTGGTAACTGCGAAGTCTCCAAAATGAAATGGGGTAAATGTAATACGAAGAGGGGCAAATATGATATAAATATTTTACATTTCCCCCGTTTACATGTATTTCGGGGGGCAAATATACGCAATTATAAAAAAGACACAATTATATTATGGAACCTAGTAACAACAATGAAAAATATCCGGTTTTTTACATCTGTGTCCAAGTTTTGATTTTCGAAAGGCTACCTCTAAAACCTCGACTACATGAGCGAATTCAAGACGCATCTGTTGCACTTGGTTTCGAACCTCAAATGACAAGTCCCACGAGTGTTCGGTCGGTAAAGTCGAACTCTAACCGGCTCAAGTAGATCAGGGATGTAAGTCTTGTCAGTTCTTTGCTAAAGAATGCAATTTTGATAGGTTTTTCTCGTATTTTTTTTTAATTTTGACTTGTAATATCATATTTGCCCCATTTTTACATTTACCCCATTTTACCGTATATCAACTTGACGGTTTTAAATTCAGGGTATTTATGGCCTCATTCTATGCAATATTACAAGTAAATGATAAATCCTAACTGGTTATTTAGTCAATGTGAAAAGTTGCAAGTTACATGTAAAATGTAATGGAAAAAGAAAATTATTCTAAATAAATATTATTTAAAGACATTTGCAGAAAATGCAGTAGCTCTGTTATTTTAAAAGGTATTCATAAAATTTCTCAACCATTAATCAAACACGGTTGGCTGATTATTGATTGACACATATTGAATGTCACTTTAACGCGTCTATTATCAAGTAATCCGATATTAGATACTGATACACAGGCTTGAAATGTTGAAATACTTTACCAAGAACTATAAAAATCAGTAAGTGCTTCTGAAGTAAAATATTTGAAGATACAAATCCTGTCTTTTCCCCCACGGTAATTTCCATGACGTTCCACTTATAAACTTCCTCCTGTAACATCTTTGTAAGTAAGATTGCCCTATTTAATTCCTTACCACTGTAGGGAAAAATATAAAGAAAGTCAATGAAAAATACTTTAAACTTAAAACAGGGTATATATTAATGTGATACTGAATACAACGTGATTATACGACAGTAGTCTAAAGAATGTGTTCCAATTCACCCACTGGACCCCGATGATTCCGCCGAACGTGCCATAACCATAAACAATAATTCGCATAAACGCAGAAACGTCTGACCTTCGCCGTGGGTATCGAATTCCAGGCGCTCGTACAGCGTTGCTCACATTCGGCCATCCTGACATACGTCGTGTCCCCACGACGACAATACGGTTGTGGTTTGTGAAACCTGCGAATTTACAGAACATGTAATTATACATTTTATGTAAGATTATGTCGACACGTTCATGCGTTGAGCAGGAATACACCACACATAACAAGGCGTCCCCTATCATATGTGGCGCATGCCAACACAACGACCATCTCATTGTTGTCACTCCTCATTCAATCATCTTTCAATCTACTCAGGAACAAGGGACCCAAACACAATGCCACGATCTCCCACCAGACCCACGCCTGTGCCAGTCAGAAAGATAAGAATGCGAATCTTTATTCGCCCATAATCCCCACAATACTAGCACAGTAGAAATCTGTAAGTAGTACCTTGTTCGAGATTCGTGCATTGGCGAAATCCCATTCCATCTAGTGTACTTACGTACTATTATTGGAAAACTAATTTAATCTACAGCAAAATTAATCCATTTTTTCATATTCTCAGCACCTGACACCCCTTCGTATGAAATTTGGGATCTCTCCATTCCAGGAATGTCTCGTATTTCATAACGATCATTCCCTAGGACCTTAGTTACCCGAAAAGGACCACGCCACCTCGGTAACAACTTCTTACTACTACCAGTGCTCGGCAAAGAGGTAATCTTTATTAGTACCAAGTCCCCAGCAATATATTCGGGTGCAGGACACCGTTTCGCGTCAAAATTTTTCTTTTGTTGAATTTGGTGCCTTTCTGTATTTTGCCGAATTTGCTTCCGAATTTCCGTAAGGTCTAGGTCTCGATCATCATCAGTTTCCATGGCTGCATTCGGGACTACACGGTAACCCATCAACGCTTCACTTGGTGATATACCAATAGTTTTATTTATGGTACCATTTAATCCTAACTGAATATTTGTAACATTTTCATCCCACCGGTCATCTTCTAGGTCGGCTCCCATCGTCGATAAAGAGTCAAGCAATGTCCGATTGTATCGTTCATTTTGTCCATTACCACGTGGAAGTGCAACTGCATTGAAATAGTGTCGCGTTCCAATCTCAGTACAAAATTTCTCAAAAGATTTCGATTTAAATGCTGTTCCGCGATCGCTTATTATGCGACGAGGAACTCCAAAAGTTTTAATAAGATTCTGTAGAGCCTTAATTGCAAATCTCGATCTGGTATTTTTAACAGGGAAAAGTAAGATAAATTTAGTGAAAGCATCAATGACCGTAAATAATTGTGTGTTGCCTTTTTCGGTTTTAATAAAAGGACCCAGATGATCGATATGAATTGTGTGGAAGGGTCGCCCAATTTTCGGAATTGGATTTAAAAATCCGGGTTTCTTTCCAGACACAGATTTATAATATAAACAATGTAAGCAATTCTTAATATATTTCTTTATAAAGCGGCGCATATGCGCGAACCAATATTTGGACGCTACTAACTCGTAAGTTTTATCAAAAGCAAAGTGGCCGATGTCATCATGGCATAACCGCAAAATTTGGAAACGAGCCAAATTAGGTACCAACCATCGCATTCCCCTGGTCGTATTCTTGTACACTTTTCCTCCTTGCAAGGAATAATCGTTAAAGAAGTCTTTATGTTTATAACTTTCACCTGACAACAAAATTTTCCGTATATTTTGAATTTTTTTATCGTGTTGTTGTGCTGCCAACAGCCAGTCTCCTTCAGTAATCGTAATAGTATTTACTTCCTTTGTTGCACCTATAGGATTACGGCTCAAAGAATCGACATGACGCATTTGTGCATTAGATCTATGTTTGATGTCATAATTATGTTCACTTAATTGTAACACCCAACGTCCCACTCGAGCGTTTAACTCCTTTTTCTTAAAGGTATGGGCTACCGCTGCGCAATCAGTGATTATTGTAAATTTCTTCCCAGCCAAATAGTGACGAAAACGTTTAACGGACTCTACAATTGCCAACATTTCTAATTCGAATGAATGATACAATTGCTCGGCAGACGTTGTTTGTTTGCTGAAATAGGCCACTGGTTGTTCTGTTTTATCCATATTTACCTGAACAAGGACTCCTGCTATTCCTATACGGCACGCATCAGTATACAATAAACACTCTAAATTCGGATCATATAATCTCAAAACGGGTTTGGTAATTAAACTCTCCTTTAATGATTCAAATGCTTTCACTTGCGCACTCCCCCACTGCCATGGGACATTTTTATGCAGCAAAAGAGATAAAGGTTTAGATACTCGAGCATAGTTTTGGATAAATTTACGAAAATATGACGTGAGGCCCAAATATTGCCTAACATTATGAACAGTTTGAGGTACCGGGAAATTCTGAACAGCTGTTATTTTTCCATCAGTTGGTGTAATGCATGAATTAGAAATTTCAAACCCTAAAAATTCGATTTTGGTTTGAAGAAAGGAGCATTTGGATAGTTTGAGTGTCAATCCGTGGAATTTGAGAATTTTAAGAACCTCTTCAAAAATAGCAAGGGCTTCTTCAGGAGTTTTGGCAAGAATTAAGATGTCATCCAAGTATACCAATACTTTAGTAAATCGGAGTTTCCCTAAAATATCGTTAATCATTCGTTGAAACACCGCGGGAGCATTGGTTAGACCAAAAGGCATCCGTAGAAACTCATAATGCCCGTCTTGGGTAATAAATGCTGTAGCACTGATTGATTCGGGTGCCATTTTAATTTGATAATACCCGGAAGCTAAATCTAAACTAATGAAATAACTAAATCCTGTCAAACGATCGAACTGGTCTTCGATTAATGGTATCGGATATTTATTTTTAATTGTTACAGCATTTAATGGTCTATAATCAATACACAAACGATTCTCGCCGTTTTTCTTTTTCACCAACAGAACTTGACTCGCATACGGAGAATTTGACTCACGGATAATTTGATGTTTTAATAGTTCATCGATAATGTCTCTAATAACTTGCCTCTCTGTTTCGCTATAGCGTCTCGGTCGTCGTGCAATCGGCGTATTATTATTTAATTCCAATGTCATTTCCGCCGCTTGTGTTTCCCCGACGTCAAAAGTAGTGCGCGCGATACACATGTGATAATCATTTAAAAGTTTCATTAACGATCGCACATTTGTCACGTCCGATACTCCAACATTTATTTTCATTCCGTCAAACATTTTAGCTTCAGTAGAATTACAGGAAAATGATAACGCTTTACCACTCTTCGAATATTTTACATCGTCAATTTCAGTAAAATTTTGCCCAATAAGTACGTTTACCTCCGTTCTAATTTTAGGTATAACGTACAATAAAATATCTTTCGCAACGCCATCAATATTAACAGAAACTTGAACATATTCGTTCGTTTGTAAACTTCCCGCTACGGTCGTTATTTCTACAGACGGATAGACGTGTTCCAGTTCAAGGTTTAGACGCTGTATGACATCATGAGTGATTAAAGAAATTTCGCTGCCCAAATCAATAAACGCTTGCATTGTGTTATTATTAATTAGTATATTTTTATAAAATTTGCGGCTTGAATCTTCATTCACAGAATTCATATATACGGTGTATGGAACTATTTCCCTATTTTGCTGATGTCCCTGAAAACATTGTTTTCGAATATGACCTCTTTGTTTACATAGATAACAAAATAGGTGAGACCTAGATGAATGTGCTTTTGGATACGAATGAGACGGCCCCCCCTTGTTTGTATCTTTTATTATCCTCGCATGTGAAGCGGTTTCTAATGTTTTGAGATGTTGGGCCAAAATTGCTGGATCAGTTATTTGGGAAGTTTCTACTGAAAATTTAATATTGGTATCATCTATTCCGCCCATAATTAAATTTACCTGATCTGCCCCCACCAAAGGAAGTTTTAATTTATGGATAAGAGCCAGTTTTTCAAAGACATATTCATATAATGTTTGATTCGGTTTTGGCTTACAATGCAACATGTCTAGAAGCAATTTGTTTAAATCGCGCTTTTGACGAAAATTTGTTTTTAACAGCTCTTTCCATTCTGACCAGGAAAATAAACGAGTTGGCAACCCACGGTACCAAGTTTCAGCTGGTCCCCGCAATTTACTTAATGCCAAATGACTAATGACTGTATCTGACCAACAATAAATTTCAGAATACTCATCCACAGCATTCAACCAATCAGTGATATCAGAATAAAGAGGGTTAAATTCCTGAATAATATTATTTGAAACGGACATACCAATTTGAGGACAAACTTGACCCACCGTATTACTCCGGGAGTCCGACCTATGCTTTCTCCGAGCAGAACCATGTCTTCGGGTTACCCTCCTGTTTCCCGAATGCCGTCTCATACTATCGGGTGTTAATCTATCACGGTTGGGACGGCGCCTGCTCCTTCCTCGAGAACGAGACCTAGCCTCCGGCATCACCCGCTCCTCGTCCGAGGACATAATTGCACAATTTCAACACCACACCGAGCAAACTGATATAGTAATATTGCGAGGGTTGCTTATCCCACTTCTGATGTAGGGAAAAATATAAAGAAAGTCAATGAAAAATACTTTAAACTTAAAACAGGGTATATATTAATGTGATACTGAATACAACGTGATTATACGACAGTAGTCTAAAGAATGTGTTCCAATTCACCCACTGGACCCCGATGATTCCGCCGAACGTGCCATAACCATAAACAATAATTCGCATAAACGCAGAAACGTCTGACCTTCGCCGTGGGTATCGAATTCCAGGCGCTCGTACAGCGTTGCTCACACCACATCAATTAAGCTAAGCCGGGTGCACTTGTCATATCAAAATGCATAATTTTAATTGGCCAGGATTAAACTTGACGTCATAGAAAAGCACAATGAACTTTAGTTTCATGAAATTTTACGACATGTTACTTTCACGTCTCGCAAGAGTATGGAAACCCATACGGAGTCATCGCCCAACCAGTTCGTTTCGGTATCCAGCAAGACGATTGTAATTTTATTTTTTGTACCTATATTGTAATCTGCTTTGAAGATCCTGTTAGTGTACTTATTTATTTACTTTTATGGCAATTTAGTATTTACATTACGCGTGGATTTAAGAATAGAGCAGATTAATAGGAATGAGTCTCCCAAGAAAAATAGCTATGATATCACAATCTCAGTGAAAAAGTTCCATAGAAAACAAGCACTTAATTATAATATAAGCAGTTTACTGGGTAACATGACTAATAACAACATCACCGCAGTATATTGAATTCAAATCGTGTACTTTCCGTTTACTGCGAGAGATTTGAATAAAAATCAAAACATTATGCATTATGTGTGCACTTGCTGATGGATTGTTCCCAGAACAATGCAGGGTTTATAATTACTCTTCCCTTCCATTTAAAACAAGCCACCTGCATCCTGTGAGTTGTTCTGGATGAATTCGACGAACTCCCTGATGAGTAACTTGAGCGCTTTAAAAAAAGAAGTGCGGACGATGCATTATTGTCAATTAGTGTTACTTCTTTCTTGCTACACGTTTCTTGCTATGGTCAAATATTAGTACTGTTGTACGGTTTATGCGTTCTGATTCCGCTTAAGTGGTAAACCGCTTATTATTATTACAATCGAACATAGTAATAAATACACAGATATGTGTTAGATATAACGGAAGTAAAGATAAAAACTACGTCCAAGAAGCGAGAAATAGCGTCATTATACTCAGATTTGTATCGGCACACTTGGGATTATATCAGGTCGAGCCGTTGCTCATTAACTTTTCTGCGTTTTGTTACCGATTATTGTGCATAATGAAACAATCACGTTCACGTTTTTAAACCTACTTATTGTAGAAGATTATGGCGCGAGATTCTGTAAAGAATGTACACTTATATTTTCTTTCATTCTGTAGCTTTGAGATCTTGAAGCAAATATTGTCGTTTTGAGCTTTTTAATATTTGTCAACTTCACGCATAAGACGTACTGTATATACCAGCTGACGCTTACAAAATTAGTAGAAATTTCAGTTGTGATTTAATTAACGCACCATAAGAGGTTTCTGGTATTAGGAGCTGTTTATGCTTGTCCTACATATTTTTAATATCCATAACAAAAGTGAAAATATTCTGTTTGTGATGTAGTTTTATTGCCATCTCACAATTAATTTCGAGATTAATTTATTAAAAGATGATATTATTTTTGTATATACAGGGCGAGTCAATAGTGTGGGATTCTTCCATAGCACCTCTATTGTACATTTTAGAGAAAAATGTTATAAAAGAGACCCCCTTTAATTTGTGATTCTCTATCATATAAAATTATTTTCACTTATACAGACTATCCCATTTCTTCTGCACAGCACCTAACTTCGTTTTTTTTAAATGGAACACCCTGTATTTCACTTCATTTTCGAATTCCTTGATCGATTTGACTATCAGGTTGTATATTTTTGTCTAAATTCATATTTTTTAAGTTGCGGGCATTTTTTATGAATATTGACAGATGTAGAGCAATTTTTTAATTTCATAATTTGGACATTGAATGAAACTGTAGCAGTAATATTTTAGTGGAGTGAAAGCAATATGTAGGAACAATTTCTGCGCGGTAAGAAAAAATTGAAACTATTATACTGGGTATTAGCAATTACATAACCAAATTAGAAACTTAAGAATACCAAAACTTTGTAATTTCAAGAAGAACCCTATTGTTTTTAGGTCATTGTTAGATTCCCCATAATATTGCCTTTCATTTTGCTATATGTTTCCCAATACCCAAAATCAACCGTTTTTGCCAAATTTGCATTTCCTTCAAAAAAGTGCCAAATCAGACAACTAAATAAAAATAAACCATAGCAATATTTAATTAAACAGTAACAATTGCATAAAAGGTCAACAATTAGCGAATAAATAAAATAATATAAAGCATAGAACAAAAACAATAGAAAGTCAGATAGAAATTAATAAGAATTTAAGAAAAATAATAGGTACCTAGGTGTTCAGCTACTTCTAAGATGTGCTCAACATGCTGACCGTTTTGTTGTATGCACAACTGAATTCTCTGCTGAAATGAATTTTCAACTCTTCTCAAGACTTCAGGATTAACCCTTAGAAATGCATCACATATTCTTTCCATCATGTCAGCTTTTGTAGAGGGTCGCACTTGGTACACCTGATCTTTAACAAGATAATAAAAACAAATAATAAAAACCTAGCTTCGTCAAGTCAGGAGACCTAGCTGACCAATTTATAGGGCCGCCTCTACCAATCCATCTGTTAGGAAACTGATTATCCAGGTAGTTTCTTACCTACGCACTGTAGTGTGCAGGGGTACCGTCGTGTTGTATCCATAACCTTCGAGTTACGCCTAAATGACAACTCGTCCAACATATTTTCCAAATCATGTTGCAGAAAGTGGAGTTACGTGTTTCCATCCACATTACCAAAAAAATGAACCAACAACTCGTGTCCCAACAATACCACCCCAAACGTTGATGAGCCATCTGTGCTGGTGGTCCATATATCGTACAAAATGGGGATTTTCAGTCGCATAATAATGCAAATCATGATTGTTCACATTTTCGTTTCTATGGAATGTCGCTTCGTCACAAAATATTTTTGTGCATAACATTCTGGCAGCTAACAAACAATTTCTTTCACTTTTGCCCAAAGTGTAGACCATGTCTATTAATTCTTGTTTTGCAAAATTCATTTTCACTTAAGAAAACTTAATTCTCAAATCAACTGCGAAACAAAATTTATGACTTAACTTTTTTCATAGCCAACCGAGTATCTATTATCAAATCATATTTGCTAGATTTATCTGGAAAATACAAATATTTCAAAAACGGTTAATTTTGGGATAGAGAAGTGTATTGCAATAAGAAAGGCAATTTTATGGGGAATCCAATAATGGTATAAAAACAATAGGGTTCTATTTGAAATTGGAAAGTTATGGTGTTTTGAAATTTTCTAATTTGATCCTGTAATTGCTAATATCCTGTATAATATTTTCGATTGTTTCTTACAGCAACAGTTATTCCTAAATGGTGCTTTCATTCCATCAAAATATTACTGCTACAGCTTTATTCAATTCCGAGATATTAAAATTTCAAAATTGTTCAGCATCTGCAAATATTCGCAAGAAGATGCCCATAACTCAAAAAATTTGAAGTTTAAAAAAAATTATTTCATACAACCTCATAGTAAAATCGATCAAGGAATTCGAAAATGAAGTCAAATACAAGGTGTTCCATTTGAAATAATGAAGTTGACTTGCATACAGGAAATATGGGACAAGCTGTATAGCTAAAAATAATTTTAGCTGGAGCGACATGTCACTGGAAACAAGTTTTATGTGGAAAGTTTTTTAGTATTTCTAACTGTAAAGGATATAACGAAGAATCCCGCACTATTGACTCACCCTGTATACAAGTGAGTATGAAGAAATTGTGGTCTTATAAATACTTATGTACGTCGGCATATTCTATCCGGTATGTATTTCTTAATAAATCAGTCCAATATTATTCTTGGATCCCCAGACAGCACTTTTAACTATAGTACCAAATTAAAAAAAAAATCGAATGCGCTACTGTATTTTACAAAAAGAAATCAAAAGTTTCAAAATTCTTTTGATAGCTATTATAACAACGGAGTTATGATGGTCAATAGGTATAATTCAGCCAAATTCGAAAAATATTCGGTATTCTTAGTAAATTTCGATATATTTTTTTTTTTTACTTTTGAACAGTTACAGTAGTGGCCATAAATATAGCAACTTCCTGAAATTTCGAATTTAATTTTTTTTCTAAGCAAAAATATTCTTTTTATTTACTTTTTGTTCTTAAAATACATACACATTTCTAGTACATAATGCGTATTTATGTGTAATTAAAACAAGTATTATTTTTAATATTTTTTAATTTTTCTGTTGGACATAATTATAGCAACTACGGAAAAAAAAAATTTTTGACAAGTATTAATTAAAAATAACAAAAGCGTTTAATATTTTGTATAATAACCTTTATTTTTAATAACCTGGGCACATCGCTTGGGCATCGATTCTATTAATTTAGTAATGTATCCATCATCAATTATTTCCCAAGCATTTTCCAGTGCAGTATAAAGGTTTTCCAAATTAGTATAATTATTTCCTCTAATTTTGCCATCCAAGTAATCCCACAAATTTTCTATTGGATTTAAGTCGGGTGACTGTGATGGCCATCGCATAATTTCGAAGTGTTGCTCGGCTAACCAATTCTGCACAAATTTCGACGAGTGTTTCGGGTCATTATCTTGCTGAAACACAACTTAAAGGCATTGTTTCGTCGATGTAAGGGACCAGATGGTATTGCAAAATATTTTAATACATGAATCGATCCATTTTACCATGGATTCGACAGATTGGGCCCATCCCAAACTTAGAGAAACATCCCCAAACCATAACTGAACCACCACCGTGCTTAACAGTTGGACATGTGCACTTCTTGTCAAATCTCTTGCCCGTTGGTCGTCTAACATAGAGTAGCCGATCACTTTTAAACAAATTAAATTTTAATTCATCGCTAAAAACTACATTCTTCCAATTTTCTGGGGTCCAGTTAATATGATCTATTGCGAACTGGAGACAGGCCTTCCCATTTTTCTTTGACAACAGCGGTTTCTTCGCTGGTCGGCGACCAAATAACCCGCCGTCGACTAATCTCCTTCTTATTGTACGCGCACTAACATCTTTTGATCCAATTTCCTCCAATTTTCCAAGAATTTTGGACGAGGACAGGAATGGGTTTTCTTTCGATATTCTTAACACGTGTCGATCAAATCTTTCATAAGCTTTTCTTGGTCTTCCTGGATTTGGAATGGGTTCAACATAAATAGCTTCAAAATTCTGGACACAACGGATTTATTTAAATTAAAACTTCTTGAAATTTGAGCCTGTTTGACACCGTTTTCATACTTTTGTGTAATAAGGTTCCTAATTTCAATTGAAACTGTTTTAGCCCGACCCATTTTTTAGTTACTAACCAGAAATAGTGCCAATGCGATAAATACTCGGTAGAAGTACAACTTAACTGGCGTTTTAATTACTTTAAACTTATTTATGACAGTTGTTGCTATATTTGAACAAATGCTGGGATTAATTTGTTATTCACAAAGCTCTAATTTTTATTGCAGGAAACACTTACCATAGAAGCAATGTGAATGCTGGAATGCATTTCTAATCTTAAAAATAATGTTGTTTAATATTACATTGATTTTTTAAAAGTTGCCATATTTATGGCCACTACTGTATATTTATATTAATCATAAGTTAGTCAGTTTGTTTACTCCACTAAGCTAAGCTCAAAAACAGTAATTTTCATTTTGCAAGTGCCATTGTATATTTCTTGCACCCTGTATAACTACATCTTGCTCTAAATTTGGAATTGCATTTTCTTTTCATGCACTAACTTTTATTTTATTAGAATAATTGTGGTTAAAAGTTACCCCTATATGGTGAAAACTTCTTGGCCTTATTGGTTAGTATTAGTTATAAAATACATGTTACAGTACAACAGATTTAAGTCGGAGTGCGGTGGAGGCGAGACGCGTTGGCACCTACCACAGCCCGCATCTAACTCAATATTTATTTTGGGTTCTCTATCTACTATGTACCTATTCTGTATCTATTATGTACAATCTCGATTTTAAACAAATTGTTATTGTTACACGTGACTCACGTCCTTGGTTTTTTGGTAAAGTGCTTCCATCCTTCTCGACCTAATGCCACCACTACATTTTGGTTTCAATAACGTTTACATCTATTAAATAAATGTATACAAGGAGACGTCAATTCATGCTCTTTTCACAGAAAGACAGAAATGTAAGACATTCGTAACTAATAATGGATAATTTAAGTTAAGTGCATTTCTTTTTCCATAAAGTACCTACCACTAATTTGTTATAAACAGTAATCACCGCAAAATTATTGTAATTAATTCAGTGCTCCAGTTTTTTAGCAAACAAAAGGACATGAACTACAGTTAGGAGTTAGGTACTCTACTAAAGAAAATAGCCTAGTTTTATTGTAATAAAACATATGTACATAGTCGAGAGAATATAAAATTAAATTTCACACAAATAATTCAGTGAAATTTTATCTGCATTAATTTTATGATTGAAGCTACAATTCTATTACATAGCCGCAAATGATTACCTTTCTGTAAGTGCGAACAATATATTTGCAATTAAAATATGTAGGTACAATAAACTTTGAGTTGATATTTCGTAATAAAGTGCTTAGAGAGCTAAAAACCTAGCGTACCGTGTCACCCAAGAATGCACATGATTTTAATGTCAATGTGTTAGATAAATTGTTCTATATGATGTTAGTGTTATGTCGCAAGTTACCGCCATTGTTTTTTATTAGGCAATTACTATACAGGTACCATTATTTAACGAAAAATTTTGACACGACACTTAGTGCTAAAGTCTGACTCATTTATAACCGTATTCTCTTATCGCACTAATTTTTTATATTAAATAGGTATCCTGTTTATTTCCAGAAATGCAAACGGAAATTTGCAGCTACTCCCCCTTAGAAAAACGGATGTCAAACGTCTCCTTAGGCAAGCAACAAAACCCAGAATACGCGATAAATAGAATATCCCAAAAGTACGATTCCTATCAAGCGTTCCTTTATGGAAACGAACAACACAGACGGAGGTTATCTTCTACAGGCGAGGGAAGTGGAGACTCTAGTACAACAGCGTCTGGAAGCAGTTATGGTGAAAGAGAAGATGGTAGTGAAGGAAGAACTGAGAGTGAGGAAATCGAGAGAATAGAGAGGGAAGAGAAGAAACCTCTGGAGGGACAAGTAACGGAAGCTGAGCGACTGCAAGTAGAAACTTTTTTCAAGGGATTTAAAACTCAGGTGAGGACGTTGTTAGTACATACCGTGTGACAAACTTCCATGTGTACATGGGGAAATAACATGGGGCAATTACATTTTTGGGGATTACTGCTCCCCATGTGTAGTTACAGTGGTGGTAAAGGTAGCAATCGAAAGACTATTTTTTTCTGCGTATGAGGATATCAAAAACTCTGCAATTTTCCAATTTATTAAAGCATTAAAAGCAAAAATTACACTAATAATTTTCAAATTAAAACACGGATATTCATCAAATTACCTATGACAATTTAATTTATTCTAATCAGACTCCCTTGATTCTAATTTCTAATTCGTCTGAACTGTCAACATTATTTATCGACAATCCAATAACAGTCCTATTCCTTCGGTAACAACAATAAAAAATTCAGTTAAGAAGTTTGAAGATACTGGGAATCTTTCATTGAAAGAAGGTAATTTTTACTAATAAATTTACTTGGTTTTTATTTAGATAATTCTGATTCGCTTATTATTATTACCTAGTTGCTAATTCCTTATTGTTCGCTAACTTAAATTTTACTGGGATTATGAGAAATTTAACAAGTGATAACGTGGAGTGAAACAAAACTAAAATTAATCTTATCATTTATTTTTTTAGTCGTTCCAAGAAATCTAAATGTTGAGGTAGAGGAAATGGTAATAGGCCTGATAACTGCTAGTCCAACATCTAGTTTAAGGTCTATTGCCCTAGAATGTAATGTTTAAAGAGAAACTGTCCGTAACATATTAAAAAAAAACAAATATCATCCCTTTAAATTCCAATGTCACCAAGAGTTACTTCCTTTTGACGAAGAATCAAGGCAAACTTTCTGTGAAGAAAAGCAAGAACGGGCTAATCGGGATCGAAGCTTCCTCTCATCAATTTGTTTTACCGATGAGTGTACCTTCACTTTAAATCAAGAGCCAAATTCACAAAACGTTAGGCAATGGGCCCAGGAAAATCCCAGAATAAATCTAGCCACTACAACGCAATACCCTCAAAAAATCAATATATGGGCAGGCATTTTTAATAATCGCATTATAGGACCATTTGAAATACAGGGAAATTTAAATTCAGAAGCTTATTTAGATCTTTTAATTAACCATATTGGCCCTGCATTAGAAGAAGTTGCACATGCGAATCGGGAGGTCTGGTTTCAACATGACGGATGCCCAGCACATTTTGGAGCACAAGTTGAGGGAATTATTAAATGAAATATTTCCAGAGAGCTGGATTTGTCGAGGTGGTGCTATAAACTGGCCAGCTAGATCTCCCGATTTGGCACCGTGTGACTTTTTCTTGTGGGGTCGTTTAAAAAATAAGATTTATAAAACTCGTCACCCAAATATTGATTCTTTAAGGAATGCTATTTTTGCGGAATGCAAATTAATAAACGATCGGCAACTTGCGAATGTGAGAAATTCTTTCTATAATAGGCTGGGATACTGTCTGATACAGAATGGGGGTTTATTTGAATATTTGTTATAGTTATTTTTCTTTTTTATGTTACTTTAATAAGTTTTTGTCCTTACCTAGATATGAAATAAATAAGTATTAAATTGCCAGATCACAAAATTCGTTAGAGCAAGATAAACAAATGTTGCCGCTTGTTAAATTTTTCATAATTGCAGTAAAATTAAAGTAATTTAATTTTTATTATTTCATTTTACTGCTTTAACATTTTCCCAAACACTTTTTAATATTTTAATATTTTAATATTATTTTATGTATTAGTAAAAATTAACTTCTTTCGATGAAAGATTCCCAGCCTTCAAATTTCTTACTAAATTATTTGTTGTTATACCGAAGGAATAGGACCGTTATTGAATTTTACAGAAAATAAGGCACGGACTACGCGCAAACTATTGCCGCCGTAAAATATTTTCACAATGGAAACCTTTTCTTGAACTGAATAAATATTTTTATTAATTTTTAAATGTTGACAGTTCCGAAAATCCATAAAAATCAAAGACGTCCGTGATTAGAATAAATTAAGTTGTCATGGATAATCTGATAAATTTCTGCGTTTTAGTTAGAAAATTATTAATGTAATTTTTGCTTTTAATGCTTTAATAAATTGTAAAGTTGTAGAGTTTTTGATATCCTCATACGCAGAAAAAAATAATCTTTCGATTGCTACCTTTACCACCACTGTAACTACACATGGGGAGCAGTAATCCCCAAAAATGTAATTGCCCATGTTATTTCCCCATGTACACATGGAAGTTTGTCACACGGTATAGTAAATTTATTGAAGCGTAATAAAACCGCAATAGTGTAAGTGTTGTATCAGTTGGTAAAGTCCAAAGTCTGCATTGATTATTCCTTCAAAGTTTGTGGTTAAAACATCATAATTAGTAATTGAATGGTAACAATAGAAATACGAGTACGTGCTGAATGACGCACTGCAACTGTTGTTCATGTTGGTGATCTGCCAAACTACGTTACTCCTGATCGTTTCAGATTGGGGGTGGCTGATATAGAATTTAAAATTAACAATATCCTACCACAAACTTAAGAAATTTTTTCTATCATTCGCAATACCAAAAATTCAAAACAGGAAAGTGTACTTGTTTTCGATAACAAGGGCAAAGTGTTTTGATAGGTGGGAGGATGCGTTCCTAATTGTGTTATCTTTTTTAACTGCTATCATAGTACAAATTAAAAATATAAGCTGGATTAATAGACTACTGCATTTTACAAATATCTTCGAACTCGGGAATTAACACTAGGAATACCACATTTCCGGTTACGCTGTTATCGTACAACAAACAATTTTTATCAGTATGTAAACTTAAAAAATGAATCATGGATCATATATGGTGCATTATCGATGTGGTCGATATAGACTGGCAAATAGGGGTGCGGCCCTCTTTTATTACACTTAAAGCGTGATATATGCCTAATATAGAACACTCCCACACCTTCACTTTTTCATACAGGTAAGGTCAGTGGTTTACGATCGGTTAAAACAATATAAAGTGATGGTAATAGTACATGCCGATTTTTTTTATTTTGCAATGGCATGAACTTGAACTAACAAAACCATGATTCAGAATGCATATTCATGATCAGTATGGTTTCGTTCTGCAGTTTCCTGTTTGATCTCTTACGACCTTTGACATTATCACTAGTGACTAGTGTCGCATGTGTGAGAGACTTCAATGTGTGTCGAAACAATAAATTGAGAATTCTGGATCAAGCACGGTTGTTGTGTACCTATATTGTACGGCTATAAAAATGTCACTACCTACATAGGTAGTTGATTTCTACACATTTTACAGAATACCTATGCACATTCCTGTCAACAAGACATGCTTTTATGTCAGTAATATGATGCTCTTTGTAGAAGGAAAATTGTAATCAATCAAAATATATGGTGGTATATTTGCATGTGGCAAATCAAACAGCAAGCGCCAGGGTCGGCCTCGGTACGTCTGAGTACAAGAACTTGCCAGCAATTACAAACAAAGCCTAATATTTTTAACATTTTTATTCGTTGTGATATATAATTTATGAACCGCAAATTGAATTATTATTATATACCGTTAAAAATGTGTTTTTTTCATATAAGTACTCCTATCCTCTTGTTGCAGTTCTCAAACTACTTCGCGGAAAAAAGTGTACACTGAAATGTTGCATTATCTGCAATAAAACTCATAACTTGAACAATTTCTAGATAACTGCAAAATGAGTTAACTGTTCACAACTAAAAATAGTGAGATTATGTGTAAACAAAACGGCTCTTTAATTTCTTAACGGCGTTGAGAACTCAAAAACATCAATGGCATATTCAGAAATACGCAAATACGACTATAACTGTATTCATTTTGTTCCACAAAATCTTGGATTTTACTTACAAATTTTAAGTTTCAATACATACGATAAAATTCGTAATTTACATTTTCAGGTGTTCGTGAGTGGTTCTCTAGCAAACCTGTACACGAAAACCCCCAACGATCCCGACTGGCAACTAAAATTCACAGGCATCCCTTTGGTGATCCTTGACGTTGGGGAATCGAGAGCCAGGGACAAAAGGCGCATTCAGATAATTCTAGCGGAACGCGGTACAAGTTTCATGTTGTGGCGTGACACAATAGACAACTTATCTTCCTACAAAGTAGCGGGAAAAGCATTCCATACAATGTGTTATTCATCCGACCACACTGTACAGATAGGGTTTAGTTTCGACACTGCTCAAGCTGCTCAGGATATGTGGAAACATATCGAAGAGTTAATAGCTTGCCCAGAAAATATTTCATTGTCTTTGCCAGGGAAGAAAAAGAAGAGGAAGGAGAAGAAAGCTGCTAAACCAGCGCCTTTACCACCTAAAAGCCATATTTCTCAGCCTTGTTGTTTTCAGCATGTCACCTCTGTTGACCAAGATGACACATCTAGGTATTACTCCTTGAAGGAGTTTTTGCCACGTGCTGTTAAACACACGAGGAAGGCATCGTTAGATCCCGAAGAATTTTAATGTATTTTTGTTACATTGTATTTGTTACTGACTGATAAAAGTAAGTTAAATATCTATTAAGGTTTCTTACACAATTTTTTTTTTTACTGAAGACTGCAATTGTAAGAAGGAATTTGCTGAATATTCAGAACTTTATGCCAGGGAATATACATATTTTAGGCGCCAAGAATTCAGCATATTTTTTTTGTATAATTTAACAATGTATTGCCCTTAAGTATATCATGCGTAGGTATACAGTTATACCTGCCAATCACGTCTTACTTTTCTAAAAATAAGGCACAAAGTAAAGTGGGGATATCCACGACTGGTATATCTTCCTGATTTTAGGCTAATTAGATTTTTCAGCTTAGAAAAAAATTGTAACAAGCAACCGACTTTAGAAATAACTACATCCTAAAAATTTAGGCACCATTTTGGATTTTATGGGCTCCACAGTTGGCTCCATGCGTGGACCCAGCTTAAGATTTTCCCAAGACTGTTCTGGATTACACATTCCTGGAATCAGTTGCTTGTTACAGTCAATATTGATGTGTAGGGTAGTTTTTGTAAATTTTCCACCATAAAGAGCCCATATTCCAATGAAGTAAAAATAATTGTAATTTTGCCCTTTGAAGCTAAATATCAGCTTCAATTTCTCTTCACTTTTAGATTTAGGTACTGTAACTTGATTTGAACAATTTTCTGTGGAATGTACAAAATACTGATAGATTTCCAATTTATACTACGTACTCAACAAGTGCACAATTTTTTGGATAATCTGCAAAAATGTTGTTAAAGTACACTGGCGAGCATAAAATTAGGGTCACTTTGAAAATTGCCAATTTTTCTAAGAATTCAAAATATTAAATTTAATTAATTCTTGAAGGCAATAACACTTGCATTTCTGAGAACTGTTATAAGCTTTTTGTGGTTTCTTTTGCACAACAAAGATTCAATATTTCCGATTTCTAGGAAATGCTTGCAGGTGAGATACTTGGAAGCTTATTTCTCGGGGTCTATTTTTCAATTTCCTTCATTTATTCACTAACTTTCCTGTGTATAACTTGACGGTCGAAAAGTGTAGTCTTCGTTTATTTCCTTATAATGGCTTTAAATGCTGTCACGGCGGCCAGAATTATAGCGCTGTTGCAAGATGGTCGGGGGCAACGTGTAGCGGCAAGAACGGTTGGTGTAAGTCTTTCTACAGTTCAGCGGGTATTCCAACGATTTCAGGAAACTGGTAGGCTGACGAGAAGACCAGGATCAGGGCGGAAAAGAACCACCACGCCAAGGGATGACCGTTTTCTTGTGTCCATGGCTTTACGGAATCGGACTGCTACGGCAGTTTCGCTTCGAAATCTCCTCCAAGAAGTCAGAAATGTTAACATTAGCGAATGGACAGCTAGGAGGCGACTTCGTTCTGCTGGATTATCTTGTCGGAGAATGGCTACGGGTCCTCCACTTCTCCGTTGCCATAGAATTGCAAGACTGAACTTTGCTCGAGATCACTTGGGATGGACAAATGACGATTGGGGGAGGGTATTATTCTCAGACGTGTCGCGTATCTGTTTAAATCGGTCGGATGGACGTCGGCGGGTATGGCGAAGACCCGGAGAAAGGTATACCCAGGCTTGTATTGATGAGCGACTTCCATTTGGTGGAGGCTCAGCTATGGTGTGGGGAAGAATTTCTTCAGACGCACGTACCGAATTAGTGTTTATCGGCAATGGATCCCTAACTGCGCATAGGTACGTAACGGAAGTTGTAGAAAATCATCTCATGCCTTTTATGACGGTTCTGGGAGAAAATGCAACTTTTATGCATGATAACGCTCGACCCCTCGTGGCAAGGATTGTTAGCGGTTATTTGGATGAGGTTCAAATTACGCGATTCGATTGGCCAGCACGGAGTCCCGACTTGAACCCCATAGAGCATGTGTGGGATGAGCTAGGACAACGTGTGAATCTATAATCTATAATATACGGTTTATTAGTTGGAAAAACTACATTAGATCTTAACAATCATTAAACAACAATATCCTACAAGACTACACTAAACCTACTTTTGCCTAAAAAAAATCTACCATATTTTGTGAATGAACTTATTACTACTTTCTTAAATTTAATACCCGCACATACTTTAACACATTACATCTAATACTTATTCTAGAATTTTCTTTACTTTGCTTCAGTCTCTTATTGCTTCAGTCTCTTATGTCGCTGCCTGTTTAATTGCATATCTAGCACCCCTTTTAAATACCTTTAAACTTTTTGCATTTTTTATTGTATTGTATTGTATGTATGAAGTCATACGCCGTCTCCCACCAACGCACAGGATCTTAGGGAGCTCCTACTACAGGAGTGGAATAACATCCCCCAAAATGTGATCCGTAATTTAATAGAGAGCATGCCACGTCGCCTCCAGGCTGTCATCAATGCACGGGGAGGAACCACTCGTTATTAGGGGTCAAAATTTTAACAGTTCCTTGTTTTATTCCAACATTTTTCTCACCACACATTTTTAAGACAATTTTGTTAAAATTTACTTCTTTACGAATCTTCAATAAAAACATTAGAAAATGAAACGTTTTCTTTTTAAAACATTCCTGTTTAGAGATATGTATACAACGAAATCCATTTACAATAATAAGATACAATAAATAACCAGAAAAGTTGAATTTTTGAAGTGACCCTAATTTTATGCTCGCCAGTGTATTATGCAGTTCACACTTTAAATTAAATTTCCTGAGTTGATATCAAATATTATGCCACTGCCATCTTTTACTTCCTCTGCATAAACTAATTTGATCATCTCTCCATTGTCAAAAACGCAGTCAATCGTCTAAAGAAAGTGCATAATATTTGATTTCAAGCAATGCTATTTGTTGCGGTCAAAATAATCATTAAGTCTTTTAGGACAAACAAAATTAAAATGTAAACTGTGATATATTATTATAGTAACATAATTTTAAATAAACAAAAAATGTAAAACTAATTATAATATAAATATTTACGATGTATGAACTAGTATGATTATTGTGTAATTTTTATTGCGTTTTCAAATAAAATATCGAAGAAATGTTCTGTATTTTAGCATTCTTATTCAATAGGGCTTTTCATTATAAAAAAAATGCTGAGGCGCATGCGCGATAATACCATGACAATTTCGGACGGGTAACTCGTAAAATTTATCCTTTTCCGGCTTTCAAACACCCTCCTTATTTGGTAGTCTGCTATTTACTTACTAATATCCTACACGTTCTAGGCCTGACAGTGACATTCGTCCGAAAATCTAAGAACAGCTGATTTTCAGTGCACTTCTGCACATGCGCACCAATGAAATGAAACGGTCTATTCCAGAGACACAGAATAAAGAATATGCCACGTCATAGACACTAGGACTAGCGGATACAGACAGCTTACGAAAAACATTCCCAACTTAAAGCGCACGCGCAACGTGTGCATGGTTGTGCGCACGACCACGCGTGAGCAGTGTTGCCAGATTTCAGAATCTCTTGTCGCCACCTCCTCACCGCCCAAAATCACAGACCTCGGTTACGTTTTGCTAACTCTAACCTATAAGTAAAACTAAAAATAAAACAAAATTCATAAAGGTTCAATAAAATTTAGTATAATCAGATTCAATAACATCTGCCACCCTCACTTTATACAGCCCCTAACAAAGAACTGAAATGCTAACACTGAAAAAGGAATGGTAAATAACATATGGCTTAAGGTGTCTTTAATGTCCTTAGTCGTACCGAATACCTATAGTACCATAGATTCAGATCGAGTAAGGATGGATAAGAAAATAAAATTCTGATGTCTAGACCGTAATGCATTTACGCCCCTCCCCCCTCGTTCAAGCGACAAAAGGTATTAAAAGCGACTATCGATTGTATAAGACAATACTATCGATAGTTCGATAGTGCAGCTTACTTTAGATGTATCGATAGTTTCACTCGGTAGTTTCCCATCCCTAGAGCCGGAACCGAAGGAAACCACAGACTAAAAAACGAAATGGACTACTTGCCAATATTTAGAAATGTTAATTATTGATTTTTCCATTTCGCCTATTTCCATTCGAATAAATACAACAAAAGTCGCAACTCTCGAATTGAGAAATCGCCCAAATTGCGATTTGTGATTTTCCCAAAATATTTGTCGCAAATTCATTTTCAAAACCGCCCAATTTGTGATAAATCGCCCAATCTGGCAACACTGTGCGTGAGAAGGGAGAACTATTTAATTTATGGGGGACAGCGTTGCCGTGGGCACGCGGGCAGTACAATTCGGGACCTAAGTGCCTCCGTCATACGTCAGATTTTCATTCCAAACAAAACAAAAGCACGTGCCATTTGACGTTTATCGATATTATTTACAACGTCTTAAACTAGTTTTTGCAATATAATTATAGACGTTTTGCAGTGAAAACAGTTTATTTTCAATTTGTGTGTTGGGCTTACGCGTAAAAACTTGAAAACAACTATATGTAATTATAATTATATTTCAGAGGTTAGGTTAAAACGTCAGAAAGCACGTGACTTTGTTTTGTTTGGAATGAAAATCTGACGTTTGTGACGTGCCACTTATCTCCCGAATAGGGGACATAAGTCGGGACCTAAGTGCCTCCGTCATACGTCAGATTTTCATTCCAAACAAAACAAAAGCACGTGCCATTTGACGTTTATCGATATTATTTACAACGTCTTAAACTAGTTTTTGCAATATAATTATAGACGTTTTGCACTGAAAACAGTTTATTTTCAATTTGTGTGTTGGGCTTACGCGTAAAAACTTGAAAACAACTATATGTAATTATAATTATATTTCAGAGGTTAGGTTAAAACGTACATTTTAAATGGAGCTTAGATGACCTTTCACATTCTATTTTTACCTTTCATCCTGATTTCTTAACATTAAATTAATATATGGCGGTTATTATGAAGCTTTTTTCGGTGTTTGTCTTGTAAAAGCATTCATTTATGCAGTCATTTTGTTTAAAACTAAAATTCAACAAACTGCTGCAATTTTCGGCGCGAACGTGTCGGTGCTAGTACCGGCGCAGTAGATGGTTTAAATCGTCCATAAAGAAGTTGTTAACAACACTAATTTTTAATATTTTCTCTTCCATTTCACACTTTTCAAATACAAATAAATTCTTAAACCCCCTAGTAAATAAAGATTAATCAATAAATAACCTGGAGAAATAAATAACTAACCTCAAACCTTAGCAGCAGCCTTCAGAAATCAGAATAATAATGGTCTGGTCTAAACAGGACATACGTTCTTTTCTAACAGGTACTTACTGTGCTCCGTTTTAAAATATTTCTGAAATTAAGTTGTTTTTTAACATTTTGAGTTGTTTTTGAAAATGTGACAGCTGGAAAGAGCAGTCTATATGTCACTTGCAGAATCCGTGTTAAGAAATGGAAATGCACTGAATTTAAATAATCAGTGTTTAAAATCTATGTCCCTTAAAGCTCCATGATAAGAATTTTGAAGTAGGATAGAGGGCGAAATTAGTAACATAACCCTGTTCTGTGACATAACCTAACTAATGTGAATGGGGAGACATTCTTATCTTAGAATTCTGTGGACATTGGCTCGAAACTAATAGTAAATTAGCAAGAAGAACAGAATTAGGTAAATTGTGATTGTGTCAGTCATTTAGTTTATTGTTTTGTGGTTTTTATTAACCTGATTTGATAATAATGGTTGTACTTAAGTGTCTCGAGTGCCAAAAAGACTTTTCCGCTCTTTATAATTTAAGAAAACATGCAAGAAAATTTCATCCAGGTAAGATACCTAAGTACCTACCGACAATTAAAAATAAGTACATAATTTTTTACTCATTCTTATTTATAGATAAAGTTAATGTCATAGCCCCAAGAAAAGTATACAAATATCAGTGTGAACACTGCAAGAAGAATTTCAGCCATTTAAGAGATTTTAATTATCACAAAAATAAACATAACATTTCTAAGATTTTATCAGTAAAAACGATTCCGAAGCGTCAATGTCCGCTTTGCAATTTTAGTGGAACAAAAGCAAATTTTTTGACCCATTTTGAAGCTGATCATGATATAAAGATGAATACAAATAGACTTGAATTTACTTCATTTGAAGATTTTATTGCATGGAAAAGTCAAATTGAAAGCAGCACCAAATCACAATTTATCAAAGAAAGAGGAAACTTTTCCACTAATAACCAAAATATTATTAAATATTTTTGCCATCGCTCAGGCAATTTCATTTCAAAAAGCACAGGCCTACGGCATTTGAAGAGCCAAGGTTCCAAGAAAATTAACGGTTTCTGCCCAGCATCTATGAAAGTTACTATAGACAAAAGCAATAAGTGCAAGGTGCGTTTTATTGACAGTCATGTTGGACACGAAAATGATTCGGGGCATTCATCTTCAACTTTGAAAGAGCGAGCCAGCAAAATGGCTTTAAAAATTTCATTCACTCAAATACTGGACGAAGTCCGGGATTCAATAGAGGTGGATGAGACGGATGAGCCGCAACTCCAACTGCTGCCGAGTAGGCAACACAGGACAGGTGGTAACATATAATTTTTTTAATCAATATTAACTTATGCAGAAAAACAATTATAATTCTTAAATTGTACGTTAGGTAGGTATATGCCGTTGATTTTGCAGTTATATTATTTCTTAAAAACGCTTTTGAATGATTTGTTTACTATTTTATAATTTTTATGTTTCTAGATGATATCAGTCTTGTTAAAATTGAAAACCCTGCTTCTGCTGAAGAAAACGGTATTTTGACTGACCTTCAAGTATCCAAGTCGTCAAATAGAAAAGAGGATTATCTTGCCGAAGAAAAAGAAAAAATAATAACGAATTTAATACCTCACCTAAGAAAAGTTGCTGAAGATATAATTTGTATGGGGCAAGTTGATGCATTTAAGAAGTTCTGTGCACCTATAGCATCGACTCTAACAGCAATTGGTAATAAGCACACAGAAATGAAAATGAAACTAGTGCATTCCCTGGAGTAGAGTTGAGTTCTCATAACAAAAAAATAATCCCACAAAGAAGTAAATTACGTTCAACAAAAACTTAAAAGAAGTCAGATTCTACATCTAAACACCTTTCTGAACCAACCAATCAAGAAAAACAAGAAATTACGCTACGTGCAATTTTGTACACTACGTGAATTTGTATGCACTTTTTAAAATACTGTAGATGAACGCTTAATATCTAGTGTCAGTATTAGGTATTAAAATACACACATTATGTATATAGCACTCATGTACAGCAGTTAACTATATATAATAAGTTCTAATACACAGTTTCTTATATTGTATTATAATATTTTTGTAGCTTATCCAAATATCAGTTTAAATTTTAAAATTGATCCAGAAAAAAACGAATTTACTTACAAATTCATCTGACGAAGAATCTGAACTCATTTCAGATAATTGGCACAAATAATTATTGCACTATAAATTATGCCTTTATTGCAAAAAAATGAAAACTTAACTTGATTGTAAAGTAGCATTTACATTGACTTTCATCATAAATTGAATTCGAAATTTCGTTGCTTGTCATACGCTTTTATACCTAATCATTCAACTTTAAATTTTCCCAATAGACCCTTTCATTTCGTTACTGCGCATGTGCAGAAGTACACTGACAATCGGCTGTTCTTAGTTTTTCGGACGAATGTCACTGTCAAAACTTGTAGAATATTCGTAAGTGAATAGTGGGTGTTTGAAAGACGGAAAATTACAAATGTCATATCCCTCATAAAATTGTGAGGCTGAATCCCGAAGGCGTAGCTGGTTGGCAATGTTAACCCACATACTTCAATCTCGCAGGTTTTTAATATGTAGCGGTGAAAAACAATCAATTTATTAAAAGAAAACTGTGAAAAACGATCTAATAGACAAGTGCGTATTTTCTGCAATGCATGTATCTAACTCACAGACTTCAATAATATAACTAGACTGCTGATCGCATAGCCCCCCACCACTAGAAATCGCCCCAGCAGGTAGACCGCCATGCTGTGTCAAAATCTAGTGATTTTTGCTATTTGGGGTTGTATAACCTGTCGCGTCTTCTTTAAATGTCAGTCCTCTGTCAATGTCAACTCTATCGTCATTTTTGTGATCTGGAGCGTGGTTTACTTGCGAGTTGTATTATCATATGTATTGTAATAATTGTATGATTTTGGACAGTTTTTAGTTATATATAGTTATTTACCTAGTTCAGTTATTTGTGTTCAGTGTGATTTATTAGTTGTTATTGTTTTATATACTCAAAAATGCCTTCGTGTTTTGTGGCAAGCTGCAAGAATCGTGGCAAGAGAAAGCCAAGATTGAGTTTTCATGCGTAAGTACCTGATACTTTTACTTTAAAATCGCTCAACTTATCGATATGGGACAATTTTTCGGAAACAAGCTGTGTTGTGTAAATGACGCCCTAAACTTATAACGTGTTCAATGTACTTGTTTAAAATAAATGCTTGAATTTTTATGAAGACTTGTTATTTACTGCTGGATGCAGCTCTAAAATTAGCAATTTCGATTTTTCTTCTTTTCCAACCCTCATCACAGAACACGTTCTATTTTCCCATTCATTAGAAATAAATTATAATCAGCACCTGCCTGTTGCAAAGTTTTCAAAACTGCCCAAAAAATGGCCAAGTTTTGTAGAATTTCCTTTTCAGTTTGTAATTACAGGGAATCAGAACGAAATAATTAGTTCTCTGGCTGTCCCAGCCCGAATTTAAGAAATCCTTATGACATAATCGGGCCCAATAATTTTAAGTTTAATCCCACTACGAGTTTAATGGCCTGTTTGGCGCGTCAATCTTTTAAGTTTTCATTGGTTGATGTTCGCCAATCAGCATTTGACACAGTATGGCGGTCGGCATTGTTTGGTGATTTGCAATATGTGTGACTAGAAGTCCATTTTAGGTGTAAGTGCGTGATCTAACTACAAGTAATTATCATTTTAAAGACCTAACAAATAATGAACCTGGAAACTTTCAATACACGTTTTCCATTTCGAATGTTACCTCTTACACATTTTCATCCACTCAACACAATTTATATAGGTGGAACAAGTTCTCCATGGTCACCAACTCGGTTATTAACTTCGATTTTCTCCAGTGTTAGGCAGGGTTTGGGAAATGGATAAAATTGTAATCCCAAGCGATAGCTGCAGTCACCAAAAGCAGAAAGTTTGGATGCTCCATTTTGCACGTTTGCAATAAAATTTTACTGTATAGACCAAAGAATTTAAAATACACACTTTCAAACAATACAAGGCTGACATCTGTCCGAAATTGTCATGGTGTAATCGCGCATGCGCCTCAGTATTTTTTTATAATGAAATAATGAAAAGCCCTATTTGACCTTGAAGTCGTGCAAGCGAAAGCTACTGCTTGGAAACCTTGGTTTAGTATAAAACCTGGTTGGCCATTACGCAGCTTTTGGGGGCCACTGGTATGGAACGTCAGTATGTGGAACTCTGGGGTGTTTTGTCGCGAACTACTGACTACTGTCAAACTGGCAGGCTGCGGTAGTAACTACATTAGCGCTACTGAACAGAACGTTTAGTTGCACACTCACTTCTGGGATGGCGGTGTCGGCGGCTGAGTCGGTAATTCTAGGCCGTCTTTTCTAAGTCATCAAAAGTCATATTTGATTTGAAATATCGCAAGCAAGTTAAGTGTTCGTTATTTATTTCTGGTGTTCGTTAACGTTATCCCTGATATTCTGATTTAACTTAAATTAAGTTTATTTAAGTTTGCTGTTATTTCTTTGTTATTCTGTGAGTGTTGCAATCTTGCAATGTCTGGCAGAATAAAGAAATGTTGTGTGCGACATTGTGAAGATACAGCAAGTGTGCGCCATAGGTTTCCCATTAAAATGAACACATTTTTAAAATTTGGATTGAACGAATTAATCATCCACGCTTTACGAATCTACAGTTCCGTGAAATTTATAACAGTTAGGTATTGTGTGCCACATTCATTTTGAAAATGTGTGAAATGTGCCAAGAATGACAAGGCTGAAATATGGATCTGTACCAACTCTTTTTTTACCAGGTAAAATAGATTAGTTATGAGTATTAGTAAGAAGTAAAGTCTTTAACAACTTTCCGTGGAGGAAATTCGACAGAATTCCGTTTGCTGTATTTTAGTCTGTCGCTGTTTGAACGGCAGAAAATTTTTAGTTTTTTGTTTGGTGTAACTTAGCAACAAACCCATTGGTCGAAAGACATTTTCCATCAATCATCAGTAAATAAGATAATTTAGTAAAATTGCGTTAATTATTGTCATTACAAGTTAGTGTAGTGTCGACAGTGCTCAAGTACTTGTATCTATTTTGCAAATAACTTAAATATTTGTAAATGTTTGTTCTGTTCTTCTGTTATAGTATTTGTGATGTCTTATTTAATTATTAGTATAATAAATATGCATTACTGTATGCTAGTTCGAATAAAATTAATATTTGCAATGTATGTATTTTGTTTCAATAATATTTTAGTTGTCTATTATACATAGAAATGCAAAAATATACAAATACAGGAATATCTTCAATTTTGGTGCCAAATCTCCTTTTCCGTAGCGCCATCCCATAACTGAGTACAGAACCTCTGCCTTAATCATGGCTGCCAAGTCTGAGAATTTTAGCATTGAGTTACCAATCTCTGTTACTTATCTCTGACTTTGTGGAAGATCAAAATTTTTGGTTGAATTTGAATGTTGTTTTGCTTCAATGTGAGAATAAATTATGGGAAAATCAAAAGAATAACATACCTGAAAGCGTAAATTACAATTTAAATAGTATTTGGAATAGAAATTGAAAATTTGTGACCAGATCATAAACTTTAAAATTGAAACTTCAAGAAATCTAGAAATCCGATCTGGAAATTAGCCGTTTTGCAGTTGACACCTATTTGGGCATTACGTAAAAACCAAAATAGTTCATACAAGAACACTTTCGTGTTCAAACACTTTATATTAACGAAAAACTTGGGAATTAAATCCTGGAATTTATTTAATGACAATCAACTGACGTTGCTAAATTGACATATTGGCAGTGTTACAAATCGAAAAGAATCCGTCACTCCTGACTACAGAGGTTCTCAACAAGTTTGTCCACATGCGCAGAAGGCGACGAAAATCGGTTGTCGGAGTGTCGAACCATTATCTATACTAAACCAAGCTTGGAAACGGCTAGCAAATACGCCAATTCGCTCTGAAATTGCAATGCGCATTTGATATTCACGCAATGCTCACGATCCAAAAGAAGGGTTTCAAAATTTTCTTGAATTCTTGCTTGGTAGTTGCTGCAAGACTTGAGTGCGTTTAAATTTCTCTTCAATATATTTCAATTCTATTTGTTATTATCTTCCATAGAACATCCTGTCAAAAATACGAACATAACCTACAAATTTGACGTAACAAACCAGTGGGTATGCATTACGCTCCGAAAGCGTACTAGACATTGGGAGACAGATGTATACAAAATCTGCATAAGTCGCAACCGTCCACCGAACGTACCTATTTGCGCATGCTTGGTATGCATCTAACAAATTAATATAAACGAGGAAGTAGAATATTTCTATCGCCTTTTCTCTAGGAGGCTTTTTGCACATGCAAGGAATGGGGAGTTGTTTGTATTAATATAATAGGTATATGTAACAAACTGACAAAGTAAATGCATGCTTCTTCACTTCCATCACAAATTTAAGCCGATGTGAAATTCAACGTAAATGTCGCTTTAGACTTTAAAGTTTGTATTTCACAGGGAATATTTATATCCTATGATCAAGTGGCAATCTGCCGTACTGCTAAGGAGCGTGGGCGTAGTTCGTCTACTTGCTAATAGATGGGACGACTTTTATTTTGAACAGCACAAAAGCCACAAACATTTTATGGAAAGGAAGTTGAAAAAAAAGGTTTTTCGAAAGAATGAACAGGGGGGAATAAAATTCCTAGATAATTACAATAAAAAAAATCCCCTTTCCATGAAAAAATCCCTAGAACTAGGGTAAAATTCCCTAGTAAGGCGTCACTGTCACTGACCAGTGGTAGAACCTCCGTCGGTCTAGCTGTTGTATGATGGTAGGAGGCGAAGTACCAAGCACTTCCTTAATATACCGAAACTTATCTATTATTTATTGTCTAGAAAATACGCTATCTCATCAAATTTACCTACATAAGCCTAAGTCTTGGTGCAAGGATTTATTCGTAGACACCTGTTGGTGAACACCAGGAATACTACTTTAATTGCAGGTGGCTCTTTTTCCCGGAAGCTACCTCTCAAGATTCTGCTAACGTATTACAGATGGTGCATTGCGTCCCAGCCTTATTACTATTATTGCTTTTTCCACTGCAGAACTTTCAATCATAAATAAGTACTGAAAAAATAGTTTCTAGTTATTTTAACAGGTTTTTCCCAACGCAAAAAAGTTTGAAGGAACCTACTCGAATTACTCCACAATTCATTATTAAAATTACCCCTTGAATCAAACAGGTATGCTAATGAAACATACCGTTTTCGTGTTCGTAAGAAATATCAACACAGCATTTCGGCAAAAAATTTTGAATTCGCAACTTCCAATATAACACGTAATTAATGCTATATTATTTACGATCTTGTAAAGCAGATTTCTAAAAGAAGAAAGAAAAAACTGCGACCAGACACTAAATAAAGAAATTAAAAAGATGTCGACCCAAGGATAAATTTTAAATTTTGTCGTTTAGCAAATAACAATAAATCTCCGAAATTAATTAGTGATTATGTTTTATCTCTTTTAACTTTATTTATTAAGTTGTGTATTCGAAAACTATTCCAGTAGCTGCAATATTTCATCCGCAAAATTTTTCAACAAATTACATCGTTTTAATACAAGTAGATATGAGATCTCAACTGAACGTAATAGGGATGTGACCGAGACTGCCGCATTCTGGTGTGCAATTATCGAAAGCCGCCAAAATTGCGTCTCCTCTCTAAAAAGCTAATTATTGCATCACATTTTAGGCGGGCAATGCAGTTTGACCACCCCGACAAAATGACATTAGAGATTGTCGTACCTAAGAAGTAAGAAATGAAACACATTCGTTAAAATTTTACAAAAAAATAAGCAACTTTGTATTTCACAATGAAAACGATTTATAATCACGAGACGTGAGTTACGTAATAAATTTTAAAAAAAGTTGGTTAAGGGCACTAATTATAAAAACGTCCATCGCTAATTGGTAAAGTTGATAATGCGGTTGGGATTTCTACGTTATTGACCTTTTTTGTGTGCTTACCTTTTAAAATACGTGCTATAATTTGCTGTTCACTGTTCAACCCACCGATTTGTATTTCTGCATTTTTTGTTTATTTCACGGTAATGAACATATATTATATATGTGTTCTTAATAAAGTCATTCCTAATTCTTCTTTGTTAGATGCTAACACTACTATATCATCCGTGAATCTTAGCATGTTAATAGTTTTGCCCTGTACAGGCTGTCCTATTTTCGTTGTACTAAGCAAAATTTCGAAAAATACGACATAATTGCTGTTTTCAATGAATGTCGTGAGAATGTAAATGAATCAATGGATCTATATCTCAACAGGTACACAAAAAAATTCCTAGTTACCCATTTCCAGTATAATACCTATCCATCGATTTATTAAATTTAGATACCCAGAAAGAAGACAATCAAGTAAAATTATGGGACGCCGTTTGGGTCTTTAATCGTCCATTTAAGGATATCCTACAGATGTTTTTAAATCGGGAATTATGGATATCCCACAGATATTTTTAAATATTTAAAAATATCTCACAGATATTTTTAAATCATTTTGGATATCAAACAGTGAAGAATGATTATTTTTATCTGCGAGATATCTTTAAATATTTAAAAATATCTCACAGATATATTTAATTCTATAATTACGGATATCTACTAAGCTTTTTGATATCCAAAATTGTGGCGCCACCTATAAGGCGAAAGATTCAATAATTCAATTACACCATCTTTTACATGTTGTAATTATTATCCAATTTAGAGTAGCAAGTGGAAGGCTACATTTTTTATATCAAACCATGCAAGTAATATCCATAAATAATTATTTCTATCTACCAGATATTGTTAAATTGACATAAATATCTCGGAGATATCCATAATTCATTATTTAAAAATATCAGCGAGATATAAATATTTATTAATGCATATCTCACTCATAGTTTTAAATATTTGAAAATATCTATAGCATATTTTTAAATCAAATCAATTTTTGCTTAGCTTTGACTTTAGCACGTAAGTATTGCTTAAAGAATTACATACGAATCCAAAGTGAGCAAAAATAGTATTGGTTTCAGGATATCCCACAGATATTTTCAAATATTTAATGCTATCAGTGAGATATCCACAAACAATTATTTTTATCCGACAGATATTTTTAAATCAACAATTTTAGATATGGGGCGGTAATTTTTAAATATTTAGAATTATCTGTAAGATAGAATTAATTATTTATGAATATCACTTGCCAGTTTTGATATCAAAATTGCAGCGCCCTCTAATTTCCAGGAAGTAAGCTTAGTTGTATTTTTTTATGGTCTAGTGTAAATCTGACTTACGCGCTCTCCCGCTTTAAATCTCCAGCCTGCGCGCGGTCGAGTTTTCTGTTTCCCCAGGACTTGTGTCTCGGTAGCACTCTGATTGGTGAAACTTTTGTGTTCGTGTTCGGCAATAACTGACGTTTCTTACCGAGGATAAAGAGGACGGCTAAATTATCAGTGATTTTATAATATTATAAAATCAGTGCTAAATATCGTAGGAAATACCAACGTTGTCAAGCTTCTCCAATTCCAATGTGCAACGTTGCATTACGTCGTTTTCATTTGTAGGGCAAGGGAAAAAATACCTTTCCCTTGCCCTAAGAAACTATAAGCTTGAAAATTACAGACGGCAAGCATTTTGCCTGGAGGGCAAGGAAAAATATGACTAAAAAAGTCGTCCCCAGCGGGTTTGCACCCCAAGCTACCTGAACCGCTAACTTCATGTGTATCCCATTAACCAAGGTGCCGATGCAAGGTAGGCTCTTGTATGAGCTACTTGATGGATATTTACACATTGGAAACGCTTGGCAACGTTGGTACTTCCTGGGATATTTATCCCTGGAAGTGCCTGCGTTGTCGCCGCCGGCAGCCAGCAAATTTACTTTTCGATGCCGGCGCTGGTTTTGCCGTTGACCGTTATTAATATTTCAATATTATTCGCACCACTTCTTGGCAATAACCTGAACGCTGAGGGCAAGGAAAAACATGATTAAAAAAACTGGATGCGTGGTCGCCACTCGCGATAGAAGTGAATCTTCAACGTTTTAGAGGAATGCAAATTTTGTAGGGTAAACAGACGATCGGAGTATAATGCAATACAGGGTGATCTATAATGAGTGTAACAAACTTCTAGGGTAGATAGAATACTTAAAAATAATGCGAAAAACCTTAATCAACGTATGTCCAAAAATGCCGGCTAAGCGAGATACAAGGTGTTGAAATTTATTTCAAAAATGTTATTTTTTTAATATCTGGAAAACTACCGGACCTATTCATTTGGAATTTTGGGCATAATAATTCCTTGAAGTTATTTACTAATTTATAAATTTTGAGTTTTGTACTCTCACCAGTGGCGTCACTACGAGGTGGGGAGACCACATTTATTACCGAAACTATGTTACGCTACTGACTTACATAGATATGTTGCAAAATATTAGAATCTTTGTTTTATTTACAAGAAAAAATCTCTCTTTTGTTTTTTGCGTTCGAGGCATAGTTTCAGAGAGAAATAATTTTGTGTAACTCGGTGCATTAGTCCGAGATTTTAAAAACGAAATTGTCAATCCATTCTTTCTAATAGTAAAGTGTTGTAAATATCGAATTGGCGTGTAAATACTCGAGAATAGCACAAAACAGCTGAAAATAGTAGGTAACGATACAAGCAGATATTACATTTTTGTAAGAAATTTCAACATCCTGTATCTATTTTTGTAGCCATTTTTGGACACATATTCATTAGGGATTTTCACAATATTTTCACAGTATTTACACGCCACTTCAATATTAACAACGGTTTACTGTTCACAGGGATTCTGCAAGTGACAAATAGACTGCTCTTTCCAGCTGTTACATTTTCAAAAACAACTTAAAATACAACTTAATTTCAGAAATATTTTAAAACGGATGAGTACAGTACATATAATAAAAGAACTTATGTCTTGTTTAGACCAGATCATTATTATTTTGACGTTTGATGCACAGGGTTGAGGTTAAGTTGTTTATTTCTCCGGCTAATTTATTGTTTAATCTTTATTTAATAGGGGGTTTAAGAATTTATTTATATTTAAAAAGTGTAAAATGGAAAAGAGAGTGTTAAAAATTAGTGTTATTAAGGACTTCTATGGACGATTTAAACCATCTATTGCGCCGGTTCTAGCGCCGTAAATTGCAGTAGTTTGTTGCATTTTGGTTTTAAACAAAATGACTGCATAAATAAATGTTATTACAAGACAAACACCGAAAAAGCTTCATAGTAATCGCCATATATTGATTTAATGTTAAGAAATCAGGATGAAAGGTAAAAATCGAATGTGAAGTGCAAGGTCATCTAAGCTCCATTTAAAATGCATTGAAAAATTTTATCCTACTTTTGTCTTAGGACAGCCGATAGCGTTTTAAATTTCGCGCTCTGATTTTGCCGTTACACTAATGGACTCTATTGCATAATTAAAAAATGAAATTTCGGTAGAATTATGTATCATTTCGGTAGATCGGTAGATAACGTATAAAATCGGTAGATCTACCGAAATTTCGGTAGGGTTGGCAACACTGTGGAGCCGCGCGACCGATTTACACCAGCCCAAAAGAAAATAATAATTACATCTTTCGCCTTATAGGTGGCGCCACAATTTTGGATATCAAAATGCTTAGTAGATATCCGTAATTATAGAATTAAAAATATCTGTGAGATATTTTTAAATATTTAAAGATATCTCGCAGATAAAAATAATCATTGTTCACTGTTTGATATCCAAAATGATTTAAAAATATCTGTGAGATATTTTTAAATATTTAAAAATATCTGTGGGATATCCATAATTTCCGATTTACAGACATCTGTAAGATATCCTTAAATAGACGATTAAAGACCCAAACGGCGTCCCATATAAAATGATGTTTTCGAGATTAAAATCAAATTTAATTCACTGGGTCATTCAATAAACCTAGAAACAAAATTTATACTAAAGAAAATAGGGAAGATGAAGAAATAAATGTTTTATCGTTGGTCGAGGCGACACCAAAAACTTCTTGTCGCGAAATCGAATCACAAGTTGGTGTTTCCAAAACAAAAGTTAAAAAAATATTAAAAAAGGCAAATATAGGCCATATAAAATTCAAATTATTCATCATCTCTTCCCGGGAGATCAAGAAAGAAGGCTTAATTTTTGTAAGTGGTATATACTTAAATAAAATTCAAGAAAATCCAGAATTTGGGCGGTCTGTCATTTAGACAGATGATACTCGTATAAGCAGCGTAGGATTATTTAACAGGCATAATGTGCGTCACTGGTCTGATACAAATCAGCACCAAACTTTTGAGCGTCAGAGGCAAGGACGTTTTGGATTTAACGTTTCGTGTTTTATTTTGGGTGGTCAACTAGCATACCAAATTTTTGATGGAAACTTAACGGGATTGAGATACATTAATTTACTGAATATTAACGCAGAGGCGATAATGGAAAATGTTCCGTTAATAAACATAAACAAGATGGTGCCCCTGGACACAATTCTGCAATAGTTAGAAATTACTTAGAAAATCTTTTCCGGGTAGATGGTTGGGTACAAATGGGCCTATATTGTGGCCTGCAAGATCACCGGATCTGAGTATATTAGACTTTTTTGTTTGGGCCTTTTTAAAAGGAAAAAGTATACATACATACGTAAATATACATACATACGTAGATGTCATAACTCAAAACATGCGCTCCCTAGAAAAATACTACGTACGCCACTGAATTCCTTGGAAAGAGTTCTATAGGAATCAATCTTAACAGTTTTAGTCTGCTTAGTACAAAAAGAGTTGTAGAGAATTTTTGAAAATCGACAAAACAATTTTTTTCTCGGAAACTAAAAACGATATCCAAATTCTGGTTTCAGCTTTCTATTATACTCAAGACAGTAGCTCAGGTTCGCTGCTTCTATGAGAAACCCCCAAATCACAACGAAAATGGGACAGCCTGTACAGTACAGGTAACTTCTAATTTGAAATTGGGTAATAATTGTAGATGGACGCGGACAAAATCTGGAATGCTATACGTATTCAAATAGACGACGATAATGCAATAAAGAGAAAGTGCAGTAAGTAGCGCCTTAAATTACTTAAAACATAAATTTGTATTCCGTCGGACGTAGCTTCGTTTGAAAAAGTAAATTTATTATTCGATTTTCTAGTTTTGCAGTTCGTTCTCGTGCGGATTGCACCATTCGAAAGATTTAGGTGAAATTGAAAATTTTATCATCATCAATTGTGTATGCACGATTTCGGTCGTCTTATGAACACACTGGTAATACAAATTACTGGCGGTATTATTTTTCTATGTAAATTGGACACGTTTCAATAGAACTTTAATGGGGAAGGTGTTTAAAGAAAACTTTCATAATTTCACTCCGTACAAATTATTCTTTGTATGGTGTTGTATTAACATTTGCTCTATGCGGTGAACTTTCGATTGTCTCCAACGATGTCCAGCGGTGTTTATTCTAATTGCCCATTAACCTTGTTAAAAATTAAAGCAGCCTTTTCACCGAGTGTTTGATTATTAAAAATCCATTTATATTTTGTCACTTTTGTCAAACAATATCTTCACACTCTGCTCTCTCGATGACTAGCCCGAGGCAGTCGAAATGTAGTATTTCATTATTTGTGTACCAACATCTCGTTAGCTTATTTAATAAATATTTGCTAGTTAATTATAAAATAAAACATAAAGAGTATACTTCTGAAGGTAGATACTTATACGAAACTTGAGTATGTATGGAAATAATAATCATAAAAAGAGCGTGAAGAAACGACAGGTTTAGTAAAATTAATAGATAGTTTCCTTTATTATTTTCCTTAATTGATTTTATTGCAAGGTGTTTATTATAATTCTTTTAAAAATCTGAGGAATTACTGCCAGCATCTTAATCACTTAGAAAGTTAGAAAAGACCTAACGGAAGGATGGTCTAAATAGGTATACGGAAACCGCAGACCATTTTGAAAAACCCTGTATACATTGGTTGCACTTTGGAAAAATATAGGTTAGCAACGGCTTTAATACACTAGAAATCATTTTTGTAGTCACCGTATTGTTTCAACGATACTTGAACTAAGTGAGGATGGATACGCCTGCTTCAGAGATTTTGAAAATGATCTTGACACTAAAAATTATTAGTAGATAGTTAGCAAGAACTTATAAGTACTGGAACGAAGAAGATACTTGAAGATGAATTGATGGGTGAAATTGTAATCAGCAAAGAAGTCTGGTCTACCACTATAGTGTATAATTACAATATCATCTAGCAAAAATTTTAAGATGCACAGTTGGTGATAAAAGAAACTGTATCTAAGCAGCCTTTTCCAAAAACAAGCTTACCCAGAATTAGACCACTCCTCGATTGAATTGGAGTGTCCAATTATTTTTATGAGTTTCTTGTTCTTCATTGACGTGTTGCGAGAGATTGCTCACTGCAGTTGCTCGGTTCCAGTGATTTTTTGTTATTTTAATTCTTTTAGTGTTTAATCCTACATTTTTAGCAGCATTATGGGCAAGAGAAGGGAAGTGCGAGAGAGGAATCGGGCCGATTTTCCATATTTCGCGCCTAGCAAACGCGCGGCGTTCAAAATGTATCATGTCATAACTCCCTCAAAAATTGTCTTACCGAGTTGCAATTTTTTTAAAATTATTTCTTAAACTTTCAAGATTCTCACGAAATCTTTTAAAATGCAATTACATAATTACTTTCCATTCCGCTTTGCGATTTTCGTGACGTTGTCTTTTTGCTGCAGTGGAATTTTCACCTATCGAGGAACTATGCTCATTTTTAGAATTTGAACAAACTTCCGGCGGCAAAGTTATAGAGAAAGGATCGAATTTTATTTTACACCAAGATTCAATTCATTATCTCGCATAGAAAAAAAGTTATGGCGATTTGAACACGATAATCGTTCTGAGCGCGTAACTCTTGAAATCGTATACTTGCACTGAGAAAAAAGTGTAATATCATAAAAGTTGCATGCAATACAACATGTTGTTGCTATATATGCGCCAGCTACAACGGATTGTATACATTGCAACAACAATTATGTAATAATTTTATGACAAAGAATACGATACAAAACATATAAACATGTCCCTTGTGAAGTTCGCGCATACAAGGTAGTTGTTGTAATAATTAATAGTTGAAATAGTATACGATATTGCAGCTGTTCCGAAATTGTTACGGGATGTGTTTTCTATCATACAGTTAAATTCAATCTAAACTTACCATTTTTACAGTTCTGCATAACATATTAGTTCCATTTTTAATATCTTTGTAGATCGGCTTCTTATACTTTACCTTTTCTTATTTCTTAACTCAAATATCTGCGCATTGACAAGTTACCAAGAAGTAAGAGATAATTGAAAATATTTAGGTACTTGCATAAATTTAAACTGGCTTTTTTTTATCATATTTTGCAAATATGTGTTAAGTTTATCGTGACCGTATAAAATGAGACTATTTTGTGTAGTAATAAGAACATAATTTCATTTTTAGTTTCAAATCGCGGATCACGCGCTAGTGGGCCATTTGGCCTTGGGCAGTCGTATTGACGTCACATAATCTAGCTGTCGTCACAGCCTGACGTGCTACTTTTGCCTATTGCGAACATGTCGCGTCTGTTGTCCCTACTCGCCTAACTGTATCACTTATTATCAGCGCTTCGATTGGACGTTATTACTTTACTGAGCAGTATCAATATTTTATTAATACACAGTTAAACACTGGAAATCAGTTAAGAAGAAAAATAAACTAATTGTTAGTGTCATCAGTATCATCAGTACATTTCAATTTTTCACCGTGGCTGCCCTGAGCTCTGTCATACAGTGACAGTTATAGGTTAGCCAAGCACAGAATTTTCGTTTCACCCATTTGTGTCCACGTTGTTGATATTTCACAACTAGTACGAATATCACAAATCCATCTGTAAAATACCCCCAGAAGTTTCTTGCAAGCAGAATCCCATAATCGATGTTAAAATAGCCGCGTTCACGATAGGTAGTAGAGTTTAGAGGTTGGAAGTGGTTTTGTTGGGAATTATAAAATATAATGGATTTTTAACAACTGAGCTCCACCATAGTTCCATTCTCGCAGCAAACACCGTTAACGTACACACCAAACAATTTCAAGACTTACGAGACAGCTGTCAACTAAACCGGAAGCGGCCATTTCGTTTTAGGAATGCATAGGCGCGTCATACTGACGTCACCGTATAGTTTCAATAATTCACACATGGCACTGTGATACACACTACTGCGATGTGGAAGGCAACGGGAAACCACCACATTATTTTATCCCTAGTACTGCGTACTTTAATTTATGATGATGGCACCTTCTGGAGTAAAATATTCCGGAGGTAAAATAGTCCCACATTCGGATCTCCGGGCGGGGACTGCTTCGGGGGGAGTCATCAGAAATGATAAGAGTAACATCTCACGAGTCGGAGCGTGGAATGTTAGAAGCATGAAACAAGTAGGGAAGTTAGAGAATTTGAAAATTGAGATGGATAGGTTAGCATTAAACGTAGTAGGTATCAGTGAAGTGCGATGACCAGAAGCTGGAGACTTCTGGAGCGGAGATTTTAGAGTAATACACACAGGATCTGTAGGAGGAAATTCGGGAGTAGGAATTGTTATGCGGAAAAAAGTAGGACAGAGTGTAGAAAATTTCTTACAGCAAAGTGACAGGGTAGTTATGGTTAGGTTAGATTCGAAACCTGTAAAAACAGTAATAATACAGGTATATATGCCCACTTCTAACTACAGTGATGAGGCCGTAGAGGCAGTTTATAGTGATATTGAATATGTGCTAGATTTTGTGAGAGGGCACGAAAATTTAATAATTACAGGAGATTTCAATGCAGTCGTAGGCACAGGGCGAGAGGGCGGAATAGTTGGCCCCTTTGGATTAGGCAATAGGAACGATAGGGGAGTTAGACTGATAGAGTTCTGCGATAAACATAACTTAACGGTCGCGAACACTCTATTTCACCATCATGTTAGGAGATGCTATACGTGGAAGATGCCAGGAGACTTAGGGATATATCAAATAGATTACATTCTCGTTAGGCAAAGATTTAGAAATCAAGTTAGGGATTGTAGAAGTTATCCAGGAGCAGATATAGATAGTGATCACAACATAGTCGTTATGAAAGCCAATCTTAAATTTAAGATTTTGAAAAAAAGAAGCGGAAGAAGGTATCTTGACCCAGAGAAACTAAAAGATGATGATATGCGCAATAAGTTCGAGAAAAAGACAAACGAAGCACTAAAGGGCACGGGTGGAAATATTGTTAGGGACATAGAGGCAGAATGGAATTGCATTAAAAATAGTTTAGTTTCCTCAGCTAGGGATAGTTTGGGTCATAAACAGAATGAAAGTAGGAAACCCTGGATAACAAAACATATTGTGAGTCTAATAGAGGAAAGGCGAAAATATAAAAATAGGTTAGATGAAACAGGGAAACAAAGATATAAGGCGATCAAGTGGGAAATTATTCGGGAATGTAGGAAAGCGAAAGAGCAATGGATCGATAATAAATGCAAAGAAGTGGAAGATAAATTCGAAGTAGGAAAGACTGATGAAGCATATAAAATAATTAGGAGAAATTTTAGAGAAATTGGATCTAGTACCAAAAACATTAGAAATGAGGCAGGAGATATCCTAATCGGAAGTGGGGAGAAGGCAGATAGGTGGAAAGAATATTTAGGAAACTTATATGCGGGACAGGAAGTGCAAGATATATTAGAAAGCGAAAGCAGTGTAGAGGGGGATAACCTAGGGAGTCCTATAATGAGAGAAGAGTTTGAGATAGCACTAAAAAGTTTAAGGAGTAATAAAGCACCAGGTATAGATGGCTTGCAGGCAGAAATCTTAAAGTGCGCAGGTCAAGAGGTAATAGATCGTTTATTTAAACTAGTTAGTCGCATATACCTGACAGGCGAGATTCCAGAAGATTACAAACGGAACATCATAGTAGCTTTGCCAAAAAGAAAAGGCGCGGATAGATGCGAAAATTTTAGAACTATCAGTTTAACTTCCCATGCGTCAAAAATTTTAACTAGAATTGTGCAAAGAAGGATGGAGAAAAAGGCGGAAGAAATATTAGGAGAAGATCAGTTCGGATTTAGACGAAATAGAGGAACGCGCGAGGCCATTCTAGCTTTACGAGTAATTATAGAAAAAACGATAGAAAAGAGAAAGAGCGTCTATATAGAATTTGTAGATTTAGAAAAAGCCTTCGACAACGTAAAATGGGGGAAGATGTTCGAAGTGCTGAGAAAGGTAGGGATGAAATACAGGGACAGAAGAATAATACATAATCTCTACAAAGAGCAAAAGGCAGTTATAGAATGTGAGCAGGAACGAAGGGAAGTAGATATCCGGAAGGGAGAGAGACAGGGATGTGCATTGTCACCTCTAGTTTTCAACTTATATATCGAAGATGCGATTAATATTGTTAAGGAAAGAACAGCCTCAGGGATCAATGTACAGGGCCAAACTATTAACATGCTCAGATTTGCGGATGATATAGCAGTGTTAGCATCTAGCAAAGAAGAATTAGGAGCGGCTCTGAATGAAATGGAAGCAGTTTTGACACAGGGCTTCGGCATGAAAATCAATAAAAAGAAAACTAAAATTTTGGTATGTAGGGGATGTGAAAATAGAACTAAAATGGAAATACAAATTGGAAATGAGAAGATAGAGGAGGTCGCGGATTTCTGCTACTTAGGAAGTAAAATAACTCAAGACGGTAGGAGCACTAAAGATATAAAACAAAGAATGGCGCAGGGCCGAGTTGCGTTTAACAAAAAGAAACAACTGTTATGCTCGAGAACGGTTAATATAGAGACTAGGAAGAGACTCTTAACGTCGTATGTATGGAGTACGGCATTATACGGGTGCGAAACTTGGACAATAGGAGAAGCGGATAGAAAAAGAGTAGAAGCGTTGAAATGTGGTGCTACAGACGCATGATGAAGATACCGTGGATAGATAAGGTTAGCAATAGGGAAGTATTAGAAAGAGTTGGGGAAAAGCGAAAGGTATGGAAAACAATAAAGAGTAGGAGAGATAGGATGGTAGGACACCTTCTAAGACACGAAGGAATAGTTCGTGACATACTAGAGTCAGAGATAGGAATAAAAAGAGGTAGGGGTAGGCCTAGATTAGACTACTGCTCTCAAATAGTTAGGGATGTAGGATGTTCTACTTTTAGGGAAATGCGTAGGTTAGCTCAGGATAGAAAAGAATGGAGGTACGCGTCCAACCAGTCTTCGGACTGAGAACCTTATGATGATGATGATGATGATGGCGCCATAAGCCTATTTAGCGGGAAATATTTTTTCCCCAATAATTTGAATTCTACAAGGCTCAGAGAAAAATTGTTTTGGGAATGTATTTCTGACCTCCCGAAGACTATAATTTCGCAAAATCCCAAATTCATGCAAGTACCCAATTATACTGGAAGGTATGACAAAAATCATGTTGAAAATTTAGAACTGCTTTATTTGTTTTAAAAATACATTCTACATAATCATTAACAAATAAGCGAAAAATTAAAATATAAATTTGTATAGTATGTACAAACATTAACGACTACTAAGGAAAGTTATATTCTATCTTAGACTACCTCAATATTTTTAAAACCGTGCGAGGTTCTTAATACAGGGTCTGTCAATTTAAACATAGATTAGACATTTTATCTAAAAATTTGCTTACGTCTAAGAAGAAGAATTCTAGGTCGATGCAGATCTGACCATTCGGTATTTCTGAAAGCCCCATTTTAATCAACACTATCTAAATTTACGCGGAGAATTCAAAAATGTCATAAAAATATTAGCATTCTATTTAGAATTACTATAGGTAATATTAGAATTAATTTTTTGGGATTTTATAAAGATTTGCATACACATTGTAGATGTTTTGGCAGAATGTATGTAAAAATTTCAATATTGTTGTTGCTCTATTTAGGTACTTATAGTTTTTTATAGGGATGTGGAATACAATAGCGTTTACCTTTATGGTAGACATTCTGCATAGCAAAAAACCTGCATAAATGGTGTTAGGCAATGTTAACTTTGTGTTACTTAATTATTAATTTTTAGTAAAACACATTTAAGCTTCAGAAATGTCCTCGTTTACAATCTTTCATGCACAACCTACGGTAATTTACTTTAAGACTTGTGTTGAATTCAATGTAATAAAGAGAAAAGTGAAAAATAATATGTAGGTACCTAACTGATGTTGCAAGGATGTATCAGCTAAAACAAAAAGAAATTTTACTTACCGATAAAGACGAAGACCAGTAGGTATGTCAGTGGCAACCTTTTCCTTGCACGTTGCATAACCCGAAACACAATTAGGTATTACACATTTTCGTCCCATTTCTATATTTTCATCACACGGCGAATACTTATAAAATCAAACCAAATACGTCTGCACACATAAACATAATTCCCCGACTTTTCCAGGTTTTCTAGGTGAGAGTGAACCCCATAATGTATCATAATATTAACTGTTTCGACACTTTTTTAATGTTAAACTGAACCACTTACTTGACTACAATTTAGTCATTTTTACCATACCAATTTCCTCTTACCGAGCCTCTTGATAGGTAATAATTGCCTTATTTATTTATTTTAGTATAAAAGGCGAATCAAATTGATTCGTTTCCAGTGATTTCATTCAATACATCTCGTATCCTCAGTCAATTACGGACTCCGAACAGCTAATGGGCAAAGTCTTTATTTAGTGTGTAAATGATTCAAACAAAAAGAAAATTTGCTGTTGCAACAAATTATATGTACTGACAGGAATTTCTTAAAAAATAATCTAGCCGTTTGTAAGAAGCACCGGCGTCGTGGTTACAGCGCGAGTTCCCCAGGTGTACGGTAGTGCAAAAGAGCGTAATTCATAATTTTAGTTACCATTACGACTCACTCTGCCTATACTGTAATTTATTCCTGATTATTAAATCGACATGTTTATTGACACCGGCTATGAATCTTATCTCATTATGTATGTCGGAAGATTTATTTTGTAATTAAAGTTTACCGCAGTTGGTCAGTTCTCCTTTTAATTAGTATCTACGGGCACAGAATCGAGTGGACTTATTTGATGAAAATAGTTCAAAATAAATTAGCGAGATTGATATCATCGCGTCAGATAGCAAAACCTAAAGAATTAATAACAAATTGAAGTCGCGTAAAAATACGGGTCATTGGATATTTTCTCTTTCCGATGGTCAGTATCGACTAAAACGGTTATACTATTACTAGTACTCAAAGTTGCACTCTCTATAGTCTACACCCTACTCACAAGACAACGGATGTCGAAATCAAGGTTTTTTTAAAAAGTTTGCAATATAATTCGGCACAATTGCAATGTTCCAGCTCCAAAAGATCATCATAGCCGAAAGAATCCAGCCAAAAATATTTTTAAGTTTCAAGAAATCTTTAATTTCTCCAAATAGCTTAGATATAATGTAGGTCGGAAATACACTTTTCAGAATTTCTGCTAAATCCTCTATAAATTTTGTTTAAACAATTTTTCTCTATTTACCACGGCAGCGGCAGGCCGAAGAACTAAAATTATATTTTTTTAAATGGTGTAATTTGCGTTTGGCTTAACCGAATTTAACAAACTACAGCTCATTTTGAAGGACTCTTTAAGCCGATTTGCTTTTGCTATAAGCACTTTAAAAATTAATTTGTATGCTAAATGATAATTGGCGCCATTAAAAATATATCATACTTCATCTGATTTCTTCAAAAAATTAATTGCAATCCTACAGCTTTTTTACTCTGTTTGATAGGCCATTAGTTGAGATAAACAAATTTGAAAACCAGAAGTGCATATCTTTTTTCGTTTTAAAATTGTTGCAAAAATAGTAGGTGAGGATTGGAGGGCCCGTCTTTTTTAATTCCTTAAATAAAATTAACTTGTTCTAAATGAACAATAAATGTTAAAACTTTATCCATAAGTGATTATTCTTTCTCGTATGAGTATCGTCAAGTACCTAATTAGAGTGTTTTATTATTAATTTTTTATTAAAAAGGGTATCGGAGCATTATTTATTTAAATATAAATACCCTATAATAACGAAGCGGGCCGTGATCTATTACAATAAAATAGCATATCTAGTAGACCAAGAGCCCATAGACCAAAAATTGTGCATAATAGGTTTACTCCAAAAATGCCTGAGATGTTGTGATTTTTGGGTCGTGGAGCACAGAAATGCCCATGCCAGTTTTTGTTTTTGGTACAGTGATGTGTGGTAGACCCGTAAATGTGTAAAAAAATTGCTTTATAAAGTATTATACTTTTAGGACTGGGGTTTGCGGGAAGCGCTAAATAATAAAAAGTAATCCAGGGGACGCGGTTCGCTTGTTGTGAATTCTGGGACACTGACCCGCTGCAGGGGCCAAACTGTAAATAAATCACCCAAAAAAAAATCGTAGGTTTACGCATGGGGATTGGAGGGATCTCCTAATTTACCCCCAAACATCATGAATGTCGACTCCCATTCATTTTGGTTGGTACAAAGAGGCGCCACTCTCGCGACATTTTGTAAATTCACTCAGGTAAAAAAAATCATAAGATTATGAATGGCGTTCAGTAACTTGTTTAATATAAACATACTGAGTGCGAAAATACATTCGCCATCGTTGAAAAGTGGTACAAAAGTCTTGCCATTCACGATAATTGATTGTGCACTGAAGCTTCGTTCCTACTGCGTGTAGATTACTGCAGTAAATAGGAAATGCAAGAAATTAAAACAAAATTAAAATGGTTCTATGAAACGTTTAGCTGCACATACCAGACAGGCGATATTCCAGAAGAATACAAACGGAACATCATAGTAGCTTTGCCAAAAAGGAAAGGCGCGGATACGTGTGGAAATTTTAGAACGATCAGTTTGACTTCCCACGTCTCAAAAATTTTAACTAGAATTGTGCAAAGAAGGATGGAGAAAAGGGCGGAAGAAATATTAGGAGAAGATCAGTTCGGATTTAGAAGAAATAGGGGAACGCGCGAGACCATTCTAGCTTTACGACTACTAATAGAAAAAGCAATAGAAAAGGGAAAGAGACCCTATAAAGGATTTGCAGATTTGGAAAAAGCCTTCGACAATGTGAAATGGAGGAAGATGTTCGAAGTGCTCAAAACGGTAGGGATTAAGTATATGTATAGTTAGGGAGCCGGTATAGTAAATTATGACTGCATTTTCTACCATGCCGGACATTATTAATCTTAATGTATGCAACAAGAGGAAGAAGAATATGACTATGAGAAAGTTGCATCTGAGTCGCACCGCAGATGGCGCTCTTAAGAAAAGTTTCGAATCGTCTGGCACCCACTCGCAACTATCTAATGTGTCTGGCATTGATATTTTGGCATTCTTTATAATACAAAAATTCAGTAAAAGAAAAATCCGTTGGTAGAAAATACGTCACGTGACGCTCCTGCTTAAGATAAGTTTGGGGTTCTCTGGCACCCACTCGCGACTTATAATGTATCTGATTGTTCTTTTACTGACTATTTGTATCATGAAGAATGCCAAAATATCAATGCCAGACACATTGGATAGTCGCGAGTGGGTGCCAGACGATTCTAAACTTTTCTTAAGAGCGCCATCTGCGGTGCGACTCAGATGCAACTTTCTCATAGTCATATTCTTCTTCCTCTTGTTGCATACATTAAGATTAATAATGTCCGGCATGGTAGAAAATACAGTCATAATTTACTATACCGGCTCCCTAATCAATAGGGATAGAAGAATAATTTATTCATAATCTACACAAAGAGCAAACGGCAGTTACAGAATTTGAGCAGGAACATAGAGAAGTAAATATACGAAAGGGAGTGAGGCAGGGACGTGCGTTATCGCCTCTAGTTCTCAATTTATATATCGAAGATGCGATGAATATTGTTAAAGACATCAGAATAGCTGCTGGAATTAATATACAGGGTCAAACTATTAATATGCTCAGATTTGCGGATGATATAGCAGTATTAGCATCCAGCGATCCAGCAAAGAAGAATTAGGAAGGACTCTGAATGAAATGGAAGCGGTTTTGACGGAGGGCTATGGTATGAAGATCAATAAAAAGAAAACCGAAATTTTGTTGTGTAGGGGGCGTGAAAATAGGGGTAAAACTAAAATACAAATAGGAAACGAGAAGATAGAGGAAGTCTCAGATTTCTGCTATTTAGGAAGTCAAATAACTCTAGATTTAAGACAAAGAATAGCGCCAGGGCCGAGTTGCATTTAAAAAAAAGAAACAACTATTATGCTCGGAAATGATAAATGTAGAAACTCGGAAGAGGCTCTTAAAAACGTATGTATGGAGTACAGCAGTATCCGGGTGCGAAACTTGGACGATAGGAGAAGCGGATAGGAAAAAATTAGAAGCATTTGGAATGTGGCGCTATATAGACACATGACGAAGATACCGTGGGTAGATAAGGTTAGCAACAAAGAGGTATTAGAAAAAGTTGGAGAAAAGCGAAATTTATGGAAGACAGTAAGGAATAGGAGAGATAGGATAGTAGGACACCTTCTGAGGCACGAAGGCTTAGTTCGCAACATACTAGAGTCAGAGATAGGAATAAAAAGTGGTAAGGGTAGGCCGAGATTGGACTACTGCTCTCAAGTAGTTAGGGATATAGGATATGTTCAACTTTTAGGGAAAAGCGTAGGTTAGCTCAGGATAGGATAGATGGAGGTACGCGTCCAACCAGTCTTCGGACTGAAATCTTTATGATGAAGGGTGACAATTTATAATTGCTTTCTTTCAAGCTTTCTAGCGGGCCCTTGTACCACCGTTCAATGATAAGGAATGTATTTTTGTACTCAGCAGGTTCATCATAATCAAATTCTTGAATGCCATTCATAAACTTACGATTTTTTTACGTAAGTTTTTTTTTACAAAATGTTGCGTCTCGATCTAGCGCCCCCCTGTACCAATTTTTTTTATCGGCAACGGTGAATACCTACTCGACTTTTTACCTGAGTGAATTTACAAAATGTCGTGAGAGTGGCGCCTCTTTGTACCAACCAAAATGAATGGGAGTTGAGATTCATGATGTTTGGGGGTAAATTAGGAGGTCCCTCTAATGCCCATGCGTAAACCTATAATTTTTTTTGGGGTGTTTTATTTACACAATTTGACCCCTATAGCGGGTCAGTGTCCCAGAATTCACAACAAGCGAACCGCGTCCGCTGGATTACTTTTCATTATTTAGCGCTTCCCATAAACCCCAGTCCTAAATCTATAATACTTTTTTAAGCAATTTTTTTTACACATTTACAGGTCTGTCACACATCACTGTACCAAAAACAAAAACTGGCATGGGCATTTCTGTGCTCCACGACCCAAAAATCATAACATCTCAGGCATTTTTGGAGTAAACCTATTATGCACAATTTTTGGTCTATGGGCTCCTGGTCTATAGAGCGGAAATCAAAGCGACTGTATTTTCCATTCGGAGGCAGCTAAATTGCAGCATTCAAAACGATGGAAGACAATTTGAACATTTCCAATAAATTTGTTAATTTTATAAGTAATTTTCTTGTATTTTTATTTTTATTTCTCTCAACTAATGGCATACCAAACAGAGTAAGAAAAGCTGTAGGATTGCATTTAATTTTTTTAAGAAATCGGATGGAGAATGACATTTTTTGGATGGAGTCAAATATCGTTGACCATACAAATTAACTTTTAATTTTTTCGCAATAAAATTCAATCAGATTAAAGGGACCTTTAAAACGAGCCATCGTTTGTTTAATTCTGTTAAGACAAATCCAAGTCACGGCATTTAAAATATTTTAAATTGTTGTTTTTCACCCTGACGCTGCCATGGTAAATAGAGGTAAAATGTTTAAACAAAATTTATAGATGATTGAGCAGACATTTGAAAAATCGTATATTTCCGGCCTACATTGTATCTAAGATATTTGGGGAAATTAAAGATTTTTTGTAATGCCATATCAAATGGCCCTCCATCAGGGATGAAGTTAGGAACTTAAAAATATTTTTGGTCAAATTCTTTTCTCCATATTTGTCAATAAATTATGCCTATAGCAGAACTAAGTATCATTTGGCAGTAAAAATTTGGAATTCATCAGTATTGCAGAATAAGAATCTACCTGATTCTTAAGTAATCCTCCCAGTACATGATTGGTTCCGGAAAAATATGCCGCACACTATGACGGAGAAAATAAAAGAAGAGTATGTAATGGAGGGGGTCTAGTCGGTAATACTCAGACTGATGATATGACTAGTCTTAAAACAGCGTGTGTATAAAGAGAACAATACAGTCAAATTATTGCACCCCTTAACAACGATTCATTAGGCTGAATTTACTTCGCGCGCGCCGAAATGTCCTGAAATCATCAGTGTTCTTCATGAGATTCACTTAATAGGATGAGTTTGATTTTAAGTAGTGACTGTGCGAAGAATTTCGATTAGATACCAGTTTTCTTATTTGTTGCTGTGAGTATTTTTCTTAAACTGTTTAGAAATTAGTCGGAGATTTCAACGCCAGTATAGGTGTGCAGACTGGCTGCGAAATCACGGATCATTGATCAATTATTGCGATGCTCTATGGCATTTCTTTTCATGTTTGTTTTATAAGTGGAGAGTCTTCTTAACCTTTTTCTTTACATCCGATTTACAAACTGATGTACGTGTGGCAATTCAGACCTATTTATAAATTTGCTATTTTATCTGTCATTTAATTAATTAATTATTATTATTATTATATGTTGTTTATATGACTATACTTACATACAATAGTATATTATACACGAGTTTATAATGAATGCTATTATTACCGAGGATGAAGTTTACAACACGAGCGAGTGAAACGAGCGAGTTTTGTAATCATGCGAGGTAATAATAGCATCATTATAACGAGTTGTATACTATACTTTGTCCACGACTATCACAACAGATTCCCAGAAAGAATTTACCTTCATTCCCCTTCTCCAGTGTAAGAAAGATTCATACATACGCTCTCAGGTATAATTTTATTGGTTTTTTGGGCAATGAATCTAATGAGGCAAGTTCTGCAGCTTCTTTTATTGCTGGTGCTGTTAAAGAAACCTCGTTTTCACTCTCACTACTCATTATATCTTCTTTTTTAGAATATGCATTTCAAATTAAAAGCAAACCGTGCTGATTTGACGTTTCAGTTTGAACTGACATCGCGATCGCGGCCTACTAAATAAATGTAAGAAAGGGTCAAAGCGATGTTCCTATTGGTGTAGTGAATAATATTCATTAATCACTGCAGTGATTAATGTATCTAATTATGATTGAAGAAACACAAGTATAAAGAGTATGTTGTAAGATAGTCGTGGACAAAATATATTAAGTATCTACACCATCGCGGGATCATAAATTCAGTGCCTTGTTGGAAGCATATGCGACCATCCACTTGAGGGGTAAATTTAATTCTGTTTACGAGTGCCTCAATTGCCTATCGAAATATAGGTATTATACGTATAGCTGACAAAATTCGAGGATGAAATTGCCATCTTAAATAGGGCATGTTAATTTGGAATAGCCCTCTGGTGCCTTTACCCTGACACTGTTTTGAACATTTAGGTCATTCGCCGTTTACCAGCAAAGAGATAATACCTAGGTACTTATCCACATGGAGTGTTATATACCTACACCAATAACAATAAACCTTTTCGCAAACCGCAGAACTGTCAGTCGCAATTTTGTATACGAAACCGCAGAATAAGAATTAAACTTATATTTAAAATTTATATAATGATAATCCTCCCAGTACATGATTGGATTCGGAAGAGCATGCGGCCACCGCACACTACGACGGAGAAAATAAAAGAAAAGTAATGGAGGGGATCACAAGTCGGTAATACTCAGGTTGATGATATGATCAGTCTTAAAACAGAGTGTATATGAAGAGGACACAACAAATAATTAACACAGTCAAATCAGTGCACCCCTTGCCGACGACTCGTTACGCTGAAATTATCTCGCGCGCGCTGAAATGTCCTGGAATCAGTGTCCCTCATGAGTTTCACATAGGATGAGTTTGATTTCACGCAGTGACTGTGCGAAGAGTCCCCATTAAAGTTAGATAACAGTGGAAAAGTTATAATAGTTTTCTTAATTGTTGCGGTGAGTTTTTCCTATAAATTGTTTAGAAGTTATCTGGAGATTTCAACGCTACGTTAAGCAAGAAAATCGGCTGAAAATTCATTGTTCAATAATTGTAACTACTAAAAACTTTCAACAAAGTTTAAAAAGTAATTTAATAAATATACAATTGAAAATACTACATATTTATATATTTTCTATTTTACTTTGGGAGAAAATGTCCAATACAATTTGTGGTACAAATAACCATCTTTCCAGTTTTCTTGCTTAATGGAATTGTAAAATAAAATGAATATTTACAATGTTTTCAAATAGACGTCTTTAACTGCTCAGCTCCTTTTCTGATGGTATTACTAAATTAGAATCTGGAACTGTCAAAATAAGTGACCGAAATGAAATTCAGTAGGAAGAACAACCAATAAGAACTTAAATCTTGGTTTTAAGAATTTGAGATTACTGATATTGAATTTATGGCCCGTTTCCAACGTGTACGACGCTATGCTAGACTTATCTGTACGGCCATAATATAATGAGCTTGATGCTCCTTGAAGCGAGTTAAAATAGACAGAGTTAACTGCCCGATATATTTTTTGTCGACATTTCCGCATGTTATTTCGTAAATTCCCGCTTTATGAATGGGTTCCGTTTTATCTTTCGCATTTCCAAGTAGATTTTGTAAGTTGTTGCTCGAAGTGTGAACCACTTTGAAGCCTGCTTTCCAGAAAATCGTATTTATGCCTCTAGTTATCTGCGGTACATAAATGATAGTTTTATAAATTTAGTACCTAATTTGGTTATCCCCATTTAATGTGGTGGAATTTCGCCAAAAGACAGTCAGTGTCTTACAGGCAATAAAGACTTAGGAGGTCCTACTATCCACTTAAAGTTTGATGCACAGAAAATGTACCAGTATAAAGTTTAGTAAAACTGGAAAGTGGAAGCAAAATAACTTTCAGAATTATCTGCATACACCGGCATAAAGCTACTATTTATATCAGGAATAGACGACGTTTGGCTCAAGCTATTAAATGTACATGCTCGTAATAATACTGAAATGCCTGACATAAACTTGGCTTACCCCAACAATTTAAAAACACAGGCAAGAGATTACGTTTCGATAATACTATAACCGACAAGTACCTACTCGTAATATTTTACCGGTTTTGTACTGCGTTACTGCTATATTTTAAACTTTAATCGCGAATTGCATTGTGTACGTGCATTAATTATGAGTATGCACAACGAATTACAGGGCGGCGTTGTCAAAAGTGACTTGCGAGATGTTAACATTTCTGGGAATCGCCACGAGTAGGTGAATGGGTGAAGGAAAAGTAATGACCCAATTTTGGGATAACTTGTTAACGTGGGATTTATTTTACGGCAGGTACGGAATGTGGATTCTGTAATTCTTTTAAAAAGTGCATGTTTATATTTAAGAAACAATATCTACATTACGCAACACAAAAGTTAAATTTCAGTTCTCCATTGTTGCAGATTTTTGGCATTTTCAGGAATTTATAGCGCCTTTTTATGAAAAAATGTAACTTAGTTTACATTCCGAACTAACAATTTTACTTACTTCAAGTAACTGCTAGTTTTTATAAGGGTTTTATTAAGGTCGCGAGTTTATATTGAATGTTTATAGGTTACTAATTGGTTGTCAAGTTTTATAGTGGGTATGTAGAATTACTGAAAGGTCCTGCAACTACAGGCTTTATAAAGCGGCAACAAAAATGTTTCCATCACGGTTTTATAATGTTTACGGTTAGAAGGCAACCTTATCCGCGTCGCGCAAGGGTAACTGTCTAATACGGATTTGGGCCACCAGAATGCGCAGAAGTACCGCTGCAACGCTCCAAAATCAGCTCGTAGAGGCCGCAGGAATCTGAATAAGTACCCAAACAATACGTAACAGGCTTCACGAACGTCAGTTTCATGCAAGCAGACCAACTAAGGTACCTCCTTTAAACCGTGATCATCGCAGAGCAAGAAGGTACTTACTGAAGAACATGTTTATTGGAACTTGGGGCAATGGAGCAACGTGCTGTTCACTGACGAATCCAGGTTCTGTTTAAATCACATTGATGGAAGAGTTCGAGTCTGGCGACGCCCAGGTGAACGTTTTTTAGACTGCACTGTAGAAGAAAGGGTTCCGTTTGGAGGAGGGTCCATCATGGTTTGGGGTGGGATAAACTTGAATGGGCGCACGAAGCTGGTGATAATTCGTGAGGGGTCTATGACTGCATAGGTATATAGACGAAGTTCTAGAACCACATGTTGTACCATTTACCGAAAATATGGGTCCAGTATTCATTCTGAAGCAAGATAATGCCCGCCCACATAATCGCTAGAATAGTGCAAAATTTCCTCAATGCCCGCCCGCAGTCCAGACCTCAATCCAATCGAGCACGTCTGGGACACACTTGGGCAACGATTGAAGGAACGTCAGCCAACACGTTGAAGAAATCTTCCTGGAAGAGTGGGAACAGCTGCCTCCTCAAGTTATTCGAAATTTAGTTGAAAGTATGCCCCGTCGTTGTGTTGTATCACCCGGTATAATGCAGTTTTCCCGGACCAGAGAAGAAGCAAGTCTATAACTTTAAGCTAACTAAAGAGGCTTCTTACCAAATAAATTTATGAAAGAAATATTAAACAAAACAGACAGTATCAAATTCCTTATACTTCCTAATATATGCCTAACGGACCCGTTCTAGATTCCCGGAATGGAAATAATTTTTAGACGCAAATAAGACCTCCACGTCGAGCCGATAAAGGCTCGCGCCCATAATTAATTTATGAGCCTTAATTTTCGGAAACCGGTGTAGGTGTGGACTCTCTTAATAGTAAGAGAAACAGCTGATGGTAGAATCATGTTTACGAATGACACCCACTGCCACCTACACATTTTCTCACGACACCTATAACTGCTCTTTGGGTGGTACCTTCTCTCTACCCGTGTTGACCTATGCGCACCTTCATTTGTTATTGTCATCAGAGTATTATTATAATTCGATTCTACGTTGTTTCAATATCACTTGTACTAATCGTAGTCGGCCAACGGTTTTCAGACGTAAGTTGCGGTAATACTGTCTGGGCCTAAAATAGAAGGCGAACGTAAATTGCTCCAGCAATCGTCACTTCTTGAACACACAAGATTTCATGTGCTGCGTAACGCTAAGCTCAGAACGTCAGCATCCTGAGGGTTCTGAGGTTGTTTTCATTTGCGAGCAATTCGCGATCGAAGAGCCGTCATTTTACTCTTGATAAACTGGAGCAATTTACCGACGCCTCATGTAGGTGTGGAGCGCTACTTAAATTTAAATAATCACTGGAAAAAAGTTTGTTCTTATGACTGACTTCTTTGTGGGGTTTATAAAAGATATACATACGGCGGACTACTTCGCACAGAAGGAACTTATTTATAACGTTTCATCATTTATCAAAACAAACCAGAAGTTTTTTTGGACGCGTTTGAAAAATCTTATCTATTGCAATTCGCCATTAGCGACATTTACTGCTGCCCACACAAAAAGAGAACTACAGTGATTTATATCACGGCTTCCTTTATTAGCACCTAAGTAAGTGAATTCATTATGTATATAGTAAATTTCGAGGTGTGGAGTAACTTTAGCTATAATTCCTTCGAGGTTCCAGCTGGTTCATCAGGTTTGAATAATTCTTGCATTTGGAATTCAAAATTTCTTGGCCAATAAATTACATGGTATCAGTTGCCTTGGAAAATTAAATCAAAGAAGTCATCTTCCTAATGTAGCATATTCAGATTCAGATAGAGGGCGCTACTTATAACCTAATGTTTTGATAAATTGATCAATAACTCTTTATAGTGGAGTAAAATCGTCCGGCTATCTTGCTTACTTCTGACATTTTTTTATTTGCAGGTATAACTAAATGAGACCTTCACCATCTTGTAGAGCACACTTTTGGCCTTCCGAAAAGGAATTTCACAACTTTTTTTAGTAGGGCCGAATTTTGCAAAATCAAATTTTTCATACCCGAGAAGTAATTCGAAAACTGTGTTTTTCAAAACATATATCGCGGTATTAAATCAAGGAGTTGAGCTACAATTTTGAAATTTTGGTGTATTGCTGAGAAAACCATAGCGCATCTAATGTAACTCTCAAAATTTCCAAAACATAGGGCCTTTTCGAGAAAATGAGCTTCGAATTCGCCACTAGCTAATCCGTGCATTGAAAATTTCACCCAGCGAGTAGCTATGTTAATGATTAGAAATATGTGTATACATATATTGAGGCAAAGAAAGTCAAAACTATAGAAAAGTTTTTAAAAAAGCAATCAGCACGCTAGGTCTTATAGTTTTCCAGAAATTTGGAATGCCGGTCGCGCGCCCTCTGGCTCAGTTACACTATCAGATACGCGTATTATATGGGATTGGAGCGACCTTCATTTTTCATTAAGGTTCAGTAATGCAACGAGCGTTTAGGAGCTTTTACAGATTCCTTATTTGTAAATCATTAGTCTTCGTTCTTAGAAATAAAATTTGGCGAGTAAGCCCATATGAAACGAGTAGTTTTAGTTATAAAATTAATTATTGCAGTTTCTTTACTCGTAATATAAATTGTCTGAGATGGAGGAGAATTTGTTATGTTTAATTTGTGGGAATGTCTGGGATTACCTATACCAAAAGCGTCATTGTCAACAAGCCAACTAAAAAAGGGTTAATAAACATAATAAAATCAGCTGAATGCAGACAAGATGAATTTTCAAAAAATATTCTTTTACATAAAAATAAATTCAGTTTCAAATGGTATAAAAAGTTTTAAAATTCATGAATCTTGTCGAAGTTCGTATATAAGTCAAGGAAATATTAGTACTGCTAGGTACATTAAGGAATTCTACGAAGGCGTAGAACGGCCAAGCTTATTTGTTTTTTTTTAATACGAACTTTAAACTCGGAATTCTGACTTTGAACTCGGAATTCTGACTTTAAATTCGGAATTCTGACTTTAAACTCGGAATTCTGACTTTGAATTCGGAATTCTGACTTTAAACTCGGAATTCGAAGTTTGAGCTCGGAATTCTGAATTTGAACTCAGAATTCGGAGTTTAAAGTCAGAATTCTATGAAGGGGTAGAACGGCCAAGCTTATTTGTTTTTTTTTTTTAATTCGAACTTTAAACTCGGAATTCTGACTTTAAACTCGGAATTCTGACTTTAAACTCGGAATTCTGACTTTGAACTCGGAATTCGTAGTTTGATCTCGGAATTCTGACTTTGAATTCGGAATTCATAGTTTGACCTCGGAATTCTGAGTTCAAACTCCGAATTCCGAGTTCAAAGACAGAATTCCGAGTTCAAATGCAGAATTCCGAGTTCAAACTCAGAATTCCGAGTTTAAAGTAAGAATTCTGAGTTCAAATGCAGAATTCCGAGTTCAAACTTAGAATTCCGAATTCAGTCAGAATTCCGAGTGCAAACTCCGAATTCCGAGTTCAGACTCCGAATTCCGAGTTTAAAGTCAGAATTCCGAGTTTAAAGTCAGAATTCCGAGTTCAAAGTCAGAATTCCGAGTTCAAAGTTCGAATTAAAAAAAAACAAATAAGCTTGGCCGTTCTACGCCTTCGTAGAATTCTGACCCTTCTGCTCAACCCAGCACTAGTTCAAATGACCAGCTTCGAACTCGAAGCACTGATTATTTTGAAATAAGTACAACGTGTTTATTTTGTAAAAGAGTGGGGAAAAAAGAAACAAGAAAAATTAACTTCAGTACAAACTGGTATTTATTTTTTAAGTATCTGGTTTATGTTATTAATATTTTTAATCAATAGGTACAGGACAATCGACACGCGCAAAAATTTTAGACGCTGCTAACAGATGTGATGATGCAGAAATGGTTTCACGGCTTTCAAATTATAATGACCCTTTTGCTTATGACGCAAAATATCATCGAACATGTTACAACAAATATATTTCGAAAAAAATATAGCTGCAAAAATTGGACAAAAATCGGATATAGTTTGTGCTTCGGATGAAAAAGTTGCTGTTAATATTATGCCCAGTAGTTCAGATGATGATGAATGTTTTCAGGATACTTCTTCTTTAAACCTGGTTCGCTTTCTGATAATCAAATCCTTCAGAAAGCTGTGGAAATTTTGCAAAAAGCTATATCTGACCACATAACAACGAACAAATTCTTTCCGTCTGTTGATGGTATAACAAAATTTGAAAGTCAAGTTCCTGAAGTTTTATTGCCGTTTTCAAAATAACTTAAACTCCTGATGATGATAGAGATAATTCAGATTTTGTAAGTCTTGCAAATATCATCATGAGCTTTTACTCAAAAGAATTTTCCAAGAATAACTTGCAGATAGGTTTAGGTTTGTACTTTTCTTGTTCTTGTTCTTACATAACGATATAAGGAGTATAACAACCGCTTTGGCTAAACATAGGTGAAGTACTGAAAAAGGCATTTATATCCCGTATGGACTAGAACCAATTAATGAAAACGAAAAAAAATATAGTCATGCTAGTATTGATAATTTCGATAACAACGAAGAAAATCTTGACGGCATAAATTCAACTCAAAATGTGTTTGTAAAAAAGAAGGATTAAAATGTTAACTGAACTGATAATAAAAAGACAAACTTGTCTAGATTTTCACAATTTATTTTCAATAACATTACAATTGTTTCGCCAACACAGTGGCTTCGTCAGATGTTGGTACCAACATAAGCCACTGTGTTGGAGAAGCAATTGTTATGTTATTGAAAATAAATTGTGAAAATCTAGACAAGTTTGTCTTTTTATTGTCAGTTCAGTTAATTATGGATTTTCTTCAAGTAAAGGCAGAAACTATCAACGATTAAAATGTTTATATTGTTCTTGCAATAATTGTAATAACATGCCGGAAATTGTAGAGAACGATGATACCGATGAAGACGTTTAATTTACTATTTAACCTGTTTCAAATTTGTGATCGTTTTTATACCTAATCATTTGATAAATAAAAGACTTACATTTCTTATTGTGCGTGTAAATAATTTGTATGTAACGCCAAGTCGTAGTGTGGGTCGGTCGTGCATCGTGGAGACCCGAGGGTCCGAGCGCGCATTTGTCAGTACCAAAGCAACTAAGGCGCATTCAAATTAAAATTCGATTTCTCGAAAACTATAAGACCTAGCGTGCTGATTGTTTTTTTAAAAACTTTTCTATAGTTTTGTCTTTCTTTGCCTCAATATATGTATACACATATTTCTAATCATTAACATAGCTACTCGCTGGGTGAAATTTTCAATGCACGGATTAGCTAGTGGCGAATTCGAAGCTCATTTTCTCAAAAAGGCCCTAAGTTTTGAAAATTTTGAGAGTTGCATTAGAAGCGCCATGGTTTTTTCAGCAATATACCAAAATTTCAAAATTGTAGCTCAACTCCTTGATTTAATAACCCGATATATGTTTTAAAAAACACAGTTTTCGAATTACTTCTCAGGCACGAAAAATTTGATTTTCCAAAATTCGGCCCTACTAAAAAAAGTTGTGAAACTCCATTTCGGATGGCAAAAATTGTGCTCTACATGACGGTGAAGGTCCCATTTAGTTATACCTTCATTTTGAAAAACCGCATAATTTCGGGTCGATTTTACTCCACTATTACCATGTACATCTAACGACAAATCGGCTCCAAAATCTGAAAGACCAAACTTTTTTAAATAACAAATGTACCAAGGATACATTTATCATTTAAACAAAATATTATCTAGATAGCTACGTTTTACAAACAGACAGTCGATAGTAATATGACATTAGTTTTAAAGTGTTCAGTGTTAACCCAATAGCTTTTACATTAACTTTCTCCATAAATTTATCAAAAGTATTAAAAAATGGCTCGACATAATGACTTTTCGAATAGAGATATGAGAGATACGATTTGTGTTTTTGCAGCCCGAAGGTATTCAGAGTTATACCCCCACCGAAGAAAACCAAATCATAAATTATTTAGAAACCTGTACAATCGCTTAGGTGAAAGAGGTCCAAAAGGTGAAAATAGCGCTCCGAAGATTATTTCGGCTGAGCAGGAAGATGAGGTTTCGGTTAGATTGCACGAAAATCGAGGCGTAAGTACCCGTCGTTTAAGCGCGGCAACAGGCGTAAGTAGCTCTTCGATTTGGAGAATTTTGCACAAAGAGAAGCTTCACCCATGTCACATTACTCCAGTACAAAATTTGTTACCGGAAGATCCTCCTGCTCGTCTACGTTTCGCTTATTTCTTACAAGAGCAGCAAGGCGCGGATCCTAATTTTTTGAACAAAATCCTCTTCACAGATGAGGCAACGTTTACTCGACGTGGAGTTTTCAACTGGCGAAACAATAATTTGTGGGATTCTGAGCGCTCCACTTTATTTAAATTTTCTTCAGAAAAATTTGTGCGAACTGCTTGAAGAAGTACCACTTAATTTAAGGGAAAATATGTGGTTCATGCAGGACGGGGAGCCCGCACATTTATCCCGGCCGGTGCGGGAGTACTTAGACAACGTCTTTCCACATCGGTGGATTGGCCGTGGAAGCGAATTTTCTTTTCCGCCTAGAAGCCCCGACTTAAATCCTCTGGATTTTTCGATGTGGTCTAGAATGAAAGATATGGTTTATAAAGAAGCTGTTGATTCACCCGATGAGCTGTGGCGAAGAATACAAGCGGCTGCCAATGAAATCAAAGGCAATCCAGGGGCATTGTTTAGAACTCTGGGGTCTCTCAGGAAACGCATTGAAAAATGTATCCATCAAGTGAATGGTGGACACTTCGAACAACTACTTTAAAATGTAATGTTTCCTAATAAATTTTATTTTTCTTGTACCTAAGCGTTTGTAGTATTTGTAGTAGGTATTTTGTTAGCAGTACTTAATAAGCGTTTCAGTTTTACGTTTTTTTCACAAAATGTTGTCTGTGCTAAATTGGAACATCTGGCACTAAAAACGATATCGTGTAGGTTTACTATTTTCAATAACCATTCGAGACATGGAGCGCACAGGTTTTCCGATACAGGTATAGTTCAGGTCAGAATGCTAGAGTATTAATTTCAATGAATAGCTAGCGTGTCTTAGTCGTAGGTGAAAGCGTCAAGCAGTCTGGTTAATTTCTTGAATGATTGGTAAGGATCACGCTTAAGTATTATGAAAACACATTCATTCAGTTTCTTCGTTAAGTAGTTAGGTATACTGTTACTTTATTTCATCATTCTATTAATCGCTTTTGTGCTCAATTTATTCACGGTCACTATATAATTATTTAAATAGGTACTATGGGAAGTTTATTCGAGTGTTTCTGATAAAAAATAAAATCAAAACTAACCAGTTTTTCAAAGACTTTTGACTCTGCGTAGGTGCATTCAATCATGGAAGAATTAAAGTTGAAATTTTAAGTACGTATAGGCCATAATGTTTAATCTTGTAAACCGTTCTATCCAGGTTTCAGTTCTTTGGTTCTTTCTATTATTGCACTTTCCTGTATTCAGTTATACTGGGTGATTCAGAACGCAACTGAAAAAATTTGAATCACATCCGTGAATAACATACTAAATTTGCGACCTCGTGACGCCATATTGAAAAAATGGCGCCCAAATCAGTATATCTCCTTTACAGTTTCTCCTAATGAAAAAGTAGTTAGTACGAAAATTATAGAGGATTAAATTCTCTACAATTTTTGTCTGAAACTTTTTTTCGTTAGATAAATAATTTCAGAGTTATTCTTAAGTGAAATTGTACTTATTATACAGGGTGTCTCTGAAAGGTTGGTAGAACATGCTACCACAGTTTCCTGATACCAAAATATATTGATCGAACCCAACATATCTCTATACAAAGTTGAACGGTTGAAGCATTATCGATGGTGAAAGTTCTTGAAAAAATATTATTTCAGTTATAGCCCGCGGTACGGAAATTTTATGAGGAGTAAAATCAAGCGTCACGTTATCTGTCACATTGAAATTATGTACGTATCTATGGATACGGCTGTTTATGTCTGACTGCATAGAGCATGGAAATAGTGAAAATAGAGTGGCATAGAGTAGATATGACAGTTGGCGTTGTAAAGTCAGCATTTGCAGTGTTTGTTCGTTCCTAAATTTGTTGAATCTTTTGATTTAATATGGAAAAACCTAATATTGAATACTTCAAATATTGCTTAGTGCCGAAATGTGAATCAACGCCTATTCGAACACCAGGAAAAGTATTTATTTCATTGCCAGTGGGATCGACGTTTAGCCGATTTTCACTTCATTACTGGATTTATAAACAATTTATATTTTGATGTAGTTTGACATTTTCGAACATAAACCATCCAATAAATACACATTTGGATATAAAACTGACATTTGCGTGTACCCTATTATCAAATGATTGAAGTTAAAATAATCGTTCGTAAGCAGTAAACTCCTGTCGTGCGTCGGAGCTGACACACACAAGTTTTTTTTGTTCCATTACATTTTTCCTTTTTGATAAACTATATAAATATTAGCAACATGTAAAAGTATATACCTACATAAAAAAGAAATTATTTCACGCACATGAAACTAAATTCTGTTACACGGGCCAGTAATTAAAAATACATATTTTATTTTTACTATCGAATTTAACAATGATACATTTGTGTTTCATTATTGTAAGTTAAACAAACTGTGCGTTAGGCTCGACCATAAAATCACACAAAATGAAATTATTTAAAAAGAACTTCACGCTCTAATATGTTGGTCAAACTAATTAGAAAATGGATTTAGTAAACGCACATTTTTTAACAGTTGTGGTTGTATCTGCGTATTTTTTAAGTTTTCTAGTCGGTATACTAAGTGAATGGGCTCATCGGGAGCGTCTGTGAAAGGACTTGGATCGAAAAAAACTAATAGTTCAACAAGCAAAGCACTAAATAAAGGTGCTAAGCGATTTTCTGTGTTCCAAACAGATATCATAAAACCGCTAGACACAAAAGCAAAAGCAGCTTACTATAAAATAAGTCTGCTCCGTGTAAAAAACTCCACATTTCAGCTATTAAAAAGTATGCTAATTATTTGCATAATCTAATTATGTATAATAAAATTAATATCAATTCCCATATTTCATTTTCTCAGTTCATAAAAACAAAATCGACTAGCTTTCGACGACCTTAGTAGCCAAAGAGGAGTCGCCGCAACGTGTTTAACTAAAATTAAGAACTGATAACACATAAAATTAAATTGGTTCAAATAATAGTATACACGGCATCTATATTGGGATCTAGACTGTGTGGATCAATAATCAATTTTGTTTTATCTTCAACCAGACCCACGTGGGCACCTCAATTTATAATGATCACAGCTTGCTTTGGCCGACGTCACGATTTCGTGACGACGGCTTATGTTTGAAAATGTACTGCAGCCATAGTAACAAGGATATTGTTTTACAAGTAAAATACAGTTTCAGAATTGTTTCTTCCTTGATGGCGTGTGTGGTTTGGATTTGCTCTGGTCAGTGGCGGCCGGTGGCGAAGAAATAACCACCCTTCTGACATTCGGAAACGTCCTCTTGCAGTTTATTGTATAAGCAGTTTTTATAGGATATTTTATTCAAGTTATAGAAGTATAGAATTTGAAAATTGTTAAAGAAGACTCGTATCGAGTAGGTGAAAGAGGACGTGAGGAGATCAGAAGACCCAATTTTCCTAAATCAATTTTCGTTTTCGACCATTTTTAATACTTTTCTTGTCGTATTTCAGCAACGAAAAGTGCTAGAGGTCTGATTCTTTCGTGGAATATACACTGAGGTGTGCTGATCATCACAGTGTACTCACGTTGCCTCTACAATTTTCCAATTTTATAAAAAATAATGTTTTCTTGCTAGACCGCAAATTTGTGTAATGTATTTTTCATGTACCGAGTAAGTAATCTTATTTTTCGGAATTAACATATACGTATGCGAGACCAAATACGGACAAAGGCTCGAAATTATTGTTGGTGAAGAAACGAAACATTAATATTGTTGCTGAAAAAAGTTACAGCGAGTTAAACACAAATAATTTGTGCGTGCTAGCCGCGCTGATAGGTTCATAGTTAGCAACTTAAGGGTTCGCGCGCTTTTCTCCTTGATAATACACACATACCCAAAACTCTTGGCCTCCTGAATTAATTTGAAACATTAACAAAAATGATTCTAACAAATATGTGGATTCAATTCTATATTTTATTGAAATGCTTTATCACATGGGCGTAAATGTTTCTCGTCATATCCCAAACATCCTAGAATATGGATGGTACATGGAAAATGACGTTATTATGCCAATAACATTCACAAATAGCTCTAAACTCGATTGTGTTACAATAACACAGTTCTGTAAATGTAAAAATTTTACTTGTTCTTTTCGATGTGCATGCATGAAATCTAATATGCAATGTATAATATCATGTTTATGTGAGGGGAAATGCAATTTGTCTCGATAAAAAATACAAATGTTTGTACGCCTGCACCAACCACTCCTACACGGCTCAGGGAGGCTAGAGCGCACAAATGATTTGTGTTTAACTCGCCGCAACTTTTTTCAGCAACCATATTAATATTTCCCTTCTTCACCAAAAATAATTTCGAGCCTTTGTCCGTATTTGGTCTCGCATGTGTATATGTTAATTACGAAAAATAAGATTTTACTTACCCAATACATGAAAAATACATTACACAAATTTGTGGTCTAGCAAGAAATTTTTTCTTTCATAAAATTGTATAATTTTAGAGGCAACGTGAGTACACTGTGATGATCAGCACACTTCAGTGTATATTCCACGAAAAAAACAGATCTCTAACTCTTTTCGTTCCTGAAGTACAACAAGAAAAGTATTAAAAATGGTCTAAAATTGATTTATGAAAATTTTACTAAAAATCAATTTTTCGGCATTTCGCAATTCCCGATCTTTTCGTGACCTCAAAATTCGAAACCTGCAGGTCATTTTACATAAGAATCATCTTCATTTTTTGTGCGTATTCGAGTTGTGTAGAGGGTGTCGAATCAGGGCATCTTGCTCCCCGACTAACTGGATAGCGAGACCAACAACATGTCTCGTTTAGTTTAGAAAACTCAAAAACGCTACAGAAATGAAAATAGTCTAACTGGAATGCTCCGTACTCGCTTCTGTGGCTCAGTAGATAAATGAATAAAGGAATCACACAGTACAAGCAGCACAAGTACCCTGAGATTTTCCAATATGTATAAACATAAAGCGTAAACTGTCCTAAAACATATCTATATGTTTAACAAATATACTAAAAGCTCTTGATTCCATTAGCATAAATTGAAAACTCTTCTAATTTTTCCAGACAATGCGACACAGAAGATGGTTGGACACCTGGATTTTGAATTACGTGGTGACTAGCCTAGTCGTGCTCTGCAGAGGAGATGAGTCCGCTACAACACTTCGAGGTAAGCCGAAAACTTGCTGATTGTACTGGCACGACTGCCGAAATTCTGTTGGGTCATTTAACCTCTGGGAAAACCAATTAATACGTCTGTGAACTACAAGTCAAACTCGGAATAGTCAATATAGTTCTGAATGGGTCAGTGTGTCACTTCACATTACAATGTAGTACTTAACTCTGTTACGTTCATATTGTTTACACTCTCTTATAATTTCTAATGGCCAGTAATCACTGACTGTTTAGTTTTTAACTGCCAATTCTCACTTCAGGACACAAAACATAAAAATTATCCTGACTGTTTGTGTACCACGGACAAATCTGTAATAAAATATTTGAAAGTATCTTTGTGTCCAGCTGCAGACAAACAACGACGATCCTAAATCACAATTATCATTATTATTATTAAGGCTTGACACGAAACAAGTAAATGTTGACCTTTGCTGTTTCAAGTTTGCTCAGCATAACTACGAAGTAGTCAATATGACATTTTTTCAGTCCGAAGACTGGTTGGACACGTACCTCCATCTTTTCCTATCCTGAGCTAACAACCTACGCATTTCCCCGAAAGTTGAACATTCTATATATCCCTAACTATTTGAGAGCGGTAGTCTAATCTTTCCTAAACTTTTCAGTGCTAGCTCAAACTCTTCTCTCATTATAGGGCAGCCTACGTTGTCCCCCTCTACACTGTTTTCCCTTTCTAATATATCTCCTACTTCTTGTCCCGCATATCAACTATTCCGTCTTCTCTCCCTGTGCCTACGATGCATTGAAATCTCTTACAATTCTTGATGTATAACATTGTTTAAAATAATGTCTTATTTTTCCAGATATAAATGGCAGCAAAGATCACAGAGGCCTTTTCTCACCCCGCATGGACTACGATCGCTGGAAGCCCTTAGGAAGAGGCGATCCACTGAAAAATGATCCAACATACGATTACGTACCACCAGTGTTAGAACGTGTACACTATTGGATTGACCCTGCTCTACGGAAACCAGACCCTCCATTACCATTACCCGATACTAATCAAAAAACAGAGATACTTCTCTTGGGTGTATCGTCGAAGAAACCTAGTACAGGTGCAGCTATTTCTGATAGGAAGGATAACTATGATCCTTTCATGAAATTTGTGGAAGGACCGAAATTTAATCATCCTAGAGTACCCAGGCCCCATTATAACTTACCGCCTTCTTATTATCCTTCTATGTTCTATGGAAATAAAAACAAGTATCAAGAAAGACCTGCTGTTAGTAAAGGAGATCAGCAAAGAGTGCCTTATACCATGTTGGTTCCACCACCTGTAAATAAAAAGGAAGAACAGATGTACCATAAACCTACAGAAGAAATTTTCACATCGACCATACAAACAACACCACCTTCACGAGAGAAGACTGTCTCTGACGTTACTATACAAGAGTCTAATTTGATCTACCATTCCAGCAGTTTAAGTAATCAACACGAGTGGTTGGATAAGAACGTTTATGGTAGCTTAGCGGAGTCAAGTAGTCATGTTACATGGAGAACACCAACTAACAGAACAGAAGGAAATAGTGTCATTGATCAGAAACCCGAGGGTTTTTTTGTGAAAGTCCATTACAAAACGCACACCAACATTTCTGGGAACAGAAGCAATGTTCCTAATTTTGTGACTTTACCTCCCATGGTTAACAAAGAACATCAAATCATGTATAAAGGACATGTGAGCGATGATTCAATGGACATTGCAAGCACTTATGTTAACATTGGAAAACCAGAAGCTCAAGTACATCCACCCACTGGTTTGGATATCTCTGGGATACAGATTCCATCACCTAATATGATGATAAGAGAACCTCCTATTATCATGAATGCACCACCTCAAATTAATTCAAATTTAATACCCCAGACTCTGGAAACTATGAGGACCATGCAGCCTCCACCTGTTCCGTTAATTCCACTGAACACACTGCAAACAATACTTCAAAAGGAAGTAACTCAACCGATATCCTTTGCTACTGAAAATACTCCAGAATTTACATCTTTCACAGAAACCACAACAAATCCTACCACTACGACTACTGCAAACTCCTTAACAACAGATCCTTTATTTAAACACTACAAACAAGAGCCGATAAAGGGGCCTATGTACTTAATCATTCAAGGTCATTCAAAAGTCAAAACTTATGGACCTACTAAACAACTGCACGGCATAAATATTCAAGAAACTAACGAAATCCCAACTTCAGACGAATTTTCAGTGGTGAAACACTTGCATAATTACAAGAAGGAAGTGGCAGACGATCGACAGCAACGCGAAGGCAGGTCTGGCAACTTACAGACGTTGACTCATGTAGTTCAAACGGGTCTAGGAGCCATAGACTTCCCAGAATTAGAAGCAAATCGGAGAAAAGACGAAGACGTACAGGAGACTGAGTTGGTTGTACGCTATGACGTTGGATCAAGACGTGATGCCACGAGCGAGAAATATTATAAGGGGATTGTGGAGAGCGGGGACGTTTCCAGGAAACTGAAGGACAAGGAATAGTTGTTAGTGTTCGGTTTATAGTTTTTTTGTGATTCTCTTTTGACTGTGAGGGTTCCAAATGTGTACGCTTTTTATAAATCCGAAGAGCAGCAAAGGACGAGTGACGTTAAAAGTTCAATGAAATAATGCATTTTTGGTTATAGTTAAAGTAGGTAACTGTTCTGCTGTTTGTGAAGACTGGTTGAAGATTAGTTATTTCTTAGGTTCCATAAGCAGAGTTTATTGAATAAGTTATTTAAAGGTTGGTTTAAAGTTAGATAATTAATTTTGAAGCAGTTTTGTGACAGTTGCATGAGGCTGGCAATACATTTTATAGTTTACCTCCAAAGATATTACTATGCTTTTGTGTCATAAAATACTGATTGGTGCTTCAGCCCGATTGCTATTTATTTTATTTATAAAATTATTTTTTGTAGTTGTACTAGTGTATGTTTTTAATAAAAACTTATAAAATTATTTCTTGAAATTTACTACACTACGCGTGCTCACTGCCCTAGTCGAATCATGACTTCAAAGAAACGCATTATTGAATAATTACAGAATCATTTACATCTGATATAATTCTCTGAAAACGTAGTTTTGAACTATGCGGCTATTTCTTTGATTTCCTAAATAAATTATCAAACCTTCCCAAAAACGAACTCTTGAAAAAGCCACGCATAATTGTCGGTGAGTAAATATTATTTATTTTCGGAGACCAATTCCTATTTGATCAAATGTTTGGCCTTGTGATTTGTTAATAGTCATTGCAAACGCTAGTTTAAAGGGAAATTATTGTCGTCTTTTAAAAGTAAAAGGATAAACATTTTCAGAGTACAACGTTTTACGGTTAACGAAAACTATATCTCCACGTTTATCGCCTGTTAAAATTTTGCACTGTAGGATATTGTCTCCCAATTGTAAAATTAACAATCTCGTACCATTACATAAGCCTTCATTAATGCTGAGATTTCTAACCAACATCACAATACAATATACTCTCAACTTCAATTCATGCGGAGGAAAATTTGGCGGGTTTAAAGTATTTAAATATTCAGGAAGAATAGCATCGTTTAAATCTCCATTATCACAATTTTCAACACCAGATTTTCAACATCAGAATAGCTGATTAGGTCATATCTATGAATCGTTTTTCTCTAATTTATTGATTCCTCCATATATACGTTCAACGATATCCGAATTATAAATACATCTCTGTGGCAATTCTAAATTGCTATTCATATCGTTCAAAACTCCATCTCCAACATCCAATAAAAACTTGGTGAATTCTTGTTCCTGTGGTAGAGCCCGCATATTTTGTGTTTAAGAAAATTTACGGAAATAACTCCAAAGAGAACTAAACTTGATACTTAAATTCACTGTTTCACAGCGGGTAGCATTTATTTTAAGTGGTAACAATTGCCAAAAATCTCCTCGCAACACTATAATTTTTCCACCAAACATAACATCACAATTCATAAAGTCTCGTAAGGTTCTGTCTATAATGTCTAAAGCATACCTTGGCGCCACAGGAGCTTCATACCAAATAAAAATGTCTACACTCCCTAAATAATCTGCTTATTTCGAATTTTTCTTAAAGTTGGAAGATGAATCTAAAAACAGAGGAACAGGTAACCCAAACGTTTTATGAACTGTTCTGCCATGAGGAAGTAGTGTTGCTGCTATGCCCGTGAAGGCCATGGTACAAACAATTTTATTCTTACTCTTCAGTAAGCTGTAAAGTGTTGTATAAACATAAGTCTTACAGGAGCCTTCTGGACCGTCTACATAAAAACATGAAGATTCAGAAATTGATTCACTTATGTTAGCATCACATTTACCCAAAATAATATCTTTCTGCTTTTCATTTAGGTGTTTATATTGTCGTGATCCTATTTCTATTGCTTGTTCTTCATTTGCTTATTAAATGTCGTGGCATGGTAGGAAACATTGAAAGATTGTAACCTTCCGCAGAAAGCATGGAAATAATTTGAATATAGGCTTTTTTGTCCTTCAGTATTGCTGTAACGTCTTTCATCATCTTGTGAAATTGCTTCTTTAAATTCTTCCCACAATTCTTCCTGATAAATTGGTCGGCAATGCATTAAAATACGAATGAATAAATATCTCAGCTGTCTGGGCATCATCCAAATGTCAGCTTCATTCATGGCTCTTTTCCACTCGTGATGATCTTAAATAAGACCTAATTTTAAACACGCTGCTACATAAGATTCCTGTATTTCTCCGTTTACTGTTTTCAGATCTTCAAATCTGTTTGCTCCTTTAATATGAAGTAATAATAATCGAAAATGAAATAGTTCAATTTGGTTGGGGCTTACGGAGTACATGCGTCCAAATAACTTTGAATTGCTTCTGACGGCGTATACTTTTACTACGACAACAAACATGTTACCTGCCTGTGAGAGTTCAGGCGTACGCACTTTTGGCGATCGGCTCCCGTACGTATTAAAAAGAGACGGGAACGAAAAATCTGACCTCGCTAGATCGAAACGGTACGTGTCTATTGCGCATTCTCCACGACTAACATCACTTTTATTAGATAGGATTTAAAAATCGGCCTGTGTTTTTCTTGTAAGTACACCTAATTAGTTTATGTTAAATAAATTATTCACAAATAATAAAAACTAGTCTTGTTTGATTTTTATGTTGAATCTAACTGAATTAGATTTTAGATCAATTAACGCAGAATTCCAGTTCCTAATAATATTAAAAAGCGTTCAAAGAAAACTACACGTCAATCACAAATTCTTAGCATTAATTTCTGGTGTAAAACATCGCAAACTATTGAATAAGTTTATAGTTGATGACACGACACTACCATATTTGCAGCTATCTATCAGCCGCCTTATATACATTCCTCAAGCAAAAGCAAAACGTATAAACAATTAGTACCAGTTATTAATGATTGCTTATCATCATCACAAAGTTTTCAGTTCGAAGACTGGCTGGACTCGTACCTTCATTCTTTCCTATCCTGAGCTAACCTACGCGTTTCCCCAAAAGTTGAACATCCTGCATCCCTAACTATTTGAGAGCAGTAGTCTAATCTGGGCCTACCCCTACCTCTTTTTATTCCCATCTCTGGCTAGTATGTCGCGAACTAAGCTTTCGTGCCTCAGAAGGTGTCCTATCTCTCCTATTCCTTTCTGTAACGTATTAATTCTCTAAGAAAAACATGAAAAAGGCGTAGGAAAGTTTTAGTAAAATTTTCGCAAAATAAATACCTACGTGGAACATTTTAACTTCAAAATAAGCTGCTTAAAAAAAGAAAGATTAATAAAATTAGTAAATTGCTCTGTATTTTATAAGTGACTCAATATTATCGATGGTCACATATCCTTTCCAGTACCCCAAAAACAAACATAGATAAGGTGAAGTGGGGTAAATGTAAAAATGGGGCAAATGTGATATGATAGATCAAAATTAAGAAAAAAAACTATTAAAATTGGTTTCTTTAGCACTGAGCTGGCAAAAACTTACATCTCTGATCTACTTGAGCTGGTTAGAGTTCGACTTTACCGACCGAACACAAAATTATCAGTCAACTTGTGCCACTTGTTAATAGGTTTAAGAATATAATTGTGTCTTTTTTATATCTAATTGCGTATGTCACATTTGTCCCCCGAAATACATGTAGTCGGGGTAAATGTAAAATATTTATACCACATTTGCCCCTTTTTGTATTACATTTACCCCATTATATTGCCGATTCAGAAAATGGTTCGCAAAGTACTCAGCTGAAGTTCTACGATCAGATGTTCGGATGACTGTTTACAGGGTCACCAAAATTCACAAAATTATGTATTGCACAATTTACAGCCTCCTGAAAGCACTTCGGGGCGTGAAAAGAAGAAATGAAGGGCAGATCAACAACATTAAATTGGAACTAGGAGTTGGAGCTAGTCAGAGACATAGCCACATTGGAAAAGTGGGAGTTTTCATCTATCAAATGACGAGGTGATAGCTTATCAAGACTTAGACAATGAAAATCTTCAGGAACTGCAAGACTATGAAGAAGACTAGGAAGAAGGTACGCATGTCATTGAAAGTCAAACTACTGAAACTGTCAAGTGGCTTTTTGCGGAATACCGAACAAAAAAAACCATTAAACATTTTGTCGGTAAAGTAATGAAGAAAGGAGAGTATGAAGAATGGTTGATTAAATTGTTAAGACTGAAAAAATAAAAATTTGTTTGGCCCAATGTTGAAGTGTTGATAGTGGCCCCGGCTAGAGCACGTTCTTGAAGGGTGATCACTCCGTCTGTTGGGCGGCCCAAGTATAGTGAGGAAAAATAAAGTTTTAGCAGAATATTGCATCTTTCGTAAGCCTAAACAGCCAAATCAGCATTTTGACTCTTCTTGCATCTTTATTGAAACATCAAAATCTTTTACCTTATCGGGCTGCTCTCTATTTTCTATTGGTTTTTTGGTGAAATTTCATTTGTAAATGTCAGCTTTTAACATTTTCCATACAATGCACCCCGAAATTTGTTCACAAATTGTTGCTTTAAGCCACGATGGCCGAAGAGTGCGGTATGTTGCTCAAGTGCTGAATATGCCCCGTAACACAGTGCAAAATGTACTCTTGCGATTTCGTGAAACTCATGGGTTTGTAAAGAAGGTCGGATCTGGTCGTCCACGGACTGCGAACCATCAAGATGTCCGTTTTCTGCATGTTGCTGCGCTGTCCGATCAAGCATTGCCATGACCTATTCTTGCTGAACGGTTAGCCGAAGTTCGAGGAGTGGCAGTTTCAGCCAGAACAGTTCGAAAAAGGCTGCACGAATATGTTTTGACTTCAAGAAAGCCAGCTACGGGTTCCCTGTAGACCGTAGAAGGTAGAACATCACAGAGCATGACTTGCATTTGCACGGCAATACGTAAATTGAGGCGAACATCAATGAAGGAACGTGCTCTTCTCGGACGAGTCAAGATTTAGTGTCAGGTCACCAGATGGACGTGAAAAGGTGTGGCGAAGACCAGGGGAGCGGTACAGTCAATGTTGTATATCTCCCAGGGTCAGTTTCAATGGTGGTAGCATTACGGTGTGGGCCGGAATATCTCTGAGGGCTCACACAGAATTGATTTCCATTTAGAATGGAACAATGACTGCACACCGATACATTGTTGAGTGCCTGGAACCCCAGCATGTCACACCATATATGCCATTTATAGCGGACAATTTTGTGTTTATGGATGACAACGCCCACCCACACACAGCAAGAATTGTGACCGAGTACCGTGAGGAGGTTGGTATTGGATGTCTCCCATGGTCAGCTAATAGTCCAGACCTGAATCCCACTGAACATCTGCGGGATCAGCTTGGGAAAAGATCAGACGTCGCCAACCCTTACCAGAAACATTAAATGGCGCTTCAAGAAGAATGTGAACAAATACCCCAAGAATCTATTGATAGCCTCATTTAGGGCATGCCATGCACAACGTTTAAGGGAAGTAATAAGAGTTCGTGGTTGTAACACCCATTATTAATTTGGTTCTAGCAGAGTGTTTTTCCTTTTCATATTTTTTTTGTTTGTCTTTTCAAGTTCTTAAGTAACAGCTGATCTTCAAAAAATACTTTTGTTAGGTTTTTGTTGACGAATCATTTTGTTTCTTGTTTTTTATTTATTGCTAAGATGAAAAGAATATAGTTAAATATCATTTCAAACCGTCCGTTGTTTTTTATTCACTAAAATAGAAATTCTGAGAGTGTCCGGTTTTTTTTGTCAGCTAACACTGAAGTTTGACAGCTACAATTTGTTGTAGCTCAAAAATGTATTCCCGAATTTTTGAATTTTGTTAATGGAAGAAACTGTTTTTGTTTGCAATTGCATATTTTTTATGATAATAAAAAGATATAGAAAGCAAAATGCTCAGAAAAATTATGATTTTCACATATGCCCCACAAGATACCTCAATTAAAAACCTAAGGCGAGGCAATCCGTTAACCCATTTGCCCCAAAACCTGGGGCAAATGTGATATATTGGCATCGTTTAAAAAAAACATTTTCAGGTAGCCCCAGAATAAATTTATTGTTTCGGTTATAGATATCGTTTAATGAAGGGCCAAGGGTTGTTCAGGAATTGTCAAGATGATCATTAATTATTTGAAGTATTTAGAAGAAGTTTTCAGTAAGTCTGTTTGAGTTTCCAAGGGTCACTATTTTTATTTAGAAATGCGCTTTCGCGCGAAATCTTCCGCATTGTGGAGCCGACGTGAGACACAAATAAAGTCTCTAGAAATTAATTGCCGCAGCATAGAATTAATACCGAGAAGACTGGGATGTCTCTTAAGCGCATTAAGGCAACAAACCGCATTATTGTGGAATATCCATATAGTCAATTAAATTACAAAGAATACAAAGAAGTGCATAAAAACAAATATCACCAAATGTGCGATTTCCTGCGGAGGAGCGAGGAAATCATTAGTTACATTTTTTGTTACACGTAGAACTAGATTATAAATTAGACATAAGCGTGCTTAGCATCGTAGCAGATTGACACACTGACATACACTGCTTCTCAATGAATATTTTTACTTTATTTACTATAAATATGATTCCTTTTTGTTTCAAATCTCCTTCATCTGGATCTTGGGAAGTCGCACGGTCATATTTTTCTACAGAAACATATTTGATGGTCCTCCTGCACCTCTTGCGATTGGGCAGATGCATTTGACACAGTTTCCAGGAAGCTGCTTTACATCGACCACCCAGTCGCTGTGTACATGCGATCAATAATCATATTATATGTATATGTATATAGAGATATCAAAGGACTCATGGAATAATTATGGTAATAAACAATGGCCATGCAAGAAGCGGTTAAATGACTATAATGGTCGATCTCCAATCAGGTCTGGAGACCACAGGTGTTGTTGTCGCTCACCACGCTGTCTGCTCGATCCTGCTGTTACTACCAGTTGATATTGGTCCTCTTTTTCAATTCGAAAAACGAATTCCACCCGCAAGATGTATCACTGAACTGCCGCGATATTTCAGCACACCAGTTGCAGCTCGACGAAGTTAAGTGAATTTTCGGGGATATAGAAATTTTTAGTTTTTTCTTTAAAAGACCAGGAGTCTGATGTAAAATTCATTTTGTCCAGTGATGTTAGACAGAATAATAAAATTTTGATAATTTATAAAATGGGCTTTAAATACAAGAAACAATTGGTCAGAGAGGAATAGTATATTATACACGAGTTTATAATGAATGCTATTATTACCGAGAATGAAGTTTACAACACGAGCGAGTGAAACGAGCGAGTTTTATAATCATCCGAGGTAATAATAGCATCATTATAACGAGTTGTATACTATACTTTGTCCACGACTATCAAAACAGATTCCCAGAAAGAATTTACCTTCATTTCCCTTCTCCAGTGTAAGAAAGATTCATACATACGCTCTCAGGTATAATTTTCTTGGTTTTTTGGGCAATGAATCTAATGAGGCAAGTTCTGCGGCTTCTTTTATTGCTGGTGCTGTTAAAGAAACCTCATTTTCAGTCTCACTACTCATTATATATTCTTTTTTAGAATATGCATTTCAAATTAAAAGCAAACCATGCTGATTTGACGTTTCAATTTGAACTGACACATCGCGATCGCGGCCTACTATATAAATGTAAAAAAGGGTCAAAGCGATGTTCCTATTGATGTAGTGAATAATATTCATTAATCACTGCAGTGATTAATGTATCTAATTATGATTGAAGAAACACAAGTATAAAGAGTATATTATAAAATAGTCGTGATGGACAAATTAGTTTTATGTAATTTTGGTAAGCCATACATATATCCGAGGAGGTAGAGAATTTTGAATTTTAAGTTTGCTACTGGGGTTTGGGGGAATGTTACCTTCATCAAGTAATTTAGAAATAAAATTATTGTTTTTACTTTGTAAGCTAATAGTAGGATCTTTAGGGATAATTGTATACATGGTGATTCTTTTAAGGCGGCCATTAGAAAATTTCTTATTTGCAAATAAGATAGAAACTTGAAACCTGGGTTCCTGTCATAATCGATCATGGCGAATCCAAAAATACAATTTTCAAAATGGCGACACTTTCGGAAATACCGGAAGTTGACGTCATCTTTGTTATTTTAAATGGATACCCCCCATTTTTATTTTATTTTTGAATTCGGCATTAAATTCTGCGTATAATGCACCCAGGCTGTCAGCACTTATCTGTCATAGTTTTTGACATATGCCACTTTTTGTTTTAAATTTAGCATTTGCAGGGGTTCATTTAAAAATTCATATCTCTTAAACCATTTAAAGTAGGTAAATGAGCTTTTTTAGGTTGATTCCCTAAAGTTCAAGGAATCATTTCCCTGTAGGGTTAATGTTCAACGACGTTTCCAATGGTTGCTGCGATTTTTTGAAGATGACAATGAAAAAATGCCAAAAAGTCATTTTTTTTAAATGGCAATGGGCAAATTTTATTATGGCAACCGACGTAGGATTAAATTTGAAAGGGACTTATATCAAGGTTTCCTATACCTATCTCAAATAGTTTTTTAATTATTCGTATTTTTTTGTAAAAAAATATAATTTATTAAGATTAACTTGTTACCGAGCTTGTTACCAAGCAAAAACATTGTAACAGTGTCAAAAATATTAATTTAAATTACCTAAATCAATACAAAAATTAATGAGCTAGGTCGGTATTACAAAATATGCTCGATATGTGCACCGTTTTGATTCAAACACTCAATAATCCGACGTTGGACGGCTCTGGTAGCGTTTCTGATTTCATTCCCATCAATGCCATTCATGGCTTGTGTTATTTTTAGTAATAAGTCTTCCCTCGACGTGGGTGCAGTTTCATAAACGATATCTTTAATCCGCCCCCATAAATAAAAATCTAATGGTGTCAGATCCGGGGATCTTGGGGGCCACAACCATGGACCTCTATTTCCCCACCATCTGTCTTGAAACAATTGTCTTAGTCTTAAATCTACGGCATTTGTTGAATGCGCTGGTGCCCCATCCATTTGATACCATAAGTTGACGGCATGCTGCAACGGTAGATTATCGACAAAATCTTGGACTACATTGTTAAGAATGACTAAATATCTGTCTCCATTCAAATTTTCATCATACATGTACCAATGCAACCGATTATCCATTAATAAACAGAAAACGTTTACGGAAAATTGAATTTGATTTTCAACTTCATAGATCAGGTGTGGATTTTCTGCGGCCCAAAAATGTCGATTTCTCCTATTAAATACTCCAGCCTGTGCAAATTTTGCTTCATCAGTCCAAATAATCCGACTCAAAAAATTTGGGTCTTCCTGTTTTTCTATCAAAAGCTCTTCACAAAAAGTTATTCGTCTTGGAAAATCGGTTGGACGAAGTTTTTGTAGTCGTATAAAAGAATAGGGATGTCGTTTGTGGTCATGTAAAATTCTTTGTATCGATGAGAACGTCAATCCCAAATCAAATTTTGCTGCTCTTATCGATGATCGTGGAAATGCGCCAAAATACCCCAGAACATTTATTTGATTATCTTCAGATTCCCTAACAAATTTAGTCCTTCTTCTTGCAGGATGAATATTTCCTCCCTGAAGAAACTTGTTTTTAAGTCTAGAAAACTTCTGTTTATTCATCGGCGGCAAATTTTGATATTTTGCATTAAACTCGCGACATGTTCTTGCAACGATTTTTTGGCAGTTGCCATGTATGAGAAATAAATCAAAAACAACTTCATTCGAATAAAAAGCCATTTATGCTTACAAAACAAAATCAAGAACGTGCTTAACTTAACTTAACTTTTAATTAATGGAGAACTAAAAGATGACAGTTCTAAAACTAATTTTTTTCTTTGGTTCCATAGGCTTCTATGTTTTTTGGGAATAACGTTTAATCTTTTACAAAAAACTACGAATAATTAAAAAACTATTTGAGATAGGTATAGGAAACCTTGATATAAGTCCCTTTCAAATTTAATCCTACGTCGGTTGCCATAATAAAATTTGCCCATTGCCATTTAAAAAAAATGACTTTTTGGCATTTTTTGATTGTCATCTTCAAAAAATCGCAGCAACCATTGGAAACGTCGTTGAACATTAACCCTGCAGGGAAATGATTCCTTGAACTGTAGGGAATCAACCTAAAAAAGCTCATTTACCCACTGTAAATGGTTTAAGAGATATGAATTTTTAAATGAACCCCTGCAAATGCTAAATTTAAAACAAAAAGTGGCATATGTCAAAAACTATGACAGATAAGTGCTGACAGCCTGGGTGCATTATACGCAGAATTTAATGCCGAATTCAAAAATAAAATAAAAATGGGGGGTATCCATTTAAAATAACAAAGATGGCGTCAACTTCCGGTATTTCCGAAAGTGCCGCCATTTTGAAAATTGAATTTTTGGATTCGCCATGATCGATTATGATAGGAACCCAGGTTTCAAGTTTCTATCTTATTTGCAAATAAGAAATTTTCTAATGGCCGCCTTAAAAGAATCACCATGTATGTTGTTACTATTAATTAATACAATTATTTCTTGGTTCATCATCATAAGGTTCTCAGTCCGAAGACTGGTTGGACGCGTACCTCCATTCTTTTCTATCCTGAGCTAACCTACGCATTTCCCTAAAAGTAGAACATCCTACATCCCTAACTATTTGAGAGCAGTAGTCTAATCTAGGCCTACCCCTACCTCTTTTTATTCCTATCTCTGACTCTAGTATGTCACGAACTATTCCTTCGTGTCTTAGAAGGTGTCCTACCATCCTATCTCTCCTACTCTTTATTGTTTTCCATACCTTTCGCTTTTCCCCAACTCTTTCTAATACTTCCCTATTGCTAACCTTATCTATCCACGGTATCTTCATCATGCGTCTGTAGCACCACATTTCAAACGCTTCTACTCTTTTTCTATCCGCTTCTCCTATTGTCCAAGTTTCGCACCCGTATAATGCCGTACTCCATACATACGACGTTAAGAGTCTCTTCCTAGTCTCTATATTAACCGTTCTCGAGCATAACAGTTGTTTCTTTTTGTTAAACGCAACTCGGCCCTGCGCCATTCTTTGTTTTATATCTTTAGTGCTCCTACTGTCTTGAGTTATTTTACTTCCTAAGTAGCAGAAATCCGCGACCTCCTCTATCTTCTCATTTCCAATTTGTATTTCCATTTTAGTTCTATTTTCACATCCCCTACATACCAAAATTTTAGTTTTCTTTTTATTGATTTTCATGCCGAAGCCCTGTGTCAAAACTGCTTCCATTTCATTCAAAGCCGCTCCTAATTCTTCTTTGCTAGATGCTAACACTGCTATATCATCCGCAAATCTGAGCATGTTAATAGTTTGGCCCTGTACATTGATCCCTGCGGCTGTTCTTTCCTTAACAATATTAATCGCATCTTCGATATATAAGTTGAAAACTAGAGGTGACAATGCACATCCCTGTCTCACTCCCTTCCGGATATCTACTTCCCTTCGTTCCTGCTCACATTCTATAACTGCCTTTTGCTCTTTGTAGAGATTATGTATTATTCTTCTGTCCCTGTATTTCATCCCTACCTTTCTCAGCACTTCGAACATCTTCCCCCATTTTACGTTGTCGAAGGCTTTTTCTAAATCTACAAATCCTATATAGACGCTCTTTCTCTTTTCTATGGTTTTTTCTATAATTACTCGTAAAGCTAGAATGGCCTCGCGCGTTCCTCTATTTCGTCTAAATCCGAACTGATCTTCTCCTAATATTTCTTCCGCCTTTTTCTCCATCCTTCTTTGCACAATTCTAGTTAAAATTTTTGACGCATGGGAAGTTAAACTGATAGTTCTAAAATTTTCGCATATATCCGCGCCTTTCCTTTTTGGCAAAGCTACTATGATGTTCCGTTTGTAATCTTCTGGAATCTCGCCTGTCAGGTATATGCGACTAACTAATTTAAATAAACGATCTATTACCTCTTGACCTGCGCACTTTAAGATTTCTGCCTGCAAGCCATCTATACCTGGCGCTTTATTATTCCTTAAACTTTTTAGTGCTAGCTCAAACTCTTCTCTCATTATAGGACTCCCTAGGTTATCCCCCTCTACACTGCTTTCGCTTTCTAATATATCTTGCACTTCCTGTCCCGCATATAAGTTTCCTAAATATTCTTTCCACCTATCTGCCTTTTCCCCGCTTCCGATTAGGATATCTCCTGCCTCATTTCTAATGTTTTTGGTACTAGATCCAATTTCTCTAAAATTTCTCCTAATTATTTTATATGCTTCATCAGTCTTTCCTATTTCGAACTTATCTTCCACTTCTTTGCATTTATTATCGATCCATTGCTCTTTCGCTTTCCTACACTTCCGAATAATTTCCCACTTGATCGCCTTATATCTTTGTTTCCCTATTTCATCTAACCTATTTTTATATTTTCGCCTTTCCTCTATTAGACTCACAATATGTTTTGTTATCCAGGGTTTCCTACTTTCATTCTGTTTATGACCCAAAATATCCCTAGCTGAGGAAACTAAACTATTCTTAATGCAATTCCATTCTGCCTCTATGTCCCTAACAATATTTACACCCGCCCCCTTTAGTACTTCGTTTGTCTTTTTCTCGAACTTATCGCGCATATCACCATCTTTTAGTTTCTCTGGGTCGAGATACCTTCTTCCGCTTCGTTTTTTAAATTTAAGATTAGCTTTCATAACGACTATGTTGTGATCACTATCTATATCTGCTCCTGGATAACTTCTACAATCTCTAACTTGATTTCTAAATCTTTGCCTAACGAGAATGTAATCTATTTGATATCTCCCTAAGTCTCCTGGCATCTTCCACGTATAGCATCTCCTAACATGATGGTGAAATAGAGTGTTCGCGACCGTTAAGTTATGTTTATCGCAGAACTCTATCAGTCTAACTCCCCTATCGTTCCTATTGCCTATTCCAAAGGGGCCAACTATTCCGCCCTCTCGCCCTGTGCCTACGACTGCATTGAAATCTCCTATAATTATTAAATTTTCGTGCCCTCTCACAAAATCTATCACATATTCAATATCACTATAAACTGCCTCTACGGCCTCATCACTGTAGTTAGAAGTGGGCATATATACCTGTATTATTACTGTTTTTACAGGTTTCGAATCTAACCTAACCATAACTACCCTGTCACTTTGCTGCAAGAAATTTTCTACACTCTGCCCTACTTTTTTCCGCATAACAATTCCTACTCCCGAATTTCCTCCTACGGATCCTGTGTGTATTACTCTAAAATCTCCGCTCCAGAAGTCTCCAGCTTCTGGCCATCGCACTTCACTGATACCTACTACGTCTAATGCTAGCCTATCCATCTCAATTTTCAAATTCTCTAACTTCCCTACTTGTTTCATGCTTCTAACATTCCACGCTCCGACTCGTGAGATGTTACACTTATCATTTCTGATGACTCCCCCCGAAGCAGTCCCCGCCCGGAGATCCGAATGTGGGACTATTTTACCTCCGGAATATTTTACTCCAGAAGGTGCCATCATCATAAATTAAAGTACGCTGTACTAGGGATAAAATAATGTGGTGGTTTCCCGTTGCCTTCCACATCGCAGTAGTGTGTATCACAGTGCCATACCGACCCTCACGATCTCTGCCACTATGATTACTGAAAGAGCTGCTGCCCCCTTCCAGGGACTTGATTTAGTCTGGCTTCTCAAATAAAAACCCCTCCAATATGGTTAAACCTATGGTTCGGCTCTTTATATCATTGAAGCGCGCAAGCCATCCCACCCGTCCCAGTATTACTAGAACTGCGTCAAGGTACAAGTCCTTTGGGTAGATTTCTTGGTTATCTTTTAGGAAAGTTGTTGTAATTTTAATGTTATTCAAAATTTCTTTTTCTCTTTTATTTATTTTTGAAGTTGAATTGGATAGATGCAATAATGTTGTTGATTGGAATATGTTTTGTAGGAGTTTTGGAATATGTTTACTATTTGTATTTAAAGAAAAGTCGGGACCTAATTGTAAAATTTGTTGAAATGTTGTGGTGGATATATTATGTATCCACTCAGTGTTAATTCAGTTGTTGTTTTCATGTTTGTTTGTAAGTTTTATTAATTTGCGTTTTTGCTTTTCTTTTTTGTTGATAAATGCAGTATTGAATTTTTGGTATTGCATGCCAACAATAGAAAAAATTGCTGTAAGTTTGTGGTAGGATATTGTTAATTTTGTATTCTATATTTTTAAGTACTTTTTTCGTTCTATGAATATTACTATAACAATTGGAAATGAGAATATTTAAACGTGATTTTTGGCATTTTACAATAATTTTATTAATTTAAAATTTATAGTAAGAATTTTCAATATTAATTTATTTGGGGTTGATATACAAAAATTAAATGCAAAGACTGTGAAAAAACATATATTGGTCAATCTAAAAATCATTTAGAAACCAGACTGAGACAACACAAATACAGAAACAGTAATTCAGCAATAAGTAAACTATGAAAAAGAACAATCATATACTTTTGAATTTAATGATACCAAAATTTTAGAGCAACAAAAAATTTAAAATCTCGACTGTTTTTAGAAATGATCTATATCTACAAGGTGTTTCTAAATTGAGTACCATAAATTTAGGAGTTTGTAGAGAAAGTTAAAATAACACTAAAACATTTATATAGTTTTGTACAAAAACGCTTCCCTTCAAAATACAGGGTGTTTTAATGCCGGCTGGCGTATCAGTTATTTCGCTATATATGTAACTAGAGCAGCCTGAGGAATCTAAATTTTTGTGGGCAAGTGCTACTCAAAACTGCAGATAATCCAGCAATATTTTAAGTGTAATACGTTAATTCAGTGGCGTAGGAAAAGGGGTCGTATAATACCTTTTTGTTAATAAAAAGTTTGAGGTTAGGTTTTTTGAAAATATCGTTTTATTTTTAGATTCTCTAATCAAAATACTGCAAAAAAGATACTCTTTTTAAATATCTCTAGTCTTTCGTTTTCGAGATATGCACGATTTTATGTGGCAGTGCTATTAAAGTATTGTCTTTGTTTCGCTGTATTCGGGGCTGTATTATCATTAGTTATGTAAAACTTGATAACAAAATCATCTAGAAGTACTTGCAGGTATAAATTACGAAGGTACATACAAAAACATGTAGCTATCATATGCGATTTTTTTTTCGCAAATCAACCATAAATAGGTAGGTAATACCCCAGTTCTCATGAGCACTGCTACATAAAACCACAAATATTTCGAAAACAAACGACTTTAGAGATATTTAAAAAGATAATCTTTTTTGTAGTATTTTGATTAGAGAATCTAAAAATAAAACGATATTTCCAAAAAACCTAACCTCAAACTTTTTATTAACAAAAAGGTATTACACGACCCTTTTTCCTACGCCACTGAATTGTCGTATTATACTTAAAATATTGCTGGATTATCTGTAGTTTTCAGTAGCACTTGGCCACAAAAATTTAGATTTCTCAGGCTGCTTTAGTTACAGATATAGTTAAATGACTGATACGCCAGTCGACATTATAACACTCTGTATTTTGGAAGGGGCGTTTTTGTACAAAACTATATAAAGGTTTTAGTGTTATTTTAACTTTCTCTACAAACTCCTAAATTTATGGTACTCAATTTAGAAACACCTTGTATATAAAAAAGAACAAAACTCTTAGAATTGACATACAAAATTTGAGTCAAATTTATTGTAATATAATAAAATGAATCCTGCTCTCTGCTACTTACTTATTATTATTATTGTTAAATTAAATACATAGGTATTTCTTTTTCTCTTTCATAAAAAGAACTTTTTAATTAACAAAGTTGCTATATTATCTTCTGTTACTATTTGGTAGTAATTCATGTTGAATTAATAAAAAAATATAATGTGGAATTCAACAATCGATTGAAAAGTATGGTATTCCATTCAAATATTTTTAAAATTTCAAAATTTTATTGGCCGAAGTTTCTGGGTCAAAGGGAGAGAAATCCAAGGAATCAGATGAATTAATAGAATTTGGAGTACACACAACCAAACTTATAATATGCAATCACTAGGTATTTACAAGAATCAAGTTGTTGTGGGTAAAACAATTGCATGAGAATAAAAGCTTAATGTGTTTACTGTCAAAATCGGTTGGATGCATAAAAAGTTAATAAGATTTGTTCGTGAACTGTTGTTTTTGCTGTTCAGAAGTGAAATCGCAGCGAGTTGGTAAGCTGCATTTGTTCAAAATTTTTGTTAAAAATGCCTTATGTGGGGTTACCAGAAGTACAGAGGGGAAGAATTATAGTTCTGGTGGAACAGGGAATGTCCCAAAGACAAATTGCACGGACGGTGGGGGTCACACAAGGGGTTGTTTCAAAAACCTATTCAAGGTTTTTGGAGTTGGAAACCTTGAGAAATAGGCCGAGGAGAAGTCGTGGAAAAGTAACTACAGAAAACCAGAGCCGCTTTTTAGCTCAAATAGCAAGAAGAAATCCCACAGTATCCTATTCCGAGGTTTCTGGGCAACTTTTGCAAGCTACTGGTATTAATGTTTCGGTCGAAACTATCAGGAAAAGACTTCGTGCACGAGGATTATTCAGCAGAAGACAGTTAAGGGTTCCAGAACTATCAAGGCAAAATAAAATCGACCGTTTGAATTGGTGTTTGGAACATCAAAACTGGACAATGGAAGATTGGCGAAATGTCTTATTTTCGGATGAAACCAGAATTGGCCTTCGATCAGATGACGGGCGAATTCGAGTTTTGAGAGGTCGTGGGAGACAAGCTAGGCTCGTAGCTGCCCGATCTGTTCCCAAATGCAAAGGAAGAACTGTAATGTTTTGGTAAAAAACTCCTATAATTATAATGAGATAAAATTTAACAGGTCCACGGCATGCTGATTTAGTGCTGCAAGCTGTAGTTAGGCTCTGGAGAGTTGCTTTCGGCGATTTGTTTTTATTTATGCATGATAATGCACCTCCACATACCAGCAGAGTTGCCACAAATTTTTTAGAAATGGAGGGTGTGGCTGTTTTGGAGTGGCCTTCTTGTTCACCGGATCTAAACCCCATAAAGCACTTGTAGGATAAGATGAAAAGAAAGATTAGAGCTCATCGAAATAACCCTGGCAATGCAGAACAACTCATTCAAGCAGTTTTAGAGGAATGGGAAAATGTTCCCCAAGAAGAAGTTGATAACTTAATAGAAAGCATCCCTCGTCGAATTCGTGCTTGCATTGAGGCCAGGGGAGGCAATACTGATTATTAAACTTACAAAAAGTTATTAATTTTTGTCTGAAATTCTCATTTTCCTTGGTTTATTTTTAGAAAAATTCAGATTTCTTTTTGTTTTCTTTATAAAAAAATTGTTTGAACTAATTTCTAATTCTTCTTATAATTAACTTGTTTTGGATAAACTGCTTTCCATTTCCAAAAGACTTTTTTGCCAATGAAATATTGTCCTTCAGAAATACTGGGTGATTCCGTATAAGTTTGGTTGTGTGTATTTAAGTAAAATAAACAACCAATGTAAAAATTAATATTTTTATTTCCTATATAGTTAAATCTTAAATCACATAACAAGCATTTTATGCACAGGCTATAGCCTTCCCAAATCCTTAGACAACTCCGTCACAGCTGGATGTTGGTTCAAAGCATTCATATACATATCTAGTTCGTCTTCAGAACTTTCTTCTGCTTTTATTTGGGCATTCGTTTGAACATCTTCTGGATCTTCAGAATCAAAATATTTCTCCTCTTCATCCATCGCTAATGTGTCCATGTTATCATATTTTGCATTATTATCAACACCATCATAATCAAAGTCTGTGTCTTTACCTACAATTTTGTCATTTTATGAAAAATTTGCGCCAATGCTTTCAGACTCAGAAACTTACCATCGAGGAATTGCTGATACATGGTCGTTATGAATTCTTCTTTCAGCAAGTCCCTTTCCTCTGAAGTTATACTGACCATCTTTTGTGAGGAATAATTATAAGTATTCTTACTTATTGTAGGCAACGATTCCTCTTTTATTTCTCCCCATTTCGAAGCATTTTCCAACGTCCCCTTGTCCACTTTTACTTCCACATCATGTATATTTTCATCATCTTCATCAGAATCTTCTTCTTCCATTGCATTGTCTTCATATTCGGCTTCTTCAATTTTTTTACTCTCACTCTGGTCTCTTTCTATTCCTTCCATTAAAATTTTTACTATTGTTAAATCGTCTTTATTAATTTTATCCCTTTCTCTTTTCTCATCTTCTGTCAAATACTGACCCACTAATTGGTCATAGAGCAAAGGATTTCTTTTCATCATTTCCACTTCTGAGAAATACGAGTTTTTTTCTATTAAATCTTTTAGGGCTTCATACCGACGATTCCTAATTTCTACGCGGTGCAACTTTTTAGAATGAGATCTTTGTAAATCGTGTAAAACTATCGACAGTTCTTCATCATCCATATATTGTTCAAAGTATGTTAAATGATCCAAAGTTAAATATTTTCCGAAACGAATTAAGAAATTTAACTTGCTTTTCTCTAAAATCTCTAAAGCAATTGCATATTTTTCTTGTTTATTTAGGTCTTCCTCGCCCCTTTGCTGATCTTTAAAATATATATCGTCATTTCGTACTAAATGATCGATTATTATATTGTGGGTAATTGTACTATCTTCTGTTGTTGAACTTTGATTGAATTCTACGTCCATGGTGCCACCTACTAAATAATGGTCCAACTAAAGCACAATAACATTATTCTTGTCATCTGACAGGTTATGTATCATTGTGCTTAAGTGTGTACGATTGAAATATCACAATAATGTAGAAGAAAAGTTACGTGCTTAAGTTGAGTGCCCAAGCTATACATTTTGTTTATCCAATATATTAATTTAAAGCTACGGATTATGTAAAAAAACTAAGGTAGGTTATTGAAATGATCAACTGTAAAAATGACTCACCCAGCTGTAATTTGAACAAGTATCCTTAGTATTTAATCATCATGTGCAACGTTATCTTTACTTCGCATGAATAATTATATTTTACGTGATCTTTGAAGAAGTATTTACACTTTTCGTTGACTATTTGTTAAAAATTGGAACCATATTGAATGGCTGTAAAGTAGGGATCTGTAAACGTCAAACATGTAGTTTTCTTATTAATTTTTTCTTGCTTGTTTATAATATAATAACTTACAACGTTGATTGAAAAGAACTTCAATCAACGCTTATAATTAGTATAAATAGACCAGTTTTTTAACCCAGGATTTTTATGCATTTGCAGATGTCGAACACGACGATTACAGATACCTTTATTGGAGGCGCCGCTAATGTGAATAGCATGTATTGGCGCTGGGAGGCGCTGTGCGGCCCGGGAGGTTTAAAAATATGGTCAAAACACCACGATTTAGGTTTATGTTTTCAAGCAATTGTATTACAAATTCCAGCGTTTGCCATTCTGGCGATTGTTTCTGCTTATTATTTTGGGAAACAAGCTGATTTTGTTAGACGTGGAAGAACACAGTTGATTGCAATAAATATAAGATGTTTAGTGATTGTGGCCTCTGCGTGCATTCCTGTTTTGCAAATTTACATTTATTTGAATAAATCTACGCAGCCTATTTGGCCGATTTCATATTTTTTGTATGCTGTGGAAGGAATTGCGTGGCTGACACATTTGGGATATACGTGGTCCATAAGAAAAAAATTTGGCTTGAGCTCTAGAGGGCCGCTGATTGTTGGGGTCATATGGACTATAATTTTCATGTTGGATGTAATTAATTTAAGGACGTACATAATAATTTACCATGACGACTTAAACGAAGATTTTATAGCAAATATAGGTTACGGATTTAGTTTGTGTAATCTGCTGCTGCAGATATTGTATGGATTAACTCTTCTTCCTGGTGAAGGTCCTGCTACTCATGTACATCGAACTCCTCCTTCAAGGGTGAGTAAAAAAATTGAAATGCGCATTTTATGTAAAGAAGTGCATCGGCCGGGAATCGAACCCGGGCCGCCCGCGTGGCAGGCGAGCATTCTACCACTGAACCACCGATGCTTGTATGAGCGCGATGTTCTCCAGATGATAAAATAGTAGATTAATTGACAACGACAACTTTTTATATTTTTATTCAATAAAAATAAGTTTTGAAAAGCAATTCAAATAAACTTTAAATAATACATATTAAAAAGAAATCGTAAATGAGTAAGTTAAGTGATGGAATTGTTAAATAAATTGCAATATTAAGAATAATAAAAAAAATAAGGAATAGTTCGCTAAAACGCTGAAATTTTTGGTAGGTTGACGAAAGTACATCACTTTTGTCCTCCCATGCTTTCGACCGATTTTTAGAAGAACAAGATCCAACATATTTAGGAGTCGCAATGGAAGATTGCAACTTCTTTTCAAAATTATTATTTTATTGGGTGAATCCCTTGATGAATAAGGGTGTTAAATCAAACCTGGGAAGCCCAGACGATCTATTTGATTTGCCAATATCTTTAAGCTGCTCAACAGTGAGTATAAAACTAGAAAAAGCTTTAACGGGAAATATCGACGAGTTGCGGAAGAGGATGCACGAGCAGGTCCACGGTAAGCAAAATGAAATTGCTCATTACCGTGAGAGCTCTTTCCTGAAAATCTCCGTCGCCATTAAAATTTCATGTCGCTCGATATTATTTCAGATGAAACGTACACCGACAGCGCAGAGCCCCTGGTGCACGTCGTAGATTTCTGGAAAGCCAGGAAATACAATGTGTCTTTATTAAAAGCGTTACACAAATGTTTCTGGGTCCAGTTTTACAGCATTGGAATTCTGAAGCTGGTCGCGGACTGCGCCGGGTTCGCGGGGCCCATGCTTTTAAATAAATTGGTTGGATTCATCGAGGACGGAAAGGAAGATATCGTGTTTGGGTATTTGTATTCTTTTGGGCTATTTTCGACTACGCTAATCGGTAAGAAATCCGTGGATAAATTGGGTTCTCAGTATAGTTATCGCCATACTTCGGACATGGAAAATAACTACGCAAATGAGTAAAAAGGTTTTCGAATGTTTAATTATTTAGGTGGTAATAAATATCGGTGCGGCTACGAATAAACGCTTCATGTTTTATGGTAGCTTTCGTACTTTTAAAGTCGTTTGATTCGTTAAAATTGCATTTTGCGTACCGTCAGATTCCGATGGCATTGGTCGTTTCACACCAGAACGGGCAGTGACGTAGCGTGCGCACAAACAAGTTTTCCTGCACGTACCGCGGTTGCTAGGCAACAGAGACGCGACCGTCCATTTTCCTCCTCTCGCTTCACTGTCGGGCGGTCACGGCGTTTTATTTTTAAGGCTAGATGCCCGGTCACGAAATCGTTTTCTCCATTTTTAAACTTTATTTTTCATCAAAAACCTTCCAAATTTGCGTGAAAATTCTTGAAAAAAATATGTCTAGATGTACAAAGGTATATTTTCTTGAAATTGTTTGTAAGACCTTAAATAAAAACAGAAATTTTAAAAAATTCGAAACTATTGGGTTTACACTAATTTTCCCCGCGTTCAACAATAATAAACCGATTTATTTTTTCAAAAATCTCTGAAAATAAGGTTAAAAATGAAAAATAAATTCCAAATATTCCAGCAAAATTCACTGAAATTAATTGTGCTAGTGGTACGACGGGACGGATCGAAAGATGTAGCTCCACCCATCTATTGCTTGTCGGCATGTCAAACGCGGCCCGGTGTTTGTAAATATTTCTTTGTAGAGCCGCATTACAGAGCTGTCAAATTCGACACTTCTGTTGTACATAGGTACGTATCCTCTAAATCATGGAATATTTTGTTGGTTTAAAATTGATATGTGTTCACCCCGTACTGATAGAAATTTTGTTTAATTAAATCAAGCTTGTGTCTGAGACAGTTTAGGAGATCCCAATGTGTTCAGATTTAAAATTACCCCCGTAAGTTGTAGCTTTCATTGCATCTATCCAATGCCCAGTATCTACTCTATTATCGATGATCATAAAAAATACCGACAAAGAAATCTTTTATGCCCGGTACCGCCAGTCCACGTGGACTTGATAAGTGTCTGTCACTGCGCCTGCGAACCAATCCGCATTAGTCTTAGGCGATAAAAGAGTCATAAATTGCAAGGGAAAAGTTTTGGTGAGACTTCTTTTCTCTATCCTCTTTCCTTGCATATAAAAATACAACCAGATCACTAGACATATGTTGACACTAAATCAGTAGGAGAAATAGTGCAACGCCCATTTCAAATCTAACTCTGGTCTACCCGGGAGTCTAGCCTTAACGGATATTTTTTAGATAGTGCGCCACTGGTGCGCAGTTTTGATGACGAAATTGTCCGTTCTCCTGTGAAACGATTAATAGTGCCTCTGGTGGGCAAACATGGCAACATTGAGTTTTCTGAAATTTACGAATTTTAAGAAAATCAGTTCTATATATTATTGATTTTGTCCACAAAAGAGTATTTTGTGTTACACTTGCAAAATTTCATTTAACTATTAATACTAATAATGCATAAAATAGCTTTGTGTTACGCCGACATACTTATGTACAAAAAATTGTCACTAAAACAAAGAAAGAAATTGGTAATAACCAGTACATCTAGCTAGTAAGCATCAGGTTTGCCCCACATACTTGTAAAAACATTAATGAACAATCGTAATATGAACCCCACAAATTTGAAAGATTTTAAATACTCACAGTGGTTGGATTGAGAACGTTGACGTAATATGAATTCTTAATAAGTTAATCCCACGCGCCAAAAGACAGTGATACAGTAATTAAACTCGACACGTGTTTCGCTGACAACGTCATCATCCTCAGGAGTTGAAGATTAATTTCTTGCCATAGAATAATATGGACGATAAGGCAGGTTGTAAAGTTACTGTCAATATTTGAAATATTATGCGCCGAAAAAAGGAAGCTCGAAAAATATACGCCATCTATTAACTATAGTTAATAGATTAACTATAGTTAATAGCCACCGCGGAGGCCCACTTATAGTGGGGTAAGTTAGGGTAATTGAAAATGATTTTCATTAAACCGACTCCATACAAAATGACTAGCAATTGGTGTATATAGTCTAGGTAATAACGTTTTTAAAGAGGTAAATGGAAACACTACCAATTTTACAGTAATGTAGGTGATGCTTACTCATTTACCCCGACGGCAAATTGAAAGGTGTAGGATTGATGAGTTCAAGAAGTAAACAAGAAATATTTCTTTTCCTCAAAATGAAACGTTTTCTTTTGTACAAATGAACTCAAAATGCTATTTTAATACTAAACTAAACTTTGCTGCAAGCACTAAATAAATTGGTTAAAAAATATTTTTAACATCTTCAACAACTTTTTGAATGCCTCTTACTGAATATAAAGAACCCTCCCTCTTTTTTACATAATGTAGTGGCATCCTTAGAGTCTAGAAAAAATAAACATGCACTAACAAAAATGCGTAAACGATTTTCGTCTCCAATTACCCCGATTTTAAGTCTTCATTTACCCCGTCCTTAAATTTCTTCTTAAACATTCTCAACGTTTATTTCTAACTTAATAGCGATACTGCATTTATAAAACTGCATTTATAAAACTATACAAACATAGATATATCGAAAAAATTGTACTTATCTTAATTCATCGACATTTTGTAAGGCAACAACTACATACAATAATGAATCCATGCTAATACAACTTCCTATAGACTTCCTACCTACGCGTCTGGATGCCCCCATCTCCCAGTCTTTGAGCCAAACAACAGGAAGTTAGAAATTCGAATTCAAACTGTAGAAGTAAATTATCTTGTTTTCAGTTACCCCAATGCGAAAGGGGGAAAATAGAAACTTGCCATGATCAATTGGCTGTTTTTGAAGAACACAATTCTGTGGCAATTGGCTCAGAAGATTATCTTGCTGTTCACCAACAATTATTGCCTAAACCTAAACTTCTTATGAAATTTAAAAATTTTTAGTGTGCTTACGTACATATGCATGTTTAAAAGTAAGAACCCAATTTATCTAAATAAGCAACGACACAAAATGGGGTGCTGAATAGCAGGTCTCCCGCTTCATCCCCGTTTTGTTTTGACTGCGCGTCTCAATTTACGACCCTTTACAGCTGCATTTTGCAACAGCCACTTTAATTTCCTAATGTCTGTGGTTGGGCTGAAGATACGAGCCGCTCTGGTAACCGCGATTTATAGAAAAACCCTATCTGTCGGGAGCACCGTGTTAAATAATGCGTTCTCAACGGGGGAAATTATCAACTTCATGTCTACCGATACGTATCGCATCGTGAATTCCTGTCCCAGCTTTCATGCTTTGTGGAGCATCCCCTTACAGGTAATTATGATGGGAAGTTTCTAGTTTTTGACGCGGACGACTGGATGTTTCTGTCGGTTTTAATTTTTAAGTAGCTCAAGTACTTTAAATTTTTGACCAAGAAATATTTGGAGCCTACAACTCGAAAGGGAGATGGGGTTAAAAATGAATGATGCATTATTAAAATTTCTAAGTTTAGAAAAATTTCGGAAATTTCCAGTTTTCCCGTCGATCGCCTCTAGTAAGTTCCTAAAATAATTTTTATTTGTTTTAGCTGATCATAACTCTTTACTTGCTCTATTTACAAGTGGGAGTTTCTTTCTTGGCCGGCATTGCATTTTCTATTATACTCATACCAATAAATAAATTCATAGCTGGTAAAATAGGGCAGCTCAGTACACATTTGATGGATAAGAAAGATGGAAGGGTTAAAATGATGACGGAAATATTGAAGGGGATGAGAACTATCAAACTTCATGTGTGGGAGCATCATTTCATAAAAGTAGTTACAAGTAAGTTAATTAATTTATTTCAAAGATAAATCGCTTTAGTTGAAGAATACGCGCGAGCTATTCGTCATTTATGTTCATCCGTCGGATGAGCCTTTAAGTCCTTATTGTATGCCTATCTAATAATTTTGAATTTCAGAGTATTCATATTTCTTTTAGTTATTGTAAATTGATACACATAAACTCTTTATCTACCCTCATATAGTGCAAGTTTTTTTGGTAGTATATTGATATCAAAAGTATGTCTCAGTGATATGTGATTTCATATTTTGTGGCATTTTGTTGTACTACGTCTGTAGGGAGTGTTTCTCTTACATTTCATTCGGCTTGTATACAATTCGGGGTCTTATTTTAGAAACGCGAGACGCTGAATTAAAATACCTAAAGGGGCGCAAATATCTAGATGCTATGTGCGTTTATTTTTGGGCAACTACGCCGGTACTCATATCAATTCTAACGTTCGGCACGTACGTACTGATGGGCAACGAATTAACAGCAGCCAGAGTATTTACGACTATGGCTTTACTGAACATGCTCATAAGCCCCCTCAACGCTTTTCCCTGGGTTCTGAATGGCCTGACTGAAGCATGGGTGTCGATAAAGCGCATCCAGAGGCTGTTTTTAGTAAGTATATATATTTAGCGTAACACAAGGAAAGAACTCAATCATGAAGAGAAATACAAGTATCTCTCTGTTTGGACAGTTAATAGAATTCTTCCTCCTAATATTCTATGAACCTTAAACACAAAAGTGTCTATGACTCGATGAGCTAAACTTATGTTACTCGAAATATGTGAATCCGCGAAATTTCAGTTACCTGACTTAGATTACGATGAGTACTACAAACCATTAGAAGATCATGGTGACAATTTCGATATTGTGATGAGAAATGCCACTCTGGATTGGGCAAAATGTTTGTCTCAGGAAGAAAGAGATAAATTGCATGATATAAAGAAAGTTCCTAAAGATAAGGGCAAAGGGAAGAAGAAAGCTTCGATTGGGAGGCATCTGGATGATATTGAAGAAAGCAAGGTTCAAGGGGGAGACTATGTTTTCAAGTTATTTGAAATTAATTTATTTGTAAAGAAGGTAAGGAGTTACTGAAAAATCTGCGTTTTTTTTTCTTATTTCGATTCTCAGGGCGAACTTTTGGGCATAGTTGGTACAGTAGGGTGTGGAAAATCCTCCATTCTTGCAGCTATCATAGGGGAATTGTCAAAAGAATATGGCAGCATAGCCATTCACGATATAGAAGCTGGTAAAGGATTTTCATAAATTTTTAGACTACGTCTTCTAATGTCGCCTATGCCTTATAGGTTTTGGATATGTTTCTCAACAACCCTGGCTTCAGCGTGGTACAATTCGAGACAATATTTTATTTGGAAAACCTTACGATGAAACCAAATATAAAATAGTGCTAAGAGCATGCGGTCTTATTGAAGATCTCTTGTTGTTGCCAGCAGGAGATTTGACTGGTGTAGGTGACAGCGCAATAACATTATCAGGAGGGCAGAAGGCTCGTGTAGCGTTGGCCAGAGCGGTCTATCAAGATAAAGCTATATACTTGTTAGATGACATATTCTCAGCTGTCGACATGAAGGTCGCGAAACATATTTTTCAACATTGCATTAATGGACTGTTGAGGAACAAAACAAGAGTTCTTTGTACCCATCACGTTCAGTACCTAGTCCATGCTGATCGTATTTGTTTTATGGAAGATGGGAAAATAAAACTTCAAGGTAAGTGAAACTAATTCAACCCATGACCGTTTTCGTCTACGTTAATCACAAGCATCCTCTAAAAATGCAAGAGTGTGATGTATTCTAGGAAAACCAGCGGAGGTTTTGACGAACGTGGACGACTTTCTTCCATTAGATTTGGAACTAGGTGAAAGCGAAGCAGGTACTTCCAGTCAAAGTTCCATCGTCGAAAGTACGAATATTGAAGATGATGAAGACGTAGACAGTGTATTGAATGCAGAAGTTGGAGAAACTGGAACTATACAGATGAACGTGTATGGTTTTTACTGGAGTGCTATGGGATACTTGTTGTCAGTTTCTATTCTGATGTCCTTAATCTTAATGCAAGTTTCAAGGAACATGTCAGATTGGTGGTTGTCTTACTGGGTTACGGACAGTCAAAATTCTACTAATTCAACTAATGGTAGCGTTGGCGTTTATTTCCTGAAGCAAACTCAAATGGATCAAAGTGTGAAGCACTACTTGATTATTTATTGCGTTTTCGCTGGAGTCAATAGTTTGTTTACGTTGTTCAGGGCATTTTTGTTCGCTTATGGAGGAGTCATGGCGGCAACCAGAATACATAAAATGCTGCTGAAGACTATTGTGATGGTAAGTAATAACATGTTTTATTTCTTTCAGAAATCTTCGTCGCATCCAACACACTCGTAAATAATCATCGCAAATTCGTGAATCTTCCACTTCAGACTACTCCACAACCATACCTTCAGGTTCCGACTAGAATGAGACCTTCTTTTGTTGGTTTATTGCTTGGTTTATTGGTTTTTGTAGGCTTTCGGATTTTGCACTAAGCATTGATGTAAGCTTTAGCCTCTGTCTCCGCCATACCACTTGCTCATCCATCATCACAAGGAAAGATATACGGACCACACAAATTCATCATTTATTAATTAGGGTTCGGTGGGGTAAATATAGTTTGGGGTAAAAAGATACAGTGTTAGTAATTTTCTATCGGTTGGTAATATTGACGCGCTATATTCACTGTTTAGAAGGTTAAGTGGTAGCTTAACAAAAGCTCGGTAGTGCTTAACAGCGGCAGTGTTTGCAACTCGACAGCGCTGACGGTAAAAGGTGAGTAAAAATAAAAGTTATTTCCTTTTCTCGCTTCTATTGACTTAATATTAAATATTTTTATATTGGATAGATACAGGATCATCTAGTTTGCGTAGATTTGAAGCTCAGACTTTGTACTTTTAAAGTGAGTTGAGACAAATTGACTTGTCTACACATACCCCATACCCCATTTGGGGGAAGTGGATACAAAAACAGGGGTACATGTAGACATTTGGGGTACCTACAGTACCTTCAGAGGTACTATTCCTTGCTTGCAGATAGCATTAACGAGCTTAAATATGCCTCGTGAATACCAGCGAAAGAAACCCCTGCCATTTTATACAGCCAATCAGGTAAAAGCTGCGGGTAAGGCTGCAGTGAACAGACGGATGACCTACAGAGAGGCGGCTGAACATTTCCAAGTTTTCAGCTGATGCTGCTGATCCATTCGTTGTAGATGCATTTTACAAAAGTCTCGAAAACTTATTGAAGAAAAATAAGCTTGGGAATAACCCCCAACTTGTGTTAAATCGCGATGAGAGTGGATTTAGTACCGATCCGAGTAGACTAGAAGCTATTGGTCCCAGAGGTAGAAAAGGGTTTCAACGACGAGTGGCAGGGATAGGCAGAGAAAATATATTTGTCAATTGCTGTGTTTCAGTAGATGGATTTGTCTTACCGCCCCATAAAAAGCACTGCTCATTTTCGACGGACATAAGAGTCTTAGAGCTGAATTCGTCCCAGAACAGAAAAATAAAGAAAAATAAATAAGAGTAACGAAAGATGCATTATGGAGAAGTAGGTACTGACAAGTAAGGAAGTATTGAACCATCTGCGGGATGAGGAAGCTGAGGGGATTGCAAAGAAAACAAAGAAGCACGTGAAAACTACCAAAGAAGCTCCTTAGAAGAAAATAGTCGACGAAAAGAAGAAAACTGGTAAAAATACCGAATCAAAATGTCGAGCAATCTTCAAGTGAATCGGAAAATGACGTTGAAGAAAGTGGAGAAGACAATGAGAAGCCGAACTGGTTACCGAAGATGATTATGAAGAAAATGATGAACAAACTTCTGTTACCAATGATTTAACAATCAGAAACTACCTTGTAGGTCATTACATAAAGAAATGGTATGTCGGCAAATTCTTGAGGTGGATGACGACTCATTGACCATAACGTTCCTTGAACGCATTACTAACGATAAATTTTGGTTTCCAAATCAGACAGATATTGACCAGACTGATAAAGATTCGAGTATCCTTCGGGTAGCAGTTTCCGAAGTAAACTCAAAAGTTTCAGTATTCCCCGAACCAAAAAAAATACGCGAGTTGTGGACTGAAGCAAAGCAATCTAAAAAACTTTAAATTTTTAATGTTTTTAGACCACAAAAATGTTTTCAGGGTACAAACGTAAGCTACCATATTTTTATATTTAACCTTAAGAAAATAAAAGTATATTTTGTTTACGTCAATTTCTTACTTCTTAATTGTTATAAAATATATATGTTATGCATACGGGTGTAGAGTAAAATGTACACGTTCGTCTCCATTTACCAGATTTAGATCATTATAGACTAATATGGAAAATGAGAGCTTGCCTCCAGTTGCCCCAAATTGTGGGGCAAGCGTAGACAGCGGCGTTATTTTTTTTAAATGTAGCGCTATAACCAATGGTCACTCTTAATGCTGATGCACTATTGAAGCCCATACCTATTACCAAGGTCAAGGAAATTGGTGTTGAAAAAGAAACATCGTTTTTTCCGTACACACCTACCCCATACCTACCTAATTTTCTTGAAATTGTTTTAAGGCTAAATCCACTTTCTTCGACATTTCGCCGTTGGGGCGCATTTTGAACCGTTTTTCCAGCGACACGTACACCGTAGATGACTCACTTCCTTTCATACTCAACATTCTCTTAGCACAGATATTTGGGCTAATAGGTAATCACTCTGAAGATGGAAAATGGCAAGATCTTAAGAATAAATTGTTCTAGGTGGTGTGATTGTAATGATTTACGGACTACCATGGTTGTGTTTAGTGCTGTTCCCTCTTATCCCCGTCTACCACTGGTTGCAGCATTATTACAGGGTAACTTCCAGGGAGCTTAAACGTCTTTCGAGTGTAACTCTATCGCCAATATATAGTCATTTCAACGAAACATTACAAGGGCTAGTCACTATAAGAGCCTTACGAGGAACTCAGAGGTTTAAGCGGGACAACGAAGACAACGTAGAAGCCAATGTGAAGGCAGACTTTGCTAGTCAAGCTGCTTCCCAGTGGTTGGGGTTAAGACTTCAGTTTATAGGGGTGGCTATGGTGTCTGGAATTGGTTTCATTGCCGTCATTCAGCACCAGTACGATGTAGCTGATCCAGGTGTGATACAAAAATGAATTAGTATCGAAATGAAATAATTACTTTTGGGGTGACTTTCATTTTAGGATTGATCGGTTTGGCGATTACCTACGCCCTGACTGTTACGGTGCTCTTGAACGGCGTTATTAACGCTTTCACGGAAACTGAAAGGGAGATGGTGGCAGTGGAAAGGGTTAATCAGTATATCGAGGAAGTGGTTCCTGAAACGTCTGCTTTTATTATAGAACCGCCTTTTGCGTGGCCCAGCCAAGGGGTTGTGAAATTCGACCAGGTTGTTTTTAAATATAGGGAGCATTTGGCACCTTCCTTGAAAGGCGTGTCTTTCGAAACGCGTCCAGCAGAAAAGATAGGGGTGGTGGGAAGGACGGGGGCTGGAAAAAGTTCCCTATTTATGGCTCTTTTCCGACTAGTAGAACTGTATTCTGGTGAAATTTTCATAGATTCCGTTAACATAGCACACATTTCTTTAGCTGCTCTTAGATCTCGCTTGTGGTGTATTCCCCAAGAGCCATTCTTATTTTCTGGGACAATTAGAGAGAACTTAGATCCCTTGGGCGAATTTCGTGACACGGAAATTACGTCAGCGTTAACTAAAGTCAGTTTGGCTGAAACTGTACAAAAGTTGGGAGGCTTGGACAGCCAGCTTAGTATGGATGGTGCTAATTTGTCCGTTGGACAAAGACAGCTGCTTTGTCTTGGGAGAGCAGTTCTTCATAACGCAAAGGTAATTTTCAAAGTACGTACCTAATTTCATTATGTTGAGCAATTTCGGCATTTTAGATTTTATGTATTGACGAAGCTACGGCGAATGTTGACCATGAGACTGACAGACAGATTCAATTGATATTAAAGTCTTGCTTTAGAAAAAGCACTGTGATTACCATAGCTCATAGGGTACAAACCGTTTTGGATTGCGATAGGATTATTGTTATGGGAGATGGACAATTACTGGAATTTGATACTCCGAATAATTTATTAGCAGATTCTGATTCTGTTTTATATAAATTAGTCAATCAAGAATAGGAAAATAATTTTTATTTAATTAATTTTACATATATACATATTAATAAAATTCGTTTTATATTGCAGTACATATATTATTTTTTTATATTCTTTATCTTTAGGGCGACTAAAAATTGTGGTATTAACACCTGTTGGCACTATTTTAGTTAGTAGGCTGAGAGAAGGGAAGTGTTAGAGGGGAATCGGGCCGATTTTCCATATTTCGCGCGTAGGAAATGCGGCGCGCTCAAAATGTATCATGTCATAACTCCCTCAAAAATTGTCTTATCGAGTTGCAATTTTTTTAAAACTATTTCTTAAACTCTCAGGATTCTCACGAAATCTTTCAAATTGCAATTACATAATTACTGTTCATTCCGCTTTGTGATTTTCGAGACGTTGTCTTTTTGGTGCAGTGGAATTTTCACCTATCGAGGAACTATGCTCATTTTTGGAATTTGGACAAACTTCCAGCGGCAGAGTTATAGAGAAAGGATTGAATTTTATTTTACACCAAGATTCAATTCATTATCTCGCATAGAAAAAAAGTTATGGCAATTTGAACACGATAATCGTTCTGAGCGCGTAACTCTTGAAGTCAGCATACATTTCCGTAGCAAAATTATTACCCTAGAAGAAAATAAATAAAGTTAATTCTGCTGACTTTGTTAGACTGTGCGAACATATATGCAGATGCGTTCATTCATAGTTGATATAAAGAGTAAATGGCTGCTCTCGCGACCCTTCGTGGAGAAACAGCCATCTCATTAGCACCCCACAAATTAACTGGAAATCTGAGCACTTCTTGAATTTCATCAGGCATGGAACAATCCATTAGAGTGGTACTTGAAAGTCCTATCCATATATGATATGCGTTTCAACCCCATGAGCCACGACTCGGTCATCTCTTTTTGTTCGTTTCAAACTGGAGATGAACATACTTCACGGTTCATATTTTTATTCAATGGGACTACTCATCTCTTGTACACGCAACCCTATACCTACGCGGCTCTCGTGTTTTCCTTCATTGTATTGGGCGCTGCAGGCAGCTAGTACATTATTAGTGTGTCATTTGGCTTTTGTTAAACCATGACGCTAGTTGGTAACGTGCGTTATTAATACATTATTCGCGTGTTTATAATTACTTTCAATGATTACCTACTGTTCTGTTGCCTGGACAATGTTGGAGAACGATCTTGCACCCAGTAAAAGAGAACTCTCCTGCTTTTTGCGAAAATCGAACTAACTACAACATCAAACACCCTGTACCTAAAGTGCAGTCGACTATTTATTTGCAATTTGTATTTTCTTGGATGTTAGGCGACGACGTATTTGTGAAACCATTACTTTGTCTGTAACATTCAAATACGCCAGAAGGGAAAATACATGTGCCATTTGCTGAAAAAATACCGCCACTGTGCAGAACATACCAAAAAGGAGAAAGAAATAGTCCATCCTAACTGTATATGATGTTCGAGATAAAGTACTAGAATCTCTGCTAAATCTTAGCAAAATTATATACAGGGTGATTTTTTTATGTGGTGCTAACATGGCTATCTTTTTAATATTAATAGATACAGGTTCGGTTAAATGGGAGAAAAGTTGCGTCTATTCAAGCATAAAGAAGTGCCGTTTGCAGAAGTTGATTATCTCTTTTCGTTTTTGAGATAATAAAATTTTGGCTTTTACATTTGTGTTCATATTTTCCTTATTTGGCATTCAATCTTAATTTGCAAAAACTTTCTTGGGACGACTTTTCATTCTCTTTCCATTTGTGGTAGCAGAAAGTATCTACCACGTTTCGTTTCTTCAGAGTCATCATCAGGTTCATTTTTTCTTATCGCGCCATCTTAGATGAAATAGCCCATTTTTTTCTGAATAAAATGATGTAACATATTTGTATGTTTAAATCGCATTTAGGCCCAAAATTTTAATAAAACATGATAAAAGTGGTTTTTCCTTGTAATCACAATTGCCGTGAAAACAAAAGTTTATCTACTTTGTCAACTCAAACGTCAAGAAACTTTTTTGAGTTTTATTGGGTTACAATGGATTACTCTAATGACAAAAAGGTTGGCATGTTATTTGTTTATGCTACTGCCAGAAGAAATGGCTGAAAACGCGACTGCAATGCATCGCGAATCGTATCCGGAACAAACACAACCCCATCAGTGTTACTTTCGCAAACTGGAACGCAACTTACGCGACAATGGACAGTTTATGAAACCCAAAAGAAAAAAGGAAAATCTAGTTACGCAAATATGCGAAAATATTGAGCAAAATGTATTAGCATTTACCGAATTAAAAAATTTAGAAGGTAAAGATATATCCCTGCGTGAAATTGAGCAGCATAAGTAACTCTGATGGGGTTGTCTTCGTTCCAGATACGATTCGCGACGCATTGCAGCCGCGTTTTCAGCATTCTTCTGGCAGTAGCATAAACAAATAACATGTCAACCTTTTCGTCATTAGAGTAATCCATTGTAACCCGATAAAACACAATCGTATTAAAAAAGTTTCTTGACGTTTGTGTTGACAAAGTAGATAAACTTTTGTTTTCACGGCAATTGTGATTATATGGAAAAACCATTTTTATCATGTTTTATTAAAATTCTGGGCCTAAATGCGATTTAAACATACAAATATGTTATATCATTTTATTCAGAAAAAATGGGCTATTTCATGGTGAAAAAATCTAAGATGGCGCCATAAGAAAAAATGAACCTGATGATGATTCTGAAGAAACGAAACGTAGTAGGTACTTTCTGCTACCACAAATGGAAAGAGGATGAAAAGTCGTTCCAAGAAAGTTTTTGCAGATTAAGATTGAATGCCAAATAAGGAAAATATGAACACAAATGTAAAAGCCAAAATTTTATTTTTTTTTCGATTATCTCAAAAACGGAAAGAGATAATCAACTTCTGTAAACGGCACTCCTTTGTGCTTGAATAGACGCAACTGTTCTCCCATTTAACCGAACCTGTATCTATTAAGATTAAAAAGATAGCCATGTTAGCACCACATAAAAAAATCACCCTGTATATAAGTATATTATGCATTGGGCATTCCAGGTTATCGGGTTCTAGATCTAGAGATGCATCATATTATTTTTGTATTGCACAATTCTTTGTGGAATTTTTCGTTTTCAAATTGCCTTCTCTACAGACGTTTCTTTGACATTTTTAGGATCACATAGATGGCAGAGGGAAGATAAAATTAAAATGCGAGAGATCTCTTTAATCCCTCAGAGTATTTATATACATGACAAGAACTGAAAGAGAAAAAACATTTCAGTCTGGTCTTATTTTTCACGAGAGGCAAAAATTTTATTTGGAGCTTTACGTGAACAAATTTTGCCTGTTCCTTTATGAGAGTCAATTTATAGGGTGTAGAGCTTACTAATGGGGTGTCGTTAGATTTAGACCCCGAACGAATTCGTCAGTGATCAAATGTGCTTGCGACACTACATACTAAAATATTTGTAGATTTTTCTCTATTTGTATTTTTTTTAAACACTCATACATCCATCCCACCAGCAAAAAGTTCTCAGTCCGAAGACTGGTTTGATGCGTACCTCCATTCTTTCCTACCCTAAGCTAAGCTAACCTACGCATTTCCATAAAAGTAGAACATCCTGCAGTTCAAGGCCTGTCGATGACACTTGTCCGAAAAACTAAGAACAACTGATTGTCAATGTACTTCTGCGCACGCGCAGTAACGAAATGAAAAGGTCTATTGGCAAGTCCTGCAAGCCCGCGCGTTACCGCTTGTACGTGATTTTTCCCCCGTAAGCTGCCAGCACTTAACAATTTTTACCTTCTAGCTGCTGGCCCAATCGCCACTGCTGCAATTGGGGCAGGTCAGATATTCTTTTATTAATGTAAGCGACGTGATACAGCTGTAAACCGGTTAGAAAACGTTTGCTAAGAACTTTTTGAGTTAAAAAAGCATTTTCATAAATGTTTAAGTATTCAAATAATGCACCTTACACATCAAATGAAAGCAGTATCGTCAGGCCCCCTTTCAACTTTTTAATTGATACCGCTTTTGCTGAGAACGCCACAGTATCCGAATACTGCCAGCGGTGGAGGTAAATTTTGTAGATCTTCTACACTTTATATTAAAAATTAATGTTAAGGTTACGCCAAACTATTAAAATTGAAACTCTAGATCTAGATAATCTATTAATTACCTAATTAAACCGACAGTCACTGAATCGTCTGAATGTTAGTGTCCTAAATACCTAACTTGAATTAAGAAGCTGCATGCTCCTCATATTCTTCAGATAATTATATCTCAACAATTAATAATACTTAATGAACAATAAATAACAGAGATTTATTGTGCATAATACCTATAGTACCAGTATAAAAACCCAATATAAATAATTACGTTCCTGCGATTTATGTTGAACGTATGTAAACTAGGTACCTTTAAACTGGTGATACTGTGAAGCCCATGCATAATTGATTTACTAAAGTTTGACATGAGCTTTAATGTAGTCTTAGGGGATTATCGGTTTTGTCTATCATGTAATGGATTTGTTGGACATTTATACGTCTTCGCTGGCATGTTTCTGTATCGACTTACTAAGAGGGAGGTAGGTATGTATAAAATTAAGCAACTCCAGACGTCGAACAAGACGTAATATTATATCCTTTACCAGGTACCTGGTGCAAGAAACTATTAATGTATACTCCTAATAAAATTTATCCAGCTTGTGTTTAAATCCAGGACTTCTACCAAAATTTGGTATGCTAGTTGACCACCAAAAATAAAACACGAAATGTTAAATCCAAAACGTCCTTGCCTCTGACGTTCAAAAGTTTGGTGCTGATTTGTATCAGACCAGTGACTCACATTATGCCTGTTAAATAATCCTACGCTGCGTATGTGAGTTTCATCTGTCCAAATGACAGACCGCCCAAATTCTGGATTTTCTTGAATTTTATTTAAGTACCACATACAAAAATTAAGCCTTTTTTCTTGATCTCCCGGGAAGAGATGATGAATAATTTGAATTTTATATGGCCTATATTTGCCTTTTTAAAATATTTTTTGAACTTTGTTTTGGAAACGCCAACTTCCTCTTCCCTATTTTCTTTATTATAAATTTTGTTTCTAGGTTTATTGAATGACCCTTAGGCCCGGTTTTTCAAAGAATCCAACACCGAATTAAGTCTGACACCGGCTTCGTTGCTATGATACAGCCAATCAGAAAGCCGGTATCATAGCAACGAAGCCAGTGTCAGACTTAATCCGGTGTGTACTACATCTGGAAATAACATGGGCAATTACATTTTTGGGGATTACTGCTCCCCATGTGTAGTTACAGTGGTGGTAAAGGTAGCAATCGAAAAACTATTTTTTTCTGCGTATGAGGATATCAAAAACTGCAATTTTCCAATTTATTAAAGCATTAAATGCAAAAATTACACTAATAATTTTCAAATTAAAACACGGATATTCATCAGATTACCTATGACAAATTAATTTATTCTAATCAAAGACTCCCTTGATTCTAATTTCTAATTCGTCTGAACTGTCAACATTATTTATCGACAATTTAAAATTTGGATTTCAAAATGAACAAAAATATTTATTTAGTTGAAGAAAAGGTTTTCATTGTGAAAACATTTTACGCGGCAATAGTCTGCGGGTAGTCCGTGATTTATTTTCTGTAAAATTCAATAACAGTCCTATTCCTTCGGTAACAACAATAAAAAATTTAGTTAAGAAATTTGAAGATACTGGGAATTTTTCATTGAAAGTAGGTAATTTTTACTAATACATTTGCTTGGTTTTTATTTAGATAATTCTGATTCGCTTATTATTATTACCTAGTTGCCAATTCCTTATTGTTCGCTAACTTAAATTTTACTGGGATTATGAGAAATTTAACAAGTGATAACGTGGAGTGAAACAAAACTAAAATTAATCTTATCATTTATTTTTTTAATCGTTCCAAGAAATATAAATGTTGAGGTAGAGGAAATGGTAATAGGCCTGAGAACTGCTAGTCCAACATCTAGTTTAAGGTCTATTGCCCTAGAATGTAATGTTTCAAGAGAAACTGTCCGTAACATATTAAAAAAAACAAATATCATCCCTTTAAATTCCAATGTCACCAAGAGTTACTTCCTTTCGACGAAGAATCAAGGCAAACTTTCTGTGAAGAAATGCAAGAACGGGCTAATCGGGATCGCAGCTTCCTCTCATCAATTTGTTTTACCGATGAGTGTACCTTCACTTTAAATCAACAGCCAAATTCACAAAACGTTAGGCATTGGGCCCAGGAAAATCCCAGAATAAATCTAGCCACTACAACGCAATACCCTCAAAAAATCAATATTTGGGCAGGCATTTTTAATAATCGCATTATAGGACCATTTGAAATGCAGGGAAATTTAAATTCAGAAGCTTATTTAAATCTTTTAGTTAACCATATTGGTTAGAAGAAGTTGCACATGCGAATCGGGAGGTCTGGTTTCAACATGACGGATGCCCAGCACATTTTGGAGCACAAGTTGAGGGAACTATTAAATGAAATATTTCCAGAGAGCTGGATTTGTCGAGGTGGTGCTATAAACTGGCCAGCTAGATCTCCCGATTTGGCACCGTGTGACTTTTTCTTGTGGGGTCATTTAAAAAATAAGATTTATAAAACTCGTCACCCAAATATTGATTCTTTAAGGAATGCTATTTTTGCGGAATGCAACTTAATAAACGATCGGCAACTTGCGAATGTGAGAAATTCTTTCTATAATAGGCTGGGATGTTACTTTAATTTCATTGTATTTTTTTATATTAATAAGTTTTTGTCCTTACCTAGATATGAAATAAATAAGTATTAAATTGCCAGATTACAAAATTCATTAGAGCAAAATAAACAAATATTGCCGCTTGTTAAATTTTTCATAATTGCAGTAAAATTAAAGTAATTTAATTTTTATTATTTCATTTTACTGCTTTAAGATTTTCCCAAAAACTTTTTAATAGGTTAGACGACCTACAATTTACCCTAAACTATGGACCAGCATTCACCAACGAAACATCCACACCAGTAATCAATTAATTGTCAACTATAGGTAATGACAATAATAATGTGAATGAGAATTATCTAAATCTAAACAAGTTTATGTATTAGTAAAAATTAACTTCTTTGGATGAAAGATTCCCAGCCTTCAAATTTCTTACTAAATTATTTGTTGTTATACCGAAGGAATAGGACCGTTATTGAATTTTACAGAAAATAAGGCACGGACTACGCGCAAACTATTGTCGCCGTAAAATATTTTCACAATGAAAACCTTTTCTTGAACTGAATAAATATTTTTGTTCATTTTTAAATGTTGACAGTTCAGAAAATCCATAAAAATCAAAGACGTCCGTGATTAGAATAAATTAAGTTGTCATGGATAATCTGATAAATTTCTGTGTTTTAGTTAGAAAATTATTAATGTAATTTTTGCTTTTAATGCTTTAATAAATTGGAGAGTTGTTGTTTTTGATATCCTCATACGCAGAAAAAAATAATCTTTCGATTGTTACCTTTACCATAATAAATTGTAACTATACATGGGGAGCAGGAATCCCCAAAAATGTAATTGCCCATGTTATTTCCCCATGTACACATGGAAGTTTGTCACACGGTATATTTTGATAGCTTAAAAAAGACCTTTCGAACTAGACCAAAGCCTATTATGATTTTCATTTAAGAAATTCAACTTTATGTCATAACTCAAAAAATATGCGACCTAAAAAAGAACTACGTACGCCACTAAATTCCTTGGAAAAAGTTCTATAGGAGTCAATCATAACAGTTTTCTTATATGAATAGGCCTACCAGTTTGACCAATATAAATTCTGCTACAATTAGAGCATTTTATTCGGTACCTATAGTAGTGATAAACTCTATATTAATTTACAAAGTTGGGGAATTTACAAAATTTTGGTTATGAAAGCTTTCTGTTCCTCTCTGTATAACCGACCGAGGCGAACCGAGAATCTGTACGGGAAGCCCCGATTCCCGGTAAAAGCGCGAGATTCACAACTTGAACCATGTGCCCGTCAGTAAACACCGGGGTTGGTGCTCGTCGGGTAATAAGAAGCAGCATAGCGGGAAGTTCATGATCTCTACTGGCTTTAATCGTCGTGCGTGTTTTGTGACTTTACTCGTCGAATATGTTTCTCCGTTCCGAATATGCACCTGTCCAACATGTGTGTTAGTGATCTATCATTAGCTCTAAGTAATTGGTTTTACACGGCATCCTGATGTTAAATGGTTTTTAGTTTTTTTTTTAAATACGCGTGTGAATATGGCGTGATATCAAGTGCTGTGACTCGATTTGTTCTTTGCTCTCAGGTTTGGCAACGCGGGTACTCAGAGGTAAGCATAGTTTTTATTTGGTGATTAATGAGGTTTAAGTATGTCGAATCTGTATCTGGTTTTGGTTGCGTTTTATGGTTTGGTTATAAATTGGGTAAACAAGTTTTATTCGCCTTTTCCTGTCATAATAAATATAGTTGTGTATCTTAGTCACAAAGCTTCTTCAAATACTGGTTGAAGTAAAATGTAATCATGCTTGTTAACTGCACTGTACACATGTTAAGTAGAGCTAGCAATTTTTTTAATGAAAATAAAATAATTAGCATTTATTTTTATTAATTCTCATAAGCGCTCTTTTATCTATTATTTTCTATATTTTTACCCGTAAAGCTAGGATTACCTATTTAAAATAGCAAAGTTATGTTCAACTTCTGGTATAACCTTTTTTGTTCTCGATGTACCTACTTCTTATGCTCTTAGACAGCCAAATAATCAGCCTGTATAATATGTGAAATTGAAATAAAAAATTGTTTTGGTTTATTTTTAAAAAGTAATTGAATAAATAATCCCTTTATCTGAACCGCTATTAATTATTGAGACAATTTTAATGTATTGGCTTTTTAGAGATAAGCGATAATATAATTAAGATTAATCATCTGGCTTATGTTTCAAGGTTTATAGGGGGATTTCTTGGAGATATAGACTCATTGACACCATTGCAGTACCTGTATAAAATATAGATTAAAATTTCATGCTATGTAAAAAATACTTCCTCATATTTTTGGGTGGTCGACACATTTCTTGAAATAGAAACTTTCCTGTCAGGAATTCTTATAATTTTTTTGTATGAACCGTAATTCCAATACCTTTCTTGCCAGCATCATGAATACAGCGTGCTACTTGTTATTATTTTTTTTGTCATGGATCTTTTCGGTCAAAATTCTCAGAAAAGAATTATATCTCAAAAAATATTAATTTTAGGAATAGGGAACCTCTAACAAAATGGCTTCAGAATATTCAGTAGCATCCAAAAAGATTGAAAATGGGGGCATTTCATTTAAAATAACAAAGTTAGAGTGTATCCGGAAATGTCACAATTTTGATTCACTACAGCCAAACTTTCAGATCAATATCTTTTTTTCGTTCTCCATATACTTTTAATAGACGGTATTCTTTTGTATTTTGAAAACTAAATTTAATTATTTTTGATTAAATAAGTATGGTCTTAGAATCTGTTTATATAGATTTTAATGTAGAATGGTCAACTAAAAAACTAAAACAATAAGATAAGTTCAAAGATTTTCACAGATTTTCATATCAGAGTGAGTGGCAATACGAAAAGCAAAATACTGGAGGACGAATTAAGCTCATGATTATGTTAACATGATACCTAAGCCCAAACTTCCACCCACTCTTTATGGAGATCTATGCCATTTTTAACGAGTTGAACATTTTATAAATTGTAGTGTACTGACTTACCGATGTAGATAATGTATAAGTATCTACATATTAAAACAAATTATTTCCAAAATCAAAAGCTCAACAAAATTAGGGGAACACTTTGAATGCCTATAACTTTAAAAAAAAATGATTGACATAAGATTTTTGCTCCTATATTTTTATCTAGATTGTTATTGATAATGAGCAGAAAGAATTACGGTGATTCCTTTTACTCTTTTTCCTAGTAGACGCTCAAATATAAAAGATGTTTCAAAACAAACTGGTCTTTGACAAAAAAGAAGCATCCGTTGCTAGTCAAATTAGTTGATTGATACAATAAATGTCAGTTTTGATTGTTTCGGTCTTTGTGAGTCCAAAATGCCTTCTGTAAATGAGATTGGAGTCGCGAGGGCTGTTGCTTTGCTTGAAGATGGTCGATCTATGCGATATGAGGAAAACCAGCTCCAATCGGGTCCATCTGTAATCTGCAGAGCGTGGCATAGGTATCAAGAAACAGGTAGATATTCCAGGAGAAACGGACAAGGCCGTAGGAGAAAAACTACCCGTTGGGACGTCAGGTATATTGTTAATTGTTGTCTTCGTCGTCGAACTTCTACTGCTCGTGAGTTACAAAATCTACTCCGGAATGCCACCGGTGCGACAATTTCCGATCGGAAGGTTAGAGGAAGACTCAAAGAAGCCAATCTGATTTCTCGCAGGCCTGTGCGAGCTCCTCGCTTAAGCAGGGATCACAAACGTATCCGTCTAAACTTTGCCCGCGAACACGTTCAATGGCAACTTCGACACTGGAGATGTGTGCTTTATACGGACGAGTCGCGGTTTACTCTAACTCATAGTGATGGCCGGGTACGAATGTACAGGCGTCCTGGAGACAGATTTGGAACTGGATCCGTCATGATTTGGGGTGGCATCAGTATAGAAGGTCGCACCGACTTAGTTGTTGTTCCCCAACGTCTTAACTCACAAATTTTTATTGATACAATCCTTCAAGAGCATGTTGTACCGTTTGCGAACAATTTTGGAGATGTATTCATCCTGCAACAGGATAACTATAGAATTCATACTTCAGATTTAACAAGACGTTTTCTTCAAGAACAACAAATTCGAGTGATGTAGTGGCCAGCGATGCGTCCAGACTTAAACCCTATCGAGCAAGTTTGGGATTCACATGACAGGCGCATTAGGGAACGTCCTGCTGCGCCTCAGACTCTTCAGGAGTTAGCTGAGGTCCTCTTGAAGGAATGGAGAAATTTCCCACGAGACATGTTAAGACATCTTATTCGAAGTATGCCTGGACGATGCCAGGCTGTAATTGATGCTAAAGGAGGGCAAACGCGCGCTATTAAATCTCGGCAGTAACAGAATTTCCATTACATTTTAAGTGAAACACATTTCGATTGCGGTAGCCTTCTCAATTGTTTGGTGTAGCTTAAGAAAACTGTTAAAGTAGAGCATATTTGTTATTTATATCTTGTTAAGTCCTATCTAATAAAAGTGATGTTAGTCGTGGAGAATGCGCAATAGGCACGTACTGTTTCGATCTAGCGAGTTCAGATTTTTGGTTTCCGTCTCTTTTTAATATGTACGGGAGTTGATCGCCAAAAGTGCGTACGTCTGAACTATCACAGGTAGGTATCATACAATTCAAAGTTATTGGACGAATGTACTCCATAAGCCCCAGCCAAATTGAAATATTTCATTTTCGATTATTATTACTTCATATTAAAGGAGCAAACAGATTTGAAGATCTGAAAACAGTAAACCGAGAAATACAGGAATCTTATGTAGTAGCGTGTTTAAAATTAGTTCTTATTTAAGTTCATCGTAAGTGGAAAAGAGCCATGAATGAAGCCGAAATTTGGATGATGCCCAGTCAGCTGAGATATTTATTCATTGGTATTTTAATGCATTGCCGACCAATTTATCAGGAAGAATTGTGGGAAGAATTTAAAGAAGCAATGTCACAAGATTATGAAAGACGTTACAGCAATACTGAAGGACAAAAAAGCCTATATTCAAATTAGTTCCATGCTTTCTGCCGAAGGTTACAATCTTTCAATGTTTTCTACCATGCTACGACATTGAATATGCAAATGAAGAACAAGCAATAGAAATTGGATCACGACAATATAAACATCTAAATGAAAAGCAGAAAGAAACTGTAGATATTATTTTGGGTAAATGTGATGCTAATACTTATGTTTATACAACTCTTTACAGATTACTGAAGAGTAAGAATAACATTGTTTGTACCATGGCCTTCACGGGCATAGCAGCAACAGTACTTCCTCATGGCAGAACAGTTCATAAAACGTTTGGGTTACCTATTCCTCTGTTTTTAGATTCATCTTCCAACTTTAAGAAGAATTCAAAAGAAGCAGATTATTTAAGGAGTGTAAATGTTTTTATTTGGGATGAAGCTCCTGTGGCGCCAAGGTATGCTTTAGACATTATAGAGAGAACCTTACGAGACTTTATGAATTGTGATGTACCGTTTGGTGGAAAAATTATGGTGTTGCGAGGAGATTTTTGACAATTGTTACCAGTTAAAATAAATGCTACCCGCTGTGAAACAGTGAATTTAAGTATCAAATTTAGTTCTCTTTGGAGTTATTTCCGTAAATTTTCTTAAACAGAAAATATGCGGGCTCTACCACAGGAACAAGTTTTTATTTGATGAATAGCAATTTAGAATTGCCACAGAGATAATTTGGATATCGTTGAACGTATATATGGAGGAATCAATTAGAGAAATGCGATTCATAGATATGACCTAATCAGCTATTCTGATGTTGAAGACATTAACAAAAAAGTGGTAGAACTGTTAGATATAAAGACAGAAAAAATATATACAAACTTGGATAGTGTTGAAAATTGTGATAATGGAGATTTAAACGATGCTATTCTTCCTGAATATTTAAATACTTTAAACCCGCCAAATTTTCCTCCGCATGAATTGAAGTTGAGAGTATATTGTATTGTGATGTTGGTTAGAAATCTCAGCATTAATGAAGGCTTATGTAATGGTACAAGATTGTTAATTTTACAATTGGGAGACAATATCCTACAGTGCAAAATTTGAACAGGCGATAAACATGGAGATATAGTTTTCGTTAACCGTATAACGTTGTACTGTGAAAATGTTTATCCTTTTACTTTTAAAAGACGACATTAATTTCCCATTAAACTAGCGTTTGCAATGACTATTAACAAATCACAAGGCCAAACATTTGATCAAATAGGAATTGATCTCCGAAAAGAAATATTTACTCACGGACAATTATGCGTGGCTTTTTCAAGAGTTCGTTCTTGGGAAGGTTTGATAATTTATTTAGGAAATCAAAGAAATAGCAGTATAGTTCAAAACTACGTTTTCAGGGAATTATATCAGATGTGAATTATTCTGTAATCAGGCATCACTGAATTCCTTTACAGAATTCTGTAAAGAACAGTTTATCATCTTCCTTATTACTGTTAATTTTATATGCAAATTATTCCAGCTTAGAAACAGCTTTTCAGTTTGACTAAATGGATTCATGTTCCAGTGAATAGACTACCTCATCAAAATGCAAGTTCATATCGTTTAGCACCACATGATTATTTGAAAATATCTGTTAATGTCCAAAGAGCAAAATTAAAATCTTCGGATATCTTAATAAGAAACGCGAAACTGCTTTTAGTAGCATGTCTATTGGTAAAGCAGGTTTTGGCGAGTGTTTTAGGAATTTGCCTTCATAACCTAAAAATTATAAAATCGTCCCCTTTTACTAAAATTTCCGTTTGAATTTTCTAAATTTCTGTATTCATTGCTTTACTTTTGTAAAGCAGCAATCAAAAATGGTTTGACATTATTACAAAGTAGGCTGCAAAGTGTGTACATGTATACATACATGATAACAATAAATATCTAACGTAATTTTAGTTGTATGCATGTTCAGAACATCAAACTTCAGATTGATAACCATGTCGGCATCGGAGAAAGAAACACCGGCTCGCTGCGGGATTTTATGATCTATCGATAGCGCAATTATTGACACCGTGTTATAAAACAATTTTTATGGTGTTATTTGAATAATTTCTAAAGCAAATATACGTTATTTCAAAACTGCAATAAATAATTTAGGCATTCAGAATTCAACCGTTGATTCCCTCAATCAACGATTCAACGTTATATCGTTGATCAACGGTTATGTTTTTCTTTTTGTAGCTTTCAGTATAAAAAAAAAAAGAGTAGGAGAGATAAGATGGTAGGACACCTTCTAAGACACGAAGGAATAGTTCGCGACATACTAGAGTCAGAGATAGGAATAAAAAGAGGTAGGGGTAGGCCTAGATTAGACTACTGCTCTCAAATAGTTAGGGATGTAGGATGTTCTACTTTTAGGGAAATGCGTAGGTTAGCTCAGGATAGAAAAGAATGGAGGTACGCGTCCAACCAGTCTTCGGACTGAGAACCTTATGATGATAGTATAAAAATGTATTAATTTTAGTAACAGTTTACAAAATTTGCTTAGAAATGCCCTCGGAAATGCCAAAGACAAAATTGAACACATAACTACTACGCAGTTTTCGCAAGTAATCGTTTTCAAAATGAAGGAGTAGGTATACTTTTACAGCATGTCTATTTTGTAAGAGATGTTTATAAAGATATGCGAGTATACTGATTATTAATAAATGTCCATCATAGTCGGCTGTTAGATTTATAATTTTACGCTTGTCGAAATTGGTTTTGATGGACAGCAATCAACGCACTTTCAATAACTCTTGAAAACTTGTTACCACATGCTGTTAGGTAGTACCATAGGTGATGTTTTACTAGCTCATCAATGCAGTACCGTGGGAATTCTTCTCGGACCTCGTTTCCTTTTAAACTTCCTCAACTTTAATGTTGCTTAACTAACTCTGAATTTAAATCCTTTGGTTCAAAATGATCTGCATCAACGCAGACGTGACAATTATGAAGTTATGCAAACGCATCTATCATAATAAATCACAATATATTTTACGGTGTTTACCTACTTATTACCATCATTACCGGAAAGATGGATTAGCTGTCTATCTCCAACCTAATTCATCGCTTTCAGTTGTGTTAGCACAAAACTGAAATTTAACACATCCGACTCGAATGGCCAAAATTCGAAACCCATCTAGGTAATTAAAGCACATAAACCTACAGTAAAGATGCAGTAGATCATTAATTGCCTGGTCATGTCCCGTCAATTATATAATGCATCGAACATGTGGAAGGTTGCCACTACGAAGCGCATATTTGTCCATTCCAAATAAGGCATAAAATTAACTTCCAGTTTTTTCTTTCTTCTTGACGTACTCGCTATAACAAGAGCGTACTGTGAAGTTGTGGAATGAAGGGGGTCTTACACGCATCTATAAATACCCTCGTAAATACCCTAAGAATTCTTTACAAGTTTACCTCGTGCGCCAAAACAGTGACGTAGTAATGAAACTCGACAAGTGTTTCGCTGACAACGTCAGCATCTTCAGGTGTATGATCAACTGAAAGGACATGTTTGGAGAAATCGTTTTTAGCAAAAAGCCCGCAACTATAATGGAAGACTCTACGACCAATACATTATATAAGAATTATATCTGTAATTATTGTAATTTAATACCCTGTTATTCCCATAGGGAATAATGATGAGGGAATAATGAACTATTATTCCCTCTCGTAAACCAATTAAAAAATAGCACTTGAATCATGGTTTCTGTGAAATTTAAGACAACCATGGCAACGGTGATAAATAAAATGACTGTCCAAACGAATAGTCTGTAGTAATACAATAAGTGGTCTGGAATTGTCGGAAATTTTACGAAAGCTGTTGCGTTGCTTGGTAGCCACGAGTGTAAATTTGACAGTTAAAAGATCACGAGCGCTTGCGCGAGTGATCTTCTGTCAAATTTACACGAGTGGTTAGTAAAAGCAACAGCTTGAGTAAAATTACCTAAAAATTCCAGACCACGAATTGTATTTAACAAGATTATTTTTTGAATCGAAGCAAGTTAGTTCAAAACGAAATTTTATTTCAATTAATTCACATACAAAGAAATGTGTTGGGAATATTTGACGTTTGGCAGGTACTAAAGTAACTAGATTATAAATTATAAATGCACCTACAAATTCGCAACTATGGCAACTTATCAACAAGCAAAATTATCGAAAGAATTACCGAAATAATAGGTACACGCTTCTAGACCCAAATGAAATGCTCCTATTGGTCAATTTGACGATGAAAAAAATAATCGTGAAAAGGTAGTTGTGTCCGTTTTTTGTTGCGATTTTATGTTGGAAAGTGAACAAGAAGGTGAATTGTCCTGTACACCACCGATATTCTTGAAAAGGCAGAAACAGCATCATCTGCCTGACTGCCGGAAAAGTCAAAACGTTTTTACGGCAGAAGCGTACCAAAGCTTTATGGACTGGCGTATTCAAAAAAAGAGAATTTCATTCTCGGAAAATGTATTATTGGTTTATTTTGCCGAATTAAGCGAAAAATATAAAGCTTCTTCAATGTGGTCATTCTACTCCACGTCGAGAACTGTTTTGGTAGTAAATCACGACGTGCACATTGAAAAATATGGTAAACTTCGTTCTTTTTTGAAAAGAAAATCAGAAAGCCACGAACCGAAATAATCAAAAACATTAACACCCGAAGAAATAAAAAATTCATCACACAAGCACCTGATGAAATTTATCTTTTGCACAAGGTAAAATTATCAAAAACTGCAAGTATTTTAATTGTGGGGATTATGGGCGCATGTCGCTCTAATGAGCTCTATGAAATGCAAATCCAGGATGTGAAAGATCTCGGTACAACATTATTAATAACTGTACCTAAAACAAAAACCAAAGTGATAATGTTTATAATATTGTAAAAAAGTATATACAGGGTGATCAGTTAAGGTGACGGAGCGGCTATATCACGGAAAACGTTCACGCTACAATTTTGGGGTAAAAAATTTATTAACAAATATAGCCGAAAAGAATTCAGCCAAAAATATTTTTAAGCTCCTAACTTCATTCCTAGGGGTCGTATTTACTGTGGCGTTTCAAGAAAACTGTAATTTCTCCAAATAGCTTAGATATAATGTAGGTCGGAAATACACTTTTCAGAATCTCTGCTAAATCCTCTATAAATTTTGTTTAAACAATTTTTCTCTATTTACCACGGCAGCGGCAGGGCGAAGAACTACAATTAAATTTTTTTTAAATGGTGTAATTTGCGTTTGGCTTAACCGAATTTAACAAACTACCTATAGCTAAATTTGAAGGACTCTTTAAGCCGATTTACTTTTGTTATAAGCATTTTAAAAATTAATTTGTATGCTAAATGATAATTGGCGCTATTAAAAATATGTCGTACTTCATCCGATTTCTTCAAAAAATTAAATGCAATCCTACAGCTTTTTTACTCTGTTTGATAGGTCATTAGTAAGTTGAGATAAACAAATTTGAAAACCAGAAGTGCATATCTTTTTTCGTTTTAAAATTGTTGCAAAAATAGTAGATGAGGATCGGAGGGCCCGTCTTCTTTAATTCCCTAAATAAAATTAACTTGTTCTAAATGAACAATAAATGACGAATGACGAATTTGACGAAAGTGTGATGTCTGTGTTTGTAGGTTTTCTAAAAACTAGGTCATCTCGCGCGCTACGCGCGCTCACTGCCCTAGTCAAATCAAATCAAGTCATGTCAATGTTGAACTACACGTGCTAAATTATCAGGTTTGTTCCAACCAAAGACTTGTAGAGGGGACTTAGCTACATATTTACATTTTAGACTGAAGCATGGGGAATACTCACAGTCTAAGCCGTCTGGTCCGTTGCTTGAATCTAATAACAAACAACGCTACCCGCGACCCGCTGGCCTACGAACGTGTAGACTTCAAAACAAAATCAGTTGTTGCATAAGGACGCCAGGTCCATTCTAGAAGTATTTGGTTCCAACAGTTCAGAACCGTCAAAATTCTGCGCACTGTGAAACACAAGCCGGTTCTTACACGGTGCGCAGAATCATGAGGAAATTCTAATTTTGTTAAAAAACTTTTTGGCGGATTATTGAGTCCTCGAGGAAATTATTTTTATGTATTACGGATTTTTTTCAAATCTTTCCCCATCAATGAAATTAATAATTAAAAATGTGTATAGGTATCTAATATTTAACTGAAGACGTGGTTTTCATTCTCGTTTTCATCTTGTTACTACCTTTTCATTGTTTTAAATTTTCCAACTATACTTAAATAATGAGCATTGTACTATTTCAGTTTTGATTTGATTTTTTTGTATACCGGGTGTAACAGGAGCATGGTACAACCCCCTTTTTTTCTTTGTTTTTGAAGATAAGTTTTTGCAACTTGGCACATCGTATGTATTGAGTAAACGTCAAGTTTTGGCATACACAAGGAAATTTTCACACTTCCGGTTTAGGCGGAAGTGGTACCAACTTTTGATTTTCAAAGGGGCGCACTGCATATTATTGAATTTTTGGAATCTACATAATTTTCTGAATACAATGATACCATGTTTCATTTATTTTCAAATTTTCAAAGCCCTCTTGCAGGTTCTTAGCATTTGACGAAAACACAATTAAATAACTATTTTTAATTTCGATGCTAGATGCAAAGTGATCATATCAGAAGATTCCTTATTAATAGTAGCCTTGAATAGTATCTTTTGGTACCAATATGGTTCCATTTGAAAAAAATGAGTTTTGCCCAAAAAATCATTTGGAGAACTTTGTTTAAGCACAAATCACATTATTTAGCATTTCCGACACAATTTCGCTTTTTATGGCATTACCTGTGTCCATTAGAATAAATTGGAACTGTCAAGGCACACTTAAATGACAAAATTAAAATTAGATTTTAAAAAAGTCTCAGACTTGAAATGTCGCTTATATGGTACCATTGCATTCAGGAAATTATGTAGAGTCTAAAAATTCAATAGTATACAGGTTGTCCCATTTGAAAATCAAAAGTTTGCACCACTTCCGCTGAAACTGGAAGTGTGAAAATTTTATTGTTTGTGTCAAAATTTGACGTTTACTTAGTACATACAATGTGCCAAGTTACAAAAATGTATCTTCAAAAATAAAGAAAAAAAGGGGGTGTACCATGCTCCTGTTACACATGGTATACTATCCATGTACTTGCATATTTGATTAATACTTTCTGAATAATTTTTAATATAATTCATTAACATCCAATGAGGAGATTGATTCGCTTACATCTGGCGACAATACAGTGCGAGTAAGCAAAATACAGTATTTACTTGGGTATGGGTACCTTTTCATTTGCTGAACAAAAGGAACATACCGTACCTCTTAGGTTAGGTACAGAACGACACTGGTGCAGCGTTGTCAACTCGCAATAAACACCATATACACCTAGTGATGTGAGTCGGGTAAATACCCACTGGGTAGGATATTTATGAATGGGTATTTACCCGACTAGAAAATACCCGGGTATTTTACAAATATTTTATGTAGTTTTAATTATACAGGGTTACAACTAATTCAAGGGCCACTATGGGAATATTTGAAACCGTAATACATACAAGGTTGGTCAAATGGGATAAAAGTTGCGTAATTATGGGGACATCTCACACACATTTACATATCTCGAAATTATTTCATGGATCACTAGATATAACAAGAAATGTGAAATTTGCCGATTTCTTTAATCTTAAATATTTTTTTTGCTATTAGAGATAGCGATCTGAAATTTTTTTACCGTTGCATAAGCAAATATTCTTCATCTAATAGTAGTCATATAATCTTCCTAAGCGTCCTAGTTTCTTCAGGGTAATAGTCAACTTTTGTTTTCCTTATGGGAGCCATATTGGTTTTTATTCATATTAAATAGAAAAAATCTGATTACAATGATACCAAACACATTATAAAAACTTTGAAGAAAAAATGCATATTAATAGATGCATATTGGTAGATGTGATGCTAATAAAAATTTCGTTTGCAAAAAAATTATTTTCATCGTAAGAGATGTCAACTGATAACAAAAAGCAGTGTAAATGTCAAAATTCCAAAGCCAAGTTGAAAAAATGAAAAATGTCATTTTATCTATTAATATGCATTTTTTTCTTCAAAGTTTTTATAATGTGTTTGGTACCATTGTATTCAGAGTTTTTCTGTCTATTTAATGCGATTAAAAACCAATATGGCGCCCATAAAGAAAACAAAAGTTTATTATCACCCTGCAGAAACTAGTAGGCTTGGGAAGATTATATGACCACTATTAGATGCAGAATATTTGCTTATGCAACGGTACCAAATTTCAGATCACTATTTCTAATAGCAAAAAAGATATTTAAGATTAAAGAAATCGGCAAATTTCACATTTCTTGTTATATCTAGTGATCCATGAAATATTTTCGAAATCTGTAAATGTGTGTGAGATGTCCCCATAATTACGCAACTTTTATCCCATTTGACCAACCTTGTATGTATTACGGTTTCAAATATTCCCATGGTGGCCCTTGAATTAGTTGTAACCCTGTATATGAAAATGTAGTACAATTATTGAAGTAAAACTCCCAACACTAGGGAATTTAACACTTAACGTACGTTTAGGGGGCACTCTGTTATAGTTAACTATAACCTCACTTTTACTTGTCAGATAAAGTGCTATTCTCTAGTTTGTTTTTAAGTATTGTTGCATTAGCCTTTATTTTGATGCCTTTTATAGAAATAAAAATTCATTTTTAGAATATTATTTGCTTAACCAGACACATTTTTAATCTTTAGTTTATTTTAAGTAACCACCATTTACACTTACATTGTACAATCATGGAATAATAATGTTAATTATTCCGTGGTACAATGGCTTTTAAGACTACTACTTTCTATTTACTGAGCTAAACTATAAATACCCACTAAAATTCCCATTTTGGGTACATACCTCGGGTAAATATCCAGGGTATTTACCCCTAAAAATAAATACCCAGGTATTTTACATCACTATATACACCAGATGCCACTTACAAATACACCAGATTCTAAATTCAAGGCGGACTACTTCATTTCAATATACAACAGGTACCTCCATTACAGTACACACAAATACCTACCTACCTACCTATTAGGCATCGCGCTTGTAACGGAAATATGGACAATGGGTTTTGGTACCTACCTATTTGTAAATGTGAAAAACCACCCCCCCCTCAAAAACGCCCCTAAATACCACCCCTAAAATCACCCCCAAAACCACCAAAGAAAACCTCCCCTAAAACCAGAAAATCACCTCCAAAACAATTCTTAAACCTCTCCTAGCAACCACCCCTAAAATCACCCCCACAAACCACACCAAAAACCCATCTCCAAACCACCTCCAAAACCATTTCTAAAAACAACCCCTAACAACCACCCCTGAAAACCACCCCCAAAATCCACCCCCAAAACCATTCCTAAAAACCACCCCCCAAACCACCCCCAAAACTACCCCTAAAAACTACCCCCGAAAACCACGCCCCAAAACTTCCTAGAAACTACCCCCAAAACCACTCCTAAAAATCACCCCAAAAATCACCCCTAACAACCGCCCCTAACACCACCCCTACAAACCACCTCCAAACCCACCCCTACAACCACCTCTACAAACCACCCCTGTCGCGTCTCTTTTTAAATCTAATAAGTTCAGAGCCGCCAGGCTCTCGCATTTAGCCGCTAGCGCTCGGGTCTGTTTCGTATAAATGCTGCAAATGAAACACGAAATCGAACTCCATACTATAATTCGATTGACACTTTGGCAACTCAAATCAACAAATTAAACCAAATGTCGTTTTCCACAATTTATTGTCAAATGAAAATCTGTCAATGTACTACTTGATTTTTTTAAATTTTAAATTGGAACCGTATTAGGTAAGAATTAAAAAATTCTAATGTTCGTTTCAAAAAATATTGTACAAACTTCGATGCGCGAAGACGTCTTCGGCGCATTCGCGCAAATGAACAGTTCAGACGTACGCACTTTCGGCGATCGGCTCCCGTACATATTAAAAAGAGACTGGAACGAAAAATCTGACTTCGCTAGATCGAAACGGTACGTCCGTATTGCGCATTTGCGAAGAGCCATCTGAATTTTATGTTGGGAAAACAAAATTTTTTATTTTTATTTTTGTTTTTATATTTATTTTTTTTTATTTAAACTTTTTTATTAATTTTTTTATTTTTTAATGTAAAAAATTTAAAAATAGTCTATCATTGTCAATACAATACATCCAATTTTATCTAATGAATCTTGACAAAGACCCTGAGATGGGCCGAAACGTCAGCAATTCAATTTTAGGTATTATTTTTTCCGCCACATAAACTTATCCACCTCAAATTTCAGAAATAAAAAAATTTAAAATAAGTCAGTCATTGTCATCTATATTTATATACAATACATTATTTTTTCTGCTACATGAACTTTTCCACTTCAATAACACAACATTATTTTATAATTATGGTACTTTCCTGACAAAGTGTGGCCAAAAGTAAAATCGGCATTGTCTATTTGTCTAAAGCATTTAAGCATTTAAAAGTCAGTCATTGTCATCTATATTTATATACAATTATACAATTTTATCTACTAAATCTTTACAAAGGCCCTGAAGAGGACCGAAACGTCAACAATTCAATTTTAGGTATCATTTTTCTGCTACGCGAATTTTCCCATTTCAAATTTCCGACACAACGTTATTTTATAATTACGATACTTTCGTAACAAAATGTATCCAAAAGTAAAAGGCTTTGCCATAAAATAATCAATCGGCATCGTCTGTTTGTCTAAAGCATTTCTAATTGCCAATATTGGCGGCTTCAGACATGCGCATGTAGATTTGGATTATATTAACCCGGACCGTTGTCGCTCCTTGTGGTTGATATTCTCTGTGGGTCTGAGCGAATCTACCTACATTCGAGTGCGCGCGCATTTCGGCGTAACGGCCTTGAAGTCACAATCTCGATTTTCTGAATAGATTACTGAAACAGTTAGCTGACTTCGTATCACCTGTGTAAATAACTAAATCATTTATTATATAAATTAATTACTACCTAGCTACTTTATTTATTTATAAATCTCTCCGTTTTTAGTGGCGCTGACAATTTAATTACCTTCCTCGATTTAGCAGCCAAACACGTTAGAATATTTTTATAAATATTGTATAATCGTCTAGAATTTTTAATTTACTTCCAAACAATATTCCGGCTAACGGAAGGAAGCGCAGTGTAAACCAAGCTTTAGTGGCGACCGGCAACTTGGATATCTGTCACGCTTCATCCACAGAATGGGCTCAGTCACAGCACTCCTTGATGCAGTCATTCATCGCTGAATGGACTTCAATACTGAAGATCTTATCGGGAGAAAACGCACTGCATTCGTCCCTAGCATAAACATGAATATACATATCTCCATGTTATAAAAGAATGACCCAAGGCATGTTTAGAAATTCGCCGCAAAAAGGTTTCGTCTGTTTTTTCTTCTTTTTCGGCTCTGGCGTTGTTTTGATTTGTTAAATGCAGTCTTTCAACTAGTGCACAACGGCGTAATTGATGCTTTCGAGATGGTAGACACTTCAAAAGGATGTCTGAAACTGAGAACGTATTTCAGATATTGAATACTTTTGTATGTAGGTATCATCAGTCAACAGGAATACAGCACTTAAGTTATTAAAAATGTGATGAATTAAAAGCCAGTACAACTGACAACTTTGTACAAAAAGCTGGAGAGTCAAGAAATAATACACCAATAGGGCAGTAGGTGTACCTGTTCTAAGAAAATAGTGAGAAATCAAAGAATGCCAAAAAATAAATGCAAATCGTAGAAAGACATTGTTTTCGTCTACTACTTACAACACTTTCAATCTAATTTTCATCCCACAAATTCGATTTGCACTACCCACGAGCACAAACAATTCCTTGTAGGAAATAAATCCGGCCGTAAACGTTTCTGCATTAAAACTTTATGTTCGAAATGGCTGTTCATCACCATAACTGCTCTAAAGTACCAAGATCAGTTCATGTAGAAACCATTAAACCAAAAACGCGCAATTACAGCATTAAAATATAAATTCCAACCCGCAATATTTATGTATACGATAAATTTAATGGCGCACTAAAATTCAACTGCAACAGTACCAAAATTAGACTTATAACTCTTGCCAATTCCCTTCTCTCTGTTTACCTTTCTCCATGGATTGCAACTCGGAATAAAAGCTAATAGGGTATCATTTTCTGTTTGTTTAAGACAGCTATAAAAATAGTACAAATCATAATGGCTAGAGCACGCACCAGTGCAATATAGCTGATGTAAATATACATAATACAGCGCATTCAATACGTACCAGATCAATTTGACAAATAGGGCCTTGTCCTAGGCAGATTTTACACGGTTAGGGTGGCACCCACCACTTTAATAAATAAAATCGGACTATGGGTTTTACTCCAGGCTAGACCATATGATGTTTTTATGTCCCAAAATAAATCAAATGTTTTATGGGGAGTGTCCATAGTAGCAGATCGAATTCCCAAACCAAAATTAACCGAAACTCTCGGGTGTATCATATAATACAATATTTAATAAAAATGAAATAGAATTATTGTCAAAAGGTCCTAAATTTTGAGATAATATAGGCAATAAAAATAGTACACAAATGAGCAGTTGACTGTAGATAATAGAAATTCGACTCGCCTCACGATTTTATTTTAGTTTGATCAATGCTCTAGATTGATGAGGAGAGTGGTGTGATGACTGGTATCTGGTACCTACCTAATTATTTTTTAGCTTTTAGTACATTATCTTTACAATAAAACCGTTTAACTTAAAAAATTTTTTTACTTATTTTATTTTCAAGTTTTTAGTTTTTTTTGTTTGTTTTTGTTTTGTTACTATTTTTCGAAAGTGTACTGTGTTCTACTTGTCAAGCGCTTTCATTTGATACCCATATTGAGGGGGTTGAAAAAAAGTAACTAATCCGCCATTTTGTGGCGGCGACCATCATGGATTTACAATGATACTGAATATACATATACATAATTTTATTGTCATCACAACTAAAGGTGTGTACCAAATTTCAGATCAATCGGTCAACAGGAAGGGGGTAAAATTTCAATTACTAGATTTGACTCACACAAGACACAAACAAAGCAAGCTAAATAAAACCGTTTAAAAATAAAACAAATCATGAACATATAAAAAATACAATTAACAAAATTTTAGAATGCACGACAGAATATAGATAGGCTTTCAAAAAATTCTATAAAAGGAAAGGTTATTAAAGATAATCTAGTTATTTCTAAAGCAGACAGAAGACACCCTTGACCTCGAGAAACTAAAAGATTGTAACTTGTGCGGTAAGTTCGAGAATAGGACGAAAGTACTAAAAGGCGCGGATGAAAATACTGTTAGGGGTGTAGTAGAGGTAAAATGGAATTGTATTAAAGATATGTAGTTTAGATTCTGCAGCTAGAAATATTTTGGGTCATAAACAGAATAAAAGTAGAAAGCCCTGGATTTTGTGACTCTAATAGACGAGAGGCAAAAATATAAAAATAGGCTGTATGAAGGAGAGAAACAAAGATAGGTATAAGGCGGTCAAGTGGGAAATTATTTGGAAATATAGGAAAGCGAAAGAATAAATGCAGAGAAATGGAATATAAGTTCGACGTAAGAAAAGCTGATGAAGCGTATAAAATAATTAGAAGAAAACGCAGAGAAATTGGACCTAGCAGCAAGAACATTAGAAACGGGGCAGGAGACATCTTAATCGGAAGAGAGGAAAGGCAGATAGGTGGAAGGAATATTTGGGAATCTTATATGCGTGACAAGAACTAGGAGATATATTAGAAAAGGAAATCAGTGTAGATGGGAATAGCCTAGGTTGTCCTGTAATAAGGGAAGGGTTTGAGCTAGCATTGGAAAGTCTAAAAAACAACAAAGCCCCAGGTTTAGACGGATTGCAGGCAGAATTTTTAAAGTGTGCAGGTCAAGAGGTAAGAGAGCTGGCACAACAAGTACTTTTGACGTGTCTAAATTTGTTAATGTAAAGTGTTAAATAAATAGAAAAACTACAGTCCACTTCTCATTATTTCTACACTGAACACGCGATACATAACATGGTCCTCAACTCAAAAATAATATCAGCATGGCTGTCACAAGAGCCTACACAATTTACATTTACATTACATATTTCTAACAGGGTTTCAGAGATTTAAAGTTTTACCAGCACAGGACACTGGTATCATGTGCGTTCTGCTGATAATCCAGCGGATTTAATATCTAGAGGCTGCAGTCCAAGTCAGTTGGTAGAGTCTGAGATCTGGTGGTTAGGTACAAAATGGTTGGAACTTGATTATACACAGTGGCCAAGCACAATCAACAAAAAGGCGATTTAGATTCATTAGATATTACAGAAAAACGAAGTGTAGCTTAGCGATGGGAAATAATTTAGAACTGATTTACAGGTAGGTATGCAAAATTAAATAAATAACTAAAGAGTTGCATCGACAACTGCACCTGCAACTACCCGTTTCCAGAGTCACTTCCTTATGTGGAGTAGACTTTGCAGGACCTTTCTTGGTAGTCAAGATTTATGCTTGAATTTTTATGTTTCTCTACAAAGGCCATACATCTAGTAGAGGTGGCAGAGGATCTTTATACTACATTATTTTTTAATACATTTCGTAGGTGGAGCTAATAAGATTGCAAATACGCATAAAAATTACATGGCATTTTATTCCACCCAAAGCACCACACATGAGAGGACTTTGGGAAAATGCTGTTAAGCTTATGATGCGTCATTTAGTAAGAAAAATTGGCATCTCACATTTATCATATGAAAATTTCAATACCGTTAGAATCAATATTGAACTTACGACCCATGTGGTATGAAAATGAATGCTTTACCCGAAGACAATGTGGAACACATTCCAATCAATCGGCTCAGCAAATATCAGCATAAACAACAAATTACACAGGACTTCTGGCTTAGACGGTCTCAAGAATCACTAAGCGTTTGAAATGTGGTGCTTGATGGAGATACCGTGGATAGATATAAGGTTGGCAACAGAGAGGTATTAGAAAGAGTTGGGGAGGACCGAAAGGAGATTCGGTATAAGTAAGCACATTTTATTCTAGGCAAATTCTATAGGAAACAGTCTGTCGTAAAGGTATCGATAAAACTTAACAAAAGTCGGTTGATGCGGTAAAATTAATTCCTCTCCTGTCACTAAAGAAATGACGTCAGCTGATAGATGCCCTAAATAGAACACTAATGGATTTCACATTGTCTGCGAGTCTCACGATACATTTTAACGAAAAGTTCCAACGATTGAGTCTAATTTTGGTCAATTTCTATTTTCTCCCTAGTATAACTTTTGTATACATAATTCCTCCTATTCATCTCATAAAAATCCCATAAATAGCCCATTAGACGAGGAATTAGTCGACGAAACGCAGAAGACACGTCGGTTAGTTAACACAGAGACTTTTAAAGGAGCACACAAACTTTTTGGTTTATTTGTACAGTGTCTACTGACATTTGTTTGTTCTTTATTTGTACAGCGAGTTCATATTTCTTTTCGCTCGGGTGAAACTTATGGGAAAGAAGCTGCTACTGCCTTTTCTTTATTAACTGTCGGCACATTAAACCGATTGTAGAAAGTTCTGTGAGTTATTATCCACAGTCGAAACTGCCCTGTTCCGGCTGCACAAGTGGTTTATAGCCGAAAAGCGCTAATATTATATAATATAGGAAATACGTGTTTAATTAATAGCGGGATTTTAATTGGTATCGATTAATTATAGCGCTGGGGGGTTGATTAAATTTTTATTGAAATAAATGGAGCGGGAGACGGGAGTAATTCAGGAAAATGATGTATGACAACGGGTGGGCTTTAATTGATCAAAACAGCGTTATACAGTCTTTCCAAATTCGAGAGTTTGAGATGGATCCTTGTTTCTTGTTAAACATTCAAAAGGAAGAGTTTACTCTTCTGGCACAACTTACTCTGTACCCAGTTATTATACTCACCAATACATGAAATTAACGGTTTGTAGGGTAAGGTCGGGTACCTATATCTACCAATTTTGAGTTTTCTAAGTACTGTATTTATAGATAATATTATTTATTGGGAATAAAAAGAGACAAATGAAAACAAATATTTACTAACTCGAACACACACAAGAAAATGAAGCTGATTCTTATGTAAAATGATCTGCCGGATTCGAATTTTGAGGTCGCGAAAAGATCGGGAATTGCGAAAATGCCGGAAAATCGATTTTTCGTAAAATTTTTCTAAATCAATTTTTGACCCTTTTTAATACTTTTCTTCGAGGGGAAACCACCACCTATTTTATGTACACCATACATCCTTCTATACCAAATATATCCCCGTACATCCCAATACATCCTCGTACATCCCTATACATCCCTGTACATCCCCGTATCTCACCATACATCCTTCTATACCAAATTTGTTTAAATGTCGGATTTAGGCTCTATTTTAGGGCACATTCAACATCTAAAAAGCATTGACTGGCCATCTGAGGAGAAAAATCGAGAAAAATAAATAATTCCATACACCCTAAATCGAGACCCAAATGCCATAAACAGGTATAGGTAAAACAATTTGATCGTTAATTTTTTGGTAGGTGATAATGTGGCAACTATACTTTTACATAATATTGCATTCATATTGTAGGTATAAATGAAGAAAAGAATGGTTGTATAGATTTTAAAACATATACGACAATAAAATATAACAACTTTCGACTTATTTACATTTTCTCATGTAACTAGGTACCTAACTATTATCGCAGAAAATAAAATTCTTGATGAAATGTTAAATTAAATTCACAAAAAGGGAATGAATAGTATGCAGGGTTGATTGAATTATTCCAAGTGGACATAATTGGACGATTTTGTCCAATTATGTCCGTCCGGACAAAATCAATAGTGATGGACAAATTGGACAAAATTGAACGAAATCAATAAAACGCGGCAAAAATTCAAAAAAAACTTATTTTTTATATGTTATATTAAAAACTAGCTGGTACCCGGCGCGTTGCTGCCTCAGAAGAAGTAATTGTGGTTAAATCGTTTGAAATTTGATAAACTGCCAATGACATATGCCGTTTGACGTTTGCTGTCAATTGTCACTTTATAAATTATAGCGACCCGCCTTGGCTTAACATAAACGTATAAAAAAATCTGTTGATCCGATCGCTATCAAACTTCACAGGAACACCCGCTGAAAATTTCCTGAAAATTTCATCAACATCGGTCCAGTCGTTTCGGAGTCTATAACGGACATAGGTAGAAACATTTTTTGCGTTTTATAGATATAGATAGATAAAACAAATGTAAATGAAAACCCATTATGTTGCTTGGCTAGATAGGTTAGCAAACTAACTACTAACTTACAGTATTTAATAAATAAAAATTAAACTTGATTTTGTCCAATATTGTCTGATTTTGTCCAATTTTGTCCAATAATGTGATTTTGTCCAAATTTGGCCAATAATGTCCACGCCCTGGACGAAATCAAAAAAAGTGGACAAATTCACAACTCTGATAGTATGGGCCTGCCTTTCAACAGATTAAATAATAAAAGCTGTTCTATCGCTTTTCCCCCAGCACATTTTAAATTGGGCATTTGGGTTTATTCAAATTTGGAAAGCACTTTTAACAAAGGGCTTGGAAGTTCCATTTGCATGCATGTTCGGTAGGCTACCGCAAAACTCGGGAATTTAAAAATCAAAAATAAACCGGAAAAACTATTTTTCGAAGAAAAACGACAATGGGGTCGTTACACAATTTTTTAAAATCATATTTTCCCGAAGATTGTCGTAAAATATTTGACCCGTATTTTTTATTTTTCTTATAGCGAACATTTTAGGCATCTAAACCAGCCTCAAAGTTTTAAGCCTTTTTGAATGATGACGTATCGGGGGCAATGCCGAGAATTGTCGATATTAACCGGAAAGTACAACTGTTGCTTGTCAAACGTAAACTGAATTAATAAACAATCATGGCAGTCTAGTCGTTTGACAGATAGTGTCCAGTGTTGTTTTTCAGTTTGTCTAGTTCCCAAATAAATGAAGCATTTACCGTTTCGTTTTAATATTTTTCATTTCAGCACTGAAATAGGTAGTCCAAATTGGATAAATAATAATTGTCAATCATTTCACTACCCCTAAAATTGTCTGAATCGGCTTTAACGAAACCTTGCTCTATTTCCCATACACAAATATACTAATTGACACAATAAATAGGAATAAAGGCACATAAATAAACGGCAGATAACTATTTATACACCCAGACCCAACACAAATAGAAATAAATTTCCAAATGTCAAATTCTGATTATTCCTAACACTTACCCGTAGTATCAGGAGGTCATAAATGATCATGATGCGCGCACCGTTCTCCGTTTAGGTTCAGACCACTTTGCTGACGGTAACTTTTTTAAAACAGACCCCAGAGTTGACACACGCATTTTAAACAGACCCCTTAAGCTGTCCTCACACCAGACACATGCATTTTTTGCAAAGAGATATATGATCATTATGACTTCCTGCTAACAAGGGCAAATCATTATTGCTCCCTACTTTACCACTCCACGTAACGTTATGCTTTCTGGGTATCATAACATCAATTCAGATGACCAATCACAAGCGCTTCTAAGCTAATGACATAACTGGGGCAGCACGAGTTTCTGTTTAATTCTCTGAAGGCGCGCTTCGTGCTAAAACCGCCATTGTTTAAATTTTGAGCTACTGGTGAGTAAATAAATGTAACCCAGAGGGCCAATAAACACCTAGTTACTTATTTCTATCAAAATTATATCGATTTTCTATTTAGTGCAACGACCCCATTATAACCTTTTTTAGGTTTTTTGAAAGGTTACGCGCAAAGGCTTTCGTTAGATACATTCTTTAATTAGTAGTAAGAATTTCTGACTTATTTAAACGCAAAAGAATCGTACCTTATGCTACAAACGTCTCAAAAGATGAGCAAACTGTTGAATTGACTGCTGTAGCCCCGGCTGTAGCAATTAACCGCAATTAGCAAAACAATGCGCCGAAGACGAAAGAGAGACTTACGCGAACAGCACGCGTGACCCGACATGCAGATGACGAAATGCTTCGCTCATGCGCACATCGGTGCATCAGGTAATTCCCGGGCTTTTTTACGTGTTTACAATCCATACATCCCCGTACATCCTCGCATACATCCCCGTACATCCCAATACATCCCCGCACATCCCAATACATCCCCGTACATCCCAATATATCCCCGCACATCTCAATACTTCCCCGTACATCCCAGTACATCCCCTATGTTGTACACCATACATCCCTGGTGGTTTACCCCCCGCTTTTCTTGTTGTATTTCAGCAACGAAAAGAGTTTAAGACCTGTTTTTTTCGTGGAATATACACTGAAGTGCGCTGATCATCACAGTGTACTCACGTTGCCTCTACAATTTTACAATTTTATGAAAAAAAATGTTTTCTTGCTAGACCACAAATTTGTGTAATATATTTTTCATGTACCGGGTAAGTAATCTTATTTTTCGGAATTAACATGTACATATGCGACACCAAATACGGACAAAGGCTCGAAATTATTTTTGGTGAAGAAACCAAACATTAATATTGTTGCTGAAGAAAGTTACAGCGAATTAAACACAAATAAATTTGTGCGCGCTAGCCGCGCTGAGCCGTGGAGTGGTTTAGGTGCAGGTGTACAAACGCTGCATTAATATCGAGAACATTTGTATTTTTTTATTCAGAGAAATTGCATTTCCTCTCACTTACCCCATTATAACACGGTTGATCACTTCTGAAAACTTTTATGAACTAGCATCAAGCGTTTACCAATAAAAAACATGCAATTACCATATGGTTATCAATTTCGCCAGTGCGTCAGTGCGAATAGTGGTAGCAGTGGCGTAACGAAGGGTATGCCCTGTTATGCGGTGCATACGGGCCCAACACCTAGGGGGGCCCTTGATCACACTGACCCGACCGTACCTCTAAAAGAGCCTCGAATCGAATTTCTCCTGGGCTCGATCCTGGGTTTGATTAGTTGTAATATAATAATTATACATTTAACTATGTTCTTTTTTTGCTTCTAATTGTATCCCCTTTTGTCGTGTCCTGTTATGATTTTAATTGTTTTGCGTCCTTCTTATCAAAGACCCCGACTATGGTATTCAAAGCGTGGGACCTCGCTTTTTGGCTCACCACTCCGTACACTTTTTCTAACTCCAGAAATGCTGTTTAAGGATTAAGGTTAATGTGTTCTATTTAACAACTGACGTAGTCATCCAGCAACTTGAAAACCGTTTCAAAAGTTTCCATAGACTTACAAATATATTTGGATTTCTACAACCCAAACATTTTCTTAGAATGAAAGACAGCGAAATTGTATATTGCTGTGACAGGATACAGTTAAAATATTCGGAAGTAGTTAGTAAAAAATGTTAATTTCAGTTTGTTTCAATGGTGAAAGACCTTATCAATTAAAACATGTGAGAGACTTAACAAATATATTGCTTCAAAAATACGGCTTTCTAGAAAGTGACTTTCCAGAAGTGCTAATCTGTTTACTTTTATTTTTGACTCTTCCCGTTACAACTGCAACCGCGGAAAGGTCATTTAGTAAACTCAAAATTACCAAAAATTACTTGAGAAATTCGACTAGTCAAATTCGCCTACATGACCTTTCTGTTCTAGCAATTGAGCATAAAGCTGCATCGACAAAGAATACCAAAGACTTAGTTGAGGGCTTTGCTAATAGTAAGGCCAGAAGAAAATAATATTTTAGTTATTAAGATGGTTATAGTTTGAAAATAATTTTAATACATACGTTGGTTTTTATCTGGGTTTTATTTTATTTGTATTTAGCAGTGAAATAAAAAAAAGTTTTTACTTTTATGTTGCTCCTAATTTTGAAACCTCGCATTCAAAATATTTCTATAACACGGGGGGGGGGGGGCATACTAAGCAGTTTTGCATACGGGCCCTGTCATCCTTTGTTACGCCACTGAGTGGTAGGTAGCCATTGCATAGTTACCATTGTTTTTAAACTAATTATGAAGCTTGGAACTACCTGTAAGTATTCAGACAAAAAAATTACATCGATAGCGAGTAGGTTACTGCTGATTAGAATAAAAACTTGTGTATCGTGACAAGAACACATAAAAGTTTTGTCTGCTACAGGTTACAGCAATCAAAACAACATGGAGCGTTTATGTTAGCAGTAAATTTAAAAGCTTTTAATTCTCATTATGAAAATTATATTTTATAACCTTCTGACAAGATGATTCCACAGTATTTGACAAATGCAAATTTGTTATTAATATTTTCTCCCCCAAAGAAATTGATTTAACCTGATCCTGACCTGTCAGGTGCTCATCTTGAACCCTATATGTTTGTCGGCCCTTTATTTTAGTGTACAGAGATTACGAAAAATTTAAAATGAAATACCAACATGGTTGTTGTAGATAAAACAATCTACTTAGTAATTTTGAACTTCTCTGGTTGTTCAAGAATAAAAACAAATCACATACCGCATTAAAATTCCAACTCTGATAAGTGTATAAGTCAAACGTCAGACAAAACATACACACATGTCGTACACACGAAAATAATCGTGCTAAACAAAAAATAAAGTGAAACATTTCTCTGAACTTTCACGGGAGACACCAGAAGAATGCAAATTTAATTGGACTTGGTTTGGGAATTTACTTATGTCTCACCGAGAGATTCATTGTATTTTAGTATAAGGTTTCAATGTGGTTGTTAAAATTAGCGACAGAACTGGACATTTTATTAGGCAGAAGATCAAATATAGTGTTCAGTTTATTGACAGAAAGGTACATAAAACGTTGAAGCCGATATCTCCTTGACAATTGACATATTTTAAGTACTTACATGAATTGAGTTTTGGAGAAGAGGCAAGCGATGTTGTTTCTTCGAGGTTCATTTATTCCAGTGTAACATTTTTCTCGTTCTGTGTAGAAGATATATCTACTCTTATAAGTTTCACCGCCATTAATATGTTACAATAGGTAGCTCTAACAAGGACTTAATGTTTGCCAGCGATGTAATCAGCAGACAGTGTTTCTTACTCTAGCAATAATATTATTATTTCATGAATTTTTCTCAATCCCAAAGGACTTGTACCTTGACGCAGTTCTAGTAATACTGGGACGGGTGGGATGGCTTGCGCGCTTCAATGATCTAAAGAGCCGAACCATGGGTTTAACCATATTGGAGGGGTTTTTATTTGAGAAGCCAGACTAAATCAAGTCCCTGAAAGGGGGCAGCAGCTCTTTCAGTAATCATAGTGGCAGAGATCGTGAGGGTCGGTATGGCACTGTGATACACACTATTGCGATGTGGAAGGCAACGGGAAACCACCACATTACTCTATCCCTAGTACAGCGTACTTCGAATTGATGATGATGGCACCTTCTGGAGTAAAATATTCCGGAGGTAAAATAGTCCCACATTCGGATCTCCGGGCGGGGACTGCTTCGGGGGGAGTCATCAGAAATGATAAGTGTAACATCTCAAGAGTCGGAGCGTGGAATGTTAGAAGCATGAAACAAGTAGGAAAGTTAGAGAATTTGAAAATTGAGATGGATAGGTTAGCATTAGACGTAGTAGGTATTAGTGAAGTGCGATGGCCAGAAGCCGGAGTCTTCTGGAGCGGAGATTTTAGAGTAATACACACAGGATCTGTAGGAGGAAATTCGGGAGTAGGAATTGTTATGCGGAAAAAAGTAGGGCAAAGTGTAGAAAATTTCTTACAGCAAAGTGACAGGGTAGTTATGGTTAGGTTAGATTCGAAACCTGTAAAAACAGTAATAATACAGGTATATATGCCCACTTCTAACTACAGTGATGAGGTCGTAGAGGCAGTTTATAGTGATATTGAACGTGTGCTAGATTTTGTGAGAGGACACGAAAATTTAATAATTATAGGAGATTTCAATGCAGTCGTAGGCACAGGGCGAGAGGGCGGAATAGTTGGTCCCTTTGGATTAGGCAATAGGAACGATAGGGGAGTTAGACTGATAGAGTTCTGCGATGAACATAACTTAACGGTCGCGAACACTCTATTTCACCATCATGTTAGGAGATGCTACACGTGGAAGATGCCAGGAGACCTAGGGAGATATCAAATAGATTACATTCTTGTTAGGCAAAGATTTAGAAATCAAGTTAGGGATTGTAGAAGTTATCCAGGAGCAGATATAGATAGTGATCACAATATAGTCGTTATGAAGGCCAATCTCAAATTTAATATTTTGAAAAAACGAAGCGGAAGAAGGTATCTTGACCCAGAGAAACTAAAAGATGATGATACGCGCGATAAGTTCGAGAAAAAGACAAACGAAGTACTAAAGGGCGCGGGCGAAAACATTGTTAGGGACATAGAGGAAGAATGGAATTGCATTAAAAATAGTTTAGTTTCCTCAGCTAGGGATATTCTGGGTCATAAACAGAATGAAAGTAAGAAACCCTGGATAACAAAACATATTGTGAGTCTAATAGAGGAAAGGCGAAAATATAAAAATAGGTTAGATGAAATAGGGAAACAAAGATATAAGGCGATCAAGTGGGAAATTATTCGGAAATGTAGGAAAGCGAAAGAGCAATGGATCGATAATAAGTGCAAAGAAGTGGAAAATAAGTTCGAAGTAGGAAAGACTGATGAAGCATATAAAATAATTAGGAGAAATTTTAGAGAAATTGGATCTAGTACCAAAAGCATTAGGAATGAGGCAGGAGATATCCTAATCGAAAGCGGGGAGAAGGCAGATAGGTGGAAAGAATATTTAGGAAACTTATATGCGGGACAGGAAGTGCAAGATATATTAGAAAGCGAAAGCAGTGTAGAAGGGGATAACCTAGGGAATCCTATAATGAGAGAAGAGTTTGAGCTAGCACTAAAAAGTTTAAGGAATAATAAAGCGCCAGGTATAGATGGCTTGCAGGCAGAAATCTTAAAGTGCGCAGGTCAAGAGGTAATAGATCGTTTATTTAAATTAGTTAGTCGCATATACCTGACGGGCGAGATTCCAGAGGATTACAAACGGAACATCATGGTAGCTTTGCCAAAAAGGAAAGGCGCGGATAGGTGCGAAAATTTCAGAACCATCAGTTTAACTTCCCATGCGTCAAAAATTTTAACTAGAATTGTGCAAAGAAGGATGGAGAAAAAGGCGGAAGAAATATTAGGAGAAGATCAGTTCGGATTTAGACGAAATAGAGGAACGCGCGAGGCCATCCTAGCTTTACGAGTAATTATAGAAAAAACGATAGAAAAGAGAAAGAGCGTCTATATAGGATTTGTAGATTTAGAAAAGGCCTTCGATAACGTAAAATGGGGGAAGATGTTCGAAGTGCTGAGAAAGGTAGGGATGAAATATAGGGACAGAAGAATAATACATAATCTCTACGAAAAGCAAAAGGCAGTTATAGAATGTGAGCAGGAACGAAGGGAAGTAGATATCCGGAAGGGAGTGAGACAGGGATGTGCATTGTCACCTCTAGTTTTCAACTTATATATCGAAGATGCTATTATTATTGTTAAGGACAGAACAGCCTCAGGTATTAACGTACAGGGTCAAACTATTAACATGCTCAGATTTGCGGATGATATAGCAGTGTTAGCATCTAGCAAAGAAGAATTAGGAGCGGCTTTGAATGAAATGGAAGCAGTTTTGACACAGGGCTATGGCATGAAAGTCAATAAAAATAAAACTGAAATAATGGTATGTAGGGGATGTGAAAATAGAACTAAAGTTGACATACAAATAGGAAATGAGAAGATAGAGGAGGTGGCGGATTTCTGCTATTTAGGAAGTAAAATAACTCAAGGCTGTAGGAGCACTAAAGATATAAAACAAAGAATAGCGCAGGGCCGAGTTGCGTTTAACAGAAAGAAACAACTGTTATGTTCGAGAACGGTTAATATTGAGACTAGGAAGAGACTCTTAAAGTCGTATGTATGGAGTACGGCATTATACGGGTGCGAAACTTGGACAATAGGGGAAGCGGATCGAAAAAGAGTAGAAGCGTTGAAATGTGGTGCTACAGGCGCATGATGAAGATACCGTGGATAGATAAGGTTAGCAATAGGGAAGTATTAGAAAGAGTTGGGGAAAAGCGAAAGGTATGGAAGACAATAAAGAGTAGGAGAGATAGGATGGTAGGACACCTTCTAAGACACGAAGGAATAGTTCGCGACATACTAGAGGCAGAGATAGGAATAAAAAGAGGTAGGGGTAGGCCTAGATTAGACTACTGCTCTCAAATAGTTAGGGATGTAGGATGTTCTACTTTTAGGGAAATGCGTAGGTTAGCTCAGGATAGAAAAGAGTGGAGGTACGCATCCAACCAGTCTTCGGACTGAGAACCTTATGATGATGATGAATTTTTCTCTGGAACAGCTTTCCAGCATTACCAGCTTACTAGCATTACCTACTTTGAACTGCTTTAGTTTTGCTCGTCCAAATATTGATTGCGTTCTCAATTCTTCGAGCATGCAAGTTTATCTATGTAGAGTATGCAACGGATATTTTCATTAAAACTTGCAGAAAAGCTTTACAATTATACTAATTATAATTTTTACATCAATATCCGCCGTATAAAAGAACGACAATATTTACCCTAATTTACATTTAAAATTGCCAGCCATTAAGAACGAGTGGAGTACATTATTTAAATTTCCGTGTTTTTTTGCTTTGGCATGTTATTATTATGGAAAACGCTAAATGGAAAACACGCATGTTGTTTTTGCGTTAAAATGTTTGTGATAAACATTTCAAGGAAGCTGTATCTTAAACTTACTGTTTTTGAAAGTGTTTCATTAGCTAAATTATCTTCGACGGTTGCCTCAAAGAAAATTGATTTGATGGGAACATACATTTCAAAGAAAATAAAGGTCGCTATATACAGGATTGCGCTGATTTCGCGAAACTTAGCGTAAGCGAGAGGTACGAGAAACAAAACAAGCGGAGCCGTGCCTTGGTCATTCATTCCTCCCGGGTCTCCTTATTTTGGAGGATTGTGGGAGGCTGGAGTAAAATCAGCAAAGCATCATTTGCACAGAACTGCTGGCAACGCAATTCTAACATTTGAGGAGCTATACACGTTTCTTACACAAATCGAAGCATAGTGTTAAATTCACGTCCTATTTCGCCTATGTCACCCGATCCCTCTGACCTTGCTCCACTAACTCCCTCACATTTTCTCATAGGGCGACCTCTTGTTTCATTACCTAAATAATGAGTTGAAGGCTTTATTTTGAAAGGATGAATTTCAAGGTGGGGGCCATGTTTGATACAGTAAGAGTAAGAAAATGTGTTTCATCTAATCTATACAGTCCATTTCGTAAACCAAGCAACTTTTAGAGTTTTAATCGACTTCTACTCACAAGAAATTCATATAAAAGATTCTGAATAAAACTCTTAACAGTGTCACCCGTACAGACATACACAATAAATTTCAGTGCCCTTTTAATTTAATTAACATAGCATTCGTATCAAGACAAATCACATCAAGTCACCCCCCGCTTATTCATGTCTGATATCGGCGACGAATACATTACCAACACTAAAATGCCATCAATGCCCCAAACACTGGCCATAAATTCCTTCAATGCTGTGACTCATACCATATCTCATTTGAAGCCCGTGTCCACCACCAGTACAAGGGGTTGTAATGGATATGGGATTTGTATTTATGCCGTTTCTCTTTTCTTTTAGAGATGTAAATAACCGTGGGGTGCAAAAGGGTTATATTTACAGCGTTATGCAGCAAAGTGCCTATAGGGCGGCATTTGGTCCTATATCAGCCATATGTCCCTCTGGAAATTTTATCGACATGTGTATGAAAGGTTTTTATGATAGTTTAAAGGGTTATTTATAGTTGAGGAATGTTAGGGTGTTGTCTGTGTTGATAAGGGGTTTTATTACTAGTTTCAGTTTAAGTGACTGATATGCATCTGTGATATTGGCTGAAAATGTGTTTTTTTCAGAGCCAGCAGTGAATTGCTTAGTACCCATTTGGTGCAGCCTGTAATGTTTTGTCCCATGGCTTTAAACTTTTGAAATAAATGTTTCATTTGAATGGGAATGTAAAATAAAATTATTTGTTACAGTGGAAAGTCGTTTGAAATATTGACACACCCCCATCACTACTATTATACATTCATGTATGCGAATTATACGTTTAACTTCGGCAAAATTAATCATTTGCTGCTCCCACGTTTATCGCATTCCCTGCAGCCAACAGCTTTCTTATTCTTATTAAATTAACTGAAAAGTTTGAGTAATGAGAAGTTGGCAAATCTCCCCTACTTTGCAGACGTGACTAGTAAATTTTTGTGCCCCTGTTTTGTGGGGTTGCGTAATTTGTATCGCAATGACTTTGAATTTCAGCTCTGAAAATGCCCGCCTTTCAGCTGACGCAAGTTTTTCACCTCGCAAAACCTTCTGACTTCTGTTGTTCTGGGGTAATTTATTCTCGTAGCTCACAATTGGACCTGAAATTTAAGCTGCTCAATAAGCAGAACTCAAAATCTGCGTATATATGTAAGTTTATTCTACCCCATTCTTGTATCTACTGGCTACTAGATTTGCATTTTCGTTGCCTGGAGCGATGGTGATTAGTTTATAAGTGTAAGTAACATCCCTGACATCGTTAAACATAAGAAAGAATCGCTTTTGGTATTTGCATCGCCGTTCAAGAGCTCTGTTTGTATGAAAACATAAATTGATTGGTTCTTGTAGAACTTAGACAACATTTGAATAGGTAAAAACAAACTGTGTAAAGTGTGTTAAAATTTACAAGCATTAACGGGTATGTGATGCTAGTTCTAACCTGAAAATGCTCGACAACCATCTGTCATGAAAATTGAAATGCTGTACAAGGTGTCCCAAACTGGACGCGTTCTTATGGGAACACCCCTTATTTGACGAGATACAAAAAAATTAACCAAGGTGTCCGGAGCTCAAATTTAATGAGAAAACCACTGGCGTAAACAAAACTTTGCTATCTCTTATCGTTTGGCCGCTAGAGGGCGATTCTCAAAATTCGTCGATTTCTTTTATGTCCTATAACTTGTTTATTAATAAAGATAATTAATTTTGGTAAAAACTTTCTTGAGGCACTTTTTTCCTTAAAATCCATTGCAATAGGCAGTTTTTGTACAGGGCGTTTAGATTTTCGTGCACCACCCCAAACTCATTTTTTTTATATAGACCACCCTATATATTATGAGATTTTTGAAAAGCTCGTAAAATTTCCTAAATTTTGATGTATCACTTGTCATGTTTATATTAAAAACCATTAGCAACATTACGATTTGAAAATTAAAATATTGTGCCTACAGAAATCAAGATTGCCATGACTAATAAAATGACATAGGATGCTAACATGTTATGATTAAAACCACAGATCTAAAGTTTCATGATAATGTTACTCATAGTTATTATATTAAATTAATAATTCTTTAAATGTTGCTAATGGTTTTTAAGATAAACATGACAAGTGATATATCAAAATTTAGGAAATTTTACGAGCTTTTCAAAAATCTCATAATATATAGGGTGGTCTATATAAAAAAATGAGTTTGGGGTGGTGCACGAAAATCTAAACGCCCTGTGAAAAAACTGCCTTTTGCAATGGATTCTACGGAAAAAAGTGCATCAAGAAAGTTTTTACCAAAATTAATTATCTTTATTAATAAACAAGTTATAGGACACAAAAGAAATTTGAGAATCGCCCTCTAGCGGCCAAACGATAAGAGATAGCAAAGTTTTGTTTGTGCCAGTGGTGTTCTCATTAAATTTGAGCTCCGGACACCTTGGTTAATTTTTTTCTATCTCGTCAAATAAGGGGTGTTCCCATAAGAACGCGTCCAGTTTGAAATTAATTGTTATATTATTACTTAATTAATCAAGTATATAATAATGATATAATGTTATATATATTATATTATATTATATTATCTTATGTTATGTTATATTATATTTATGCAACAATAACGATATTCTTTAGTAAATTGTTATGAAAAAATTTGCCAACATTTTACAATTTTATATCATGGCAACATCGGCCTTGGAAAAAACTCTTTTTTACAATCGAATAAACAAACAAAAATTGACGATTTTTAAAATTTTCCCGTATATACCTAAACCTAACCTTTATTTATTTTTTGGGAGTGACTACTGTTACGGGCGACCGGTACCTAAAATTTTTTTCGAACACGGTCGGGGGTGCGCATTACAGAATGTCAACATTTTTGAAACAGACCATTTACTTGTCCTCACACCAGACACACGAATTTTTTGGAATAAAATGATATAGAAACAAGCAAAATATATCAACCCGTACGGGAGCAGAACTCGACTAGCCGTAGGAGAACAAAATGGCAATTCTGTACCATAAACCCACCGAGACTGTTGGCGGTGCTTGCCAATAATGGTATACGTCATTTTACCGACATTGCGTAATGCGCACGTCCGACCGTATTGGAACAAAATTTTAGGTGATCGTCGGCCGGAGTAGTAGTCACTCCCTTATTTATTTCTATAAATCTGTGAGTAACTAACTTTAATGTAATAAAATGCATAGTCAAAGTTATGTAGTTTGTCTTGGTACTAAAAAAAATCGGATGTATGTAACGACGTCCTTTTATAACGACGGGATTTGCCGGTCCTTTGGTCGTCGTTATAAGCAACTTCCACTGTAGTAGATACATTATTTTAAAATCAAAAACTATTCAAGAAAATTAATAATACAAGAACAATCTAAGAAAAACAATAGAATTTTTTTTAAGTGTGCAGAACAAGATATAATTCAAAAATTTTTAAATTACCTTAACCCAGAAAATATGCATATTGAAAATTCAAATTATTCATATAAAATACATGATGCTATTCTAAAATGCCAAAAATCTTGTATAAACATTCTCATTTCTGATCATTGTAGTAGTACACAGTATACAGAAAATAACAAAAACTTCAATATCTAGAAATTCAAATTAATAAAATATTACCACAAATACACATACCTAATATAAGTTGAAAACTAGAGGTGGCAACGTACTATCAGCGCCAAAATTCCTGTTCCACTTTATGGTTCAATTTCGCTTAAAATGTCATAACCATAACCATTACCTACAACTGTCCGCCAATTAAAGTTTTGAAGGCGGATCTAAACGATTTTATTTGAATGACAACAAACGTGTTAGCCTTGCACTAGTAAACAAAGGGTAGCAAAATAAATAAATGGTCCTGTTCTTTTAACGAAAAATCCCATTATCTATGGGGGGCGGGGCTGATGAAAACATAGCAACGTCCGGCATAAACGATTCGCATCGCAAACTGGAACACCACTTTTGCAATTTATAGTACATCCCTTTCTCACTCCCTTCCGGATATCTTCTTCTATTCGTTCCTGCTCAATTTCTATAACTGCCGTCTGCTCAGATATTCTACTGCATTGATATTTATATATTGATGTTTATATTAGGTACTACTATTGTTATTTTAGCGAGTGGCACTGGACTGTTCGAACAACTACTCCTCGAGTAAGGCACTGAAATCCTGAGTTTCTATATTATGAGATGTCACAGAATTCTACTCCTGTTAAGCTGCTGATATCTCTTGAAAAATATCCCATGCCTTCATATCATACCCTCTCTGTACAAAGTTTGCCTTTTCAAGTTTCTCATTTACTTTTTGCGCGCAGACATTAAAGAGCTATAAGTTTTAAGAAATCAATTTTGTGCATGTAACGCCTTGAACTTCTTATCGGCTAACTTTTGATGAATTGGTATGGTGTGTCGTTGTAGCACTTAACGATAACGCCTTTTCTCGAGCGATTCGTTTTATTTTTGATGTATGGAGGCTATAATTAACTTAAAGTGCATGTAATGCAACATTCGCAAACTTAATTTACCAAGAAATAATACTTGGGTGCTGCAAGTTATTGAAGGTCAGACAAAGAAGTTACTAAACCAAAAATGAAACAATTTATCTATAAGATCTAATGATTTTTTAAACCAAATTTTGGAATAAAATTTGTAATATTTTTAAATTATAAAATTTCGTTTTATTACTTGTACTACTGAGGATGGCAACTTAGTTGCCGAAATACGCATTTAGTGTTTCAAGTTTTGTGTGGTTAGGGTCCAATAATTGATTTTTGAATTATTTGTTTCCATTCGCTTCTACTAAACTTTATTTATTTTTGTTTTATTTCCCAGTATTTTTCATCGCACATAACATACGCGACAGACTTAAATTCCAGAATTTTTAGATTTTCTTGAATATCTCAAAAACTGTTAACTTTATAGGTACCTATAGGAAATTTTATACAAAATCGACTTAGAATTTTCGGTAGAATCCAAAAATTCCATCAAATACAGGGTCTCAATTTGAAGAAAACGAAAATTTTTCAAAATATTAAAATTCTTGAAAGCGGTCTGCAATCAAATTTGAGGATTCTATTCGAAAAACTGGAGTAAGTTTTCACTTTCGGTATAACTAGAGGTGATGGGAAGTCTAGAATATTTTAAATGTAGACGGCATATGAGAAAACCTCTGCGAAAAAAAAATATATTCAGCTGTTCCCTACGGAAGCGCTCTGGTGTCGAGTATTATTTATTTTCATTTTTCGTTATAACGGATTTTTTTCCATTATAACTGATCTCTTTCCGGTATAACGGATCCCTTTTTCCATTATAACGTATCTCAATTTCCGTTATAACGGATCTCTTTTTCCGTTATAACGGATCTCTTATTTCCGATAAAACGGATATTTGAGTTTACTCCTTAAGAATAGATTTTCAGTTATAGCACGCGGTACGGAAATTTTATGAGGAGTAAAATTAAGCGTTACGTTATCTGTCACATTGAAATGATGTACGTATCTATGGATACGGCTGTTTATGTCTGACTGAATAGAGCATGGAAATAGTGAAAATAGAGTGGCATAGAGTAGATATGACAGTTGGCGTTGTAAAGTCAGCATTTGCAGTGTTTGTTCGTTCCTAAATTTGTTGAATCTTTTGATTGAATATGGAAAAACCTTATATTAAATACTCCAAATATTGCTTAGTGCCGAAATGTGAATCAACGCCTATTCGAACACCAGGAAAAAGAGATCCGTTATAACGGAAACAGAGATTCGTTATAACGGAAAAAAATCCGTTATAACGGAAAATGAAAATAAATAATACGTGCCACCAGAGCGCTTCCGTAGTTCCCCATATCTTTCTAAACCAAAGGTCGTCTTGCCCCACTCTGTATGTATAACACTTTTTAGGTTACGCTGGCATTAGATTTGTCTGTTTTATAAATAACTAGATTACCTTTAACAACCCTTTCTTTTATAGAATCTAGTGTACAATTATATTAAAATATTTTTAAGGAAAACCTAAAAATCAGAAGCCATCTGTTTCCTGTGGTTTGTAGACTTGTTAGCAGTCAAGCGTCTGGAGTAAGAAAACATAATTAATATCAGTTTATTTATCTTTAGTTTACATATTTTTCGCCGAGGCAAAAGTATGCAAAGAGCACTTTAAATGTCCTCAATTCTGCGTTCGTACTAATTAGCAAAATAATAAAAGTGCACCAATAAAACTTTAAACGTCACAAGCTGTTCTAGGAACTCAAATTTGCGCTTGTTAAAAATAATAATGATAGATACCATATGCAGCAGTATTATGCATTCACTAAACTACATTGAGCTCAAAGATACAGGGTGTATATACAGGGTGGTCACTTTTACAATGTACACCATTGGAGTCTTCTAAACCAGAAGAGATTCAGAGTTGGTCAAATTACAGAAAACGTGCACTTTTTCCATGCCCTTTAAGGATCTGAAAAGAAATTCTGGATAGCTCTCGTTGTTCCTGAAATATCCTGAAAAGAATTGAAGTATTGCATTTTCTTATTTCTTCCATATATTATTTATTACTTGAGCAAATGTAATGCCCTTCGGCAGGTTTACATAAGTAGGTATGGGCTATCCACTGGATGTTTCAAAATTTGTCTAAGCCTACTACATCTTTGAGTTTTCATAATCATGGCAACTAGATTTTGTAGATAAGGAGTGAAATTAGTGTTCCAGAAAGTTAGATGACCCATGTGCGTTACATCGTTGAAATTGTATTTTTTTTCTCTATCCAACCTTATGAAAATCCAATATGGCGCCCATAAGAAATTCAAAAGTTGACCATGAAAACTTGAAGATGTAGTAGGCTTAGACAAATTTTGAAACATCCAGTGGAAAGCCCATACCCACTTATGTAAACCTGCCAAAGGTCATCACATTCGCTAGAGTAATAAATAATATATGGAAGAAATAAGAAAACGCAATATTTCAATTTTTTCAGGATATTTCAGGAACAACAAGAGCTATCCAGAATTTCTTTTCAGATCCTTAAAGAGCATGAAAATGTGCAACTTTCTTACCATTTGACCAACTCTGAATCTCTTCGGGTTTAGAAGATTCCAATGGTGTACATTGTAAAAGTGACCACCCTGTATACTGTACTGGACCGTTCGAACAACTACTCCTCGAGCAAATACCTCGCCAGGCATTGAATTATAGAACAAATCCAGATTTTATTGTACTACGAGATATCAGAGAATGTTACTCCAGCCGGCTGGTATTGAAACATTCATAAAGTTAATATTTTCTGTCTTGACTATTTGGTAGAAATCCATGATGAAATAGAAAATTACTATGCGTACTACCAATAATTTGTCTCATCATCATCATGATGAGATCGTTTGTGAATCTTGAAACCGGTCAATAAAATAATTTTTATACTTATTGGTAGTACGCATAGTAATTTTCTATTTCATTCATAAAGTTTCTCTACGTACATTACTTCAACGAACAAGGTTCGTTTTATAAGTTACATACCAGTGAAGAAGATTTAAAATCGGAGGGAAGTTATTCTTCATGGCGCAACACTTCTAATTATTTATAAGGAGAAATTAATACACCTGTAGCGTCGTTAGTGAGAGGCTAAATCCGCGCACTCCATTTGCTTAAGCCTCTGCGAATTAAACTGCAATAAAGTTTATCAAAACAGCTTTATAACGGGGCATGTACACCGAGAGCAATATTCTCTTGTGCGTCTTCTTCCAGAACTAATTAATTCATAAATCAAAGCCTCCGCTACCTCCTCCTTTCTAGCATACATTATTATATTTTACTGGTTTGTTATTCGGGCAAATGTAAATCACATTTATACCAGCGACAAGCGTGTCTTAATTTATGTAATATAATTTGCAACTTGCTTCACAAGTGCAATTTAAATTTATGGCTGTTGCAATTATCTGGTGTACTTGAGGAGAAGGTTCATTTTAAACTTGAGAATAGTAAAAGCTTCCATAATTATAATGACCAGCTCTGAGCGTGAGGATGGAACACTGGAGAAATTCGATATGGTCGTAATCATACACCCACTATATCCAGATAGTCATAAAAATATCGCTGATCCAGCTCGAGGGACCAAAATCACCTAGGGAGTAGCGTAATGTACCGTTAGAAATATTGGGAGCATTTCAAAATTTTAAATACATTTATCATCATATTATATCATTTCGTGACCTGATGAATGAAATATTCAGTGTGTATCAATAGCAGCAACATATAAGTGTTGCAAAATGAAAAAAAAAATTTAGAGTCGCCTAACCATTGCATTCCAAAATAAATAGGAGAGTTCCATATCTATCACGGCATATAGTAGGCGATAGTGGAGTACAGTCCAACAGATTTAAGTTGGCGAGTGGTGGGCTTGCGCATTAGCATACTTTACGGATGCAATAAGATGTATTTGTAAGGAGCACTTCCCAAGTAACAATTTAAACGCCAATAAAAAAATTAAATAATTTTCAAATAGTTAGCAAATGTCTTCGATTTTTTTCCAGGAACTGTGGAAATCGAAGTTTCATGTGTGGGAAGGATAAGAAGTATGTCTTTGTCTTTTATCTTTCAGAAGGTCGAAAGGCTGAAGGCATTAAGGCTGTCGGAACGCCGACGAACAGTTACTGTGGAGGGGTATCGGAAGGGACGTAGCATTCCAAAAGTACAAAGTAGGCGGACACTGAATGTAAAAATTGTTGGGCGCGCTAGATTTCGCAGCGTACAGAGTAGGATTCGGAGCTTTCCATTCACTTTGAGCTAGAACAAACACAACACCGAAGCTACAGACGAAACGCGGGGTTTATTGAATATCATAGTATAGTATTTATATTCCGACGAGTACCTGATAGAAAACAAGGAACGTTGAACCAAATTATAGGCGGGGAAACAAAACTCGTCGCGGGATGCTGGTTTCCCCAAGAAAACGCAGTGGGTTACTTATAAGTAAAAAAAAAACTAGGTAAGTATGTTTTGCGATTGACCGAAAAGTTCGTGTGGTTAGAGTTATTTTAATAGCATTTCTCTAACAAAATTTTGCAATATTTCTTAAATCAAAAATAGACTGCAAAAACGGAAAACTCAATTTTTTGACTGGCCACTTCCGGTGGCTTTTTCTGGGTTCAGTCATCATGTCATATCACATTTTCTTTTCTGAGAGCATCGAACTGGCTACCTCTGGGGTACTGCCGCAGTACCCCAGAGCTAGCCGCGCGGTGGAAAAAATAATAAACAAAAAATGGTTTGCTGAGTCTAAATTTCCTTGATAATGACTTGTACCGTTATCATCTGCCGCAGTCAGACACGCTCAGTAAAGCCCCTTTTAGCGCTTTACGTATTGTAACTGATTTTTTTCCATAACGTTCTAACATTTGGAATAGACTTCCATGAACCTGTGTTCCAAATTCCTAAACGGTAAAAAATGTTTTGTCATGTTGAGTGTGTATCTGACTGCAACAGAAAATCCACGGTACACGCCACTCTTAATAATCAGTTCATTAAATGTTAAAATTCCAATCCTTCTGTGACAACACAAATTTTAAACTTTCCCTTTCCCGTCTAATTTCTTGTCCAACGTAATTCCGTGACAGATTTTACCTGATATGACGCAGAGAACAGAAATAACGGAAGACGTAGTTGGAAGTTGACGTATATTATTTGTCTAAAAACGTTTTATACGAAATTAGTCCAACCCGGTGCTCATAGGATGTGGTATGTGTTCTCATTTGGCCAATAACATGCTGTATTAATGCAATGGAAATCTCCGGTTGGCGACGGAAATCCAAAGGCAGTGTACAAGAAATCCACCAGTGATGCACTCCTCGGGAATTTGTTATACAGGTTGATCCATTTATCCATTTATGCGAAGTTATATGAGAGACCCATCTTTGTTTTTTCCATTCTGTCTGTTCGTCCGTCTGTATGTCTGTTTGTCTCTCACAGTGTTCTTTTTCCTGAACTATAAGTGCTATACAACAATAAAATTGACGCATATGTAATGGCCCAAACTCAGACAAATCTAAATGGTACTTACGTAGTCTTCACGATTGCAACTAATTATGCAATAAATAAATTTCATCAAAATCGGTTCAGGATGCGGTTTCTGATATAAGTGCTTCAGAAACTTTGCTAGCCAGTACGGAACACTTTATGTACAAAGGGAGTTGATACTCGGTCAATTATTTAAATGGGACACTCTATAGATATTGCGTTTTTTAATTCTTCGATCGATTTTACTAAGTATGCATACGAAGTAAGTTGCTTCTAAACTATAAACCCCATACTTTTGTGTTTCAGTTTTCTTTTAAAATTTTCGTCACACGTAGGGATGTTTCAAAAATTACATTTTGAGAATGATGAACAGATGCCCGGTTTCACAATAAGTTCAGTCTAGAATGCAACTCTTACACAATCATATAGTAAAATCGAGCAGGGAAATAAAAAGTGAGATGATATTACAGGAGTTCTATTTAAGAAATCCAAGTTGTGTAGATTTGCATCTGCTGTACAGAAGAAATGAGACACCATGTATAAGTAATGTAATTTGAATTATGGAAATTTAAAAACAAAGGGAGTATCTGTTTGGCATTTTTCTCTAAATTACACAATACAAATGAATCGCTTTTTCTGATAAATGGGATACCTGTGCACCTGCATATTCAACTCATATGTGTAACAATAATAAATTTTAGGAAGAATCGGAAATTACTTTGGAAGGTCGTCGATACGAAAAATAGGCCCCAAGAATAATACCTGAATACATACAAAAACTAGCCACGCCTGTTTCTTGAATCTGGGAAGTTTAAACATATCGCCGCTACACACCGCCACCTCTAGGCCCTTGAAAAGGCGAATGCAGAGGTGCAGGAGCCAATTGATTACTTCATTATTATCAAAAATGTATTATATTTTTTTTGATACCGTCAAAATGAAAAGTCTAATCTATGACTCTACGATTATAATTTCTAGAAAAAAACGAAAAATGGGATAAATATTCTAGCTACAATATGTCCGATTTTCATAGATTGTGAAGTAGATTTTAAAGTGGAATTTCTGGTTTTTACTGAAAATTATTAGCGTACAGTCCTAGATCTATGTTTAATTGAAACAAGAAAAAAATAATCATGCGAATATCTTAAACCATGTTAGAATAATCCATTGACAGCGGGAACGTTACATCCCTCAAATATTCCAAGCGTTCCGATAGCCTTAAATGCTGACTAAGCTGGATACGTGCGAATATACAGCGCAGTGGTTCCTCAAGAACATTTATTATACACTGTGTTTTGAAGTTACATGTTGTATTCTGTTCATATGGTGAAGCATCTACATAGTTGTAGATTATAATTATCTGAGTTTTAGGTTCAACGTTGATTTATATAATCGTTTGGTTGACTGACGGATAATAACTATGTATCTGGTAAAAAATAGTTTTATAGAAAAATGAAAATATACCACGTTTGCAGTTCTGTACATAATCTGAAGGTATGGAGATTTTGTGAGATTATTTATTTGCTAATTCATTGCTGGCCCTCTGGCGGAAATTTATATTAAATTTATAAAGAAATTTCTGATTTATTTTTATAGGAATCGTTTTCCTTCTCGAGTTATAAATATGGAAATTTCAAAAGAATTTTATTTTATTAAGCAAATAACTAAAATGTAAGGTAGTTTTCAAGAAATGTTACTGAATAAATTTTGTCATCTGTATACTGTATAGATCGGAAGAAAGCAGCGAATGGATTTATTTTTTTGTTTAGAACTTCCGAGAAATGATATAAAAATGCCAACTGCTTTTCATGAAGTTTCTCTTGCGTGATTTATTTGTTACTCTTCGGCTTACAAAGAATTTGGTTTTCTCCATTTTTTAAAAATAAAATTAATTCAAGAAAAATATAATATTTAAATCAAAGATTAAATAAAAAAATAAATGTATTGAAACTGTGATTTAAATCAGGGCCGTGCGGTAAATTTATTCAGTATGATGCGAATCTTAGAAATTCCGCCCCTTATATGAAAATTTAAAAAAAAGTAACCTTGAATTTTGATTTAAAAAAACTACATTACAAAATGTGTAGGTAGGCACTTTTATTTTCGAAAATACTTAATAACAATTCAAAAATAATTAGCATCAACAACTCATTCTACTACAGTTTTACTCTTCTAACTTTAAGTTTGGCAAATTCGTCAATTAAGGATGTATAATCAAAAGTGGCAGCCAATGTGGATTCAATCGATATTAATGATAAATGTTTAAGTTTTGTTTGGCTCAATGAATTTCTTAGATAATTCTTTATTAATTTTAATTTAGAAAAGCTCCTTTCGCCACTTGCTACAGAGACAGTGAGTGTTAATAAAGTCCTCAGCGCTATAATTGTATTCGGATACAAAGCAGTTAAGTTACTTTCGCACAAATAATTTAAAACATCAAAAGATTTCATGGAGGAGGGTAACATTCGGGATACATCATATAATTCTTCTTGAAGATCAATTGCATTTAAATCTGAATCATTTTCGACAGAAAGTGTTGACTGGAGATTCGTACAATAATTTTCTAACGTTTTGTCGTCTGTATTTTTTAGTTTTAAAATGTCATATAAAAACTGAAAGTTGTTGCTATGGGTTTTCAGAAGTGAGAATCGTTCATTCAGAGAATTAAGGGTAATGTTAAGAACATAATTAAAAACGTTTATTTTAAATTTATTATCCTCTGTTAAGGGTTCATCAACAGCTTCGTAATCAAACTGACGCTTTTTCCTTCTAGCTCTAACTTCGGTTTCGGTCGGAAACTCTGTGCTGCATTCAAGACCCTCTGCAATCTCATTTGCAGCAATTTTCATCTGTTCATATCCAGACTGCCTATAAGTTTCCAGTTTTTGTATGGTTTCTGATAACATCCTCACACAATCAGATAAATTGATGGTTACAGATTGCAATAGCTTCGAGACTGCATTTATTTCAAATAAAATATCGTACCAGAGAATTGTACTGCATATAAACTTGTAGTTTTTAATATTTTTTGCTAACCCTCTCGCTTTAACTTTAGTTTCTGCATCTCTGTTGACGTCCTCTATAATTTCGAATAATGCGTCATAGACTTCGCAAAGCTGAAATCGTAAAGGTTTTAATGCATCTATTCTGCTAGACCACCTGGTAGCACTCAATGGTTTCAGAGTTAATTGTGAAACATATTTTGTCAACACCTCCCATCGCTTTGTCGAACCAGAAAAAAATGTGTAAAGCTCTTGTACAACGGAAAAGAAAGTTATTGTTTCTGTAGAAGAAGACGCTGCGTCATTCACAACAAGATTCAAGGAATGGCAGGCACAGGGCTCATAAAACGCCCTTGGATATTTTGCAAGTATTCTATTTTGTACACCCTTTCTTACTCCCTTCATGTTGGCTCCGTTGTCATAGCCTTGTCCTCTAAGCCACTTCAACTCAAAACCTAACTTTTCTAAATGTGTCAATCCCTCTCCTGTTGAATCACTAGCTTCAAAAAAACCAATAAAGAATTCTTCAACTTTAAATTTGTTAGTAATAGAGTTAAAAGCGACAACTCTTATTGTTAGTGACAGTTGTTCAATATGACTTACGTCTGGAGTACAATCAGCGATTATGGAAAAATATTTAGAGTTTTTTACGATTTCCGCAATTTCTTTTAAAATTTTATTTCCCATTAAGTTTATCAACTCATCCTGTATATTATTGCTTAGATAAGTCACAGACCATTTATCAGACTCGCGTTGAATCCTTCTGATATGTTCTTCCATAACTGGATCAAACTCAGAAAATAACTCTACTAACTTTAGAAAGTTTCCATTATTTGGCTGAAACAAATGTTCTGTTGTTCCACGTAAAGCTAAACATTGTGAGGCCAATAGTCTAACTATTGACATAATTCTTTTGAGAACTCCTCTCCAATGCTGAATTTCTATATCCAAAATTCTTTGATGTTCAGCGTCAACAGTTTTTTTCTGTTTTAAACGAATGTCTAATTCTTTCCATGCTCTAAAAGCATTTCTATGTTTTTCAGATCTTTCATGCATTGTGAGAGCTCTTAAAAGATTTCCCCAGTCAGAATAGCCTTTTTTGGGCCAGTCACTAATACAAGACGAAGGCGAATTGTCAAATAATATGCAACAGAAACAAAAAACAGCATCATTTGTTACAGAGTACATCAACCAGCTTCTCTCAACTACTTCGCCGTTGCTCATCACTTTCAAATAATGCGAGGGTGAAAATCTGCGCCTTCCTTTATTAAGAGGAAACTTGAATTCTTTAATTTGGTATGGCCCCCTCTCAACAAGTATTTGACGAATTTTAGATGTCATGCAGGCAACATTCCAAACGCGGGGTCAACGGAAACTTCGTTTATTATTTGTTCACTGCCACTGCCATTACTACTCGGTTCGTGATGAACCTCTGATGGTGTTTTCTCGCTTTCGTCAACAATTTCTTCTGGAAGCGATTGGGAGTCCATTGATGAGTTTTCATCTACCAAAGCCAAAGTCGCTGACAATGTGGAGGGCTCATCCTGACGGGATTTTTGTGCTAAGAATTCCTTCATAGCATAACTTAGCTTTCTTCCTTCCGTCTCTTTCACTAAGCGTTTGTTTTCATATTGACTTCCCGACAATTTTTTCCTTTTCTTATCCATGCTGACACTATATAATATTAAATATTAAAAAATAAAAAATAAATGGTCACTAAAATTCCCGTAAAAACAATAATTCACTTGCCTGATCTAGGTACTTTTTAAGCACAAAATAGTGATTTGGTATAAAAACGCAGAAATATTTATATCTGATTTAAAAATAAGTCCCAGCACAGCCACTTGCTACTTTGAGAGACAAACTAACACTAAAGAGCTAAAGACTAAATTCAAAATTGGGAGCTGACAGCTGATTATGAATTGTTTATTAACAAATAAAACATAAAAAGCATAAAATACGGGCGATTTACTTTTGTGCAGCAGTCGCCTCAATCTTTCGGCAAATAATAGGAACAATAAAAATATAAGCATTAGCACTTAGCGGTCTCAGATCAAAGAATTTCGCGGCGAACGGCAGAGCGGTGCGGATCTTTGCAACACAAGGCTGCCACCGAAAGCGTTGATTAAAAACCAACAATGTACCCAAAGCGCGTAGGCAGTGGCGTGCGATAAATCTGGAGTAAGAAATTATACATAGTTATAGGCAATAAGCAAATTGAAAAAAGTTGGGTAAAGATTTTTCATTGTTGTTTAAAATTGAAATTCACTGCTTAAAATGTCGCCCCCTTATAGTGCCGCCTGATGCGGCCGCCTCTCCGCATCATAGCACGGCACGGCCCTGATTTAAATCGTTCCAACCCTGCGATGTCATTGTCATTATTCATTAATAGTTTCTAACTGGTTTATCCTGCAATCGATATGAACAGAAATATTTTGCCTTGTCGGGGCCGTAAAATGTTTATTGTGCGTTTTATGGATTCTGTGAGACCACCAAGTAGTGAGGCAACCACAATATCTTATCGTGCTCGGAGCAGTCAGTCGGTCAGTCGTCGGACAGACATCAGGAATGCGTCTAGTGGAATTATTTGTTTTTGTAAATGGCTCGCAACTTTTTTCGGGATCAGTCTCAGACTGGTGCTCTGCATTATTAAACCTTTGGAATCTCTGATGTTTTGCTGCTAAAATAGCTAGTTATAGGATGAAAGAAGAGACTTCGACGCGAAAATCTTTTGTTCATCCATAAAAATAAATTCCACTTGAATTGCATACTTACGTTTCAGTCTTATAGAAGTTATATCCTTGTTTTTCTCCGATTTTAACAGTTTTATTAAGGAAGCTGGCGGACGGATATCCGCTGAAATGGACCATAACATTCTGAGGATATTTATAAATACCAGTCCATAGGTGTCTTGCTTTGTTTTACTACGGTAGGTACAGCCCGATGGTACTTATTTTTAGAAGCTGTAACCGCAATCTCAAACAGAGGCGCCGTGATTTTATTATACTCGTACAATCAATGCCTGTTGATCTTGCACAATGCACAATGCTAAAATATATGCAGGATCATTATTTCTGAATTTCAGTTGGCGATTGCTTGCCTCGTAATCTAATTAATCGACTGCCCTGACCTGGGAGGTATTTATTGTTTATTTAATTTAATCTATTTCCTTCATTTTTCCGAACTTCTTAGACTTTTTATCTTAGAAGCTAGGTACTGTTGGGCTGCATCAGCCAAGATCAATTTATCCAAAAATGACTTCTATTTATGATAGAATTATGCTTATCTATAGTCTAGGGGGTAGATTAGAATTACATTTCTTTGTGTATCAACTATAATACGTCACAGTCCTGTAGCCACCCCTAAAATTCGATATTTCTGTCCAAAACCTTTCACGTCCTCTGGTAACAATGGAATACTAAGGCAGAGTCATACAAAAACAAAGTTGCACTTGAGTTCCTGGTAAGAATAGCATTTTCTACCCCCCTGCAAGGCTTGTATCACACACACGCCCGCACATCGGTCTCTGTCAATGACAGGAGGTAAAGGGACGCGCGTGATTAGGTTATACATGCTCTGTAAACATGCCATTCACAGCCGGGCTCTAAATTTGGCAAAGTCAACATTCGGAATGTAACGATAATAATCAAATTTCTCAATTACAACCCTCTATGTGCAAATGTGCTTGTTGGGTTAGTGTTCATTAAGCGAATGTTTCTTCGTTGCACTGTTTCAAAGAAAAGTCTAGCAGATCGAACGCAGAACAGTACACCGAATATTTTGTCAAATAGTAAGTATTGTAGAGTAGTTACAATATTAGGCAGCAAAAAATCTCTTGTTTTCCTAAGAATATAAAAGATAAAAAATGTGGATAGAAAGTGATACAGGAACCCGGAAATTTCAGATTCTACAGCAGCAGGTACCATAAACTTTTCAGGTTATCTGGGTACTATTAAGTACCTACCTAGTAAAATAAGATTTATTACGTAGTTACAATATTATTACTTCTAAAGGACGCTAGATTTTATTGGTGCAAAAATATTTAATCGTCTTAAAATACTCCGCACCAATTTATGTTCTGCAGGATAGCAGTCTGTCAGTTTTTTGATAACTTGATAAGGTTATATTATACACTCAGAAAAGTTTATTGATAGTTATGCAATTTTAGTACTTATATTATTGAAGCATTCATTGAAATATGGAGAAATGAATATCCATTTTTCATGAAATAATAGTTTATTATGATTTAAATATAGCCGATTTACTCCTAATAAATTATTATTGATCATAAAATAGCCTATATTTACAAAAAAAGTATTTAATGACAGTAAACACACGTAAAGTAATACTAACTGTATATTATTTCGAAGTAATAGTTTGTTATTAATAAAAAATAAACATTTATTAAGGTAATTGAAAAAAATAATTTTTTCTTGTTATTTTTAAATTGTTATTTGTTTAATATTAATTTGTTACGGTTTAAAGAAACAAATAAAATAAAATTTGTTCACTTTCTACAAGCAAAATTTTTATTCCTTTATTACTATTTTGATTTTTCAGTTAAATTATTTGTTGACATACATTAACAAAAGTTGCATGCAGCTAGTTTTATTAATAGATACTTAGTATATACATAATGGCACTTCAAAATTATCAAAAGTTCGAAAAATACGACATAATTTCTGTTTTCAATGAATGTCGTGAGAATGTAGAGTAAACCAGGGAGAGATGGTGAGTCGGGTAAGACGGTGAATTCAAATATTTTCTATGTATGTTGTCAGATGGCGTAGTAGGTCTTATAGAGTGATCACGCAACGGTAGTATACATTGTGTTATCAAAGAGAACGCGGTATCTTCAACTGCGGGGAAGAAAAATCTTAAAATATTTTTGAAGCTTCCAAATATATTTCAAGTCTATTAAGTTGCGTATTGATCAGGACGTAAGTGGAATGTAGTTTTTTCGCCATATCGCATGCAGTTAGTTAAAAACGAAGTAACATAACCTATGTGCACCTTAAAATAATATCTTAAGTCCACGGGGTTGCATTCACCATCTATCCCATATAAAATGGGAGAGATGGTGATATGTGAACAGGGTGAAATGGCAAATTAGATATTAACTGTTTGTTGCAGTTTATAGCAATGTCAACTTTTTACACACGACAACGAACTTCGACAAGAGCCGAATGTACCGAAGAGGACCTACTGAATGCTGCAAGAGCCGTCGAGGCTGGAGAATCTTTGAATCAGGATGCGAAAACCTTCGGAATTCCTTGGACGACCCTAAAGAAGAAGTCCCTAGTCCCGGGAAAATGCTAAATGAGATTTCTTCAGTTCCTGCCGTTGCCTGAGTAGAAACTGTCAGAGCAAATGCTAGAAGCCTAGCCACGTTTAAATTCCAAAGAAAGCATCGAAGCATTGAAAGAGAAGAAAAACAAGAAATTAAAAGGAAAAGAACCAGCTAAACGAAAGGTAACAACACAAACAAAGACGTACCCAAAGAAGACGATTGTGAAGCAGCAAGCAGTCACATAAAAGTACAGATTCTGATTCCGAATCATCGACGGAAGTGGTTTTGGAAGATGAAGATTGCTGCGTTGGCTATGGAGAAGAATATTCTACCACATCGGAAACCGTTGACTGGATTGAGTGCGTGAAACGTAAAAGGTGGCTGCATGAAGATTGCACTAAATATGGGAATTTGTGCCATGTTTGTGAAAGAAAGAAAGGTCAATTAAAGTTCACCATCTTACCCAGCATATGGTGAAGTGTTCCCAAATTATATTTATTTTTTTAGAGGGTTGTTGATTATTTTAAGTATTTTTTGGAATAAGTGTTGTATTTTGCATATATTTTACTACATAAAAAGATTTTTATCTTTGTTTAATAAAGAAATTTGAAAAAACTGTAGACGTGTTTGTAGACGTTTAAAATTTTGTTCGCTATATCTCCCTGGTTTACCATAAGTGAATCAATGGATCTATATCTCAACAGTTACACAAAAAATTCCTAGATACCCATTTCCAGTATAATATCTATCCATCGATTTATTAAATTTAGATACCCAGAAAGAAAACAACCAGCAAAATTATGTTTTCGAGATTAAAATCAAATTTAATTCACTATGGGTCATTCAATAAAGCTAGAAACAAAATTTATAATAAAGAAAATAGAGACGAGGAACAAATAAATGTTTTATCGTTGGTTGAGACGACACCAAAAACTTCTTGTCGGGAAATCGAATCACAAGTTGTTTCCAAAACAAAAGTTCAAAAAATATTTTTAAGAGGCAAATATAGGCCATATAAAATTCAAATTATTCACCATCTCTTCCCGGGAGATCAAGAAAGAAGGCTTAATTTTTGTATGTGGTATGTACTTAAATAAAATTCAAGAAAATCCAGAATTTGGGCGTAGGAGCAGCGTAGGAGCAGCGTAGGATTATTTAACAGGCATAATGTGCGTCACTGGTCTGATACAAATCAGCACCAAACTTTTGAACGTCAGAGGCAAGGACGTTTTGGATTTAACGTTTCGAGTTTTATTTTGGGTGGTCAACTAGCAAGATGGTGCCCCTGCACACAATTCTGCAATAGTTAGAAATTATTTAGAAAATCATTTTCCGGGTAGATGGTTGGGTACAAATGGACCTATATTGTGGCCTGCAAGATCACCGAATCTGAGTATATTAGACTTTTCTGTTTGGGCATTTTTAAAAGAAAGAATATACATACGAAGATACAACAATCAAGTCGAGCTAGCAGAGGCAACACATGCAGCTTTCCGATATTTGCAAGCCCGTCCTATTTTTTTAATTAATGCCATCAATCTATTAACTAAAAGATGTAGATTTTGGGTTGAAAAACATGGCAATCAATTTGAGCAGTTCCTATAGGTAATTTTGTTGTTTGTTGTTTTTGTTGTTTTTGTTTGTTTTGTTTGTTTTGTTGTTTTTTCTGTTTTTGTTGCTTTTATTTCAGTTGTTATTAAAAGTTGCTAACATTTCTATTTCTGCTGCTTCTATGAGAAACCTCCAAATCACAGCGAAAATAGGACACCCTGTACATAGAGTACCAAAGAATAAACAGTGATTGTGTTAATAACTTAAATATATTATTTTATGTAAAGTGCAAAACACATAAATTCAAACAATTTCCTTTGGATTCAAAAATGAAATATTCACGTTGCTAAGCACAATAACTTAATTTATTTATATCACACCACACAATGAGAATGAACACTGCAGGTAAAACTGGGCAACTGTTGGAGTCGGCCAACCCGAAGCAGCCATAAAATTGAACTTATTTTACTTTTTGTTAATACCATTAAAATTTGATGAGGCCCTGAAGCGCAATGTAATTTTAGAGTGCATTAAAGCAGAGTATACTACAAACGCAGGGTAGTGAATAACAATTACAAAGACACATCTGTTTCTCGCTGGTTTCCCGAGGAAATGAGCATTTTTCCGACCGAGATTCCACCTAAATAAATTTCTCTTTTACTCTTCCTGCGTCGGGCGCCGCGATTTTTGCGAGATAATAAATCTCCCCGAGCAAAACCCAACTTTTTTCCATCTCCCGCAGCATATTTTTCCCACTTGACTATTTGAATTGAATTCTTCTCATCAGTGTACTCATCGAACGATGCTAAGCAGTGTTTTATCCATCGGTGCATGACGTATCTAATCCGTCGTCTTTTGTGAATCATCGGACCTCATTGTAATCTGTGTAAATTATACAGGGGGGTTCTGCGACAGGCATTTTTTATGCTCTCTAGTGCGGCATTTTTACATTCAATAGGCCGATAATTTCAATGGCTGTCAGTTCAGCGAATGTTTCCTAGAAAGACGAGCAAAATTAATAATAGGAACCAGTGCAGATGGTGCCTTCACCGAATAAACCTTATGTGGGTCAGTGCTAAGCCGGCGTGTGAGGTTTTGCACTTTGATATTTGACGTGCCGCAACCTTGCTAACAGATATTTTTTATTATTTCTCACGTATAGATGAATAATTGTTCTGTGAAATCCCTGCTTTCTATGTGATAGCGTTCCAATGGCGTTACGAATTATTAATTTCCTTTTTTCGTTATAACGGATCTCTTTTCCGTTATAACGGATAATTTTTCCGATATAACGCATCCTTTTTTCGTTATAAATCTGTGGAGCCGTTATCCCGCAAAAGTGCCAACAGACATACACACATACATACCGACGGAAATGTGCCCCCTTGTCAAAAAGTCTTAGAATGACTTGAAACGTCCACATTTGATGAAAAAACACCATGGTCAAAAAACGACTATCACAATAGCTACCTAGCTCAGCTAGAAAGCTAAAAAATCAAGTTATGGAGATAATAAATTTTATTAATTCAAAAATTATTAAAAAAATATTTTGAGAGACTTTTCCCTATCTTGTTGGGTTTCGCAGATTTCTTCGTACAGTCCAACAGGATTAGGTTGGCGAGGGATGGGGATGCGCATTAGGGGTACTCGAATTTCATAACACTGAAGGTTGTCGTGTTACCCTTGCAAAATTGGATCAAAGAATACGGACCGAGCTAGAATGGGTGTAAGGTGGAGAAGGACGCAAAATAATAGGAAAGTCCTAATTGAAAAATACTGTACAGTGAGAGTAAAAAGTCTGAAACTAATTCTATAAAAAATTCAAGAATCATTTTTTTTAAAGTGCGTCTTTTTTGATAATTGTCGTTTTTCGATAGTCTTTTGATTCCGTACTGTGACGCCATCGTCCATTTTTTAAAAAGCTCCTCATATTTTTGAAGTCATAGTTGGATAGTAGCTGGAATTAGGAATTCAATGATATGCCACAGCATGACAGTGACATTGACATTTGTCGAAATAATCAAGTTTAAAGTAAAAACAACAGCTTGAAAAGAAAATGAGTTAGCCATGGAATATTGACAGTTTAATTGATTGTAAATGAAAACCATTAAGTCTCCAATTCTAACAGTTCAGCATTGTTTTGTGGATTTTCGTTTGTTCTCTACCCAAATCATGAACATCGGGACTTACCAAAAAATATTTTATGTTACCAACAGGATTGATGCTCCTGCAAACTTTGCAGTAATGAACCGGAATTATTTGGATCAAATTTTCCCCAGCAGATGGATTGGTAGGAGGGTTGCTATTAAGTGGCCTGCACGATTCTCCGATCTTACCCCACTACATTTTTTCTTGTTTAGCTATCTTAAAAGCAAAATTTATTTTAACTGGTCAAATACAATTGACGAATTACAGAAGAGAATACGCAACGAAATTAGAGCAATAATTAGATCAGACACCCTCCGCAATGTTCTCCAGGAATTTCGATTACGGCTTCTGTATTGCCAATTTGAACATCAACTTTAACTGTTATTTTTAGTTAATTAACGTTATTTTACACCGTTTCCAATTAATTAAACTGTCAATAGTCCATGACTAACCCATTTTCTTTGAGAGTTTTTTTTACTTTAAACTTGAATATTTCGAAAAATATCAAAGTCAGTATCATACTGTGCCATATCATTGAATTCGTAATTTCAATCACTATCCAACTACGACGTCAAAAGTTTGGGGCGCCATTTCAATCAAAAGACTATCGAAAATATATAATTATCAAAAAAATGCACGTTAAAAAATTAGTTTGACGTGTCCGAGCGTTTTTTCCAGAAATGATTCCTGAATTTTTTATCGAATTAGTTCCAGACTTTTATTTGAGGAAAATTTAATATTTCCGAAGTCAAAATAGTCCGATTGCTTATAGTCGGAGAGCAACAAGAGCTCTGAATTCGACACATGGTATGCAACTTTCGAACATACAAAAACAGACGATGAGTTCTTACGTGAAAACACCTGACAAAACATATTTTTGAGGTCGCGATTCGATTTGGAATTGCCAAATTGAAGAAAATTGCATTTTTTCATTTTTCTTCTCAAATATGCTATTTTCGCACTTTTATTGTTTCTCCTTCTGTATATCTGTCACCCATTGTCGTACAAATTTGAAATTTTAGCATTATGATAATGAAACTATCCGCTTTCTAACGCTGTACGAGAAAATAGTAATTGTTGTGATTTGACTGAAAAATTAATAAATATTCGAGGAAGAGTTGCCACTTTTGTGTCATTTACAGCGAAAAAGTTTGTATCGGGGTAACTTTTTTATTTTTGAAGATATACTTATACTATAAACGAGTAAATTGTAGCGCATAAAATGAGGATGTTTTTTTATTTTGAGTATTTTTTCATAAAATGCATAGTAAGTCAGAGAAAGTGTGTTAAACGTGAGTCATATGTCGCGCCCTGCGCGCGTTGTCGCGGACAAAAGCTGACTGCCGTGCCAACGCCGTCGGAGTTTAGAGTTTTCATTTATTGAATGTGTGTAGGGCATTTTTCTTAAATCATTATATGGTCATTTCAATAAAACAAAACTTTTTAATGTTTTTCACAGGTTTAATCGTTACCTACAATATTGTTTCGACTTCAAAGGTTCTTACAAAACAAATCTTAAAACTAAAGCAGTGCCTTATATACAGTATTCCATTTTATTTTCGTGTGGTGGGGTAAAATTGCTTCTATGATTGATGAATGGTTAAATTCCAACTGGTCATTTGTTATCTGTTGATCTAATTTAATGGCTTTGCAAATTTCAAAACTTTCCACTTAATTTAATTTTCTACCTTTAGATCCTTATATAATATTTTAAAATCACTTTCGACAAAATTATGATTGTTTACAATATGTACAATGTTCCCAAAAACCCGTCCTGTTTGAATTGTTGGCAATAGACTGTATGTTCTTTCAGTATGGTATTGAAATCCCTCCCGGTTTGACCTATGTAAATCGCGCTGCAATCATTGCAATTTAACTGAGAAACACCACTTTTATCTCCTGTGTTTCTTTTTTCTTTATTATTGACCAATAATGAACTTAAATTTCTTTTATTTAAGCAAACCGGGTTTTGATCAAGTTTGCTTAGAAATTAGATCAACAGATAACAAATGACCAGTTGGAATTTAACCATTCACCAATCATAGAAGCAGTCTTACCCCACACGAAAATAAAATAGAATACTGTATGTAAGGCACTGTTTTAGTTTTAAGATTTGTTTTGTAAGAACCTTTGATGATGACCTAGTAAGTCGAAACAATATTGTCGATAACGATTAAACCCGTTGAAACCACTAAAAAGTTTTGTTTTATTGAAATATTCAATATGTTCCACCAAATGTCAAGCGATAACAGAGTGAAATTCATTACATATTATGGTCGTCCAGAATTTACTGGCAGTATGGACCATTTAAGAGCACATTTGTTTCCAACATGCAAAACAGACATTAGGTAAGTAAGCAAACGAATATGAGTAAGGTACCTATTTATTACAAAACAAATTTCGCTTCTTAGGGATTTACCACCCACCGAAAACACGTTTCGTTTTCATGTCCTCAGGACGTATGTATTTGCAGTCTGTCGTTTACAAAATTGCATACCTAGTTCGACCAAAACTATCAAGGTCCGGTTTTTCAAAGAATCCAACACCGGATTAAGTCTGACACCGGCTTCGTTGCTATGATACCGGCTTTCTGATTGATTGAATCATAGCAATGAAGCCGGTGTCAGACTTAAGCCGGTGTTGGATTCTTTGAAAAACCGGACCCAAATCTTTTGGAATTTGCGTGGTGCATGAAAGAAAACGGTAGCGTAATGCCAATCATGACCACAATAAGTGCGAAACCAGATTTTGTAAATACAACACCATTTTGCAAATGTGAATATTTCAATAAATTGTAGCACAACCTGTATTTGTTTAAAAGCTAATGTACTGTGTTCCATAAGCTGTTTTTGTGAAGCAAAATGTACGTATATCGAATAATAAAAATGTATTTATTCTGTAAGTACAAATTTAAAAAAATAAGAACAGTTCTCATTGAAGTTCTCCACGCGGTCTGCTTCGGTGCAACCCAGGAGACAACGTAGCGCGTACAACGCTCGACTTTATTAACCTTTTATGACCACCAAACTTTTACCAACAACATTTTTTTGCTTTTTATAAATGAATTCAGACCTTAAACTATATTTGACTCGCTTATACTATTACTCTATCTCCAATAATAAAAAAGTTACCTCGATACCAACTTTCTCAATGCAGTTACTGAAAAATCCATGGGATCTGCGACGAAAATATTATTTTTCTACCATATCTTTACACATTAGTGCACATTTATGTATGGCAACGGATTCGGCATATTTCAGACTATATGTATGCAAAGTTTTAAACCGATCCAATTGTTACAGCAGGTCATTTTACATAAGAATACGACATCAGTTTTTGTATGTTTGCGAGTTGCATACCCCACTTTTATTTTGCATATTTCGAACGTCCTGCTCTCCGACTATTACCTGGCGAAACATATTTGCACGGTAGTCTTGTCTCTTCCAATAATTGGACAAATGGCTCAACTAGAGGACTATTTGCAATAATATACTTCTGATGATGGAGTTCCATAAAATACTAGGGTGTCACGCGGATGGAAATTAGGGTTGGTCTACTCGGGTCTTTCACCTCGTATATTTGAATTCATGAACAACTTTTTCTTAAACTACGTTCTTTGTGCGATGCGGCGTATCCTGATTGCAGAATTACTTAAAATTTCTTAAAATGTATTATAAAATTTTTGTACGTACATCGAAATCAACAAAAAATTATATTAGGGGTTAATATTTCTTTGCAACATTGTATGCCCTTGAGCAATTCTTCTTAAAGATCTTTTGGTATACGAAATTTCATTTTTATATACAAAGGAACGTGCCACGAGGCCCTTGTTTGGATTTAATACCATTATAATGATGTAAGTACTTCGGATTCTGTAAGGTTCAGATATAAAACACACATCACAAGACTTTTGTTTACCGTATAGCCACGTGAAATAACCAAAATCAAAAAAAGTTGAATAAACTTCGATAATAAAATTTAAGCAGCCCGTTACCAGGAAACGAACTAAATTATTATTATTCTTATAATAAAAACTTGGGTTACTACTTTAAGGACGTGTCTGACATCCATGTATTGTAATTAGAGTTTCGGTGATTTATTGCTTATTAATATTTATGGAACAAATTGAAGATATAATAAAGTTAACGACGGTATAAATAAGTTCAAAAGTCGAGTAATTTTATTTGTTCTTATGAGTGCATACGTAGAAACTAGTGTAATAAATATGAAGATAAATGCCTTTGTTGTTCTTCTAGGTTTAATTCGATTAGGGCAGATAAAGAAGTTGCTGTCTCTAGCAATCCCGCTTGTTTTCGTCAGAAAACAACCTTCTAGAATTAGGGCAATTTAATTAAATTGTCAGACATTTATTTATTTATCGACTTATACTTAAACAAATTTTTTGAAATAGGTACCTGTACCGTATGTTCATTTTTTGTGATTTTAGTGTAAATTTCAAGGTTAGTTTGGTTCTCTAAAAACCAAAAAGCAGCATAGCCCCAACGCTCACCTACGCGACCCTACTCTGAGGTTAAACTACTGATAACATAATCAATTTACCCGTACATCACCATCCAGAAAAATACATTCTCATCCAATCCTGGTTAATTAATTTTCTCGCCACACGCAAGCTGCTTTAAAAAGATAACACGTTCATAAATATTTGTGAACTTTGAGCTTCCTCGGAAGTAAAGATAAATTGCACTTCGATTATCACTTAAAAGTTTAACTTATTATCTTGCAATTGTAATAACCTTATAATTAGAAAATAGTTTATTGATATTTGCGTTTTTGTTGAATTATCCTTAGGATAGTAAATCTGCGGGATTTAACACTTTCAATATAGAACTACCACGGAGAGAAAAGTCATGTTCAGTATTATTTTTTAATACTCCTTATCCATATATGTATATGTCGGTAAAAATAGGGACAGTCAAATTTTTAATACTAGCCAACAATCTATTTATTCAAAGTTTAGTTTAATATCCACCTCATTATACCACTGAGATCAGAACAACATAAGCCATGGGTATGATTGGCTGATTCCATTGAATGCCTATTTCATCAATCCGCCATCTTTCGTTAGTGGGAAGGGTATTTTGGTTAAAAACTTAAAAACCCGAGTTTTCATTTTCAGTTGAATAATACAGAATGTTTCCAACAACACGAAGTGCCTAAACCGGGTATTAACTTTATTTGTGGCGTCCCCTAGCGTGACTCATGAAGAAATTAAGCAATTCCTGTACTGCACCGATACCCAGATATAGAACCCCATTTACATTTTTTATGATGTTACTAACACCGCGTAATCTGGAGCTATCTGCAGTTAGCAAGCGAAGAAGTTTCGATTCCAGATTTGGCAGTATATATAGGGAGCAGTAAATTTCCGATGTCAGTGTGTCTGAATCAAGTTTCCATATATGGCAGAATTTGTGGACGTATATAGATTAAACGCGCTCTGCTCTAATCTTTTTAACAATCTCTATCGCTACTAGTCGAACTGGTATTCTGAACCAATGGAGTAAAATATGTAGGGTACCTACACAGGCATTTTGTAATACTGTAATTACAGTAGTGTTATTTGCTAAAGTAATGGTAATGAGATATTCGCATTTATGGTTGGGCGTTATTTATTTTTTATTTAAGTCTAATTAGTTGTTTGAAGGACGGCTGCTAATTGAGCCATTTCATTAACTTAGTAGCATCAATGTTGAGCTGTTCTAAATCATTCTCGAAGTGTGTGGCTCCGTTACAGTTTGCAAACTCTTTAACCAATAATAGGCAGGTTCGGAAATTTTCAAATTTCATTAAAATTGATAGAGTTTATTATACTGAAGGCAGTTATGTTGTTAATTTTTGTTAAAAAAAATCCTTCGCCTGTGAAGCCGTTGCAAAGTTTTCCGTCGGTGCGAGGCTAGAAATCGTACCTTGCAGCGAGAGTAGGCCGCGTGACGTCAGAACTTAGTATAACGTACAAGTCCCAGCATCCAGCACGCAGCAGTCCCATAAGTATTATGCATATGCATGTGTAGTTAAATTGTTAAATATTATTAACTGGTTCTAACTGGTGTTTTCTGTTTTGTACCCAGACTAATACATCGGTCAGCATTATCGATATTTTCGCGAGTTAGTTTATCATTGCAAAAGTTTATAAAATTATCGGCTGCCCCATTGCAGCCACTCTAAATAAAATCGAACATAATATAATTTATCGACAGTTTTCTGGGACCCCTTGGTACTTGGTAACGTGTTACGGTTAGCATAATTTGAAACAGGATGCTAGGAGCATGACGGAGCCAAATACTGAATGGCCGTAGCGTTCCCTCCCTGAACTAAAAAAAGAAATTTTGTTAACTATTTTACAATAATAATTAAATAGTACGTCATCATAAAGTTCTCTTTTGAAGACTGGTAGGACGCGTACCTCCATCCTTTCCCTGAGCTAGCCTACACATTTCCGTAAAAGTAGAACATTCTACATCCCCAACTATTTGAGAGCAGTAGTCTAATCTGCTCCAACCTCTACCTCTTTATTCCTATCTCTGACCCTAGTATGTCGCGAACTATTCCTTTGTGTCTCAGAAGGTGTCCTACCATCCTACGATCCTATCCCCTATTCTTTATTGTCTTCCATACTTTTCTCTTTTCCCCAACTCTTTCTAATTCCTCCTTATTGCTAACTTGTCTATCCACGGTATCTTCAACACCCGTCATTTCAAACGCTTCTGCTCTTTTCAATCCGCTTCTCCCATTGTCCAAGTTTCGCACCCATAGGTATAATTTCGTACTCCATACATGCGTCTTTAAGAGTCTCTTCCGAGTTTCTACATTAACCGTTCCAGAATATAGCAGTTGTTTCTTTTTGTTAAACAAGTAGGTACCTAGTACCTACGTAGCGTAGTTTTTTGATTCGCGGGAGTTGTATTTGTTTCCGTTTTTTTAAAAAATTTCCAATCCGTTATAAAACTGTTAACTTGATAACTTGTCAATCACTTAGGTATACATACCTACATAAATGAGTAGGTATGTATTGTATTGTATTAGAGAATATAGGTAGGTACCTATTTTACACACAGAAGTAAGCAGGTATCTACAATCTACATACCTACTTATACTGAATTATAAAAGGCATGTACAGTTAATAAATTGTTGACTTTGTTTTACTTATACCGGTCTGCCTTTACACTACTGTTTTGAGGTTGAATGAAATTGGGGTTAGTTGCAAGAATCACACACCATTTCCACATTTACTGGGACATTTACCTACCTACTACATAAATATGGCAAATTATGTGAATCGGACTTTTGAATTTTGATACCCTTCTTGCATCATTATATCGATTGTTGTCTGTGTTTTATGTTTCCTTGACACCTTACTTTAAAAATTCACGCTCGAAATAGTCCCAACAAGTATGTTATGAGATAGGTACCGCTTCACGGGCACTTCAAGAGAAGTGGGAGGGGCACCTTACGAATCTCTGACGTCAAACCAATAACAATAACAATCATCTATCTTACATAGCAGAATAATAATTATTTTATACCAATGGACGTCTTCTACATTATTAGAGGTTTAAAGGTGTATATAAGAATACAGAGCTATAGGAACAGCAAGAAATTTTAAAAACTGTTTCTGAAGAGTAATAACTTTCAAAGTACAATCAATTGTCTGGCATAACTAACAAGATTAAATTTACTTGCAGAGAAGCGAGTGGAATAATCAAAGAATAATATTTCAATCGTCTTTATTATACTTAGTTTCTATGCTCCGCGCTTTGGACGTCCTCTGTTGTGACGAATTATGCCAGAGCGAGTCGTTTCTGATCAAATTATACTTGCTTTCTCCACTGAGCGTTAAAATCTTGTTAATATTCTTGCAGCAGTGCTTGAACATTGCGCATGCAAATGTAGGTATAGCATAATTCACTTTTAGTGCGACAGCAAAACTATTCTAGAAGACAAAAGTAATAAAGCATCACAGTAGCTCCATAATTAAGTGAAGTTTGTACAAGAAAGGGAACTTCTAAATCTACTCGTCACGAGCTTAGATTAAGGAAGTGCAGGAATAGCTACAGGATCGTCGGAGATACCAATGAAAAAAAGGAGTAATGTGTGTCATTTATTTGACGATGCCACATCTACCGTAATAGCCAGATAAGAAACGCTCCATGAAAGACAATATATTCAATCTTTTGTATGGGGATGTTTACAGAATAGTCGAACAAATAGGCGTTCAGAAGTATGCCGTGCATCGCAACGTGAAATATTTCATTTATTTCTCGAGTTGACTATGGGTCATTCAATAAACCTAGAAACAAAATTTATAATAAAGAAAATAGGGAAGAGAAAGAAATAAATGTTTTATCGTTGGTTGAGGCGACACCAAAAACTTCTTGTCGCGAAATCGAATCACAAATTGGTGTTTCCAAAACAAAAGTTCAAAAAATATTAGAAAAAGGCAAATATAGGCCATAGACGGCTTAATTTTTGTAGCATTTAGATAAAATTGAAGAAAATCCAGAATTTGGGCGGTCTGTCATTTGGACAGATGAAACTCACATAAGCAGCGTAGGATTATTTAACAGGCATAAATGCGATTCACTGGTCTGATACAAATCAGCACCAAACTTTTGAACGTCAGAGGCAAGGACGTTTTGGATTTAACGTTTCGTGTTTTATTTGGAATTTCAACTAGTATACCAAATTTTTGATTAATTTATTGAATATTAACGCAGAGGCGATAATGGAAAACAGGGTATATTTCCAACAAGATGGTGCCCCTGCACACAATTCTGCTATATAGTTAGAAATTATTTAGAAAATAATTTTCCGGGTAGATGGTTGGGTACAAATGGACCTGTATTGTGGCCTGCAAGTATATTAGACTTTTTGTCTGGGCATTTTTAAAAGAAAAAATATACATACGAAGATACAACAATCAAGCCGAGCTAGCAGAGGCAACACATGCAGCTTTCCAATATTTGCAAGCCCCTCCTATTTTTTATTAATGCCATCAATCTATTAACTAAAAGATGTAGATTATGTGTTGAAAAAGATGGCAATCAATTTGAGCAGTTCCTATAATTTTGTTGTATGTTTTTCTTGTTTCTGTTTGTTTTGTTTGTTTTGCTGTTTTTTCTGTTTTTGTTGCTTTTATTTTAGTTGTTATTAAAAGTTAATAGTGATTCAAGCTACCGGTATATTAATGTTTAGTTCTACAGTTTTTTTTTGTGTTATGTAGGTATTTACATAGTTGTAAGAAGGAAATGACACTGCAATCCAGTGCTATGATAAAAAGTTAATTGCTTCCTTTCATACAGGTTGTCGCATAAAATATTTCCCACATAAGTCTGAAAATTGTGAATAAATTTTGGTTCAAGAAAAATTCGTTACTTGGGTACATTCTCCGACCACCGTGTTTAATGTGATTTCAAGATGACGTGATCTCGACTGCTATTATTATTACCATGCTTTCTAAATTGCATGTGAGTTTCGCGTACATGATCTTTACTGATCGAATCTGAATGTAAACTGTCTCGATTTTGTATGTTATACGATCGCAACAAGCAGATTTTATGTTCTTGTTTATACCTTGGCACATCCAATGCTGTTCGAAAGTATATTCTTCCTTTTTTACTTATTGTTGAAAGTGGTAACTGATACGTTTAAGATAGTAAGGCCGATTGTTATTACAATGCATTCTTCACCGACGTTATAGTGTGTAAATGGGCTGTTTATTTTTCTTACGTAAACATAGTACTGGAAGGGTTGCTCACTGATGTTCTAGTAGAAGGGTTAAGTCAATATTCGCTTAGGTTATGGGTACGTGGTCTTTATAAACTGCGTGACCACAAAAAATATTAGAATATTGCTTGGAATATTGTGGTAAATACGTCAATGGTTTTAGGTAAATATTTGCGTTTAAGGATCTACAACAAAACTATTATTAATTAGAATTTTAAAGCTGTAGAGTATTTTTCGAAAATAATTTAAAATTTGTTTTGTGACTTATATTTTGAGCTATATACCATGTTATTTGATTCGTTATCAACTAATTCATAACTCTTATTGAGATGGAGTGCTGTTTTCTTATGCATTCAACTTCATGATGCACGTGTCTTAAAAAGAGAATCGACTAAAGAACATTTTCATTATGTTGCTCGTAGCACTCAGAGTTTCCCGTTTCGAGGACGAAACATGTTTCCACAATTTGCCTGTGATAAAGGTGGTACGTGCCTTGTACTGATTTATCACTGGTCTCATAGAAAATTCAAACGAGAATGCGATGTCTCTCGTAAACTTAAGGAATTGGAAGTATTAATAGCAAAAATGTGGAAAAATGCATTGTCATCGGTATAAGTTTTATGGAAGCAAAGCTTGGAATTATATTTTTCAATTAGCAAACAATAAATTCTCTGATGAGACGAAATTTTGTAAGTTTCTTGGCAATGATTAAAAAATTACATTTCTGACCGATTACAAATATTTCTCTTTATCTTGAAAACGCTGCAGCTTATCGATTTGCAACAAGAGGGTCTTCTTCAAGTGAAATTAGACTGTCTAACTTATTTTTGAATAAGAATAGGGAGGTTCGGAGAAAAATAAGATAGGTATCTATTTTTGGCATGAAAATGACAGAAAATTGTTATTGTAATTGATTTACGGCGAAATTTTTTTTCGAAAAACATTTTTTGCGGCGTAATAAGCGAAAGAAATTAGCTTATCACGCCCACATGCTAGTTCGCTTTGTTATTGGTTTGACGTCAGAGATTCGTAAGGCGCTCCTCTCACTTCTCTTGAAGTGCCCGTGAAGCGGTACCTATCTCATAACATACTTATTGGGACTATTTCGAGCTTGAATTTTTAACGTAAGGTGTCAAGGAAGCATAAAACAAAGACAACATAATCGATATAATGATGCAACAAGGGTATCAAAAGTCCGATTCACATAATTTGCCATATTTATATGGTAGGTAGGTAAATGTCCCGGTAAATGTGGAAATGGTGTGTGATTCTTGCATCTAACCCCAATTTCATTCAACCTCAAAACTAGTGTAAAGGCAGACCGGTATAAGTAAAACAAAGTCAACAATTTATTAACTGTACATGCCTTTTATAATTCAGTATAAGTAGGTATGTAGATTGTAGATACCTGCTTACTTCTGTTTGTAAAATAGGTACCTACCTATATTCTCTAATACAATACAATACATACCTACTCATTTATGTAGGTATGTATACCTAAGTGATTGACAAGTTATCAAGTTATAACAGTTTTATAACGGATTGGAAATTTAAAAAAAAACGGAAACAAATACAACTCACGCGAATCAAAAAACTACGCTACGTAGGTACTAGGTACTTGTTTAACAAAAAGAAACAACTGCTATATTCTGGAACGGTTAATGTAGAAACTCGGAAGAGACTCTTAAAGACGCCTGTATGGAGTACGAAATTATAGCTATGAGTGCGAAACTTGGACAATGGGAGAAGCGGATTGAAAAAGAGTAGAAGCGTTTGAAATGTGATGCTACAGACCGTGGATAGACAAGTTAGCAATAAGAAGGAATTAGAAAGAGTTGGGGAAAAGAGAAAAGTATGGAAGACAATAAAAAATAGGGTATAGGATCGTAGGATAGTAGGACACCTTCTGAGACACAAAGGAATAGTTCGTGACATACTAGAGTCAGAGATAGGAATAAAGAGGTAGAGGTTGGAGCAGATTAGACTACTGCTCTCAAATAGTTGGGGATGTAGAATGTTCTACTTTTATGCGCAGGCTAGCTCAGGGAAAGAATGGAGGTACGCGTCCTACCAGTCTTCAAAAGAGAACTTTATGATGACGTACTATTTAATTATTATTGTAAAATAGTTAATAAAATTTCCTTTTTTAGTTCAGGGAGGGAACGCTACGGCGATTCAGTATTTGGCTCCGTCATGCTCCTAGCATCCTGTTTCAAATTATGCTAACCGTAACACGTTACCAAGTACCAAGGGGTCCCAGAAAACTGTCGATAAATTACATTATGTTCGATTTTATTTAGAGTGGCTGCAATGGGGCAGCCGATAATTTTATAAACTTTTGCAATGATAAACTAACTCGCGAAAATATCGATAATGCTGACCGATTTTCCTTCTGGCTCCAACGAACCGCTTTTTCCGTTTTATTGGTGTGCTGTACGATGTATTAGTGTGGGTACAAAACAGAAAACACCCGTTAGAACCAGTTAATAATATTTAACAATTTAACTACACATGCATATGCATAATACTTATGGGACTGCTGCGCGCTGAAGCTGGGACTTGTACGTTATACTAAGTTGTGACGTCACGCGGCCTACTCTCGCTGCAACGTACGATTTCTAGCCTCGCACCGACGGAAAACTTTGCAACGGCTTCACAGGCGAAGGAATTTTTTTGAACAAAAATTAACAACATAACTGCCTTCAGTATAATAAACTCTATCAATTTTAATGAAATTTGAAAATTACCGAACCTGCCTATTGACAAATTCCAATTGGGTTAATGGGCACCCTTTTACCAACGCCACTGGAAACATTGCAACTCATAATAAATATAATTTACAGTCCTTTTTGTTGATCTAATTATGCAATTTGTACGTCAAAAGTTACTTCATAAATTAACCCTTATCTAAACTTATCTAAACTCTCTTGACCCAACCTCTTATCCACCAAAAAATCTAAATGTCCCCATTTATTTTTAAAGACAAATTTGCATTCAAATTTTGTCACGTTTCCACACATGCATGTTAAAAGGTAATTGTAATATTTAAAAGAGTTTTCTCCCCATTAAATTTCTTTAATATCTAGATAAAAATGGGACGCATAAAAATAAAAATTTATTTACAAAATAACTCGGAAATATGTAGCTGCTTGTTCTAGTTCACTTTCGACTTCAAAGGCCCACTTTAAGACTTACTTATATTTGTTCGGCATCAACTTGAAATGAAGGGTACAATTTTCAATTCCTGCTGCACAGCAAGCCCTTTCTGATTCAAAGGGAATTTTACTTTATTGTGGTTTTGTTTATATCTCATTAGAATTTAGTAATGCTAATGCTAATGAAAACGGTCTGTGCACTTCATTCTGAAATTTAAATGCACCTTTTGAAACGGTAGAGCACTTTGAAAAGGAGGGGGGGGGGAGAATTCATCGCCCAAACATCTTTATAGCCATACTAACTTCTTCTATTCTATGGTGGTTATGAGAGTGTTTGCACTTGGAACAGATAAGGCGGCACCGCCTGACGAATCATGTCCGGTCTCCATTCTGTTAAAGAGGAAAGCTCACCCTTCCCACTGCAACACTGCATGAAATTACTCCAATGTTTTTATTGCTGCCGTAGGGAATGCATCGCTCTCTTTATTATTTTCACGTTTTCAGCACAAATTATTGTTCATAACATGTATTAAAATAGTAAAGTATGCTAATGCGCAACCCCACCGCTCGCCTACTTAAATCTGTTGGGCTGTACGTAACTATCATTTTCTTAAAAGATAGTAAATTACCCAAAATACTACAAAAGAAGCTGAAGCAAATAACTGCAGTGAAGTGGTATTTTCCAAGGCCAGCCCCAGAACACAAAAACGGGGTATGCCTGCGTGAGTTTTAAAGACTTTCACGTGTCTAACCATTTTATAAGACAAACAAATTGTATTAACGAATCGCCTGCGGTTTGTATACGGAAAGGAGAAAAAATAAAGTGTTCGTGCATCTGGAACCTATCCCGCGAACGCACTGGCTCAGCTTCCCACGGCGACCCCACACTAAAATTTACATTTTAATCGCAACATTTCAAAAACGCCATCTTAATTAAATCCAACAAGCAAAGCTCGTGTAAAGCCATCTATCCGGTTGATAAATGCTCTCTTCTCATATTACAGATTTTGTTTATTTATTGCGCCGCTTGTCAGATCTGAAAAATAAGATGCAATCTGAACAATAAATAATACGTCAACACTAATAACTCTCTGCACTTTTCAAATTGAAAGTGCATCATGCACACCAGGCGTTGACAATTAAATGAGGTTCCAGTGCAGGCCGCGTGGAGGCGTCTATTCGACGCCGCGTGCCACGCACGTGGCAATCGCATGCGGCATTGTAGGATCCACACAAAAGATCTAGATACTGATCAAGGGTGACTGAAAATCAACTAGCTAATGTCTGTATTTTGCTCTGATTTCGGTTATGTACTATGAGGCGCCGTTTGTGCCATAAGTATCTGTAGTGAAATAATTAAAAAGATGACAAAGAGAGAAGAAAAATGTACATGAAAGAAAATAAAATGTGTATTAAGGAAATATTTTTCAGGAATAAAAAAGAATCGCGCGGACATATTTTTTTCACGCTATGACAAAAAAAGATTTCACGGAAATTAATTTTTTTCTCTGGGAAAATTTTTGTCGCTGGAAATATTTTTCTTAAGGAAATATTCTTGCGCGCAAGAAAAAAATATTTCCTTGGCTGTGTAGATTTCATGGGCTGGTGAAATATTTTTTTCAGCTTTCGTTTACTCACGCATGATGGCGCTAATGTGAATCAGAGATCGCAATCCAGCAATGTTGCCACATTTGCTGGTACTTACAATGCGATCTACTGTTATAAAATTTAAATGTTCTGTGTTGTAAATAGTTCAAGTGATTCAGATGATTCACGTACGTCTCATAACTATGTAAGACAAACATACCTACCAAAGTCTGTGTTGATTTTTTTCAGTTACGGTGTATGGACCACATAAGTGGCGCGTCACAAACGTCAGATTTTCATTCCAAACAAAACAGAGCCACTGGCTTTCTGACGTTTTAACCTAACCTCAATATAATTATAGTTGTTTTCAAGTTTTTACACGTAAGCCCAACACACAAATTGAAAATGAACTGTTTTCACTGCAACACGTCTATATATTGCAAAAACTAGTTTAAGACGTTGTGAATAATATCGATAAACGTCAAATGGCACGTGCTTATGTTTTGTTTAGAATGAAAATTTGACGTATGACGGAGCGCTTATGTCCCCCATTCAGGTTAGTTCGTAAGTACGACATGTGCAACTTAGCTACTAAGGCAACTAGTAAGTTGCTATTAATAATGCACCTATCGTGTTTATATCCCAACTAGGTTGTGCCAATGCACAAATTTAAAGCGTAGAATGATTTAAAAAATGGAATTGAGCTGCGTTTAAAGGTTTCTAAAAATGATAATGAGAAACTATACAAACCGTTAAAAAAGCAATATGTAATACTATTTTTAATCATCATTCTACTTTACTTTACTTTGTCCAAATTCATCACAACAAACTGTAGTGGTAAAATTGGCACTTAGTTCTTAGTACCCAATGTAAATCCTCTTAACTACTTAAGTAGGTAGGTATTATTAATTTATTTTAGCATGTTAAAAATGGGAAACTTATAGTAACAGTATTGAAAGTTCGCACTATGTGGGAATATATTTTTGTTCTTTAATTTAAAAATTTATTTTATTGTGAAAATGTCCTTCAATCAAAATATCAAAATATGGTAGGTAATCTGGTAAAATTATTGCAATATTCCAGAGATTGGCAAAAACCTACCGTCCCTTATCTCATTTAAAAAAAATATGCAGAAAATTTGTTCCTAATTAAGAGTTATGCTAAAATTTCAATGAAAAGCACAATCTAAAAAACACAAAATAAGTAATTGTATTATTTTCTCATTAAGCAAATACAAAATATTAAAATTGTGGAGGTGTCAATTAAGCAGATATTTTAAAATGAACAAAAATGAATAGAATTAATTACTTACAATACTTCTTATTTGAATTATAGTTGTTGTCAATATAAGTTTGAAGTAAATGGGGACGTTTTCTCTTTGTCTCTCCTTTCTTCTTAAAATATGAATGATCATAGGATTTCTTGAGAGGTCGACCACTCTGCAGACATTTTCTACCACCGCACTTTATCCTTCTTCGTATCGTAATATGATATTTTGAATGAAGGACATTTTTACAATAAAATAAATTTTTAAATTAAAGAACAAAAATAGATTCCCACGTGGTGTGAACTTTCTACTGATACTATACATTTACATTATCATGTTTTCTCATATGTGTTTCCATATGAGTGATTTTCGAGTCAGTTACTGACAGTCCTTTTCCGAAAAAAACGACTATTTCCAAATGTTCTTTTTGCTATGTTTTTACTTATGAAATCTCTTGCGAAAAATCATTCTGTTTGAGTTGGCAAATGCTGACTTGAAAATCGCTCATAAGAAAACACATATGAGAAAACATACAATAATGAAACTAGATTTCTAAAAACAAAATGCCATAATCCTTGCATGTGTTCCTAGATTAGGGAGGAAGCGTTTTTTTTGCATTGTATTTCAGTTCTGGCTCCACGCCGCTACGTATGCAGATGCACCTGACCAATCAGACCGCTTTAAATTTGTGCATTGGCAAAACTTAGTTGAGATACAAATAAACGCGTACCTATCGGCAATCGACGTGTTCAGTGCTCCATTCCATGCCTTGATCTTGGCTGCTTCATTGCTTATATTTTGTGTTCCCTAGTGCTGGTGCATTAAACAGAACAGAGCACTGCGCAACTGCGCTTATGAACTAAACTGAATACACTATAACTACTAAACAAATCAAACGTAGACGTTGGTATTTCTGTCATACCTAGTTAATGCGATGTACGTGAATTATCTAGTACCACCTAGATTATTTACAACACAGTACACAGTAAAAATTTTGAATTTTACAGATTACAGTCCCACCCACCCATCAGAAAATAATGGCAACATTGCTGGATGGCGATCCCTGAGTCACGCTAGCGCCATCATACGTAGGTAAACGAAAGCTGAAAAAAATATTTCTCCAGCCCATGAAATCTACACAGCCAAGGAAATATTTTTTTCTTGCGCGCAAGAATATTTCCGTAAGAAAAATATTTCCAGCGACAAAAATTTTCCCAGAGAAAAAAATTAATTTCCGCGCAATCTTTTTTTGTCAGAGGGTGAAAAAATATTTCCGCGCGATTTTTTTTTATTCCTGAAAAATATTTCCTTAATACACATTTTCTTTTTTTCATGTACATTATTATTTTTTCTTTGTCGTCCTTTTAGTTATTTTACTACAAATACTTATGGCACAAACGGCGCCTCATAATGTACGATGTTATATGGGAAGAAAAAAAAACTTGTGTGTGTCAGCTCCGACGCACGACTGACTGAAGTTTACTCCTTACGAATGATTATTTTAACTTCAATAACTTGATAATAGGGTACACGCGAATGTCAGTTTTATACCCAAATGTGTATTTATCAGATGGTTTATGTTCGAAAATGTCCAACTACATCAAAATATAAATTGTTTATAAATTCAGTAATTAAGTGACAATCTGCTAAACGTCGATCCCACTGGCAATGAAATAAATACTCTTCCTGGTGTTCGAATAGGCGTTGATTTACAATTCGGCACTAAGCAATATTTGGAGTATTTAATATTAGGTTTTTCCATATTAAATCAAAAGATTCAACAAATTTAGGAACGAACAAATACTGCAAATGCTGACTTTACAACGCCAACTGTCATATCTACTCTATGCCACTCTATTTTCACTATTTCCATGCTCTATGCAGTCAGCCATAAACAGCCGTATCCATAGATACGTACATAATTTCAATGTGACAGATAACGTAACGCCTGATCTTACTTCTCATAAAATTTCCGTACCGCGGGCTATAACTGAAAATCGATTCTTAAGGAGTAAACTCCAAAAATAGGGAACAAACTAGCAGGGTACCTACCTAAATGTAATTTCCCTTTTCACTTCATTACATTTTGTTTATGTTTAATAGTATTTTTACCAAAACCAATTCTTTCATTTCAGATTCACGATGGAAATTTCACGAGCTGGTGTAAACCCTCACAAAAGGCGGGGAACCCCTATCCCTGTGCAGCCACCTAGGATACCGACCCCCATGCCACCCGCCAACAACAATAATCTTCCAAGGTAAAGAAAATATCGCTTTTTATCTTCTTTTGCCGCACACATGAATGATAATGTTGAAATTTTTTCGACGTTTGTGTATTTTCGCATAAGCAGGTGGTGTTTTTAGGTCATAGTTCGATATTACTTTTCGTCTAGAAACAGAAGAGTAGGTACAGGAGTGTTTAATGTGGCTCTTTTGTGGCTTTGTATGCACCTTAATGGTGTGCTGGTCTAGTAGGCACTTAAAAAGTATTATATCGATTTTGAAATGGAGGGGAAAGTGATATTGTCAGAAATACTTATTTGTTAAAATTAATGCTCTATATTGCAAGTTTCTCTTGTATATTTATAATGATCTATAAATTAAATAAATTTTGCTTCTTAACATTCGCATGCTGATTGAAATTTAATATACACGGTGTCCCAACGAAAACTCGTACCACCGTAAAACTCGGCAAAATAAACGTTTTGACAAAAATCCAAAAACACGTCGATTTTTATATCAAAGGGGACCAATTTTTATGCAATCATTTTTGAAACTCTACCCCTGTGCGGGGGGTAGCGACGCCCCAAACCGCATTTGTTTTATTCAATTCGATCAATTTGTTACCGAGAAATTGCTTCTTGAAGTTTCCAAGTTAAAAAATTAATAAAAGCACAAAAAGGTTTAAACTATCGAATGTATTTGCTCGAAATGACCTCCACGAATTGTCATACAATAATACATTCTGGATTCAAATTCAGATCTTACATTTCTCAAGACCTCAGGAGTTATTAGCCGGCATTCTTCTTTGGAATAAGCCATTTTGATTTAGTAAATAAACACGATTTTATACTGTGGCGAATAAGTTTATTTTGACATTTGTTCTGATGTTCTTTTGTTCTTACTTTTTATTCTTATTAGTTTACTTGATTTTGTGACTTTTCCATTCTAATACATTCGATAGTTTAAAACCTTTTTGTGTTTTATTAATTTTTTAACTTGGAAACTTCAAGAAGCAATTTCTCGGTAACAAATTGATCGAATTGAATAAAACAAATACGGTTGTGTAAGTAATGAAAAACCTTTCCATCCCATTTAAAATTTGGGGGCGGTCGCTACCCCCCGCGCAGGGCTAGAGTTGCAAGAATGATTATTGCATAAAAATTGGTCCCCTTTGATATAAAAATCGACGTGTTTTTGGATTTTCGCCAAAACGTTTATTTTGGCGAGTTTTACGGGGGTACAAGTTTTCGTTGGGACACCGTGTATAATTCATGTAAATCGGGGATACCCAAATTTCAAAATATTAAAATTTCTGCGCCCACTAGAAACAATTTAATCTTAAAAAGGTAAGCTACACTATGCTGACAATTGCTGGTATAAACAACATGTGTACCAAAACAAAATAATAATAAAAGTAACATACAGCCGTTAAAGCAGAGTCGCCGACTGCTGGCGCTACGGTTTTAAAAGTTAACATTTCCTGGCGGCACAGGAAGTACGCAATTAATAAATAGTAAAATTTATTCTACTCATATTGATTTAGGACCGACCACAGGGCGACATTTAACGTCCCTCAAAAAGTTTAAGATCTTTGATCTAAAGTTGTATAATAGTGTATAAACGGGCCGAGGTAGTTTAACCAAACGCTAATTGATTTGGACCGTTTTTATAGCCACAAAATGTGGCTCTTTTTAGATTTTTTGTTTTCGGAGGCGTGAAGTTTTTTTTGCTGATTTACGGCTTCATTACATTGTAACTACAGTTCTGATACATATTAGGTATACATATTTGTTATATTAATAGAGCAGTACCTATATTCTGTCTGAGAAACTGACAACTAAAACATTTCCTCCCGGTTTCAAATGAAATTTTTTAAATATCCATATGAGATATGGGGCCAAAGTAGCACCAAAATATTGGGGTAATATTAAAAAACACATATTGAAGTAACATTAGAACCGCAGTTTTTTAATATTACTCATACTGTATAGGCTGTCCTATTTTTGTCTTTTTGTACTAAGCAGACTATAAAACTGTAAGATAGGTAGGTACATCCAAGATACGTGTGACTTTATGTTAACAACTGAATAATTATCTATTGACATACATTAGCAAAAGTTGCATGCAGCTAGTTTTATTAATAAATACCTACTTAGCATACAGGGTGATTTTTTTTGACCGTCTATTAGAAGTATCTGGAGAACTAATAGAGATATTGATTTGAAATTTTGGCTATGGCCGAAACCGGGTCGGATCTATTTAATGGAAATATTTTCAAAATGGTGGCATTTCCGGGAATACCGGAAGTTGACACCAACTTTGTTCTTAAATGGAATGCTACCATTTTCTATTTTTTTTAGATTCCACGGAAAATTTTAATGTCAATTTAATAAAGGTTCGCTATGTCTAAAATTAATATTTTCGGAGATATAAATTCTTTTCTCAATATTTTGACAATTGTGGTAGATTATGTAAAAATTAATATCTCGATAACGTCTAGCAGTAAGATGTTCGATTTTTTATGGTGGCAAGACGAGGTGTTGGAATTGCTAATCAGGCAAACAAATTTTCAAAATCTATTACATAAAATTTTCTAATCAACGACATATGTTGAGCGGCAAAGAGTCATTTTTCTTAAATTGAATAATACCTATTTAAAGAAACCAATTGAAAAACGTGAAAAAATGCGCATTTAACAATGTATGATGTTTCTCTACCCAAAATGAATAGTATTTTAGATTCCTACTAGATGGGGCGCCAGGTCATTGTTCTGCAGCAGTTACTAACGAATTGTACCAGATGTTTGAAGATAGATGGATACGGCGTTTGGGTCCATGGAGTTGGCCTGCCAGGTCTCCAGACATTACACCGTTGGATTTTTATCTTTGGGGCCGTATAAAGGATAAAGTGTATCAATATCCACTCAACAATAGGGATGAATTGGTGGAAAGAATTGCTACAGCATTTGCAGGCTTAGATCCACATGAAATTCGTAATGCTACTACACACGCCGAAAATAAGCGAATTATTAAATGTGTAGAAGTTAATGGACTACATTTTGATTAGTTTCTTTAACATTGTTTTACTATCACGTACCTACTTTATTTTTTATTTAGTTAAAATAAGTTCAGTGGTGGTAATTCAGGATATGTTCCATTAAATGTTCTGTATGTCCTGTTAATTATTTTATCGCATTTTCCATGAATGTTGAATAAATTCATAATAGCCGAGTAAGAATAATTATCATTTGCCATATCCTATTCGTTAAACACCAACCATCCTAAATTACTAAAAAATACCGATTGCTTTTATTAGACATTATTTGTGAAATTTGTGAATATTTTGTTTTGTCTACAAGCCAAGGTCTACTTACTAGAAGGCGGCGCTCTTCAATTTTGATCGATAAAATAAGAAAACAGCAAATACATATCTAAAACACTATGCATTTTAGGTAGAGAAACACCATACATTGTTAGATGTGCATTTTTTCACTTTTTTTAATTGGTTTCTTTAAATAGGTATCATGCTATTTAAGAAAAATGACTTTTTGCTACTCATATGTCGTTGATTAGAAAATTTTATGTAATAGATTTTGAAAATTTGTTTGCCTGATTAGTAATTCCAACACCTCGTCTTGCCATCATAGGAAATCGAACATCTTACTGCTAGACGTTATCGAGATATTAATTTTTACATAATCTACCACAACTGTCAAAATATTGAGAAAAAAATTTATATCTCCGAAAATATTAATTTTAGACATAGCGAACCTTTATTAAATTGACATTAAAATTTTCCGTGGAATCTAAAAAAAAATAGAAAATGGTAGCATTCCATTTAAGATAACAAAGTTGGTGTCAACTTCCGGTATGCCACCAGTTTGAAAATATTTTCATTAAATAGATCCGACCCGGTTTCGGCACAGCCAAAATTTCAAATAAATATCTCTTTTAGTTCTCCAGATACTTCTAATAGACGGTCAAAAAATCACCCTGTATACATAATGGCACTTCAAAATTATAAAAATTTCGAAAAATACTACATAATTGCTGTTTGCAGTGAATGTCGTGAGAATGTAAATGAATCAATATCTCAACAGGTACACAAAAAATTCCTAGATACCTACCCATTTCCAGTATAATACCTATCCATCGATTTATTAAATTTAGATACCCAGAAAGAAGACAACCAAGCAAAATGATGTTTTCGAGATTAAAATCAAATTTAATTCACTATGGGTCATTCAATAAACCTAGAAACAAAATTTATAATAAAGAAAATAGGGAAGAGGAAGAAGTAAATGTTTTATCGTTGCTTGAGGCGACACCAAAAACTACTTGTCGCGAAATCGAATCACAAGTTGGTGTTTCCAAAACAAAAGTTCAAAAAATATTAAAAAAAGGTAAATATAGGCCATATAAAATTCAAATTATTTACCATCTTTTCCCGGGAGATCAAGAGAGAAGGCTTAATTTTTGTAGGTGGTACTTAAATAAAATTCAAGAAAATCCAGAATTTGGGCGGTCTCTCTAAGCAGCGTAGGTTATTTAACAGGCATAATGTGCGTCACTGGTCTGATACAAATCAGCACCAAACTTTTGAACGTCAGGGGCGATAATGGAAAATGTTCCGTTAATAAGCATAAACAGGGTATATTTCCAACAAGATGGTGCCCCTACACACAATTCTCATGTAGCATGTCTGTGTTATGCCTAAACTCTTCCTAACTAATATGTTTTGCTATTCTGACTAGTTCCTTGACCTTGTTTCTTTTTCCAGGATTCCAGGATAATTTTCTTAAATATAGTATACTATTATATTAGCCATTACTAATTTATTTTGCAATTGTGGTGTTGATGCCCTGAGAGTTCAGAAGAGGAGACCATCCATGTAACTCAGATCATAAAGCGCAGTGAGTGCGACGTGTAAACGTACTTCACATGTTAAACGTTGCAGGAAATGCAGCTTGGCCTCCTGCAATCAGAGTATCGGGACGTGTTTGTAAACTTGAGGAGATCAAAGGCGAGACCGATTTCACTTGAAGCAATTTAGATTATAGCGCCTGCGTTCTGGAACAACTGCTGTCAAAGTAATTTTTACATCTAATTTGGCTAGGTGTTAAGTAATGGTTAGTACAAATTTACATCAAACAAACATGGTATTCTGGTTTATGTTTAGATTTATGTAGCGTGCGCGATCAATTTAGCACTGACGAATGGTGCTGTTGGAAGTCACGTGCGGGGGTACCTACTAAATGTTATTTAAAAATCTGTTTCCCCGGGCTAAGAAGCAGTATTTTATTTTTCTGTCTGGGTCTGAAGACACGTTCGCCTTTTTGAACTCGGCTGTCTGGCAGTAGTTCCTGAAATGGTTGCTTTATGCTACTAGTTTGTTGGTTATTCAAAACGCATACCTACTCAATTAATTAATTAACCAACATTTTATTTTTAGGGTAAAATTTGATGGACTACCATAATTTCATATTATGAAAATTTAAATATACTACGCGCCTATTTGGTATATATCCAACGCATTGCGCCATCTATCCCAATACGGCCAGTAATAACGAGCGTCGCGACGCTCTGCAAGTAGTTTGGTGAAAGTAGCACAGAGGGCCACAGCTATTTCGGTCGATTTTAAGTCTGTATTGAGTCAACTGCTTGCATGAAACCTGTTTTAGTTTAGAATCCAGTCGAGAGGAAGCAGTGGTGGATACACTACTTGTATTCACAGTAAGAAATATGTTATTTATAATTTATATGAAGCAAAAATGAATGTTACTCTAATAAGTTTACAAAAAAGTTTAAGAGAAAAGGGTGTTTTGGAAATTGGATTACGTTTCTTGTCAAAATTAATGAATATACTGGGTTTTCGATATAAAAAAGATTGCAATAGGAGATTCCTCTGTGAACAGGCGCACATAGTTCACCAAAGAGTAAAATTTTTAAAGAAATATGCCGAAAATCTTAATTCAAAATTTAGGAAAGTGATTTCTTTGGACGAGACGTGGATATTTTCGAACGGCAAAGTCTTGGCAAGATGATTCGGTGAAGTCAGTAAAGAGAAAGAAAAGATGTGGATCGGGAAAACGTTTTATAATTTTGCACGCAGTATCTAGTTCCGGATTTGTACCTGGTGCTAGTTTAATTTTTTCGTCCAAATCAAAACTATAGACTACCACCTACCACGATAATATGGACAAAGATTTATTTGAAAAATGGTTAACAGAACAGAAGTATAGAAAAATTTTCTCAGTGGCTTGCTTAAAAATTATGGGAGGTGTCAGTATAATGTCAAAAATTTTCTAAAGTGAAAATATTCACTTACGCAGGAGCTACCGAGTAAACAGGACAGCAGCGCTTATCCTGGCAATTTTGCTTATACTTTCCGAGTATTATAGATTCTATTCATAGTCATTCAATCGATTACAGTCACTCCAGAGGGTCGCATATTATGAAGGGTGCGACTTATGCTAAGTTGCAGAGGGTGGTTAAAGATCCTTGTGATTTATGGCCAGGCAGCATATTCTACCGACGTGACTTAAATTTTCAATTGTTTTATTATTTTTCTTTACGGGAAAAAGCGCCTCAGGTTCTTCGGGTAGGTTTTTGATGAATGATGTATGGGTCCAATAACTACACGTAAGTCGATTGGGACGTGTTTTGAATGGGGAGCTGGGATCGTTTAAGAAATTAAACTTGGTGATGATTTATTATTAAAATTCTAAGAAATAAATGAAGCGCGACGCTTCTCCGAAAACGGAACAACGGAAGTGAAAATGTTACACAGGGTGGTTCAGGTTTCAGTAGAAAAAAAATAAAGCGGGTTGGCTATTTAAATTTTTAACCAAAATCTTATCGTTTTTAAGATGCAGAGTGCTGAAGTTTTCTTTTTAAAAGTATTTTTATTTAATAACTCGAAAGTTACAAAAGTTATTGGCTTTAAATTTGGAAAGTGTTTTTCTTAAAATGAGGTCCATTGGTATTATAGAGATGTTTATCCACATCAGTAACGTTAATCCAGTGACGTATTTACTTTTTCGTAAATGTCGTACGCCACTGAATATTTTCTAAATAATTGTAGGATTTTAAGATTCCTGTTCGATTCTTGAGAAAATGTACTTCTTACAAAATGTTTGTGGAATTCATCGTTTTCCAGTTATTCGTTCTCAAAGATAGCTATGCCATTTTCAAAATGTTATTATTTCATTTATATAAATTTGTTTTTGTGAAATATATTTGCCAATCAAATACTGTATACTGTACATAAAACATCGACTTTTCGATTCCGTTTAGGGCCTTTGTCAAGATTTATTTAAAAAAGGAAACATAAAAAATGACAAATAAAAATCGAAATTATACTTATTTGATTTACGTTATTATGTTACTGTAAATAATTAAAGAATTTAAAGAATTTTTGTTTTTTTGGATGTGTATCATTTCTAAGATAAGTCTAGCTTTTATTTTTTTTTTCTTGTTCTAGAATAGTAGTATGTAGGTATCTATTATTAAAGCTGAAATTATGTTTGGTGTTTTTCATATAAGAGAACAGAAGTAAATAGTCGTCAAGAAAGTCAAGAGGACCGTGGAAAAAATTCGGAGAAAAAGTGAGTAACAACTTCAAAGAAAATCAGAAACTAGATTTTGGAACACTGAACCAACTTAGAAAGAAAAAAATAAGAGTATTATAATATTAAAAGGAAGTAGAACACATGATATTCGGTTAAATGGACAAAAGATAGAACAAGTTTATGAGTATAGATATTTGGGGACTATTATTGCGAATAATGGGAGGTTAGACAAGGAAATAAATGAAAAAATTAAGAAAGCAGAAAAACTATTTAACATGATGAAAAGATTGAAAACGAGATTCTTGGAAAAATGGGAAATAGAAAATTACATAAAAACTGAAGTAGTATTACATAGCAGCGAATCGTGGACAACCACAGAGAAGCACAAATCAAGAATAAATGCAATGGAGATAAGATTTTTAAGGAAAATAGAAGGCAACACTAGAAGAGACAGAATACGAAATTAAACATGTAGACACCAACTAAGAATCAAGACTATCACCGACAGAATAGCAGAAAACCAACTAAGATGGTTTATGAAACAAAAATACTAGGAAAAACTCCTAGAGGAAAATCTAGGCTAACATGGGAAGAGGGGATAAAAGAGGAAGCTGAGGAAAGAGGAATAAAGAGGGAAAGAATAGCGGAAGAGACGAGGAATAGGAGGTCGTGGAGAGAGAAATCCAGAATAACAGTAATAAGGCATAAGATGAAGAAGAAGAAGAAGAAGAAGAAGAAGAAGCCAATCATGTTCACGTTGTATGCTCCAAATCCAAATAAGCTTTAGTACATTTAGAGTTATGAAATAGTAACATTTTCAAAATGGCATAGCTAACTTTGAGGACGAATAACTGGAAAACAATGAATCGCACAAAATGTTTTTAAGAGCTACTTTTCTTAAGAATAGATCAGAAATCTTAAAAATTCTATAATTTTTAAGAAAATGTTCAGTGGCGTACGATATATTTACGAAAAAATACCGAGGAACCCCAATAACTACGCTACTGGAACTGGATTAACGTTACGGAGGTGGATAGCATCTGTCAATGGACCTCATTTTAAGAAAATTATTGTATAATTCTTTATTTTTGTTTGTCAATCTTGTTGCCATTCGACAATACCCCTCCAGCCCTCCAGGCTGTCGCGTGACTGTTGCCTGGCAACGAGTTTTCGAAAAACTGTTTCATTATTTTCAATTTATTCTCATTCTTTTGTGATATTACTACAGAATATTATAGACGTGTCGAATACAAAAAATACTGATCAAATATGAACATTTTTATTTGCCTGGTTTTTTGACTAGTTTCTCTATAACCAAACTGCAATACCGTCACTAAATTCTCAAGTTGTAGCTAGGCCTGCGACTTTTTTCGATATATCGATATTGATATCGATATATCGAATAACGATACCGGAATGTCGATATATCGAAATATCGATATTTCGATATATCGATATTTTTATGTCGATATATCGATATATCGATATTTAGATACATCGATATTTCGATATATCGATATTTCGATATATCGATATTTCGATATATCGATATTTCGATATATCGATATTTCGATATATCAATATATCGATATGTCGATATTTCGATATATCGATATATCGATTTAGCGCGGTGTCGACGTTTTACAATGATTTTAATAACTTCTGGTACCGGAAACCGTTGAGTCACGTCGAGTTTTTCCAAGTAAAGTTTGCAACAGTAAAACCTAAAACATAGTTGCGATGTGAAAGTGACTGAAATTACATTAATTTTATGCCGCATGTAGGACACAATTTCAATCCTTTAACTATTCCCTAACTTGAAGCATACTTGAAGAATAGCTGAATAATTCTTTAGATTAGAAGCGTTGTTTTGAAACTAAATTCAAGAGGTATAACCTCCAGTATCAGTATCAGTTCATTGTGTCTCTATGTACTATTAGCAGCAAAAGTGGTCTTCCACTTTACGGTTCAATTACGCTTAAAATGCCATAACCAATTACGTTCTGAGGTAAAAAAACCTTAGCAACTGTCCGCCAATTAAAGTTTTGAAGGCGGGTCTAAACAATTTTATTTGAATGACAACAAAGCGAAAGCAGTGTAGAGGGGGATAACCTAGGGAGTCCTATAATGAGAGAAGAGTTTGAGATAGCACTAAAAAGTTTAAGGAATAATAAAGCACCAGGTATAGATGGCTTGCAGGCAGAAATCTTAAAGTGCGCAGGTCAAGAGGTAATAGATCGTTTATTTAAACTAGTTAGTCGCATATACCTGACAGGCGAGATTCCAGAAGATTACAAACGGAACATCATAGTAGCTTTGCCAAAAAGAAAAGGCGCGGATAGATGCGAAAATTTTAGAACTATCAGTTTAACTTCCCATGCGTCAAAAATTTTAACTAGAATTGTGCAAAGAAGGATGGAGAAAAAGGCGGAAGAAATATTAGGAGAAGATCAGTTCGGATTTAGACGAAATAGAGGAACGCGCGAGGCCATTCTAGCTTTACGAGTAATTATAGAAAAAACGATAGAAAAGAGAAAGAGCGTCTATATAGGATTTGTAGATTTAGAAAAAGCCTTCGACAACGTAAAATGGGGGAAGATGTTCGAAGTGCTGAGAAAGGTAGGGATGAAATACAGGGACAGAAGAATAATACATAATCTCTACAAAGAGCAAAAGGCAGTTATAGAATGTGAGCAGGTACAAAGGGAAGTAGATATCCGGAAGGGAGTGAGACAGGGATGTGCATTGTCACCTCTAGTTTTCAACTTATATATCGAAGATGCGATTAATATTGTTAAGGAAAGAACAGCCTCAGGGATCAATGTACAGGGCCAAACTATTAACATGCTCAGATTTGCGGATGATATAGCAGTGTTAGCATCTAGCAAAGAAAAATTAGGAGCGGCTTTGAATGAAATGGAAGCAGTTTTGACACAGGGCTTCGGCATGAAAATCAATAAAAAGAAAACTAAAATTTTGGTATGTAGGGGATGTGAAAATAGAACTAAAATGGAAATACAAATTGGAAATGAGAAGATAGAGGAGGTCGCGGATTTCTGCTACTTAGGAAGTAAAATAACTCAAGACGGTAGGAGCACTAAAGATATAAAACAAAGAATGGCGCAGGGCCGAGTTGCGTTTAACAAAAAGAAACAACTGTTATGCTCGAGAACGGTTAATATAGAGACTAGGAAGAGACTCTTAACGTCGTATGTATGGAGTACATCATTATACGGGTGCGAAACTTGGACAATAGGAGAAGCGGATAGAAAAAGAGTAGAAGCGTTTGAAATGTGGTGCTACAGACGCATGATGAAGATACCGTGGATAGATAAGGTTAGCAATAGGGAAGTATTAGAAAGAGTTGGGGAAAAGCGAAAGGTATGGAAAACAATAAAGAGTAGGAGAGATAAGATGGTAGGACACCTTCTAAGACACGAAGGAATAGTTCGTGACATACTAGAGTCAGAGATAGGAATAAAAAGAGGTAGGGGTAGGCCTAGATTAGACTACTGCTCTCAAATAGTTAGGGATGTAGGATGTTCTACTTTTAGGGAAATGCGTAGGTTAGCTCAGGATAGAAAAGAATGGAGGTACGCGTCCAACCAGTCTTCGGACTGAGAACCTTATGATGATGATGATGATGACAACAAATGTGTTAGCCTTGCACTAGTAAACAAAGGGCATTCATCAAAGTATCGAGATCGGATAACGAAAAATCACATCGTCTATGGGGAGCGGGGCTGACGAAAACATAACAACGTCCGGCACAAACGATTCACATCGCAAACTGGAACTAACACCACTTTTGCTGATAATAGTACATACGAATAGCGAACAAGGTTTGCTTAGAATAAATAGATCAGATCAAACATTATTTTGCTGTAAATGTACAGGACAGCCACCTGGTATGGTACTCGAACTTGCCCGAACATTGTTGGAACTATCCAGTATCACTAGAATCTCATAAATAATTAATGAAGTAGGTAATTAGCTCTTACTGACATCTGACCGTAGGAAGTCGATATATAAGTATGTTTCGTTCTTAATGTATAGAGCTGTACCGCACTGACGAGTCCTAAAAAGGACGAAACCAGTTGTCTTTGGTTGCCCTGGTCATTCAGAACGAAACAATGTTTGGTATTATTTTTGTTTATATGACTACAATAAAAAATCGTAACCATTTGTCAAACTAAGGGGCCTCCTTTCAAGTATTGCTGGCGGAGTGGGGAGGCCCCGAATTCTAATCACGCCACTGAATTCAATATTGTTTGTGACCTGGAGTTTTCGCTTTGTCTTATTATCCTTCAACATGCAGCCAAGCCTTCAGGTGACAATAAATTACTCCCACCCTAAAATTTGTCTTATTTTGGAGAAGAATTAATGGACTACTTACATCAAAATGGAGAGTGTGACAATTACAGGCAGGAGTAAGACGTTTCATAATGAGCACGGAATATTTCTTTCTGATTGATAGAGGCAGTGGCGGACATATTGGGTCTCCCTACTGGGTAGGGGTAAATACATATTCTAAAACAGAAATGAATAGCTTCTTCCATAATGCATGCGGTCGTGTGGGAACCTAGCAACTCTGCCTAATTTTTGATATTATTCGTCTTACGTTTAGTAACAAGCACCAACTTTTAAGTTGGACAGTTTTCTAAGAAATCAATATAAGAGTTTTCCTCCTGTTGCACACTTTTTTGGACACGCACTGTATAAGTATCTATCAAAATATCGATATTTCGATATGCCGATATGTCGATATTTCGATATATCGATATATCGAAATATCGATATTTTGATATATCGATATTTCGATATATCGATATTTCGATATATCGATATTTCGATATATCGATATTTCGATATATCGATATTTCGATATATCGATATTTCGATTTATCGATATTTCGATATATCGATATTTCGATATATCGATATTTCGATATATCGATATTTCGATATTTCGATATTTCGATATATCGATATTTCGATATATCGATGTTTCGATATATCGATATTTCGATATATCGACATATATCGATATTTCGATATATCGATATATATCGATATCTTTTTGATATCGATATTCGATATCAAATTTTCAATATCGCGCAGGCCTAGTTGTAGTTCGCGTGAGTTACTAGGTACCTTCTTCTTGAGTGTTCGGATTCTCCTGGCAGATTGCAGGCGTCGTAAAACTGATGTATATAATTTCTGTAGACTTCTCGCCCCAAGTGGACCCTAAACTTAAAATGGGAACGAGAAAAACTTTCACCAATGTTATAATCTTGATTTACGTCGCGCCCATGTATCGCAACTGACAATTATTATTATTAAAACCGGAGGCAAGCGTGTGGCGTAATTTGGGCCCATATGTCCAATTATAACAAACCTTAAATAAATCGGTTTTAGTAGTGAAAGGGTGCTGCTCCCACATCTCCGCACCCCGTAATTTACATGACTAATTTTATAATTCATCTCCATCTTAATCTTTCTTATCCAATTAAACTTGACAGTGTAATTGGGCTCTCGAACCGGAAAATCTTCGGTCGGGAATATATAAGCACAAATATTTTATGTTAATAATGGCACTGTGGGAATTTATCACACCAGACTCCCAGGCCCTGACTCGTGTCGGGCATATGTTTACGTCTTTATATTCACGTTATTTATACCAGATTTAAATATATTTACATAAGGAAATGCACACCATTTATTCGCCTTATATGTGCACAATCTGCATATTTATTAAGAGGAGCATGCAGGAAATTCAACCACTTCGCGGACCCGTTATTGAATCTTTTACATCTACGAAGGAGGTTTTTTAAGTTCTTTATAAATAGAATCGTGGATAATATCCTTAAATGGACAATCAGGAGCGTTTCACAAGGTACAGTCATTGAGATACTTTTGCTGAAAATTGGATTTGCTACAACCAACATGGTCTTACTAAACAAGAAATGTTAACGTTCGTCAAAGAATACTGTCAAACCAATGGAAAACTTTGGAAAAACACTGGACCTGGCAGGGAATGATACGAAGGATTTATGCGAAGGCATCCACGACAGCTATCCGATCGTAAAGGAGAAATTATGAGATCATAGTGATTGCGGGGAGCAGATCCATTCACAATAAAAAACTGGTACAAAAAACTAAGCAACTTGTACAAAAAAAATTCTAAAGTTGCAAAGGTTTAGCAACCCTGAACAGAACGTTGCACAAGATGGGGAAATAAACAATGAAATACAACAGCAGTAGCAAAATAATCAGGAAGAAATAACTGATAATCCAGCCGCAACATCTGGGAGTGCACAAGCTGCAGCCCAGTTTTGAAATTTTTATAAGACTGAAATTGATGCAAAATTTATCTAAAAAAGTAACGGAAAAAAGAAACGAAAAAGAATATCTGAAAATGTTGGAGACATATTAACTTCCAAAACCGCATATAAATTAAAGAAAAGGAAGAAATTACGAAACAGACGAAACCGAAAGAATGTACAAAAGACAAACAAAAAAGGCTACGTGAATCATTTAGCTGCTAAATGATTTTAGCACATCTGTATCTGAAGTGGATGTTCAGTTGGAAAGTGAGTACGAAGAAGATGATATAGATGGCGCAACTGACGTAGCTAATAACAATCCTGATTTAAACAATGGGAATACTGAAAATGCTATTCGCCAAAATTAGTTTTACCTGGAAAGTTTTCCGGGAGTTTAGAAAATGGGTAATTTTTTTGATTTCGATGTGCTCTTTTCGAATTTCAACGTTGCCACCTCGTATCTTTGCCGCTCGCGCCGCCATATTGGAAAAATGGCGCCTAAAAGCAGTTTTTTGACAATATCTCCTTTCCGACTCGTTTCACGATAAAAACATTTATATACAAAATGAAACTAGAGAAACTTTCCTACAATTTATGTAATACCCTTTTTTTCGTAAAATCAATCGTTTTGGCGTACGAGCGCCGCAAAGTGTAATTCAACACGCGTTTTGGCCAAAAACTCATTTCCACACCACTTTGAGGTATAATAAACGGCGCGTTTTTTTATCGTGGCATCCCCAGTAGGCCTAATCCACATGCAATTCACTATTCCAAAATTTAGCGCATTCTCCTTCTCTTCGCTGTTCTTGATGGACCAGGTGTTGCGAGTTCATTGTCTTTAGTACCGATCGAAACGTCGCAGACCGAAATTTCTTAAACATCATCCGCGATGGGATTATCAGTTTCATCGCAATCCTCTTCGTTCTCGATTTCATCATACGTTTTCTCTAAAATAGTCTCAATTTCTTCCTCTTCATCGCTATCTTGTGATGGAACTTGCGAGTTGTCACAGGTACCACTACAATTCGTGCATATAACGGAGCACTTTAACCCAGCCTTTCTGCATCCACAGGCTTTCTAACATCTCTTTTTGCATTTGCAAGAAATAAGTTTTAACAAGCTTTCCGGAGCTGGGGGCTCGAGTGAGGTGACAGGAATTAGCCCGTTCTTGTTTCTTTTCCATCCCCATTGCTCTGCATTTTGTTCATTCCCATACTACTGCTGAACCTGGTGATAGGTTCGGAACGAATGTTATCGTGCTGCTGCTTCTGTTAGTGGTAGCGACGCAATATTAAATTTACTTTTATATGCTGATGTGAAGCATGCATATCTATAGTTGTTTAAAGACATACTTTTCTTACTTTTCACATTACTGTAACTGTATAATTCAAGAAGGAAGCGTTCTCCAGCTTTAGCAATGATCTCTGGATCAGCATTTGGATTTTTGAATACCTGGATAACCTCGTTTAAATCTGGATTTTTTCGGAGTACATTAATAAATTTCATTTTTCCTTGATTAAATAATGCTGATGTTGTATCACAGCCACTGAAGGAATGCAAGAATAAAATATGATCTGCGGCTGTTTTATCTATGATACTTTTTGTTGAATATATTCGTTGCGAAATTTTTCCTTTTCCTAGTTTGAGAATATTATGTTTGAACGCGTAGATAGAGCCGTCAAAAGAATAAGAAGATCTACATCTTCGCCGACAATTATTACGAAATCAAATGCCGATGAAACGCTTATTGCGGTATTGATTATTAGCGTATCCGCATCTTCCATGGGTTGTTTGACCATAACTCGCAAGTTCCATCACAAGATAGCGATGAAGAGGAAGAAACGGAGAATATTTTAGAGCAAACTTATGATGAAATCGAGAACGAAGAGGATTGCGATGAAACTGATAATCCCATCGCGGATGATGTGGAAGAAATTTCGGTCTGCGACGTTTCGATCGGTACTAAAGACAATGAACTCGCAACACCTGGTCTATCAAGAACAGCGAAGCGAAGGAGAATGCGCTAAATTTTGGAATAGTGAATTGCATGTGGATTAGGCCTACTGGGGATGCCAAGATAAAAAAACGCGCCGCTTCCTCTACCTCAAGGTGGGGTGGAAATGAGTTTTTGGCCAAAACGCGTCTTGAACTACACTTTGCGGCGCTCGTACGCCAAAACGATTGATATTACGAAAAAAAGGTTATTACATAAATTGTAGGAAAGTTTCTCTAATTTCATTTTGTATATAAATGTTTTTATCGTGAAACGAGTCGGAAAGGAGATATTGTCAAAAAACTGCTTTTAGGCGCCATTTTTACAATATGGTGGCGCGAGCGGCAAAGATACGAGGTGGCAACGTTGAAATTCGAAAAGAGCACATCGAAATCTATAAAATTACCCATTTTCAAAACTCCCGGAAAACTTTCCAGGTAACCTCTTTTTTTAGAACCAAATGACTGTAGTAAAAAGCCATTTTTTAGAAATTACTAGTGATGAACGGTGCAAAATCAGTTGCTTGAGAAATTATAAAGGAGACGAAAATATTTCCTGAGGTTTCTGATGATGTAGGCATAAGCTGTTCTTCCAACGCCAAAAATAAATAGAGGCCTCCATTCCTTTGATCATAATTATATCTTACATAATGCAGAGTATATGGATGTTAATAGTCTAGGGAAATGTTATGTTTTTTGAGAATACTTTTTTATTTCAGAGAAGAATTTTTTATGTTTATTTTTCTAAGAATGTTTATTTTGTTATTTTTCAATAAAATCCACAAATTTTCGCAACAATGTAAATATGGATGTTTTTCTACACCTATTTAATTATATGCAAATTTTTAGCATTCTCGTTGTGAAGCATCGGACCTATAATTCACTGTAGTGAGTTATGGATTCATAATTCACTGTATTCGGCCAATCACAAATATAATTTCAATAATCACTGTTTCGCTGATCCAATGATATTTTATATCGACCGGGATCAACTCTTGCTGCAGCTGACAATCGACTCGGGCGACAGCCAATTGTATCGCCATATTACTTGTTTACGTTTTCCAATGTATGCACTTCGTTCGAGTAGGTACCGATTAATCCGTGCAAACTAACAATTCAACCACTAAAACTGCCAGAATTTAACAATGGAAGGGACAGCTCCAAATTTATATACGTACATGTTAGTATTAATAACTGCACAAATTTCAATATATATTAATTATCCTAGTAAGTAGTTCATTTATTGAAGAATAAAAATTAATGTATTATGATATTGTTCCATTAAAGTTATCAAATTTGAGTCTAATTTATTTGTTTAATAGGTGTAGAAAAAGCATAGTATTATATTCGCGATTATGGCCATTATTCACTCAGATTATTTGCGCCACTAGCCTTCGGCTCGTGGGCTCAAACATCATCTTTGCTCATATAATGATATAGGTACCGACTATTAAATATTAACCCGAATTTCAATTCCCTCTGGGAGTAATAATGGACAACGCAAATATTTTTAAAAAGGCACTTAATTTATTTGTAATTTATTTCTCCTCCAAAGTTAGAAAACTTGAGGTGATAACGGTTTAATAAGACAAATTAAATCGCAAAAACTCTTCATCCTAGAAGTTGCAGTTCTGTAAAAAAATTAACTAGTCTACTATTAACAGGTTTGTCCACAATTACCTTCTTCTGCACCTAGAGGTATTTTGAAACTTAAATATCTTCAGACTGAATAACACTGAAGCATTGATATCTTGGTAAGACGAAAACAATATCTAGGAGCAATCGTCGCAGTAGTTAAAAAAGGAAAATATTATACAGGATATAGTCAGTTCCATGACCAAATAACGCTACTTCTACTCTGTTCAATCCGAAGACATTTAATTTTCAAAATCCCTGTACATATGTCAAAATCTTCAAAGATATGCCTGTAACGTCAAAAATATGCATATTAGGAAAAAATATGTTATACAAATTTATAGTGTGTGTATTGTTGTTTTAGAAATAAGAATTGAAATTGAGTTTATATTCAATTTCTTGACGCGACACATATTTGTTGCAGATCTTCCAATTCTAAGGAACTTGCTATGAAAGTTTACCCGATGTCGGTGGGACCAGACGCACCGAAGCTTATCTCAAAGCCCTCGTATAAGCTTCTGGATAACGACGTCAAAACGGCATGGATCAACCCTAGGCTGATCTCTAAGGTAGGTACTTTATTTTATAATCCCACCTCAACCCATTTAGTAGTTTTACTAAGTGATAAGTTTGCTCATGCAATGTAAAAGCGAGTTTGTTGAAGAAACGTTAGTTTCCTAAACATTAGGTTAATTTTAATGGTGAGAAATGTTGTTTAAATATTTCAGTAACAATGAAACCTTACACGCAAACATTCTGAACGATTCAAAGTGTATATTTAACACCAATAACCGCCTTTTCTTGTAAAGTAATTACGTTTTATAAACAATTTGGCTATTTTAAGAGTTACGGGCATTTTTCTTTTCTAAATTCCACGCTCTGAAGACCTCTTAATTCAAAGCAAACAACACTCAAGCAGAACTAAATATCAAATATTTAATAGACAAACTTTTAACTTGAGTTCCGTGTACAAATCCGAAAATGCCATATCAATTTTTCACAAGTTGCGTTATGCAAACACTGCGGAGAATAAAGACGACGGCATTAAAAAGAATCAGACATCATATTTATCGTTCATTGTCAATACTGGCAACTTTAATACTGGCACACAAAGGGCGAAGTCACTCGGAACACATTGTTAGACTTGTATAAACAATTAACCTCAGTGCGGGCATTGTTCTTGGGCTTTATGGTAATGATGGAGAAAATTAAGACGTTAACACCTACCGAATTGATTTATTTTAATGGGGTTACTTCCTTTCTCTTGACCCCCGCGTTTCGGAATTATTGTCATTGGCTTATTGTATTATTTACATGGAATATGCAGAAAATCAAAGAGCTTTATACCCATTCCTCGTTAAAGAACGGATAGCTACACGAGAAATCCAGAATATTTTTCCAGATTATACATAATGAATTGTATTTGCCCAAACTTTCCCATTCTCTGCCCTTTGGACAAAGGGGGTCGTCCAGCCTTTCCTGAACCTGAAATGAAAAATTAAGCTTCAAGCTGGAGAAAATTGACACAATGATCAAAATTGCCATCAAAATCATTACTGACTATGACATCTAAGAAGGACAATTTTCCGCCTTCCACATCCATGATGAAACGAATAATATGCAAGTTATATAGGTTGTATAGAAACTAATTCAAGATGACCATTTACGAAAATGTTATCAGTATGCCTTATCCAACACTATAAAGTTTGGAAGTCTTCTTCAAAATATTCCATTAAAATGTTAGCAATCAAACAGGACAAGGGATGGCCCTGGCAAGAAATTTAGGAGTTTTCACTCATAAAAATAAATAAGTTTATAAAAGCAACAGTTTTTCATAACCTTTTAATAGTTTTTAAAGGTGTAACAGAATTTAGGAAATTTAGGAAGAATTTTTTCAGTACCAAAAACTCACCCAGGGTGATTCAGGACGCGTACGCCAAACTTAAGGGGAAAACAGAGAAACTCAAATAAGAAGGAAAGTTCCCGAAGAAGTGCCCAAAAGTGACTACCAACAAAGATAAAAGATGGTAAAGTTTCCAGTATCTCGAAAACTAAGAAAATCACTGAATTGAAATTTTTAGGTGATTTTCATTTATAGACTTATTGTTCAATTTTATATTTTCTGCATTTTTTATACGTCGAATTATTAAGTTTTTATTATATTTCATAAATGCCAGAAATTGAAAAAATTGGAATAATATTCATTTATAGGCATAAACGTGTACCTATATAGTACGAACAGTTGCATAGCCAAATTAAAATACACACAACCAAACTTATATGGAATCACCCAGTTTTTCTGAAGGACAATATTTCAATGGCAAAAAAGTCTTTTGGAAATGAAAAGCAGTTTATCCAAAATAAGTTTATTATAAGAAGAATTAGAAATTAGTTCAAACAATTTTTTTATAAAGAAAACAAAAAGAAATGGGAATTTTTCTAAAAACAAACTAAGGAATATGAGAATTTCAGACAAAAATTAATCACTTTTTGTAAATTGAATAATCAGTATTGCCTCCCCTGGCCTCAATGCAAGCACGGATTCGACGAGGGATGCTTTCTATTAAGTTATCAACTTCTTCTTGGGGAACATTTCCCCATTCCTCTAAAACTGCTTGAATGAGTTGTTCTGCATTGCCAAGGTTATTTCGACGAGCTCTAATCTTTCTTTTCATCTTATCCCACAAGTCCTCTATGGGGTTTAGATCCGGTGAACAAGAAGGCCACTTAAAAACAGCCACACCCTTCATTTCTAAAAAAATTGTGGCAACTCTGCTGGTATGTGGAGGTGCATTATCCTGCATAAATAAAAACAAATCGCTGAAAGCAACTCTCCAGAGCCTAACTACAGCTTGCAGCACTAAATCAACGTACCGTGGACCTGTTAAATTTTGTCTCATTATAATTATAGGAGTTTTTTCACCAATCATGATCCCACCCCAAAACATTACAGTTCCTCCTTTGTATTTGGGAACAGATCGGGCAGCTACAAGCCTAGCTTGTCTCCCACGACCTCTCAAAACTCAAATTCGCCGGTCATCTGATCGAAGGCCAATTCTGGTTTCATCCGAAAATAAGACATTTCGCCAATCTTCCATTGTCCAGTTTTGATGTTCCAAACACCAATTTAAACGGTCGATTTTATTTTGCCTTGATAGTTCGGGAACCCTTAACTGTCTTCTGCTGAATAATCCTCGTGCACGAAGTCTTTTCCTGATAGTTTCGACCGAAACATTAATACCAGTAGCTTGCAAAAGTTGCCCAGAAAGCTCGGAATAGGATACTGTGGGATTTCTTCTTGCTATTTGAGCTAAAAAGCGGTCCTGGTTTTCTGTAGTTACTTTTCCACGACTTCTCCTCGGCCTATTTTCAAGGTTTCCAATTCCAAAAACCTTGAATAGGTTTTTGAAACAACCCCTTATGTGACCCCCACCGTCCGTGTAATTTGTCTTTGGGACATTCCCTGTTCCACCAGAGCTATAATTCTTCCCCTCTGTACTTCTGATAACCCCACATAAGGCATTTTTAACAAAAATTTTGAACAGATGCAGCTTACCAACTCGCTGCGATTTCACTTATGAACAGCAAAAACAACAGTTCACGAACAAATCTTATTAACATTTTATGCATCCAACCGATTTTGACAGTAAACACATTAAGCTTTTATTCACATGCAATTGTTTTACCCACAACAACTTGATTCCTGTAAATACCTAGTGATTCCATATAAGTTTGGTTGTGTGTATTTCAACACCTCATGATTTATTTGTTTTTACTTAGTTGTTTTCCAATGTTCTCTCTCTATTTTGTATCAACTTGAATACCCCTGAACTCAATATTTTTGAGCGAATCAATCTCAAATCTCTTATAACCCAGAACTTATAGAGGGTGATCTATAACGAGTGTAACCAACTTCGAGAGTAGGTAGAATACTCAAAAATATTGTAAAAATCCTTAATGAACATTATGTACAAAAATGGCAACTAAATGAGATAGGTACAGGGTGTTGACATTCTCAAAAAAATGTAATGTCTGCTTCTGTCGTTACTTATTATTTTCCACTGCTTTGTTCTCTTCTCGAGAATTTACACACCACTTCGATATTAACAACGCTTTACTGTTACAAAAGATGGCTGACAATTTCGGTTTTAAAAACGCGGACTACGCACCAAGTTACACAAAATTATTTCTCTCTGAATCTATGCTTTGCACGGAAAAATGAACGATAATTTTTTCTTGCAAATAAAACAAAGATTCAGATATTTTGCAACATATCTGTGTAAGCCAGTAGCATAATATGGTTTCAGTAATAAATGTGGTCGCCCCACCTCATAGTGAAGTCAATGGTGAGAGTACGAAATTCAAAATTTATAAGTTGGTAAAAAACTTCAATAAATTATTGCACCCCAAATTTAAAGTGAATAGCTCTGGAAGTTTCCCAGATATTCAAGAAAAACAAATTTTTTTTAGAAATTCTTTACATACGTTGATTAGCGCTTTTTTCACAATATTTTTAAGTATTCCATCTACTCTCCAAGTTTGTTACATTCGTTATAGATCACCCTGTATACAAGAAATTCACAGCCTTCGCAAAGATGCAACCGGGGGAGACATTGAAAATGACGAAGCAGACTATAACCCTTGTGCGTTTGGGATATATTGTCGCGTACGCGATATCGTGTTAAATAATTATTCTTAAAACACCTGCGCCGATGTATAATACTTGGAAAAATGAGCGCGATGCGCGCGCCCACTATCAGGTCAATCGAAAATGCAGGTATCCCCCACAGTAGACAAACCACTTCTACATACCACCCCTGGAAACCACCCCTGAAACGATCTCAAAAGCACCCCTAAAACCACCTCTTAAAGCAACTCCTAAACCACCCCTAAAACCATCTCTAAAACCACCCCCTGCAACCACCCCACCCCTCAAAACCACCCCTGCATCCACCCCTAAACCATCCCACAAAACCACCCCTATAACCACCCGTACAAAGCACCCCTAAAAACCACCCCTGTCGCGTCTCTTAAATCTGATAATTTTTTATCACAAAAATCTCTTAAAAGGTACAGCAGTTGAACATTTTAATGGAACTGATCATTTATGAATTGACGGGTAAGAGAACAAATCAACGTGACATTCATAAGCCGGTCGGAATTATTAGAATATTATGGGCATAGTAAGTTGGTAGGCTACTTGGAATTTTTCACATCATCTGTTAACATAGACAACAAATTCTTAAAAATAAATATTTCACATTTTTGCGAAATTCTGGCATACGCGTAAATAAATAACTGTATTTTATCGACGTTTCGCCCCCCTTGGGGGGCTTTGTCAAGATTTAATTTGTAAAACGTATAAAAATATAAAATTGTCAATAAAATATTTGACAAGAACAAAATTCTTTTTCCAAACAATAATTTTTTCTTGTTCTAAAATGTTGGTATCGTTAAATTCAAAAGTATGCTTGCTGTTGATATTTCCGCATCCTACGCGATCGCCTGTTAAAGAATTATGCGGCACTAGTCTATGCTCGTTGCTAGCCAGAGAAGAGAAGAATGAGCGCGCTCTGCGCTGCCAGCACAAGACTCTAGCCGCAGCGGCACATATTGGCGGATGGCGGACGACGCACCGGCCGACGCGACCGACGGGTGCATCGAATGCAAGGCGGGAGCGCAAAGCGCGGAGAAGTTGGTCTGCTCGTGATCACGCTGAATTATTCCGCGCTTTCCCTTGGCATTTTATGGAGTTTTAAGTTACTTTGTTTCTCTGTTTGTGTTGTGGTTGAAGGAAGTTTATAGTTTTATTATCAAAATGAATGAGTGTAGTGACTGCAAAAAAACTTACACAAGATATCAAGACTTGAGAAGACACGTGAAACAATTTCACCAAGAAAATTTAGAGTTAACTGCGCTGCTAGAAAAGAAAAATAACTTGCCCACCGTTTTAGGGACACACGAATGCAGTGAATGCAAAAAATCTTGCATAAGATAATATAAAGACTTGAGATTCCATGTAAAACAGTTTCATAAAGAAAAGTTGGAGCTAATTGCACCAATGAAATAGGTATACATGTACCGTTTTAGCAGCGCATGAATGTAGTGAGTAGAAGAAAACTTACATAAGATATAAGTACTTGAGAAGACATGTAAAACAATTTCATCAAGAAAAGTCAAAGTTAATTGCGCCGCTATAAAAAATAAAAATAATTTGTCCACCGTTTTAGGGATACACAAATGTAGTGAGTGCAAAAAATCTTACCAAGGATAATAAAGACTTGAGATTCCATGTAAAACAGTTTCATCGAGAAAAGTTGGAATCAATAATTGCACCGCTAAAAAATAAATACATATTATCATCAGGTGAATGGAAAACTAAAGCTGACGACCGAAAAGAACAAGAAAAGCGCCTTGTATAACCAGTGACTGTTTCGATAACGAAAAACATCGGTGATAATAAGGCAAGCATATAATACGTAATAAATAAATTGAATTTAACATGTTTCACATATCATCTCAGGTCTTTGTATCTTGAGTAAGTTTTTTTGCAGTTACTACACATTCATTTTGGCAATAAAACTACAAATTTATTTTAACCACAACACAAACAGTAACAGAGAAACAAACTAACCAAAGAAACTCCATAAAATACCAAAAGAAAGGTTGGGAATAATAATTATTATTCATGATGAAATAGAAAATTACTTTGCGTACTACCAATATGTATATAACAAATTATTTTATTGACAGGTTTCAAGATCGTTGTAATCTTGAAACCGGTCAATAAAATAATTGGTTATACTAATTGGTAGTATGCAAAGTAATTTTCTATTTCATCATGGATTTCTACCAAAAGTGAAGAAAGAAAATATTAACTACAATTATTATTCAGCCATTCAGCGGGATCACGAGTAGACGAACTTCTCCGCGCTTTGCGCTCACGCCTTGCATTCGATGCACCTGACGGCCGGTGCGTCGTCCGCCATACGCCAATATGTGCCGCTGCGGCTAGAGTCTAGTGCTGCCAGCCGCTTCGCTTTGAACCGCCTGCGCTCGGGTCTCAACGCGTCACGTGGTGTGACAAATGCATCAGACGCTTTTCAGTGAATTTGATCCCCTATACTACGATACTATATACTTGGGCCGCCCAATAGACGGAGTGACAACCCTGCAATCATGAGCTCTAGGCAGGACCACTATCTAAATTGATAGTGGTCCTGCCTAGGACGACCGAACCGCAGTGATGCGCTTTCTTTAGACCCAACGAAGTCGCATCACTCCAATTCGGTCGTCATAAATCAATATTGGCCTCGCTAGAGCACATTCTTGCAGGGTGATCACTCCGTCTGTTCGGCGGCCCAAGTATAATAACATTTTCAATGTTAAAATTAATATTTTCAAAAAAATAATTTAATAGTTTCGATATTTGAGAGTTGTTTTTACTTGAAAAACGGTATTTCGCCTTTAAATCACTTTGAAAAAATGAAGTTACGGAGGATGAAAATTTTCTTAATCATGTAATTACTAATTCCCTGTATAATATTTTCCGTTTTTTCTGGACATCGTTTTCTTCCCGTAAAAATATTATTACGACAACTTTCTTCAATCCGAAGTTATTTAATTTTCAAAATCCCTCTACATCTGTCAAAATCATCAGCAAGGTGCTGTTAACACTAGAAATACAAATTTTAGTAAAAAAATGTCTTATGCAACTTCATAGTTAAATCGTATCATAATCAATCTACAAATGCTATCGAATACAGGGCATTTCATTTAAAAAAGCAAAGTTAGGTACTGTGCAGAATAAATGGGGCGGCCTGTATAAGCGAAAATAATTTTATATAACGAAAATTAAAAAATTAAAGTATGACAATTTTCTCTACGGGGTGTTAAATAATAAAAACGTAGACAATTGGCTATAAATAGCTATAAAAAGTTGCTTTATGAAATTTTACTTAGATAGGTTTTTTGTATTCTGTATTTGATAGCAGTTGCTAATTTTTGTCAAGAATGCAGTGGCGTGCGTACCTGTACCCAAAGAATATTTAATTTAAAAAATGCGTACTCTGTTGGTTTTCACAAAATCCATATGCACTTTCAGTAGGTTTTTCATAATTTCTGGAGACCTGTATTTATAGTAAATTGTTTTAACCAGAGATTTGTTGATAATTTGTGTAAAAGTCCAAAGTTACTTAATAGGGAAAAGCTCGTAATAATATTATTATCGTAAAAATGTATTTTCAAATAATTAGTACACTCTGCTGAGAATGGTCTTATAATTTGTCCTACAAATAGGAGGAAATATTAAATTGCTTCGGGCATATGGTAACCATATAAGGTGTTTTTTATTTTGTTTTATAGCTCTTTGAAATTATAACTTGTAATTGGATAGGATAAGAATTTCTACCGACTGATTTAACTATAAGACTCATATTTTATTTCACCGCACATACGAATGTGTACGATTATATATCTAATTTATTTTTATACTTTTATGTCTTTTATTCTTGGTTATGTCTTCCTTATGCATACCTTTCAGCATCATAAATTTCTAATGTTATTCTGAATGAATGTCCTCGGTGAAGGTTATTAACATTCATGCATGCATACAGGGTGGATCAAAATTAGTATGTCACCTTCAGAAAAATTAATTAGTATCTTTCACTGTTGAGTGTCTACTTCTACCCATGAATTTCCAGAGACAAAGTCGACATCCATAGGAAAAGGATTTCTCAACCATCAATCTCCAATTTGCCTGTACGTATAGGTGTCTAAACTGCTGTGTGGAAGTCTTTGGTAATTACAGGAAACATGTCTCGACTGGCTCGTACAGAGTATTGTGCAAAATTGCAATTCTTAATTCGATTCCCTAGTTCCGCAGTTAATTCCTTATGTATTGCGCGTTGTGGCGCAAAGATACGTGAAAGTACTTTTTTATTTTTTTATCACATGAACGTTTAGATTGTCTTGGACCTATGTGGGGCTTTCTCAGCAACACAAGTCCTGAATAAATAAATACAACACCCGAAGAATCAAGGTCTGGTTCACTATTATTTATTCATTAAGTGACATATGCTGTCGCTTCGTCTCGCGGAATACGTGGAACTGTGTTTCGGTATCGCCACAAAAGCGTCTGTTCATGCTGTTGAGGACACTGCTTGTTCCTCGGATGTATGTAAATATTGGTATGGATTATGTAGTTTACTCCAGTAGAATTCAGTTTGTTTCGCTCTCAAGTTATGTTCTTTGCTCAGGAACTTGTTTTGTTCCGATTTAAATTGACAGTACCCTAAGTGCTAAATGGAAAAATGAAATTTCATTTTGATATCTTAAATAGTTCCAGAGATATGAGCCGATTACACACTAAATCCCCACCCGATATATTACTGTTTTTACAGGTTCGAAAACCTAACCATTGTCACTTTGCGGTAAGAAATTTTCTACACTCTGCCCTACTTTCTTCCTCAAACAATTCCTTCTCCCGAATTTCCTCCTACAGATCCTGTGCGTATTACTCTAAAATCTCCGCTCCAGAAGTCTCCAGCTTCTGGCCATCGCACTTCACTAATACCTACCACGTCTAACGTTAACCTATCCATCGCAATTTTCAAATTTTCTAACTTTCCTTTTTGTTGCATGCTACTTTAGTTGAACAAAATTGTTTTCAATTTAATAAAAAGTATTATTGTCAAAATTATACATAATAAATAATGTTTGATAGAGTTTTTATACAAGTTTTGAAAGTATAAGTAAAACCCAGCGTGAATATCATGAACTCTATTAACATGAGCTATATTAGTTGATAAATTTCCTACACGCGACTTTCCAGCAGATAATCCGAAACATTTCCAGATTCCAAAATGTGATTACGGTATTTCCCTGCATCTCCCAGCACCCTTGCATATTTACCCCCCATTTACCGGCACTGTAAGTGAGTCAAGAATCGCCACCCCTTTTTCCGCCTCGAACTTGTTCCTATCGCCCGCAATCATGGGCAACATCCTGTGGAGGAATCTCAAACAAATTATTGCTCTCGTCTCTGTGTGATTAAAATCAATAAGGGTTGCAATAACGTTAAATGCGTTCCAAATTTTAGTTGCTGCAACATAATCCATGTTGACAATGATCTCGATATGGTCGACAATTTCAGTTCCATTTTATTTTCTTGTCCAAGACCGCACTTTTAAATTCTTCGAAAATCGCAATTAAATCAGCTCAGCATTTAATTGTTTTTAAAGAAACCCAAAACAATAATGGAATAACTGCTAAATCTGAGAAATACTTGTCGCTTTTGCAAATATAAACTGCAGGATTTATGTTCCACGTCCACAGTTTAGTGTACCGTGAGGAATGGGGCCATTGAGCACTTGCTTAGCAATAGCTTCGATGATGGAAATATATCACGTCTTGAGGAAAATGGGGCTAAATCAGGAGGGCGCCCCTGACGGTCACTTAATGACGCTTATACTGCTCGTTAAATGCCAGGCTCGCCATTCTTATTATGAGTCAGATTTAGTAACATTAAGCAGTCCTAGTGTTAGGCCGGGTATACACTTACGTTCCAGTTGGATTGTAATATTTTATTTCCTGGACGGTAAACCTTGTCCTGGTCCCTGAGTTTCTATAATTTGCTATTATGTTGTACAGTTTTAGTCTTATTTTTGTTGTTTTCACTGTCAGCTTTAGACAGTATTTTGGTCAGGGTAAATATTTTCCTCAGGTTACGTGTAACCGCGGCCTAAATTTTCAAGAAGCTCCATGGCCACGTGCAGACGCATTCATCCTGGTGTGACAGGACTGCAAGATACAACCGCTGCCATTTGGAAGCGGCCGTAAAAGTTTCAGTTCTTTCTTTAGTGGTTGCGCTAGCTATTGTCGCAGTTTTTTTCCTTTTATTTTCTTTGTTTTACACGGTTAATTTAATCCCTTGGACTAAGCCGTAATTTCTTTGATCGTTATCCCTGAAAGTAAAGCTCGGGGTTAATTTTAGATTTGCGCAATTATTGTTCGTGGCGTTACCAGATAGTAATAAATGCACACTGTTTGTTTTTGGAATTGGGTAAAGTAATGAATTAGTATACTTAAATGACATTTCTTTGTCACCAACGCCGCGAGGTTTTAGACGATTTTTGTGGGCATTTAACGAAACCTGCGCACTTTCGTTTAATTATCTAACCCTTCGTAATGAATACGAAATTAATTCTGTAATCACATTTTAATTTAACAGATAAATTTAATACTGGAATGGCTGATGGCGCCTGGTATTTGATGATTTATGACTTAATCAAGAAGCGATTCCATATAATGAATTTCCCCTCGATACAAATAATCAAGAAATGAGCCTAAACTGCAATTATCGTAAAAGTGCCGTTACGGTGAATCCCCCAATTTCACATTCCGAAACTGACGATGAATAAGACTAGAATATTGTCTAAGACACGACGTAGTAGCTCAATTCCTTTCAAACGGTCATCAGCGTCGCCGTTGCTGTTGGAAGGTCCCAAATTCATGTATAGCAGTTTCGATTTTTAATGCAATGAGGATAGGTAACCCAGTATTCACGCTTCCCAAATCTGATTTCAATACTTTGTATCCATTTTCTCTAGACACCTAATCGAGACGCAAACAAGCACATAAAGAACTTTCCCGTTCGAAAAAAAATGTAAGAAACCCATAATAAAATTTCCCACTTTCCCTCTTGATTCGGCGAAACCTTGTTACAAAGTCGGCGCAGAAACGATATAACACATTTCGACGGGTGTACATAAAATCATATTTTTATATCGCGGTGTGGAGAAATTGATGTTTCGGAATGAAAATCATATTGGGGGACGTTTATTGAGGAAGTAGGGGCGAGCAAAGGATAGGGGTCGGATTTTAAAGTTTTAGAGTTAGTATCATCTCTGGAAGTTTTTAATAACGATCGGTTGAAGAATTGACTGTAGTTACCTCGAATATAAAAAAATTGATTTGCTGAAATAAACTTTTTAACGTGCATTAAAATTTCTTTCATTGACTTTACAAACAAGCCTCTATGAATTCTTAATAGTTAATATCACACGCCATAAAACCAGTAACACGTGTTGAAGATTAATCCAAATATGAACTTGCTCTACGTTGCTATAATACCAACCAAACAAACAAATTTTTAATGAGCTTGATGCTCCTTGAAGCGAGTTAAGATAGACCGAGTTGACTGCCCGATATATTTTTTGTCGCAATTTCCGCTATTGGAAAGACAATGTAAACACGTCATTTTCAGCATACGTATCCACGAAATCGAGAGTCTGTCAGGTGACAACAATAAAGTTGGGACAAACGATTTTGGCTGTTAAATGCAATTTCACCAAAAACAATTAACATTATGTTAGGTATACAGCACAGTCTATAAAATTCTTATTGGTCCGATACACCTTAATTATGCCCATCAAATTAAATGAGATCGTTAAAGTCTAGTCGTTCAATTTTGGCCGTGAAAAATCACAGTACCTTATCCTATGTATGTTTCACATGAATGTACCAAAAATAAAACTTAGCTTCGACTTTAAATACACAAATTATTTAAACGGCTCTGTCTATTTACTTTCGTCTAAACCATTTGTCTGTCGTAACGAGCAAATCTGTTTGACCTGTCGCCATTCCCCGGTTAAATACAAACACATAAAAGTTTTCACGTAGTGTACATGAAGAATATGCCTCGTTGTGGGGAAAAACCGATGACAGCGCCGCCAAAACGGAAAACAAATTTGTCAAAACGTCAACGGGTGGAAGGGAGAAGCTACAGTTTTTGTTCGTCACTTAAGCCAGAACCCCAAAGTTGCGAGTAATTTTTGTTTTAAATTCAATTAGTGTGATTTATCGACTCCGATGCGGAGAGGGCGTTTGTACTATTGAGTAATTCGGTTTGCGTCCAATAACAGAAATAGCCGGCTCGAAGATTTTGAGCGTTGTCTATTAGTCGGAGAGCAGGACGTTCGAAATATGCAAAATAAAAGTGGTGTATGCAACTCGCGAACATACAAAAACTGATGTCGTATTCTTATGTAAAATGACCTGCTGAATTCGATTCTGAAGGTCGCGAATCGATTCGGGATTGCGAAATTGAAAAAAATCGAACTTTATCATATTTTTACAAAATTTCTCGGAAATACATTATTTTATATTTCCCATTCTATATCTTTGTCTGTAACAATTGGATCGGTTTAAAACTTTGCATACATATAGTCTGAAATATGCCGAATCCGTTGCCATACATAAATGTGCACTAATGTGTAAAGATATGGTAGAAAAATAATATTTTCGTCGCAGATCCCATGGATTTTTCAGTAACTGCATTGAGAAAGTTGGTATCGAGGTAACTTTTTTATTATTGGAGATAGAGTAATAGTATAAGCGAGTCAAATATAGTTTAAGGTCTGAATTAATGTATAAAAAACAAAAAAATGTTGTTGGTAAAAGTTTGGTGGTCATAAAAGGTAAATAAAGTCGAGCGTTGTGAGCGCTACGTTGTCTCCTGGGTTGCACCGAAGCAGACCGCGTGGAGAACTTCAATGAGAACTGTTCTTATTTTTTTAAATTTGTACTTACAGAATAAATACATTTTTATTATTCGATATACGTACATTTTCCTTCACAAAAACAGCTTATGGAACACAGTACATTAGCTTTTAAACAAATACAGGTTGTACTACAATTTATTGAAATATTCACATCTGCAAAATGGTGTTATATTTACAAAATCTGGTTTCGCACATATTGTGGTCATGATTGGCATTACGCTATCGTTTTCTTTCATGCACCACCCAAATTCCAAAAGATTTTGATAGTTTTGCAGTTTTGTAAACGACAGACTGCAAATACATACGTCCTGAGGACATGAAAACGAAACGTGTTTTCGGTGGGTGGTAAATCTCTAAGAAGCGAAATTTGTTTTGTAATAAATAGGTACCTTACTGATATTCGTTTGCTTACTTACCTAATGTCTGTTTTGCATGTTGGAAACAAATGTGCTCTTAAATGGTCCATACTGCCGGTAAATTCTGGACGACCATAATATGTAATGAATTTCACTCTGTTCTCGCTTGACATTTGGTGGAACATATTGAATATTTCAATGAAACAAAATTTTTTAGTGTTTTCAACGGGTTTAATCGTTATCGACAATATTGTTTCGACTTACTAGGTCATCATCAAAGGTTCTTACAAAACAAATCTTAAAACTAAAACAGTGCCTTACATACAGTATTCTATTTTATTTTCGTGTGGTGGGGTAAGACTGCTTCTATGATTAGTGAATGGTTAAATTCCAACTGGTCATTTGTTATCTGTTGATCTAATTTCTAAGCAAATTTGATCAAAACCCGGTTTGCTTAAATAAAAGAAATTTAAGTTCATTATTGGTCAATAATAAAGAAAAAAGAAACACAGGAGATAAAAGTGGTGTTTCTCAGTTAAATTGCAATGATTGCAGCGCGATTTACATAGGCCAAACCGGGAGGGATTTCAATACCATACTGAAAGAACATAAAGTCTATTGCCAACAATTCAAACAGGACGGGTTTTTGGGAACATTGTACATATTGTAAACAAACATAATTTTGTCGAAAGTGATTTTAAAATATTATATAAGGATCTAAAGGTAGAAAATTAAATTAAGTGGAAAGTTTTGAAATTGCAAAGCCTTTAAATTAGATCAACAGATAACAAATGACCAGTTGGAATTTAACCATTCATCAATCATAGAAGCAATTTTACCCCACCACACGAAAATAAAATGGAATACTGTATATAAGGCACTGCTTTAGTTTTAAGATTTGTTTTGTAAGAACCTTTGAAGTCGAAACAATATTGTAGGTAACGATTAAACCTGTGGAAAACTCTAAAAAGTTTTGTTTTATTGAAATGACCATATAATGATTTAAGAAAAATGCCCTACACACATTTAATAAATGAAAACTCTAAACTCCGACGGCGCGGCGTTAGCACGGCAGTCAGCTTTTGTCCGCGACAACGCGCGCAGGGCGTGACATATGACTCAAGTTTAACACACTTTTTCTGACTTACTATGCATTTTATGAAAAAATACTCAAAATAAAAAAACATCCTCATTTTATGCGCTACAATTTTCTCGTTTATAGTATAAGTATATCTTCAAAAATAAAAAAGTTACCCCGATACACACTTTTTCGTTGTAAAATGACACAAAAGTGGCAACTCTTCCTCGAATATTTATTAATTTTTCAGTCAAATCACAACAATTACTATTTTCTCGTACAACGTTAGAAAGCGGATAGTTTCATTATCCTAATGCTAAAATTTCAAATTTGTACGACAATGGGTGACAGATATACAGAAGGAGAAACAATAAAAGTGCGAAAATAGCATATTTCAGAAGAAAAATGAAAAAATGCCATTTTCTTCAATTTGGCAATTCCAAATCAAATCGCGACCTCAAAAATATGTTTTGTCAGGTGTTTTACATAAGAACTCATCCTCTCTTTTTGTATGTTCGAAAGTTGCATACCATGTGTCGAATTCAGAGCTCTTGCTCTCCGACTATATGGCTTTGCTACACAAAACATTTAATTATCATACATTTCTGATAATCTGAAATAAGTTTGCAGTATTTGAATAAAAAAAATCTGAATAGGAAACTTCGATCGAATGAGTTCATGTCCCATACAATTAAGAAACCAAGAGATTCATTACCCTTGCCAACAAAAGCGCTATATCTCCAAAATATTTGTGAATACTGGGCGCGACTAGATTCTGGGAGCAACGTGAATTAAAATACCGACGCCACTGTTTTACCCAAAGACATTTAAAATGATAGACCCCGCTTTCCGTATGAAAATACCTGCTTGTTGATGAAAACACTCTTGCCTTGTTTTTGAAGGTTTTACAAAACTTGAAACACTTAAGTTCGTCACTCAATTTGACAATTGAAACAAAAATGTAAACAAGTTGGAACGAAAAGAGTCCTGGAGACAATATGGTTTACTAACTTCCTTAAGAGACATCCAGAATTGTCTATTAGAAAGGGTGAAATATTGGGGCAACAAAGATTCAGGGGTGCTGATCCATACACGATAACTAATTGGTCTAAAAATTTTGAAAAGATAATCAACCAAGAGAAAATCAAGTAATCGACGAGGGTGTGCAGCACGTCCATCCATGCGTATCTGCCAGTCATCAGATACGACCACCTACGACGGTATTACAGAGCCAGCCATCAGTTTCGTCGACATAAGTTCATACTCCGTCACCACCAACAATTTATTGCATTTAACAGTGAACCATGAACATCTTCAACACAAAAACAAACTTTATTATCATAACCAACTTTTTCATCGTAAAAACAGCCAACAACATCTGCGGTGCGAGATCATTCATTTCCTGAAGAATACGAATGAACACATTCCTCTCTTGCGATGAAACACCCACCAAACCTAGACAATTAAAAAATCTTAGGGTTGGAAAATTTCATTAAGAGCAAACTGTGAGAATTTAACCAAAACGAATAATCCCACCAAAAGTATAAAATTAACTGACAACCTAGGTGGCATTCTTACGCCAAAAGATGCTTTACAAAAATTAAAAGGCAAGGAAGAATCAAAGAAACCGCAACTCAAGAAGGATAAGAAAGGGAAACAAATTGAAAAAGGTAGAAATAAACTTCCTAAGGCGACTCTCGTAAACAAAATAAAGTAGGAAACAAAAAGAATGATAAAAGAATTTTCATGTTGAGAACGATGATGGTATTGGAAAGTGACACCGAAAATGAAGATCTCAATTTTAGGTCACAAAAAATAGATATCACACCAGACAATTATTATGGTGTTTACAATGACTGGTATGTAGATGCAGGGCAGGTTAAGGGTGGGATTTATCAGCTGTTAAATAGTAATTCTGGGCAAACGTCTTTAAAGTGCTGCCACCTATCGCCCAAAAATGTGATTAGGATTATGCAAAATATAGTCACAATCTGTTTTGATTGGTTTCTATCACAGTTGCAACCACTTTAGACGGAACCTAATAAATTTGGGAGGATTAGTCAGCGGTCCTATCTTTGGATTACTGTTTAGAAATAAGAGAATAAACTGAATACCGACTGTCTCAGCGCCATCTGCATTGCAATGGCCACAATACTATTTTCAATTTTAGTCGACTATCCACTAATAAATGTCCACTTTAGATGTGCATCTCGGCTAAATGTAAACAAGATGGAGAAATTGCAACATTATTGTTATTCCAACACGCCGGTTCAACCGAGTAACGTTCTTGGTCGAAACTGAATAACGAATAATTAACTTAGGCAATCCTACTTTCTAATTACAATACATATCTGTACAAATAGTAAAAAAGGTGTCGAGTTTATGACGGATTATTTCAATGATTTGGGAGAAATTTATTTAAGGCGAACGAAAAATATTACATAAAAGTAGTGCGAGTCTCTAAGTTGATCCTTTATTGATAAATCTTTTTTTTAATTAATGCCCTATCTACTTTAAATTCAGAATGGTGCAATGCTGTGATGTCTACATATTCCGTTTTTAGTGCTCAAATTTCCCACCCTTAAGAAATTATTTGAACAAGGAAAAACTGAAATGAGTTTCCTTGACATAAGAGATCTACAGTAATCCTATTTAGTGAAGGTACATAATATAAAAATCTTAGGTGTATAGGTATCTATTCCTAGTTTTTGTAAATTATTAAATTAAATTAAATTAAATTATAGTGTTGTTTATTTTGTTCACAGCATTCCACAAACAAACGCTTAGACTGTGATGACTGTTGTTGCTTCAATTGGAAAAGTAAATAGTTAAGTCCCTTTTTTCAATGTCGTTGGCTTTATCAATATATTTATGCTGTGCTAAAATTATGCTTAACCTGAGAAGCGCAGGATTGTAGGTAGGCTGTGTGATTGTGTTGTTACACTATTTATTCTACAGTACTGTTTTACATAATGTGATTCACCTTGTGGGCGCCAGCAACATAATCATTAATGTGCTTTTGTTGCATACTTATATTTGTGGTGCAAAATGATTAAAAAAGCTGCCTTTCAATAGCTGCATATTAAAATATACCTAAAATTTGACAACGCCTCATATCAATTTACAATTTATTACTCCTACGCTGGTAAAAATATTTTCTGCATCACTGCATGATCCGTACAACAACGACTACAATTCAATAAACGATCACGTTCATTAGTATCAATCACAGCCATTAACGTAACAGTTAAACAAACATGCCCTCCATCATGATTCATGAATGCATCCACAATTCTAAAACATTCTTGCACGGGAGCGTACGCACCTGGATAAACCTACATAACAACAGCCATAACGCCTTTTTGATAATGACTCCCTGATTGATACCTTTGATTGATAGGTTTATATTTCATCGTTGCAACTTCTAAATCCTTGGCTAATCCTTATTACGACGTCCGGGCGTCTGCGAACGGGGATACAGGAGCCCTGACGTTAAGATTGATTGATAGAACTTTTCGGTGATAGAACGATTCCAAATGGGAATTATTACTATAATGACGGTATTAGGAATTGGACGTGTGTTGAATGCTGAATTGACAAATTTTGGGTGCTTATGTTGGATATCAATGCCTGTACATAGTCTCAGTAACGTTAAAAGCTAACTAACTAACTACTTTTTTAGTGACACAAGTTTGGAGCTCAATTTACAAAAGCGTTTGTATTGCCTACAATCTTTATGTTGTTTGGGGGCAGTATTCAATTTCTGTGCCCTCTGGTACTTAAATACATTAACACACACCGTATGTTTGCATAAACGTGTCAAACAAATATTTCGGATGCACTCTGGAATTAGGGAAGAAAATCGAGTAATACGTATCCTCGGGCTGCATTTTATACGAACACTCTCTAGGGGTGTACAATCTAACCGCATGAACTCACCCCCGACCACGATCGCTGATTGATACATTTTATGCAATTCCCCCTTATCGACCAAAAGTACCTTTTAGAATGCTTGCCATGCAAAATTTGATTGGAGTACAAAATGCAGTTCTGTAGATAAGGAATTCAGTTGTAATTGCAAATTAAATCGAATAGAGGCCATATAAAATTCAAATTATTCACCATCTCCTCCCGGGAGATCAAGAAAGAAGGCTTAATTTTTGTACGTGGTACTTAAATAAAATTCAAGAAAATCCAAAATTTGGGCGGTCTGTCATTTGGACAGATGAAACTCGCATAAGCAGCGTAGGATTATTTAACAGGCATAATGTGCGTCACTGGTCTGATACAAATCAGCACCAAACTTTTGAACGTCAGAGGCAAGGACGTTTTGCATTTAACGTTTCGTGTTTTGTTTTGGGTGGTCAACTAGCATACCAAAGTTTTGATGGAAACTTAACGGGATTGAGATACATTAATTTATTGAATATTAACGCAGAGGCGATAATGGAAAATGTTCCGTTAATAAACATAAATAGGGTATATTTCCAACAAGATGGTGCCCCTGTACACAATAGGGAGGTTCGGAGAAAAATAAGATATCTATTTTTGGCATGAAAATGACAGAAAATTGTTATTGTAATTGATTTGCGGCGAAATTTTTTTTCTAAAAAATTTTTTTGCGGCGTAATAAGCGAAAGAAATTAGCTTATCACGCCCACATGCTAGTTCGCTTTGTTATTGGTTTGACGTCAGATATTCGTAAGGCGCTCCTCCCACTTCTCTTGAATGCCCGCGAAGCAGTAGGTACCTATCTCGTAACATACTTACTGGGACTATTTCGAGCGTGAATGTTTAAAGTAAGGTGTCAAGGAAACATAAAACAAAGACAATATAATTGATTAATGATGCAACAAGGATATCAAAAGTCCGATTCACATAATTTGCCATATTTGTGTAGTAGGTAGGTAAATGTCCCGGTAAATGTGGAAATGGTGTGTGATTCTTGCATCTAACCCCAATTTCATTCTACCTCAAAACAGTAGTGTAAAGGCAGACCGGTATAAGTAAAACAAAGTCAACAATTTATTAACTGTACATGCCTCTTACGAGTATAATTCAGTATAAGTAGGTATGTAGATTGTAGATACCTGCTTACTTCTGTTTGTAAAATAGGTACTTACCTATATTCTCTAATACAATACAATACATACCTACTCATTTATGTAGGTATGTATACCTAAGTGATCGACAAGTTATCAAGTTAACAGTTTTATAACGGATTGGAAATTAAAAAAAAACGGAAACAAATACAACTCACGCGAATCAAAAAACTACGCTACGTAGGTACTAGGTACTTGTTGAATAAAAAGAAACAACTGCTATATTCTGGATCGGTTAATGTAGAAACTCGGAAGAGACCCTTAAAGACGCATGTATGGAGTACGAAATTATACCTATGGGTGCGAAACTTGGACAATGGGAGAAGCGGATTGAAAAAGAGTAGAAGCGTTTGAAATGTGATGCTACAGACGGGTGTTGAAGATACCGTGGATAGACAAGTTAGCAATAAGGAGGAATTAGAAAGAGTTGGGGAAAAGAGAAAAGTATGGAAGACAATAAAGAATAGGGGATAGGATCGTAGGATGGTAGGACACCTTCTGAGACACAAAGGAATAGTTCGCGACATGCTAGAGTCAGAGATAGGAATACAGAGGTAGAGGTTGGAGCAGATTAGACTACTGCTCTCAAATAGTTGGGGATGTAGAATGTCAGGGAAAGGATGGAGGTACGCGTCCTACCAGTCTTCAAAAGAGAACTTTATGATGACGTACTATTTAATTATTATTGTAAAATAGTTAATAAAATTTCCTTTTTTAGTTCAGGGAGGGAACGCTACGGCGATTCAGTATTTGGCTCCGTCATGCTCCTAGCATCCTGTTTCAAATTATGCTAACCGTAACACGTTACCAAGTACCAAGGGGTCCCAGAAAACTGCCGATAAATTACATATTGTTCGATTTTATTTAGAGTGGCTGCAATGGGGCAGCCGATAATTTTATAAACTTTTGCAATGATAAACTAACTCGCAAAAATATCGATAATGCTGACCAATTTTCCTTCTGGCTCCAACGAACCACTTTTTCCGTTTTATTGGTGTGCTGTACGATGTATTAGTCTGGGTACAAAACAGAAAACACCAGTTAGAACCAGTTAATAATATTTAACAATTTAACTACACATGCATATGCATAATACTTATGGGACTGCTGCGCGCTGAAGCTGGGACTTGTACGTTATACTAAGTTCTGATGTCACGCGGCCTACTCTCGCTGCAAGGTACGATTTCTAGCCTCGCACTGACGGAAAACTTTGCAACGGCTTCACAGGCGAAGGAATGTTCTTTTAACAAAAATTAACAACATAACTGCTTTCATTATAATAAACTCTATCAATTTTAATGAAATTTGAAAATTACCGAACCTGCCTATTCTGCAACAGTCAGAAATCACAACGAAAATAGGACACTCAAAATTTAGAGCTCAGAACTGTTTACCTATTGGCAATAATTGTCAGCGTACACTTATTTTATGAAATCAATAAAAGACAAAATTGTTATGTCCGTAGGCATTCCTATCTCACGGATCGTAGGCATGATCTCTGATGAATCTAATGCAGCGTGAGTGAATGTAAATTACTTCAGCAAAAACATGGGGTGCATGTTTTTATAAGACAACATCCGGAAGCAACCGCATACATGGATTAGTGCCTTCAATCTTGAAGGGGGCATTTCAATGGTCCATTCTGGCGCTACACTTAAAAGCACTTACGAATCTGCTTGCCCTAGCTTAGGTTCAAGAAACAGAGGACTTGCTGCATAATATTTTATTTTCTTGTTATACAACGTTTACCAATAACATATAATTTCCATAAACTTTCAGCTTACACTTCAAAATATGAGGTTCTTAACTTATTTTTTAAATCAACTTTGAAGGCACTGCTAACAATATCCAGCTTTGGATACAACAAACAAGAAGTTTTCAAAGAATAAGAAGAATTCTCGCGTTATTAATAAAATTTATCCCACACCCTAGTTTCGAGCCAGATATTTAATCAAAGTTTAAAAGTTCAACATGTACACTTGATTATAATTTTCCAGGCAACATTTTTGGAAACTTTCGCACAAAGCAAGTTCTTTATATTTTATTTTTCTGAAATTAATTAAGCTTTGTATCTCGTCGCAATCGGTTTAGATCGTAGATTATGTGTTCGAAGTGATTATCGTGCTATTCCCTTTATTAATAAATTCAAGGGTGGGGGTGTTTCTGCGAGGGTTGCGAAGTGGAGATGAAAGGTGATTTCTGCGATGATTAAAAGGAATGTGCTGTGTCACTTGTCTATAATGTTCAGCCACCGCTGTTGTACAAGTTTTTGTTTGAACTCCCATAGATATTTGAAAAGGAAACACCAGATTAGTTATCGATTGTTGTGACTTGCTTTATCCAACTCTTGAACATGAACTTCACGCTGCAAGAAAATAATTACGAGTAAGAGAAACAGTCATGCCTTGTAGGTTTCTCAGTAAGTGTGGTTTTGAGTCATTTAATTTGTTCAGAAATTCAAAAACTGAGAAAAAGCTACGTGCTTAGATTTGAACATTTATTATAATATTTAAGTATGGCAGCAAACAATAATTACAAACTGATTAATCGAAAGACACGACTAAATTATATTATTATTATTATATTATTATTATTATTATTATATTATAGTGAGTATGAGCTATTGTACTGAAAAATTTTGACCGATTCATAAAAGTAGGGGATGCTCTTAACCACAACCTTCATGAAAGAGGAAGAAGCAGGGTAAGACCAAGATCACGTGGAATTGAGGGACTCAGGCAGTAATGGATGGACGTAGTCTTCTAACTAGTGCTCCTAAATAGCAGAAATCCGCGACTTCCTCTATCTTCTCATTTCCTATTTTAGTTTTAGTTCTATTTTCACGCCCCCGACATACCAAACTACGTCCATTTCATTCAGAGCCATCCCCAATTCTTCTTTGCTATTTTATCCGCGAATCTGAGCATGTTTCAAATAACGAAAAGACCATTTTATAGCGAATTCAAAAATATGAAAATAAATAAACAGTTTGCTATTCAAAATAAGACAATTGGACCCACTTCCGGTCAAACTGGAAATGATTTTTAGTATTGAAAATACTTCTGGGCGCGTGTATATGGGACTCATCTTACGAAAAATGTATCGACACGCGACAGTCGAGGCAGTCGAGGCCGCTAATAATAATATTGGATGGAGAGCGCTAGCCAAATGTAAACTAAGGTACGGCGAGCGCGAGTACCGTTTAAGAGTGATATCGCGTTGCAATAAAAGTCCAAACAGTACAAAACGGATGCGTTAATATTTTGTTACGTATTGCGTCAGTTTGACTATGTGCCTTGTGCTTGTTACAAATCATTTCTTTTATTTTATTGTATCAATAATATACCAACTTGAAACGGGACAGATCACTTTTGTTGGACATCTTAGAAACCGAGCAGTTGTGTCGGTATTTTCAATACGCCTATGATTCTTGCGTAAGATGCGAGGTCTGTGAATTTTTTAAGATTAGTTTGTTTTCATTAGTAATTGCAGATTTTCTTTTAAAAATCCCTTTCCTGACGGGAAACCGGAAAGAACGCATCGAAAGTAGAATTCTGTAATAATGAGAATAAACTTTAGAAGAAGAAAATGGACCAAATTTTTTTCACGAAAGAATGTCCTAGGTGTACGGCCCATTTTATTTCCAAGTAAAATTTAGGTGTAAAAAGTTTCGATGGGACCGAGATTCAATTGTTCAGTATAATAATTTAAAAGATGCAAAACAACTATGGAAAGTGGGCTGTCGATGAACGGACGACGGTCACCCGGAGTTTCAATTCGGCCACCTTTTGTGCATTTTGTATCGTAATTACTTTATAATTAGCTTTAAAACTACAATTCCTTCACTAGTGTCATCCCACAATCCCAGAAAAACTTTTGTAAAGAACAACTTTTTTCGATTTAGGCATTCCTGTTCAAGATACGATGATGTGAACTGAAAAAGTTTTGTAATAAAATTAATTTTTGACTGTGTTTGAACCGGTGCAGGCGTATTCGATATCTTATTAAAGTGGCAACATATTTTGCTATTTTTGGAGAAAAAAGAAACTATTTTTAAAACAATAGTAGAAGTCTAAAAAATTTCCAAAATTTGAATTCGGTGCCTAACCTATGTTGTTTGGGAAATCATTTTATTTTTTTGAGAAAATCGAACGCCTGTTATCTCTTAAGTATTGGAAGTAATTTTAGGACTTATTAATATCAAAACTTTTCTTCTTATTTGACTTGTATTACATACGTTCAGATGTTTTTGAATCAACTTGTAAAGGGTCATCCAAAAAGTTTCTAACAAATGGAAAAAACTATGCTCCTATAAAATAAAGGTATTGAAGATTAATCTTCAACTCCTGAAGGTACTGACGTTGTCAGCGAAACACGTGTCGAGTTTAATTACTGTGTAACTGTCTTTTGGGGTGTGGGGATAACTTATTAGGAATTCAAGTCAAGTTGTGATAGTCAACTTTTTTTTCTTATGGCCGCCATATTGGATTTTCACACTATTAGATAGACAAAAAAATTAGCTTTCCGGATTGGTGACTAACATGAATTTTTTTATTTCGTTTTTATTGAGATTTCAAAATTTTCGTAAATTATTTCTAAAATCGCGAATGCTTTTGAAAACAATTGAAATAATTTCAATAACAACAACAAAAGTGTCAGATTGTTTTTCAAAGCATTCGCGATTTTAAAAATAATTTACGAAAATTTTGAAATCTCATAATAAAAGCGTAATAAAAAAAATCATATTGGTTACCAATCCGGAAAGCTAATAGTGCAAAAATCCAATATGGCGGCCATAAGAAAAAAAAAGTTGACTATCATAACTTGAAATCTAGAGAGCCTAGAAATTTCGACTCGGAGGGGTCGAAAACATGAATCCACCAACTTTCATTGAAATTGCTTCAATGGTAGGGAAGGTAATAATTTATATCTGAAATCACAATTTTCAGTTTTTTTGTGATAAATCGGAAACCAATCAAGATATCCAGAATTTCTTTTCAGATTCTTAATCGCCACAAAAAAGCGCAACTTTTCTCTAATTTTACCGATCTCGTATCTCTTACCATTTCCAAAATATAAATGGTGAGCTTCGAAATTTTCGCCATCCTGTATACGTATCACAGTATGTGTATTACATAACTCTCAGCTAACTCTCGATCAGCTATTTCACAGTTCAGGGTATGTTATTCCTAAGTTGCGTATAACTGTTTCGAGATGTTATTAATTTTTAATTCTTCTTATACAGTGACAAGCAGAAAGTTGGCGACATATGGAAAACTTTTTTATGGTAAATTTCTCGGAAAATTGTATTCTTGATAAAAGCTGGGGCATGAAAAAAGAATGCCTTTGACAGTACCAAATTTCAGGTATCACGTACGGGGGAGTGCAAAAATACAAAATAACACTTTTGTAAAATGAAAATTATTTGAAATCAAGATGTTTAAAACAGTTAAATAAAAGACCATAAAAATTAAATTAAAAAAGCCTTATAAAGCTTTTCCAAATGAGGTATACTTGCTGAGAACGTTAGGGTCAAATAATTTTTTTCAATTTTTTTCATTTTCAGCTTCAATTTAGTCAAAAACTACACATTTTATCGAAAAACTTTATAACCCTTTTTGCCTTGTATTTTCAAGGCCTTTAATTTTCTAATTTCAAAAATGTTGATTTCAGATAATTTTGTTTTCGCAAAAGTTCTATTTTATATTTTTTACACTCCCCGTACATCATACCTGAAATTTAATTCTACCAAAAGTACTCTTTTCTCATGCACAAACTTTTATCAAGAGTACAATTTTCTGAGAAACTTACCATAAAAAAGTTGAAAATTTGAATATCTCTCACCTCATTTCAGTGGTCTTATTTATTTCATACTGCATTTACCTTTTTTAGGAATACATACTTAGTTTCTATTATTTTATTTATTATGTTTAATACCTACCTTAGAAGTGCCCTCTTTTTCGTTTACTTACTATGTAAAATAAATCCGGATTTTATCTACGTATCTTTCCGTAATCCTACCGACAGAAAGAACTTACCAGAGGGTCTCACAACTAAAGTCTTATCAATTTTCAGATCGACATAGAATTAGTCAAGTCGGCGGAATACCTGCCTCCTTCCGAGCGCAACATGAATGGCCACTACAATCACAATCTGTCGCACCAGAAGCAAACCTGTGGAAGGAATCACGATCGCGCGGCCCCGGAGTGGGAGTCTTCAGTCAATGGACGCGCAAAACTCCGGCCGCCAACAGTGCCTACCCTAACACGAAACGCACCGGACGGCAGACGTGAAAGGCCCGAAAGAAAAAGCACGCGGCCGGAGCCGGCCAAGATGACAGACGTCAAACCAAAACAATATCTTCCCCAGGAAAAAATGAAACCTCATCAGCAGATTGTGCCCTCTAATAATAGTTTAAAGAACAGAAGCTCGCATCACCAGAGGGTTGTGCAGAGAGGGGTTGTGGAGCATCAGGGGAGGGCGAAGGGGGTCGTGGGGTATCAAAGCGCGACTGCTTGTTACGTCGGGGGTGGTGTTAGTTTAAATGACTGTAGTGTGTACGGTGTTTATTCTGAAACTAAATATACTTTTGCTGTGAATGGAATTCCGGGGAATCCCGCTCAGGCCTCCGCCGCAGCGGCGTTTTTTGCGAGGTAAGACGAAAGAATTTACTTGAAATTCAAAAAAAAATACAAATGAAAGTACTTATAAAGTTACAAATTTACTCCACGTGACATAAATTACAATAACTTTAAACCAAACTGGGTATATCATGGTAAACGATACACCTTGTGTGAATTAGACATCGTATGGGAAATGGGTTAGTATTAGAATATAAATTTTTCACTTTTCACTATTACAGAAATCGCAGACCGTGAAGACGGTAGATTTTTGACGACACGTGGTGTCGGAAGGTGGTCTTTTGGTTTAAAGTTTTGATGAAATTGTTATTGCTCCGCGTGCCTCATGTCCTTGGTTTGTTGGTAAAGTGCTTCCACCATTCTCGTTCATCTACACAAAAACAGTTTATCTACTTTTGTACGTGGTACTTAGACGCACGCGGGATTGCATTGTTTGGTTAAAAATGTTACTTTCCTTAAATGGAACGAGGCATATTTTATCACATCACATAATGCTGTTAATTATTTGCAACATTTTTGAGAGATTTTTTTCAAACATTTCCATACACCGATCTCGAACATTTTTCCACATATTTCATTTTTAATTTTTCTGTGGAATAAATTTTGTAGGTTGTCTTTAATATTCAAATTCTTGGCCGTAAACAATTAATGCAAAGAACTTAGTCTTCCGAGCAAAAAATAATACCCGAAAAATTTTATTATGAAAGTTATAAAAAACACAATACATCAATTCTATAATAACAACAATATTAATAAAAACCAAAAAGAGCCTAAAAACTACATTTCATTGGGTTATATTATAAAAACAAATCACACAATATTGATAACTTATTAATAAAACATAATTTCCTAATTGTAATTGCCCATAAAAAACATAACAATCTGCAATTTTTATATTCTCTTCTAAAAACCGCAATTCGATAATTGATAAAAACTCATACTGTATACAAAATTAAATGTAATAAATATAACAAAACATGCATTCGACAAACCAAAAATCATCTTGAAACTAGGTTAAAACAACATACATACCAAAATTATAGTAATTTAGCTAACAGTAAACATATGAAAAACACCAAACATAATTTTGACTTTAATAATACTACTACTCTAGAACAAAAAAAAATTAAAAGCCAGACTTATCTTAGAAATGATACATATCCAAAAAGGCAAAAATTCTTTTAAAAAAATGGACATTCAAAATTTAAATTAAATTAATAATTATCATATGTACATTTTTTCCTATTTCACAATTTTATCAAAATTAAAAAATGTATAATTTCTATTTTTAATTTTATACAGGGTCCTGCATCTCACCTCCCGTCTTCTACTACCTAAACGATTTATTTTAGAAAAATGATTGAAACGGGACATTAGACTGTTTGTCAGAGAGCAGATTTTAAAAATATTTTTGAATATACAGGGTGTCCCGAAAATTGGTGGTGCATCAAAGTTTTATTTTTTTTAATGGAATGCCCTGTAGTCTTATTGATTTTTGAAACCCTTTCGAGCTACTGTACGTATCCCTAGAATATTATCAAGTTTGATTTGATAGTTCCAGAGGAATAAATTAAAATCGGAAAAATAAAATTTTTTCGTCACGTTTTAAAAAAATTATAAAAATAGAAGAAACATCTTTAAACCAAAACTAAGCAGCAGGTTGCTTATACTAAAAGGTCAGTTTATCCTGCTATGAATATCGTATAAATAACTTATACAAGTTGTTCAAAATTCAATGCCAAACTTTTCAAAATGTAATGCTATCTTTCTCCATTTTTTCAAATGGGACACCCTGTATGTTTTTATGCCGTCGGATGCAGAATTAAAAAATGAAAATGTTTTCTAATTATAATTATCTCGACATTCTCAAAGGTTTCACAGATATTCGTTGGTGGCACAAACGGAGGCGGGTATGAAATGACCTTGCTACTCTTCCTAATAGCTCGGGTGTAATGTTTTGAAACGCGTTTCTGATTCTTTGCTGCATGTTTTCTGGTGTGATTGGAGGTTACTGATAAACGATTTCCTTAACGTAGCCCCACAAAAAGAAAACCAATTTAGTTAAGTCGGGTGATCGGGGCGGCCAGTGACATGGCCCTCCTCTTCCAATCCAGATGTTTGAAAAGGTTGTTTTGATATTGTTCCTGACTCGTAATAAATAATGTACTGGGGCTCCGTCGTGCTGCAGCCACATTGCATCTCTCAAATCAAAGCTATTGGTAAATTTTGGCATAAATTTAGCAATTGATTTTGCAAAAAATCAAAATACATAGCACCGTTCAAATGTCCGTTAAAAGAGTGAGGACCAATAATATGTTCACCAATAATTTCCCCCCCCCCCCCCCCCCACTTGCCTACAAATCTTTGGATTGTGGTCGGAATAGTAACGAACATATATGATTTGAAAACTGCTAAATAAAATTATTATTTATTAGATAATAATTTTACGATTTTACGAATATCTGCGAAACCTTTGAGAATGTCGAGATAATTGTAATTAGAAAACATGTTCATTTTTTAATTCTGCATCCGACGGGATAAAAATATACAGGGTGTCCCATTTGAAAAAATGGAGAAAAATAGCATTACATTTTGAAAAGTTTGGCATTGTATTTTGAACAACCTGTATAAGTTATTTTTACGATATTCATAGTAGGATAAACTGACCTTTTATTATAAGCAACCTGCTGCTTAATTTTGGTTTGAAGATGTTTCTTTTATTTTTTATAATTTTTTTAAAACATGAAAAAATTTTGTTTTTCCGATTTTAATTTATTCCTCTGAAACTATCAAATCAAATTTGATAATATTCTAGGGATATGTACAGTAGCTCGAAAGGGTCTCAAAAATCAATAATACTACAGGGCATTCCATTTAAAAAATAAAACTTTGATGCGGCACCAAATATTTTTAAAACGTGTTCTCTAACAAAGAGTCTATTGTCCCGTTTCAATCAATTTTCTAAAACAAATCGTTTAGGTGTAATAGAAGACGGGAGGTGAGATGCAGGACCCTGTATAGTTACGTTATTGTTTACAAATCTTATTAGAAAAATATTTGTCATTTTTATGTTTTCTTTTTTAAATAAATTTTGACAAAGGCTCTAAACAGGGCCGAAACGTCGATATTTTATTATATATAGGTAGTATTTTATTTGCAAAAATACTTCACTAAAACAAATTTATATAAGTAATAAAAAAGATTGGCACAAATAATAAAATAACAAAATAAAGTATCAATAATATGTAAAAACAATAGTACCATAGTAAACAAATTTGTAATTTTAGTTTCATCCCGTCTGCACTAGATTTAAGTGGAATTTATGTAAGATACAAAGATTTTATTAAAGATTATCTTCCATTACTTGCCATTAACGATTTGCAGCACGAACGTTTTATTATTTATGTAATTTATAGCCCACAGCAAAAAGCAGCGTACAATCATCTTCTCTTGTGGATAATATTTATAGTCAACCCTTGTCCAAAATTTAATCTTTTTTGGACTCGGGGAAACTCGTTTATGACAATAAATTTCCTAAGTCCTTGCGGGTGCGAAAATCAGTGTAAATTCCGTATGTTTTACTACACGTCAAGTGTGGTTTGCTAAGCTTTGATGGCGCTCTCGCAAGTGGTTGCTTGGTAATAAATTTTTGTCTGTTCTTTTTGGGTTAAAATCATGCATGTTGTAAGCATATATTATGAGTCCAGTAATTTATTTCATCATAAATACTTTATGTGTCAAGAATGGATATTCCAGTTATCCTGATAAAATTTAATTTTAAATAAATTACTAGCATACAATATTTTCGTCTTAAGACTTTCGAAGATCGCAGTCTGATTTAATAATATTAAATAAATACCCGCATTAATGAAAGTATATTAAGGATTACATCTATAAACGTCTTATAAACTTGCAACTTTATCCACTTCTTACTCGAAAACTTCTTGCAATTAGTATGCAATTCGCGCTCGTGCCTTGGCGATATCCAGTCTTTTTGATCGCCGATTTGGAATACGGTTTTAAAAGCATCACAGTATCGTCTGTCAGGGATTAAGGAGACGCTAAAGCCTCTTTAAACATGACATTGTCTTTATATATATGTTTCCTTGGCTCTAGTGCGGCTATATAGCGTGTTGCAATGCTGTTAGGTTCATAAGGCAACTTTGAGGGAGTGCTTTTAATGCGGCGCCGTAATAGTTTCTTTTGCAAGTAAAATAAGCCAACCCTAGCAACTATGATGAGACAGTATGAACCTTAAAAAAGCTTAGAGTTTAAGTTGTTAATAAATATACTTACTAAGAGCTAAAATGGGGATGCAGCCACAAGAATAGTAGGGTTTATTTTAATCCTTCATCAGGGAAACAGTAATGTGGAACTTTCCTAAGTAAAATTACAAGCTAAATCAAGACACATCAGATAATAAGGAAATACAGGGTGTTGAAAGTTACAATATTATTTCCATTTTTTGCCATAATTACGAAATTTCTTAAGTTGCCGACTTGAAAATTTGCAATCATGGTTTCTCTTACGGGAAAAAAGATTCCTGTAACATTTTTGACGTTGCCCATTCATAGAGGGCGCTACTTCTAACCTATTGCTTTGATTAATTGACCCATAACTTTTTACCATATACATCTAACGTCAGATCGGCTCCAAAATCTGAAAGACCGACCTTTTTTAAATAACAAATGTATTCTTGTCTCATTTTGATATTCCAGCCCATTTTCAAGAAAAAATTCACAGACCTCGCATCCTACGCAAGTATCATAGGCGTATTGAAAATACCGACACAACTGCTCGGTTTCTAAGATGTCCAACAAAAGTGATCTGTGCCGTTTCAAGTTGGTATATTATTGATACAATAAAAGAAATGATTTGTGACAAGCACAAGGCACATAGTCAAACTGACGCAATACGTAACAAAATATTAACGCATCAGTTTTGTACAGTTTGGACTTTTATTGCAACGCGATATCCCTCTTAAACGGTACTCGCACTCGCCGTACCTTAGATAGTTTACATTTGGCGATCTGGCTAGCGCTCTCCATCCAATTTATTAGCGGCCTCGACTGCGCGCGCCGCCAACAGAATCTGTCGCGTGTCGATACATTTTTCGTAAGATGAGTCCCATATACACGAGTCCAGAAGTATTTTCAATACTAAAATAACCTTTACGGGAGCCGATCCTACCCGGCCCGAGAGTAACAAACCACTAGCTCTCTACGATAACCTACCTACCCACAAACGCTGCTGGCTGGGGATTGAACTAACGAAGTACTTAGACGAAAGTATAACGCATAACTTGCGGAACTGTAGTACACTTGAAGATGGGATTCCGTAACTTGCGGACTACTATCCACTGCCTTAATTTTTGGAGGATCTGGTAAAAGAAAAAGAAATCACTTACTTCAATTCAAACTAGTATCGTAGTACTAAATGTTTTATTTGGTTAATTATGTATTGTTTGTCCTTGTTACTGTAGGCACGGGTGATTCCACTCGCATAAAAATGCTGCAAGAGAGAGAAATGACAATCGTATTATCTCTAGACTGATTTTGTATGAAGACTTATTTGCATATGATGCAAAATACCACAAATTGTGCTACGCAGAGTACATATCAACCAGAAATATAAATTCCCACAAAAATAAAACTGACAGAAATACAAAAAGTACCGATCGCTTGTTTTCAACATTTTTTTCTTGGATTCAAGAACACATCTTAGATAATAAAGAAAAGCTGCCATTAAGTAACTGCAGTAACACAAAAATATAATTCTATGTTACGTAATGCAGAAAGATCCCCAATACAATCCGCGAAACTGAAAATGAAATTGTCGAAAAGATTTAAAGGGTCTATTCAATTTATTCGTAGACCAGGTCAGGTCAGGTGATTTGTTGTGTTCTGGCAAAGAACTTTTGACAAAAAAAAATCAAGCATGTAAATGAGGACGCAAGCTCAACGGACGAATCGTCTGATTTTAATCTGGAAACAACAGGTGATACATTATCAGATTTGCAAATTCTTCACAGAGCTGCTGCAATTTTAAGAAAATGCATGAAAAATTTTGCAAAAAAATTATCCTTCCCCAGATGATATAAACAGTAAAAGTTTCGCTAAACATGTACCTACCTCATTTACTAGCATTTATTTCGTGGCTATTACAGAAAGAGAGTTTTGAAAATGCATTGAAAGAAGATTTTAAAGGTGGCATTACAACGCTGTTCTTTTGCAGAGTAACTTGGCTGCGTTCTGTCTCCTTCTGGTGCTCGGCTATTCCCCATAGTCTATCCTTTTCACTCGCACGGCTCGTCCCGTGCACCGAAAGTGAATTTTTGACATCGGCGCATTGAAAGTGTTATAGCGGACTTATTTTTGAAACGCGACCGTACATTATTCGAAATCATAACTTCGTTATACCATAAGGAAGTTTTCTATGTAAGAAAAAACAAAATCTATATCGTGAAAAAAAAGTTATCCAGATTCAAAGTGGAACGTATTGTTACCGATGTGGCGACATATTTTAGATACGGTGCAATAAAATTAGTTTGGTTTCTTGTATTTACACAAAATTTACACCATCAAAAACGTCAATATTTCTGCAACAATTAAAAAAAAAACGCAAAGTTCTACGACTTGTAATTTTCGCGTAAGATGCCCGAGAGTCTCCCGGCGCACGGTGGGATAGATTTACTGCTTTTTCACCCCTAATTTTTTTCGCTACCGCCCAAAAAAGTCGTAATTGCCATTTTTAGGTGCCAAAAGACTTGTAGAATCATCTGTGAGCGTTTCATCTGGTTATACTTTGGGATCACTCAAAGTTAAAATTTTAGTAAGTATTTGCTGAATATCGCTGCACTACGACAGAATCTGTCGCCTGTCGATACATTTTTCGTAAGATGAGTCCCATATATACACGCGCCCAGAAGTATTTTCAATACTAAAACGACTTATACATATAATGCAGATAGTGTTTAAATCTTAGAAATGAAATGCTTATTAAGTACTGCGAACAAAATAAATTTTAATTCACTACAAACGCTTAGGTACAAGAAAAATAAAATTATGAAACATTAAATTTTAAAATATGTAGTTGTTCGAAGTGTCCACCATTCACTTGGATACATTTTTCAATGCGTTTCCTGAGAGACCCCCCGAGTTCTAAACAATGCCCCTGGATTGCCTTTGATTTCATTGGTAGCCGCCACAGCTCATCGGGTGAATCAACAGCTTCTTTATAAACCATATCTTTCATTCTAGACCACATCGAAAAATCCAGAGAATTTAAGTCTGGGCTTCTAGGCCACCGATGTGGAAAGACGTTGTCTAAGTACTTCCGCACCGGCCGGGAAAAATGTGCAGGCGCCCCGTCCTGCATGAACCACATATTTTCCCTTAAATTAAGTGGTACTTCATCAAGCAGTTCGTACAAATTTTGCGGAAGAAAATTTAAATAAAGTGAACCGTTCAGATTGGGTGGAAGTTGAAAAGGCCCAATAAAGAAATTTGAAATTACACCGCACCAAACATTTATCGTAAATTCATGTTGGAAGTGTCTTTCTTTAACGGCATGGGGGTTTTCAGAATCCCACAAATGATTGTTTCGCCAGTTGAAAACTCCACGTCGAGTAAACGTTGCCTCATCTGTGAACAGGATTTTGTTCAAAAAATTAGGATCCGCGCCTTGCTGCTCGTGTAAAAAATTAGCGAAACGTAGACGAGCAGGAGGATCTTCCGGTAACAAATTTTGTACTGGAGTAATGTGACATGGGTGAAGCTTCTCTTTGTGCAAAATTCTCCAAATCGAAGAGCTACTTACGCCTGTTGCCGCGCTTAAACGACGGGTACTTACGCCTCGATTTTGCAATCTAACCGAAACCTCATCTTCCTGCTCAGCCGAAATAATCTTCGGAACGCTATTTTCACACTTTTGGACGGAAAGATCCTCTTTCGCCTAAGCGATTGTACAGATTTCTAAATAATTTATGATTTGGTTGCCTTCGGTGGGGGTATAACTCTGAATACCTTCGGGCTTCAGCGAGGTTATAAGCAGCGCCTTCTACGGGCAACGTCAAAAATGTCACTGGAATCTTTTTTCCCGTAAGAAAAACCATAGGATTGCACATTTTCAAGTCGACAACCTAAGAAATTTCGTAGTTATGACAAAAAATAGAAATAAAATTGTAACTTTCAACACCCTGTATTTCCTAAACCATCAATATTCGGATAAGGCATGTTCGGGCCAATGGTCATTATTTGACCTGTATAGAACTCCAGTTAACGGATTTCCCATTGTTAATGAAACACTCTGTATACCTAATTTTAAAGTAGATCAATTTCTTTTTTGCAATATGTGGATAAAATGTTGAATTACCTTTTTCTTCTTTCAAGGTGATATGTGTGGATTCCTGTTAATTTCGTAAGTGCTTAATGCTAGGTAAATGCAGTATCAATGATCCTCGGGCTTCAGCTTCCTGGCTTACGTGCAATAGCAATGTTATAAAGTTAGTTATTGTCAACTTTAAGTAGGCATGTATCATAAATACCTAGTACTTTCTCTTAAATCATGTTTTAAATCAAAGCAAAAAATCCCCATTTAAAAGCGGTTTCCTCGGACATACATTGTATAGCGTGATCTACGAGTATAACAACCGTAAATTTAGTTTAATAAATTGCAACACAAACAATTTAAATACTGCTTGTGCCGAGCACATTGTGGCATATTTCGCAACATTTTAAAATGTCGAGAAAAATTATTGTAATTTAATGTAGCGCTTTTGCGCTAAAATAAGAAACCCCGCGGTGTGTACGTGTATAGAGGATGAAGAGGGGGTGATTTTTGCTCGGTTTTATGGCACCCGAGACTGATTTACGCAAATCGATTCTGCAAAAGCTTATCTGCATCGTAAAAATTTCTAATCGAAATTGAATTGGTAAAATACGCGATTATGTTCGAGACAAAGGAAACGGTGCGTGGCCATGATGAAGTATTTTATGAATACTTAGCCAAGAGTGTGAACTTCTGATAAATGATTACCTATTTTTTCGCTGAACTTTAAGGAATTAAAAGCGTCGTAGATATTTCCCAATAGAACGATAAGGGAATAGGTTTCTCCAATACACTATCTGTAAATGCCGTGGCGAATGCCGACATACATTTACAGGAATTTTAATTGCTGGTGTCGCTTTTTAAAATCGGTGAAAAAATGTATAAAACGTGAACTTATCCAAGCAGGTGTAAAATTTATGGTAAAAAGGCAAATGGGAATGAAATGAGCTCGTATAGTTCGTTGCGAAATTTTAACAGATTTCCCAATACACCGCGTGCTTTACCGGTAATGGATTTGAATTTTAATTGCCTGAAAATCTACTTAAATCTGCTAAGCAAATACCGAATACACCGTAAGCGTGTATTTAATTCCGTCCATAGATGTGGTAATAAAAGTAAGCGCCTAAATAAGAATGATAAATAAATTAGCATATTATATAGCTTTTAATTTTGTGAATTTTGGTTATCTAAATTAGAGATGCTTTTAACTCTTAATATACACGTAGAATGAAATTTTTAGCTGATGAAATAATCCCAAAATGATCAGCATAATCTGCATATGCATATTCAACGATAATCAAGTAAAGTCAAAGCACTTTGATATTAAAATGAAGTAATTTTATTTATTAGTTTATCTGTCAAAGTTGCATTTCATGTTTCGTAGAATTTAATTTTGTATTTTTTACTCTATGAATTTGTTAAAATCAGAATAGGCAGGTTCGGTAATTTTCAAATTTCATTAAAATTGATAGAGTTTAATATACTGAAGGCAGTTATGTTGTTAATTTTCGTTAAAAAAAAATCCTTCGCCTGTGAAGCCGTTGCAAAGTTTTCCATCGGTGCGAGGCTAGAAATCGTACCTTGCAGCGAGAGTAGGCCGCGTGACGTCAGAACTTAGTATAACATACAAGTCCCAGCTTCAGCGCGCAGCAGTCCCGTAAGTATTATGCATATGCATGTGTAGTTAAATTGTTAAATATTATTAACTTGTTCTAACTGGTGTTTTCTGTTTTGTACCCAGACTAATACATCGTACAGCACACCAATAAAACGGAAAAAGTGGTTCGTTGGAGCCAGAAGGAAAATCGGTCAGCATTATCGATATTTTCGCGAGTTAGTTTATCATTGCAAAAGTTTATAATCTGCTCCAACCTCTACCTCTTTATTCCTATCTCTGACTCTAGTATGTCGCGAACTATTCCTTTGTGTCTCAGAAGGTGTCCTACCATCCTACGATCCTATCCCCTATTCTTTATTGTCTTCCACACTTTTCTCTTTTCCCCAACTCTTTCTAATTCCTCCTTATTGCTAACTTGTCTATCCACAGTATCTTCAACACCCGTCTGTAGCATCACATTTCAAACGCTTCTACTCTTTTTCAATCCGCTTCTCCCATTGTCCAAGTTTCGCACCCATAGGTATAATTTCGTACTCCATACATGCGTCTTTAAGAGTCTCTTCCGAGTTTCTACATTAACCGTTCCAGAATATAGCAGCTGTTTCTTTTTGTTAAACAAGTACCTAGTACCTAGGTAGCGTAGTTTTTTCATTCGCGTGAGTTGTATTTGTTTCCGTTTTTTTAAAAAAATTCCAATCCGTTATAAAACTGTTAACTTGATAACTTGTCAATCACTTAGGTATACATACCTACATAAATGAGTAGGTATGTATTGTATTGTATTAGAGAATATAGGTAGGTACCTATTTTACAAACAGAAGTAAGCAGGTATCTACTTATACTGAATTATAAAAGGCATGTACAGTTAATAAATTGTTAACTTTGTTATACTTATACCGGTCTGCCTTTACACTACTGTTTTGAGGTTGAATGAAATTGGGGTTAGATGCAAGAATCACACACCATTTCCACATTTACCGGGACATTTACCTACCTACTACATAAATATGGCAAATTATGTGAATCGGACTTTTGATACCCTTGTTGCATCATCATATCGATTATGCTGTCTTTGTTTTATGTTTCCTTGACACCTTACTTTAAAAATTCACGCTCGAAATAGTCTCAATAAGTATGTTATGAGGTAGGTACCGCTTCACGGGCACTTCAAGAGAAGTGGGAGGAGCGCCTTACGAATCTCTGACGTCAAACCAATAACAAAGCGAACTAGCATGTGGGCGTGATAAGCTAATTTCTTTCGCTTATTACGCCGCAAAAAATTTTTTTAGAAAAAAAATTTCGCCGTAAATCAATTACAATAACAATTTTCTGTCATATTCATGCCAAAAATAAATATCTTATTTTTCTCCGAACCTCCCTATTATCAATGATTGCAAAGTCAATAAAAAAAGATAAAATTTATGCTGTCGACGAAATATTAAGGGAACATGGTCATAAGGTATTGCGCCTGCCTCCATATCATTGCCAGTTTAAAGCCTTTGAATTAATATGGGCAGACGTAAAAACTTATTACGAAAAATATATTGGAGATGGTTTACGTCCCGATCACGTAGATACAGTTTGGGAATCTTCTTTATATCACATATCTCAAGAATATTAGGAAAAGTCGTTGAATCACACAGAAAACCTTAGTTTGAACTGGTGGCGTCGGGAGCAGGCGTTGGACGTCGAAATTGATCCAATTTATTATTATAACTTCATTAGGAGATGAAACAAGTTCATCTGATGAGAATGATCAATTTAGTGAATAGTGATTATATTTTATATTCATAACAATTAATATTTAATTTGACTGAGTTGGTTTGGTACGCCACTGGTGTCACTCTGTCACGCACTATATACACAAAGGAGATAAAAACGGCGGTAGCCTGATGACGGTCATCATTAAATTTAAAGGGGCTTTTACGATACAATTTCGTATCTCTTGAAATCATTCTCATAATGCTAGCCATCTTTCTGCACAATCTTGGTAATAACCTTTTTATAGTTCCTTTATTTCGATTTTGGTTTTATTTTCGTCACGTATTGTATTGGGTTATTACCCACAGAAACAGGCACTCCAAGACACTTTCCAACGGAAGGACTCGTAATAAATTTGAAGAAATCAATTTGAGAAAGTTACTCCCCCATGTATAGTACGCTCTCGGAAATGTGTCAAAGTGAAGCTCCTGGAGAAGTTTATATATTTATTTTACGTATAATGGACAAAGTATATTATATTAGGTCATTATCATAAAGTTTTCAGTCAGAAGACTGGTTGGACGCGTACCTCTATCCTTTCCTATCATGAGCTAACCTACGCATTTCCCCAAAAGTTGAATATCCTACATCCCTAACTATTTGAGAGCAGTAGTCTAATCTGGGCCTATCCCTACCTCTTTTTATTCCTATCTCTGACTCTAGTATGTCGCGGACTAAGCCTTCCTGCCTCAGAAGGTGTCCTACCATCCTATCTTTACCTCTCTGTTGCCAACCTTATCTATCCACGGTATCTTCATCATGCGTCTATAACACCACATTTCAAACGCTTCTAATTTTTCCTATCCGCTTCTCCTATCGTCCAAGTTTCGCACCCGTACAAATGCCGTACTCCATGCATACGTTTTTAAGAGCCTCTTCCGAGTTAGTTTCTACATTTATCATTCCCGATCATAATAGTTGTTTCTTTTTATTAAATAAAACCAATCTTGTTTCTGTTGTGGCAAGAATTCCCGGCGATATATCTCTCCCTGAGTTATTAAAGTAGATACATGTTTAAGGATTCCATTACATACCTCCATTACTCGGTACTTCTGCCCGACATAAATCAGTCAGCTGGACAAGTACTAATAGACAAATCCAAAGGAACTAGTTTGTACTTTACACGATGTTTCTCGGCTCTTACTTGTAGGTCGTAGGTCGCGAGCGCACTCATGATCGTGCACAGTAACTCTTCCATTGTTTCAAGCTCTGGTTGTTAATCAGGAGTAAAGACTAGCCTTTGCCCTCAATTATTCAATGTCCCATTTCGCCGTGGTCGTGAAGAAACGTACGCTACGTTAAATCGACTTCTCATGATGTTTAATTAGTATCGGTTCACTTCTTCCGGTTCATCACCTCAAGTTATTAGCGGGAGGGTGGAGAAAATCATTAGCGAAGTACTAGACCAAGTAGATTTGGAGATTATAAATAGCAGCCATGGGTAAAGGAATTTTAATCCTCGCATGTAAATTGCAAGGGAATCTACCCAAGTAAATTCCAAATTGGGGTAGAACATTTTAATTGACTCGCAGCTAACGGTTATTATTTGTCAGTAATGGAAAACAATTACGATACCACACAATATATGTATATACATTTAAAAATAGTATATAGACAGGTATTACCCCGAAGTTGGAAGTTTTAAAATGGCGTCTTGGGACAATATGCGATGCCTAGGCGCATGTCTTGCTCTACTTTCTCACATTCTGTGTCGTCTACAGTTTGAATTGGGAATTTTGTTAAAATGACAGATTCGTTAAACTGGCAGAGCTTTATATTTGCTTAAATTTCGTTAAATTTACAATTTGAACTGGGAGTTTGGCTAAATTGACAGTTAGGACCGTAAATTTTCTTAAACTTCAAATTTCAGTTGGGAGTTATTCTTTGTACTTTAGTGTAAAAGTAGCTAAATATCATACGAGTCCTCTTTTTGATTTTTAATTTTTTATTATATAAAATTATTTATTTTTATAACGTATATACAATACATATATACAATAAAATTATTTATATAGATTGTCCCATTTCTTTCGCACAGCATCCAATGTTGTTTCCTTAAAAGGAACATTTCTGATTGTATTTTTTTGATTTTTTTGTTTGTTTTGCTGCGAGGTTATAAAAGATATTTTTTGTCTAAAGTGTATACTTTTTGTGTTATCAATGTTTTTTTGCAAAATGTTGGCAGATTTACGTAGGGGGGATTTTGAAAATTAAATATTTTTGGTGTGATCACCCTACAAAAACGTGCTCTAGCGCTGCCAATATTAATTTATGACGGCCGAATTGGAGTGATGCGACTTCGTTGGGTCTAAAGAAAGCGCATGACTGCGGTTCTGTCGTCCTAAATTGACAGTGGTCCCGGTCCCGTCTAGAGCTCATGCTTGCAGGGTGATCACTCCGTCTGTTGGGCGGCCCAAGTATACAAATTTAATAGACTTTATTTTTTACAGCCTACAAAAATAATTCGAGGTATCACAATTTACATACCTTCCATATCTGAGAGGCGTATTTTGCTGGACGCTCTTTTCCTGCACAAAGCCACTAACAATAATTTTTATTCTTTCTTGGAATTTAATGTTTCCCAAGCAAATTTTTACATAGTGAGAAAGAATTTCAACTTCATGCTTATAACGCCACAGTAGCTGTGAGCACGAGTACGCCTATGTTTTCAATACTAAATTTCAATAACAAATTTTCAGGGGTATACATTTTCAACTTACCATTGAAGCTATGATTTGTATGCATTAAAAAACATGAAAATATGCAGCATATATGCACATTAAAAAGCATAAATTATGCACAACAATGCATTTACGGATTCATGCTGAAAAATATGCAAAAAGATAATGCTTATGCTAAGCGGTTGAAAAAAACATTTTATTTATGTAAAATACACATAAGCAAAAATTGCACATAAACTTAACATTTTATTTTCAAAATAATATCTATGAAATAAACTAGCAGCGATTAGTTTTTCAATTTCGGTAATGTTATTTTTACTCGGAATATTAATTTATTGAAAGCCGATTGCTTTTATTGCTTGAAAAATTAGAATAATAAACTACTTATGTATCTGATTAAATTTTCGTTCAAAAAGGAGTGTCTGTCAGCCAAAATGTTTTTGTAACATGAGAAACACGTACCAACAGCACACGTTTTCTTGAATTAGAGACGAATATGTTAAAAAAATATGCATTCATGCTTCAAAACCCCAAAGATATGCACGGAAAATGCAAATTTGTTCAATATGCATTTATATGCATATTGACAGTTTACGTAATTTTAAAAGATTCGTGATTACATATGAGCAATTTTTAAAGGGCATTCCAGCAAACAAGTCACAGCTCTACTTATTATAAAATACAAGTGGTTTCCTGCTTGTTTTCGTTTTCGCAGTCTTCGTCTTAATTTTGTTCTTGAGCTTAGTGAGGGAATTTTTGGAATTTTTTAGACGACACTGTTCCTTCCCAAAGTTTATATAGGTAGTCCACTTTGATTGTCCATTTTTGTTCTTAAGATTTCAATTCATATTTTTAAGTATTATATTATAATTTGCCGTCTTCAGTTTCGTTTGTCTGACCATAATATGAATATTGGAAGTAGTCACGTACGGATTCTGCTGACTTGATACTGCCATTTTTAGCAAGTCCGCGTTTCTATCTACAGGCGATTGCCATGACCAGATAATGTCTCGTCTGAGAGCGCTTCTTATGAATGTACCGATTATAATAACAGGATAATCACTGTAACAAAACGCATCTCGTTTTATTCCTTATTACTCGCCACGGTCATTAAGCGTAATTACCGGCCGGATTTTTGTAACGGTGGAAGTTTTTTTAAATTGCTGAGAATTCGTTTGTTTTGTACCGAATGAAGAGAAACTATATTTCATATTCTGACTCACAGAATTGTAATTTTATGCGCGAAAGACTCTTTATTATGGGAATCGGGTTGCTCGTAAAGTGGCCCAGTATGCAATTTTGAATCTCATGACAAATTTCGATCTTCTGATGGTTTTATTTCCGCGTGGCATCTGCTTCTGTCATTATCTCTTGATATTGCCTTTCGGCACAAAGGTGCGATACATAAAATATTTTATTAACGCCTCAAACTTTATGGATACCTATACAGAAAGATAAAAACTGAAATACGAGGAAAGATTTTATTGTACGCCAGATAAGTTTTATGGGACAACTTTGGCTGCTTGCTGACGACCGCGTAAAACTGTAATACCCAACTTATCATAGAAATATATGAAAAATGACGGTAAATAATTCCTCAAACTTAAGCATGAACTACCTATTGCTACTACTTCCAAATCGAAAATAGCGCATGTCTTTCTTTTTGGAGCTATTTCGAATGAAAGTTGGCATTTACATTTTAGTTCGACGGAAATCAAACCAAAAAACTGTCAAGAATTCACATTCCTGGCTTCATGAATAAGCACAGCTGCAAGTTCGAATTCATGTAAACGCCTAACTCTGTCAAAAACTACGTCAATCACTATGGCAACTACTTTTCCGTGAACGTCAAGAACCCTTGGCTGCAAATAATTGATACAGACATTAACAAGTGCGCCCGGTGTATTTCTGTATCGACTACGGAACAGAGTTATTAAAACCGAGTTTGACACATGGGGTGTCGAAAGGTTCGGCGGCTTTAAAAAATGGGTTTACAAAGAGGGTACTTTATTAATCTTCTTCCCTATTTCTCAGATGTGTATGTATGATATAAATCGCTGCGCTGTTTGTCCATGTGGAAGATCCTCTTGTTCTGACGTATACAGGGTGATTTTTTTTGACCGTCTATTAGAAGTATTGATTTGAAATTTTGGCTGTGGCCGAAACCGGGTCGGATCTATTTAATGAAAATATTTTCAAAATGGTGGCATTTCCGGAAATACCGGAAGTTGACACCAACTTTGTTATCTTAAATGGAATGCTACCATTTTCTATTTTTTTTTAGATTCCACGGAAAATTTTAATGTCAATTCAATACGGGTTCGCTATGTCTAAAATTAATATTTTCGGAGATATAAATTTTTTTCTCAATATTTTGACAGTTGTGGTAGATTATGTAAAAATTAATATCTCGATAACGTCTAGCAGTAAGATGTTCGATTTTTTATGGTGGAGTTACTAATCAGGCAAACAAATTTTCAAAATCTATTACATAAAATTTTCTAATCAACGACATATGTTAATCACACATAAGTAGCAAAGAGAAATTTTTCTTAAATTGAATGTTACCTATTTAAAGAAACCAATTAAATAACGTGAAAAAATGCGCGTTTAACAATGTATGATGTTTCTCTACCCAAAATGAATAGTATTTTAGATACCTACTAGATGGGGCGCCAGGTCATTGTTCTGCAGCAGTTACTAACGAATTGTACCTGATGTTTGAAGATAGATGGATACGACATTTAGGTCCATGGAGTTGGCCTGCCAGGTCTCCAGACATTACACCGTTGGATTTTTATCTTTGGGGCCGTATAAAGGATAAAGTGTATCCACTCAACAACAGGGATGAATGGGTGGAAAGAATTGCTACAACATTTGCAGGCTTAGATCCACATGAAATTCGTAGCGCTACTACACACGCCGTAAATAAGCGAATTATTAAATGTGTAGAAGTTAATGGACTACATTTTGAACAGTTTCTTTAACATTGTTTTGCTATCACGTACCTACTTTATTTTTTATTTAGTTAAAATAAGTTCAGTGTGGTAATTCAGGATATGTTCCATTAAATGTTCTGTATGTCCTTTTAATTATTTTATCGCATTTTCCATGAATGTTGAATAAATTCATAATATCCGAGTAAGAATAATTATCATTTGCCATATCCTATTCGTTAAACACCAACCGTACTAAATTACTAAAAAATACCAATTGCTTTTATTAGACATTATTTGTGAAATTTGTGAATATTTTGTTTTGTCTACAAGCCAAGGTCTACTTATTAGAAGGGCGCGCTCTTCAATTTTGACCGATGAAATAAAAAAACAGCAAATATCTAAAATACTGTGCATTTTAGGTAGAGAAACACCATACATTGTTAAATGCGCATTTTTTCACTTTTTTTAATTGGTTTCTTTAAATAGGTATCATTCTATTTAAGAAAAATGACTTTTTGCTACTTATGTGTGATCAACATATGTCGTTGATTAGAAAACTTTATGTAATAGATTTTGAAAATTTGTTTGCCTGATTAGTAATTCCAACACCTCGTCTTGCCACCATAGAAAATCGAACATCTTACTGCTAGACGTTATCGAGATATTAATTTTTACATAATCTACCACAACTGTCAAAATAGGTATTGGAAAAAAATTCATATCTCCGAAAATATTAATTTTAGACATAGGGAACCTTTATAGAATTAACATTAAAATTTTCCGTGGAATCTAAAAAACAATTGAAAATGGTATCATTCTATTTAAGAAAAATTACTTTTTGCTACTTTTGTGCGATCAACATATGTCGTTGATTAGAAAATTTTATGTAATAGATTTTGAAAATTTGTTTGCCTGATTAGTAACTCCAACACCTCGTCTTGCCACCACAAAAAATCGAACATCTTACTGCTAGACGTTATCGAGATATTAATTTTTACATAATCTACCACAACTGTCAGAATATTGAGAAAAAAATGTATATCTCCGAAAATATTAATTTTAGACATAGCGAACCTTTAGGAGGAAATTCGGGAGTAGGAATTGTTATGCGGAAAAAAGTAGGACAGAGTGTAGAAAATTTCTTACAGCAAAGTGACAGGGTAGTTATGGTTAGGTTAGATTCGAAACCTGTAAAAACAGTAATAATACAGGTATATATGCCCACTTCTAACTACAGTGATGAGGCCGTAGAGGCAGTTTATAGTGATATTGAATATGTGCTAGATTCTGTGAGAGGGCACGAAAATTTAATAATTACAGGAGATTTCAATGCAGTCGTAGGCACAGGGCGAGAGGGCGGAATAGTTGGCCCCTTTGGATTAGGCAATAGGAACGATAGGGGAGTTAGACTGATAGAGTTCTGCGATAAACATAACTTAACGGTCGCGAACACTCTATTTCACCATCATGTTAGGAGATGCTATACGTGGAAGATGCCAGGAGACTTAGGGAGATATCAAATAGATTACATTCTCGTTAGGCAAAGATTTAGAAATCAAGTTAGGGATTGTAGAAGTTATCCAGGAGCAGATATAGATAGTGATCACAACATAGTCGTCATGAAAGCCAATCTTAAATTTAAGATTTTGAAAAAAAGAAGCGGAAGAAGGTATCTTGACCCAGAGAAACTAAAAGATGATGATATGCGCAATAAGTTCGAGAAAAAGACAAACGAAGCACTAAAGGGCACGGGTGGAAATATTGTTAGGGACATAGAGGCAGAATGGAATTGCATTAAAAATAGTTTAGTTTCCTCAGCTAGGGATATTTTGGGTCATAAACAGAATGAAAGTAGGAAACCCTGGATAACAAAACATATTGTGAGTCTAATAGAGGAAAGGCGAAAATATAAAAATAGGTTAGATGAAACAGGGAAACAAAGATATAAGGCGATCAAGTGGGAAATTATTCGGGAATGTAGGAAAGCGAAAGAGCAATGGATCGATAATAAATGCAAAGAAGTGGAAGATAAATTCGAAGTAGGAAAGACTGATGAAGCATATAAAATAATTAGGAGAAATTTTAGAGAAATTGGATCTAGTACCAAAAACATTAGAAATGAGGCAGGAGATATCCTAATCGGAAGTGGGGAGAAGGCAGATAGGTGGAAAGAATATTTAGGAAACTTATATGCGGGACAGGAAGTGCAAGATATATTAGAAAGCGAAAGCAGTGTAGAGGGGGATAACCTAGGGAGTCCTATAATGAGAGAAGAGTTTGAGATAGCACTAAAAAGTTTAAGGAATAATAAAGCACCAGGTATAGATGGCTTGCAGGCAGAAATCTTAAAGTGCGCAGGTCAAGAGGTAATAGATCGTTTATTTAAACTAGTTAGTCGCATATACCTGACAGGCGAGATTCCAGAAGATTACAAACGGAACATCATAGTAGCTTTGCCAAAAAGAAAAGGCGCGGATAGATGCGAAAATTTTAGAACTATCAGTTTAACTTCCCATGCGTCAAAAATTTTAACTAGAATTGTGCAAAGAAGGATGGAGAAAAAGGCGGAAGAAATATTAGGAGAAGATCAGTTCGGATTTAGACGAAATAGAGGAACGCGCGAGGCCATTCTAGCTTTACGAGTAATTATAGAAAAAACGATAGAAAAGAGAAAGAGCGTCTATATAGGATTTGTAGATTTAGAAAAAGCCTTCGACAACGTAAAATGGGGGAAGATGTTCGAAGTGCTGAGAAAGGTAGGGATGAAATACAGGGACAGAAGAATAATACATAATCTCTACAAAGAGCAAAAGGCAGTTATAGAATGTGAGCAGGAACAAAGGGAAGTAGATATCCGGAAGGGAGTGAGACAGGGATGTGCATTGTCACCTCTAGTTTTCAACTTATATATCGAAGATGCGATTAATATTGTTAAGGAAAGAACAGCCTCAGGGATCAATGTACAGGGCCAAACTATTAACATGCTCAGATTTGCGGATGATATAGCAGTGTTAGCATCTAGCAAAGAAGAATTAGGAGCGGCTTTGAATGAAATGGAAGCAGTTTTGACACAGGGCTTCGGCATGAAAATCAATAAAAAGAAAACTAAAATTTTGGTATGTAGGGGATGTGAAAATAGAACTAAAATGGAAATACAAATTGGAAATGAGAAGATAGAGGAGGTCGCGGATTTCTGCTACTTAGGAAGTAAAATAACTCAAGACGGTAGGAGCACTAAAGATATAAAACAAAGAATGGCGCAGGGCCGAGTTGCGTTTAACAAAAAGAAACAACTGTTATGCTCGAGAACGGTTAATATAGAGACTAGGAAGAGACTCTTAACGTCGTATGTATGGAGTACGGCATTATACGGGTGCGAAACTTGGACAATAGGAGAAGCGGATAGAAAAAGAGTAGAAGCGTTTGAAATGTGGTGCTACAGACGCATGATGAAGATACCGTGGATAGATAAGGTTAGCAATAGGGAAGTATTAGAAAGAGTTGGGGAAAAGCGAAAGGTATGGAAAACAATAAAGAGTAGGAGAGATAGGATGGTAGGACACCTTCTAAGACACGAAGGAATAGTTCGTGACATACTAGAGTCAGAGATAGGAATAAAAAGAGGTAGGGGTAGGCCTAGATTAGACTACTGCTCTCAAATAGTTAGGGATGTAGGATGTTCTACTTTTAGGGAAATGCGTAGGTTAGCTCAGGATAGAAAAGAATGGAGGTACGCGTCCAACCAGTCTTCGGACTGAGAACCTTATGATGATGATGATGAACCTTTATTGAATTGACATTAAAATTTTCCGTGAAATCTAAAAAAAAATAAAAAATGGTAGCACTAGTTGGTGTCAACTTCCGGTATTTACGGAAATGCCACCATTTTGAAAATATTTTCATTGAATAGATCCGACCCGGTTTCGGCCACAGCCAAAATTTCAAATCAATATCTCTTTTAGTTCTCCAGATACTTCTAATAGACGGTCAAAAAAAATCACCCTGTATGGTGACACTAAAAATAAATAGAGAACATTGCAACGTTGACAAAAATTCCAACTCTACTCTTATAAATTTTTTTAATTATTTGTCCCATTTTTTGTTATACATATATGTATTGACAAATAAAATACAATGATTACAATATTTCAATTAACATTGAATGGATACATAACATATTCCAACCATTGTACAAAAAATTTTCCAAACATAATTTCGACTACTACACTACATACTATTATACAGGGTGATTCATAACGAGTGTAAAAATATTCAAGAGGTGGTAGAGGAAGTCAAAACAAGAAAAAATATTTCATGAACATCTGTTCTAAAATCGCTCCCAACAAAGATACAGGGTGTAGAAAATTCTCGAAAAAAATTGATTATTTTTAATATCTCCGAATCTACTGAAGCTATTGAATTCATATTTTAAGGGCTATTGTCCTTTATGAACCTCTATCGCCCCAAGAAGATTTGCTTTTCTACTGCCACCAGAAGCGTCGCTATAAGCTGGAGAGCCCTTTTCTTTGGCTTACACTATGTTACGCCACTGGTTTCTGAAGAAAAGATTGAAGTTTTTGATTTTGCGTTCAATTTCAAAAAAAGGTATTCTTGCTTTTTCCGTACAACATTTTGTAAAAACATCAAAACCTGAATTTTCGGTTAAAAAATTGTTCATAAAAAATAAATTATTCTCGGATATAAAAGTATTTTTTTTGATGAAGAGGTCTACAAGCGACAAATTGTCCATAAAACTTTAATTTAATAGCTTTCTTAGTTTCGGAAATATTAAAAATAATCAGTTTTTTTCTTGAAACTTCAACACCCCGTGTTTTTGTTAGGAATAATTTTAGGACATACGTTCATCGATTTTTTTTCTTATTATTTTGACCCCCTCTATCAGCCCTCGAAATCTTTTACACTCGTTATGAATCACCCTGTAGAACAAGAAAAATATGTATTTAAAAGCTATAGACTTATCTTAGAAATGATATGCATCCAAAAAGACAAAACACTCTTTAAATGACAGATCTGACATTAAAAATTTAAGTCAAATTTTATCAAAATCAAATGTATAATTTTTACTTTTAATTTTATGTTCATAATTACGTTATTGTTTACAAATTTTGTTTTAAAAATATTTGACATTTTTATACGTTTTCTTTTTTAAATAAATCTTGGCAAAGGCCCTAAACGGGGCCGAAACGTCGATATTTTATGTGCCAATATTTTTCACTAAAACAAATTTATATAATAAAATAAATTGGCACAAATAATGAAAGAAAACTCAATTTTAGCTAATTGGTTAGTGCTTCATGGTGTTTCACACCCCTTTTCAGCAACCCCGATATTTTCACGTACATTTTTACTTTTTTAAATCATACATTTACACAATAAGTAGCAGAGTTTATTTTTGTCAGATAGAAAATTGAATTTTGGAATCATAAAAAAATTGCCAATAATAATAAAATATTCAATAGATTTTTGGTTCCTCCCAAGTGCATCTTACAAAAACGTACTGTGATTTCCTATCTGAAGTATAGCACTTACCACATTTCACTTCAAAATAGTGTAATGTCGTTTTCATTTCGTAGCTATAAAAAGAAAATATGCCAGCAAATACAACGAAAATAAAATTTAATTTCAAGAGTACAAAACAATTAACTAAAATAGTCAAATCTTTTAAAAATAAAACAAAGAAAAACAATCAAACAAAAGATTACCTACAAGGTGTAAATTAGCAAATGTGGCTAAAGCAGTTCTGTATAGTTGTAGTGGTCCTCTCGATCGTCAAAGGACTCCCACAGTCCATCCAGGCGCAGTTCTGTACCAGCATATTTATCGAAAACTGAACGATTCAGCAAATAAATAACTTTGTTCGAATTTGGCAGTGGTTTTTCCAAGTTTAAAGGCCTTCTCAAACCGACGCGGGACAGTTTCAACACTTTACGAATTTTTGGGTTAATATGGCGATTTCCTGTCAAATTTTCCTGGACCATTGGTTCTGACTGATTTGGCGTGACTTTCTCGGGATTCATTTAATTAAAAATAACTAGGTATGTCACTATGTGTGAAGACAGAACTTTTATGTTCCTTTTTTACCGGAATCTTACAGTTCTGAGTTAAATTTCTCATACAAGAAACCTCGTGTGTTTGAACGAGCGAAATGGGTAAGACACTATTGCGTGAATATGTGGGGTGGTCTCTGCGATGGTTCAGGACCACGGGACCTTCATATTTTTCGACAGCATTCCGTGCCATTCGACCATTTGTCACGTCACTCAGTATTTGATAGTAATGCTTGAATATTTATGTGCGCTTTAATGTAATGGTGTTTTTATTAGGTTAATGGGGGAATTACACGTTACTTATCATTTTTGTCGCTCTTATAACTCAAGCGGGTCCGTGCGTAAAACGAGGTTTCGACAAAAGCCATAAACAGCCCACTATCGCACCCCAAAATCGAGAAAAACATTTGAATGCAAATAGTTTTTCGATATCTAGATTTTCAGGGAAGCACGCCTATTCAACCTTATCCAAACAATTGAAACACTTCACACGATTCTTTTGTTTTCATGCATCAGGAACTTCCGCTCGGAGACAAGCGTGCGGACAATTAAAGGCACTTTTCTAATATTCAATCCAGCCGACAGTGTTCCATTGTTAATAAATAACGTCCGAGCCATCGCGCCCATGTAAAAAAATACATCGTGATCTACTCGGATAATGGGAGGCGTTTTCTAATGAACAAGAATTCGTGAAGGGTGTGAGTGACCAAATGCCAATGATCTGTTGGAAATACTCTCAGTGTCGCTAAAAATAAAAATTAGTCCAAGGATTTTTTTTGCAAATTTAGAAGGCAAAAGCTAAGAGATGTTAGCTCTGTTGTATTCGTCAGCATAATCCACTAGTGCTCTGTACATGTTTTATTAATAAACGTGGAAACATCTGAAGAAGTAAGGTTCAAGACCTTGTCATATTATTATATCTGCCGTGGAGACATATCCTGTTCAGTAGCTTCTAGGAAAAAATTTCCTGTTGGATATGGCATAAGTGTCTCTATTGTCTAACAAAACTTTATTCAGCTTCTGAGATTAGGACAATTAATAAGGCCCTGTTTTTCAAGTTTGAGTTAACTGACAGTTAGGACTAATCCTTTAGTTACTCAACGATCGACTTAATATCTGAACGGTAGATTTCATATCTCAACGGTGGACTTAATAACTCAACGATCGACTCAATATCTAAACGGTAGACTTAATATCTCAATAATCAACTCAATATCTGAACGGTAACTTCATATCTCAACGGCAGACTTAATATCTCAGCAGTTGACTTAATATCTGAACGGTAGACTTCATATCTCAACGGTAGATTTAATATCTGAACGGTAGACTTCATATCTCAACGGTAGACTTAATGTCTCAACGATCGACGCTATATCTCAACGGTAGACTTAGTGGAAGTCGCTTATAACGACGACCAAGGGAAAGACAAATCCCGTCGTTATAAAAGGACGTCGTTACATACATCCGATTTTTTTTAGTACCAAGACAAACTACATAACTTTGACTATGCATTTTGTTACATTAAAGTTATTTACCTACATATTTATAGAAAAAATAAGGGAGTGACTACTGCTCCGGCCGACGATCACCTAAAATTTTGTTCCTATACGGCCAGACGTGCGCGTTACGCAATGCCGGTAAAATGACGTTTAAGTTTATCGTTATTGGCAAGCACTTCCAACAGTCTCGGTGGGTACAGAATTGCCATTTTGTTCTCCTACGGCTAGTCGAGTTCTGCTCCCGTACGGGTTGATATATTTTGCTTGTTTCTGGTGTGTCTGGTGCGAGGACAAGTAAATGGTCTGTTTCAAAAATGCAGTGTGTTGACATTCTGCAATGCGCACGCCCGACCTTGTTCGAACAAAATTTTAGGTGACGGTCGCTCCCAAAAAAATAAATAAAAAATGAGGCACATGAAAACATAATTATGTAGGTTAGGTTTAGGTACATACGCGAATTTTTTTTTAAATCGGTGATTTTTGTTTGTTCGATTGTAGAAAATAGTTTTTTCTAAGGCTGGATATAAAATTGTAAAATGTTGGCAAATTTTTTCATAACAATTTACTAAACTGTGCATACGAACCAGTCGTGTTTTTATTTGTATAGTTCACAATTTAATGTACATCAAAGAATGAGCTAATTCGAACAGCATTAGTCGCGCACAAAGAATATCGTTATTGTTGCATTTCTATATCGGGAATTACGGTTGGTTACAAACGGACCAATTGGAACATTCTATAAACGCGGCAGAGTGACTTTTCTCGTCCGCACGTCGTTAAATCCGGCCCGGCTCATAGCTCAGCAGGGCGTTATAAGCGACTTCGTCGTTATAGCCGACGGCGTTATACACGACTACAGAAGCGTTGCCGGATATAGAAATCCAACCAATTCTCTAGGGTTCGGTCGTTATAAGTAAGGCTGTGAAATGTATGCACTAAAAACCTTGAAAATATGCAGCATATGCAGGTTTACAACCACAAATTATGCACAAACAGTAGCCCATATATGCTGCAATATATGCACCACAAATAACAATAGTTTTTAAAAATAATATTTTTTATTGATCAACGATATCATAAATTAATTCATAAAACATACGAAAACAAAAAATACATTTTCTCAGAAACAACACGACTTTAAATTCTCAAATGAAAACTTTTATGATATTTACAACTAAGTAGTAGAATATGGAATAATGTAAATAGGTAAAAAGTTACTCAATTTCAATAAATTTTAATTTTCATCATCATTGGAACTTCTGTTGGTAAAAGATGAAGATTGGTTATTTTTATTACCATCTACACAATCAGAAATCTGAATATTACAATTTGCATAACAAACTATATATTTGTCCAAATTTTCGTTCAAAAAAGACTGCAATTTGTCGGTAAAAATGTTTTTCTACCATGAAAATGACCTCTTCACATCACACTCATTTAACCGTCGGGTATGGGTTAGGTTTTAGAGATGTGCGTTCTCAAACATTTTCATGCATTAGAGATGGGCGCTTAAAAATATGCATTTTGGCTTCTAAACTACTAAAATATGCATTTTATGCTTCAAAACCGCTAACATATGCATGTAATATGCAAATTTGCAGAAACGCCAGACTATGCATTTGAATCGCTAACTGCAGAAAGGGGACATGTCACATTTATCTAAATGTTCAGAAAGTGAAAAAAATGTTGTAACTTTGTAGAAAAATGTTTTTTTAATTCAATTTCTTGTTTGCATTATCCCCATCGCTTATGCTATGGTTTCTGACATGATAAATATAAAAACATTTTTTTGAATAAGTGTAATTGGAAAATTTTGATTATGGACATGTCACCTTTCTGCAGTAAAAAAATTTTAGAATAAAGAAAATAACGTGTTATAATATTATTGAGGTTTATTTTCATACAGAAGTATTTCAAACTTGTTATTCATTATTATATTCACGATCTGTGGTGGGCCAACTTGCTATTGCTTGCCAAAATTCGGAATGAGTATCCGGAATAAACTTTATAGTATTCATTATGTCGTCCATTTTCTTCTTGTTAATTGGAATTTTTTCGGGATATGCCTTCTTGTTGGCGTCATATAAGTTTTTTTCGGTATTACGTAGACGAAATGTATGCTCCACAAAGGAATTGATGTACTCACCACAAACAACTTCAAAACTATTCAAAATTTTTATGTGATGGTAAGAAGAGAGAAGAAAAGTTCTTTTTTGACTTCTTGGGACATTTTTCCCATACGAACCGTTACTGAGGCACGTTTTTCTATAAAACTGTGGCCACCAATTTTTATAGTCGAGAATCATGTCTCTCTTAACTTCTAGGGCTGAGAACTTTTGAGTGTTTTTAGATGATTTGCAGATTATTTCAATGTATTCATCGAGAGTATAAAATCGTTCAGTTTTATTAAGTTGCCTTTTAATTAACCCAAAATCTCGATCGCATGGCATAAAAGAGTGACCCCTCATAGGAAAGTATAGCTGAATTTCTTGGAATATTTTGGTTTCCACCAAATTCATCAGAAAACGAATCATTGTATTATTTTTATTTTGTCCGCAACAGTTGTCACAGAAAATGTACAATTTTTTCTTACTTTTGTCGATATAGGTATCAATGTAATGTTTTAAAAACGAGCATACATCATTTGCACCTTTACCGGCTTCCCCTTCATGATACACAAAACACTTCATTTCTTTTGATTTCAAATCGTGAATGCCAAAAGTGTTAACTGTAAGTTGTCGAAAATAATACAAATCCTGCACAGGAATTTTGGGTAAGGAAACGTTTGCCATGTAATCAATGCAAATGCCTGCATATTCTTCGCTCTCTTCGCATAATTTTTTGACGGAATCTAAGCTCACGTAGAATTTGTTGCTTCGTCTCTTATGCACAAGCAGTTCGGCAACTGCTGCCCTTTTGGCATTTTCGTTTAATTCCTGGTTTTTTATCTTAGTATTCAGTTCTTCACATGTGGTGCAAGTGGCTGGCCTGCCAAATCTCAAATCATAATTTTCCTTGAAATAGGACCAGAAAAATTTGTATGATATTTTATGATCAGGATGTTTGTGTTTAAACATTTCGTACATTTTCTTCACCGTAAGATTGGCGTCCAAATAGTGAATTTCAGTAGTTGTGTAATGCGATATTTTGACAGGGTAACATTCAATATGATTACGAATATTATTAATGACATGGGTTTTTATTGCATTACCACTAACATTTTTACCACGCATATCTCGAGGACTTTTATGATTTTTTAATAGAAAAATAAGACGTTGACAACGTTTTTTAGATACCCCATAAACAGCTAAAAATGCTTTCTTGCACACTGCTTCTTTACGCGATCCATTAAGAACAAAGTATTTGGTAGATACAGACTTTGGTTTAGCTTTACCAATAATATCTTTCCGTCCTCTTTTTCTAGAAACTGATGTACTAATTTCTATGAGTCTTTGCAAATGCATATCTTGTTGATTTTTATTTTCCATCTCGCAGAACATTTGAAGCATATTTGTTTTCTCAAGATCATCAAAAGCTGCCAGACATTTGCGGTAACAACTACAATATTATCGGAATAAGCCCATACATTTTTTAAATAACTCTTAAACTATCAAACTTACCAAGTATTTCCAGCAGCTTCTTTAGCAGGCACAAGTTTTCCGGAATAATTGGAATGTTGCTCTCCACGCAGTTTAGAGTTCTTGATAATATTTCTCTTGTAATTTTGGCTATTAACAACGCCCTTTTTTCTTTTTATAGGAATGTTCATTTCACTATCAGAACTAGAACTCATTTTTAATCCAGCACAAACACACCAAGTACAAAATGAGCGGGCTACTAATATTTCTTTGGTTATGTTAGGTACACTCAGCTGACATTAGCTAGGTTTACTGCAGAAAGGGAACATCTCCTGGACATATCCCCTTTCTGCAGTAAACTGTAAATACCAACGCTTATAACTTATAGCAGAGCATTAATACATGTCCCGTTTCTGCAGTAAATTGTGTATTTTGCCTTCTAAAGTAGAAAAATAGCAAAATGTCAATTTTGCAGAAAATTGGACATGTCACCTTTCTGCAGTAAGCGATTCATTTATAAGCGCTATAAAATTTACACTGTTTACTTCATTTCCAGAGATTTGTACTTATATTGTAGTTATATTTAAGCGCATACCAGCAAACAATTTATGCATTTGCATACAATTCACAGCTCTAGTTATAAGCAACTTGTCTTTATAAGCGACGTCGCTAAAAATGACTTCCAACAATCGACTCAATATTTCAACGGTAGACTTAATATCTCAACGAGCGACTCAATATCTCAACAGTAGACTTAATATCTCAACGGTAGACTTAATAACTCAACAATCCACTTAATATCTTAACGGTAGACTTAATATTTCAACGATCAACTTAATATCTCAAACCGAGTTAATATATTAACGGCCGACTTACTAATACAACGGTCGAGTTACTCTCTCGACCGTCTTCCTATGTCTCTGAGGGTAAGACCTAGTATTCTTCGTCCCATTGCCCTAAAGAGTAAAATTTTATCCGTACCTTGCCAAAATTTAACCGTGTTTGTGTCGGCAGGTGGTGTAAACCCCTAAATTCCTTAAAGGAAGCTTTTCGTGCTTATAATAGTTGTGGGTCACGCTCCTGTCCCATTAACGCTAATGTTAATTTTGATTACGTGAAAGTACCCGGTCGTATGGGATGCGTTTTCCTGGGTGGCACTTTTGAAATTATGTGCCAAATAGTACAGTTTAAATACCAGGGCAGATAACGTATCTGAGAACACCGCTTCGGGTGGACCAGAATGTCGGTAAGCACGCGACCAGTCGGGGAAACACTTTGACAAATTGTTTTACGCACTTTATTATACAGCTGATATTTGTATGATTTAAATAATGATGATTTTATGCACATTCAAAATAATTAAGGCTATTTACGATGTCGTTCGTTTTTATATTTCATTGTCCGGCTCTGTGTTACATTTAAGTAATTGTTTTTAAAATGGTTCTTGGACACGCAGCCGATACCATGTGTGGGTTTTCAACAACCAACGCTAGAGATTTGTACGTATTTAAATTCCCCTTATTTTTTTAATCAATCGGAAGAAACTTTGTTTTGTGTGTTCCTTCTCAAAATGTTCAGCATAATATTGTATTATGGCAAGTTAAGCAGTAGGTACGTGTTATTAACAATGATTGAACATTGTTTTAAGAATGCCCAAACGTCTTTAATTTTATCGCAAAGGAAATAGTAGTTTGCGAGGATGATGTATTTTGACGTTTATGGCTGCAGGTATCCTAGGGTTATGTGGGTGAAGGGTAAACAAAACAAAAGCCCATAGACTAGGCGGTTAGTTAGCCAACTCGTGGGGCATAAAAGCCAATTTAAATGTATAGAATTATTTGAACAACTCCCTTGATTCTATTATATTGTCTGCTCGCAACCCTTACGCAAACTTAACGAAGCAGTAAAATATTAGTCTACTGGGACTCCCATCACCATAATCTATGCAAATTTTCTTTGGGAAAATGACGCTAGGCACCTAACGTAAGGTGCGTGTCCATTATTGTGGGTAACTCATCGTCTTTCCTAATTTGTTGGAAAGATTAAATAGGAACAACAATTCTATTGCAGCAGTGGAAACACTGTTAATTATTAGGACTCCTGGTTCAGTGCGCAGAATTTCCATCGGGAATATGTCCATTCATCAACATTAAAGTTCAAAATGGGGTGCATATCCTTTCGCGTAAATGCATTGTGCGTCTTTTAACTAGATAAACCACAAAAACGCAGTGCCGGTGCAAGCCTAAAAATGAAATGCCAATACCACAAGAGCTTTAAAATTATCTGCTTAAGGCTGGGATTTATCAGCTGTTAGTCTAGAAAGTGCTGCCACCTATCGCCCAAAAGTGTGATTAGGATTATGCAAAATATAGTCACAATCTATTATGATTGGTTTCTATCACAGGCTGTGATTCACAGCTGCAAACTCCTCAGACGGAACCTCTACAGCTTTTTTGCTTTAGCGGCAATCGAATAAATCTGGGAGGATTAGTCGGCGGTCCTATTTTTAAATTATTATTTTCTATTTAGAAATAAGAGAATAAACTGAAGCGCCACCGCCATCTGCATTGCAATGGCCACACTAATACTTCTGTTAAACGTCCAGTTTACTGTGCATCTCGCCCAAATATGCACAAGATGGAGATATTGCAATATAATTTTCATTCTAACACGGCCGTTCAAGCAAGTAACGTATCAAGACGTTCTTGGTCGAAAATGAATAACGAATAATTAACTTAGACAACCCTACTTTCTAATAACTTTGGATAACTCCACTGTCCCTTATATGGGTTTTTTTATATGCATAATATGAGTGAAATATTCGGTATAGGAAGTGAGCAAATATCGCTTAGCAGCGGCTCAATATCGCGAATTTATAAATGTTTTGTGGTAATTCAGTTGTCATCCTGTCAGTTTAAATTTTCCGCGTATCCAGGCAGTGAATATTATTGGTCTTAAATTTAAATCAAATTATAAAAAATATAAATGTCGACAAAAATTTGTCGGCTCGATACCACCAGAACTTCAAATGGTGGCGCCACCATTTAAAGTTTTGGTGGCACATATTGAGCTGTTATATTTTTGTTGATATTTGTATTTTTTATAGTTTGATTTAATTTAACAACAATAATATTCATTGCCCAGACACAGTGTGGGAGTTAAAAACATTATTTTTTAATTTTTTGATTTTCAACTTCAGTAAAGTCAAGAATTATACATGTTAATACTCCTTTTACATTATACCTGAATTTTTGCAGCGGTAGAAGTAGTTTTTTTCCTACATCAATTTCTATCAAGAACACATTTTATTGAGAAATTGATAATGAAGAAAATTTACATATGCTGCAATCTATATGGTATACACTGTTTAATAAGCAAGGTTAAGTGTATGTACCAAACTTTGACTTTATTGTTTGTCGGAGTCCTAGCCATGTCTTACAAATCAGCCAAAGAATCATTCTCGTCATCGCTGCACTGAGAAAAATGTTCCAAATAGAATGTCTATTTAGCTTTAACTGATTTGTCACAAATAGAAATATACATCTTGATAATAATCCAAAGTTTTGTGACAAATAAAGCTAAAGTTTTGGGTTGTTCTATTTGTGATAAATAAGTTGATATTTAGTCGTTACAATTTATATATTTGCCACCAATATTTGCATTATCCCGCCTGTTTTATTTGTCCCTAATAATGTTTCTATTAAGCACAATTAAGGTAAACATTTAGGAGTAATGTTTAAATATCTGTAGTAAGTAAGAAACTATGGAATAGGAAATAATCGAAAAAAATCGTGCATATAAAACCCCGGCCGAGAGGTTGCTGTGAATGTTTTTAGCGTTAGTTCGGAACTAGCATTTTTGTGTGGTGGAGTTACAGTTATACAGTTGACTTGTTCATATTACATAGCTAATTTTCTGAGTTACGGGGTGTTAAATTTGAAAATAAAATACCTAATGGTGTTCTTTAATTACTAAATAACTGCTCACAATAAACTCCGCTGAAAAACTGAAGTAATGCGGGATTGAAATTTTCCGAATTATGTTAAAAGTCGCGAGAGTATTTAATTTTATCCAAAAGAGGCCTTCTTGTCGGAACTCAGTAGATAAAGATAAAGATAAAGATAAAGATTTGACCGTCGATCAACAATTATTTCGTTTTCTCTTGGAAGCAGTGCGTTCTATTAAGTTCTAACTACAGGGGTTTCTTAGATAAAATGGAATACTCTCAAGATTTGTAATAAAATTTCAATCCTGCGATACTTTTCTTGATAAAAACATTCATAGGTACCTCCTCCCAGTCTCCGCAACTGTATATAATAAACAATAATTTTCTGTTCAAATAATTTGCTCTAAGATAACAAGTAATCATGAATTTGTTGGGAGCAGTTATTTAATGTATGTAATTAAAGAAAAATACAAGTATTATTTTACTTTTAAATTCAACACTCTGAATCCCAGAAATGACCTATGTTTATATAACATTTTATTCATAAAATGATGCCCTCTAATGATTGTTGATGTCCTGCTAATAAAAACTCGGAAAAACTGTATATAAAAGGGTTAAATATGAAAAACCCAAATAAAAACATATTTGTGACTATAAAGTCACGTTTTAGCCACAAATAAAAATAATATTAGTGCCTAATGTTTTTTCTCATTTGGGAGGAAAACTAACAATTATGTCATTAATGAAAAAGTATTACCAGTAAATGTTTTCTCTATTTAGGATAAAAAGTTAATGAACTGTCACAAATACTGTTCCCTATTCAACACAAATACGAATACATTGGTGACAAATATTGCAAAATTTAGTGACAAATCAGAAAATGTGTTGCAATAAATAAGAACTTCTATTATTCACAATAATGTGTAATTATTTACGGCTATAAAACATCTACTTGTCCCCTATTTAAATAAGAATTCTATTTACTGCAAATGTTATTTTATTTAGGAGTAATAAATTTTTTTCTCAGTGTGGAATCGGATGAACCTAAAACTATGGTTTTTGGAGATGGGAGTGACTACTGCTCCGGCCGACAGTCCCCTGAAATTTTGTTCGAACACGGTCGGGCGCATTACAGAATGTCAACACAATTTGCATTTTGGAGGTATAAAAAAACTAAAGCTGAGAGAACGCATTTTTTGAAACAGACCATTTAGTTGTCCTCGCACCAGACACACGCATTTTTTGGAAAAAAAGATGATGGAAAAACAAGCAAAATATATCAAACCCGTACGGGAGCAGAACTCGTCTAGCCGTAGGAGAACACCGTCGGCCGGAGCAGTAGTCACTCCCTTTGGGGATTCACTTTTAGATTTTTGTTTCTTATTGTTGTTTGGCAAAGTCTCCTTATCGCATGTTTTACAAATACTTAGATCTAAAATAGCAAAAAAAACATTACAACAATAAAACACATTGCTTTTCTATAATGTCCTTTGTCTTATCCATGAGCCTTCAGTCTTTTTTCTGCTGTGTTCTTTAAAATTTTGCTGCACTGCGAACATAAAGCTGCTCATTTGCCCTGGTTCTTTAGTAGTTAGAAACAGCAATTTTCCCAACATTGGTGCCTTGGCCTATCACTAGCGCTACTCATTTTCTACTTTATTGCAAATTTAGATTATTTTTTTTAGAATTGTTGATATTAAAGTATCATGTACCTTCAACTTTTAGTATAAATGTGAAAGTGTCCAGATTTTCCTAATTTGTCGCGGATCCTGTTACCCGAACCATTTTTGCGCAACGTCCAAGTTAAATTAACGAAAATACCTTATCAGCAATGTGATCTTTCTAAACGTGAAAATCAAGTCGAGGAGGCAGAATTTTTAGCGCGTTGTCGCCCATAAAACAAGCAATCACTTTACTTGTGACTTTTTACGACATCATTAATTGGCAAAATGTCATTGGTCAGCCACAGAGCGCGAAAAAGACAGGACAGGCAATAAAATTGTCATTCCGTGTTCCAGGACGCGTGTGTCGTCCACTACGCAGGTTTTTACGGTCCTTTTTTAAATACATAAAATACTTTCCCGGAAACGCACTTCACTCGTCATTATGAATCTAAATTTGATTGGATTTGATTGGGGAACTTGAAACCAGAATTATAAGAATTTTAACTTCTTGGTGCGATTGATTATCTTTGAATTTAACAGCAATAGCTTGTATGTCAGTTTTTCAATATGTCCACGTTGCCTTGATCCACCCTTATCCAGGGACAACTTTCAGGTTGTAGTGGCGCCTTCCATTCACGCTCTGAAAAATCGCCGATAGTTAGCAGCAGATTGTACATCATTTTAGGGTCCGCAAATGACCGATTTTCTGTTAAATGGTCCAAAAACGACACATCTTATGATATATTACGATCGCTTTGATAGTTTCTTCTATTAGCTTGACAATGACTAATAAAGTGTCAACCCCCACATCTTAAAACTTTCCCTTCAATAACTCCACGGGATTGAGCTGATTCGTTCCTGTGTATAAAGTAGCAGTCCGTGACGCCAGTAACTTTAATTTATACAAAGCCATAAAAAAGAATTAGGGATTTAGGGGGCACATGTGACGGAGTGCGACGGAACCTATTAATTTTATTGCCGCAGTTCGAGTTGGCGAAGTTATTGTTAAGATAAGTTCCCAAGCAAGCAAATGAATTAAACTGACGTCACGCCAACATAATTCCAAATATCAATATCAGTCACTACTTATTTCGTATGCCATTCTAAGAAAATTCGTGTCTCGGAGCTACAGGAAAACTGCGACTACAAGTGATTATTGTAGGTACATCGAGAACGGTAATACGAAATATAATATGTATCTACCCATGAAAAGCAATATAGACTAAACGGTATTGCGTAGTGATAAAAAATAGATGCACTGAATTAAAGTAAAATTCGTGAAGTAATGGAAACTTTATGCCGATTTGTCGTGAAACAGAAAACAGTTGTTATTAACGCCATCATCTATTGTTACTGATACACGTGGTGGTTGAGCACGTGCCTCCCAACGTGAAAAATGTATTTTAGGATATCCTACAAGCAACATTTCCTGAATATAAATTCGATCATAGCGTGTGCCACACACACATGACAAGCCAACCCCACATGAAGACACTTTATTGAGTAACTTCATATCCTTGAAATCATTCAATTTAAGAAGACAGTTCACAATAATAAGACATATTTATATTTAATACACAAATTTTATTTACCTACAGTGACTATTTACAAAGAACTATTTACAATAGGGAGGTTCGGAGAAAAATAAGATACCAATTTTTGGCATGAAAATGACAGAAAATTGTTATTGTAATTGATTTACGGCGAAATTTTTTTTCTAAAAATTTTTTTGCGGCGTAATAAGCGAAAGAAATTAGCTTATCATGCCCACATGCTAGTTCGCTTTGTTATTGGTTTGACGTCAGAGATTCGTAAGGCGCTCCTCCAACTTCTCTTGAAGTGCCCGTGAAGCGGTACCTATCTCATAACGTCATAACATACCTATTGGGACTATTTCGAGCGTGAATTTTAAAGTAAGGTGTCAAGGAAACATAAAACAAAGACAACATAATCGATATAATGATGCAGCAAGGGTATCAATAGTCCGATTCACATAATTTGCCATATTTATGTAATAGGTAAATGTTCCGGTAAATGTGGAAATGGTGTGTGATTCTTGCATCTAACCCCAATTTCATTCAACCTCAAAACAGTAGTGTAAAGGCAGACCGGTATAAGTAAAACAAAGTCAACAATTTATTAACTGTACATGCCTCTTATAATTCAGTATAAGTAGGTAGATTGTAGATACCTGCTTACTTCTATTTGTAAAATAGGTACCTACCTATATTCTCTAATACAATACATACCTACTCATTTATGTAGGTAGGTATGTATACCTAAGGAAATTTTTTAAAAAAACGGAAACAAATACAACTCACGCGAATCAAAAAACTACGCTACGTAGGTACTAGGTACTTGTTTAACAAAAAGAAACAACTGCTATATTCTGGAACGGTTAATGTAGAAACTCGGAAGAGACTCTTAAAGACGCATGTATGGAGTACGAAATTATACCTATGGGTGCGAAACTTGGACAATGGGAGAAGCGGATTCAAAAAGAGTAGAAGCGTTTGAAATGTGATGCTACAGACGGGTGTTGAAGATACCGTCGATAGACAAGTTAGCAATAAGGAGGAATTAGAAAGAGTTGGGGAAAAGAGAAAAGTATGGAGGACAATAAAGAATAGGGGATAGGATCGTAGGATGGTAGGACACCTTCTGAGACACAAAGGAATTGTTCGCGACATACTAGAGTCAGAGATAGGAATAAAGAGGTAGAGGTTGGAGCAGATTAGACTACTGCTCTCAAATAGTTGGGGATCTAGAATGTTCTACTTTTACGGAAATGCGTAGGCTAGCTCAGGGAAAGGATGGAGGTACGCGTCCTACCAGTCTTCAAAAGAGAACTTTATGATGACGTACTATTTAATTATTATTGTAAAATAGTTAATAAAATTTCCTTTTTTAGTTCAGGGAGGGAACGCTACGGCGATTCAGTATTTGGCTCCGTCATGCTCCTAGCATCCTGTTTCAAATTATGCTAACCGTAACACGTTACCAAGTACCAAGGGGTCCCAGAAAACTGTGGATAAATTACATTATGTTCGATTTTATTTAGAGCGGCTGCAATGGGGCAGCCGATAATTTTATAAACTTTTGCAATGATAAACTAACTCGCGAAAATATCGATAATGCTGACCGATTTTCCTTCTGGCTCCAACGAACCACTTTTTCCGTTTTATTGGTGTGCTGTACGATGTATTAGTCTGGGTACAAAACAGAAAACACCAGTTAGAACCAGTTAATAATATTTAACAATTTAACTACACATGCATATGCATAATACTTATGGGACTTCTGCGCGCTGAAGCTGGGACTTGTATGTTATACTAAGTTCTGACGTCACGCGGCCCACTCTCGCTGCAAGGTACGATTTCTAGCCTCGCACCGACGGAAAACTTTGCAACGGCTTCACAGGCGAAGGAATTTTTGTTTTAACAAAAATTAACAACATAACTGCCTTCAGTATAATAAACTCTACCAATTTTAATGAAATTTGAAAATTACCGAACCTGCCTATTATTTTTAGAGGTTTATGACATTAAATTAACGGTAACGATTTATAAATGAACAGACAACAATCGTAACAGTCCAGCAAGTTTCACAACTCAAAACGCATTAGGTTATCGCACAACCCTTGTATTCGCTTTTTTATCGCATCGATGTCAATTTGAAATTAAATTAACTTCACGCGATCGCGCAAGTATACAGTGTGTCCCATGCTAGCGTATTTCTTCAGTAATTTTACATGTTTTCGAGATCAGGCCGAGTGAAGTCCTAGATTTTCGGGATAGAGTGGGTTAGGTATATTTTGGTACTACTAAGGATGGCAACTTAGTTGCCGAAATACATATTTAGTGTTTCCAATTTTTTGTGGTTAGGGGTCTGATCTTAATCCTCGTTTAAAACATGCAGCTTACAAATTAGAGTAACTTTTGAACTTAGCAGATTTTTTTGTATTTATATCGGTAGTGGAAATGCTCTAGTGTGGGACACTTTGTATATCATCGCGCCGAAGTTGCAAGAAGACTCCATATGCTTCGATTATATGGCTAACATCTCAAACGTACTACATGTCTTCCAGATAGATCTCGTTGACAATATCTATTGTTGTAAGTTTTGCAAAGCGGTAGGATCAGCCATTAGTAATACAACCTGACCTTTATAAATTTAGTAAATCGTAGGGTATTATACAAATCCGATTAGTTTGCAGTTTGCACATATAACTAATAGTGTACATGAACATTGTCAGAGTGTCCCATCCATCACTCAGCATTCCTGTAGCAGCGTATGCCACTGACGAAGGCATGCGTGCTTGTTATCAATTCCGATAAACTGCACCGAATGTACTTTGACTAATTTTAATGTCTTTACGCACACAACGCATGTATAATTGATGGGGGTCGGTAGGCAGCATGGTAACATCCCTTTTATTATTCTTATTCGCACGCATGACCACGGGGTACACGCTAGAATTATTTTCGTAATCTGTTTTTGTTAAAGGTGAATTTTCCTATTATTGCTCCTCCTTATAATTTGGTTTTACGTACAAGGAATTTGTTTTGTATTAAAAGTTGATGCAGGGATGTGTAATGTCACCAGCAGGAAGCGGACGACTGAACTTAATTGAAAAATGAGAAGGAAGCTATGGAATTTTCGAGTAAACACTTGAGTGTTTCTTTGTTGTGCTTGGAGGAAAACGTTTTCATTAAAATTTCAAATTGTATTTCAAAAATGTTGGAAGTTAGTTGATATTTCAAGTTGTCGAAATAGAGTTGCCTTGTTCATTGTCCATAACAAGATTGTAATAGTTTTTTTTTAATTAATTATGTAGTTTATATTTTTTTGAGTTAGTTCTTGGTAGTAATTCACGTTGAATAGTTTGGTTATTTTCTCTTCCGTATACAGGGTGATTCAGAACGGGCGTGCCAGATTAAAATGGGTGCTAGAGGAACTCCAAATAAGACGAAAAGTTTATATGAACATAATATGTTCTAAAGTGATTACTAACAAAGATTCAGGGTGTAAAAGTTTTAATATTTTTTTATTATCTTAGTAACTAGGAAAGTTATCGAGTTGAAATTTAAGGTGTCGTTTTCATTTGCCAAGTTCTAATTTTCCAAAAAAATTTGCTCTGCTAGCTTAATCAGTAGCGTTGCTACGGGGTAGGCCGTTTATTTATCTCCCCAATCCAATGTTACGCCACTGGCAAATGCAGGTGATCTTAATGTTTTTGAAATCTACGTTCAATTTGGGAAGAAATTGGTATCCTTCAAAATTTTTCGTAAAATGCTTAGTTTTTGAATGAAATAGCTTTTTGTGAAATCGTGCACATGCACTGAAATTTTCCATAATGCAATAATGGCTTCACCGATATGCAAGGAAAGTAAAAATTGAAAAAAAATAGTTTATTAAGAATAACACTAACAAAACTAACAAGAAGAACGACAAAACACATCAATTATTACATCAATTATTACATTATATTAAAACTTTTACACCCTGTATCTTTGTTAGTAGTAACTTTAGAACATTATGTTCATATTTGGAGTTCCTCTAGCACCTATTTTAATTTGGCACGCCCGTTCTGAATCACCCTGTATACATACGTAAGAGTATATGGCCGATATCGTTCATTACTTACAAAAATAACCAAAAAAGTCCAAGGCGATTCTTTTGGTTTGTCATCAAAGGCCCACACGGGGCAGCCCACCATCGAATTTCAAAAGAAATTACCATTAATAATTGCAAAGGATGTTGTTGCGTTATGGGTCCGAGGAGAGGTTTCTTTTATACTTTTTAATAAAGCTATCTTTTGAAACAGCGAATTTCAATTAAGCAAAATTGATTCCGAGATCTGGAAACGGAAAGTGCGATAATAAAATTAAAAAATCGGCGACATCTGAGACGTTAATTAAGTGATAACCGGCACGCTAATAGCAGACGTTGTTTTTCTTGGAATGCGAAAAATAAGAACGTGAATGAAATCCAGACTTTACGGGTTTTTGTATGAATGAAGTTGGAGACAGGTTCGTTTCTATTATGACAGTTTGTTTGGCTTGACGCTCATTTTCAAACCACAACCACATAAAAATAGATAGGTCGAAAACTTACTTGTCGAACTTTCATCGTACGTGAATAGGCGTTTGTATCCCAAACAAGAAGTGAACGAAGGCGGTCTCTAGCTCATTTCGCTGCAACTAAATTCCATCTAGTCGTTCGCCGCAATCTCACTAGGGTGCCGCGAGCGGTGCATTCGATCTATCTGCAGTCTGCACGCTGAGCTTTGTCTTATCCTGCTCATGGCTCATCCCACTTCCGAACAAAAGCTGGAACTGGAAGCGGGTATGAACCAACTCCCGATTTTTACGGACTGTGTTTATTAATCAAATTCACCTCGAGTTTATATCACATGCTATATCGTAATAACCCAACAGACTTAATATGTCAAATGTTAAACCAGCGCACCTCTGGGGAAACCCCCCATTGGATGAATGATGGAGTAGCTTAGGCACGTTCAGAAATTCGGCCTTTTTTATCAACGTGCTGACATTTTCCATTAATTATGCGAATATTAAATTACCGAAGATTAAATTAAAGCATTAAATGCCGCCGAATCTTGGACCCCCCAGTCACGACACCCGAATATGCACACGTTGTGGCTGGTGGTGTTCTCGCATAAAACTTTACAATTTGCATTGATTAGATTATTGCAACGTTTCTATTTTGATCAATATGCAGCTGTACAATAAAGGCTTGCGTCGAATTTTTATTAATTTGGGGTTTTTTCATACGAAATGTAAAATAATCCTTCATCATAAAATAGCATCAGCAGCTGCACAACAATAGCCTGGAAATGCTTTTAGGTTACTTTAAATATTTCAAACCGAAATTAACCGATTGTCAGCCAGCTGTCTAATAAAAGTCCTGGAATTATCAAAGCGAGCCTGCCACATAGTAAACTATTTATAACGCGTCTGTTTAAATTTTAAAGTGGACCATTAGCTAGACACTAATCTGTTTAACACCTATTTTATTATGAATTTGCGTCTTTATGCCTAGAATGGAGTTTTTGGTAAAGTATATTGAACATAATAGGCCGTTTGGGCTTCTATATTAGTAAGATTAGGTATAGTCAAATGCAGTCTTAATAAGTTTTTGCGCCTGCCAGTATCATTTCAATCCTATCTAATAATAATTAAAACACCTAAATGAAAAGCAGAAAGAAATTATAGATATTATTTTGGGTAAATTTGATGCTAACATAAATGAATCAATTTCTGAATCTTCATGTTTTTATATAGACGGTTCAGGAGGCTCCTGTAAGACTTATGTTTATACAACCCTTTACAGCTTACTGAAGAGTAAGAATAAAATTGTTTGTACCATGGCCTTCACGGGCATAGCAGCAACACTACTTCCTCATGGCAGAACAGTTCATAAAACGTTTGGGTTACCTGTTCCTCTGTATTTAGATTCAGCTTCCAACTTTAAGAAAAATTCAAAAGAAGCAGATTATTTAAGGAGTGTAGATGTTTTTATTTGGGATGAAGCTCCTGTGGCGCCAGGGTATGCTTTAGACATTATAGACAGAACCTTACGAGACTTTATGAATTGTGATGTTCCGTTTGGTGGAAAAATTATGGTGTTGCGAGGAGATTTTTGACAATTGTTACCAGTTAAAATAAATGATACCCGCTGTGAAACAGTGAATTTAAGTATAAAATTTAGTTCTCTTTGGAGTTATTTCCGTAAATTTTCTTAAACACAAAATATGCGGGCTCTACCACAGGAACAAGAATTCACCAAGTTTTTATTGAATGTTGGAGATGGAGTTTTGAACGATATGAATAGCAATTTAGAATTGCCACAGAGATGTATTTATAATTCGGATATCGTTGAACGTATATACGGAGGAATCAATTAGATAAAAGCGATTCTTAGATATGACCTAATCAGCTATTCTGATGTTGAAGACATTAACAAAAAAGCTGTAGAACTGTTAGATATAATCATCATCATCATAAGGTTCTCAGTCCGAAGACTGGTTGGACGCGTACCTCCATTCTTTTCTATCCTGAGCTAACCTACGCATTTCCCTAAAAGTAGAACATCCTACATCCCTAACTATTTGAGAGCAGTAGTCTAATCTAGGCCTACCCCTACCTCTTTTTATTCCTATCTCTGACTCTAGTATGTCACGAACTATTCCTTCGTGTCTTAGAAGGTGTCCCACCATCCTATCTCTCCTACTCTTTATTGTTTTCCATACCTTTCGCTTTTCCCCAACTCTTTCTAATACTTCCCTATTGCTAACCTTATCTATCCACGGTATCTTCATCATGCGTCTGTAGCACCACATTTCAAACGCTTCTACTCTTTTTCTATCCGCTTCTCCTATTGTCCAAGTTTCGCACCCGTATAATGCCGTACTCCATACATACGACGTTAAGAGTCTCTTCCTAGTCTCTATATTAACCGTTCTCGAGCATAACAGTTGTTTCTTTTTGTTAAACGCAACTCGGCCCTGCGCCATTCTTTGTTTTATATCTTTAGTGCTCCTACCGTCTTGAGTTATTTTACTTCCTAAGTAGCAGAAATCCGCGACCTCCTCTATCTTCTCATTTCCAATTTGTATTTCCATTTTAGTTCTATTTTCACATCCCCTACATACCAAAATTTTAGTTTTCTTTTTATTGATTTTCATGCCGAAGCCCTGTGTCAAAACTGCTTCCATAAAAACAGAAAAAATATATACAAACTTGGATAGTGTTGAAAATTGTGATAATGGAGATTTAAACGATGCTATTCTTCCTGAATATTTAAATATGTACTTTAAACCCGCCAAATTTTCCTCCGCATGAATTGAAGTGGCGAGTATATTATATTGTGATGTTGGTTAGAAATCTCAGCATTAATGAAGGCTTATGTAATGGTACGAGATTGTTAATTTTACAATTGGGAGACAATATCGTACAGTTCAAAATTTTAACAAGCGATAAACATGGAGATATAGTTTTCGTTAACCGTATAGCGTTGTACTGTGAAAATGTTTATCCTTTTACTTTTAAAAGACGACAATAATTTCCCATTAAACTAGCGTTTGCAATGACTATTAACAAATCACAAGGCCAAACATTTGATTAAATAGGAATTGATCTCCGAAAATAAATATTTACTCACGGACAACTATGCGTGGCTTTTTCAAGAGTTCGTTCTTGGGAAGGTTTGATAATTTATTTAGGAAATCCAAGAAATAGCCGTACAGTTCAAAACTACGGTTTTAGGGAATTATATCAGATGTAAATTATTTTGTAATCAGGCAATAATGAGTTTCTTTGAAGTCATGATTCGACTAGGGCAGTGAGCGCGCGTAGCGCGCGAGATGACCTAGTGGCATTAAACTGACAATGATATGGAGGCAGGCGCAATACCTCATGACCATGTTCCCTTAATACTTCGTCGACAGCATAAATTTTATTTTTTTCTATTGACTTTGCAATCATCAATAATTCTGGTTTTAACAAATTCGATGAAGGGTTTTGATTTTGTTTTTGTAACCACTCAAATATTTCATTTTTTGCCATGAAGAATTTGGTTGCTTATTTAATATTCTAGAATGATATGATGCGTTGTCAAGAACACTTAAAGAAGGTTCATCTAAATTTGGAATTAACTGTTCTGTTAACGATTTTTCGAATAAATCTTTGTCCATATTATCGCGGTAGTGCATACTTTTTGATTTTGACGAAAAACTAGCACCACGACTCGTCCAAAAAGATCACTTCCCTAAATTTTGAATTAAGATTTTCGATATATTTCTTTAAAAATTTAACTCTTTGGTGAACTATGTGGGGCTGTTCACAGAGGAATCTCCTACTGCAATCTTTTTTATATCGAAAACCCAGTATATTCATTAATTTTGACAAGGTCCGTAATCCAATTTCCAAAACACCCTTTTCTCTTAAGGTTTTTTGCAAACTTACTAGAGTAACATTTATACTTTTGCTTCATATAAATTGTAAATAACATTTCTTACTTCCATTTTTTCGGTATCACTTAAATCCTTAGTTTTCGTGTCCTACAATGTCAACATGGAAATCATTTTTTAGCGTTTTACATACTACATCTGTATTTTTTGTCAGAATGTTCCAAAATTTGGAACAGACTTGCATAAACCTTGGCGGTACAATACTGAGTTTTCATTTTTCTGTTTACGTGATTTAAATTTTCAAAATTTGACCCACACGAGAAGGCGATGGTGGTGGTTCTGGCAGGATAAATTTGCTAGAACTTCAGTGGGCTTACTTGTTTAGATTTACGCATTATTTACGTATTATTGTCTTACGAAGTGCTCAACGTTGCCACTCAGACGCACTAGCCCCGAATGAATTATTGCCCAGCAGTTTTCTTTATTTATTCGCCCGGGCCCCGAAATTAGTCTGAAGGGTATTTATGTTCTAAAAGATAATTATTTCCTTGAACGGGTTAAATTATTTTGGTGGGGTTCCGAAAACTTTTCTCACAATTTCTAATAACACTTAAAGATGGAATAAGACGAAACGGCAGCCGAGCTTTTAATGAAACACCGAGGAATTTCGAGTTTAAATTAAAATGTAGATTTGGGAAGAGCATTAGAGCAAATGAACCAGCCGACCGCGGTATACCAGGCAATAAAATCATTGCAAGAAGGGGAAACAGCAGCTACAAGACAACCTGACTGAGTATTCCTGTAATTACAGTCCGTCCATGGAGAAGCTTAATGTATGATTGCGCCACGGCATATTGACGATCTTAAAGGCAAATACTCAGGATTCAGCAATTAGAACGCGGCGGGCCCGATGAAAATGGACCTGAACGCAATAAGTACGCACTTTGACGATAGTTCGACAGATGAACCGTTATTACATGCCTTGCTATACATATAAGATATTTGGCCATCTTACACTAGCAGTGGATAATTTAACCATTCATTTGCAATATCCCTCTGGGTGCACTGAATATTTTCGTTTAACAATACCTAATTACTACCACTTGTTATTAATGGGTTAATCAAAAAGGTGTAACATTCATTCATTAGGTCAGTGTACAAGTAGTACGGAGTATATGACGTCACACACGCCGCATATCGCTTTTTATGATTTATCATTTATGTAATGACCTTAATATTTGCACTGCCCAGCAATTTTAAGTCGAAAATCAAGATCGGCTCTTCCTGAACCACATGAACGCCTCCATTTCCTCGGGTTCTTTTTAACTTTTTGCTGATTTTTGGCAATGTACTTAGGTATTATCATTGTTACTTGTTTTCACCTTGTTTATTTTCGTTTTATTCTCTCTGGGAATTTTTACTTCCTTGGGAGTAAAAGCGACACTTTAGTACTCGAAAAAGTCACTGAAATTGTACTTTTGCTCCCGGGTGTATAGAAAGTGCTGTTTATCGCCCACTACCTTTTTAGCCAGCAAAATTATTTTTTCTTTCCGTGTCGACGTTCAGTTTTCAAGCATCATAATCTGGGCTTCCCATAAGTTGATAACATTATTCCTACATTTATTGTAATTTACAGAATTTTACTTTCGACGCGTCGTATCCGGTTTCCCGTCAAGAAAAGTATTTTTTTTAAGAACTCGCAAAAGGTCTTCGATGATGCATAACGATGACGATTTAACCAAACTTATCTGTATACCAAATTTTTTTTATTTTATGTAATTTTCATTAAAGTCGATGCTTTCTGAAAAGATGCGGCTATGACTTTTTCCATGCGAGATTTACTAATCGCGTTGTAGAAAATTGACAAACTTAACATTCACTCTTGAATTTTGTTAACTCTTCAAAGTTTTCAATAAAATAAATAGTTTTTCAGGAAAATGCCAATAACTGAAATAATCGAGGAAATAATTTTAATTGTTTATTCAAAAATCAACAATAAGCAGCGAAATGATAAACAACAAACAAACAAACAACAAGCAAAAACAATTAAACAATAGGCGATCAATCCAACAATACAAAAATTAACAGTTAAAACTTCTAAAAACACTTCTACAAACAACGGTTAGTCTCGTCTCAAGACGCCCCGGTATACACTATAACACGAAATGCACCGTCAAATCACTACACCGCATGCACAAGTATCAACGCTTTACTTGGAGTATCGCCTTCTAATTATATAGCTTTTTTTCCTCTTGCCGCATCTCCAAAACTAAAAACTGTCAACTCAGCCTCTTATTTATTTGTCATATACCCGTGCACGCTATAATAAACAGCTGTCTGTTTATTTACGTTGCATCATCCTTCGCGTAAACAACATGGACGTCGCTTGTGGGACTACTCCTGTAACAGTGTATCAGAAACTAGGTATAGAAGTTCATAGTAAGATTCAATGACTTCATGCAAAATACGCAAGAGTAAAGACACCAAACACGGTATAGAAAAAAAGTTGATTCAAATTAAAAGCTTTATTAAAATATAAAATCTGAGATAAATGACTCAACTTTTAACGCTATACATTAATTTGTTTAACAAAACGGATAAACAAAAAATTGTTTCTTGGAAGAACCAAAGTTGACGAGCTGCCGCTGTATGTTCTTGTAGAAAATTTGATACGAATAGCAAGTATCTAAGGGATCAAGAAAGCCACGGTCCGCTTGAATAGGAAGCTTTTATAAATTGACTGACGGCGACGCTGCACGTATTGCATGATATCTAGTTCTAAGGACGAGAACAAGTGAACAACCCCAGGAGCCGAGCACGGGGATTTTAGGAAGGATAATGGAGGAAAGAATCAAGTTAAGCAGTGTCAAAAGAAGCGTAGGTGCCATCCCGGGTACTTTTTATACTAAGATAAGAATGTAACAGCGAATAAAGCATTTACTAGACATCCTGATAAAATATCCCTGTAATCAAAAGGACGATTTTGAACAATTTTTCGCGAGCATGTCTTGATGAGCATATTTTCGCTAATGAATGGTCTTCCCAACAAACAATTTTTGTAATCAGTTCTCGAGTTAAAGAATTACACCCCTGCGGGGGTAGGGTGTCGACGACACGGCCTCCTTTCACTATTCTACGCGACTAATGAAATTCTTATGGCAAGGGAATTTCTTGCATTAAATGCTACGGGATTGCGATTTAATCTAGATGTACCAGATTTTTACAGAAACGTCTTTTCTTTGGAAGTGTTAAACCTTGGAACGCATCTTGTAATGGTTGAAATAAATTACAGAAATCTCTTCTGCTGGACGTTTCGTTACGATGTAGTTTTTTTAACCCTTAATCTTTGTATTGTGCTTCAGCAAAGTTAGTTTTGAAACTAGAGGAATGACTTAGAATGATGTAGAACTGAGATGCAGGCTCAGATATTTATAAATATACATATAACTCCTGGTGTTTCTCTCAAATATATTTATCCAAAGAAAGTTTTAAAGTGATAAAGAAAATATATGGTTAATGTAAAACTGCGCTTCTCCGCCACTGAATTTCGAGCTGGTATGCCTGATCCGCTTTTGTCCGAACTTGAATAGAAAATACTGATAAGGTGCAGACGAAGTAGTGGTAGCTTGCTTCGCGATTTGAGGTCACAATAGACCTTTGACCTGAGCCCCGAGAAGTTTCTTTTACTATGTAAATCCATGATTTGATATACACGTTACTTCCCATACCCCTGCATACCTACTCACTTAGAATGCTTAAAAGCTCCCAGATTCGTCCTGTTTATTTATTATCCTGCAGCAGGCTCGGATTTCTCTTGGATATTCAGCAACTGCAGTTTATATTTTTAGGAGCGGGTTTGCAATTTTATTAATTGATTGCCAGCTACGAATATGCTTTGTGTTTAGTTTTGGGGGCTGAACTTATTTTCTTAAAGCTTAGTCTATAAAATACTAGCAAGTCTACCACGTGTATCAGACACAATGACAGTCATAAATTCAATGGCTGCAAAATTTAAAATGTATTTACCCGATCGTGTTCTGAAAATCGATGATCCCGGCGCCTCCACCATTTATTGATACAGGGTGTCCCGGTGAAGGTGGAAAATCTCTCGGGTGCGTATAGATTACACGAAAATAACACCCCAAATTCATATAAAGTTTTCTCCTACGACCTTCCCCTGCCGAGATATTATCCCTTAGAATGGAGAAATGAAAATCGATTTTTTTAACATAAAATTTTCATTTTAAATTGTATTTCGATCATTTTCTTGGTGACGTACCTAGTGATTGAATGTCGATAAAATAATGCGACCCATTTTTTGATAGTGCATTAGGGGAGCAAGGGGTGAACTACCCCTTACTTTCATAAGTAAGTGGATGGATATTTTTAATTTTTAACCGCATTTTTTGTTTCCTCGGACATTTTGCTTATAAAATAAAATAAATTTCTTGGATTTAACTTTAATAAACAATAATAAAAAAATTCATATCGATATTTTTAGGAAACCCACGTACACTGTCAAATTTATTCTTTTTGGGGAAACAGTTTTTAACCCTCTGGTAATTACATTGAAAGCTCCATGGATTTGAAGCAATCATAGGGAATTATAGATTTTCAATCATATTTTAAAGTACCCTGTGCATGAACGGATAAAAGGGTTAAAACGTTCGTGTCTGTCTCTGCGCCTCTCTGACAGTGTGATCCATTTAAGCTTGAACTCACGTGGAAGCTAATGACGTCACGATAAACAGTCTGGCCGTCACCTGTCCCTTTTCTGAGCACTCCGGGTTTGTTACCTGCCATTTTGATATTTATAATAATCCGGGAAAGTACGAAATTCCTGCAGCTGTGAGGTCTTTAATAATGGAAAGCTGTTTTCGTTTAAATTGCAATCAAAATATGCAACTAATGAAATATTTTTACAAAGCATTCCATTCTATATATAATGCTTTGCGTGCGAGAGAGACGACGAACGCGGGCCTCCAACGTTAAAGTACCTAACAGAATTTGCTTTGGGATGGCACAGTTTGATTATTATACAGTACATTCTAGAATTTATAACCAAAACACTTTCTTGCCAGCTTCGTCTAAATCTTCAAGTCTGATCAGTATCAGCAAATTTGTTGTTAATTTTTTGAGTTAAAGATTTATTGCTCTCAATTGCCCGTTACAAAAATATGTAGTTATTATTATACCATTACTGTGTAAAATATCGAATCCGATGTAACAAACGTTCAGAAGCGTAATTGAAAATTCAAATTCATTAGTCAGGGATTCCAGAAGCGCGCTATCTGCCGTCCGCCCCGACTTCACTGAAAATCTCGAGCTCAATTGCTGTAGGTACTCTTAATAACGCTGGAATTTCAGAAACAAAGGCGTGCTTTCAAGGATTAGGCGTTCCTCGGATTTTACCGACTGAATTAGTTGAAACTAAGAGAGGGTTGTATTCAAATTAGCGTCTAAAGTGATAAAATTGTTAATTAATAGTTGGATGGTCCCTTGTACACAGATTTCGGTTGTTTGTTTAAATAAATGGGTCGGTCTCAAAAGACCATTTGCATGGCATTATTCAAATGCACACGACACCAACTTCTCCCAAGGTCATGAATGTCAAAAAAGTTAATATTTATGTATGATATCGTATTAAAGGCTTAAGATTAGGTGTATGAACTCCACGTGACAGAAAACGAGTGACATGTCCCGAGAGATTCGAACGTACATTTGGGAAATGCGCGGATAATTTGATTTGTGCTTGACGCCTCATTGGACAAGCCTCCCAAGCTGAGGCTAATCTTATTTTGGATGAATTAGGCTCACTATATTATTTATAGTCAGTAGCTGTATAGTTGGAAGGGTTGTAAAAGCTTCAGATTTGCTGTACCCTACTACGTTATTTATTTCACTTTTTACATCAGTGTCATAATTATCACCAGAGGGCCAAACAAAAGCTCGAAAGCTTGCGTTCTCTCCTAGATTTACGAACAAACGTTTAACAGCGATACTTTCATATCTATTATCATATTTTATATTGTCCCCTCAGAGTTGAGACACATAAGCTGAAAATACTACTGTAATAACCTGTAATAAAGAAGAGCAGCCTGTATCATATAAGCAGCGGCGTTGCCGTTTTAAATCATACTTAGTTCGAGCTTCCTGCGACAATGGACGATTACAGTGGATTCTTCCCAAGACGTGTCCCTTAATAGAAAAATTCTGTGGCAGCATACAGATGAAAAAGCACTGGGTATGCTGAATACCTATTACGTGTACAACTGATTTTGTCAACGTTTAACAAATTTATGTACGTGTCTAGTGTAGGATAAAAGTTATTTAACCGCTTATTCCTGACATTTTTGCGTCTGCTCGCGTAATATTTATCTGCGACAGAATCTTGTGTAAATCGTACCTAGTGAAAATGTGTAGCTCGATGCGAAACTGATTAGTATGCTGCTACAGACTCTTAATCTGATACATGTCACGCACCGCTGCCTTGATCTCCGTAATAATAAAGACAACACATTCGGTTGGAAGACAATTTAGAAGAACGACTTCTTGCATTCGCGACACCGAGACAGATATTATATAAATTGAGACAATAAGGGAGAATTTAGTTGCCCACATTTCGATTTATTTCAGTCTGACGAGGTAGCTTTCATCTTGTTCACTATGCGATCATGTTAGTGACGGGAAACTTGTTTATACTACGATTAGTATATTAGTACCTATTATATTATATTATATTGTATTGTATTATATTATTTTATATTATATTATATTATATATTTGTCTTTTAGTACAGGTCTACGTGAGCAAAATTATCCAGAATTTATGCAGAGTAAAATGCTGCCTCTGAGCGGCGTCAACCGGAATCAATAATAAAAGAAAATTGAGCAAAATTGAAATAAATATGGGCTAAATTAATAAAAACTGATTTTACGTGCAACACGCATTTTAATAATAGTTCATTATGATATAGGAACAGCCGATACAGGGATGCCTTTAATTCTCATGGTATTTTTATAACAACTGGATCTAGTAGCCATTCCAGCATGAAATATGTTGCATTGTTCAAGACAAATGAGTGTGTTTTTTCAACAGGGCGAGTAAAAAGTTGGCGTTGAAATGTTATTTAGCGCATTGTGTCGGCTTGTTGATGCTTGCTTTGTGGCCCGTGTCAGGGGGTTTTTAAAACAGGCAAAACACAAAGAATCCTGTAGTAATATATGAGACTGCAAATGTACGCAAGTATTAAAAAATTCCCGAGGTCTCTCTCTGTGCCCGTTGTTTTATTTCCTGTATCCTGTAGCACTGCCCAAAATTATTCCCTGCAAAAGTCATTTATCAGGTACGGTAGGTAGTTGAAGTTGGCACATAAAACAATGTATTGACAGGTTTTTACCATTTTTCAATTAAGTACCAGGTTGTAAAGCTTTGTATGTACAATATATCACAGTTTGAGGTGCCAGAATGCAAGTTCATGAAAGCACCATTGCATATAGAGCAAAATGACAGAACTAGCGGGACACTGAATTAGAGATATTAACGGAACGTAGATTAAATGATAGCGGCTATGATTTTTCGTTAAACACATTACGTCGACTGATGTTGACAGCTTTGTAGGCTACCTACATGATGGAATATTCCATTGTACATTCCTATAGTGGTTACCCATAAAAAACTTCAGCGATCTAATTGACCCGGTCTATACCAGGTTTCAGCGTAAAAAATGTGCTTCGTAACTATCAACAATAAAGTGCTGACCATAACTTGGAGCCTCGTTAAAGGATGAATAAAGTCAGTAGATAAGCTAGCCCGTTTCTGGCCCAAAATCCTATGTTATTTCTTATGGAGCTTCATTTTGCATTTCAAAGTCATCGCGTGGCGTCATCAGCCGACTTCAGACCGGTGTCGTCGTGAGTGTTGCTATCTTCAAACCTGTCGGCAAGCTAGATTTCTGCGGCGCGACCTAACTTTACGTCGGTCTGTAAGGCAAGCGTCGACTACAAGCCGCCGCCAACGCCCATCCACCCTCGAGGCATAGCAATATTAATTATCTTAAATATTAAAACTGACGTCACCAACCCGGGGTTTTCCCAGAATATTTGATTTTGATAAAATTATGAAATAGAAATCAGGGGAGTTTATATGAAATGCACTTGTACATTATTTTGAGTGATTTTAAGAGATTTTAAGAAATTTTAAAATTTTTCTGATTAAAAATTTGACAGGATATTTATTCAGTAAACGTCAAAATCTCAGAGCTTCCTACATTTGAATGTATACCTACCTACCCGTGCAATTTTCAAATATACGCACACTTGCGAGTATAACGCGTGTTGGCATTGCGTAATGCGCATGCCCGACCGTGTTCTAACAAAATTGTATAGGACGGTCGGACCGCGCAGTAGTCACTCCCTATAAATTTTGATAACTTACTAAATAGGCACTGCTTTTTGGGATCAATTATTAAAATCATGTAAATTGAGAAACACTTTTGACATATTTTTCACACGCAGCACGTGCACAACAAAATTGAAATTTTTAGGTTAAGCGCGTCCGTCCATAGCAACGCTAAATTACGATTACGCTGTAGAGATGGGTACAAAACGAAAATTAGAGGTGGGACCTCAACAACCTACGCAATTTGCGTTGTTTAGATGAGTAAATGTTCAGATGCTTTTCTTCAGTTTTTTCGGTATCGGCGATGTCGGAATTTGCTCGGTATCGGCCGATATTCGATACCAAGTATCCGTATCGATCGATATCCGATGCCCAACTACGATCAGGAAAATTCAAATGTGGATCAAAATGCATACAGAACAGATTTGAAGTCAATTTCAGATTATTTTCTTTGTTCCAATTTCCTTTTTTCTACTTAATATAACTCTTGTAACACTGTAGCTGCCTTCATAATAATTGGGACGTCGTCTTGAAAGGTCCAGAACCATTTATGTAGCAGAATAAATCTTTGTATGATAATGTCTACCAAATCTTCGTACAGATTTCTGTAGATGAACTATAAAAACGCGTAAGACATATTATGTTTAATATACCTGTAGCATTTTCATGAATTTAATTTCAAAATTTCCATGAGAAATATCCTCGCAGTTCCATTTTATTGCATTGTAATTACATACTGTATGTACATATAGTTTCAGCTAGAGTGAGTTGCTCATATAAGCAGAAACAACCTAATGTGCTGCATGCAAAAAATGTAATATCAAGCAAACCAAGCAAATAGAAATAAAGGGCGCAAAAAACATAGTTAGAAAGGCAGCATAATCCATTTCGCGGACCCATTACGTCGTCGAATGGTGCAAAACAAAGAAACATTTTGGTTCCGCACAGAACAACGAACATGACAAGAGGATCGTGTCGCATATATACTCATATTCTCTCTTTTCCGTCTGTAATCTGTTATTACGCTTTGTTCCGTTTCGGACTAGAGCTGCCGCGCTTCAACTCGATGTGTTTAATGTCGTTACTTATACTCCATGCGTTTCTATCTTTCAGGCTGCAGCAATGCAGCTCTTAAAGCATCCTCTCTGACACAAAGGAAGCCGTACGTGTGCTGGTCACTTAGATACAAAGTAACACCATAATAAGCGGTAGCAGCAACATCCGTAACGAAACCGGAACGTTGCGGTCAGCCTGCATTCCGGTGGCCATCACCAAAACCATTTAACACATTGCTGAATTTATTTCACTTTATTTAAGGTGCTGACCCTCCGACTAAACATAATTGGTAAACAGAAACGTGACTGTGCTCCCCGCAGGGGACGTGTCTTATTTTCGTTGCGCTGGACGTGGTGGTGTTAGTTTCCCAATTGATATTGGAACTTCCAATAGAAAATATGTTTGAATTCAGTAAAAAGAACAATGTTCCCAGGTACGAAGGCTTAGTTCGCGACATACTAGAGGTAGAGATAGGAATAAAAGAGGTAGGGGTAGGCCCAGATTAGACTACTGCTTTCAAATAGTTAGGGATGAAGGATGTTCGACTTTTAGGGAAATGCTCGGGTTAGCTCAGGATACGAAAGGATGGAGGTACGCGTCCGACCAGTCTTCGGACTGAAAACTTTATGATGATATTTTATTACACTGCTTGAATACATTATTCAAGGAAGCATAATCTGAAACCTCTGATGAAATTTGACACCACCTATCCAATTGTAGCATTTTAATTGCAAGATGCTTAAAATTATATCTACAGCCAATTCTGGACCAGTTCAATGACCTGTTGTAATAACTACATGCCAGTTCTCTACCAGTTCAATGACTTCAGTTTGGAACCAAAAGTTAAATGACCTTGAAATGAGCTCGTGAAACTAATGCCGGTTCTGGACCAATTCAATGACCTCCGGTAAAAACTAGTGTGATTTCTGACTGACTCAGAAATCGCGTTATTATGTCTACTTGTGTTGAGAGTTTGGCATACGCGGTAACTTCAAAAAAATTATAACACTATAAGAGCAAGTAATCAAAGACTTAGTTTACTGTTGGCAGACGGGTGCTGTATGAGTTTCCAAACATTCCTATCAATAGATGGCGCTTCACTTACGTAGCTTACGTTTTCATGCGAGATTTAATTATTGCCGGTTTTCCCTACGCCGAGTTCGATAAAAATCTAATATATTCAATGTATATTGCTATTCCAGGCATTACATGGGGCAATTTTAACGTATAAATGGGAATATAATTGATTATGAATGCTAATATACCGTGATTGGGGAGCATTATTTTCGTCACCGACTTTGACGCGTTAGGGCTACCGTTGTGGACTACCTGCGACTGCGACGGAAATGGACAAAACTATAAATGTCATCATTACTAAGCTTAAGTGCGCAGAAACATGAAAATGATAATTCAACAGTCAATAAAAAATAAGCAATCACGAGTGGCATTCTTCGACAGCACTGAACAGAACGCGGATTTTCCTCTAAAGTATCTCGAATGTGTTCCTAACTTAGTTTTTGCCCTTCTTGAAGTGTAAGAGTGAAACTTTTGTAACATATGAAGTCCATTAAAACAAATCTTGAATGCATTCATAAAAAGACCGTGAAGAAGCCACAACTCACGAGGGCTTTCAGATTTTTGCGAACAGTAAAACGCGCCGTGTCGGGTGGTAAATTTGACAGCTGTTCTGTTTTGTAGTTCAAGGAACATGTGGCCTCAACACCTCGTACATTTGCGGCGCATTCGGAAAGTCGATGCCTCTTAAAAACCAATAAATATAAGTGCCACAAGTATCACTTCGTTTATTTATATAAACACGCTTTCGGCTTCACTCGCGTTCGTGTATCTTTCAAAGAAACATGCAGAGATACATACGTACGACAAATATTGTTCTTCTTGTAGGTGGCATATTAAAAATGAAAACTCCAGTTGTACCTGGAAATTTCTGTACCGGACAGAGCAGCAGTTCGCGACCAGTTCGTATTTTGGGTTCTTGAGCTGTTTGTGAACCTAAGTTTAAAAGATATTATGCAGCGAGTCTTTATAAAAATTTAAAATGGTGTCTTTAGTTAAGTGATTCCCGACGGAATTGAAGTACAGAAACGTGATACAGATTCATGATTCAGAAAAGTTAGTCGTCAGGTGGAAATTGGTATACCTGTCAGCATCACCGTTTGCTATGTAAATTCATATTAAACATTTAAAAGCTGAATTGATAATTCAGTGAAATGTTTCGGGAACAAGGCATTTCCATTATGCCGTATTGAATTATGAATATTCGCAAGTGATTGACGTTTCACTCTGCCCTTTAGGCGACATGATGACCTAGAATTAATTAAGGGATAACCCAAAAGTTCTCGAAAGTTCTTGCACTAAGACTAAATCAATATCGCAATAAGTGACAAATTGTATAGTTTTCATCTTCTTCTGTGATCTGCGTATTTGGCTGCAGACACAAACTTAAAAATTGCAATATCCCAAAACATTTTTTTTACTTGTTTCGTTCCTTCTTTATACTCTTCGTATAATAATGCCTGAGCTAATGGTCTAAGAAGTCATTTCAGTACATATAAGATTTCTCTTTAATGCTACATTACTGAATACCCCCTATCGTACTTGTAATCTTCTTACTTAATTACCCTGCTTGTTCTGTTTCATACAAGGGATGCATCAAGAACTAGACGCAATTTACATTTGCGTTACTTTGATCCCTCGTTTGGAATCCCTTTGATAGAGGTGTTGATTATATTCAGATACGGTCACTACAAAATATATTTTATTATCTTACCAGATATTAAGGTCAAAATATCAAATTCGTTTACATTCACTCGAAGAAGCACATCGCATTTAGTAATTGAATCGTGTCTTCCCCAATTTTAATTTTTAATTTCATCTCATAATGCGGCCAAATTAATTTCGCCCTCACTGGCCTTATTTCGCGACATCCCTCTCTGCAGGGGTGATAATAAAAATATAATATATATACGGAAATACAAATGAATACTTAGCATAAAAGTGAAAATATTTGTTTAGGGAAATTTTTGTTTGAAATAACTTTAACCCCTTGGGGATTTTCGCTCGAAGTAACCCTTCAGTTGTCCGGTGAATGTCGAAAATCATTAAAACAAAAAATTCCGACCCAGGCGAAAGCGTCGAGAGAAAGCTCGAACAGTACTTCAATTAAATACAGTAGCACCTCCCCGTATCCAGAATCACCAACGGTTCAAAACGATTGGCTTCGTTTATTCCGAAATCTGTTTCCACTTGCAAACTCCAAGAGCTATCTCGCTGAGAGTTAAGAATCGTATCTAAGTACTAGAGTTATATCAAAATACAGCCTGCTTCTCTTCTCTACGTCTACGTTATAGATAGGATATAAATACAATACAGTGTCTCAACTTTCTTCCATTTTTGGATTCTACATTAAATTCTCGTCTATAAAATGCACTACTTGAAAATTTAAATAGCACTAGATAAATTATAAATTACAAAGCCTAAAAGGCAAAGTATCTTCGTGAACAATTTCCTAGTTCTTATCCTGGGACAGACTGACTCCTCCATTTCAATTTGCGAAGACCATGACGCTCCTACGAGCTGTTAGCTAAATGGGAATTCCTATTTTTGATGATTTCACACAAACATATGTTTGACATTTGAGGCGTGCGGTCTGAATACAAATGGGCCGTTGGTTGATTTGCTCCTGAAGCGTGCCAGCATTTACAAAAAAGCATAACTTACATTGACAGCCGTATACACTGCAACTCCCTCCGGGAGAAATATAAGTGGAAACCCTAAACAGAAGGCGTTCGATTCTTTTCAGAATTTAAAATGTGTTTTATAAAAGTATGAACGCCGAAAGTGTGTCGTCACAAGTGCCAGGCGGCCTTGACATCTGTCAGTGTGTCACTTACAGAACCTAACTTTTGCAATATAATTATAGCAGTAGCAGTTTCCAAATTTCATAGTGGGTATATAAAGTTGCTAAAAGGTCCAAGAACTACAGATTTTATAAAGAAACGTTTCCGTCACCAATTTAAATAATTTATGATAACGGTTACTAAAGGTTATGCTCTTATAAAGAGTTTTTATAATGTTTTATAATGTTTTCCAATTTATAAAACCGTTAGTAGTTCCCATATAGGTATTTGCTGCGATAAATATAAAACTTACTGTCCCCATAGTAACAGCAGTTACCTTTGTAAAATCTGCGGACTATTTGTGCTTAACATGCCCCCTATAAAGCTTCAATCTACATGTTGTTTAGTAAAATTTTCGTTACTGGATTAAAAGGCTCATAACGCTTATAAGGAGTCTCTAAAAAGTTATGTAAAGATAACAGTTGTATCTCTATTAATTGCTCTATTAATTGCTCTATTAATTGCTTAGGTTATATAAGGTTACTAAACCGTGGCAAAGGTAACCCATACAGAGTCCTTCATTTAAGCTCTTTAAGGGGTATACAGTGATAACTGAAAGATTGCCATCTACAATTTGTGTTAGTAAAGGTTTTATAATTTGGCGATGAAAATATTTCGAGAACTTCTATGAAACAAAAATTGTTCATTATATTAAGATATTTTTGTTTCATACATAATCCCTTGCCAGTGTTAAGGTTTATACTCAGACCCTTCTAATGTGTTTTACGGACGGTAGATGGCAATGTCGCTCAGCTTTGGCTATGAACCATATCGCGGTGACGAAACCACAATGATATCGCCGTCCGGCACTTCCGCTATTTGCACAGAGAGGCCGCCACTCATGAATTTACAGTTTTCTTTTTATTGAAGTTAGAGGGGAGAAAATGTGGCATTTTTAAACGGTTTTATTTAGCTTGCCTTGTTTGTTTGTGTGGGTCAAATCTAGTAATTGAAATTTTACCCCCTTCCTGTTGACCGATTGATCTGAAATTTGGTACACACCTTTAGTTGTGATGACAATACAGTTATGTATATTCAGTATCATTGTAAATCCAAGATGGCCGCCGCCACAAAATGGCGAATTAGATATTTTTTTCAGCTCCCTCAATATGGGTATTGAATGAAAGGGCTTAACTAGTAGAATACAGTACACCATGAAAAATTAAAAATCCAAGATGGTCACCACCACAAAATGGCGGATTATATATTTTTTTCAACCCCCTCAATATGGGTGTCAAATGAAAGGGCTTAACTACTACAATACAGTACACCATGAAACATTCAAAATCCAAGATGGCCGCCACCACAAAATGGCGGATTACTTTTTTTTCAATCCCCTCAATATGGCTATCAAATGAAAGGGCTTAACTACTACAATACAGTGCACCATGAAAAATGCAAAATCCAAGATGGCCGCCACCACAAAATGGCGGATTACTTTTTTTTTTCAATCCCCTCAATATGGGTATCAAATGAAAGGGCTTAACCACTACAATACAGTACACCATGAAAAATGCAAAATCCAAGATGGCCGCCACGACAAAATCACAAAATGGCGGATTACTTTTTTTTTCAATCCCCTCAATATGGGTATCAAATGAAAGGGCTTAACTACTACAATACAGTACACCATGAAAAATGCAACTTGAAAATAAAATAAGTAAGAAAACATTTTTAAGTTAAACGGTTTTATTGTAAAGAAACATAATAATGATGCAGATAATGTACTAAAAGCTAAAAAATAATTAGGTAGGTACCAGTCATCACACCACTCTCCTCATCAATCTAGAGCATTGATCAGACTAAAATAAAATCGTGGGAGGAGTCGAATTTCTATTATCTACAACCAACCGCTCATATCATTATAGGTATGCTTTGGATGCATCTTCTCAATAGACAACATCGCAGAACGATCATTTACATATTTACTCAGGTTACTCTACGCCCCACGAGTTTATTTTAGTCTGATCAATGCTCTAGATTGATGAGGAGAGTGGTGTGACGACTGGTACCTACCTAATTATTTTTTACCTTTTAGTACATTATCTGCATCATTATTATGTTTCTTTACAATAAAACCGTTTAACTTAAATTTTTTTACTTATTTTATTTATACCTACCTATCAACATGATTTCTCAAGACGTTATCCACTCTGAATAAAAATACTTTTCTTTTTTTTCTATCAGCTTTATTTTTAGATCGATTTGGACGAAATTTTGGTATACTTGGGCCGCCGAACAGACGGACTGATCACCCTGCAAGAACGTGCTCTAGCGGGGCCAAATTAATTTATGACGACCTAATTGGAGTCATGCGACTTTGTTGGGTCTAAAGAAAGCGCATCACTGCGGTTCGGTCGTCCTAAATTGATAGTGGTCCTGCCTAGAGCTCATGATTGCAGGATGATCACTCCGTCTGTTGGGCTGCCCAAGTATAGCATGCATAAATGTATTTACAAATTGTTTGAACGATGTTAAAGTATATCCATGGCCAACTTGCCAAAAAGAATTAAAATCGGAAGGTTGGAAAATTCAATACAGTGCCCATAAGTAAAAAACTTGGCTATAGTTATTCATTTGTTTTCCACCGGAGAACAATTCTGATGTCGCCAATAGACGGAGAATGTCTATTTTATACGCAGGTACAGCCAAAATTTCATTGAAATTCATATAAGAATACGTCTGCTATTAAAGAAAGAAAACGCAGTTTCAGTTCTTTTATGATATTATTTCAGAAACTATTCAGACTGGATAAGATGTCGAAAAATAATAGTAATGAGCCTTAAAAATGCCAGTTTTTCCCATTTATCCTTCTCTCTATTTTCAACAATAACAATAGGTAGGTAACCGATATAGTAATGGTGAGCCAATAAAATTTAATACCCTGTAAAGTTTTGTTTTTGTTGAAAAAATAATGTTTTTTTATTTGTTATACCAATGTTATTTTTAATATATGTATAATGTTTTTTCAAACTACGGTTTTTATTATACTTGTTTATGTACCTACCTACTTTATACCCAATTACTTTTTGAAATTCAAATTCAAAATACAAATCTGCTTCTGAGTGGTAAAATTCTCCGCTTTAGATATTCATGCACAAATCGGGAATAATACATGTTATAATGAATAATCAACTGACAAAATGCCAATCTGAGATTGCCGATTCTATCGGAATGAGGTTCATAAACATTTTACGAAAAGTACGTAAGATACAATTCTTATGCGTTGGGTAAATCTGAATTCCGACATTCCGAGTGAGCACTGAGCAGGTGTTCGGTAGCCAAAATTTACAGATAGATAGCAAGTGCGTTTCGTTTTCGCTAGACACCACTGCACGGCCACGGCGCCACCTCCTGGACTGCTGCATTTGTTTTATAATTTTTCAGATATTTTGAAAACTTTTGGTGAAATTGACAGGAAACATAATGTATTATGTTGTTGCCTCTTTATGCCATGTACCCAATTAAGATTTATGTCAATTTTACATTTTAAAGACGTTTTTGTGCCAATTTTAATAACAAAATTTTGAATATCTCCAAAACTTGCGGTTTGATTTTAATCAGATTTTACTCCGTGTTTCACATGGCCATATACTAATTACTTTATTTTTTTGCATGCGAATGAACGAGTAGATTTTAAGAAAAAAAATGAAACCTTCCAAAATCCATATTTTTCAAGAAAAAGTCAAAAACTACACGTTCAAAAATTTTCAAATTTACAGATATTCATAGGGACCTCCTCATGAATGTGCATACCAAATTTCATCAAATTTGAACGAAAACTAATATTCCAAAGAGACCTGAGTATAAACCTTAAACAATATTCTTGAATTATTAGTGCGTATCCGTATGGTATGTGACTTGATCTCAAAATAGTCTAAGTACAGGGTGTCCTATTTTCGTTGTGATTTGGGGGTTTCTTATAGAAGCATCAGAGATAGAGCCTCGGAGTTTTCGCGAACCTCAGCTACTTTTTTGAGTATAACAGAATGCCGAAACCAGAATTTCGATATCGTTTTTAGTTTTCGGGAAAAAAATAATGTTGATTTTTATCGATTTTCAAAAACTCTTCAATTATGTATTTTTGTACTAAGCAGACTAAAACTGTTACGATTGACTCCTATAGAACTTTTTCCAAGGAATTCAGTGGCGTACGTAGTTTTTTCTTAAATTCCTTAAATTTTCGCGTTCCAGCTTGTTATTTCTTAGAAATCGGATTCATAGTAATAACACCCTAGAGCACTACACAAAGAAACGATACAACGCGTTTGAAGTTCGTGAGTCAGAGCCCACCAAAAATTGTGACCACAAGTTGTTATAAGAAATTCGAGAACTGCAATACGAAATATGTTGCGATATAGCGGACTGTATAACTAGTTCAAATATTCAAAATAAAAAACTTGTATAAGCTGAAGAGAAATGTTTGTTCTATATTGTTCACAGTAGGTACAAAACTTGAAAGAGGCAGAGTTACCCCTCACAGCACTATTTATACAAAAATCAAGATACAGTACAGACAGGGTAGGTACAGGTACCAACTGTAAATATGAACCAGCATTATATTAACACACAAACCTTAACAAACTCCCCGCGTTGAACTACTTAGTTCGAAACAAACCTATAAATACAATATAAAATAATGAATGCAAGAAACATACTAAGGAATAACGGAGAACTATAACTAATAATAAGCATCGAGTAAATACAAACAAATATATATAAACAAAATGTACAAAATAGTAAAAAAAAAGAAAAAAAATAATAGTAAAATAAAATAAATAAAAATAAACAGCTTTAAAACTAAAAAAGTACGCAGAAAGTTCAACGTCTTGGCACTAATTTTTTGAATCTAATGGGAGTGGACACAACTTCGCGACAGCACGTTTAAAAACACCGCTTGCAGTTTTTACGGTCACGACGCGCACTACACCTTCTTCGTCAGGATGGGTTTCCAAAAGTCGTCCCAAAACCCAACATCGTGGAGGTAAATTGTGTGCCTTTACCAGCACTAAGGAATTAATTTCAATGTTGTGTAAATCCGTCTTCCACTTGTGCCGTTCTTGAAGGCTGGACAAATACTCGCTAGACCAGCGCTTCCAAAAGCATTGCTGAATATGCTGCAGCATTTGAAACCTCGAGAGTCGACCTATTGGTATATGGTCTAATCTGGGATCAGGTACTGCGACCAGCGGCTTCCCAATTAAAAGGTGAGAAGGAGTTAAAGGTTGAAGGTCGTCAGGATTCGAGGACAAAGGGTGCAAAGGGCGAGAATTTAGTGTTGCCTCTATCTGCATCAAAACAGTATTAAATTCCTCATAAGTCAAAATGCTGTCCTTAAGGACTCTAAACAGGTGATATTTAACACTTTTGACGCCTGATTCCCATAAACCGCCGAAATGAGGAGAATACGGGGGTATAAAATGCCACGTTATACCTTCGCTGGTACAGCAATTGAAAATATCGTCCTTTGAATTTAAGAGGAACTTGTGTAATTCTTTCAATTGATTTTGTGCACCAACAAAATTAGTTCCGTTATTTGAAAACATATGAGATGGTTTTCCGCGCCTAGCAGCAAATCGCCTCAAAGCAGAAATAAACAGTTCCGTTGACAATCCAGTAACTAGTTCTAAATGCATTGCCTTACTAGTGAAGCAAATGAATAGACAAATGTAACCCTTTATTATTTTTCTTCCTCGTCCTGACCTGTCCTTTAAAGAGAATGGACCGGCATAATCCACACCAACGCAATCAAAGGGAGATGAAACTGTAACTCGTTCCCGTGGTAGGTGTGCCATAATTGGATTTACAGAAGTTGGTTTGACCTTAAAACATTGAATGCAGTTTCTGGTTACCCTTTTAGAAATGCTCATACCAGAAGTAGGCCAAAATTTGTGTCGAACTGTAGTAAGTAATAACTGTGGGCCTGCATGTAGCAACGGTGGTAATATTCAAAAATCAATTTTGTTAAATAATGTTTCCCGCACAATAGATAGGGATGTTTGGCATCGTAATTTAAATCGGAGTTCTTTAATCTTTCTCCTACACGTATTAAACCGTCAGAATCAACAAAAGGCGACAATGATAGCAACTTATGTTTAGGGCTATTTAGAGATCCTTTAGTTGTTAAAATGTGTATTTCGTTTGCAAAGGAATCAAGTTGTGCTAATTTTATTAGCTTTTTCATGTTATTGTTCAATTCATTTACTGTTAAACATCCTGAGCGTTTTTTTTCATTACATTTCCTGGAATTAAACGCGAATCTTAAACAATATGCCAAAACTCTTTTTAACTTCCACAAACCAGAAAAATTTTCAATCTGAATAATTGATGAACTGTTGACAGTCGTTAAAACTGCATGATTCTTTCGTATTTCCGGTAAATCTAAATCTAATTCGGGGAACGACAAATTTGGCAAAGTGTAATTTTGAAATGAAAGCCAGTCAGGTCCACGCCACCATAAATTATTATTGGAAAGCAAATTTGGAAACACGCCTCTAGACGCCAAGTCTGCAGGATTTTCTTTTGTGTTGACATAACGCCAATCATTTGTATTCGTAATTGTTTGAATTTCAGAAACCCTGTTTGCAACAAAAATATTCAGTATAGTTGGCGCAGTTTTAATCCAAGCTAACACAATTTGTGAATCGCACCATAGAAAACATTTAGCGGTAAGAGTGAGGGTATCCAAAACTCTTTTTACTAGACGCGAAAGCAAAAGAGCTGCACATAACTCTAATCGTGGAATTGTTAATAGTTTGAGAGGAGCTACTCTCGTTTTCGCACATAGAAGATGAACAGAAACCTTCCCTGAAAAATCGACACTACGCAAATACACGCATGCTCCATATGCACTTTGAGAGGCGTCACTGAATCCATGAATTTCAACCACACATGAATTCTTACAAATAGCGTGACGACAGATCTTAGTCTTGTTCAAAAACGAGAGCTCGTTGCGAAATGAAACCCAATATTTACTCAAATCTTCTGGAATTGAATCGTCCCAGCTTAGCTGCAAAGACCATAATTTTTGAATAATAATTTTTGCTAAGATAATACACGGACCCAAAAGACCAAGAGGATCAAAAATTCTTGAAATGTCAGATAAAATGGTTCTCTTTGAAACTTTATTTGACTGACCTATTTCGGCTATATGATACGAGAACGTATCTGAGTTATTATTCCAGTGAACACCCAAGGTTTTTATCTGGCTATCGTTTGAAAATGACACAACACTAACTGGATCATGAATATCTTTAAATTCAGCTAAAACCTTTAAGCTGTTGGATACCCATTTCCGAAGCGGAAAACAGGCATCTTTTAGGATATTTGAAATATCCTGACAAATGGAAATAGCTTGCTCTTCATTTTCAAAACTGACTATTAAATCGTCTACATAAAAACTGCGAGATAAAGCCCTTGAAGCATCTGGAAAACTGTCCTGAGTATCATTTGCCAACTGTTTTAAACATCTAATTGCTAAATACGGGGAGGATGTCAATCCATATGTCACAGTATTTAACGCATACATCGATATTGGATCGTTTGAATTTTCTCGCCAAACTATTGTTTGGAGCAATCGATCGTCAGGGTGCACTAAAACTTGCCTATACATTTTCTCAATATCGGCACACACTGCGATTGGGTGTTGCCTAAATTGCAACAAAATCGAAAAAAGATCACTTTGTATTGTGGGTCCGACAAATTGAAGATCATTTACAGAGATTCCAGAATTCGATGCTGCTGATCCGTCAAAGACTACCCTAAGTCTTGTTGTTAAACTCGACTGACGTAATACTCCGTGATGAGGAAGAAAATAGCGACGTTCAGACTGAGCTTCTGTTGGGTGAATTCGCGTCATATGGCCCAAATCATTATATTCTTTTAAAAAAGATGAATATTGTTCTTTGAGAAAGGGGTTGCGCAGAAAATTTCGTTCTAATTGTAATAGTCTTTTTACTGCTAATTGTTTCGAGTTGCCTAGCTCGGAAGGGGAATGTTTTAAAGGAATTCTAACGACAAATCGTCCTTCTGAGTTTCTCGAGAATGTATCGCGAAATAGATTTTCACACATTGTATCATCAGCGGACAATGGGGGAGAGGAACTACTATACTCTTCAATTTCCCAAAATTGTTTTAAATTATTGTCCAGTGATGAGTCTCTCACGAAATTGCAATATATTTTCTGACCTACGTCACTGCTAGCACCAGATACAATCCACTCAAAAACTGTATCTTGTAGAACAGTTAGATTCTTATTAAGCTGAAGTTTAGCTGGTTTAATAAGATTCCAGAACATACCTGCTCCAATTAAAAGGTCTACTTTAGCAGGTTCGTTAAATTGATGGTCTGCTAATTTAATGCCACATGGAATATTCCACGTGCTAATATCTACTTTTTGAATTGGCAAATCGTCTGTTATTTTTGAAATAATAAAACAGGAAATTGTTGCCTGAAAATTGCTAGAAAGAGATTCGATTGAAACATCACATTTGTAATTGATATTAGAGGGCATGCTGTTTATTCCAATAACAGAAGCGTTCGTGTTTTGTAGCGGCAATTTAAGCCTCTTACAAAAATTCTCGGAAGCAAAATTAGATTGAGAACCGCAATCCAAAATAGCCCTAACTTTATGAGCTTTACCTGAGCTATCATAAACATGAACAATTACGGTAGATAGTAATACATAACTTTGTTGAACTTGGCTCGACAAAGATACCTGCTGTCTAGACTGCTGTACCTGAGTAGGGTCTAGGTGCAATAAAGAATTGTGTCTCTTATTGCAAATGTTGCATGACCTACTTCGGCATCTTTTAACTGAGTGTCCTGTACATAGACAATTTAAACAAAGATTCAGTTCATTGGCCTTTTCAATACGAGATTGTATATCTAAAGTTAAAAATTCGCTGCAAGTATATATTAAATGCGATTCCTTGCAAAAGTTGCATTTTGGATTTGAAGTTAATAAAGAAAATTGACGCGTATTATTTCTAGTCTGTGGAAATTTCGAGTTAATGTCTTTTGAATGCTTAGACTGAGATTGTTCATTAAATGTTTTAATACCTTGATTTACCTCAATTGTTTCAAGCAAATTTGCCCTGGAACTTAAGAAATCTAATAAATCGGTAAACTTGGGAAACGTGTGTTTGGACTTGTGTGCTTCCCACTCACTTGAAGTAACATTATCAAGCTTTACAGTAATCATAAAAATTAACAACGGATCCCAGTATTCTGTCTGCTGTTTTAACATTTCCAATGCCCTTAAATGCTTTCTGATATTATCAATAAAATCTCGTAAACACTTAGATGATCCTTAGATGATGTGATTATGAACCAACAGTTGCGGATTATCAAAACGCTTGCACAACAAATCCCAAGCGATCGAATAATTTTTAGCCGAAAATTCTAAAGAATGAATAACTTTTCGAGCATCACCTTCCAGTGCGGCTCGCAAATAATGAAACTTTTGTACATCATTTACTTCAGGGTTAGCATTAATTAAAGAATCAAGTGTCTTTAAATTCGAGCCAATCATTGTAATGGCCTTTAAATGTAGGTAAATTAATCGTTGGAAGTTTAACTCCCTTAAATTGTGAATGGACACTATTTCCTGCTTCTGACTGTACTTCTGATTGAGCACAACTAATTTCTGGTATAGGTAACTTAGAATTTAAAATACTTTCAGCACACGCTAACAATAATGAACATTTGTTAATAAAATCATCTCTTTCACAATATTCATTTTCTAAATCTTTATCATCGCACGTGTACTCTATCTCAGTTTGTATAGCTTCAAATTCTGAAAAAGTTTCATCTAATTTATCTACACGTAATTGAAGTTCGGTCAAAGTTTCTTTGCCGATCTCTTGCCCTGAAGACAATGCATTTTGAATCGGACTAAGAAATGTGTTAAAATTGGTTAATTTAGGTTTGATGCTACCACGTTTGCGTCTCAAAATAGTCATACTCTTATTTTCAGTGGACATAATCGTAAAATTGCAAATAAGAAAATATTAATATAGGAGATCGCAGAAATCAATTACTACACTGCTAAATAGTAGGCAGGGTAGTTAAAAGTTAAAACAATAAAAATATCAATTGCTGTACAGCTAAATAGAACGGCGTACAACAAAATAATTGAAATATCTACTACCTACTGAGAAGTGCAAATAGAAAACAATACTAAATAATAATAAAGGAAAGGAAAATTGGACTCACCACGCACAAATAATAGCCTGTGAAACACGTGGTCTCGAATAGTTCCCAATTTACGAATAATCTTCGTTTTCCTGCACAAAAACACTCTCAAATATATTCTTTCAGCTTATAACGAACCAAATCCGGGTAGAAGGTCCAAAATGTTGCGATATAGCGGACTGTATAACTAATTCAAATATTCAAAATAAAAAACTTGTATAAGCTGAAGAGAAATGTTTGTTCTATATTGTTCACAGTAGGTACAAAACTTGAAAGAGGCAGAGTTACCCCTCACAGCACTATTTATACAAAAATCAAGATACAGTACAGACAGGGTAGGTACAGGTACCAACTGTAAATATGAACCAGCATTATATTAACACACAAACCTTAACAAAATATAATATAATTTTATACCAAGTACAAGCCTTACTTTGTTGAATATGATAGTTAGATACTTAATTAATTTACGAGATATAAAATCAGAATTAACTTCTTGTGGCGTAATTTTAATGTGCCGGTAGTATATTCGAGTGACAGCAGCTAGTACAAAAATAGTAATGTACAAGAGTTGCTACTTGTGGCTGTCATAATGTCAGAAGCAACCAACTTCAAGAAAATTAAGTCACTGTCTCTACAATTTCCAAGCCACTTTAAACATCCAAACAAGATTCTAAATTCGTCAGCGCTTTAATTGAACGCGGCAATAATAATAAACTCCGAAAATATTCTAAAAGGGCACATAAAACTGGCGTTATAGTCAAATCTGCGTAGGGTGATGCGATCACAATGAGATTCCTAAGTTTAATCTAAGTTTCTTCTGTATTTAGAACTTGTCTTCTACTTTCGAGGATCGTTACCGGGAACATCCGTACGTTTAGCATTCCAATTTGCAAAGTAACTCCCACTCCTCAAAAGTTACAACTCAAATCTGCTGCGAGGGCGAGCACTCTTACCCCTCGTTCTCAGGAATGTCTTTTAACATTTAGTTCCGATGCTAAGTTATTTGCGTCAGTTTTTTCCTAGTTAGTTTCGGGAGAGGCCAAAAATAAATTAAATGGAATATAATTTATGACGCAATTTTACGACGTTTAGTTTGCTTTATGGGCACTGTTACTTTTATTCAAATTGAACGAGTATTTACGAGGAGTTAGCACTCTGTTTACCGAGTAAATTTGTTCTTTTGCCTGGCTGCCTGGGAAGTTTGCCCCTTTCGTTGTTGTTTCACAAACAATGCCGTTTATTTTGTATTATACGTGAATAAAGATAGTGCATGGGAGCAAGATTAACACATCACTACTACTTGCCTAAATATTTTAATTTTGAAAACAAGTCATATACCTACCATTCGGATACAGTAATAATTCAAGAATGTTGTTTAACAATGGCAAGGGATTGTATAAAACAATAAAGAACTAAATCAAATATGCTCCAGGTAGCAAACGGTGGTAAAACTATACTTTATAGTATTACAAAGGAAATAGGGGTGCAGTTCTCCGAACATGATCAGCTGCATGGTGTTTGCAATTTCCGATCACCCATCCAAGTGCGGATCAAACATTTCATGGCTTAACTTTTAAAATCGAATGATAGTGGAGCTTGCCGCACAACTACGCAACTGTTGAAATCGATAATGACACTTTTTGGCGTTCATTCGACTAAAACTAGGTTAGTTTCATATTCATTGAAATGTTCAACACTATTTAAGCCAGTATTGTTGTAAATTAATATTTTTTCTTCCTTAATTTGCGTTGTCGTACCGTATTAGATTTACCAGTACCACCTAATTCTAATATTAATATGTTTCTTGATAGTTTTGAAGACGTGCTGTGTAAAAAGTTCGCCTCATATGAGAACGTCATATGTCTTGGCGATTTTAATGTAAATACATTAGACTTTTCCAGCAAATCCGTAGGAGACCTTATTTCAATGGCAGATTCATTTAATTTAAATCAAATCATTACGACACCGACTAGAACAACTTTAACTTCCTCTATCTTAATAGATCTAATTTTTGTAAATCCGGACATTGCAGTCACGTCTGGGGCCACTGAGTGTGGATTTTCCGATCATTCACTGATACACTGTACAATAACAATAGGTTCTGATCGTGAGGGTGCAAAATCACACATTTACAGATCTCTCAGGGATATTGATCCTGATCAGTTCTAGCATGATCTCGAGCTTGTTAATTGGAACGCTGTTTATGGGATGGACGATATAGACGAAATGATTTCTTTCCTTAATGATAATATTTTGGGACTGTTTGATTTGCACGCCCCGTTAAAAACCTGCAATAAGCATAAAAAACCATATAGCCCTTGGATTACCTAAAATATTAAACTGATGCAAAGATTACGAGACAACGCTCTGTGTAAATTCAAAAGAACGAAGCGTCCTGAGCACTGGGTATATTACAAGGAACTGAGAAACTTGACTGCATCTTCGATTCGTTGGGAAAAGAAAGCTTACTTAAACTTTAAATTAAAAAATACTTGCTATAAAGATAAGTGGAGGGAATTGAAAAAATTAAATCTATGCAAGAATAAAACTACTAAATTACCTGCAACCTTATCTGACGTTAATGTAATAAATGAATATTTTGTAAATTGCGCTAAAAGTAACATGACACCTAGTCAAGAGTTGTTGAGTTTCTACCGTTCAAACATCAGTGCTGGAATCAGTGATTTATTTTTGTTTGAATCCGTCTCCGAGTCTTTAGTTATGAGTGTAATAAGTAGCATCAAGTCTGAGGCATACGGTTTCGACCAATTAAATATGACTTTCATTAGACTGTGTTGTCCCTTCATAGTTCCGATCATTGCTTTCGTTGGAAATAAATGTGTTGCTGTTTCGTATTTTCCTTCCGCGTGGAAGCAGGCATTGGTGGTTCCCTTGCCAAAGACGAGTCGACCGACGGAATTGGTGCATCTCAGATCAATTAGTTTGCTACCGGTACTCTCCAAAATATTTGAAAAAATTATGCATTCACAGTTGTGTTCTTTCGTACAGACAAATGCTATACTTCCTTTGAAGCAATCAGGCTTTCGATCTGGATTCAGTTGCACCACAGCTTTGGCAGATGTTACAGACAATGTAATTAGCGCTCTTGATGACAATAAAATGACAGTTTTAATTCTCTTAGATTATTCAAAAGCTTTTGATATGATTAGTCATGAGATCCTCCAGGCCATTTTACATTATTGCGGGCTTAGTGGTGGGGCCATTAATCTAATCTCATCATTTCTGTACGGGAGGACTCAGCGTGTTGTGCTGGATGGTGCGGTTTCATCGCCGCTTGCCGTCTCGGCTGGGGTGCCCCAGGGTAGCATTTTAGGACCGTTGCTTTATACAATCTACACATCCACTTTTAACAAATATATTTTACATTGTGATTATCATTTGTACGCTGACGACACACAGCTTTACTATTCTTTTAGTATTGAGGAAGCAGCACGGGCTAATGAGGTGATGAACGAAGATCTGAGTAGATTGTTTGAAATTTCTAATTTGCATCTCTTAAAAATTAATCCTGCTAAATCTTCGGCTATTTTGTTTGGTAGTGATCATGTTAGGAGTGCGGCGTTGGGGCTGCTCGAGTTATATGTTGGTGGGGAGGCCATACCTTTCGGGGAGACCATAAAGAGTCTTGGAGTTGTGATTGACCGTTGGTTGCGCTTTAAGAAACATATATCGAATGTAATAAAAAATGCCTATGCTGCTCTGAAAGTAATTTACTCGGTAAGATACCTTCTTACATATGAATTAAAAGTTTTGCTCTGCGAATCCCTGGTCCTGTCGCACTTCAACTATTGCGATGTGGTTTACGGCCCATGCTTGGATAGTACTGAGATCAGGCGCATACAGAAAGTTCAAAATTCTTGTCTTCGACTTGTTTTTGGCATAAGAGGGAGAAATCATGTATCCCATAAGCTCGAGGAAGTGGGCTGGTTGAATATGTACAACAGACGTCGACTGCATATGTCGTGTTTTAGTTATAAAATCTTGCAATTTCAGACTCCTCCTTATTTATTTAATAAATTAAACTTCAGAACGGACGTTCATAATATCAATATTCGTAGAAAGCACTTGCTGACGATTCCTCGCCACAATAAACAAATATTCAAACGATCCTGGTCTTACAATATTGCTAAATGTGTTAATGGGATTCCTCCATCCAACTTCTCCATGTCACTTCTCTGTGTTAAAAATTCTATAAAACAACGATTACTAGATTCCTCTTAATGTGACCCAGTCTCAGTTTGCTGAAAATTTGTTGATTCTCCTTCTTCTCTTTTCTATACTCTCACTTTCTTCCTTTATTCGTTTTCTTTCCTTCTTTTTTCGCCTTCATTGATTTCATTTTAGTTTAGCATTTTACACATTTTCAGTGCCAGTTTAGTAATTTATTTTTCAATTGAAGGGCAAGCGGAAGAACAGCACCTGAAATATCATTTCAGGAAGCTGAGCTTTGTCCTTTGTCCCACATTCATTTAAATATCTGCATATTATATGTCAATTGTATTGTGTTGGTGGACAATAAATGTATTATTATTATTATTATGAGGCGTAGTAACTTTTATACTAAAATGAATAATTCACTAAAAAAGCAGTGACGCATACTTATGGTAGGTCAGTTTGCCATTCCAAATAAAGAAGGTGACACGTGGCTCCTAACGTCTGTCAGTTTTAGTTACAAAATATCTTATTATAATTATAACGAACAATTTTTGTTTCATAAAAGTTCTCGAAATATTTCCATCGCCAAATTATAAAACCTTTAGTAACACAAATTGTTGATGACAACTTTCCAGTTATAAAGTTATATTATATTGCCGTTCTCGAATTTCTTATAACTACCTACTTGTAGTCGCAATTTTTGGTGTGCTCTGACTCACGAACTTCAGACGCGTTGTCTCGTTTTTTTGTGTAGTCCTCTAGTGTGTTATTACTATGGCTCCGATTTATAAGAAACAACAAACTAAAAAGCGAAATTTCAAGGAATTGCTGCAAGATTTATTGAATAGTTCAGTTAAGTACTTAATATTTCAATATTATTTTTTCGAATTACAGATTACTATTGGATACTATCCCATTTGTCAGCATCGATTTTCAAAAATTCTCTACAATTATTTTTGTACTAAGCAGACTAAAACTGCGTTAAGATAGATTCCTATAGAACTTCTTCAAAAGGAATTCAGTGGCGTACGTAGTTTTTTTCTAGGGAGCGTATTTTTTGAGTTATGACATAAAGTTGAATTTTTTTAATGGAAACCACAGCAGGCTTTGGTCTAGTTCGAAAGGTATTTTTTAAGCTATCAAAATATATACTCTTATATTGTTATTTCAAAAAACGGCAACGATTTTGGTACTTTTTACCTTTAGAAAATATAAGATAGGTAGATACATCCAAGATACCTGTGATTTTATGTTAGCATCTTTTAATAACAACTGAAATGAACAAAAACAGAAAAAACAGCAAAACAAACAAAAACAAGAAAAACACCAAACAACAAACAACAAAATTATAGGAACTGCTCAAATTGATTGCCATCTTTTTCAACACATAATCTACATCTTTTAGTTAATAGATTGATGGCATTAATTAAGAAAATAGGATGGGCTTGCAAATATCGGAAAGCTGGCATATGTTGCCTCTTCTAGCTCGGCTTGATTGTTGTATCTTCGTACGTATATTTTTTCTTTTAAAAATGTCCAAACAAAAAAGTCTAATATACTCAGATCCGGTGATATTGCAGACCACAATATAGATCCATTTGTACCCAACCATCTACCCGGAAAATGATTTTCTAAATAATTGAAGGGTACAGGGAAAGAACCAGGAATGTCACATAATAACCAATTTTAAGTTAAACAGCGCACTCTGTACTTTAAAAGACGCTTTATTAGATAGGCCAATTATTGTGGGAAATAACATGGAAGGTGCCAGATAAAATTTAACTTAAAATTGTGTACAGGGAAAAAACAAGGAAGGTCCATGCGTAACTGGGAAAGAACTAGGAAGGTCCACTTGGTCGGTAAGAAAGCTATCACACGCTTTTGAGGTTAGCTTTTTGTTTGTTCAGTGCTCTTTATGCTTGTTGTGGGTTTTTGTGAACGAATATGCAAGTAAATGAAGAGATAAGTGATTATATAGGAACAGAAAATGCCTTTTCAAGCAAGAAGAGACCCAAAACGGGTAGAGTTAGTGAAGTGGCAAAGAAAATGCGACTGCAATCGCATGAAGAAGGTGAGTCATGTGAATGCAAAAGACTGAAGTATTTCGAAGTTATTAGAAAGAATGAAAGGGGCACTATTTTACAACACTTTAATTCCTTGGCTTCACATAATGAGCAAAATAGTTATTTAACGGGGCTAATCTCTTTAATTCCTGTCCGAAGACGACGGCCAAGGGCTGCAGAAGAAACAGCACGATTTCATGGTGTTTCTTTTGCTTACCGAGTTAGAGTAAAGGGCACTGATGATAATGTTGCAAAGGAAGTTCTCGTTTGTTACAAAGCTTTCATTGCCATACATGGTATTTCTAAGGGCAAGCTAGAGTACCTACAAAAATCCATAAAAGCTACGGGTACGACTCCTGCAGACCTACGTGGAAAGCACAGCTCTAAGCACAGAAAATCAAAGCAAAATGTTTTTGACGCTATATTTCAGCATATTAAGTTATTCAAAGGAAGGCAGAGTCATTACAGTCTGCATGATACGCAAAAAGTCTATCTTCCTGAAGACCTCAACATTAAAAAAATGTTTACCATGTTTAAAGAAAAATACCCAAACATCAAAACTTCCTACGAAACTTACAGAACAGTATTTCTGACAAAATTTAATAATCGTTTGGGTTTCCGAGAAGCGATACATGCGGAAAATGTGATGAAACTAATGCAAAAATAAAGTGTCTCCAAGCGGAAAATAAAGTAGAAGATGTAAAGAAACTTAGTACTGAGTTGGAGCTGCATAAAAGAAAAGCTCAAAGTTTCTACGATAAGAAAAAGGATGCGAAGAAAAGGGCTAAAAAGGATACAAAATTCTGTGCTATTGCAATGGATTACCACACAGAGAAAACAGTTACTTTCAATCAAATAAATTTTATTTGTTTGAAAGAAATATGTTGTTTGTATATGAGCAAAGAAATGTTTATTTCATTATAATTTCTGATTCATTTGTAAATATAAAATGAAGGTTTCTTTCATTAAAAAAAATATTTCATTGAAACAACAGTTCTGTATGTAAAGAAATAATTCTTTGGATAGTATAATATTCAAGTGCTTAATCTAAATAAAAATTTGTTTGATAATTTAGTTGAATATAACTTTGATTTAAATAAATATTTTTTGAGTTTGAAATAAAATATTTCTTTGAATAGTGAAAAATATGTTTTATTCATAAAAAATACATAAATTTATAAATTTCTAGAAATAATAACAAACTCAGATATCAATTAATTCGTGGCATATAATAACAATGCTTCTGATGGATCCTCTTCTGCAGGCCGTTTCTAAAAAAAGTATTAATTAATTTTAACAATGCCGGCGTTTCTAAAGTCTGTTAAACACGTTTTACAATGATTTAATTTTTTTTGTCCTTCAACCATACATTCTAACATATATGCATAAAAATGAGTAAACTGTGTTAAGAACTTACCCGATTTAAATGAAATGCATCTGATGTGAGGATAGGCTTATCTGGTTGCAGAAAACTTTTGATAGCCTTTTTAAATCTTACTTGGTCCCCGACTGAAGGGATTAAACTGAGTATTTGCTCCTCAGAACCTCAGATAAATTTGTTAGTAAATCCGAGAATATATTTTGCTCTGTAACAAAACTAATGCTGAATTGCATCAGAATGAAACTCGATCGGTGTCCAGTTATTGCAAGTACACTTATACAGTATCTCAACTTAAGATTAAGCTTTAGGTACCAGTGATAAGCATATTATTTTAAAAATTGCATACACCGATCCATTTTTGCACGGCAAAACACAGGCACAAATAAAAAAAAATCGCGTTGTCCCCGTCGTTGCACAAGAAATATGACGCCAACTAAACCCCCCAAAACCGCACATGAAAATGGCGTGATTGAGAATGGTGGAATGTTTTCATTCAAACAAATATATCTTTAATTTAAAAAGTTGTTGCTCTGCTTAAAGGATTGCGTTTTTAACCGAAACAAATATATTTATTTGTATTCCTTGCTTCAATTTATTTCATTTAATAATATATTTACTTGAAATAATGTATTATTTATTTAAAGAAAATAATGCAAAATCATCATTTTTCAAAAAAATGTACTTGTTTCATTGAGAAGTTAATTTGTTTGCGTTACATTTTGCTTGCTATAAATGTTCAAATAAATTTTAAATTAGTTTCAAAAAAACTCGTTTGGCCCACTGAAACAACAAATTTTTATATAAAATGAATTTTGTTCGACCAAAAGAAATCTGATTCAAATAAATTAGTTTCTTAGATTTAAAGAAACTGTTTTCTCTGTGCAGAAAAACGTATATTTACCTAACATACAAACTAATGAAGTTTACTATCTACGACAGCTGTCCATGTATTCGTTCAACGTTCACGTACTCCATAGTGGAAAATCTGTATTTTATACCTATCCAGAAATACTGGCCAATAAGGGATCTGATGAAGTCTCATCATTTTTATTTGATTTTATAGTTAATTTTCTGGACAGAGAAGTGAAGCACCTGCACATATTTTGCGACTCAGCAGGCGGACAAAATAAAAATTGCACCGTATTTAGATTCATTCATTATCTTGTTCAAAGTACCCCTTTTTTAGAAACCATACAAATCACATTTCCTGAAAGGGGTCATTCTTACTTAGAGTGCGATAAAAATATGGGGCTTATCAATCTAAAAACAAGAATGGAAATACCCGATGACTGGATTTCAGTTTTACAATCAGCTCGTCAGAAACCTTCACCTTTTGATGTCATTCAAGTAAAACAGGAGCATGTACGGCAGTGGACAAAATTTTTGCAAACTAAATACGTTAAGAATTGCCCATTTGCAACACAGCCAATCAAAGAGATCAAGGTGTCGAAGAACCACCCAGTGTTAGTAAGCCATAGGTTGTCCTTTAATGGGTCGTGGGAGCAAACACCAATAAAGCCAGCTCAATGTAAGAAGAAAAGCACAAACTTTTTATTTCAAAACGAATTTGTACTTCCGGCATCCACACATGAAGGTAAGCAAATATATTAGGCCTCAGAAATGACAATAAAATTTTGAATATGCTTCAGATTTATTTCCAATATCCGAAGAAAAATTCAAAAATCTGTGGAGGCTGAAACGATTTTGTGAAAATCCCTTAGCTGACGACTTCTATTCGCATTTGCCATTCAAAAAGAAAAATTAGGAGAAGATAAATAATTATAATTTTCGTTAACTTTTATAGGAATATAATATGTACTTAAGTTTGTTTTTCAAATATAACCTTATAGCAGTTTCTATTCACTAACTGAGTTAAATTTTTCCATATTCCGTTACCATTTTGGATGATGTCTTGGTTACGCTGAGAATCTACAGTTTTGAATATACTACCATGGCAACTGACAATTACGTGGGAACCTTAAAAAGCATACAGATCTTTATTCATAAAATTATATCACTAATAAATACTACCAATTGTCCGTAATAACGTTTTGAAGTTAAAAATTCAATTTTCTCAGTTCCAATAATTTTGGACAATCCTGTTTCTTTCCCTGTACCCTTCAATTTCTAACTATTGCAGAATTGTGTGCAGGGGCACCATCTTGTTGGAAATATACCCTGTTTATGTTTATTAACGGAACATTTTCCATTATCGCCTCTGCGTTAATATTCAATAAATTAATGTGTCTCAATCCCGTTAAGTTTCATCAAAAATTTGGTATGCTAGTTGACCACCCAAAATAAAACACGAAACGTTAAATCCAAAACGTCCTTGCCTCTGACGTTTAAAAGTTTGTATCAGACCAGTGATGCACATTATGCCTGTTAAATAATCCTACGCTGCTTATGTGAGTTTCATCTGTCCCAATGACAGACCGCCCAAATTCTGGATTTTCTTGAATTTTATTTAAGTACCACCTACGAAAATAAGTAGGACAGCCTGTACTTAGACTACGAAAGAGTAAATAGTGATTGTGTTAACATCTTAAAATAAAAGTTTTAAATTGTCAATAAATCAAATATTCTATTAACGTTCTTATCTCCAATACCAAAATAAAATCATGCCTATAAAATAAATATGATAAAGAAGCTATTGCAAATCCTTAAGCATGGAGTAGGGAAGTAAGTGTTCGTTTGCCCTCGCCTTGATTGAGACCCTTATGTCGTGCAAAGTGCGTAGGCTGAAACCGTTCACTGCAGGAAGAACACGTAATTGTCTTCGAATGTAATAAGGAGCTTCGGCTCTCGACTGAGCTTACGGGAACGGATAGATAAGTCTTCGGATCTTTTAAGTCTGCACAATGGACCGGGATTTTAAACAAGCCCCGGAAATGAATGCGCGCGATTCCATCATTATCGCCACGCATAAAATGGCGTACGTCTTGATACTACCCTTAAAACAAGTGCTTCAGACAAGCCGTTTTAATAAAGACAGCGCTCATAGGAAACCGAGGTACACGCCAAACGTGACGTTCTACACTTATGTAGGGATAAAATCTTTTTTTCCAGGCGTAAAAGGAAAATTGCGCACATAGTAAAGACCTAAATTGCGAACATTATTCTGTGTGCACTGTACAGCGATGAATTAAATGTACTACCATGTTTTATGTCCGGAGCGCCCTATGGGCTAGGCCCAGTGGCCATTACGCTGCATACAGGTGAAAATAAAACTGTGTCCGGTCGTTTTAAACTTTGTTATTTTGTCCGCGTGCACAATCCCTCACAATTATGTGTTTCTTAATTACGAGAAACAAGTAATAAACATAATTAGAAGTGGGTTAGATGAATCCCCGGGAAGACTAAATTTTAATGAACACATAGAGGACAGGATATAGCCGGCCATAATTATATTAATATGAGGCCAGTGGTTTGCAGGAGCCGCTAGTGCCATTCTGTGGTCGACTGTCGCTCGGACGGACGGTGGTCTCTGCCTTAATGAACGCTGCAGGACGTAAATTTGTTGGGTATACTAGTTAGCACCCCAAAAATCAAAGAAAATAAGCTCTCTGAAAAGACTTCGCGATAGATTAATATTACATCGTACAACAAAAACTCAAATTCATTTTATTGTGCTATACACTCTGTAGTTTTAGCAAAACTGCAGGTTGCTGGATGAGGTTGTCCATTTTCTGCGCACACAGAATTCAAACCTGCAAATACTACTTGAAACAACTTAAAACTGAATTATGACAACTACCGGGCACGCAGTCTCACGCCCCATACTCTGAAGATTTTGGTGCCAGGAAACTGTGGCACGTACAAAGTCATTTTAAGGTATTTTCGGGACAATAAGTGACTAATAATAGTTCCTAAATCGATACAGAAACAGGAAAATGACGAGAATGTAGTTTTACTCTGCCTTACATTACAAATTGAATTTTAAGCTGCATTCGCAATATACTGACCACTTTCAGACAGTGAATTATATTTACTCGAAATTGAAATTTTGGACTATTCAAATAAAACTGATGCATGTGTGGGCTACTTAAGAATTATATGAGAAATCTACTTCCAGGCTATATATTTTGATCAGGAAACCAACCAAATTTAAGTAAAATAAAATTAGAAACAACCCAAAGACAAAATAGGGTTTACAAATTGTGCGCAGCGTTGCACCTTGATAGGGTTCAAAACGCGGTCTGTAGCCAGTTGCGCGCCGACGCTCGTAGCGTAGGCACCGTCGCGACGTCCACGAGAAATACTCACGCAACTCACACGTTCGTAGAAAATTAGAATCGATAGTTTACACGTCGTAACTTAATTATTTCGATTATGGGCCCGGTTTGAACTGATGTTGAGATTTATTATTATAACTATTATATTTATATTATGATGTTACCGTAACTTATTTGGGATGTTTAGTTAGTTGATTGTTAGAGGGTAGTTGGTAGTTGAAATTATTTAAAAATTAATTTGAAACTTGTTGAGTTTGAAAGTTACGTTCAAGTTTTGAGAGACTATGGCGTCGAATAGTGATCAAGGAAGTTGGGATACCAGGTAATAACAATTTAAATATTTTCATAAAAGAAAAGTAAAGTTTCTGGAATCCTATTATAGAACATGTTGTTCCATGTGGCGTTCGTCACATCGAAACCACGTGTTTGTAAGTTTGGTATACCACAAGGTTCTGTTGTAAGGCACTTATTGTTCATATTTTAATTTTTTTTAATATTATGAACAATAATAGTTTTATCTACAGTAAACCTAAGTGTATTGACATTGTTTGCGATACACGCGTTGAGTTGAGTTGACTGATTTAATTCTTCTGCTGACTTAGAAATTCCCTCAATGTCTCTGCTTTAAAGAAAACTGCCTTCTGCTCAAACTGGGAGATTCATAGCCAACTACTGGAGTCAAATAGCCTAAATGCGTGCTTTTTGTCATGTCTTCCGGATATTTTCTTTTCATTGTCAGAGAATGTTTTATTATTGAAAATAACAAAATAATAAAAAATAAGCAGCGTAGGATTATTTAACAGGCATAATGTGCGTCACTGGTCTGATACAAATCAGCACCAAACTTTTGAACGTCAGAGGCAAGGACGTTTTGGATTTAACGTTTCATGTTTTATTTTGGGTGGTCAACTACCATACCAAATTTTTGATGGAAACTTAACGGGATTGAGATACATTAATTTATTGACTAGAAAATCATTTTCCGGGTAGATGGTTGGGTACAAATGGACCTATTTTGTGGCCTGCAAGATCACCGGATCTGACTATATTAGACTTTTTTGTTTGGGCATTTTTAAAAGAAAATATATACATACGAAGATACAACAATCAAGCCGAGCTAGCAGAGGCAACACATGCAGCTTTCCGATATTTGCAAGCCCATCCTATTTTTTTAATTAATGCCATATCAATCTATTAACTGAAAGATGTAGATTATGTGTTGAAAAACATGGCAATCAATTTAAGCAGTTCCTATAATTTTGTTGTTAGTTGTTTGATGTTTTTCTTGTTTTTGTTTGTTTTGCTGTTTCTTCTGTTTGTGTTGCTTTTATTTCAGTTGTTATTAAAAGTTGCTAACATAAAATCACAGGTATCTTGGATGTACCTATTCATATGCGATATAATGAACATTTAAGACCATTTCGGTTGAGGAATAACGATTGAAATTTTTCAAACCATTTTTTCGAAAATGATCAGAAAGTTCATATTTTTGGAAAAACTAAATTATTGTATAATTTGAAAAAAGGTTCTTCTGAAATAAAACACTAAAGCACAATGGAAGAATACATCACTCATTTTTTCACCAAGTATTGATTGAGAGATTTGAAAGCATGTTCTTGTATTTGTAGTGGCTTTAGAAGTCTTTCATATTCCTGTAGGAATCAATTTAGAAACAAAAGCTCCTTTATCGGAGCCGCCCTTGATTGGTTTCTTTTTATACTTCCCTCCGAATTACGCATAAACTTCATATCGCCGATCGCAGCCCGCTGAAAAATCAACTGCAAAAAAATGAATAATAATCTCTTATCTTCCCAACGTTAACAGAAAGCATTTGTTAGGAGGAACCCGTCAGCAGGATTATCTCGTCAGCGCAAACCTAAACAAACAGGGAGGCCCGCAGGCTCACAAAAGGACGAAAACCGCCGTCGATGCCACCGCCACACCGACGCATGTGGGCGCGCTGCCGTACTCCAAATAAAAATAAGGCGCTCTACAATTTGCATATTAATCAAGTCATTAACAAACTCGACAAAGACATTATTAGGGACCTCAACTTCCACGACAAGAACATAATAGAGGTGTTTTAATAAAGTTTATATAGTTTTTCAAGGCTACTTAATATTAATAGTCCTTTTAGCCAAGCGTATTGTATATCCGGCTTGAAGGACCATCATTTACTTTGCAATATTATTTCAATGTACTTGGAAAGTGATTTCAGTTGTTTGGTTCATTTTCGTGGATTCAAATGTTATTCGTGACTGAAATAATCGGGGAAGGATATAGGAAAATAGACCGCATAATGTACATTCTGTGAAGTCGTAACAAACTAACTATTCATGATGGAATTTTATTGCATAATAGGGTTGAATTCAACACGCAGATGGAGTCAAATTAGGGGCACATAATACGTTATATGGTTGTGTTTATGTTGCACAGAATATTCAATTGGGAATGCACCAGTCTGTTATCGCAATTGTTACACAGCAAACTAGCGCATTTTGATATGTATCTACAAAGGAAATGATCCAGAATTCTAAAGGAAAACATCTTTAATCAATGCAACTGCTAATTTTTCTAAATAGGTACTTCTGTGTATTTTATGAATAATAATTATAATCATACATCACGTAGATCTTATGTTTCTGCAGCTGCATTTGTCTTGACAGCCAAGAGAAATATCTGTGGATCTAGGGACTGGAAACGTGCGGGGGTGAAATCCTCGTAATGGCGGGGCATCAGGTGCGAATGTCAACTTTTCGTAGTCTTGGTGGAAATCTTCACTTTCGCAAGGGGGAAAAGTCTAGTTCGAGATTTTTATCTGAGTTGTTGTACCTATCCATCATGTGCGTTATACCAAGGGTTGGCGTACAGAAAAAGTAAATTAACTTCATACATCCAACTCTAGAACCGCAAATTGCCAACGTCGTGCGGACAGAATGTAAACATTATGTTGTGGCCGGTATTAATATCAGAAGAGAGCGTCGTGTACACAAGCGGAAACATGAGATTACTGGGAAATTGAAAGTTCAACGAAAGGATATTGCAAAGGATACGGCCATTGTTTATTTTCGGTTTTGATATTTAGAAAATTCTTACTCTGAAACAGAGTTTTCATCGAGCGATTTTTCAGCAGAATCACGTTCGAGCATCTTGTGGAATTTGTATCATCTTCAGTATACAAGGGTCTCGTGACTTTTTAAAATTTGATGCGGAAAATGCCAATGACCCAAATCAATTGTTAAAGATTTGATGATTTCATGATGATGATTTCATGATGAATTATATTACATACCAAAATAAAGTCTTATAAACCACGAATATCGTTTCATAGGGATGGAACGGATATCCGGTCTCGATACTACATTCGGCCGATCCGACCATCAAACCGGATATTCGGTTCCGGCGGAAAAATCCGGCAGAATCCGGCCAAAACGCAAAAATCAAGTATGAACAAATTCAAAGCAAAAAGTTTATTCTAAACAATACAACAAATAGTACAACAAAATAAAATTTACGTAAAACAAAAAATAAACAATGAAATATGAAACAAATACAACTTGTTGGTATTTAAATAATGTGGATATTCAACACAATAACAAGAATTTAGTTCATAAGTACATGTTGTGAGCTCCATTGAATCAATTTATTTTAAGAGCAGCTGTGATAGCATGATATTAATAAAATAATTCTGGAAATCGGCATTTACTGGAGCATCTTAAATTTACTCGGCGAAAGTCTCCTTGAGACGACCACCCTGGGCTGAAACTATTGCCTCCTGGTCGCAATTTAAAGCTCGCTTAAAGCATTTGAATAAATCCCAAGTTAAATGGTCCAATATGCGAGGTAATATCACTGAATAAGCATTGTCGCACGTCGTAATAAAGTGTGGGGGGACAATATCTTGCAAAACTTCTCCTGCTAAAGTAATCCTTACGTTTAAGTAATAGCTCTAGATGTCACTGTTCCCAAAACGGATGATCTACGTTGCCACTTTATTAGATTATAAATACTGAAGGGACAAACTTTCTACTGCAAGTTAGTTTCTAAATGTACGTGTGCGGTATAAACCAACCATCCAGAGTTCCAGTTAATAGATCTCTATGCTTTATGAAAAATTGTGGAAAGTTTTGAATTGTGATGCTACTAAAACACTGCTTCCTGTATTGTACACGTACTTGTGATTCATGATACTCTTAGGGAAAATTGCATATTTCATTGTAATGTGTTTTGGTGGCGTTGTAACGGAACCGTCGATAATCTGACGAGCCTGCACGTGTGACGTCATGTTAGTGGTGCAACAATATGCGGTAGTAAACGTTGTCTAATATGATTGTTTTTCTAAATTCTCAATCAATCAAATGTCATAAATTTGGCACTCTGTGTGGCACGCTGAAGTTCATTTCTGACATTATTTATTATTCTGTATTCGTTAAGAGTATATCCATCTGGACGAGTTTACACCCAAAAGTCAACATAAGAAAAATAGGTCGTGCATCGATATTTTTTTATGATTTATTTGCGATTTAAAATTAGCCATTCTGAAAATTTCCAACTGCTGCAGCTTGATTTCCTAAAATATTGTAGTGAATAAAGTCCTCTGTTAACAACAGTTGGAACAATTAGGAACTCATGTTCTTAGCAATTTAATTCACTATGGGCCATTCAATAAATCTAGAAACAAAATTTATAATAAAGAAAATAAGGAAGAGGAAGAAATAAATGTTTTATCGTTGGTTGAGGCGACACCAAAAACTTCTTGTCGCGAAATCGAATCACAAGTTGGTGTTTCCAAAACAAAAGTTCAAAAAATATTAAAAAAGGCAAATATAGGCCATATAAAATTCAAATTATTCACCATCCCTTCCCGGGAGATCAAGAAAGAAGGCTTAATTTTTGTAGGTGGTACTTAAATAAAATTCAGGAAAATCCAGAATTTGGGCGGTCTGTCATTTGGACAGATGAAACTCACATAAGCAGCGTAAGATTATTTAACAGGCATAATGTGCGTCACTGGTCTGATACAAATCAGCACCAAACTTTCGAACATCAGAGGCAAGGGCGTTTTGGATTTAACGTTTCGTGTTTTATTTTGGGTGGCCAACTAGCATACCAAATTTTTGATGGAAACTTAACGGGATTGAGATACATTAATTTATTGAATATTAACGCAGAGGCGATAATGGAAAATGTTCCGTTAATAAACATAAACAGGGTATATTTCCAACAAGATGGTGCCCCTGCACACAATTCTGCAATAGTTAGAAATTATTTAGAAAATCATTTTCCGGGTAGATGGTTGGGTACAAATGGACCTATATTGTGGCCTCCAAGATCACCGGATCTGAGTATATTAGATTTTTTTGTTTGGGCATTTTTAAAAGAAAAAATATAAATACGAAGATACAACAATCAAGCCAAGCTTGCAGAGGTAACACATGCAGCTTTCCGATATTTGCAAAGCCTGCTGTGATTTCCACTTAAAAAATTCAACTTTATGTCAACTCAAAAAATATCACAACGAAAATAGGACATCCTGTACATAGCCGCGATTTTAACAACGAACTGGAAGTACCTACTTCAGAAATTACTGTCAACGTATGTGCGACACTTTAAAACTTGTACGTACATACAACAGACAATTTTAATTCGGCCGTAAAGAGACGAGCTCTAAAAGTTTATTAACAATAAAATTATACCTCGTAAATTTCTGCCAGACTAGTAGAGCTGACTTTTGTTTTTACGAGTCATTACAAAACTTGGAAATTTATAACAAATTTGCGAAAGAGTTAGGTGTCGTTGTTGGACAGTATGCGACATGAATTGCAACTGTTTTCATAGTTTTTAAAGGTAGTTTTACAAACTTTACGGTAATAAATATTCCGAGAGTGCGGTATGACTGCCAAGGATATTGCTGTTTATGGAATCGGTAAAATCGTTTGCTCTTGCTGTTATATGGCTTTTCATATAATAAGGTTTTGCTCTAGTCCATTTTAACTATCCTATCTAATTAAAGTGATGTTAGTCGTGGAGAATGCCCAATAGACACGTACCGTTTCGATCTAGCGAGGTCAGATTTTTCGCTTCAGTCTCTTTTTAATACGTACGGGAGCCGATCGCCAAAAGTGCGTACGTCTGAACTATCACAGGTAGGTATCATGTTTGTTGTCGTTGTAAAAGTATACGCCGTCAGAAATAATTCAAAGTTATTGGACGCATGTACTCCGTAAGCCCCAGCCAAATTGAACTATTTCATTTTCGATTATTATTACTTCATATTAAAGGAGCAAACAGATTTGAAGATCTGAAAACAGTAAACGGAGAAATACAGGAATCTTATGTAGCAGCGTGTTTAAAATTAGGTCTTATTTAAGATCATCACGAGTGGAAAAAAGCCATGAATGAAGCTGAAATTTGGATGATGCCCAGACAGCTGAGATATTTATTCATTCGTATTTTAATGCATTGCCGACCAATTTATCAGGAAGAATTATGGGAAGAATTTAAAGTAGCAATGTCACAAGATTATGAAAGACGTTACAGCAATACTGAAGGACAAAAAAGCCTATACTCAAATTAGTTCCATGCTTTCTGCGGAAGGTTACAATCTTTCAATGTTTCCTACCATGCCACGACATTGAATATGCAAATGAAGAACAAGCAATAGAAATAGGATCGCGACAATATAAACACCTAAATGAAAAGCAGAAAGAAATTATAGATATTATTTTGGGTAAATTTGATGCTAACATAAATAAATCAAATTTTGGTATATTTTGTGCCAGTTATATTTTAAGATTTCAATTTTTTGTGAAATGCTGGCATATCATATAATTAAAACACTGGATAAATCGACGTTTCGCCCCCGTTCTGGGGCTTTATCAAGATTTATTGGTATAAATATAAAATATAAATTTGTCAGTAAAAATTTCTGACAAGAACAGAATTTTTCTCAAACAATAAAAATTATTTATGTAGGTAACTATGATGTAAATATAAAAAAAGTTTAGCGCTTTTGATTTTGAATACAATTGAAATTATGAAAGAGAAAAATGTTTATGTATTTAATTTAACAATAATAATAGTAAGTAGCAGAGAGAATGATTTATTTTATTATATTACAGTAAATTTGACTTAAATTTTGTATATCAGTTCTATCATTAATAGAGTTTTGTTCTTTTTTTATATAGATCATTTCTAAAAATAGTCGAGATTTAAAATTTTTTTCTTTTGGTGTCGTTAAATTCAAAGGTATGATTGCTGTCTTTCATGTGTTTATTAATTGCTGAATTACTGTTTCTGTATTTGTGTTGTTTTAGTCTGGTTTCTAAATGATTTTTAGATTGGCCAATATATGTTTTTTCACAGTCTTTACATTTAATTTTGTATACAGTATGAGTTTTCATCAATTTAGGAATGGGTGTTTTTAAATTAGAATACAAAAATTTTAAGTTATTATAATTTTGGTGCGATACTTGTAAGTTGTGTTTTACTAATAATTTATTAATATTTTGTGACATGCCTTTAATATATGGTAACGAAATGTAATTTTTATTTTCTTTCGGTTTTTTACTATCGGTATTATTATTGTAAAATTGATGGGTTCTATTTTTTATAATTTTCATAATGAAATTTTTAGGATAATTATTTTTTATTAAACAATTTAACACTTTTTCTATTGCGGATTTTCTAAATTGTGGGCTGGAGAGTTTAATCGCACGGTCAGCTAGACACATAACAATATGAAAAGGTTTGTGTACTTAACGGAGACAGAAACCGGGAAACACTCTGCTATCAACTAATGCATAACAATACTCTTTTTGTGGGAAGTGGGTTGTTCAGAATTAAAACAAATATAACGGCCAGACCAAGTTGGTTTAGTGTACCATTCAGTTTCTATTGAATTTTTTATTTTATATAAAGTTAAATCTAAAAAATTTATTTGATTTTTTTTTGAAATTTCAATAGTGAATTGTAATCTAGGATGATAGTTATTAAATTTATTAAGAATTTCGTTATATTTTTCTGGAGGAACAGCAGTTAAACAATCATCCACATATCTAACAAAAAATGGTAAATTGAAAGATAATTTAGGAATAACTGTTGTCTCTAAATCTTCTAAAACTAACTGAGCAATGGGGCTAGAAATTGGGGAGCCCATGGCACAGCCATTTATTTGTTTGTAAATTGAATCTTTAAATTTAAAATACGTAGATGTTAGAGTAAGTTCAATTGCAGTGATGAAATTATTTAGAGTGAGAGATGTGTAAGGTTCGATTCTATTCCAATTTTTTTTGACAGTGGAAATTGCAAGATCTAATGGTATATTTGTGTAAAGTGAAACTACATCTAGGGAAATTAAATTGAAGTTTTCGGTTATATAGAAATTTCCAACAAATATTCAACATATATTGGCCAATCTAAAAATCATTTAGAAACCAGACTAAAACAACACAAATACAGAAACAGTAATTCAGCAATTAGTAAACACATGAAAGACAGCAATCATACCTTTGAATTTAACGACACCAAAATTTTAGAACAAGAAAAAAATTTAAAATCTCGACTATTTTTAGAAATGATCTATATAAAAAAAGAACAAAACTCTATTAATGATAGAACTGATATACAAAATTTAAGTCAAATTTACTGTAATATAATAAAATAAATCATTCTCTCTGCTACTTACTATTATTATTGTTAAATTAAATACATAAACATTTTTCTCTTTCATAATTTCAATTGTATTCAAAATCAAAAGCGCTAAACTTTTTTTTATATTTACATCATAGTTACCTACATAAATAATTTTTATTGTTTGAGAAAAATTCTGTTCTTGTCAGAAATTTTTACTGACAAATTTATATTTTATATGTATTTATACCAATAAATCTTGATAAAGCCCCCGAACGGGGGCGAAACGTCGATTTGTCCAGTGTTTTAATTATATGATATGCCAGCATTTCACAAAAAATTGAAATCATAAATGAATCAATTTCTGAATCTTCATGTTTTTATATAGACGGTCCAGGAGGCTCCTGTAAGACTTATGTTACTTATGTTACAGCTTACTGAAGAGTAAGAATAAAATTGTTTGTACCATGGCCTTCACGGGCATAGCAGCAACACTACTTCTTCATAGCAGAACAGTTCATAAAACGTTTGGGTTACCTGTTCCTCTGTTTTTTGATTCATCTTCCAACTTTAAGAAAAATTTAAAAGAAGCAGATTATTTAAGGAGTGTAGATGTTTTTATTTGGGATGAAACTCCTGTGGCGCCAAGGTATGCTTTAGGCATTATAGACAGAACCTTACGAGACTTTATGAATTGTGATGTTCCGTTTGGTGGAAAAATTATGGTGTTGCGAGAAGATTTTTGACAATTGTTACCAGTTAAAATAAATGCTACCCACTGTGAAACAGTGAATTTAAGTATCAAATTTAGTTCTCTTTGGAGTTATTTCCGTAAATTTTCTTAAACACAAAATATACGGGCTCTACCACAGGAACAAGAATTCACCAAGTTTTTATTGAATATTTGAACGATATTTATAGCAATTTAGAATTGTCACAGAGATGTATTTATAATTCGGATATCGTTGAACGTATATATGGAGGAATCAATAAATTAGAGAAAAGCGATTCATAGATATGACCTAATCAGCTGAAAATTGTGATAATGGAGATTTAAACGATGCTATTCTTCCTGAATATTTAAATACTTTAAACCGCCAAATTTTCCTCCGCATGAATTGAAGTTGAGAGTATATTGTATTGTGATGTTGGTTAGAAATCTCAGCATTAAAGAAGGCTTATGTAATGGTACGAGATTGTTAATTTTACAATTGAGAGACAATATCCTACAGTGCAAAATTTTAACAGGCGATAAACATGGAGATATAGTTTTCGTTAACCGTATAACGTTGTACTCTGAAAATGTTTATCCTTTTACTTTTAAAAGACGACAATTTCCCATTAAACTAGCGTTTGCAATGGCTATTAACAAATCACAAGGCCAAACATATCAAATAGGAATTGTTTTCCGAAAAGAAATATTTACTCACGGACAATTATGCGTGGCTTTTTCAAGAGTTCGTTCTTGGGAAGGTTTGATAATTTATTTAGGAAATCAAAGAAATAGCCGTATAGTTAAAAACTACGTTTTCAGGGAATTATATCATATGTAAATTATTCTGTAATCAGGCAATAATGCGTTTCTTTGAAGTCATGATTCATTAAATTGACAGTGGTCCTTATGCTCACATTTGGAACTTCTGAGACTAGGTATTTTAGGTCACCGCTTTCTATAGATTTTCTTTTCTCCTCTATGGGTCTTCTCCGTCATTTTTGATGTTTTCTCAAGACGACTACATTTACAAAAATAAATCTGTCACAGTTTAATTTTTTGCGGAAGGAATTAAAAGCAGAACAAGAGCAACATTGTGCATCCTGCGAGGGTGGCTATCGTACAAGATCAGACGCCACAACAGCTGAAGAGAATATGATTTATCTCAGCTGGCGCTATTTTGAGTGTAGCTAAAAGTATATTTTTATATGCTACAGTTGCTCCGTATGGATTAGATAATTATGACTTTGTTACGGTTTCATTTGACACTTTACAGCTTTCTTGCGCATAAAACGATTTTCCTCGGCTTTGTTCCATAGGAAATTATAGCCTGGATTCCTTTCAACGTTTTGATTGTTAGAGATTTGTTTTGGTCGTTAAATGTTAATATACGCAGCGGTATTTTTTGTAATACAATATTCCTTTACGATAACGAAATGAATTTTTCATTTCTCAAATAGGTTACATTTGTTTGTTATGTTTGAGAATTACTTCCTTGCAATTTTCCAGACAATAAATCAGAAAATAACGAGCAAGTAAAGCCATAGAGGCACTGTTATCCTTAATTGCAACGGAACTGTTTCGTTACTTTTACTGGGGCTCAACTTTTCTATTTCCCTTGGAATTATTAAATCAATCGACCTCAAAGCTTGATTTATCTCCCACACACGCCAATTCAGATAAATTTCTCTCGTAAAGCATCCTACTCTTATTGAATTAGACTTTTTACTTATAGCTAGACCGTAGAGCACATTATTTAATTTTCTTATTACCTATTATCTCTTATTGTTCGAAGGTAGCAATGGCCCTTTGAGACCTCCGAACCGCGAGTGACAATTCTTATTCCATTTTCCAAACGGCAAGTTGTCGAAAGGAAGATTTATTACACTTCATTGGGCTGATTTCGCACGTTTATCGGGTTGAAACATTTGTAGTCCATTATTCCACTGTTGAATTATCATGGGTAGTATCGTATCACAAGAGACGACAAGTTTTGAGAATATTTTTGAAATTTGCAAAAGTATGTATAATTTCAAAAAATTTACTGAATTCGCCACCAAGCAAACTTCTGACACATTGAAAATGAACGTAGTTATGCATAAAATGAAAAATCACAACACTAGTACATAAATGAATCTGTTGAACACAGTCATAGGCAGCTGAACGTTAAAACTTACGAATTTTGCCTTTTCTCTATAATTTCATATAAAATTTGTTCATTTATCTCTATCCACTCAAACGTCAATGCGATTTCTTGAAAACATGTTTTCATCTTAAAATTTCGAAAACATTTTTTTAATACAACGGGGCCACTTTAAGTTCGACTTTCATAAAACACTGAATTTCACAATATTTCCCAGTTTTGTACAACTTGTTTATAACTTATTAAATAAATATTGCTTTTACTTCTAGCCCGTAAGTTTTTTGAAGTCGAACTTAAAGTGGACCCGTTACATTCCTCCCTTATCCAGTTTAAAATATGAGTTTACTAACTCATATTTTAATTATAAATATACATATATTATCCTGAAATATAAATTCCTTTCCTCTAATACATACCAATGTAGACGATAGATAGATATATATTTATAATTAAAACAGGAGTTAGTAAACTCATATTTTAAACCGGAGAAGGGAGGAATGTAACGGGGCCACTTTAAGTTCGACTTCAAAAAACTTACGGGCTAGAAGTAAAAGCAATATTTATTTAATACTTAAGTTATAAACAAGTTGTACAAAATTGGGAAATATTGTGATGTGATGTCTACCATCTTGAATTTTTCAATTTTGACTAACAATTCGTACTCTGGCGTCTTCGAATACCCCATATATCGATTTTTAGTCGAATCAGATCATTAACAGCGAATCTCATCCACCATCTTGCATTTTTACATTTTGACCAAAAATTCGTGATCGGCTTGTCGAAAACCCCCAGATATCGATTTTGAGTAGAACTGAATCATAAATGGCAAAGCTCGTGTACTTACTATTTTGAATTTTTCAATTTTGACTAACAATTCGTAATTCGCATCTAAGAAAACCCCCATATATCGATTTTAAGTCGAATCGTGCAATAAATGGCAAAACTCGTCAGCTATCTTGAATTTTCCAATTTTGACTAAAAATTTGTGATCCGCGTTTTCGAAAACTTCCACCGATTTTGAGTCGCATCGGATCATAAATAGCAAAACTCGTCCGCCATTTTCAATTTTTACATTTTGACTAAAAAAATCGTGTGCCATTTTGAATTTTTCAATGTTTATTAACGGTTCGCAATCCGCATCTCTGAAAACCCTCATATATCGATTTTGAGTCGAATCGGACCATAAAATAATGACAAAACTCGTCCTCCATCTTGAAACTGTCATTAACATTACATACAACAGATGGCGCTGAACTGGTTAACAAAAATCAACAAATCTTTTAAATTGCTTTAGTTTACAACTCGAGACGAAAACAATTATCTCCTACGTTTCCGGTATTATTCGTTTACAGTATTTCATTTAAGTCAACGGTCAATAAAACAAATAATAAAATCGAACCAGCATAATACAATTATTTGTAAACAACAAATTGATGATACTTATCTGCGATCCACCCGACACAACAACACCAAAATCACTCCGACTGGACCACCCCTGCGCCCAGCGGTCGCGACCTAATCTATCCCCGCTTGATATTTGGAAATAATTTTTTTTCACATACAGGCACATACAAGCTTAGCATTTGTTTAAATATTTGATCGTCGATTTGATTCTTCATTACTTTGTTTATGTACCTAGTGTTGAATAATCAACGGTGGGCGTTTTTATCGTTCAATTGAGTCTCGGTTGACAATTACGTTTCAACATAAAACAAAGTATGTTTTACTGCTCCTGTCGCATGATAGAACGCGCAACATGAAGAGGGAAAAAATGACTCATAAATTACCTCGTTCGATTAAGAAATTGCATTTATTCATGTTTCGAAACTATCTTTTTACGTTCGTGCGTGTATAACCTGCATATTTACTGTTTTACATGGGTTTTTGCAATTTTTACGCGGGCATTTTCATTAGGCGAAAGAAGAAAATAAAACGAGGAGAAAAGTTTTTTTTATTATTATTAACTACCCCTTCGTATATTTACCGTTTCTTTTTAGAATCCGAGAACTAATTTCGTTAAAGTTTATTGTGCGCGGTACTATGAGACTCGATTCTTTGTTTCTTTGTGTTCGCGAGGGCTTTTGTGATGGTCCGATGTAGCTTTCTGCCTCTTATTATAATTTTATGAAGAGATTTTACGTCACGAATTACGCGCAAAGTTCGTTAATTAAATTTAAGATAATCATAAGTTCGCTATGGATATTATATTCGTAGAAATATTCCTCTTCGCAACGTCTAGGGCCTGACCTGCAAATCAAGTGCCTGATACCCGTATTTGTTTATGTCTACCGAGGTTGATTTATGCCTACCAAGGTTGAGAAGGGAGATTCAAACTGTTTTTTTCATCATAGTATTATAATCTCGTAATGAACTTACGATTTTTGGTAACTAGTAGACACGTATTTTTTTTACAGGCAACTAATAAACATTTGAAGAGAATTATATCTTAAACGCTAACGACTGAGCCTTACAACGCTCCGCTCCTCTCTGCTTGACTTGAACCTGACAGATTTTTGTATAAAAAATGTAAAATAGAAAACGCAAACAAAAATAATTGTTGAATTGCAGGCTAGACCCTAGATGCGAATGTTTAACTAAAAACTAGCTTTGAAAACCTAGACAATCTTGTCTCATTTAAATTAGTGATTATGGATTTTCGTCAAGTAAATGCAGATCCCATCAAATATTTAATCAATTTAAACTTATTTTTGTTATGCCTGCGTGTCTATACAATTTGTTCCTCCAACGCTTCTTATTACCTATTCGAAAACACTGGTAAACTTAATAAATAAGGAAAACTCCTTTTCTGAAAAGCAACAAACCCTTACTAACCTGATTCAGTTTCCCGGGCCTTTTTATTTTACATAGAACTTAAGGAGATGTTCGATCAAAATCCATCATTATCGTAAATCCCTAATACGTTACTGGTGGAAACTGGAAAACGTAAATCGAAATCCCCTTCGAGAGAAACATGGGGCGATGACGTGAATTGGTGATAAAGTGTTGGAAAAAGGATTGGAGAAGTCGAGTTATAAGTTTGTTTCAAGCGGGGGTTGTAAGTATGAAAAAAACGCGTGGAAGAGGGTTGTTTCTCACTTTCACTCGAAGGCAAGGTAATTTTCTGTAACACCAGACGCGACTCGAAAATTGTACGACATTTGTCAACTCAAAAGTACATAATTGACCGGTGTATCCATTCGATTATTGTTTCAGTAAAAAATACAGTGCCGAGTAACGCTTCAGTGAAAATCTGCATACATTAAAAGAGGCAACATCAAATAAAATCGCCCCAAAATCTCACCCCGCCGCCATCAAATATTCAAATGTAGGGCAAACAAGGAGTAGAATACATGCTGCCGTGGGCGAACCTGTAAAAAGCGTAGTACAGAAATATTATTTAAAAATTTATTTCATTTCGCATTTGAGACTTTAATGCTCCCGGAAGTAAAAAGTGAAACTGTTCGGGGAACATACGATTTATGGATCTTATGTTCTTGTTTCTTAGTCGGAGCTCGTTATCAGCGGCAAATCATTGACATTGCTGGTTAAATATTATTGCTCAGATAAGATAAAATTTTATTGTTCTGCTACCGGTTTATTCCTCCGAATTTACGCTTTATTACTGAATAAACTACACTGATTGTGGCTACTGTAAATAATTCTGTTTGTGAATAAACAACCTAACTAAATCAATCTAATGTGCTTTCCAAATATACAAACATTTTAAATTTGGTGAAATTCTGGCATTAATAAAAAAACTTTATACAGTGACAGCCCCCAGCAAAAGCTTGGAAAAATATAGCAGAAACAGCATATGTAATACACGTATTTCTCTACTAACTTATCGTTCACCAGAAAAATGATAATGCGGCATAAGCGCTATGAATATTTCCCAGAAACGATTCAGAAATATCGGCGAGAGAGCGCTGTGTAGGTGCGAACTATGTATCAGGACACGTCAGGACTCTCGAGGTCCCCTTTCTCCCTCGCAAACGGAAAGCAGTGGTAGAAACGTCGGCGGAACTTTGCATAATGTCGACGGAGACAGGAGAAAGCTGCTCACATAAATCACGCGCTGCACTAAGGCACTTATTCCCCAAAACCAAGAGAGGACGAGGACTGGGAAGTTTTTCTTTGTGTACGGATTTTAAGTTTTTGTCGAGAGGTGCAATTAGACCGGCAGCTGGACCTACGTTTTTGTTAGTCCTGCCAGATTTGTCAGTGGTCTGATCCTCGAGATATTTATGAGTCCTTTGAACCCTACTTAGTTCACTCAGCTCTTCAGGTAACTTAATTGCAATTGGAGAAGATCCTCAAGATAGTTGAATGAAAATGATTGCTGCTAACACAGATACTGACCATACATTTGTGGGAAAGTTTTTGAACAAAGAAAAATTCACCCTTATAAAGTGCACTTGATATACGAACTCAACGAAGATGATCCAAACCATCGTTTACAATTTTATAAAGAACTAATGGTAAGCTGCCAAGAAAATGGCCCAGTAAATTGGCATTCGATATTTGGATTTTCTGCGATTTGAGTTAGTTCCAGCTCTTGGAATTACGAGTATTTATCCTAACAATGAAGATGGGGATGTGCCTCACCAAGACATTTGGTTTTAACAAGATTGAGCTCCTCCCCATTTTAGCAAAGAAGTTTGGAATTTTCTAAAAGTTATATTCCCTAACAGATGGATAGGGAGACGAGGATCAATAGAATGGACTGCACGATTACAAGATTTAACGCTGTTGGACTTCTTTTTGAGGCGGCCATTTAAAATCGAGAGCTTACATGTCTTTTTGAACTTTATGTGCATATTTATCCAAAACATTATTATGCGAAGTATTGGTGTTTTTCGTAAAGTTTATAATTTTGAGTGACACATCCCAGGGCTGCCACTCAACCTAACTCTTTAAAGAGGTGAGAAAAGTGACTAATTTAAAAGAAAAAGTGACAGAAAAATGACTAATCTTGGTGGAACTTCTTCTATTCATATATATGTTACGGTTAAAATACTTACTTAGCTAGTGTATAGACTAGCTGGATGGTATATAAAGTAACCAGGCGGCTGGTTATTTTAGTAGAAATTCATCTTTCCACTAGAATAACTGCGAATATTGGATAGTTCATATACTATCCGGCCAGTTTGTAAATTAACCAAAAATGATGGTTAAAGTATAAACCACAAAGAAAGTAAATAAAACAACCATTGTTCTTAGATAGTTTATAAAGTATCCATAACTATTTGGATAAAGTATGAACTTCATTTCTAGTACATAGTAGAAAATAACTAATTCGCTAGCTAGTACATAAATTAACCAATATTTTCATTGGTTAATGTTGCAAAATTAAACAAACACTACTTGGGCAAAACACGATGCAAGTGTTGCGATACTGGGGATCATAGAATTTTGGATTTAGTCCCATTTCGTGCGTTCCCGTTTCGTGCGGCGATAAAAATTTCTCTCCTATTGTTTTCAAATGTTAATGTTTTTGTTTTGGGGGGGGGGGGGAGACTTAAACGCTCCACTCGCTTCGCTTGCCCACAGACCGGAAATAGTGGGCCGTGGAACCACTTTTTTGGCCGTATTCAGTGACGGGCAACACCACTTTTTCTATTACATTTACAAAAGAAAATTAAATTCTGCTTGGTTTATATACTAACCAACGAATGAGCTATTTTGTATTACTAGAACTGAAGTTCACACTTTATCCAAATAGTTATGGATAGTTTACAAACTGTCTAAGAACAATATAGTTGTTGTTTTATTTACTTTCTTTGTGGTTTGTACTTTAGCCACCATTCTCTGTTAGTTTATAAACTGGCTAGATAGTATATGAACTAACCAAAATTTGCAGTTATTTTATTGGAAATGTGAATTTCTAGTAAAATAACCAGCCGCTTGGTTACTTTATATACCATCCAGCTAGTTTATACACTAGCCACGTAAGTACTTTAACTGTAACATATACAATACAAACAAAATATCAGAATACTTTTTATCTTAGAATAACAATTTTATTAGAACATTGAACATTTTTCCACAGTAAGTGCAAAACAAAATGTGTAGATTTTTCTACAGTGACACCAGTAAAGTCCGTATCATAGGGACAATTGTTTTGTTAATTAATTTAGGGAAGTAATTATTTGGGCGGTTGTTTTAACATCCAGGCAGTTTCATTGGGCAGTTAAAAATTCACGCGGGCGGTATTAAACTTTTTTGGCGGTAATTAACTTAATGTGGCAGTACAACGTGGCCAGCAATATAAAAGAATTTGGTCGGTTATTTAATCCTACAACGGCAGTTCAAAACTTACTCAAGCGGCAGATTAAATAAATGTCCAGTGCAATTATTATTTGAGTTGTAAAATGATTGAATGGGCAGTATAATGTATTAATGGGCAGTTAGATAAATAGTTCGCCAGTTCTCGACGTTTGGCAAAATCGGACGTCATTTTCATTGAAAAGAGCGGCACACTTCCGTTAAAAGGGGCGCAGCTTACGCGACAGTGCACCGTGGGCGGCCAATCGGAAGAGATTTGCCTAAAAATATTAGGTTGTTTCGCTCATTACCTTATCACTGAGTTGCGAGTGCTTGGATCTATTACACTAGCATTGCACCATTAAATTTATTCAACGCACCCCTCCCCGTTTTCCCATAGAAATGTTTAAAATACTGAACTCAGCCACTCACAGGTAAAAAAAATATTAATTTTGCTTTATCCCTTTGCGTCTTCTAGTGTTCCGCATTGCATCTCAAAGCATTTTTGTAATGCTGCATCGAATAATGCATCATTTGGATGCTAACGACTGAGGCTTACAACGATCCGCTCGCTTCGCTCCGCTTGACCTTAACCTGAAAGACTTTTATATTAAAAAGTGTCAGTCGTTAGCGTTTATGTTATTCTTTTCAAATATTATTCACATGAAAATGCGCACCTTTGAAGAGAATAACATTATAAACGTTTACAACTGACGCTTTTTGTCCAAATATCTGTCAGGTTAAGGTCAAGCGGAGCGAAGCGAAGCGAGTGGAGCGTTGTAAGTCTCAGTCGTTAGCATTCAATAATTTTAATGGTGCAATAAATTAAATATTTTTCTTAATATCTACATTATTGTTAATTGTTATTTTTTATTTCGCCGCCTAATTTAAATAAACATTATATGTATGAATCATTTAACAGGCCGATCATATTTTGTACTGCGTAAGTACTTATAGAACTACTTGTCCCACGATTTTTAACAGACCCATTCTGATTTCATGACTGCACACGCGTTACTGCCCCTTTATTAATTTTACTGCCCAATTGGATTTTCACGCATTCAAATATTTATTGGGCTACTCATTTGAAGATATGTTACTCCTCGTTTCCACTTTTTTTACTGCTCATATTTTAGCACTCAATCTGTTATTGAACATACAATTTGTATTTTCATACTGACCAAAACTGTAATTTAATACCGCCCCTTTAAATAATAGCCATTAATTTATGCAAAGTTTGACTTGGGAGGCTAGTTCTGCTTCAAAAATTATGCAATATTCCGTCAACAAAAGTTTTCAAGCAGTCCATAACATTTGTCAAATTTGGTGTAAGTATGGGCCTAAAATTTGAAAAGAAACAACTTTTCAATTTGACGTTTTCGAAATTTTGAGAAATAATCTCCGTGTTCCCAATTTTTGGGAAAAATATCAAATTTGACAGATGTCATGGCCTGCTTGGAAACTGTTATTGATAGAATATTGCATCATTTTTGGAACAGAAAGTGCCTCCAAAGTGAAACTTTGCATAAATTAACAAAAAATCCATATCCATATTTTGGTGTCACTGTATCTATCTATATATATAAAAGAAAGTCGTTTTAGTTACACTATTTATAACTCAAGAACGGCTGAACCGATTTGGCTGAAAATTGGTGGGGAGGTAGCTTAGAACCAGGAGACGGACATAGGATACTTTTTATCCCGTTTCCCGAAATCGACATTTTCGACAGTTTCACAACAAAATATTACAATTTTAAACTGACAACTTGAAATTAATTACTAACTTGATAATTTTGGTCATTGTACATAAATACACGTATCCATAGTTACGCAGAGGAACGTAACGTTTTTTTAGGTAACGCTCGATTTGATAAATTTTATTTGTCAAATCTGACAGTTGATAAGTGTCATATCAAGCCCCCGCCTCGCACAAAACAAAAAAATTATGTTGATCCGATCGCTACCAAACTTCACAGGAACACTCGCTGGGCTAATCTGAAGATTAACTTACAGTAGGTGCCGCGCATGTCGTACCGGGACCGGGCAACAAATAATTTATAAAGTGAAAATGCAAACGTCAAACGGCATATGCCATTCGCAGTTTATCAAGTTTCAAACGATTTTACCACAATTATTTCTTCAGAGGCAGCAACGCGCCGGGTACCAGCTATAGGTAATAAACATAATCGTAAGTAAATTTTTTGCAATTGTAATTTATTTTCAAGAATAAAACATCCGAAAATTGATTTTTATACGTGTAAGTATTAGTACAATATTAATTAAATTTGTTTGCATAGCTCTCTTACTTTCCAAGATTCGATAAAAATTTAGCATTAGATCGAAATCAGTTCCCGATCGTGCGTTACCTGTAAAATTCTAATAATACCTGAGACGAGTGAGACGCATGATGACCTTTTCACGCACTAGAAAAGGATGGATACCCCTTCGCGTAGCGGGTTGCATAAAATCGACAGGCGTCACTTTTATAACGTGCAGGCACCATTCCAGTTCCTCTGGATGTAGTTCAATGTGTGTGTTGGAGTGGGCCCCTGGATGGTTTACATTCACAATTGGACCCGGTAGGTGGCGCTGCAATCGGGTTCTAGGATTTTTTTGACGAAAATTTTTTTCATGTCATGCAGGACAACGTCTGCCGGGCCCGCTAGTAATAAAATAAGCAGAAAATGGTTGAGTGTTACAAATTTGACACATTGCATTGTATTAGTAAAGAAAAATACATTCTTGAGATCAAAAATAAACTAAAAGAACTCGTATTTATAGATACCTAAAGTCTGAATAATATAACTTGGCGTATGGGTTGATACATGCATGTGAACTAATCTGTTTCGACATTGACAGTACTGTGACAGTGTCACAGTTTTCAAGCAGTCCATAACATTTGTCAAATTTGGTGTAAGTATGGGCCTAAAATTTGAAAAGAAACAACTTTTCAATTTGACGTTTTCGAAATTTTGAGAAATAATCCCCGTGTTCCCAATTTTTGGGAAAAATATCAAATTTGACAGATGTCATGGCCTGCTTGGAAACTTTTATTGATAGAATATTGCATCATTTTTGGAACAGAAAGTGCCTCTAAAGTGAAACTTTGCATAAATTAACAAAAAATCCATATCCATATTCACTGTATAATAAAATAAGCAGAAAATGGTTGAGTGTTACAAATTTGACACATTGCATTGTATTAGTAAAGAAAAATACATTCTTGAGATCAAAAATAAACTAAAAGAACTCGTATTTATAGATACCTAAAGTCTGAATAATATAACTTGGCGTATGGGTTGATACATGCATGTGAACTAATCTGTTTCGACATTGACAGTACTGTGACAGTGTCACAGTCACACTAATACTAGTTTCCATGATAACCTTTTTGAGACTAACTAATTAGTACGAAACAAGCAGAGACGTACAAATACATTGTTACCCAACATTAAAAATGAGAATGAGTGAAATAAAGAGTTACAATGGAAAATCTTGATTATTTCATCTTACGTTAATAATTAGCAGCATATCAACTGGTTGCGTGCGAGAGAGACGTCAAATTAACATAATGCATAGATTATTTTTTCAATCATACGCCAAGTTATATTATTCGGACTTTACACCTACATACAGTGAGGTTAAAAAGTACAGGATAAATTCAATATTTTTAAAAGTGTGCATTTTGAGCAATATCCTCAGACAAGTCCATTTTATTATTTTATTGCGTAAATTTTGATGTACAAATTACTAGATGGCGCTATCCAAATTTCGGATTTGCGTCATCAATGATTTGTTCAAATAGCAGTAGTATATTTTGCCAGTAGAATCTTGCAGATGAGCTTTTTCTGATTCTGGAAATATTGGGCACTTCACGTTTTATTTTGCAAAAAAGTTTAAAAAGTAATTAATGCTTAGTGATGAAAATATGTTGCTATACATTTGAAAAAACAATTTGAAACAAAAAATGCACGAAATGTTAACAAAAATGAAGTAAATGATAAAAAAAAAAACCAAACCCAAATTGTTATTTTTAAGGTAGAAACATTTTTTGTGCACCGACAGAAAATTAATCATTAAATATTTATTAATTTCTTTAAACCTTTATTTGCAAAATTGATGTAAAATATGTATGTTATATTTTCACAATCAGGAGCTTGTCTACAAGATTCTACCGAAAAAATATAGGTATGTATTGTTGCTATTTGAAAAATCATGGATGACGTCATATCAGGAATTTGAATAGCACCATCTACAGCGCCACAATTCATGGCTTCAACACATCAGTTTTAGTGTTAAAATTTTTGATATCCAGACTTTTTTACTTTGTATGTCACTATGGCTAGGTTTTTCAAAGAAACCAACACCGGATTACGTATGACACCGGCTTCGTTGCTATGATACCGGCTTTCTGATTGGTTGTAGCATAGCAACGAAGCCGGTGCCAAACTTAATCCGGTGTTGGATTCTTTGAAAAACCGGGCCTATGTGACACCTTAGGTATTTACTTAAATTTATTTATAAAATTGACCAAATGCAAAGTCAATTCCTTTTAGTGGAAGAAAGTGAGAAAGGTTACTAAATTATAAAATAGTGAGAAAGGTGGTGAGAAAGGTGGTGAGAAAAGTGAGTGAAGTGGTAGCCCTGACATCCAAATTCGAAGGTAAAAGTTGGGGTAGTTGTGGTTGTCATTTAAAAAAATATAATATGATGACGTCATAGCGCAAAAAGTGTTGTCGATAAAAATTTTATTTTTATGCCCAAAGGTACCTACCTTTTTAAAAGTATATATACGAGTACACTCATGGACAAAAATATGGAATATTTTTAAATTTTCATAATAACAGATTACGAAGACAGAAAACTAAAGAATCAAATTATCTTTGTCTATTTTAAGAGTAATCTAATAGCAACGCTTCATCAAGTAACTCCTCAATAAACACCAACTAACAAAAACTTAATTTGTTCAATATGTATAGAATGGATAAGTTACGGTCTGACGAACATTAACACCAAAAGAACGAAACCAGTTACAAAACATGGGCTGCTCAATATCGAGTATTGCCTCCCCGAGCGCGGACTACGGCTTCCATTCTTCTAGGCATGCTGGAGATTAAATTTTGTATACATTCTTGCGGAATTGCATCCCACTCCTGATGTGCGGCAAATCTTAATTGATTTAGCGTCATTAGCACAGGATTCCTGGCTCGAATACGAATTTTTAGTTGATCCCACAAGTGCTCTATTGGGTTTAAGTCTGGACTGTATGGTGGCCAGTCCAAACTTTGGATTCCCACTTCATTAAGATACCGGTTTACAATTGCAGCAGCATGTGGTCGTGCATTGTCATGCATTAGGATGAATCGGTTGTAATTAATGAAGTCAACGTATGGCACAACATGACAAGATGTTTTCAACGTAATTGTCAACTGTCATCCTTCCACGCACTTCTACAAGCCCTGTACGACCCTCCCAACTAATGCCTGCCCAAAACATTATCCCACCTCCTCCAAAACTGACGTTTGGAGTTAGTGCACAGTTGCAATATCTTTCTCCAATTCTTCTGTACACATGGTTACGTCCATCTGGCTTCCACAGTACGATTCTTGTTTCGTCGATAAACATAACATTCATCCATTGGTCAACCGTCCAGTCACCATATGATCTAGCAAATTGTAATCTGCGAACCCTAGCATTTTGAGTGAGCCGAGGGATTTTAGCAGGCCGTCTCGCTTTCAAATTTGCTTCCTTCAACCTTCGCCGAACTGTTTTGGAGCTAACATTAACTTGCTTCGCATTTAAAAGTTGTTTTTTTAAATGAGTTGATGTTAAGGTACGATCTCGTAGTGACTGCAACAGTAAAAATCTGTCATCCCGGCGAGTTGTACACCTTCTCCGCCCTTGGCCAGGCCTCTTCTTGAAATTTACAGTTTGTCTGTACCTGTTTCAAATTTTTGAAACCGCAGACTGAGTTATTCCATCAAATCTTGCAATATGGCTTTGTCTCCAACCAACATTTGACAAAGTTATAACCTTTGCTACCTCAACTTCAGTGCAACATCGAACTGCTGGCATTATCGAAGACAGTAGTGCTACAGAATAATCAACAAATGCTAAATTTTACCTCTGTACAAGGTGTCCCAAACTGGACGCGTTCTTATGGAAACACCCCTTATTTGAAGAGATAGAAAAAAATTAACCAAGGTGTCCGGAGCTCAAATTTAATGAGAAAACCACTGGCGCAAACAAAACTTTGCTATCTCTTATCGTTTGGCCGCTAGAGGGCGATTCTCAAATTTCGTCGATTTATTTTATGTCCTATAACTTGTTTATTAATAAAGATAATTAATTTTGGTAAAAACTTTCTTAAGGCACTTTTTTCCGTAGAATCCATTGCAATAGGCAGTTTTTTTTACAGGGCGTTTAGATTTTCGTGCACCACCCCAAACTCATTTTTTTTTATATAGACCACCCTATATATTATGAGATTTTTGAAAAGCTCGTAAAATTTCTTACATTTTGATGTATCACTTGTCATGTTTATCTTAAAAACCATTAGCAACATTTAAAGAATTATTAATTTAATATAATAACTATGAGTAATCTTATCGTGAAACTATATATCTGTGGTTTTAATCATAACATGTTAGCATCCTATGTCATTTTATTAGCCATGGCAATCTTGATTTCTGTAGGCACAATATTTAAATTTTTAAATCGTAATGTTGCTAATGGTTTTTAAGATAAACATGACAAGTGATACATCAAAATTTAGGAAATTTTACGAGTTTTTCAAAAATCTCATAATATATAGGGTGGTCTATATAAAAAAAATGAGTTTGGGGTGGTGCACGAAAATCTAAACGCCCTGTAAAAAAACTGCCTATTGCAATGGATTTTACGGAAAAAAGTGCCTTAAGAAAGTTTTTACCAAAATTAATTATCTTTATTAATAAACAAGTTATAGGACATAAAAGAAATCGACGAAATTTGAGAATCGCCCTCTAGCGGCCAAACGATAAGAGATAGCAAAGTTTTATTTGCGCCAGTGGTTTTCTCATTAAATTTGAGCTCCGGACACCTTGGTTAATTTTTTTCTATCTCTTCAAATAAGGGGTGTTCCCATAAGAACGCGTCCAGTTTGGGACACCTTGTACACCTAGGTTGACGAGTAAACTTACCTACTTAGAAAAGTTAAAAGTCAGGTGTGAACACGAAGTTTACTCAATTCGGTTTTTAGAACACAATGACAGTTTCTGATACTTGCTTGTTATTGCCAAGCTTACTAGATGCCTCAGTATCTAATATAAAATGCTGCCGCAGCTGCTCGTAACAAAGTTTCCAGATAAATAAATAAAATAAAAAATATTCCATATTTTTGTCCATGAGTGTAGATTTTCCAATTTTGGTTATGTTATGTCCTAACAGAAGCTACCCTGTATTCTCAAAGATAAATTCCTTTTTCTAGGGCTAACACAGGATATAAATCAAGTCCTTTTAAAAATTCCATCTTAACGCTGTTTGTATTACGTCGTCTCCCTTTGACAATGGAAGCGAGAAGACAAAAGTCACAACAATAACACGTTTTGTAGTTTGAGAAAAGTAGTATTATGACAGGACGTTCTACAAACAGGACTTCTTAAGGATTACGGATGGACGTCACGAAATGAGTTCCATCTCGCTTTCTTGAAGCGATAACGCCATCTTTGTTTCTGACGAGACGCGTTCGTTACGGAACCACGGGCCTGTGAAATTGGAAAATCCATGTAGACTTTTGCTTTTACCACCTACCTCTGAAAAGAAGCTTCGTGTCTACCGAGATTTCCTTATTGTTGCTTTTCCTGCTGCAATTTCTTTATTTTCAAACTGGTGCATAATGTACAGTCCATTTTATGTCATACCTCGTAGGAAGCTCCAGAGATGCAATTAAATGTCTGGGGTGTAACTTTTGCGCTACTTATTCAGTAAACGAACTTTCACACGTCTGTTTAATTAGCGGCGTCCGTGGCGTTTAAATTTATTTCGGTGAAAACCCATTTAGCGTTTGAGGATTATTTTGCTTTTTATCCCTTGTGCCGTAATGTTAATTCGTCATTAATTCAGTAATTTACGTTTCTAAATTAGAAACGTACAGGTGCGTTTTGCATACACAATGTTCCAGAGTAATATTGAATTATATGGGGGAGTTAGTATTCAAATTGTGGGGTTCATTAGTGGCTGAATTATTTTTATTAACTTTGTTAAATTTTTCCCCAACTTGTTATACTTGTTTGGCATCGATAATTTAAGTTTGTAAAGTTCAGAAGTGCTAAAATTTAAAATACGGGAAGCAAACTAACACAAACCAAAAGGGATGAGTCGAGGTTTATAAGAAAATTCAACTACAAACTAGCTTTGAAAACAAATAATTCCTTAGGAAAAATCATTAAAACCAATAAAGACAAAACAGATAAAAAATTTAGATCGGGAGTTTAGAAGTTAATTTGTGGGTCTTGCCCTAAGAATTACGTAGGTAGGTCAAACAGGACGACCATTTATAAAAAGAATCACAGAACATTTAAATAGTTTCAAAAATAGAAAGACAGACTCTACTTAGGTATGCAAAACATTTAATATCAGAAAACCACACATTCAATTAAAACTATGAAATTCTACATTTAGAAAATAAAAGAAATTAAATTAAACTTATTAGAGGCACTAGAAATAAATAAACTTAAAAAATCAAATATTATATTAAATGACCAAATAGATTTAAATTTTTCACCATTGTTAAATATCTTTCACAGGCAGTAATAAAATTTCAGCCAGGTAAAAACAGGTATAAATAGGAGTTTAACTTTTGTGTATTGATAAGACTGATTTTGACTATATTAAACTTTCTGTTGTATTACATAAGCCCGCGATATGAAGAATATACGGGGAGAATCCCCTTATCGATTTAGGAATTTAAAGGAAGGCCTAAAGGGTAAGAGAGGTAGGAACCGAAGGAGTCACAGTGGCCTTTCCTTCCTTCCAAAGACGTTAAGGTCAACAGTGCAGGCGGTCCGTGTCACGGGTCGCCGAGACGCGCCGGAATTGACGTCCGGAACAATAAGAAAGAACGAACGACAACTTAGAAACATTACTTTATTGTCTTGTACCGGTTATTTGTTTTTGTTTCCTCTAGTTGCGCACCGAACTTATTGTTTGCTTATATGATTTCCTGTTATGTTATTTATCTCCCCATTCGTTTGTAAGTGTTAACTGTTTGTTTTCACGATATCCTGGCAACGGCAGCGGCATGTGTTATTTACAGTTGCTGTAGTACTTTGATGTCGGTTTATGCACTTCTTTGACATGCCATCTGCGTGCAGTTATGCAGAAATTTACAGGAACTTGGCGATATACGAGGCATCTTAGAACTTCTGATGCACAGAATTCTGAAAAGTTTAGATATGTTTCTTCATTGATATGAGAAATTCCTACATTAGGGTTGCGGTCTTAATAGTTTGTTTGTATAAACTGTGTCCACATTGGATGTTTAGTGGAAGGAAAATCTGACAAAACTATCAAATACCTGGCGTTTCATTTCATATTAATTTTTCATATTAATTTTTCATTACTGGTAAATTTTATTTCTGATATGCGTTCATCTGTCTCATTCAATTTCCGAAATTAAAATGTTATATGAATTACTTATTTTTTATAAAGCGTTTATGGAAATAAAGTATAAAGGTACTCTGACACGTATTAATTCTTCGATTTAATAAACCCATTAAACTCCCGTTGCAGGTAATTTGGCATCGTAAATGATAAATTACCGCGTGTTGCTCTTATAAGAAACTTACTGGCTGCAGAGGACTGCGACTCGTTCCAACATTCAGGCAGATCAATTGCATCATAGCTTCTGGCAAATGTTCACCATCTGCAGTGAAATTACCTGAACGAATAAAATTTTGTGCGACCGAAATGATTTCGAAATAAAATGCTAGTGTATGTGTAGGTCATCCGTATTGTGAAAACGAGTAATAAAAAATTCAATTCGGCGTTCGGATGTGGAGCGGGAAAAGTTTATGCTGCCACTATTCATTCAATTACAAAAATAAACGCACCGGTGAATCCGTTTTTCATTTTACTGACTGCAAATAACAAAAATTGAGGTAAAATAATGATGTCTGGTGCATCCTAAATTGAAATTTTTGGCCCACTTCAGATGCTTTGGCGAATTGTTTCTGAGAATACTGCAGCAGAATTAACTCATTCCGGAACTGTTTTCCTTTGGAATACAAAAGACATTCTTTTAAATCATGTCGAAAAACGCTGGGGTGCAATTTAAAAAATACCTGTTCCGCTGATGGCGAAGCCCGATACGGGCTCGGCGGCAAGATGGATGCTGAACGAGGAACGTGACCCGGAGGCAAAGATAGAGTCAAAAGGGGGTTAAAGTTTGTAAGAACGTCGATATAAGCACGTGTATAGGAATGCAGATAATGTCGAAGGATGGAATCGGTATGAGCTCGTATTAAAATTGTTGGTTTACGTATTGAGGGATATAATATACGGGGACGCGAGCATCCCTCGGATTCTGGGTCAATTGAATGTGTGTACAGGGTTATGGCAATTTCATTCCTTATCGAGCGTGCGAGCAAACCTTGAACATTGTTCGCTAATTTGTGCTTTCCAAGTTATAACATGTTACTTGATAATTCAGTCAATATAGGTTTCTACCCAACAAAAATTGCAAACAAGCTGAATTTTTGAATTTCGGTAGTAAATTGATTGCAGAAACGAACAAATAAATGTTTTTAGGGGTACCCCTGCTGGAACTTCCAAAAAAGTGGGGGCAGTTCACAAAACAATTTCAATGTTTTAATTTTTTCTTTTTTCCGATGATACTTATTTACTTGTATGTGGGTGTGTTTGTGTGTTTTTGTTTACAGTTGAATGAACATCAAGAATACTATTTAAAAGATACCTAAACCATATCTTCAAACAATATTCTATTAAATTAAATATTTCTGAAAAATCTTGGAGGTATTGCAAGAGACAAATATTCCTGGATGGTGTTGTCTAAATAATCGATGTTTTGGAAGTGTCTTCTATGGTAAACTTTATTTTTCGAATAACCCCATAAAAAGAAATATAGGGGCGTTATGTCCGGGGATCTTTCTGGCCATGATTACAGCGAATATCTGCCAATCCATTTGCCTCTAAACAAGTTATCTAGATAATTCCTTACATTAATAGCACTATTAATTGAAGCGTCGTCTTGTTGAAATCACAACACTGCTCTTTCCAACAACGACATGTCGTCAATTACTTCAGTAATCAAATATCTTTCTGAATTTAAATTTTGCCAAGAAGAATAAGGGCCAATTACTTAGTTTTCCATTAAAAATACCGCACCAAACATTAGCTTTAAAGGAGTACTGGTCTTTACATCTACAATCCAATCACAAATCCGGGGTTTTCTTCAGACCACCACCTGCAGATTTGAGAACTTGCTACTCCATTGGAAGAAAAGTTTCTTCGTCTGTGAATAGAATCTGTTTAGAAAAATGTTCTATTTTCCCCATGAATTAAAATAATGTTAATTTTCTCTTTTTTAGTTAGCATTGTTTAAATGAACAACATCAGCACAACAATTAGATTTCAATGTTGACATTAAAAGCTAGAATTTGTTTTCAAAACATACTTGATTGTCCACCAAAATTAATAAAATGAATCCCCATTATTCACTTTCAATTTTAATTTTCAGTTTTATTTGTGATCTAAATGTAATTTAAATGAACAATAGTTTTTTTTAATATCTGCACCCATTATCGTGCAAAATTCCCCTGTAAGGGTTTAAAATAAATTACTGAAAATAGTTCAAAATTGTACTGTTATTTTTCATAAAAAGGGTTATTTTGCAAAGAAATTAATTAATTAATTTCGAGAAAAAAGACGAAAGTTCGAGAAAAAAGACGAAATTTCGAGAAAAGTCGAAATTTCGAGAAAAAAGTCGAAATTTCGAGGAAAAATCGAAATTTCCAGTTTAAAAAGTCGAAATTTCGAGATTAAAGTCAAAATTATGAAAAAATATATTCTGTGTCCGTTAAAAGTCGAAATTTCCAAAAGACGATATTCCGAGAAAAAAGTCGAAATTTCGAGAAAAAAGACGAAATTTCGAGAAAAGTCGAAATTTCGAGAAAAAAGACGAAAGTTCGAGAAAAAAGACGAAATTTCGAGAAAAAATCGAAATTTCGAGTTTAAAAAGTCGAAATTTCGAGATTAAAGTCAAAATAATGAAAAAATATATTCTGTGTCCGTTAAAAGTCGAAATTTCCAAAAGACGATATTCCGAGAAAAAAGTCGAAATTTCGAGAAAAAAGACGAAATTTCGAGAAAAGTCGAAATTTCGAGAAAAAAGACGAAAGTTCGAGAAAAAAGACGAAATTTCGAGAAAAAATCGAAATTTCCAGTTTAAAAAGTCGAAATTTCGAGATTAAAGTCGAAATTATGAAAAAATATATTCTGTGTCCGTTAAAAGTCGAAATTTCCAAAAGACGATATTCCGAGAAAAAAGTCGAAATTTCGAGAAAAAGACGAAATTTCGAGAAAAGTCGAAATTTCGAGAAAAAAGACGAAAGTTCGAGAAAAAAGACGAAATTTCGAGAAAAAATCGAAATTTCGAGTTTAAAAAGTCGAAATTTCGAGATTAAAGTCAAAATAATGAAAAAATATATTCTGTGTCCGTTAAAAGTCGAAATTTCCAGAAGACGATATTTCGAGAAAAAAGTCGAAATTTCGAGAAAAAAGATGAAATTTCGAGTTTAAAAGTCGAAGTTTCGAGAAAAAAGACGAAATGTCGAGAAAAAACCGAAATTTCGAGAAAAGTTGAAATTTCGAGAAAAAAGTCGAAATATCGAGAAAAATTGAAATTTCTAGTTTAAAAAGCCGAAATTTCGAGATTAAATTCGTAATAATGAAAAAATATATCCTATGTCCGTTAAAAGTCGAAATTTCGAGAAAAAAGTCGAAATTTCGAGAAAAAAGTCGAAATTTCGAGAAAACGTCGAAATTTCGAGAGGAGTCGAAAATTCGAGAGAAAAGTCGAAATTTTGAGAAAAAAGACGAAATTTCGAGAAAAAAGTAGAAATTTTGAGAGAAAAGACGAAATCGAGAAAAAAGACGAAATTTCGAGAAAAGTCGAAATTTCGAGAAAAAGTCAAAATTTGGCGAAAAAAGTCCAAATTTCGAGAAAAAAGACGAAATTTGGAGAAAAAAGACGAAAATAATTTTATATTTCTTTCATGTCCGTTCAGCGCCTTCGTAGATTCGCAATAAATTGCATTATTATTATTAAAAATATTAAGGCCTTTTCTCGTACAATTTCACGCTCTACAATTTATTTCTCCAATTATCTTGCCATATCTCGAGTTATTTGACTTCATAAATAGCAAAAATCCGTGACTTCCTCAGTCTTCTCATTTCCCATTTGTATTTTAATTTTAGTCCTATTTTCACGTCCCCTAAATACCAAAATTTTGGTTTCCAATTTACTGATTTTCATGCCGCAGCCCTCTGTCAAAAATTGCGTCCATTTCATTCAGAACCATTTCTAATTTTTCTTTACTAGATGCTAACACTGCTATATCATCCAAGAATCTGAGCGTTGGCCCTGTACATTAATCCCTGCTTATTCAAATTTTGAGGTCTTTGGAAATTTGAAAAAGGAGTCGTCAATCCTGCGAGGATCATTCAGATTATTTGAAATATCATATGGTTTTTTCAATTTATTGTACAATTTTACATTTCTTTAAAATAATTCTATACTGAGTGAGGAATATAATTGTTCCCAACAAACAAACAACTAAATTTAGCGTTGACAATCTAACAATAACCCTATTTCATTTAATTCTATAAAAATGAACTCTTGATATTCTCCGGAGTACGTTTGTTAATACTTTTATACATTTCTAATTCGATTCAGCAAAAAGAGGGGGACCAGTAAACCACGAAATAATCCATCAGTGACAGTGACATTATCAACGCTTATATCACGCTTCGTAAGCTCAGCAGTTAGTTCTCCAGGTAGAGGGTGCACCTTCGAACTTATCCACGTGTACACGTACGCGCCCTAATCCGAAATCGCAGCAAATACCCCACTAATACAGCTTTTAAAAAGAAATTGCCGCACGATATCCTACAAGGGGCGAATGTTTGTTTGAAATCTTAATTCTGTCGAATTCTTTTGTATTATACTTTGTCTTACAGAATTTAATTCTTGTTCTATTTTGTTCTAGAGCCGCGCAGAAGTTAAATTTGTCTTCGTCGCCGCACAGAAGAAAAAGGCATAATTCAGAAGAAGCAGATGGCGCGGGATTTTCCGGGATCCTGCAAAGGACTCCACCTCCAGTGCCGCCTGCTCTGCTTAGGAGAATAGGAGTTAAAGAAATATCGGGAGTCGGCAAGGTAAGATATCGCAAAATAATTTCGTCAAATTAGCCCAGTTTTCCCGGAGGGAATCAATGTTTAAGCTTTCCGAACCGTTTCGCCACATAGCAGAAAAGACGATCATCAGCTTGTTAGGCGCCATCTTTTTCCTTATCTTAGGGTAGTCTTTGAACTACCACCCTTTGGACCAAAGGCTCCGAATTCGAGCTGTTTCATAGATAATATGTGGGGTAAAGTGGGGTAACTGTGGTAAGAAAACGATAGTTTAACTTTATTAATTTATAATAAATGCATTTATTTATCCACCAATTCACTCCTAATTTCGTACATACCACCCCTTCTGTTATCCAAAGTACTTTATGTGTAGTGTGACGCAAATTAAAATTTTATTTTTTCTAAAAGCCAAGTTGAAGCCACTCTTACTCCACATTAAATGGGGCAAATGTGACAGAATATTTTCAATGATAAACGAACAAAAGCCTGATGGGGTAAGAGTGGTAAAATACAATTAATCACTTCCAAGTCAGTAATAGATATGTCGTCTTGTAGAGGATATTTAAAGGTATATGACATCCAAACTCTCTTTAAAAATCTGGCACTTATTTCTTCATTCTCTAACTTATCTGCAATTGCTACAAAATGTCTTATTTTCTTCTTTGCCAGTTGAGTAATAATGTATTGCTCAATGCTGGGGAATACCACATTTTTTACCAAAAGGTTTTCTGACAGGTTTTCCATTTTCAAAAGAAGCGTGCCACACTTACCCCCTAGCCAGGCGCCACGCTCTCCCCACCTGTTGAATTATTTGGGGTTAGTGTGGTAACGGATGCAGTTCACTATGATTCACCATATTTCATCAATAGATGGCGCAATCGGAATGCTCATAGATAACTGCAAGAAACTAACAGAAATACATGATTCTGTTTTTCTACTGAAATTTGAATATTCCCTCGCGGAGTTGGTTCTGGCTAAAGAGTGATGAGCTGTGAAACAGACGTTGGTGAATGATATAGTTACACTGTAGATCACTCATGTACGAGAAATTCCAAATTTTTTCTAAAATTCGTCCTGCTGCCACAATAGCCCCGAATCACACTTACCCCACATCACCCTAATAAGATCGTCATAGTTTCTGTATCTAACAGAAGTAGTGGCTTGAACCATAACTACAAATTAAATTAATACATTTGAATTATAACAAGGATGTGGCAATAAGGAGTAGGTAAGGATATGAAATACAAACGCGTTATAACGCGCAACGTTCCTCCTCAGGTGGCGCATAAATCGGAACTAGAACCCCACTAGCCGACTGAATGTGCGAGTAATGATCGCAACGCATCTGTGCAATGTAACAAGAGGGCGGCCGAGCTGGCCCCGGCATTATTCAATCTCAGGACACTAAGCCAGGAGTCAGTTTTCTGGTCATTGTCCGGGAATGCAACCTTTTCGCCCGGAGGGATACGCTCACTAGATTATGTCGAATCATTTACTTGATGCGATTAAGTTGTTGAAAAATGTTTGATATATTGAATTTGCTGCGCGGCTTTGTGGTGTCGGGGGTAAAACGGGAACTCATATGTCCCGTTTTATCCTTCAAGATAAGCTTTGAATGACTTCTGATTAAGGGTTCATACGAATACATCAAAATGTCCTTGTTTACCTTCCCGAAATTACAAAAGAAATGCTTTTTAGAATATTTTGATTAGGTGGTGGTGCTTTACTCAAACATTCTGAATGCAGTTGTATTCCAAAGCCTAATGCAAAAAACATTTTTATTGACGTGATATGACGTTCGTTATAGCTTCATTCTCCCGAAGACGTGTCGCTTGTAGTTTCTTTTCCGCTCGCGTCCGTCACTAGCGCGAGACACCACCAGAATGCTTATCAGTATAATCAATACGACGGCAAAGACAAATAAAGAAATTTAATCTACGGTGAAAGCGAAAGCAACGTGGGAAATAAGGGTGGTGGGGTTCGTTGTTAATTCGCGAAAGAAGTTCATTATGGCAGCACCGAAAAATTCAATTCCCGGGCGCCTCCGCCATTTTTCAAAACGTTTGGATGCAGTCGCACCTGACTGCTTCCGGCAGTAAGTCAATTTTATTCGTTCTTCAAAATTTCAAACGTAAGGGTAGAAGTCCTTTCTAGGATATCCTGTACATGGATTAGGAGACAAATTAATTTTACGAAAAATGCATGGAATTGGTACTTTATGAAATGAAAACAATCTTTTAGCCTGGGGATACAAATAATGAGAAAAAATAAGTCATAGGTCTCCTAATAATTTTTAAATGATCTTGAATTAAATTCTTCTTATCTTTTTCGAATATCATTAAAAATTCTTATGGACTTTTTGTACAGGGTATCCCACGATGACCTTCAACGATCTGTATATAGAAAAGTATACATAGTATATCTATATAAATAAAAATCAATTGCCACATGTATGTAAGATCATCACTTGAGAACGGCTCGACCGATTTGGCTGATTTCTTTTTTGTTGTGTTCGTAATTGTCAGGACAAGGTTTGTATGAAAGAAAATTTTGGAAAATCCACCGGGAAAGTCGAAAATTTGGATGGTATGTTTGTATGAAAATTTGTATGACAAACAAAAATGTGGCGTTCAGTTTGACAGTTCTTCTTCTTCTTCTTCTACACTTCTCCTTTTGCCTTTCGGCGTCGGATTTTAGGTCTGGTTGTCTTTTATCCATCTATCCCACTTCTTCCTGTTTAAGGCCATTATACTCATCTCTGGCAGCGATTTTCCCCTGCTGTTTCCAATTTCCTCAATTCTGTTCTTCCATGTTTTCCTAGGCCTGCCTCTCTTCTTTCCCCTGCCTACCCCTGCATCATGTATCACTTTTACTAGTCTCTGTTGGCTCATCCTTTCTATATGTCCATACCATTGTAGTTGTTTATTTTCTATTTTTGTCACTATACTCTCCTGTTTTGTTTGTTCTCTTATAACTTCATTTCTAATTCGATCTCTCTTTGTTACATTTTTAATCTTCCTGAGAAATTTCATTTCCGATGCTGTCAGTTGTTGTTCATGTTTCCTCTGTGTCGTCCATGTTTCGCTGGCATACATTAGTGATGGCAGAGCCACTTGATTGTATATTTTCAATTTGATGCTCTCTGATATTTCCTTTTTTCCCAAGATTGCATTATTTAACGAGTAATATATTCTATTTGCTTTGTTTCTTCTGTTATTTATTTCCGTGTCTATTCCTCCATCCTCCGTTATTATACTCCCTAAATATTCATACGTAGTGACTACCTCTAGGGGTACATTCCTACATTTAATATTCTGGCCCATTCTCTCTAATTGTCTGTTTACTACCATTACTCTGCTCTTATTTATATTTATCTCCATTTGCATTTTTTCCACTTCCACTGTCCATGTGTCTATCAATTTCTGCATTTTTCCCGGTGTGTCTGCCACTAGCACTATGTCATCTGCATACATTAAACTTCTGATATACACTGGGTTCAGTTTTCTATATCCCACTAGCGTTCTTGGCGTATTTAAGTCTGAATTTTTATTAATTCTGTCTGTTTGACAGTTCTAAAAATTGAATTGTCAGTGTGTTATCGGCGGTGATCATGTATTTGGTGTTTCTTTGGAAAAAATGCCACCAGTGAGGCGTCGAAATATCGGTCGGCGTACGCGCAATGCAAGCCAACTACATGATCGTCGAGTCAATGAGACTGACGAAGAGCGTAGACAGCGTTTAGAGCCAAGTCGAATAAGAATTTCTCAAGCCTCAAGCGCGATCCATTATGACTCCGGAAGAACGGATACAGTCGAGTTCGACGCGCTCAGTTGGAGCTTACGCACAAAATAAACAGAGGCCGAACATGGCATTAGGGAACGAAAAATTGGAAAAGTTGCCCGGAAAATTGGAAAATTCGGGAAAAACTGAAAGTACTTTTTTATGGGATTTTTGTATGATATGGATATGCGTAAGTCGGGAAATTTGGACAAACTGTAAAAATCATAATTTTGGAAAATCCACCGGAAAATTTGAAATTTCGGGAAAAACTAAAAGTGCTTAACGGCTGGACCGATTTGGCTGATTTTTTTTGTTGTGATCGTAATTGTCAGGACAAGGTTTGTATGAAAGAAAATTTTTGGAAAATCCACCGGAAAATGTGAAAATTCGTTAAAAACTGAAAGTGCTTAACGGTTGGACCGATTTGGCTAATTATTTTCAAAGATAAGGTTTTTAGGGAACGAAAAATTGGAAAAGTTGCCCGGAAAATTGGAAAATTCGGAAAAAACTGAAAGGGCTTTTTTCTATTGGGTTTTTGTATGATATGGATAGGCGTAAATCGGGAAATTCGGACAAACTGTCAAAATCATAATTTTTTGTATGGACTCGCGATCATAACTGACGATAGGAACGACATATTTGGTTGAACATAAACGTAATCAGAAAAATGTTTCACATTGAATAAACGATTTGGTTAATGAATCAAAAGTTCAATGCGAAAAGTAATTTTAGGCAGGACAACGTCTGCCGGGCCCGCTAGTATTAGAATAAATTAAACAAATTTGTACAAATAGATAATCGAGGATGCTCAATTCGAATAAAATATTTTCGACTTTCTGCGACTTCCGGTTATACCGGAAATAGACACCAACTTCCTTATTTTAAATGGAATGCCCACATTTTTATTATGGATTTAGATTTTTGGTCAAATTTTAAGGTCACCTTATGCAAACCATCGCATGTGTGAAGTGCACCCTCTTCAAAAATTCATGTTTTTTTAATATTTTGACAGTTGCAGAAGTTTACAAAAATATTACTATTTCAAAAACGAAGTCGAAAACGCAAATTATTTTTATGAATTCTCAATTTACAACGTAAAGGGTATCCAAAACGTTGAAATAATTTGTCAGATGTCATACAGGGTGTTGCAGAAAAGGTATAACACCGTTCTAGGCTTTTAAACACGAACAACACACAACTAATAAATGAAACGGAACATAATAAGTTTAAGAGGTGAACACAAGAAAACAATACAAAATATTTATATTTAAAACTAAGAAATACGTCGAGAAACAGTTAAAATCATTGCTTTAAGCATTTAATTATATTGCCTCACAAACGGATATAATAATAATAATTAATATTTTTATTATTTTTTCATTTGGATTTAAACTTGAGAACTGCTTTTCACAAGAATGTTTGTTTATTTGTAGGTATTAATACCAAGTAATTTAAAGGATTTTTAACGCGATTGATAAAAAATCTCTTACTTATAATTTTTTTATAATCAAGGTGATTTCCGTTGAACAATTTTCTCAGATAATCAAAAACTAAAAAAACTTACCTCCGAAACCGAATCAATGGCGCATGAGATTCAATGAAGTGAACTAAACAGATTGGATACGAGACCGGGATGAAGAAGAGGATCCTGAGGGGCGCTGTGATTGCCAATATGCGACCCCTGACCCGCTTGCCTACCAGCCCGGTCTGTACCCCACGCAGATGATGCGAACTGACCATGTGTTCCTTGCCGTTTCGTGCAGAAAATATGGAGTTATATTGGAGTTTTTGACTTTGTTCTGTCTTGTTCGTTACAAGATACATGGCTTGCTATCTAACGTGGAAGGGTATTGTTAGCAGCATTTGTTGTAATCATATCGCTGCTAAGCATATGGATGCAAAATATTTATTGTAAGGGGTGTTTATGTACACTATTTTTCCCACGACCCCTTAAGAAAGTCAAATTTATTCACAAAACAGTAACTTTATGTTAGCAAATGTAGCCGCAACGCGATATTTTTCAGTAAACGTCAAAATTTCAAAACTGCCTACAACATTTGAATATACCCGTGCGATTTTTATGTATAGTGCACAGTTTCGAGTATTGCACACGGGTGGACGCAATTTTCAACTTCCACGCCTACTTAATTGTGTGCAACATGTCGTGAAATCTTTCAGTGACTGAATGAAAACAATTCGCCGGTAAATCTTAAAATGTAAGTGATATCTGGCATAGAGCTAGCCTCAATTCTGAAACTCAGATCTGAGACTAATTCAACCCCTGCTTGTGGCGAGTATGATAATTGGAGCTGATTGGGGTTTCATTGGCAGCCAAGCCGGAAGTAAGGGAGGCCGAGATGCGCCGAGTTCCGGCCGCGTCATGCAGCCTCCTGTGATTGACGACAATTTAACGCGAGGCCCCCTATAATCAAGACGCGGTATTTTAATATGAAATTACGAGTCGGTGCAGTGTAATCTTAAGCACTTGTAAATTAATAGGGTTACAAATGTAGCGATGAGGCAAAATATAGAAGTAATCGGATTATTTTAAGAAGCTCGGTGCTTAGAACTTTCTGTACCTGAAGTTTTTTGCGTGCTGCTCTCTAATGAGTTTTTTGTGAAGGAAAGTACAAAGATGGTTGACATTCTGTTGTGCGTAATTCCGTTAAAGGCGGAATTGTATGTGCCTTTTTGAAGGCATTAATACTTTTGCTTTGATGAAAGGTTACAGTCAGTGATGTCTTTTAATCAAGTTGTAAAGATATGTCTCCATAAATTGAGTTTAAGTGAAACCAGTTATTTTGTTTGATGTTAAATATACACGGGAATATTTATGTATATTTATGTAAAAGTACGCAAAAGAGAGCTTTAGCTGAAACTTTTTGCTCATATGCGTTACTTACATTTTTTGCATAAGCTCTCCAAACGTCAAATCAGAAGAAAAATTTACTGAACTTTAACTTACTCCCAAATAAAGAATCCCGCGGTGGGGATCGGGTTGAGAGGCGATGCGAGTACCACTGATGCAAGATCGCTTACATGCTGCTACATTTTCGCACTTTTGTGCGAGAAATTTCCATAAGAGCCCGGACTTTGTTTTATGGTTCATATTTATTTAAATTCTTTAAAAATTTCTCACTATAACCGCATTTCACCGCATGCTAATTCCATCTTACTTGAATTTCCAAGAAAAAAATTTATTCTCGGCGATCTAATGGGGCATATCTCAGTTAGTGTTCACAATACACAAGACCAATTATAAACTTTTCACACACCCTTTCTACAGCGATTCCAATTACCCAGTGGAGTCTACACACTCGCTGACAAAAAATGGGGGAAGCAGGCGTCTGTAAAGAAATTCGCATTCTCATCCGAACAATTCCTCGGGCTCATCTGCGCCCCGCTTTACGTATTCAAGAAGCAACGTCGTCTCCAATTATTGGTTCCTCTGCTTCTGCTGCTGCTACTCCTTTCGAATACGCACGGAAAATTCGTTCTCGCTTTGACCCCTTTGGCAGCCTGACACCACCCCCCGGACTTCGACAACACGTGAGATACATTCATATAGACGGACATCGGGATGAAGTTTTTTCTATATACGCTTTTGTAGCAAAACGACATTTATTGTTACGTATACGTCTACTTAGTATAGAAGACAACAACTTTGAAGTCAGTTTTATAGGTATTTACGGACACTAGAGGGCGCTCGTTGGCATCTTCCTACACTTTCAACGTCAAGTGGCCCCTAGAGATCTCTAAAGGAATTCTTACTCTATTAGTTAATGGCAGGGGATGCTCTTTATTATGGCGTTATTCTAAAGAATATTAGAACTTCGGCTAAGATCGTGGAACAAAGGCGGTTGTATTTTATGATGAAAACGTTCGACAGGTTATCACGTTCATTTCTTGGCCAATAACGTGAATTTACTAGAGGAAGTTGCGACCCAAAAGCCCTCGAGTGCCCTCTGAACTTACCCTTGTTCCCGAACACGTCCGCCCTACCCCTTGTTATAATAATTATCAATGAGGCCCACGAGATTAAACGTTATTATCCTCTGCTATCCCGTACAGATGTTCTTACGCCTCACACTTCATAGAATATGCGATAAAATTATATCATCTAATACATATTAATTTTATTCCGGTGGAGTTGGGGTGCTGGAAAGTTTTGACGCACATTTGACATGGGAATGTACAAATCTACGCAAATATAAGAGTGATTTGGATTACTGTTTACTGTATTTTGTGAAAATATGACTCTATTGGTCTAAAACTTGAATTTGACTGAAGCAGACATCTTGAGACAAACTGTATTTTTAGTTTTCTTTAACTGTGAATTAAAGCATTTTAAATACGGTAAAGATTTGATTTTCCATATAACAAAGTTATACTAGACTGAACATAAGCCCCTGTTATAATTGAAGACTAAGCCCTTTTGGCATGTCGACTAACTCGAAAGCTTGGATTACTGGCTTAACGTGCCCTAATCGTGGTTGCAAATATTCCAACGCATAATGGAAAGTCCATCAATAACGTATCTAGGTTTAATTGCAAAAATTAAACGGAATGCGCGTTGTTTAGGTTATGGACGTTCTATTGCAACTTAAAAAATTAAATAGTTTTTAAACTGTTGTTATAAATGAAAGTTGTATTTAAAGTCAAAGTATATTTTTGTTATAGAGTTTTATGAATTCCTCCAAGGCTAGGTTAAAAAACCTATTTGATTTCAAGTATATTTGCTCTCAAAAATTCTTTATTATTAGTAGACACTACGACCATTATAAGGTTTATTGATCTTAAGACGGCCTTAAATGCAGGGGTGGTTTTTTAATTGCTAAAGGAAGTCTTAAGGGTTTTGTTATAACTCTTATGCGCAGTTTTAAAGGGTCCTTCTAGTGACCTTTGTCACTATTATTTTGTCCTGGTTTTAGTAATACTCTTTGCTCCAAGGGAAGTATTTCATAAATCTTTATCACACAAGGTCTTCAACTTGCTTTTAACAATACCAAAACAGGTTCCTTATAAATCAAAGTATTCTTAGAAGATCATTCACAAAACTAAATTGCTACTTGAAAGCAACATTAAAACATTTTGATCATTTTGACAGAAGTTTTCTTGTTTGTGTCGGCGGGTATGCACAAATTTCTGTAGATTTTCCCCTTCTTCTATTGCTTGTACAATTTTGAAGGAAACTATAGTCTCCTAAATTCACAAGAATATACCGTGTGACAAACTTCCATGTGTACTTGGGGAAATAATTTAAAATTTGGGTTTCAAAATGAACAAAAATATTTATTCAGTTGAAGAAAAGGTTTTCATTGTGAAAACATTTTACGGCGGCAATAGTCTGCGGGTAGTCCGTGACTTATTTTCTGTAAAATTCAATAACAGTCCTATTCCTTCGGTAACAACAATAAAAAATTTAGTTAAGAAATTTGAAGATACTGGGAATCTTTCATTGAAAGAAGGTAATTTTTACTAATAAATTTACTTGGTTTTTATTTAGATAATTCTGATTCGCTTATTATTATTACCTAGTTGCTAATTCCTTATTGTTCGCTAACTTAAATTTTACTGGGATTATGAGAAATTTAACGAGTGATAACGTGGAGTGAAACAAAACTAAAATTAATCTTATCATTTATTTTTTTAGTCGTTCCAAGAAATCTAAATGTTGAGGTAGAGGAAATGGTAATAGGCCTGATAACTGCTAGTCCAACATCTAGTTTAAGGTCTATTGCCCTAGAATGTAATGGTTCAAGAGAAACTGTCCGTAACACATTAAAAAAAAACAAATATCATCCCTTTAAATTCCAATGTCACCAAGAGTTACTTCCTTTTGACGAAGAATCAAGGCAAACTTTTTGTGAAGAAATGCAAGAACGGGCTAATCGGGATCGCAGCTTCCTCTGATCAATTTGTTTTACCGATGAGTGTACCTTCACTTTAAATCAAGAGCCAAATTCACAAAACGTTAGGCATTGGGCCCAGTAAAATCCCAGAATAAATCTAGCCACTACAACGCAATACCCTCAAAAAATCAATATTTGGGCAGGCATTTTTAATAATCGCATTATAGGACCATTTGAAATACAGGGAAATTTAAATTCAGAATTAACCATATTTTCCTTGCATTAGAAGAAGTTGCACATGCGAATCGGGAGGTCTAGTTTCAACATGACGGATGCCCAGCACATTTTAGAGCACAAGTGAGGGAATTATTAAATGAAATATTTCCAGAGAGCTGGATTGGTCGAGGTGGTGCTATAAACTGGCCAGCTAGATCTCCCGATTTGGCACCGTGTGACTTTTTCTTGTGGGGTCATTTAAAAAATAAGATTTATAAAACTCGTCACCCAAATATTGATTCTTTAAGGAATGCTATTTTTGCGGAATGCAACTTAATAAACGATCGGCAACTTGCGAATGTGAGAAATTCTTTCTATAATAGGCAGGGATACTGTCTGATACAGAATGGGGGTTTATTTGAATATTTATTATAGTTATTTTTCTTTTCTTATGTTACTTTAATTTCATTGTATATTAATAAGTTTTTGTCCTTACCTAGATATGAAATAAATAAGTAGTAAATTGCCAGATTACAAAATTCATTAGAGCAAAATAAACAAATGCTGCCGCTTGTTAAATTTTTCATAATTGCAGTAAAATTAAAGTAATTTAATTTTTATTATTTCATTTTACTGCTTTAACATTTTTCCAAAAACTTTTTAATAGGTTAGACGACACCTACAATTTACCCTAAACTATGGACCAGCATTCACCAACGAAACATCCACACCAGTAATCAATTAATTGTCAACTATAGGTAATGACAATAATAATGTGAATGAGAATTATCTAAATAAAAAATAGTATATTATACACGAGTTTATAATGAATGCTATTATTACCGAGGATGAAGTTTACAACACGAGCGAGTGAAACGAGCGAGTTTTGTAATCACAAGTATAAAGAGTATATTATAAGATAGTCGTGGACAAACAAGTTTATGTATTAGTAAAAATTAACTTCTTTCGATGAAAGATTCCCAGCCTTCAAATTTCTTACTAAATTATTTGTTGTTATACCGAAGGAATAGGACCGTTATTGAATTTTACAGAAAATAAGGCACGGGCTACGCGCAAACTATTGCCGCCGTAAAATATTTTCACAATGAAAACCTTTTCTTGAACTGAATAAATATTTTTGTTCATTTTTAAATGTTGACAGTTCAGAAAATCCATACAAATCAAAGACGTCCGTGATTAGAATAAATTAAGTTGTCATGGATAATCTGATAAATTTATGTGTTTTAGTTAGAAAATTATTAATGTAATCTTTGCTTTTAATGCTTTAATAAATTGGAAAGTTGTAGTTTTTGATATCCTCATACGCAGAAAAAAATAATCTTTCGATTGCTACCTTTACCACCACTGTAACTACGCATGGGGAGCAAGAATCCCCAAAAATGTAATTGCCCATGTTATTTCCCCATGTACACATGGAAGTTTGTCACACGGTATATAATTATAGAGTAAAAGCAGAAAACAATGTACTATTTATATACACATATGAATCACAAAAATAACTTTACACTTTACAGGCAGGAACTCGGTTTTTTGGGGTTATGTATGTATGCATAGTAAGCGCATGCGCAAAATGTACCATAAAACCAATTGGTTTTATAATACACTTATGTAAGGTCAAAAGATTCTGGTAAAGTACAAAATTCGTTGTATAAGATTAAATGTTCTTAGGCAATGTTAATAAATTTTAAGAAGGTCTTTCTTACAGCAGTAATAAATAAAATGAGTTTAAAACTTGACAAGTTTGCGTGCACTTGAGTAGCTTTGATTTTATTGTGTCATCGTTTTTGCCCTAATGGATTTATGAGAATAGCGGAAATTTTCTATATAAAAAGGAAGGAGAAATGACGTCGGCCATTTTGAATAAAATTTAGTTGTCAAAATATAAACCTTTTTCTCTTTCATAAATTCGAATATTTCCAAAATCAAAAGTGCTAATTTTTTTTATAATTTATCTCATATTTACCGTATAAATAGTTTTCGATTGTTTGAAAAAAACTTGTCAAATACCCCGGCCGGAGAGAGGTTAGACGTCGATATTATTATATAGTTATACAGTTATTTATTTACTATTATGCTCTTCTACTTCTGTTTACCACCTCTTCTTCCATACTGATAAGTAGGTGACAAATCCAACTTGCTCTGTACTAAAAGTTAGTACTTTAATCCTCCTGTTAAATGTAAGTGAAGAAGGTGAACATATTGGTGGATGCGCCGGAATTTCGGATAACAATTTTTTGTCCGTTAATTTTTCCGCAATGGGCACTTATATTCTGTGCAAATGTTCTGAGTGCCGTGTTTATAAGCGCGACTGCCATATTGCCGGTGCTGGCGGGTATCACTTTCTGAGAATTCCGTAAAATTATGCATTAAAATGCAAATGGCTGGGAATTCAGTTGGCGCCCTGAATGTTTGGGCAAGCTGTTAAAGGGGTTGTATTTAGCCGGTTGCCCTTGTCATACAGTTGTCGGTGTTTTTGTTAGCTAATTGGACGCCCAACGAGTCTGACACGGTACTTTATAATTCGATGCTTCCCGATCTGTCAATTCGCACAGGCATTCAAAACAGTTTCGGGTAAATAATGCACACAGTTCCGATGTGTGATGAGGAATTCTGTCCGAGCATGCGATCAATGTTAAAAATTGGAAAGAACGGAAGAGGGTAAACGTGTCGCTATTTTTCACAGGGTCGCTGACAATGAAAATGAAAGTTCGAACAACTCGCTCTTTTGTTTGGCAGATCATTTTTTTTCTCTGATGGGAACGAATTTATAAAGTAGCGTACTGTATTGGGACCTGAATAATTATTGACATACTATGAGTTTCATTTAACGAGAATAAATGCCCTCTAGTCTAGCACTCATAACTTCATCCATTATCCACTATTGCTACCTGTAGATAACTTTAATGGAACACTATAGTAATACATTAATTTTTATTTTTCATTAAATGAACTACTAGGCTAATTATATTGAAATTTGTGCAGTTAGTAATTATATAAATTTAGAGTTACCACTTCCATTGTTAAATTCTGGTAGTTTTAATGGTTGAATTTTAGTTTGTACGGATTAATCGGTACCTACTCGTACGAAGCGCATACGGAAAACGTAAACAAGTAATATGGCGATACACTTGGCTGTCACCTGAGTCAATTGTCAGCTGCAGCAAAAGTTGATCGAGGGCAACCTTGATGCTGCAACCAAAATTTTCTGATTTACCTTTGAATAATGAACATTCTTAGGCTTCAGGAAAAGCAGGATGCACATGGTAATGATGATGTTATTTGACCCAAGGCAAATAATAGTATATTTTACAACAAGAGATGAAAATACAGTTTTTTTCGTGAGATGAGAATTTGCCCACGAGCGAAGCGAGTTGCTAGGTAACACAACATAGATACGCAGGCTACTAAATGAAAGTGTTTCTTTTATCTATTATTAAAACTATAAATTTGACATTTTCATTTTCACTTCTAGAGATGAAAATATTTTCATCTCTAGAGTAAAAAAATGTCACTTTCATATAGAGAAGACAGTTGAAACATTGCTATTTTCATGTAGGTACATGTGTAGAAAAAATTTATTTAAGTATTTTGGTCATCATCATAAGGTTCTCAGTCCGAAGACTGGTTGGACGCGTACCTCCATTCTTTTCTATCCTGAGCTAACATACGCATTTCCCTAAAAGTAGAACATCCTACATCCCTAACTATTTGAGAGCAGTAGTCTAATCTAGGCCTACCCCTACCTCTTTTTATTCCTATCTCTGACTCTAGTATGTCACGAACTATTCCTTCGTGTCTTAGAAGGTGTCCTACCATCCTATCTCTCCTACTCTTTATTGTTTTCCATACCTTTCGCTTTTCCCCAACTCTTTCTAATACTTCCCTATTGCTAACCTTATCTATCCACGGTATCTTCATCATGCGTCTGTAGCACCACATTTCAAACGCTTCTACTCCTTTTCTATCCGCTTCTCCTATTGTCCAAGTTTCGCACCCGTATAATACCGTACTCCATACATACGACGTTAAGAGTCTCTTCCTAGTCTCTATATTAACCGTTCTCGAGCATAACAGTTGTTTCTTTTTGTTAAACGCAACTCGGCCCTGCGCCATTCTTTGTTTTATATCTTTAGTGCTCCTACCGTCTTGAGTTATTTTACTTCCTAAGTAGCAGAAATCCGCGATCTCCTCTATTTTCTCATTTCCAATTTGTATTTCCATTTTAGTTCTATTTTCACATCCCCTACATACCAAAATTTTAGTTTTCTTTTTATTGATTTTCATGCCGAAGCCCTGTGTCAAAACTGCTTCCATTTCATTCAAAGCCGCTCCTAATTCTTCTTTGCTAGATGCTAACACTGCTATATCATCCGCAAATCTGAGCATGTTAATAGTTTGGCCCTGTACATTGATCCCTGAGGCTGTTCTTTCCTTAACAATATTAATCGCATCTTCGATATATAAGTTGAAAACTAGAGGTGACAATGCACATCCCTGTCTCACTCCCTTCCGGATATCTACTTCCCTTTGTTCCTGCTCACATTCTATAACTGCCTTTTGCTCTTTGTAGAGATTATGTATTATTCTTCTGTCCCTGTATTTCATCCCTACCTTTCTCAGCACTTCGAACATCTTCCCCCATTTTACGTTGTCGAAGGCTTTTTCTAAATCTACAAATCCTATATAGACGCTCTTTCTCTTTTCTATCGTTTTTTCTATAATCACTCGTAAAGCTATAATGGCCTCGCGCGTTCCTCTATTTCGTCTAAATCCGAACTGATCTTCTCCTAATATTTCTTCCGCCTTTTTCTCCATCCTTCTTTGCACAATTCTAGTTAAAATTTTTGACGCATGGGAAGTTAAACTGATAGTTCTAAAATTTTCGCATCTATCCGCGCCTTTTCTTTTTGGCAAAGCTACTATGATGTTCCGTTTGTAATCTTCTGGAATCTCGCCTGTCAGGTATATGCGACTAACTAATTTAAATAAACGATCTATTACCTCTTGACCTGCGCGCTTTAAGATTTCTGCCTGCAAGCCATCTATACCTGGTGCTTTATTATTCCTTAAACTTTTTAGTGCTATCTCAAACTCTTCTCTCATTATAGGACTCCCTAGGTTATCCCCCTCTACACTGCTTTCGCTTTCTAATATATCTTGCACTTCCTGTCCCGCATATAAGTTTCCTAAATATTCTTTCCACCTATCTGCCTTCTCCCCACTTCCGATTAGGATATCTCCTGCCTCATTTCTAATGTTTTTGGTACTAGATCCAATTTCTCTAAAATTTCTCCTAATTATTTTATATGCTTCATCAGTCTTTCCTACTTCGAATTTATCTTCCACTTCTTTGCATTTATTATCGATCCATTGCTCTTTCGCTTTCCTACATTTCCGAATAATTTCCCACTTGATCGCCTTATATCTTTGTTTCCCTGTTTCATCTAACCTATTTTTATATTTTCGCCTTTCCTCTATTAGACTCACAATATGTTTTGTTATCCAGGGTTTCCTACTTTCATTCTGTTTATGACCCAAAATATCCCTAGCTGAGGAAACTAAACTATTTTTAATGCAATTCCATTCTGCCTCTATGTCCCTAACAATATTTCCACCCGTGCCCTTTAGTGCTTCGTTTGTCTTTTTCTCGAACTTATTGCGCATATCATCATCTTTTAGTTTCTCTGGGTCAAGATACCTTCTTCCGCTTCTTTTTTTCAAAATCTTAAATTTAAGATTGGCTTTCATAACGACTATGTTGTGATCACTATCTATATCTGCTCCTGGATAACTTCTACAATCCCTAACTTGATTTCTAAATCTTTGCCTAACGAGAATGTAATCTATTTGATATCTCCCTAAGTCTCCTGGCATCTTCCACGTATAGCATCTCCTAACATGATGGTGAAATAGAGTGTTCGCGACCGTTAAGTTATGTTTATCGCAGAACTCTATCAGTCTAACTCCCCTATCGTTCCTATTGCCTAATCCAAAGGGGCCAACTATTCCGCCCTCTCGCCCTGTGCCTACGACTGCATTGAAATCTCCTGTAATTATTAAATTTTCGTGCCCTCTCACGAAATCTAGCACATATTCAATATCACTATAAACTGCCTCTACGGCCTCATCACTGTAGTTAGAAGTGGGCATATATACCTGTATTATTACTGTTTTTACAGGTTTCGAATCTAACCTAATCATAACTACCCTGTAACTTTGCTGTAAGAAATTTTCTACACTCTGTCCTACTTTTTTCCGCATAACAATTCCTACTCCCGAATTTCCTCCTACAGATCCTGTGTGTATTACTCTAAAATCTCCGCTCCAGAAGTCTCCAGCTTCTGGCCATCGCACTTCACTGATACCTACTACGTCTAATGCTAACCTATCCATCTCAATTTTCAAATTCTCTAACTTCCCTACTTGTTTCATGCTTCTAACATTCCACGCTCCGACTCGTGAAATGTTACACTTATCATTTCTGATGACTCCCCCCGAAGCAGTCCCCGCCCGGAGATCCGAATGTGAGACTATTTTACCTCCGGAATATTTTACTCCAGAAGGTGCCATCATCATAAATTAAAGTACGCTGTACTAGGGATAAAATAATGTGGTGGTTTCCCGTTGCCTTCCACATCGCAGTAGTGTGTATCACAGTGCCATAGCAACCCTCACGATCTCTGCCACTATGATTACTGAAAGAGCTGTTGCCCCCTTCCAGGGACTTGATTTAGTCTGGCTTCTCAAATAAAAACCCCTCCAATATGGTTAAACCTATGGTTCGGCTCTTTATATCATTGAAGCGCGCAAGCCATCCCACCCGTCCCAGTATTACTAGAACTGCGTCAAGGTACAAGTCCTTTGGGAAGGAAGTATGTAAACAAAAAACATTTGTGCAAAATTTCTTTAATGTATTTTGGTATTTAAAGAAATTTTGCACAAATGTTTTTTGTTTTAGACATGTCGATACAGTTTATACTCTAAGGTTTATAATTATTGTGACAGTTGGCAGTAGCCTACAATAGTGTCAATTTGATAGATACTATATTAAACAGATAATTGTTTCAAGTGTTCTTTCGTTATATAATAATGAACATTGAAGTCATGTATGGTTCTCCATACCGATTTTTTTATGTCTGCGCGGGTATAGGTTTTTAAATTGTTTGATCATGCTCATTGATTAAATTATGCCCGTTATGCTCATACTAAAAAAAATAATAATTAGTGTCCAGTTGCTCGAAGTGCTGAGAAAGGTAGGGATGAAATATAGGGACAGAAGAATAATACATAATCTCTACGAAGAGCAAAAGGCAGTTATAGAATGTGAGCAGGAACGAAGGGAAGTAGATATCCGGAAGGGAGTGAGACAGGGATGTGCATTGTCACCTCTAGTTTTCAACTTATATATCGAAGATGCTATTAATATTGTTAAGGACAGAACAGCCTCAGGGATTAACGTAAAGGGTCAAACTATTAACATGCTCAGATTTGCGGATGATATAGCAGTGTTAGCATCTAGCAAAGAAGAACTAGGAGCGGCTTTGAATGAAATGGAAGCAGTTTTGACACAGGGCTATGGCATGAAAGTCAATAAAAAGAAAACTAAAATTTTGGTATGTAGGGGATGTGAAAATAGAACTAAAGTTGACATACAAATAGGAAATATGAGAAGATAGAGGAGGTCACGGATTTCTGCTATTTAGGAAGTAAAATAACTCAAGACGGTAGGAGCACTAAAGATATAAAACAAAGAGTAGCGCAGGGCCGAGTTGCGTTTAACAGAAAGAAACAACTGTTATGTTCGAGAACGGTTAATATTGAAACTAGGAAGAGACTCTTAAAGTCGTATGTATGGAGTACGGCATTATACGGGTGCGAAACTTGGACAATAGGGGAAGCGGATCGAAAAAGAGTAGAAGCGTTTGAAATATGGTGCTACAGGCGCATGATGAAGATACCGTGGATAGATAAGGTTAGCAATAGGGAAGTATTAGAAAGAGTTGGGGAAAAGCGAAAGGTATGGAAGACAATAAAGAGTAGGAGAGATAGGATGGTAGGACACCTTCTAAGACATGAAGGAATAGTTCGCGACATACTAGAGGCAGAGATAGGAATAAAAAGAGGTAGGGGTAGGCCTAGATTAGACTACTGCTCTCAAATAGTTAGGGATGTAGGATGTTCTACTTTTAGGGAAATGCGCAGGTTAGCTCAGGATAGAAAAGAGTGGAGGTACGCATCCAACCAGTCTTCGGACTGAGAACCTTATGATGATGATGATGGTGTCCAGTTGCCCATTACGTAAATAACTCAAAATAGTATATTATACACGAGTTTATAATGAATGCTATTATTACCGAGGATGAAGTTTACAACACGAGCGAGTGAAACGAGCGAGTTTTGTAAAAATCCGAGGTAATAATAGCATCATTATAACGAGTTGTATACTATACTTTGTCCACGACTATCAAAACAGATTCCCAGAAAGAATTTACCTTCATTTCCCTTCTCCAGTGTAAGAAAGATTCATACATACGTTCTCAGGTATAATTTTCTTGGTTTTTTAGGCAATGAATCTAATGAGGCAAGTTCTGCAGCTTCTTTTATTGCTGGTGCTGTTAAAGAAACCTCGTTTTCACTCTCACTACTCATTATATCTTCTTTTTTGGAATATGCATTTCAAATTAAAAGCAAACCATGCTGATTTGACGTTTCAAATTGAACTGACACATCGCGATCGCGGCCTACTAAAAAAATGTAAAAAAGGGTTAAAGCGATGTTCCTATTGGTGTAGTGAATAATAGAATAATATTTATTAATCACTGCAGTGATTAATGTATCTAATTATGATTGAAGAAACAAAAGTATAAAGAGTATATTCGGGAGTATATTATAAGATAGTCGTGGACAAACTAATTTTTTAGCTATAGGGTCATATTATAATTTTCTTTTTAGTAAATTACCCAGTCATAAAGAGCATGATATTCTATTTAAATTGAAAGATGACGTATTCAAGAAGACGCTGGATTATTGCAATTTTCTGCACACTAAGTGCAAGAAATCACCGTTTTTAAATATTCCACTGATAGAGACATCTTCCAGCTCCTATAGGAGCCACAATTCACGTTCTTGTCTAATTCCGAACAAAAGTTATAGAGAATTTTCAAAACTTTTTTAGCAACCAAGTATTACAAATCTTTATACTTTTTACAATTATAAATCTTGAAAAACTCCCTAAATGGGGCCGAAACATCGAACTGTTAAGCTTTAATTATATTTTATATATGCCAAAAATTAAGGAAATTCAAAAATTATTAAAAATTCTGGTGCGCAAACACCTACGCCTACCATTTTGTGCTACTATGTTTTAAGAAGTTATAAAAGAATGATTTATGTATTTCTCGAGCTTACTACTTCGTAGATGAAATATCCCGCGCTGCAAAGCCAGCTTTCCATCACTGGCCTAATTCGAGAGGTCGTTTGTACAACGTCGTGATAAAGACGGTCTCGGACGAGACGCACGCGACCTCCGAACCGAATTTATCGAAATCCCATCTCCCCATAAAATGAAGAGGTAAGTAAAGTTGACAGAAAGCAGCGGAGCTCAAATAAGCCGGGGTTCTCTATTGATTATAAAAGTTTCGAACCCGACAGTGGCCAGAGCAGAATTTTCTTTATAGAAAATCTCTCCGTCTATCTGTGCGACACAACGGTCGCCTCAAAATCCGTGTCAACACTGAGAGAGAAGGTATTGGCCAGAGTAAGTTTGAATAGCTAAGTCTGGACAGGCAGATGGGATTAGTTCGAAATGGACAAAGGGATTCCAATTCATTTACTTCGGCTGATTGTGTGTAACTCTCTTGTTTGCAGAACAAGCGCAAACACCGAAGTAATGGCACAGGTTAGCCTTCCGTGATGTAACAAGTTGAGTACGTTTTTGTGTTTTACAGGTTTAACTCCTGCTACGATTTTAGATCTGCTCGATCCCTGAGTTGGCCAATTTTAATCGACTCGAATTAAGTTGCGATTGCTTCACATTCTGCACAATTTAATTTATGTCTACCGAATGGAAGCAACCTGCTTAGTGATAACAAATTGAAACATGGTTAAATATGCAGGTGCGATCACGAAATTTTACTGCATTATTATACAGGTTGTCCACCTAAGCCGTATTTCTTATGTTATGGATAAATGGGGAAAGAAAGGAATAAAGAAAATAGGGAAGAGGAAGACATAAATGTTTTAACGTTGGTTGAGGCGACACCAAAAACTTCTTGTCGCGAAATCGAATCACAAGTTGGTGTTTCCAAAACAAAAGTTCAAAAAATATTAAAAAGGGCAAATATGGGCCATATAAAATTCAAAATATTCACAATCTTTTCCCGGGAGATCAAGAAAGAAAGCTTAATTTTTGTAGGTGGTACTTAAATAAAATTCAAGAAAATCCAGAATTTGGGCGGTCTGTCATTTGGACAGATGAAACTTACATAAGCAGCGTAGGCATAATGTGCGTCAGTGGTCTGATACAAATCAGCACCAAACTTTTGAACGTCAGAGGCAAGGACGTTTTGGATTTAACGTTTCGTGTTTTATTTTGGGTGGTCAACTAGCATACCAAATTTTTGATGGAAACTTAACGGGATTGAGATACATTAATTTATTGAATAATAACGGATAGGCGATAATGGAAAATTATCCGTTAATAAACATAAACAGGGTATATTTCCAACAAGATGGTGCCCCTGCACACAATTCTGCAATAGTTAGAAATTATTTATAAAATCATTTTCCGGGTGATGGTTGGGTACAAATGAACAATGTGGCCTGCAAGATCACCGGATCTGAGTTTAGACTTTTTTGTTTGGTCATTTTTAAAAGAAAAAATATACATACGGAGATACAACAATCAAGCCGAGCTAGCAGAGGCAACACATGCAGCTTTCCGATATTTGCAAGCCCATCCTATTTTTTAATTAATGCAATGTGTTAAAAAACATGGCAATCAATCTGAGCAGTTCCTATAATTTTGTTGTTTGTTGTTTGTTGTTTTTCTTATTTTTGGAAAAACTCCTGTAACACAAGAAGCGCCCAGTTTTGGCAAAAGACATCTAATATAACAGTAAAATCAAGTAATCCAAAAATTTAAAGAAACAATGTTGCGTACAATAAATTGAAGATGAAATAAAAAGTCAGTTCTCTTCTATAATTATTTTTTTAAATGTCACACTATTGCGGCGACGTGTAACTTAATATTTAAAGAGTAAAGCCTCGAGTGTCATTTAACAAGGAAACTCCATTTAGTTATTTAGTGCTTAACGTATGTCCGCCCTCCGGAAACCAAAGCTTTTTATTTGCGTTTTATGCCGCAATTTTTTACGATTTCGGAAGGGGCTCTTAAATACTGCCATTCCAACCCTTGTCTTCAACGATTGACCCTTATGCCGAACACGTCTCTTCGGACTCATCAAAATCACTGTCGTCTCCGCACACCCAGCCCTCACGAAACTGCGTCCCTTTTATTTATCTTTTATTTTATTACGTTTTCAATTTCTTCTAAGGAAACTTGGTTTTAGTACTCCTATTTTCTACAATAAAGGTCATTCTTATTTAAAAGATACTTATGCTTCGGGATTCTAATTTATAAGCCGCAACTGCTGGATATAAATCAGATAATGTATGCATCTCAGAAAGAGAAACCGAACTCTGAATTGGCGTCAGTGAGAAGGGGCATTTGCAAGTATGATTCGTGAATTTTCAGCGACACCTCCGTGGCAGAGAAAGTGGCGAAATCATGTTCCCATTGTGTCCGGGACTTTCAAAAGTAAGACTATTGTTTTATGGAAATTTTCGGGAGGTTATTTGAATATATGAATACCTTTCCACCGTGTAAATTGCATGATTCCTCTTTTATTTCCGTTTATGAAAATGTTTATGCCTTTTTCGTGTGAGATGTAGGTACGTCTTCCGCTACTCTGCTCTTTGTTTTCTGTTGTGAGCATGTTAACCTTAAGCCTTTCTTAATAAAATAATTCAGTTCTCAATAAGACACACATTTGATGTACATCTACACCACATATTGGTGGCCGTACGCCACAGTAGGAAGTTGCAAGAGGAACTTTCTCATTCTGGCGTTAACTGGCATTTTATTCCGGCCTTGTTACCCCACTTTGGTGGGCTCTGGGAGGCTGGGAAAAAGTCCGCAAAGGGTCATCTTCGAAGAGTGTTGTGCAATGCGCGTTTAACTTTTGAAGGACTGTATACTTGTTGAAATCGAGGCAGTTCTGAATTCGAGGCCATCAAGTCCTCTCTCATCTGATTCCAATGACCTTTCCTCACTTACTCCATCCCATTTCCTAATCGGACTCAACAAATCGTCTTTTCCTGATCCAGATGTGAATTAAGTTCCAATTATCCGGCTCTCTCGGTATCAACTACTGCAACAAATTCAACAACATTTTTGGGCTCGTTGGTTCCAGGAATTCATTTCGGAACTGTAACTGCGTAGCAAATGGAAGAAGATCAACACCCCGTCATTAAGGTGTCGGTTGGGTCGCATAGTTGCGTATAAGTTTTTCCAGTAGTTACTTTTAATTTTCAAGGTCGGGGGTATGTTCCCGCCATTAAAGAATGCTTCCTTATTTTTAAATCCGAGGAGGCGATTGTCTACTTTATATGTATCTGACAAGGGTAGTAATACGAGATAAGTATCAGGGTTGTGAGTTGAAAACACTAATATATTGGACATGTTTTTTACAACATAACAACCAATTTGGATCATCAGCAAAAATAGTTTATTCAACACATACAGTGTCCCCAGTATGCGAATATATAATTTCATAGACTTTGACCTACAACAGATATTTTCATTGAGGATTTCTGCTAACCTGATTGCGACGCGTTGGTAGCACGTTACATATTTTAATACGTAAGCTCCAGAGTTCGCCTTTATTTCTATCCTGGAGTGTTTGCCTACCCTCTTATTGTCTTTCGTACTGCCAATCGAGCGGCATTACTATCGACTTTACGTCACAGTCCATTTCTAAGACGTTTGGTATTCTTGGGTTGTTCGAGAAACAATTTTCCATTCGCCGGCGATGCAACAGAAAACAAAAGAGCTGAGCGCAGAGAAAATTTATATTTATTGTGTTAAGCTAATGTATGCTAAAGTTCTATAACTGAAAAATACATGAGCATCGAAGTTGGCGTTTTGTTTTGTTTTCCAGTGAGTCCCATGTGGTTTAGCGAACCGGTCGACAGGATATACGTCACTGCGAATTTCCACTGTAGAAGTTCTCTCTGTTTTCACTGAGTTTTGTGCGTGTAGGAACAGTTGATTCTAGTCCCTTTGCAGCTTACCTTTGCAACACGCAATGGTAAATAATAAGGAAAGGGACCGCTAATCTACTTACCTAATTCATTAAGCAGATGATTTATTTACAAATTCCTCTCACGTTTTAATGTTGTGGCCCCATATTGAAGAGAATTGCAATCGTTCGTATTTTCTTGTATATCATTAGCAAATGCTGAAGACATCAAGTTGTTGAGTTGGCCAATTTGAGGGCCAGATATGGTACAAATAGTAACAAATGTGGTCTGTATTGAAACGGTTAAATGATCAAAGTAATGGGGTTCATAACGACATAGGTAAAATTCAGCGCTGGTACAACCTCTTTTCACATTGCCATTGCAATACGTTAAACATAGTTTATCCCTTGGGTGGATTTTAGTACCTATATTGTGCCGTTGAAATTCAAATTGAACTCGTAAACTTAGTGTTAATAATTTGATAGCTCATAACCGAGTTCAATTATCGAGAACAGTTCTGGAGAAAAGGCAGTAAAACCCCTGTTTCGTAATTAACCCTGGCTGGTTATCGGGGCGACAATAAAACACTCATAAAAAGTGGTATTAATCAGTATTTATGAAGTCGAAAAATGCAACCCCCGAAAAGGGTTCAACTCCCAGGGGCTATTCGAGCAAACTTGTTATAGTAATTAGGTTTTTCAAGTTTTTTCGGGAACGTTCTATTTCCGCGAGTTTAATTGCCGATCGGGGAGATATTTAGTCTTATCCAAGAAATTCAAGAGTCGAATTATTAAACTCGAAGAGGGTCATTAGAACGGCAGCAGAAGGCTCTACTTCAGAGACGAGGAAATAAATTTAACCGAACCTATTTGCATTTGCTTTTTGCCTTTTGAAATAACTTATTTACAACGACTACATTTTGATACCCGTTCGTACATTTTACGTAATATGTAAAGTAACAAATCAGGTTAATTTTTACTGTGTCTAAATTAAGCTGATAATCACGAGACTGGCGTTGAACGGTAAAGGAAACCCCACTAAGAAAATACACGGGATTTCGGATCCAGGACTGTCACTGCTTAACTACTCATTTAACCATATATCAAAATATTTCTGCCTAAGAATTAATATTGAGTCACATCGACTGTATTACCACCAGCACATCATATTAATAAATATTCTGCGCTAAGTATTTACCTAATTTTGTGTCACAAAAACTCGACTGAATTTCTGAGACGGAGAAATGTGACTTATCGAAATTTGCAACCAGGTCAGGTCACCTTTATTTATTTATTTATTTGTTCATTCTTGAGTTTGTAATTTAGTGCATTAAATTTAATTGTTTTATATTGTAATGTAGAACGTACAGCATCAAAGCTGAGCTCCACAAAGTCTAGTGACAATGACCAGCAAAACGCAGGGGTGTCAATACGAGCTTGTATATTCTACTTGACTAATTGCGCACTGCAATTAACCTGACGTACTTCACAAGGGTTAAATCCCTCCTTTTATCAACTCTTTGTCGTCACTTGTAACAACCACCCTCATTGTCTAAGGGCTGCAATTTAGTGTTTTCGTCTGCTAGATATGTTCCAACAGAAGGGCAAGATTTATATACTGAGCAGACTTACTAAATCATAAACTTAAGTAATTTTCATTTCCCTGTTGAATAAGAATTACCGGTTGAAGTTTTGGAAAAATAATTAAGTGGTGCCGGAAGTGCAATTTTTATACCTAGGGGAAGTGGCTAGGGTGCAAAACTGACAAGACTGGATATAGTTATTTTCATTACATTACCTCTCACTAATTAAACGGCTTTAATTTTAACTATTTTTCTCGCTGCTGTTGCTGCGAGTGCTTTTCAGACTGACGATGACGCTTTCTTTTCAGTGGCTGTAAAGTTTAAGCGTAAGAGCTTTTACATCCCCCTCATTAATCTTTTTATTATTACGCCTTATGAATATATTAGAGTGTTCTCTTCGTCCTCTGTCCTTTATCACCAGATTCTATTTTTCAGAATTGGTAATTCATATTCAGTTCGTATTACGCTTCAATCGATTAAGCGGAAACAAATGTGTTACGGCTCTCACTATTTTATACAAATTGCAGTAAACTAGCGGTAGATAACGTCCGGGATGTATTTATGATCGTTAACGGCAACTATTAGGTAATTTGTTGCAATGCCCAGAATATGTTATGGTCCTTCGAGCCGCTTCGCTGGAGAGAAATTACTGCACTCATTCATATTAACAAAAATCACTAAACAATTTTACCTAACTTAGTCGACCTCAATTGATTAGATTGCTCTTTGTGGATTAGCGGTTCTTATAAGGGGTAGTTTTGCCGCTATTCGCCAGAGAATTAGAATTAAAATTGAATGAGAGTTTTCTGGCACTTCTTCGCCATTTTAATTATTCAGGTGACGAATTATTCGATCTCTGGTGGCATCCCTTAATTGCACGGAAATAATTTATGTCTGCTTTTGTGCCCTTTAGACGCTGCAAACGCCAAATTAAATTTTACTGCTACATTAGTCATATCACACCGACGGCCCTGTTGCTGTTCTCCTGATCCAAAATAACGCAAAAGAAACAGCTTATTGAACACACTTTCATTTCCACGCCAAGTAATAATTTAAGTTTCTTTATTGTCTACCAGGTAGCTATAAAACTATTTAAAAGCTTTTCTTAAAACTATTTTTTCTTCGCAACGTTCTCAATATCAGGATAAAACCTTCTTAAGCAAGAAATGGAGAATCTTATGAAGGTTCTGATTGACATACACAATACCTTAAAATACTCTTTGAGTCAATTATAGAACCGGATACAAACCTTTTATAAATCAGTGATAAGAATTTAAAGTATCATTGTAGGGCTAACTGCCCTTAAATTTGGATACATAAATAACCTTAGTTTTATCAATGGATGGAAATTGTGAATACATTTTTCCGATGAAAAATTTCTAAAAAAGAATATGCGTATTTTTTAACCAATTATTTTTATTGTTAAAGTAATGTTGCCAGTTAGCAAATCATAAAAATGTAACCCACAATATCTTCTTTTCTCATCTTATACATAAACACAATAGAAATATAGGTTTATATTTTGACAACTAAATTTTATTCAAAATGGCCGACGTCATGTCTCCTTCCTTTTTCTATAAAAATGAAAACGTAGTTTTGAACTATACGGCTATTTATTTGATTTCCTAAATAAATTATCAAACCTTCCCAAGAACGAACTCTTGAAAAAGCCACGCATATATTGTCCGTGAGTAAATATTTCTTGTCGGAGATCAATTCCTATTTGATCAAATGTTTGGCCTTGTAATTTGTTAATAGTCATTGCAAATGCTAGTTAATGGGAAATTATTGTCGTCTTTTAAAAGTAAAAGGATAAACATTTTCACAGTACAACGCTATACGGCTAACGAACACTATATCTCCATGTTTATCGCCTGTTAAAATTTTGCTATGTAGGATATTGTCTCCCAATTGTAAAATTAACAATCACATACCATTACATAAGCCTTCATTAATGCTGAGATTTCTAACCAACATCACAATACAATATACTCTCAACTTCAATTCATGCGGAGGAAAATTTGGCGGGTTTAAAGTATTTAAATATTCAGGAAGAATAGCATCGTTTAAATCTCCATTATCACAATTTTCAACACTATCCAAGTTTGTATATATTTTTTCTGTTTTTATATCTAACAGTTCTACCACTTTTTTGTTAATGTCTTCAACATCAGAATAGCTGATTAGGTCATATCTATGAATCGCTTTTCTCTAATGGATTCCTCCATATATACGTTCAACGATATCCGAATTATAAATACATCTCTGTGGCAATTCTAAATTGCTATTCATATCGTTCAAAACTCCATCTCCAACATCCAATAAAAACTTGGTGAATTCTTGTTCCTGTGGTAGAGCCCGCATATTTTGTGTTTAAGAAAATTTACGGAAATAACTCCAAAGAGAACTAAATTTGATACTTAAATTCACTGTTTCACAGCGGGTAGCATTTATTTTAACTGGTAATAATTGTCAAAAATCTCCTCGCAACACCATAATTTTTCCACCAAACGGAACATCATAATTCATAAAGACTCGCAAGGTTCTGTCTACTAAAGCATACCTTGGCGCCACAGGAGCTTCATCCCAAATAAAAACATCTACACTCCTTAAATAATCTGCTTCTTTTGAATTTTTCTTAAAGTTGGAAGATGAATCTAAAAACAGAGGAACAGGTAACCCAACGTTTTATGAACTGTTTTGCCATGAGGAAATAGTGTTGCTGCTATGCCCGTGAAGGCCATGGTACAAACAATTTTATTCTTACTCTTCAGTAAGCTGTAAAGGGTTGTATAAACATAAGTCTTACAGGAGCCTCCTGGACCGTCCATATAAAAACATGAAGATTCAGAAATTGATTCATTTATGTTAGCATCACATTTACCCAAAATAATATCTACAATTTCTTTCTGCTTTTCATTTAGGTGTTTATATTGTCGTGATCCTATTTCTATTGCTTGTTCTTCATTTGCATATTCAATGTCGTGGCATGGTAGGAACCATTGAAAGATTGTAACCTTCCGCAGAAAGCATGGAACTAATTTGAATATAGGCTTTTTTGTCCTTCAGTATTGCTGTAACGTCTTTCATAATCTTGTGACATTGCTTCTTTAAATTCTTCCCACAATTCTTCCTGATAAATTGGTCGGCAATGCATTAAAATACGAATGAATAAATATCTCAGCTGTCTGGGCATCATCCAAATTTCAGCTTCATTTATGGTTCTTTTCCACTCGTGATGATCTTAAATAAGATCTAATTTTAAACACGCTGCTACATAAGATTCCTGTATTTCTCCGTTTACTGTTTTCAGATCTTCAAATCTGTTTGCTCCTTTAATATGAAGTAATAATAATCGAAAATGAAATAGTTCAATTTGGCTGGGGCTTCTGGAGTACATGCGTCTAATAATGTTGCCACTCGCAAATCATAAAAATGTAACCCACAATATCTTCTTTTCTCATCTTATACATAAACACAATAGAAATATAGGTTTATATTTTTACAACTAAATTTTATTCAAAATGGCCGACGTCATGTCTCCTTCCTTTTTCTATAAAAATGGCTGCTTTTTTCATAAATCCATTAGGCCAAAACGACGATACAATAAAACCAAAGTTACTCAAGTACACGCAAACTTATCAAATTTTAAACTCATTTTATTTATTACTGATGTAAGAAAGCCCTTCTTAAAATTTATTAACACTAGGTAAATACTGAAATTCAGTTATCTAGTTGTCTTATTTCATGGATATCATTATTATTTGTATTGTTCTGTCAATTTTTAGTTTCCTTGTCAACTGTCATAATAATTTGTTTACAATAATTTTATTTATACATTTCTGATGATGGAATCATTCTGAATTCTGAAACCGGTCAAGTTATAATAATAAATCGTTATATTGGTAGTACGCATAGTAATTTTTCAATTCTTCATAATAATAAAGAATTTTTGAGAGCAAATATACTTGAAATCAAATAGGTTTTTTAACCTATCCTTGAAGGAATTCATAAAATTCTATCATAAATATATTTTGACTTTAAATAAAACTTTCATTTATGACAACAATAATTTAAGAACTATTTAATTTTTTAAGTTGCAACAGAACTTCGTTTGGAATGGTTGTTTCAAGCAGTGCGTATTGGGTTATATCTAATTGCGAAAGGATTTTGCATGTCTCATAGAGATGTAATGAAGAGAAATGGGCCAAGTCTGCACCCTTGGGGTACTCCAAATCTTATTCTGCGTTGGGTTAATCTGGAATATCCAAGTTTGACATGGAAATATCGATTTTCCAGGTGACATTTAATGAAAATGTTAATTACGTTTTCAAATGCCCTGACTAGAAGATTCATTTCCCAGAAACGGCTGCACATCCAGTTTCTTGTCCTGAAATATTTTTGTTTGTGATTTATGCTTCCCGGTGAATCTCTTTTCAATATAAGCTCTGTTAGCGATAGCAATTTAATATAAAGCTCAGGACGGAAAACGTATGTACAACAAAAGGCGATCAATGATACGCAAACACGGCCTCACAATTCCGCGGTATCGAAATTGTATCAATCTGAATACGACCGCATTTGCTGCAGACATTACAATAAATACGAAATGAAAAAAGGGAAATCTCTGATTCGCTTACTCGGCGAAAAGAGAAATAACGTGCTCTCCATAACCTTCGAATATCGAGCAAAGTATCACGGCTTAAAATCAAAACTCCGTTCAAGAGGAAAATATACACAATTTATGAAGCATATTTTATATTACGGCAGTTGATTTATAGAAAACTATACTACTAGAAGTCAGTGTGATTGATTCTAGAAGCAGAAATATGCCCTCGGCACTTTGCGCCTCATAGTACAATCCTGAGAGCCCGGTCTGTAATAGCAGTCTATTACACCTATGTCTTTTTTTCATTTTCTAACCTTGTTCCTGCTGATTGTGATATAGCATGTCTGTACACTTTTTATTTGTAGTTACCAGAAACAAAATGAAGAATATCGAGTGTTGCGTCGACCGTTGCCCGGCCTAAAGTCTAATATTAAATTGATAGCGAAGTTTATTGAAAGCACCATCCGAATATTCTCTCAGGAGCAGGAAACACGAAAATTTCAATTTATTTTAGGCCGACTGATTCCTTGGGGAGTAACGCGCATCAGGCTGACCCTTCCAAGTAGAGGTTAAAACTCGATAAAGCAACTCTTTTTCTCGTGTGCTCGGCAGAGGCCAGAGTAAATTATTTTCAATTATTGATACTTTTTCTCTTTTATAACCCACTTTCGGTGCTTTTATTTTCCTCCGATCAATTGGGTTGTCCTCTAAGCCTAGATGAGCTTTTATTTTGATAAATGTTGGCCGAGGGGATCGTCACTGATGATACTAAACTCAGCGAACTAGAATAGCAGACAAATTGGAATTTAATAAAAATTCATATAATACTTTTATGCATACAAAAATTATTCGTTCCTTATAAGGTCAAAAAAGTATAGGTACTTTCGAAGTTTAGACGTTTCAGTGGCGTCTCGTGAATAAAACGGTCGGGTGTTCTGCAGAAGAAAATTTATGAAATTTCAGATGTGCCAATGAAAATTTTAGAAGGTACCTATTTTTCCACTGTCGTTCTGAATTCCCTTAGACGCGCCTTTGAAAACCGTAGAATTTACCCGTGCTTTGAGACGTTTCTGTTTCATCGTGACCTCTTAGAGCCAGTTCAAAAGCGCCGCAGAACTTTATACAATTAATAATTTTGGGCAAAACATACCTGTTTTTTATACATTAGCCCAGTAGGCCGAATCCAGTTGAGCACGACTATTTATTTTTCCGAAAACAGCCAGTTCCATTTGATTTTTGGAATTTTCATATTTTCCAATCTTTCACTCAAATGCACAAGTTATTTTACACCCGTTTCAGTCCAAGTATTGCCGCCTCCAAATAACACAAACGGAAACAAAATACCGCATTTTTTCGGTTACATCTACAAATCCGGTTATTTTTTTCGGGGACGCCAAATTTCACAATGGCGTAATCTAGTCCAAAAACGGTGCTTCTGGATGGTGCCTAAATATGCAGCTGTATCCCTCGGTATCACTTATTGGGATACGCTGTATATTTAGGCGGGTCGGGTCGTTCTCTTATGAAAGATTTCTGGAGTTGTATTTACGGTCAGGTCGGTAAGACTTAGTCGTTGATCACCCTTAAGCTCTTAGTCGCAGAAGGGTTGGGTTCTATTACTATTGCTAAACGTCGAATAACAAAACAGAAAGAAAATTAAACGGTACTCTATTAATTTAACTATGTATTGTACATTTGAAAGAATTGAATCGATAATCAGAATTGTACGGATAAAAACAGAATTTATATACAAAAATACGAGATATTTACTCAGAAATAAAACGCGGAGTATCCTCATGGTACACTACGGACTGTCGTGTAATCAAAACTGAATATTTACGGTGACTCGGAGTTTTCGTGGGAGCACCAAACGGTGCCGACTCCGAGCCGGGTTTCGGTTGGCAATTCCCGTCGCAGCACGCGAGTGTAATCACCTGGGGGAACGCCGCTAGCTTGTCCGTTGCAAATAAGTAAACGTCCTGCCTTAAGATTTCGCCAAAAGCCGCCCATTACAAAGATGCGATCGAATTCCGCCGGTATCTCGTCCCATTACAGACACAAGTGCCACACAGGATTGCCAAAACGATCTAATCTTCACAGACAGCACTTTCAATTCCCCAGTATGAACGTATTTACTTATATGTTACCAACAAGCTAGGGTACTTACTCAAAAGTTAAAGGACGGTTGCTATCAGTCGATCACACGGCAAAGTCGGAACGGTCGATCAAGTACTACTAGGTCGGATGTCAGCGGCCAGCATCATCCCAGATGCTAGGAGTATTTATTCCAGCTGAGGGCCGGACGGCCAAATACTGAATTTTCATCTGCGGAGCACCCACTTTTATAAGCGGGAGAGTGGTGGGTCGGCGGCGGTTTGACGTCGGATTCTTTTACGTCAGCTGTGGTGGCGGGTGCAAATTCAGTACGAATTCTTGCCATCTCGTAAAAGTGGGAGTCAAGTGTTTCTACGTCACATCAGTGAAGCGTGCAAAAGAGTAACTCGGGAATTCCTATCATCTCGCGTGACGTCAGTCGCACGTGTAGCGTGTTTCATTCTTTCATCGGTGCATGCGTATACTGGCAAATGTATCCTTTTGATCGGGGCTTTTCTCTGTTTCAAGTTACCCATAGCGGTCTCGTAAAACAATTTCGGAATGCCACTCTAAGTTCATTAGAGCTCTTAGGCATTACGTCTGTGCATTGTTACATTGGCATAAATTTCTCTAGTAAATTGTCGTTTGTAATTTTTGCCGCTCAACACTTCCATAAAAATTTCCGACAATGGGCGGCCTTCGGATTTTACTTTTAGATTTTCCTCGTATGTTATTTGGCAAAACCTTTTTACGCTTAAATTATGAATTAACCATTTTATGATTTAAAAAAACAATAATTTATAATACGTGTTCGCGGATATGCGTAAATTATACTTGTTTATGAACGACACAACCACACGGTCTCGCGCTTTCCGTAATACTGAGACTGGAACAATAAGATCTGTGCTTTGTGCAGCACGTATGGGTCCATAAACTGCATATATTTCTATTCAAATAAATGTAGGGCTGCGGCGTGTGCGCGGGTTTGCGGGGTTGGCTAAGACGAGCGCAGAACTGCTTTGAGTTGGCCAGCTAGTTTTTAATAATATTAAAGCGACGTTCGTTTTCGATATTGAACTGTCTTGCTCGGTAACGCAAATACATACGATGTCTACGTTTATTAAGGTTTTAAGCGCCGCGCCGCGCGGGGATATTCTTCGTAAATAAATGTTGTAAATTATCATTTTACCCCCTACCTTAAATTTTTAACTAATAAACTAACAAGCAGGTGTTATTATAATAATCATATTCAAGAAAATATTTGGCAGTTCTGCAGCTCTGCAGCACCTTATACTGAGACATTTCCAGAGTTGATCATGTATTTGTTATTCTACTAAAGTTGAAGGTTTTGTTTTTGATCAAAAACCCACTTCTTATGCGTGTAAATACCTCAGCCTCTAGCATAAGAAGTTCGATTTCCCTATAAAATATGCCAGCAGCACGTTTTCATCATAATTGTCGACGTTTTTTCTTCCACACTGTTTTTGTTACAGTTGCCTTGATTTTTCGGGTAAAAGTTCTTTTATGCCCTCTTCTGCCAGCAGCTTCAATATCCATCTTCGCTCTGAAGATCAAAAATTTTCAAAAATTAGCCATTTTGACAAGCTATCTACGAAGACAAGTTCATGGCGCGAAATTTTACGGCATCTTTAATAAAACTGGACGATTGGAGTCAGAATGCATATATCATGAGTGTAAATTAAACTTTTTTACTATCCCTATTCTACTTCGTTTGTGACAGACGATTCTATCGCAGAAGCGAACGATTCAAAGAATGCAGTTACACATAGTAGGTACTTTTTCATAGGCAGCTTATCTCCATAACGTATTCAATATGTTGTATTACATTCTCGGAGCTTGAAATGTTATAAAAACTTATATATTGCGGCACTCACGCTAACTTATGCCTTCCTAAGTGCATGCCTTACACTGGTTATGACTTTAAAGGACCGTTTTACATCAGAATAATGTTGGATTAGAGTACTACGCCAGTGAAAATGTCAACTCATTTTTATTTCTTGCGCTTAAAATAAATTTAGGATACTTTCTTTCAGAATATTCTCATAGAGGTTGTATCGCCATATTATGTTGTAAGATGATTATTTTTGCACTACACCTTTAGATAGTTGGTTTTGTAATTACTATTCATAACTAAATCAGAAATAAACAGATGGTGTAGGTATAAGTATATAATTACATTCATGTAAACCAGTTTGCTTTAATGAAGCAATTCATACAATGTCGAACCTAGGTAATTAAGTGATTATTGGTGTTCGTGGTCTGGGTACGTGCAGCAGTGACTTTTCTATGGAAGTTAATCGTGTACTAAAGTTTGAATAAATGCTTCTGACGATTTTATTCGTCAAAACGGTGGCAATTAGTTCCAAACTCTATAGCGGAGTAAATATAATGGGTAAAATTGTGTCGTTTTTTTTCATGAGCTTAGAACAAGATCAGACCCAGTGGGTATTATCAACAACAGCATTATACATATAGAAACTCAAAATACGACATTTTTAGCGGTCACCACATTTTTTATTTTTAAAAAACTAATAAATTTCTACTTTTTTAAAAGTCAGGCTTTTTTGCATATCTACTGGCATATCTCAAAAACGAATTGAGCTATCGACGTAATCTTTTTTTTTGTTTTAAAGCACACACCTATGCGCTTCTTTAGATGTATAATAATAATGGTATTGTTTTTTAAATAAATGATTTCAGAAACTATGCAGGTAAATTTTCACTAATCGAGAAACTTTTTTGTTTTGGGAATTTTTATATAACATGATGCGAAGGAAATATAGCCAAAAGACCAAAAAAGTTTTTAGAAAAAAAAAATCTCTGGATATTTTCAATAGTTTTTATAATATAATTTTTTTAGTTTGGAGGGTAATATCTAAGTTTGCGCACACGGTTCAATAATAGTGGGTAAAATGGGTCGGCACCTTTAATTTTGCTGTGTTTATTGCCTATTTTCAGTATTTTCGGTTATTGATCTGTAATGCATGGGCATCTCAGATACAAATTATTAAAGCCTGACCAAGTTAAAAATTAATGGATTAGCGCCTTTAAAATATTGAAAGTTTCCATGTCAAGTTTATTTTTGTAAATATTTCATCGTTTTTTTGTTAAACTCAAAGTACTTAAAGGGTAAAGGCTCTGGTCGTTTTGGAGGGCTAAAAAAGGGCAATATGTATCGAAAGGGAAAATCAAGATCTTCTAAGCTTAATGACTAAGGACCTTTTCTAGGTATATTTTCACCTATAAATGTAATGTTTTCTAAACGTTGCTGAAATACCATCATACCCACGCAATGACTAGTATTTTTTCCGTGGATTGTGTCCTCATTTAAATCAAAATTATCTATATACTCGCGTGTGTGTAATCTTTGATTGTATTACCAACAACTTTTACCTGGAGATATACATAAATTTTGTCATTACTAATTCTTTGTTTGGCAATGTTGGTTGTCAATAACTATCTAATATCGTTATAAGTACAGCTAATACCAATTTCAGATAGGAAGTCAAAAAGTTGTCTACTTCGTAGTAAATGGTGTACACATAAGCCTTATCCAAATTTAAAAAGTTTTTTTATATAACTTGACGAACAACGCCATAATAAGATTGCAAGAAATAACAGCTTTTGGATTTATATTTTTTTCTAACGTTATAACTACCATCGTCGATAAGCCAAGATATAAATAAATTGTAGCAACATATTTGGTACTTGCTTTGCAAACTCATTTTGATTAATATCATGAGGAGTTGAGGAACATGAAAATTTGTTCGTGGAGAACTGAAATTGCGTGTTTTTAAAAAATTCCAGCTGCTTAATGCAAAATTTCATATTCATTTTGATAAACTTCTCCCTTACAGTCATCATTATTAGCAGTTTCAGATACAAAGGAAGAACTTGAATCTGATTCTCTCGTTGATTCTATTTTATCAGAGTTTGATGAAAAAGTCGGGACTTGGGCTAATTTTTTGTTACTTTTCAATTTATTTAAAAATAGTTGTATGTTATACATATTTCGAAATGTAATGGCTATAACACGCCCTATGATATTTCGCATCATGTGCAAACAAATCGTCATAACCGGTGAACTTTGCAACCATTCTAATATCGCCCCTCTTTTTGGCCGCTTTGATTATTTAAACATAAATACTTTTTCCTGTCCCCTCAAGAGATTAAGATAAATTGGCTATTGTAGTACATATTCTTAAAAGTTTCTATAATTTTTAATTGTACGCTATCCGGTTTCCTATTTTTATATTTAAGTGTATTTTATCCAAATATAAGTCAGCAAAAAAAAGTGTAGACTGTAGGTACCTCAGCAGTTTTTTATTCTGAGGTAGGCACTTACAACCTCACTCTCGACCTACCTCAAAAAATGATCAGTTTGGAACTTTTTTATTTCATATATCAGTGGTATATTTTTATACAAATTAATGTTTAATTTAAATCAGAATTTTTCGACGAAACCCCTAAAATAAAAAAAAAAGAAATCAGTGGGTACCTAATACAATCTGCAAATTTCTTTGTATAAATGTTAATTTTTGCTTTTTCTTTGTCCCTTTTTGATTGCAAATAAGGCACATTTCACGTATTTTAAATGATTCCATGCTACTCCTACTTTTTGAAGAACCTGGAATGTCTCGCGGAATGTTTCTGTCTCCGTCCGAGCTATTACTAATTTAGAAAACCATCTCAATATTGTCCTTGCTGGTATAGGCCTTTCTGCAGTCTTTTGATATTTCACTTTAATTTTTCCGTTTAAAATATAATTCTTGATTGCTAAAATTTTCTGTCCAAAATCATCTTTTCTCAGTTCCGCAGCCCTAATTATTATCTCTAAACCCCACTTCCAAGGCTTATGCACAACAAGTTTATCTTTTTCCTCCACAACTTCACCACATAATAAGCACTTCGTTTTAATATTTAGCTCATCTATCTTAAATGTTTTTAAGCAGTAAAAATTAAAGAACTCGCCACTAACAATACGAACTACATGTTTAAATAAAAGACTATTTATTTCTTTCATGTTATATCTCGCACGCGTCGATATTGTCATCGGTCGCTCCTTATTATTAGCCGATATAAAAATCATAGCGCCTAAACTACAAAAATCACAATAACAATTATGCTGCCAAAAACTTTTTTGTCTTTTGGCGGCATTTCCTTCGCAGCATGTTATATAAAAATTTCCAAAACAAAAAAGTTTCTCGATTAGTGAAAATTTGCCTGCGTAATTTCTGAACTTCCTAGGTTATCGACGTTTTGGGCATATTAAAACAAAAAATACCAACCAATTATGCGTAGAAAGAAGCGCCTAAGTGTGTGTTGTAAAACAAAAAAAAAAGATCATGTCGATATCTCAATTAGATACCTAGATATTAGAGTAGATATATAAAAAAGCAAGGTTTCTGAAAAAGGTACGTATCGACACTTTTTTGGAAAAAAAAATTTTCGTGACCACAAAAAAATGTCGTATCTTATAATTTCTCATAAACAATGACATAAATAATTAAATGAGATATGTCTCAGTTTGTTCTAAGATAAAAAAAATAAAATCGAGAAGGAAGCGACATTTGCCTTGGTTTTTACTGCACTACTACTTAAATCCCGTTCCTTTTATTCTGATAAAATGTGTAACATTGGAATGGCAGTTCGGCTATCAAAATACCCAACTACTCGGTTTTTTATCGGATTGCTGGCTTACTTTGATACGAACTCAGAAGAAGACCTGTTCGTCGGTCTTCCTTTAGCTCGAAAAAGGAGAAGGGCGGATTGTGCATCTATTGCATCTCAATACTGAATGATTCTGTTCCACAACTTTCACACATTTCATCAATATCGGGTCGAAACTTTCTTTCCGGCGTAAATTCTAACAGAATGTTTTATTTTTCTCGCAGGGCAGCACTTAGCACCGCGAACTCTTAGAACATTCTTCAACAATGCAGCAGTGAAGTTATAAATTTTTAGTGTCCTTCTAATGGACAACATTCGAAAGCTCGCTGCTGCAGTAAACTTAGTACTCTGCGGACACCGTCAGCCACCGAGCCCGGGGCGAGCAGTTGATATCGGACCCCAGACACGCTCTCGCTAAAGTGCCCCCCTATAACCCCATAACCGGCTGTATCTCGCCTGCCTGTTGCCCCCGGCGGAGAATTAACTGCTTCCCCGTACCGTGCTGATTGCTACCCAGTTTCCGTTACACCGAGATGCTCTCACAATCATATACCAATAAAATATATAACGCCTCAAAATTGGCGGTCGCCCGCGGACATCACGACCTCCATTCCCAAAATAAAACTTTCAGAGATTTAGGAACGTTTCATTTGGATAATAGATATTATGCAGCGAAGATTTTCAATTAATGTTTGGTTGGGCATAATAAACCATATGGTTATTGCACCAATTAGACCAATCCATTAGACTTTTTCGTTTTATCGGACACCAGTGCTGACATAGCTCGACATAACGTTTTTTTTTACAAAGTTGCTGAAGGAATTCTCTATGGCTATAAATTGATTGCCTATGCGGTATACTCCCATTGATAAATCGGGTTAATCTAAAGAAAAGGAGCCTTTACGGGTTTTCCATCGATGTTTGCAGCGCGATAGAAGTTGGAGATACAGGGGCCAGAGGGCTGTTTCAGTAATAGGTAAGGAACTTTTATGCGCTACTTGAAATAATATCAAGGATCATAAAAATGAGCTTGAAGCGGCGGGTAGTCTTGTACATTTTGTTACCCTGAGCGAGTCGTTCCTTATTTTCATATCTTGATTGTATGTGTATATATATAGGTATATATTTTTATATTATGCGCTTAAAAGTTAAGGCGGTGTTTTTCGTTCATTGTAGCAACTTGAACGTTCATTTTAATAATGCGCTCTCGCATATAAGGTTTCTATTCATAGAGGGCCTTTCAGAAAATGTTTCGCGTTTCACATCTCAGAACCTCTTTTAATAGCTGCTTGAAATAGCCATTTTGCACATCGCATTCATAAATACGAGGACTCATCTAGATTCATAAGAACAAAAGCTTCTTTGATAATTGGAAGCCAATTCGTTTACTCACTACTTGGCGGCGATGCGTGAGTGTCAGAGCTATACTTCTTAAGCTAGCGGCAAGCGTTTGTAAACGAAAAGTAAAACAGTTGTAGTTGTATAAAGGTAAAATAGGATTTTGGTCCAATCCTCAAGAAACTTTATGAAAATAAATTTAGCTGTCTCTCCGATTTTCTACATGAAAACATTGCTCGCGTATATCAAATTTTCCAGCTTTAGCTCACCGATTACCTCATATATACAGACTTTAGTCGGCAGCTTTCTGAAGCCTATCAAATTTAACTTATGTGACATGCTTATTAAGTACACCTATAAAAGCGTCCAAAAATTTTATGTACATGGAAACTTTATGGCAATGGCGCATTGCTGAAAGCGGATTTTTCCAGAAACAATATGCGTATCGATAAAGAAAATATATCGAAGAGAAGAGCGTCTCCCTCAGCCCGAGCAATAAAACCGCCTTCTCCTGGTTTTCAACCCCCTTCGAAGGAGAATCAATGCATGAAGAACAGGGAACATATGCAATTTCTGCTTACTATTTCTCCTGCACCCCTGTACTTGTAAAACCGCATCAATAATTCATTTTGCTTTATTGCCTATTTACCACTGGTTTTTATATGACGTTGTCAAATAGAAAACGATTCGTTTAAAACGCAAAATTTGCTTTAGCACCATTCTCGTATACGGGTACCATTTTCATGGACAATGTTCTATTCCTACGTGTCCTGCTAGCTGTGTTCCTTTTTGAAGTACCTAGTATTGCCCTTGCCAGTGCAGTGGCGCGAAGAGTTCTGTTTACGTTTAATTTAGTCATCGAAATTTAATTGCTCATTGTATAGTCTATGGGCTAGCTAGTCAAATTTAGGCAATTGGTATAATTTGGGGGTACTAATTTTCCTTGCTAACACAGTTACGTGGGTATATAAGGAAAGCAAAAAACCCTTATTTTCCATCTCAAAGTGGTAGCTAATAGAAATGGCGGCCAATTCAAGATGGCGGATGCGGACTCTTGAAAAACGACCTTATCTCTGGAAGTGTAGGTCTGATTATAACATTCTTTTTTTAATGGAAGTTTAAAATGTGCCGACTGAGCGTAAACTCAGAGGAGCGTTGTGACATTTACTAGGTACCGAAAGCGCGGGCTTTGAATGTGCGTTGTTCTTGTGTCCATAAATATGTTTAGTGCGACGGTGTTGCAACACAGCTGATAGTTTGCTCCGTTTTCTAACGGATACTTCACCGACCCGATGCCCCGCAGATGTAACTTTTGACCTGCTTTGCCGGACTCTTAAGCCTAAACTTTTATCTTTAATTTTATTATCTATACTTTTGTGTCTTGTTCTAGAAATGGTATTGAAATGAATCAACCACGTTGACTATACTGCATATGGTGTTTGTTTACTAATTTTTCCTTATTTCGGTAATTCCTGTTCTCTATGTAACTTTTTGTCATTATTATTACTTGATGAATTAATAAAATACTTTGCGTACTACCATTGTAATAATTTATTATAATATTTGACCGGTTTCAAGATTTAAAAAATCTCATCATCAGAAAATGTAGATTTGAGTCAGGCTGAAAATGGTTGAAACGGAGTATTACAGGCGAGATTACAGGCTACCATATCATATAAAACAAACATTGTGTTTTTTGTCACAAGGAGAGTAAATACAAGAAAGGACGCAAAACAAGGGAAGCGCTTACTCAAGTTTTAGAGTTGACAACTGACAAGCAGAATTACGTAAAATTGCTATTGAGAGGGGCGGTAAAAAATAATAGGAATCACATCAAGAGATATAGCTGCAGAAGCTCATTATCATAAAACTTGTTACCTTAGCTATACAAGGCTGAGGCCCCATAAACTTAAAAATGTCGATAAATATAGTGAAGCAGAAAAGGTGGCATATCAAAAATTAAATTATTTCATACGAAAAGATATATTCTCGAACCCGAGGGTTGAATCTCAAAGTAATCTGGTTTCAAAATTGATTGAGTACTTAAAGGATGATCTTGACGAAATAACAGTCTACTAAAAAAAAATCCGTCACAACTTAAACAAGGAATTTGATTCCTCCTTAGATTTTGCTAATATTGATGGCAAGGTATATATTTCACCAGATAATCTGACTTACATATTGCTACTTACAAATTACGTGAGGTCTAAAATTAAATTAGAAGAGCACCTTTTGGCAAAGGAACCCGGAAACCATATACCCCCCAGCAGCTCAACAGATAAACGCAGATTTAAAAGGTATAGAAACCCATGTTTGACCTCCATCGCCACATGAGCTTCACATGAATTATATGGTCATACGTCATACCTCCCTCGTTGATATGCTTTTTGCAGAAACTTTTTGGAGATTCATTACCTCGAGTGAATAGACTAGCATGGTCCATTTCAAAGATACTATTTTGACTCCAAAACATATATTTCTACCAATGAGAGTGAAGACTCCGACTGGAAACATGTTGAGATGATTTCAATTTTAAATCGTCTAGGCCACGAATATAGTTAGTCTAAACTTTTGGAAATAGATACAGCGTTGTGTATGGAGAAACTAAACACTGTTAGAGAGGGTGAAATACCACTACCAAGCATGTCAGTATTCCTACCATAGTATCCTATGACAATATAGACCGTATTAGAGGAAACATTAAGTGGGGCTGGTACTTCTCATCATGTCAATGGCTCGTCACAAAGATGGCAGTTATTGGGAAAAGGCAAAGAAGTATTTCAATGCCAGTTCCATGTACTCAAGATTACATATAGTTGGTAAAAGGAAAAATCCTCCTACCTCCTGCAATTACTATACTGCTCAGCTTTCGCATGAATCTGCAGAAAATATGGAATATTGGATTCTGCCTTTTGTTTATCTGTTTCTCTGATTTATGTATTCATCATCATAAGGTTCTCAGTCCGAAGACTGGTTGGACGCGTACCTCCATTCTTTTCTATCCTGAGCTAACCTACGCATTTCCCTAAAAGTAGAACATCCTACATCCCTAACTATTTGAGAGCAGTAGTCCAATCTAGGCCTACCCCTACCTCTTTTTATTCCTATCTCTGACTCTAGTATGTCACGAACTATTCCTTCGTGTCTTAGAAGGTGTCCTACCATCCTATCTCTCCTACTCTTTATTGTTTTCCATACCTTTCGCTTTTCCCCAACTCTTTCTAATACTTCCCTATTGCTAACCTTATCTATCCACGGTATCTTCATCATGCGTCTGTAGCACCACATTTCAAACGCTTCTACTATTTTTCTATCTGCTTCTCCTATTGTCCAAGTCTCGCACCCGTATAATGCCGTACTCCATACATACGACGTTAAGAGTCTCTTCCTAGTCTCTATATTAACCGTTCTCGAGCATAACAGTTGTTTCTTTTTGTTAAACGCAACTCGGCCCTGCGCCATTCTTTGTTTTATATCTTTAGTGCTCCTACCGTCTTGAGTTATTTTACTTCCTAAGTAGCAGAAATCCGCGACCTCCTCTATCTTCTCATTTCCAATTTGTATTTCCATTTTAGTTCTATTTTCACATCCCCTACATACCAAAATTTTAGTTTTCTTTTTATTGATTTTCATGCCGAAGCCCTGTGTCAAAACTGCTTCCATTTCATTCAAAGCCGCTCCTAATTCTTCTTTGCTAGATGCTAACACTGCTATATCATCCGCAAATCTGAGCATGTTAATAGTTTGGCCCTGTACATTGATCCCTGAGGCTGTTCTTTCCTTAACAATATTAATCGCATCTTCGATATATAAGTTGAAAACTAGAGGTGACAATGCACATCCCTGTCTCACTCCCTTCCGGATATCTACTTCCCTTCGTTCCTGCTCACATTCTATAACTGCCTTTTGCTCTTTGTAGAGATTATGTATTATTCTTCTGTCCCTGTATTTCATCCCTACCTTTCTCAGCACTTCGAACATCTTCCCCCATTTTACGTTGTCGAAGGCTTTTTCTAAATCTACAAATCCTATATAGACGCTCTTTCTCTTTTCTATCGTTTTTTCTATAATTACTCGTAAAGCTAGAATGGCCTCGCGCGTTCCTCTATTTCGTCTAAATCCGAATTGATCTTCTCCTAATATTTCTTCCGCCTTTTTCTCCATCCTTCTTTGCACAATTCTGGTTAAAATTTTTGACGCATGGGAAGTTAAACTGATAGTTCTAAAATTTTCGCATCTATCCGCGCCTTTTCTTTTTGGCAAAGCTACTATGATGTTCCGTTTGTAATCTTCTGGAATCTCGCCTGTCAGGTATATGCGACTAACTAATTTAAATAAACGATCTATTACCTCTTGACCTGCGCACTTTAAGATTTCTGCCTGCAAGCCATCTATACCTGGTGCTTTATTATTCCTTAAACTTTTTAGTGCTATCTCAAACTCTTCTCTCATTATAGGACTCCCTAGGTTATCCCCCTCTACACTGCTTTCGCTTTCTAATATATCTTGCACTTCCTGTCCCGCATATAAGTTTCCCAAATATTCTTTCCACCTATCTGCCTTCTCCCCGCTTCCGATTAGGATATCTCCTGCCTCATTTCTAATGTTTTTGGTACTAGATCCAATTTCTCTAAAATTCTCCTAATATGTATTTCAGTTTAACAAATTGATGTGATAACTTGCTGTAACTTTATTAACTGTACTATTATACTATTGCTTTTTCATATTATTATTCCTTAGGTTAACAAAAGTTTTGATAGAAATTATAAAATTTTTCTCAATTTTTCTCAATCATCTTTTTAATCCACTATTTACCAGTTAACGATTGCACATATACAAGAATACTAAATAACCTAAATTATAGGACATCTTTTAAGATTTCATTAAAAAAAAAGAATGTTGAAATCGGACGGTTATTTCCAGAGATCTTAGATTGGCGGCCATTTGTATTAGCTACCACTTTGAGATGGCAATCATGGTTTTTAGTCATTCTTATACATCCATATAACTGTGGTATAAAGGAAAATTAGTACCCCCAAATTATACCGAAATCTTGGCTGGTCCATAGACTAGTACCTGAAATACCACTTCTCCATTAATACCATCAATTAATGCATTACTATATCTGCAGTAGCAAAGCATAACGAACTAAGGTTTATTACCGATTACCGTCACGTGAGATATAACAAATAATCGAATACCTGATAGATTAAAGAATATCTTCAATGCACGTGATGGTGTAATCGAAGTTCTCACCCCTTTATTTAAAATTTAAAGACCTGTTGGCTCTGTGGAGAGTCGTAAAGTAACAAGTAACGTATGTCTAATTCGTGTAAATTGCTCTATCCGTGTCTGCGTTCGCGTGACCGTATCCATAACGCTTTGGTACACTCCTCTTTAGGCACTTCTTGATAATACTGACTTATACTTTAATCTATTATGTCTTCCAATCCATTATAACGCCACTGACGGTAATCTATTGCAATGTGGAGCATGATTTGTTCCCTATTGTAGTCATTTAATTACAGGAAAGCGCTCGCGAGTTTATTTATAAACCCTGGGGCTGCACAACAAAAATGCATTGAATTGTCGTTCGGTTTTCTATGTTTTAGCAATGTAGCTATGGCATTCGGTCGAATTAAAAAAGTCCAGAGTGTGCTGTCACCTGGGAGAGGAAGATTGCACTTCGACAACTGTGTTCAGTCGGTTGACATAAATCAGGAGATATGTATAAGATACAACAGAACACTGCACTGTAATACGTTTGTCGACTTTGACAGATGCAAGATTACCATCGAATCAACTATTGAAATCTTCCCGAGGAAATACTTCTACTATTTTTTCTTGATTCGTAGTTAACAGATGAAAAAGTTTGTAGAATAAAAAACTTCAACTTTTTGACCAAGATGTTACGGAAAATGCGATACGAAATGCTCGAGTTGCAGCGACCTATAATAGAGAAATGCCGAACCTTTATTTTTAATTGCTGTTAAAGGTGCCGTCTGGAGGTTAGTTGTCAGAACTTTGCAAGCTAACCCTGAAACTTTTATGTTCATCTTCAGTGTTTACTGAAAAACATCAAATTAATTAATTAATTCTTCAAATTAATTCTTAAATTCCTTAAACAACTTTCGAAATTTTTACACGAAACTTTGAACTCTTAAGTTACTTGTTATGCAGAATAACGCTACATATTCAGTTGTTTCGTAATTTTAGAAAAAAATACACATTGGACATTTTAAATTATCGATTTCCAATTAATCAAAATTACACTTTGAAATTATGAAAAACTGAGAACTCAGAGTATTTCTGCATAAAGAGTAGCTCACTAAGTGCTCAAAATTTCGTGAAAAATTTCCAAAATTATCCCCTTAAACTGTTTTTGCTCCACTATCAAATGAGAATGAACACAAGTCGAATTTTCCGTGGCATCTTGCGTTTTTGTCAAGCAGGTTACCTATACATCTCAAGTGGTAACGCTCTTGATCTTTTCTTATTGGAAATGGACTGTATGTTACACGAATTCATATTTATTTGCATAATTCTTAGTTCCATAAAAGTGACTTAGTTAATATTAATATTTTGTATCATAAAACATAAATATATGTAAACAGACAATTATATTTAATTGTCAACAAGAAATAAATGAATTGATTTGCATATTTATTGCGAGCATGGAAATGGTGTTAAACCATAATGAATACAAATATTTCATTTGTATTAATACTAACTAACAATTCACTGCCTAATTGTAATTAATTTGAAATCAACAAATAACCTAGTCTGTATAGCTTTAAACACGGACGACACAATATACCCTCCAACTTGTCAAAACTTACCAGCAAGAACGCGGGAGTTTATTGTCAGCATCCAGAAGCCCTTCAAGCTGTGTAAATTCAAGATGTGACAGTAAGACTCTTGGGGCCCGCCCGTGTCTCAGATATTAATGTCAAATCTCGTGTCATACGGCGCGCGTTCTTTGAACCATACCTCGGCTTAAAATTATTATTAGATGCTCCCGAGAAGAGCCCCAAGAAAACGTCAAGTTTTAATAAAGTTAATGCAGTTTTCAATTGACCTGTCTGTCGTAATTGGATACCAAGTGTTGTAGAGCTTACCCAATAGGCAGGTTCGGTAATTTTCAAATTTCATTAAAATTGATAGTTTATTATACTGAAGGCAGTTATGTTGTTAATTTTTGTTAAAAAAAATTCCTTCGCCTGTGAAGCCTTTGCAAAGTTTTCCGTCGGTGCGAGGCTAGAAATCGTACCTTGCAGCGAGAGTAGACCGCGTGACGTCAGAACTTAGTATAACGTACAAGTCCCAGCTTCAGCGCGCAGCAGTCCATAAGTATTATGCATATGCATGTGTAGTTAAATTGTTAAATATTATTAACTGGTTCTAACTGGTGTTTTCTGTTTTGTACCCAGACTAATACATCGTACAGCACACCAATAAAACGGAAAAAGTGGTTCGTTGGAGCCAGAAGGAAAATCGGTCAGCATTATCGATATTTTCGCGAGTTAGTTTATCATTGCAAAAGTTTATAAAATTATCGGCTGCCTCATTGCAGCCACTCTAAATAAAATCGAACATAATGTAATTTATCGACATTTTTCTGGGACCCCTTGGTACTTGGTAACGTGTTACGGTTAGCATAATTTGAAACAGGATGCTAGGAGCATGACGGAGCCAAATACTGAATCGCCGTAGCGTTCCCTCCCTGAACTAAAATAGGAAATTTTATTAACTAGGTATTTTACAATAATAATTAAATAGTACGTCATCATAAAGTTCTCTTTTGAAAACTGGTAGGACGCGTACCTCCATCCTTTCCCTGAGCTAGCCTACGCATTTCCGTAAAAGTAGAACATTCTATATCCCCAACTAATTGAGACCAGTAGTCTAATCTGCTCCAACCTCTACCTCTTTATTCCTATCTCTGACTCTAGTATGTCACGAACTATTCCTTTGTGTCTCAGAAGGTGTCCTACCATCCTACGATCCTATCCCATATTCTTTATTGTCTTCCATACTTTTCTCTTTTCCCCAACTCTTTCTAATTCCTCCTTATTGCTAACTTGTCTATCCACGGTATCTTCAACACCCGTCTGTAGCATCACATTTCAAACGCTTCTACTCCTTTTCAATCCGCTTCTCCCATTGTCCAAGTTTCGCACCCATAGGTATAATTTCGTCCTTCATACATGCGTCTTTAAGAGTGTCTTCCGAGTTTCTACATTAACCGTTCCAGAATATAGCAGTTGTTTCTTTTTGTTAAACAAGTACCTAGTACCTACGTAGCGTAGTTTTTTGATTCGCGTGAGTTGTATTTGTTTCCGTTTTTTTAAAAAATTTCCAATCCGTTATATAACTGTTAACTTGATAACTTGTCAATCACTTAGGTATACATACCTACATAAATGAGTAGGTATGTATTGTATTGTATTAGAGAATATAGGTAGGTACCTATTTTACAAACAGAAGTAAGCAGGTACCTACAATCTACATACCTACTTATACTGAATTATAAAAGGCATGTACAGTTAATATTGTTGACTTTGTTTTACTTATACCGGTCTGCCTTTACACTACTGTTTTGAGGTTGAATGAAATTGGGGTTAGATGCAAGAATCACACACCATTTCCACATTTACCTGCACATTTACCTACCTACTACATAAATATTGCAAATTATGTGAATCGGACTTTTGATACCCTTGTTGCATCATTATATCGATTATGTTGTCTTTGTTTTATGTTTCCTTGACACCTTACTTTAAAAATTCACGCTCGAAATACTCCCAATAAGTATGTTATGAGATAGGTACCGCTTCACGGGCACTTCAAGAGAAGTGGGAGGAGCGCCTTACGAATCTCTGACGTCAAACCAATAACAAAGCGAACTAGCATGTGGGCGTGATAAGCTAATTTCTTTCGCTTATTACGCCGCAAAAAAATTTTTTACAAAAAAAATTTCGCCGTAAATCAATTACAATAACAATTTTCTGTCATTTTCATGACAAAAATAGATATCTTATTTTTCTCCGAACCTCCCTATTTATATATCTTTCAAAGTTTACTTCTTGGTAGTTCATATTATTACATTTTGTTCCCGTATAATACATGATATTGGTCCAATATTGATTAAGTTGTTACTTCAATAGCCCGCCGATATTGATAAAACATTGGTTTCAGAAATATTGTAAACCGATATTAACCCAACATTGGTTCCCTAGTTTCCGCCACTGTTGAGCTTACCAATATTGGCTCAACATGGTTTTCTACAATGCTTTTTCTGTTTGGTATAATATAGAAAAACAATATATCTTCGACATTGGCCCAATATTAGAACAATTTTGTTGCACTGCTTGGGCAGTAATAACAAATTTCTTTGATTTATAATCTTCACAGTTAAACTAAACATTTTGTATTTCAAATGTGTATAGATAAAGAGTTTTCTCCATTTGTAATTGGTCAGTGCGGTGCCTCTGTACACACATAATACAATTAGCCGCGAGTATTCGTAGAAATGATTAAAATGCAAGTCATGGGAGGCAAAGTTTCTTTAAAATCAAAGGAGTCACGGGAGTTGGAACACATCTGGGTACACGTTTCGGTAACAAGGTTTGGAGTCCGTGCTGTCGTTTAAAGTTGGTATTATTCTAGCGGGGACTATGCGGACAATTCCGGATGCAGTTTGAATGCGAATTGGATTAGATTTTGAATACGGCGGAGGAGGATAAATAAAATAAAGGACCTTAAACTGCCATCGTTCGAGGGCGGATTAGGGATTTACTGTCGGATATTTATGCAAGTGCAGGACCCGCTCGTCAAAGTTTATATTTTGACTGGATGGAGAACCTTGTTGGCTTTGATTTCCTTTCAGATGGAAGTGCTGGGCGTGTCCGCGTTAGAAAAATATTGATTGAATAAATTTAAATGTTCTGCGGAAGCGTTTTTATCCGGCATATTTGACAATTAAACAATTTTAATTATGACCAGGCACGGCAATAATTAACAACATAGATCATTCCGTAATGATTACTCAATTGAGGGAAAAGTTTTTATTGCAAAAATGTTCATTGGACTGGACTGGGCTGGACTGGACTGGACTAGACTGGACTGGACTGGACTGGGCTGGACTGAACTGGACTGGACTGGACTGGAGATGGTCTACAAAGCTATAACCTCTTCGAAACCCCGCCTGTAGAAGGTAGACAATAGACTGATAGGCATGTAATTCTCCACACTCGTGCAGCCATCCTTTTTGAACAACAGGATAACCTCAGCGTTCCTCCGCGCAGTTGGAATCCGCTGCTCCTGTAGACATTTGTTCAAGAGGACGAGCAATGCTTGTTACATCGATTTCCCTCCCATCGCATCGGCGTGAATTCTGCTATAAATTTCTTCAAATAGGTCAATTTATTTTTATCCCGTTTTATACGGAAACTGCATTTGCTTCATTAATATATTCAAAATTAACTGTCCCCGGCTAATTAAGACCACCTCCGATATTTATCGACTTCCTGCAGCTTAAAATATCCTGATAGAGCGAAAAATACAGCAGAGGGTGTTATCTGTAGCCAAATCGCAATTACTGGAAAAGCTTAAAACAGTGAACACATTAAGGAGTCTACCGGTTTTGATGCTATCTTTTCTTTACAGACTTAAAGATGCCAGCGAGTGTAATGGTTTATGGGTTCTCCTTCTCATTAGCTGCATTATTTCGGGATTACGCTTTTGGGAATTCCGTGTAATGTGCAGTCGTAATCTTACGTGTAGTTTCTCAGACACGAAGAGATGAAACTTGTATACTTAATCAGAACTAATGCAGTCGAAACATAGGTACCCATATGCGGTAATTTCAAATTTCAAATATTGCGAATATGTTGAACATGGAGTCAGCGACTGTGGAACTAACGAAGCCATAAAAATACCTGCCACTAAATCTAAATCGGAAATTCTGAATGTATCCAAATCAAACTTATTTGTTTGTTGCTTTCGGAGTAAAACTTTGAAATCAGTTGTTAATAAGCAACCATATTTTTCGATGCACTTACGCAACTTATGGCGTAATATTTTGGGTCTATATTATATGAAATAAAAGGTTTTTCGTAATAAGTTTTTGCGCCTGCCCATATTAATTTAATGGCATTAAACTGGCAATGATATGGAGGCAGGCGCAATACCTCGTTACCATATTCCCTTAATATTTCGTCGACAGCATAAATTTTATCTTTTTTATTGACTTTGCAATCATCAATAATTCCGATTTTAACAAATTCGGTGAGGGGTTTTGATTTTGTTTTTGTAACCACTCAAATATTTCATTTTTTCCATGAAGAATTTGGTTGCTTATTTAATATTCTAGAATGATATGATGGGTTGTCAAGATCGCAATTTAAAGAAGGTTCATCTAAATTTGGAATTAGCTGTTCTGTTAACCATTTTTCAAATAAATCTTTGTCCATATTATCGTGGTAGTCCATACTTTTTGATTTTGACGAAAAAATTAAACTAGCACCAGGTACAAATCCGGAACTAGATCCTGCGTGCAAAATTATAAAATGTTTTCCCCGATCCACATCCTTTCTTTCTCTTTACTGACTTCACCGAATCATCTTGCCAAGATTTTGACCCACTGCCGTTCGAAAATATCCACGTCTAGTCCAAAAAAATCACTTTCCTAAATTTTGAATTAAGTTTTTCGGCATATTTCTTTAAAAATGTAACTCTTTGGTGAACTATGTGCGGCTGTTCACAGAGGAATCTCCTATTGCAATCTTTTTTATATCGAAAACCCAGTATCTTGAGAAATTTTGACAAGGAACGTAATCCAATTTCCAAAACACCATTTTCTCTTAAGGTTTTTTGTAAACTTACTAGAGTAACATTCGCTTTTGCTTCATATAAATTATAAATAACATTTCTTACTTCCATTTTGTCGGTGTCACTTAAATCCATAATTTTCGTGTATTTCCTTCTTCGTTTTTCTTTTCTTTTTTCTGGCTCCTTCATCCTCTTTCCATGTACAATCCTTTCTACTGTTCTTAAACGAACTCCTAGCGCTTCAGAAACTGTTTCATGTTTTTTTTTGCGTTGCTATACTCATTAACTCTGAACATCTTGAAGAGTTGGATTAAGCTTTTGTAAATCTCTAATTTATCCAAATGCACGTATATGCGATTACCCAGACAATAGTGTCTCTGAAGTATTGAAATGATGCTTTCGCGATACGCCTGAATGTTTTATAGAATGCGACAGTAAAGGTAATGGAATCGCCAGTGTTAAAATAGAGGAAATCGAAGTGCAATGCTTTCAGACAGGCACTATGGTTATATACATACATTTTTGTAAATTATTCGATTGTCGGAATTGATAAAAAACGATCAACATAGAATTATTGGCCAAATAAAACAAATCGTTTGTTCACAAATTGGAGCAAATTTTGAATAAATATACAGCATAATTTATGCATGAACGATTAAATAAGTAGCTATTTTAGCAGAAGTTATCAGATTTGTGTTTCATCGCGGTATTTGTTCAGTTGTTAACACAAAATTAAATACTATGGTAAATTGCATGTCGTGATATCACGCAAAACTCTTAAGCTACAACTCAAACCAAAATCGATGCGAATGAGTCGCCCAAGGATGTAAATTTTGTACTACAAAATAATAATGCAGTGGAATACAGCAAAATTTTGAAAGCCCCGCTTTGCTAGTTTATCGGCTTTCTCGTTCCCTATCAGCCCACAGTGACCTCGAATCCAAAGCAATCTGAGTTTCACTCTTGGTTTGTCTCCAAACAGTCCAGATTAGACTGCCGGAAGGTATGCTGTTCAGAATTTGGTTCTCCACTCTAGGATCATCGATTGTGACCTGAAAGAGTGGTTGTGCGGTGTTCTTGGGGACCATGTAATCCGTCCTCATGTCAAACATGGGATCCTTTATGTCCTCAATAATGCTAGTGTGCTCTGTACCCAGACAGACACGGTAAAAATAATTTTGCAGTCTGTATAGTGCCTCGCCTCGCCTCCCCCTGTATCACGAAGTGGAGAGGGGGAAGGTCCAGAAGAGTCTCCATGGCTACAATTGGCGAAGTCCGCATCGCCCCTGTTATTCCTAGGCAGGCAAGCCTCTGAATTTTGCTTAGCCTTAGCCTAGTAGTTACCTGTTTGACTTTGGGCCACCATGCCAAAGTTGCATACATTATTCCTGGTCTGACCACTCTGGTGTACAGCCAGTGCACTATTTCTGGCCTTAGACCTCATTTTTTATATGTTCGCCTAACTACTGCAAGAGTACCTAGTTTCCTACTTTCTGACTATTCTATCGATTTGTTGGGTCCAGTTAAGTGTTGAGTTCAGTATAACCCCAAGATACTTGACCTCCCTTGACAGTGAGATCTTCCTACCACGGAGATATAGAGGTCCAAGTGCCACTATATTTCTCTTTCGCGTAAATGGAACTATTGTTGTTTTTTCTGGACTAATGGCCTTCCTTTTCAGTCCAGGCTGCTACAATACTCAGGGCCATTTGCATACGTTCCCTAATAATCGTACTACTAAATCTTCCCTCGAATTAAAGAGTTAAAATGTTATTTGGAAGAAAATGGAGCATGGTACAACATTCTGGTATGAAGATTTTTGACTCAGAATTTTATGTTGAACATCGCCACGTGTAATTCTTGCGCCAATTTATGCACACCCTGTAGATTTCGTTAATTGAAATATTTCAATTCTTCGCGTTATTGCCATATAATGGCCACCCCCGAAAACTTAATTAAATTTCCGAAATTATTAACGAGATTTTATTTTGAGGTTCCACTTTAATAAAGCGTCGCGAATTTTTTTACAGCCGTACAATTAAAATATTCAAATCAGTATCCCGCGCGCGCTGAGAGCTGAGAGGAACGCACAGCAATCTCTCTCCAAGGGGGAAACGCATAAAGTCTCCGTTGTAAACATTTTATGGTCCCATTATTCGCACGAGCTGGAAATGAGGAAAGAAGCGACATTTTGTTCCATACTACAAAGAATGTTTAACGGCAAATTGCAGAGACTTTAAATATTTTAACTGCACTTTTAAAAAAGTATTTTGTCAGTTATGATTTTAATTTATGGGTTATCTGGGGTGTCGTTTGCCGTTTTATTATTTCGCTTTAATGCACAGCTATTTTCTCAAGATTTTATTACGATGACTCGTAATGGAAAATTTTATATGAGCATCTCGTGCTTTACCGCCTGCATACTTCTGCATATCGCGGACTTTTGAAACGTAAAATGGCATTAAATAGCGAAATTTTCTCACAAAAAGCTCTTGTTGGAAGCTTTTTGTAAATTGGGCCTTACCTCTGTTCCCATTATGGAACAGCAATCAGGTACTAGGACGGTTAACCCCATATCTGAATACATGATCCTATTCCTATTACCTAATTACAAACTTGGGAAAATTTCGCCAAACTGCTCGCAAGCATCTTGCAAGCATGTAACTAGATAACGCCAAAGTGTAATTTTATTATTGAATGCAAAAACTACTCCATATAAACTTTAATGAAAGACTAAATGTATATAATGGATTAAAAACTTAAGTCCAGCTCTGTGGAATGGACAATATGTTTATTAGCCTTTCTGAACATACCTAGCAAATACATTAAAATTAATATGAAAGTTACCGGAAAATTCTACTGGCCATTTTCTATCTATTTCACAATACAACCCATTATTTTGACAAAGGAGAGTCACAAGCAAGTTAAAGAAGTCAAGATTTTGTTGCGTTTCAATTTTGTAGTGAAACTTACAAAGAAAATGTCACTCTAAAATTAAAAGAAGAAAATATATTTATACTCTTTATTGTAATATTAGTACTCACAGCTTGTTTCTGACTTAAATTTGATTATATTTTAAAACCCTTTCGCTCGCATTTTTGTTGATTTTCATGTCTGTCCTCCGTTCTTGCTTTCGATCATTATTTCTGCCGTTGAGAATGAATATTGTTGTGTACATTCAGCCTGGGTATGCATGATCCTTATTAGTTTGTTAGTTTGAAGTAGGTTTATCTCACTTACCTGTAGGATTTGCGATCTTGTCGATTTTTGTGCCTTCATTTTCGTACTTTAGTTCCATCGTAGGAAATCAGTTGGGTCAGTTATTAATTTTGCTCATGTTCGATTTTACCGTCTCTTGAGTGTATCTTCTAAAAATTCTAGTATGATTCTCAGTATCTTGTGGTATGTTTGTTTGAGTGCCACGATTTTTTTTGTTGACGGCCGGTCTGTCAGATTTTTGAGGTTAGGTTCAAAATATGTGAAGTTCGTTCGAGCCGGTTGCATAGCACTCTTAGAACAGTGGCGTAGTCATTTATTTTGTACCCCTATCTAATCTTTTAATGTTTTACGTCTCTTATTTTCTTTATTTCTACTCGTGAGGTTGCTTTAAGGGTTTTCTCATCAGTTTCTTCATTTCTTTTGTATTCGCACATCTTCTTTAGTCTTCTTTGTCTTGTTTGCCTTCCTTCTTCTATCCATTTTCCCACATCTTGCGACGCCTCAGGTAGATTTGAAAGTCTGGGGTATTTTGGAAATTTTAGGTCCTGTTGCTTTCTTCATTGCGCGTCTTTTCAAAACTACCAGGAAGCCGTACACCTGGCAATTCACACGTGTTTTGGAGCCGCTCGCAACCTAGGCGAAGCTCTCCACTGAATTTAACATCAATTCATCGTCCTACTAAGGTCAGATCAATTTTGATTATTTCGTCGCGTCCGTCTGGATCATCGCGTCCAACGGCTGGTTTTTACGTAGCGCCTGGCACAGCTTTTTGTGACCACCTTGTATTTGTATTTTTTGTGTTCACGCGTCGCTAGTCCGATTCTAGAATCGTCTCTGTTCGGCTAGTTTTCATGTAGTTGCTCGGCCACGGTGTGTTGTGGTCACCTGTTTATTTTTGGACATCGCTAATTTTGTCACTTATAGTATTAAATTTAATTAGTCATAATTCCGGTATAGTTTTTGTTTAAAATTTTCATTTATCTATACTTAGATCATTTTGCCAGTATTTTCCTAATATTTTTGTTATTTTTTCATTATTACGTAGTTTCAAGTCATTTAGATAAGAGTTGATTGATTTGCGAAATTTTGCTTAGGTTTTTTTTGCCGTAGATATATTTAATTTTGACTTATAGTATCTACTTAGATATATATTTTTTTTTTGTGTAACGGGATTTTGCAACAATCGATACTGCCGTTTGCGTCTATTTGCGTTTGTAAGTAGAGTGCGTGCGATGGACCCGTCGGTGCGCTGCGCGTGCGGAGCTCCTACCGTGTAGTGTATTTACCGTGTCATCTGCGCCTATTTGGATTTTCCTTTTTTTTCGGCGCAACGCTAGTACCGAGCGTTTAGATTTCCCGCAGTTTGGTTATTACACCTACATTATTTTTTTTAAACTTTAATAGCTATTGAATTTACGACTTTTTTTTTGTATGATTATTCTCATTTTGAATATTATATGCTGTCATTACTGTTTGACAATTTGTTTAATTTTTTTTTGTGTTTGCCCTATTACGTACCAGCAGCTTTTAGAAGTTGTGGCTGCTGGATTTTGTCTTATTTCCAAGAGGATCAGGCATCAACTTCTTGGCGCCCTTTACTGTTTAATTGCCCACTCCCATCTTCGGCTTAGAGCTCAGTCGCGGCCGGATCCTCATTTGTGGCGTTGCGCCATTTGTGCACGTCACATATATCTTTCTAATAAGTTCAATCATTCTGGTACAAAATCTGATATTTTTCTGTTTGCGTTAAAGATAAAACACGAAGTATTTGTTTTATTTTATAACGGATTTATAGCATCAAGCAAGCTCTCGTATAATTTGGTATTTGTAGTTTATTGACAAGCTTTAATATTTTAATACTTCTTTCCTCTAATTACGTGTTTTTGTTTCAGGTAATTTCTGCGTTCTACTAGTGACTTACAAAAATTCTATGCCAGGTAAGAACACATTTCGTTTGTTTCCGCGAGGAAGCCGCGAATTCGATTATAAATTTTCTAGAAAAGATCGCACATCTGAATTGATTTTTTACAGAAATTACTACTTATCAGTTATCACTGCCAAAGCCGAGCGCGTTTCTAAAGTAAATGTCGGCACAGTTTATAAGCTATATGATTTTCATGGAGTATAATAAACGATAATGCACCCATATCATGCTGATATGCACCGCACAGGTATAGTTCTAAATCTGTGTCGGTATGATGACTTTGGTGCGTTGTTCGGAAGCGTAAATCTAAGCATTCGCGTGCATTATACCTCTAAACCATTCAAAAGTGCGTGGAATCGACTCGTAAAGAAACTATGTCACTTTTTCCACGGTTATTTTTTACTTACACCGACTGAATAAATAATAACCGAAAAGATTACAACCCCAATGCAGCTGAAATTTCGTTTTAATGAACCGTACGAAGTTTTCATGGAAATGAGCTTACCTTGTGGGAACCTGTAAAGAAGCTTTCGATGTCAATGGGGGGAGTCCTAATTTACATCTTACATAGCAGTGGAAGGTTTGATAGATGCAGAATCTTGCTCTGAATACCATATCCTTTCATTAGGGTCCGTGAATCAAATGAAATATTAAAGAGGGTTTCCGCATTATTTTGAGCGCTTGCGCCATAAAAGATGCTGCTCTAACATGCAATGCGATACTTGTGGTGGGTATTAACACCTAGTAAAAAAAGTATGATCTCTTTCTGAAGTAGGTAGTTAATTTAGATTTTGGATCAAAAAACACTAGAATTCATCGAGAGTCAAAGGACAACTATTATTCAGTAATAGATGCAGCCTCTTCGTCAATTCCTATCGAATAACGATATGTCTTTTAATATATATATCGATATATCGATAACTTGATACATCGATATATCGATAATTTGATGTATCGATATATCGATAAATCGAATAAAGATGTCTTAATCGATAATTTGATAGATCTGTGTATCGATGTCAGTATATCACATTTACCCCGCAGTTTGGGGCAAATGCGATACCGGTCAGTACCTACCCATAAATAAGTTATGTACTTGAAATGGGGCAAACGTGTAAAGATCGTAGTTTGTTCATTATTTTAATTTATACAAAATTAAATTGTACCAATCGAGCAAAAAGTTATAAACTTTATTTATATTACAAGCAAAACTGAAAAAAACATATTTCTCTGCAATCAAAACAAATTCTAATGAATGTAAGTGCAAACATAAAAATAAGTATTATATTCAATATTTAAATGAAAACGATGTTCTTTTCTGCATTATTAGGTTAAATTATAACCTTCAAATGTCACTGGAAATACGAAAGAACCGCGTCTATTGATAGTTGGCTCTGGCAAAACCATAACGATATCAATTTGCTCTACAGTGTCCATATCCTCCACTTTTGACCATGAAAATGTGTTTTTTGAAAAACAAAATATCCATCAATTATGAATGGGTCTAACGCTTTCTTCCGAGCGTATTCCACATTTTGTGGGATCTTGAGACTCATATTATGGCGTCGCTTGAAGTTAAGAAACTAGTTCTCAACAGGGACTCCGTCTTTAAAATGTGTCTTAATTTTACTTTACTTTACCAACTTCCCAACCACTTCAAATACTTCTTTCCTTGACAACCCGAATCCCCACTTTTCTATGGTATTCAAGCCATTGGCTAACTTCAGTTGTTCTGCCATTGGAATACTGGTTGGACGTCCTTTATTGTCTTTTTTCTTTCCCCGGATACCTTTAACACATGCTTCGTCCTTTATTCACTTCATTTATTGACGAAATTAAATCCTCTTTTGTATATTTACGATCAGCTGCATTCTGTTTTTTGGTATTTAGAAGAACGGGGTCAATGTATTACGTACCTTACAATTGCCCCAAATTCATGTATCACATTTGCCCCTAAAAGCCGTTTACGGGGCAAATGTGATATAAACAAAAAACCAACAACATCGTAATTGTTTAGTCGTCATCATTTGTATAAATATAAAGAATAAGTTCAAAATACTGACGCATTCTTACCTCAATTTCACTTCGAAATTGACAAACAGGCGTCGACTTGAATAATGGGTTGTTGTTGTGAGGAATCGTTGATGCGCCGCTTGCAGTTCCACTGGCTGGAAATTACGTTGCGCTTATTCATATGCAAGCTTAAAGCGTTGGAAGGTAGATGGAAGCACTAATAATAATAATTTGGAGTGAAATTTATGGACATCACATTTGCCCCATTATCACATTTACCCCACTTCACTTTATCGATATTCCGACATGAAGTTTTTACAAAAATATGAGTATTTCAAAGACGATGTGTTATTCAATAAAATTTTAAATATACCTAGGTAAAAATTAGTAGCCTTTAAATGCGCCATTTTTTAAAGGAGATTGACGTACTTAAATGATACCGTCCTTTTTAAGAATAAACCCTCGATTTTTGGAGTTTACTCCTTAAGACTCGATTTTCAGTTATAGCCCGCGGTACGGAAATTTTATAAGTAGTAAAATCAAGTGTTATATTTCGCGTTAACAGCGTTAACTAAAAGTGAGGCGTTACGTTCCTCTGGGTAACGCACCTTTCACATTGAAATTATGTGTGTATCTATGGATACGTATATTTCTGTACAATAAACAAAATTATCAAGTGATTGAAGTTAAAAAAATACTGACAGATATGGAAAAAACCTATTCCAGTGATAATGAAGAAGAATCCGAAAAACACATGGATGCGGTTAATTGGTAAGCGTATAATTCATGTTAACGAATTATATAAATTGAACATACGAACAGCTATGTCTTTTATTTAGTGTATGTATTATGTATGTTTGATTAATTGTTTACCGCGTGTCCCAGGAATCCTGAAGAACATGGGAAATTTGAAAATTGCGATTTCTATGTCCCCAACGTGTTTTTAAGGATATTCCGAGTATCAGGACACATACAATGTGCACCAGAGAACGTTTTTGTGGAATATTTTTCAAAGTTTAACAAAAATTATCAAGAATATTTCCAAAAATATATCGCGTGGGAATCAACTTCGTTTAAATACAAGTGTAAAGAAGTGGACCGCCTTGTCGCAATGGATTAGTGAGTTCAATCGCACGCCGCCGATATTGAATCCGGAGCATACGGAGGTTCAAATCCAATAGCAGTTAGTTTTCTTTTTTTACTTTTATCGTTATTTTGAATAAACGGCGATTGATTTCTATCAGTAAAGATGCATAATTAAACGTTTTATAATTTTTAATTAAACTGGAAATGGACTTACTAGAAAATTATTTATCAAGTGATTGAAGTTAAAATAATCGTTCGTAAGGAGCTGACACACACAAGTTTTTTGTGTTTTTATGTAGATATTTTAATTTTTGTATTTTTCTGAAATTACCCAATGACATCACGCGTGTACCATTTTCACTAAAATTAACCTGCTTACCTACTAGTAGTTTAGAAAATGAAAATCGAACGAAAAAAAATGTCCCTGAGTCTTTGAAATTTGAACGGAAACATTTTTGTTTTTCAGTTATCTATCACACCACAAAGTTTTAAAGATAAACAGGTATTTCAGTGAGTTAGGTATAAAAATTCACAGACCTCGCATCTTACGCAAGTATCATAGGCGTATTGAAAATACCGACACAACTGCTCAGTTTCTAAGATGTCCAACAAAAGTGATCTGTGCCGTTTCAATTTGGTATATTATTGATACAATATAATACAAGAAATGATTTGTGACACGCACAAGGCACATAGTCAAACTGACGCAATACGTAACAAAATATTAACGCATCCGTTTTGTACTGTTTGGACTTTTATTGCAACGCGATATCCCTCTTAAACGGTACTAGCGTTTGCCGTACCTAAGTGTACATCTGGCTAGCGTTTTCCATCCAATATATTATTATTAGCGGCCTCGACTGCGCGCGCCGCTGACAGAATCTGTCGCATGTCGATACATTTTTCGTAAGATGAATCCCATATACACGCGCCCAGAAGTATATTCAATACTAAAACTAGCTTGGAACATTCAGTTATATAGATAACTAAGCATACACGTTACCAGTTTCGGTAACTCTAAGATTTACTGAACTATGCAAACACAAGAGACCGCATTTTCCCTTGGGTTATATAAGCGGGTAATTAGTAACAGCAATAAAGTCCTCTGTTCTTCCACATGTTGAGCTAATAAAATTAATTAATCCAAACCTATGAAACTGTTTGATAGACTGGCATAACGTTGAACGAAACAATCACCGGAATAGAGAAATTAACGACGCCGTGTGTTCCCTCGGTTGGAATCGTAAAATGAACTGCATCGTTTCGAAAATTTTGAATTTATTACAGGTTCTATCACTTTCTTGCTGTCGTGGAAGGATTGCTACTTATTTAAAAGAGCGGGCACTTCATTCGTGATAAAATTTTATCGCTCAATTTGCACTCGTTATTATCAATATCATTTGGTACTATAATTTATAAAATTTATTTTTTCGATTGGCAGTTTCGTTGGTATCAAGCGAAGTAATTTGTTACTACTGTAATAATCTAATAATCTAGCAATTCTCAACCCTTTGCGTTTCTACTTAGCAGGAAACGGAGAATATTAATAAATCAGAAACTTGTGGAATAACTCGGTGCATATACATCAAAATTTTTTATTCGCGACTATAAATCAGCGTAACAGAAGTTGAAACTGCGAGTACACACTGCGCTAACAGAATTCCTATTAATTGGGCAAAAATATATTGGCGGGAATAAATCACTTTTACGGGGGCCCGTGGAGTTTTGACTATGATTGAAAACCAGTTAAGTAGATAAATAGCTTTTTCTGATCGCGGCGCGCTAAAAGTGAGTAGCAGTAGCAGCTAGGGGACGCTGCGAACACAATGGATCTATAAAAATAGTATCGCTGTCAGCGAACAATAGACCAGCGATCTAAACTACAAAAGATACAGGAGTGCGGTCATCGGGGTCCGATCGGATTTCATTTATTGTTGATGATTTGCACAAAAACTGTTCATTATACTGCTCTCCGGTTCATCCAGAATACAATGGCGCCGAGCAAGTCCCGGAAAAGTGATTAGAACGCATTCTTTTGATTGACTTAATGATTATAACTATTTCTCGAAGTATTTTTAGGTTTAAATATAAATGTTTTCTTGGTTTAAACTGTTGTTTTCTTGTGTTAACTTTTTAAACTTATTGTGTTCCGTTTTATTTATTAGTTGGGTGTTGTTTGTGTTTTAAAGCCTAGAATGGTGTTATATTACCTTTTAAGTTATATTCAGAAAATGGAAATGGAATCTTATCTACTTTTAACAGCCAAATAAACATACAAAAACACGAAAATACCAAAGTATAACCTCAAAATTTGAGAACTAATTCCTGTGTTGGTTGCATGGTTTGAGTGTGTAGGGGAAAGCACCGTACTGCAGAGTCCTAGAATGACGAAACCAGTTGGTCTGCGGTTTTCTATACACATTCAAAACATGCAATATTTAAAGAATGAGTTTCTTGTGTTTATGTAAACTTTAGTTGCTAAAGTATGTTGCGTTTAAAATAAATGAAGTTCCATAATATTTTTGTGAAGTAAATTTGGTGTGCTTATATCTAACTCTCCCAGTAAACGGAACTCAGTTATTGAAATCAGAAATCATAAATACGAGATTGGCGTCTTCCAAAAGTAGAGCGTTCTTTTTCATTCAATAACAATAGAATCCATTAAATCCACTTCTCTTATTGAAAACAAAAATAAAAATTATGAAAAGCTGAAAACTTGAAGCAATTACAGGCGCTAAAATTACACATTGCTGACGTTAATTTAACGAAAATTACCGTCGCGTCTGGCGAAACAATGGACATTATAAAATAACGGGCCCATTTTACCCCGTAGGCGCCCATTCAAAATATTAGTTTGATTCTGAGCACCTCCATTACAATTAACTTTAATTAACAATGAGACGTCTCGTAACAAGCAGCGAATTCATCCCCCGCCCTCCCCAGTGAGTGACGCTTTCATAATTACGTTAACTCTATTGTTGTAGTAAATATTAATGAATTCAGTGGCGCGCAGAAATATTTTCTTATTTTACTCTTACAAAGAAATAAGTATTGTATATACATGTGGTTTCGTCCTTTTGGGACTCATCAGTACGGTGCTTTGCCCTACACACTCGAACCATGCAATATTGCTTGCTGTATATACAGGATTTCCCACGACGACCTTACACGATCTGTATACAACGTGTCCAAGATAAGGAGGGCCAGTATGGGGATATTGGAAATGACAAAAGATACGGATTTGGTTAAATGGGAAAAAAGTTGTGTAATTAAAGGATCAATAAAATGGCGCCTAGAAATCCTTGATATAATTTTCCGTTTTTGAGTTATTTTGAAAATACTGAATTTATGGATTTTTAACTATATTTTTTTCTGACTTTAATATTAAAATTAGAGCGAAACTAACAAAACTTCTTCCTAGCAACTTTTGATGAAATTAAAGATTTAATTGCCAATTTTTTTATTCTACGTTTCGTCTTCGAGCAACCATCATCAACTTCATTTTTTTAAATACGGCCCTGATTTTCTGATGTCAAATTTTATGAGCCCTTTTTATTCTGAATTCAACAATGTACAACACATTATGGTATAATTACGTTTCGGCCCTTTTTTGGCCATCATCAAAGAATTTTTAGAAAATTAAGAGAAATGCAGGTCCGTATCCTAAAAATTTCTTGATGATGGTCAAAAACGGGTCGAAACGTAATTAAACCATAATGTGTGGTACATTGTTGAATTCAGAATAAGAAGGGCTCATAAAATTTGACATCAGAAAATCAGGACCGTATTTAAAAAAATGAAGTTGATGATGGTTGCCCGAAGACGAAACGTAGAATAAAAAAATTGGCTACGAAGAAGTTTTGTTAGTTTCGCTCTAATTTTAATATTAAAGTCGGAAAAAAATGTAGTTAAAAATCCATAAATTCAGTTTTTTCAAAATAACTCAAAAACGAAAAATTATATCAAGAATTTCTAGGCGCCATTTTATTGATCCTTTAATTACGCAACTTTTTTCCCATTTAACCAAATCCGTATCTCTTGTCATTTCCAATATCCCCATACTGGTCCTCCTTATCTTGGACACGTTGTATAGAAAAGTATATATAGTAAAATTATATAAATTTGCACAAATAGGTAATCGAGGATGCTCAATTCGACTAAAATATTTTTGACTTTCTGCGACTTCCGGTTATACCGGAAATAGACACCAACTTCCTTATTTTGAATGGAATTTTGATTACGGATTTAGATTTTTGGTCGAATTTTAAGGTCACTTTATGCAAATCATCATATGTGTAAAGTGCACCCTCTTCGAGATATTAGACGTTAAAAATCCTCATTTTTCAAATTTCGTTATTTATAACTTGGAAACGGTACGAGATAAAGAAAAATGATTTACATGTCATTTTTTGTCATTTTTTGGCCAATCAAGAGGCAGTATTTTCCAGACCCTTTAGATAGAGAATTAAAAACTGGTATAGGGACATGTAAGTCATTTTTCTTTATCTCGTACCGTTTCCAAGCTATAAATGATGAAATTTGAAAAATGACGATTTTTAACTTCTAATATCTCGAAGAGGGTGCACTTTACACATGTGATGTTTTGCATAAAGTGACCTTAAAATTCGACCAAAAATCTAAATCCGTAATCAAAATGGGGGCATTCCATTCAAAATAAGGAAGTTGGTGTCTATTTCCGGTATAACCGGAAGTCGCAGAAAGTCGAATTGAGCATCCTCGATTACCTATTTGTGCAAATTTGTATAATTTTACTATAATATACTTTTCTATATACAGATCGTGTAAGGTCGTCGTGGGATACTCTGTATACTTACATGCTTGGTGCAAGGATTAGTATTAGTATTAGTAGTTCCATTTTTCTTCACTTATTCTCAGTTCCGTCCTATAGATATCCTATCCATTTTTCCTTTTATCTTTTTGATCTACTTTTTGATCTATTCTTTTGCTTCCTCGTTCCACAATGCTGATAGTTTCTGTAATTCTTAGGGTATCACTAACTTCTTTTGCTGCTTCACTGATTGCTTAAAATGTATGTGGTCAAATTAAGGCAAGTTCCTCCATTAATATTTCATCCGTTCACACGTGCGTATATGCAATAATTCTTGCAAAGAGAATCGCATGTCAGACACGGACCGTGATAATGAAGCTGTCCCAATGGTCCGCTCCGATCGTGTTCATAACTCCCAGCATGGAGTACCTCCGATTGCATAAACACAAACGTTTAATTGCAGTACGTATAATTTTTGATACCTATCGCGCGTTAAGTTGACGGGGTCGTATAGGGTATGCATGGGCACTTCTGAACATTTATACTAAACAAAACCACCCGGTGCGAGATGTCTCATAAATCCATCAACCCTAACTGGGTGTCGACGCGATATCTCCAGCACTGCACCCTTCCGCTGGTAACAAATTGGCGCGATATGCTACGCATTAACAAGAAAACGACCGCGTGAATCCTGACACTATCGAAAAGGATTTCTGTGAAGTTTACAGTCTTGGAATGCATTTAGCACATCAGTCGATATTGATTTTTGAAAGAATTTGGCATAAGGAAAAGTTTATAGTCGCTAATCGCTTACGCTACCTGTTAGGCAATTACCTAATTTATGTTTGGTAAGTTCGTCAGAAAATAAGGAGGATAATTAATGATGGGCACCCATTTAACTGTTGTACCAAGAAAATGTTGCGCACTCAATCTTAATAACATATTTTAACAGTTTCTTTCATTAAGCGCACATAAATTAAAACTTTTTCTGACCCTATTTCCATATTCAGACTTAAATTATCGCACCAACTTGCAGTAGCAGTTTAAAGAATGGGACCAATAAACACTAACGGTTATGCAATGAATGAATTACGCGTCTGGCCGCGAGCTAATTTCAAGAAATTGTGATTAAACTTAACCTCAATCTCGTACCCGGTATTTGACAGGTTATAGCCGCCAGCCCCACAGAAATTGACTCGGTGACGCGAATAACGTTTTAAGCACCCTCCCACTAAGCAGTCCCGTATTTGATTACCTAATGAGATACCGATAGGAAAAATGCCTAGCGGCAGAAATTTTAGCGACATATTTTTAGTTATGCCTTCAACACCCCCTTTGACCCATACTAGATCACGGGGGTGATCAACTCAAATATAGAACTGTATACACGTGCCTCACCCTCTCGTCTTCTTCCTCAAGATATAGTCCAAATTAGATCACATGTAGAAAAGTTTTCTTCTTTTCCCTTTGAAAAACACTCGCATTTGTTGTACATGTCTCTCCTAATTTTATAATAAATGCAATTTTGGTTAGACAGTCCTAGTAAAATCCGAAATCACGCATCAAACATTGTAGAATCATTAAGCAGGTTGAGTTCTAAAAATTTTCAACCACCGTTGGTAGATTTACCCCCATATAGAATATCTCAACTTAAGGCACTTCCTGCACTGGTGTTGATTATAGTAGTCCTTTCACTTCGTTGTATAGTTCTTTTCAGATATCTTGGCGTGTGTGTGCAGTAATCTGCGCATTACGTTCATATGTCTTTCTCCCTTTTGTAAAATGGATTTGTTGAATTTTAATTGCTGCCGTAAGATGACTTGAGAATATTCTCACGTTTCCGTATTTGATCTCACTCTTTCTTACTATGGTTATGTGAAACAAAATGGTTTCAGTATTAATATGCTTATTTTGCAATATCCAGTGGTCACCAAGCAACTTATTAAAAATTATTCCTTTCAAGTATAACTGTCAGTTTGATTGTCAGGTGTAAAGATGCCTGGAAATGTTTTTATCAAACAGTGTGGAGAAGTTTTACGAAATATTTTTGAATGCTTTACTCGAAAGAAGGAAAATAATGGTCCCCTATTGCCTTTAACTTGTGACCAGGAGCGATTGGCCGATGCAGCGTGTCGCGCATAGTTGGAGAGGAAAAACCAGGTTTGTCTGCTGCAACGCCCGGAAAAAGGCACAGCAAATAAAAATTAATAAGTGAAGATGTAACTGGCAGCATTAAAACCGCAGTAAGGAATGCTATTTTTTTATTCCATGAAAGAAAAGAAATAACACATTACATCAAAAATTTTAAATAGGTAACAAATTAAAAACAAAACAAATAAGTAGTGGATATTTCTGACACAAGCTTGTGGCGTTTATAACCAATAGCTGATTTAAGTACAAACTAGAAAATAACCGGTGTCTTTTGTGTGAACGGGCTAATGTTGTGGGTAGGTAAAAGAATACATTTCTTGAGGGAAAGCGTCAAAATGCTCATAGCCGTGTGCCGTGTCCAGAGTCGCGGCGCACACGCTTGTCGCGGTTCCTAGCAACAGCAAAATTTTGGAAACTACTGAACTGCTGGCGGTTACTTGGATAATCGGATATGACGGCGCAAACGCCAACAAATCTGAAAAATACTATACTAATCTAGAATTTCATAAAATGATGCACCAAGCAAAAGGGCATTTTAATCCTACGTCAACCCCACACTTTGGTGGCCTGTAGGAAGCAGGAGTAGAATCTGTTAAGTCACATTTGGTGCGTGTCATTGAAGTAATAAGTATTTGTAGACATTTCGTTACACTATCGCCAATATAACGCTGGCAGACACAAACAACCCAAACTCTGCTGAATACAGTTGCGTTGCTTGCAGTTTGGTTTCCACGGGCACGCTGTACTATTTACTTATGGATGACGTCACACGCAACACATGCTGGCCGGAAGTGTTTTTTCGAACACAAAGTGAATAAAAATTGTCGAGTGGTGTTATAATTTACTATTAGTCGGACTCTTTTTTGTATTTTTACTCTTAGGATGCAACTTTTGATTAGTTTTAGACTTAGTATTTTAGTTGTTTCTCTTAAAAATGAATGTTCCCGCATTGCATTTTGGTCGGCGGTATGTTAGAATTCAATAATAATAATGTGAAATAGTGGAAGGTTCAGATATTTTAGTTCAGGTTCATGTCTTCAATCTAAGCTCCATTTCCTCTTTTCATTCCTTCACCACTCCCTCTGACCCAGACTAGCCTGCTCTGGAACCAAGATGGCGCGCGTGATTGATGCTATGACACAGCTGTATTTGGGTACTCATTTTCAGTACCCAGGTACCGGGCAAAAATATAATTTAATGATTCAGGTATTTTTGGGTCTTTTCATATGTACCCAATACCCAAAATATTACCCGGATATTATTTTGGATATTGGGTACAGGTACAGGCTAACCGCCAGGCCGCCAGTTTTCATTTTCGTTTACGTTTAAACTTAGAAATTTGTGGTTGTGTGGTCCTCTGTGGCTGTTGGAAGTGTTGATTTGTTGAGTGTTGATTTGATTGTTGATTCTTGGATCTCTGCTCTTGGAGTTATTGGCAAGTTATTAAATATCTACTGCTTATTTTATTATTTATTACCTTTATGTTTTATTATTAGTGTACCATAGTGACTCGTGATGTAAAGATGTAAAGAGTTACGGTTTTAGTTCAATAAAAATTATTTACAAATTTGGTACTAAATGTTTACACAATTAAACTGCCTTAGATTGTAAAATGTTTTGTTGTTATTGATCTTTTACGTACGAATCTTTAATGAGTGCCTATTTTATTTGAATATACAGGGTGGGCCAATCGTGCGTAGTCGGTCCATATCTCTGATTCTATTCAATATATCAACATGAAATTTTACGTGTGTGTGGAAAACCCCACGAAGCTTCCGTTAAAATTATTTTGATGTATACAGAATGTTCACGTGCTTCGTACCAAACCAAAGTTATGATTTTTCAAATGGAATGCCCCACATTTGTTTGCATATTTGGATTCCCCATAAAATTTAATGAAAGTTGATATGCTGCACAGTGGGGTTTAGAGTAAGGGTTGTTAAGATATGGCTATTTTAGTACCAGTGTGAACCCAAATTTGTGGTGCTACTGACGTCTGCTGATCAAAGATAATTCTGATTTATTTATTGGACTAGGTTCAGAGGACACTCAATTTGTAAAATCCATTAACACTTTTTCCAAAATAGTTCATATTGTACAGAGTGGACAACTTGAGCAAAATGGAGCTTTTCTCAAAAATGTTAAATGGAACACCCCGTATATTATTTGCAGGTTTAATAGCCAGTTTATTAAGCTTTTCACTGATGTAGAAATTGGCAGGTCTGCGACTGATAATTTAGACAGAAATAAAGATTGAACCTTAAGAATTGAGATTTTTGCCGTAATTTTGTACCATTTTTGGGGAATTTCCGCCATTTTGCCACCCAAAACTCACAAAAATGCTTACACTTTGTTTTTACAGAAAATTTAGCGAATAGAATTAACACCGGCACAAGAAATCTCATTGTAAGTTTACTTCTGGAAAGGACGGTTTTCTTTCATGGCACTCCTTGTTTCAATTTAATACTTAGGTTTAATAAGTTACCATTTATTTAAGAATATGACCATGGAGAAGCAATCTGGCGATGAAATTTTTTGTCTCAATGTGAAATCAACTTCCAAAAACAAAATGGAAATCATATTTCGTGTTTTGGGCGCTAAAATATGGGAGAAACGAATAAACTACCGGTAAAATTACTACATTTTAAAGTTCAATTTTCAATTCTACCGAAACCGTCAGTCGCAGACCTAACAATATCTACATCAATCAAAAGCTTAGTAAACTGTTTATCAAATATGGAAATAATATATGGGGTGTTCCATTTGAAATTTTTAAGAAAAAATGCATATTACGTAAACTGTTCGCCCTGTATGATATTAAGTTTTGTGACAAAAGTACTCAAGAATTTTACAAATAGAGCAGTCTGTGAACCTGGTTCAATAAAGAAATCTTAAATAGCTTCGACCAGCAGATGTCAGCAGTTCCTCAAAGTTGGGTCCACACTGGCACTAAAATGGTAATATCTTAAAATCGCTCATTCTGAACACCATCGTGTAGTACACCATTTTTCATAAAATTTTATAGGGAATTCAAATATGTAAACAAATTTGGGGCGTTTCATTTAAAAAAACATAACTTTGGTTTGGTGCTCAGAGTATGAACACCCTGTATACACCAAAATAATTTTATCGGATGCTTCGTGGGGTTCTCAACATACATGTAAAGTTTTATTTTGCTGCCTTGCATAGAACCAGAGATATGGGCCGACTACACACTATTGGCCCATCCTGTATGTTTTTATTTATTTGTCTAACTTTAAATTCTATAGTACCTCTAACTCCAATTTCTGTGAAGTAGGTACTGGGTAGGCATAGGCACCCCCCACTCCTACTACCCGAAGATCGCAGGCAGACAGACAGACAGACAGACAGATAGATAGACAGACAGGCAGACAGACAGACAGACAGGTCAGGCCCTTCTCGTGTGAATGTACCATGCCCCGGGCTGCGTTCGCGCGCGCGTGTTTCATCTCAACAATCACAGTTTCTCACATTATCATCATCACCACTACATCGACGCGCGCGCGAACGCAGCCCGGGGCATGGTACATTCACACGAGAAGGGCCTAACCTGTCTGTCTGTCTGTCTGTCTGTATGTCTGCGACCTTCGGGTAGTAGGAGTGTGGGGGTGCCTATGCCTACCGAGTACCTACTCTGTGACTACAGAGTTTGTGATATATTCAACAACAGCTTTCGGATGGATATATACAGCATATGGTATTTTGTATTATTAAATTGTAGTAACAATTGTGTTAACATAAATATTATAGTTCTTCGAACTACTGTGTACTGTGTAGGAGTAATTTTTTATTGTTTATTTATTTATTTATTGTGCAATATAATTATACATATTATGGGACCCCAAAAAGACTCATGTCTCACTCTAGAGAATTTCCATAAATTTTGCCCATTCAATCTAAAATGTCTTCTGCCAAAACTTACATCCTGTCAAATTCTTCAGAATTATTAATTTTCTCCAAAAGTTTCAGTTACTACAACGTTTTCAGAGTATACAAGAAGTAAAAATTAAGAGATATTACCCGGATATCCACTTCGGGTATCATAAATGTACCCAAGTTCGAGCCAACTCTGACGCCACGCATATAGTACTCGTCTCACAAATGTGCAACAAGACGCGCATCTGGAATGGAACCAATATTGATCCCTGCAGGAATATGTCACTAGTAATAAACTGCAGCAATAAAATTATTGAGAACTCTATTTATTGAAGCATTCGTCGCTAGGAGTTGCTGAAAACCAGTGAAAGAAGTAAGTAATACTACCGTAACGTACGATGGGAAATTGAAGATATTTTCTCGTCAGTTATTGTTTTTCTATCAAAGCGGTCTAAATTTCGGACTAGGGGCAGCTTCTGCGAGGGAAAGTAAATCGGAGCGAGAAACCGGAATATGAAAATTTATGCAAAAGAGAGGGAAGAAAATGTAATCGAAAGATTATGCAAATGTAATTTTGTTCGGGATATTGGATTTATGAAAATACCTTTGACTGGAAGCTACACGAGCATTGATGGATATGAATACATGGGTGTATGAACGTGCTGCTAGGATTCCACAAAAGAATGCGGAATTTATGATGGTATTACGGCAATTTTCTATTTTCGCATCATATCATTATTCATTTATGGATTCAATGCCTAATAATTTCATCAAAGTATATTATTATCTAACATGCAAATCAGAACATCAGGAACAATTTCTTTGGGTTCTTGTATTTCGTTCTGAGCACGTTATCCCTAGGTATATCCTGAATTGTGAACAATGTCTTAGGAAAGCACTTCATACTGGCCGGGACCCTCGGAATTTGAGATGGGTATGCATTGTTTAAAATTGTTGATGCGATACGACTGACCCACATTAATTCTGGTAAATTCGAACAGCCTGTGACATAACCCATATCATACGCAAATTTTCCAACATGTCAGATCTGCTATTGCGGATGAGAAACAACCATTCCTTCTTGAATAAAATAGTTTCTACACTTGAGTGTCTAAGTCAATTGGAGTGGAAAATAGGTTTAAAATATTTAAGTTTCTTAAAGCTTTCAAGATATTTAATTGTTCCTCCATCTAGTTTAAATCATTTGCTTTAAGTCGCCTATGTAGAATTCAAGAATGTAAGGTCTCAAGCATAGTGTTCTGAAACGGGGTGTCATGGCAGGATAAAGTTCTGAATCTTGTGTCGCGTGTGGCGGTAGGCGACGACAACCGCGGTTTCCAAACTAATTAGATGCTAGTCCGTCAGTTTAGAGACGCCCCCTGAGAATTTCACTTTGTTTACACCCTCTGTATACCTAACATAGCCTAGATTCACAAACTTCAATATTGGGTTTGCAGCAACATCATATCTAAAAAACAGGCAATTAGGAATTTTATCAGCCATGCGGTACCATTAATTAATTTTTACTTTTTTTCCACGAGGTTTTAGTGGAAATAAAAAAAACAACTAAGAATATCATTTGTTATTTTTATTAACTGTGTTCTCTCAGTTTTCTTACATCAATCCGTATTCATCAATGGGACAACGGATTCTTGGGCAACAATCTGGATATGGCTTCGATGAGTCACTGACCACTTCACATGATGAAGGGCCACTGACAATCCCACAACTGTAAAAATGATAATAAATCTTAGTAATAAACTTATCTATAGGTTAGTACTTGACTATACTATTCTTATGTACGAGTATTACTATTATTATTTGTGGTTAAAACACCATCAGGTGGCCATGAAATCAGAGTTGCCCCAGAAAACTTTTCCGTTTTAAGACTTTGATTTAAAATTTGGAGAATTTAAATAGTATATAAATCTGCATTATTAAGACTAATTTCAAATTTTCAGATAGTTCCATTTCGATATTTTTACATCTCCAGTCTACTCAAGTTGGTAGAACAACCGACCAGCAAGTGAGAGTTCTGGGTACGATTCCCAGTAGGGGCTAGTTAACTTTTCTTGAGGAGAAAGCCGCCTGTCGCTGTATAATTGACTGCTGTGCACAGTGAAGTTCCAACTAGCCAAAACTCAAAGTTGGATGTTTCACAAAGTATGCGATGTAACAGCACCGAACGCTTCCGTGTCCAAGAAATCGTTTTAACCCCCGCATTTTCGCCTACTCGAATCTTTAATAATTTTGGTCACTATTTTATACTTATTAAAATGTAACGAACCCCATGTACAAAACACCTCCTGTTAACCCATCACATTTCGCAATTATGCATTATCCAGTTGGTACAGGAACTGTATCGCCGTCTCTCATCGGGCCGATTGTATATGATGTTGGCAAACAGTAACCTTCGGCTAAAATAAAACATGTCTTACTGTGTTTGATCCAATTTACAATGATATCTTCTTTCACATACGTCTGTGAGGATTAGGATATTCGTGCGACATGCTTGAGTTAATTAAACTAATACTTAATAGAAGACTACCAAAGAAGAAAAACACCTTAAGTACTGAGAGACTCTCCATCGTACTTTCACAGGACTTCGGTATTACTGCAGTTAATGTTCTTTTTATGTATTTACAATAACATTAAAATTTCGGTGCGATTATAACGACTATAAAGAAGTTATAATTTTTTTACTATCAGCAATTCCATTGATTTTATTCAATTTCAACATCGAGAAAGATTGTTACTTAATAGTATGGTATTCTTTTTATAAAGTAGCACTGCAATATCACTAAAAGTAACAACCATTTTATAGCAATTTCAAAATAGGTGATACACATTCAATTTTTTTATTAATAGGGGAATTATGTCTACTAATAACTATCCATAATGTGCATGCAGTGCCCTTCGTAAAAGAACAAGATAAAGTGGAATTAGATCTAGCACGTTTTAAGTCTGGGTGTAGAAATGCGTCAGCATCTATTAGTAGGTATGTGTTGATACTATAATATTATTATTATTAGTATTTTTTTATATTTCTTATTATTATCGTAAGAACATAGGAATATATTTGATTGCATTACTTATTTGTGTTGTGCCTCTTCTTGGGGCATAATTTGTCTTATTGTTATTTTGTAATTGTGTTTATTAAGTTGACAATTAAACATGTTCCAATTTACCGTTTCCCGTTTTCTAAAACGAACCGACTGCAGTGTTTTTTAATAAACAAACCTTTTTTCATACGGCTCGCTAAGAATGAAGATAAAGTTATAATACTCATAGTTCTGCGCAACTCGGTTGGTCAATTAAATAAGTTTCACATACGTCAAGAAATAGTCCTTGTCACACCAAATCTGAATGCGATACCCATTTTCAGATGGACTATTTGACGCTTCCGTAGAGGCCACATTAGTAGTTAGAAAATGAGAATACTGGATACGAACCCGTTCGGAGCACATAGCGCCATCGAGTTCTCGAGGTGCCATCGACTTCTTCGGCAGTGACCTTGAAAGAGACCAGAGGCTGCTGAAGGAGTCGTTGAGGCATCCGAAGAAGTGTCTTCAGCAGCGGCATCTGCAGCAGCCTCTGGTGTCTTTGAAGGTCATTGCCGAAGAAGTGGGCATGTCTTCAGCAGCGTCTGGTCATTGCAGAAGAAGTGGTGTTCAGCAGCGTCCAGGCGCATGCGCCGGGGCTATTCCTCAGGTCAGTCCACCCAGTTCTTCGGCAATGAGCAGAGGCTGCTGAAGAAGGGCCTCTGGGTCTTTGGGGCCTTTGGTTGTGGCTCAGGCGCCTGCGCCGGGGCTTAAAAAGTGCGCGTGTTGCTCATTGTTGCGCAATGGAAGAATGTTCTGGAAAAGCTGATGCAATAGTATGCAGATGTTGCAGAATTAATGTTTTTTCTCGGAAATTCGAACGTTTGCAATTGTTTATACTAAATAAATATTGTTATCAAAGTTTGAGAAAGAAACATGTCCGAAGAGATGTTATAATTGTTTTTATTATGATTAAATATTAATAGCTAAGAACGTTCTAGAAAAACCTTTCAACTTTGCCGATAGGATATGTATATTTGTTTGGTTTGACTCCCACGGTCTGCATGCCAATAAGTGCATGTGCACTTAATATGTTCAAACTCTACAAGATGACCGAGATTATGTTATACCCTGTTGTTTGTATTATTACAATAAAATAAGAACATTTTCGAAGCTTACCGCCAGATAAATAAACAATGCTCAATTGATTGTTTTTTCTGATAACTTCTACATGTTATCAAAATTTAGCAAACTCGGCAAAAGCTGCGAAATAAATAGAACGAATCTAATCGCGAGCATTTTATTCAGTAGTTAGTTCAATTGTTCAGTTGATTTCCACGGAATAGGTGCGGTAAAAGTTAGTTTCCCAATATGGATGCGGTAATTAGCCAAGACGATGTTGGGGATATTTTATTGTACCATTTTATCCTGCAAAACTTGCCGGAAAATATAAAAGTAAGTCCATTTGCAGTAATCATTTCTTTTATTATCCAAGCAGTATGTTAATAAATCTCATAATAGAAGTCATTCATAATAATTTCATTATAAGTAATTAAAAGCATACATATTATCTAATTGTAAACTATTTTCTATATTTAGAACAGACCCAAAATGATAATTTGTGGAAATGTGCCACACATGGCGTCAACAACAACAGAAAATGTGTTATTTTCGGGCCTATTCATGGAGAAAGAAACAACGATAATTTTGTTGGAATCGTGCAGTGAACTTGTGGTCATTTGGGTCAATATTGTAGATCGTAAGTAAAGCATTTAGATTTTTTTAATATTCAGTGATAGTAGTGTGAAATTGGGGATTTTTGATTCGCAATTTTAGTAGTGGAAAATTGGGATTTCTGATTCACAATTATTCTAGTGGTGGAAAATTAATTGTTTTTATAATGAATGAATGCATTTCTTTGTTTGTCCGCCCGTTTGTTTGTTTGTTTGTTTGTTTGTTTGTTTACTAGTATAATTTCTCATCTTTGTTTGTTTGTTCGTTTGTTTGTTTGTTTGTTTGTTTGTTTGTTTGTTTGTTTGTTTGTTTGTTTGTTTACTAGTATAATTTTTAACTATGATATTTTTCTCTTGTTGCAGCCAACGATGTATAAGCAGCGTCACGAGCTTGATTACACTGTTAATGAATAAAATGTATTTTAATAGATCATATTATGAACACTATTATATTATTTTAATTGACAAAATGTATTTTAATATAATAAATTATATTATATAACTTACCGTATTCCGTGGAAATCAACTGAACTAATGAATTGATTACTGAATAATACTCACCATTATGTTAGAATATTAATTTGTTGTGTGCTTTTTTAAATAAATGTATGCTAGAAGCGTGATTTTTTGACATTAACAATTAGTACGATGGACACCTCCCCTCCATGACATAAAAACAAAATTCTGGGAAGTCATGTTTACTTAAGTTCTGCCGAATTAAGCATTATGTTATCAGTTCGAATAATTAATGATTATCGAGCAAGATCAAAGACTTTCTCACCGATTTGTTCTGGAACATTCTATTAAACAGCGTTATAAAAATAAACTCATGAGTGTTTAAAGACCCTGTCAAAATAAACATGATTATCAATTCGAAAAATTTATGTTATTTGTTGATAAAGATCAAAGACTTCCTCACCGCTTTGGCACTAAATTAATTCATAGAAGCCATAAAATTCAAGGTTTCTTCTGGAACTTTCGATTAACAAGGAGATAAGACGTGACACTTACATAAATTATTTGCACACGGCACTCAATTAATTCTTAGAAGCGATAAAATTCAAGGTTTCTTCTGGAACTTTCGATTAACAAGGAGATAAGGCGTGACACGCACATAAATTATTTGCACACGGCACTCAATTAATTCTTAGAAGCGATAAAATTCATGGTTTCTTCTGGAACAAGGAGATAAGACGTGACACATACATAAATTATTTGCACGCGGCACTAAAGTAATTCTTAGAATTGATAACACTCAAGGATTCTTCTGGAATGTTCTGCGAAGATAAGAATCTGTATAAATAGAGCGAGATTGGGTGGCATCAGCCAGTTGTTTTATGACCGTTCTATAGTAATAAAGCAGTGTTGACATTACGTTTTGAGTTTCAACAAAGGACATAATATTTTGTGGTGCGAGTGATTAGGCAGTATTGACGATGGAATCGCAATCTGAAATACAGACACTTTCATCAGATATGGTGAAAAAATTATTTGAAGTAAGTTTGTTTTCTTTGTTTCCACATATTTTTGCATGCGCTAATTCGAATAATAATTGACAGGTATGTGCTAATAAAAGGAGTTTGTCTGTGGAACAAATTCATTCTTTTTCGAAGATATGTAAGCGCATGCTCAGGACCCACTATAAATATTTGAAAACTGGTGATAAACTTACTCTCGGTCAGCGCAGACATGTAGAGTGCAACATATCAAATATTAAAGTGTGTTTAAATATAATACAAAACCAGAGGCACTTGGGTTCTGGAATTGCATCAAATTCAAATAAGAAGCGTTCTGGTCGAATTATTTGGAGAGACATCGCTTCGGCTTTTACCAGTAGAATAAGGACCGGTTTAATAATCAATAAGCGTCATACTGATCCAGATGCGTTCATTGAAGATTGTTACCATCTCATTAAGACGCGACTAAAGAATATATTAAAGAGAGAGGCTGCAGCAAAGGTCAACTTTAGCCTTTGTTGCACATTTAAACTATGTGGACAAGGAGAGACTGCGGCTGAAGAGTGCAAATATTTTAATTCCAGCAATACAATAGTTACCGCTTCGTCTTTCTCTGATTCGTCCGAGATGGCAAATTGGTACAAGGAAGTAACGGATAAACTTAAAACCAAGGTACGTAATCAACTTATAATCTTAAGAGACCATATAGTTATTGATGTGTAAACATCTTAGTTCTCGGTAGTAGAACATCCTACAGCGCTAATTATTTGAAAACAGTAGTCTAATCTATGCCTACCCGTACGGAAAACTACGTGATGTGGGGTATCAAATTAAAGGACTCGACGAGGGGGATCGGAATATGGGGGTGGTTTGCTTTTAAGGCTTGACTACTATATAAAATTTTTCTTATTGTTTCATTATAAGCGTACATTTTTTCATGAAACCAGTGCGCGACCTCATCTTCACAATTCAAAACGATACGAGCTCACTTGTTTACAAATCAATTCTTGTGTGTGCCGTGTCACTAACATTTTTTTGTTCATACTATTGCAGCTAGTGGAATTTTCTGCGAAAAACAGTGGCTGGTCCTTCACCCAAGTCATTTCGTTGGCCGTAAATATTAATAAATACAATCCACTGCGTGGTGGAACGTCCAGCTATTTACCACTGCCAGAAGTAATAGCTGTACGGAAGGCTGTCCTCAATGTATGTAATACAGATATGGCTTGTTTTTTCCACGCTGTAGTTTGTGCGATGTATCCCGCAAAGCAAAATGTTAGTCTCGTGTCAAGTTATCCAAAGTATACGGATGTTTTGGACACCACAGGTATTTCCATTCCGGTGAAATTGACAGACATTTCCAAGTTTGAAAGACAGAATAACATATCTATTAATGTGTTTGGATTAGACAATAAGTGTAACGTAATTGGTCCTTTGTATTATACCGAGGAGAAACGGGAAAGGCATGTGAATTTATTATACATTACGAATGAGAATAATAGCATAGGGCATTACGCATGGATTAAAAATATGTCGCGTCTATGCTCACCTCAGTTTTCACTGCACCACGGTCAGATTCACGTTTGCGATCGGTGTTTAGTCACATTTTATTCCTTGGAAAAATACGATAGGCATATACCAGATTGCTCGGCAAAAAAGTCTCACGTCAAAATTACGGTACCAACGGAGGGGAATAATGACATTTTGCAATTTCAAAATTATTGGTTTAAAGAGCCGGTGCCCTTCCTCATCGTCGGTGATTTTGAAGCATTCACCCGCCCAATTTCCGCATGTAAAAATGATCCCGACATTTCGAGTACGCTTGCATATCAGAAACACGAGCCGTATAGCGTTGCCTTTTACCTGATTTGTAACTATGACGATAGCCTGTCAAGGTTTGAGATTTATCGCGGAAAAGATTGCGTCAGCTGGTTTGTTTCGAAACTTCGAGAAATAGCTGCAGTTATAAAGCCAATAGTGACCGGAGACGTGGGTATGGAACCATTGAATGACATCCAGCTGCGTGAATTTCAAACGTGCAACATTTGCCACATGTGCGAGAAACCTTTTGGTTTACTGGAAGAGCGAGTGAAAGATCACGATCACATAACGGGGAAGTACCGGGGACCTGCGCATGCGCAATGCAATTTGCTATATCGAACTTGCAGATTCGTACCCGTATTATTTCACAATTTGAGTGGTTACGACGGACATTTAATCATAAAGGAGTTGGCCTACGACACGGAACCAATTGATCTACTGCCCATAACGATGGAAAATTACATTTCGTTTTCGAAAAAGATGGGTGGGGTTAAAATGCGCTTTTTAGACTCGTATCGTTTCATACCATCGTCCTTAGAGAAATTGGCGCAGAATTTGAATCCAAACGAGTACAACGTAACCAGAAGATACTTTTCCAATCCGGAAAATTTAGAGTTGATTTGTAGGAAGGGGGTGTTCCCATATGATTACGTGAACTCGTGGGAACGTCTGGAAGAAACCGAACTCCCACCGAAGAATGCTTTTTACAGTAAACTCAACGACAGCGACATTACGGAAGAGGACTATGCACATGCGCAGAAGGTTTGGCGGACATTTGGTTGTCAGACTCTAGCAGACTACTCCGACATCTACCTCAAACTGGATACATTAATTCTGACAGATGTAGTGAATAAATTTCGTTCCGTGTGTTTGGAAACGTATTCGTTGGATCCATTTCACTGTTTCACCTTAGCGGGATACACGTTTCAAGCAATGCTCAAGATGACAAAGGTCAAACTCGAACTGCTGACAGACGTGGAAATGATAAATTTTTTCGAACGTTCACTGAGAGGAGGAGTGGTTGTGGCAAACAAGAAATTTTCTAGAGCGAATAACAAATATATGAAAAATTTTGATCCGTCGAAACCGTCTAAATTTCTCTTCTACATAGATGCAAACAATCTGTACGGACACAGTTTGTCACAACCGCTGCCGTACGGAGGGTTTGCGTGGTTGGAGGACAGTGAGATTGCCGTGATCGAGCAACAGCTATTGGAGAAAAAATACACCTTATTCGAAGGGGATCAAGAGTATGGGTATGCGCTAGAGGTGGATCTGGAGTATCCGGAAACAATACATGACCATCACGCGGACTTCCCCTTCTGCTCAGAACATCGCACATCAGACCTATCCAACCAATCGAAACTGATGCTAACCCTTCACGATAAATCTCGATACGTTATCCATTATAGAAATCTACAGCAATGTTTAAATCACGGTTTACTGTTAAAAAAGGTCCACAGAGTTTTGCGATTTAAGCAGTCTAAATGGCTCAAACCGTACATAGATCTGAACACGAAATTACGAACAGAGTCCAAGGATGAATTTGAAAAGGATCAGTACAAATTCATGAATAATGCAGTGTATGGGAAAACAATTGAAAATATTAGGAAACGGCGCGACATCAAATTGGTGACGCGTTGGGATGGTAATTGTGGCGCGTCGTCTCTGATAGCAAAACCCAATTTTAAGAACTGCGTGATATTTTCGGAGAACTTGGTGGCCATTGAATTACAAAAGACAGAAATAGTCTTCAATAAGCCAATCTATGTGGGATTTTGCGTGTTGGAGTTGGCAAAAGAACTGATGTACAAATTTCACTACGACTATGTAAAAGAACACAAAAATTTAAATGCCTCGCTTTGTTACACGGATACGGACAGTTTTATTTACGAGTGCTGCACTGACGACTTGTACGAAATAATTAGAGCCGATGCGAAGGATCATTTTGACACTTCCGGCTATCCCCCAGGGAATCCCTACAATATTCCGCCGGTAAACAAAAAAGTCATTGGCAAGTTCAAGCATGAATTGGATGGTAAAATTATTACAGAGTTGGTAGCACTAAAACCGAAAATGTACTCTATTCTGTGCGAGGATGACGCTATTGAAATTAAAAAATCCAAGGGAATCGGCCGTTCAGCAGTCAAGGAGTTGACGCATAACGACTATAAACGAGTATTATTTGGCAATTTGAAACTTCAGGCCACCTTTAATTCGATTCGATCGAAAAATCACGAGCTCTATTCGTAGGAGATTAGCAAGAAAAGTTTGTGTGCCGAAGATGACAAACGCCACACGCTCGATGATGGTGTAAACACACTACCTCTCGGGCACTATAGTATTATGGACCAGAATAGTTTGTAAATAAACGCATGTATTTGATAAATTATCTATATTTTCAATAAAAATGTTCTATGTAAACAACTCCTGTTTTATTTATTACAAGTCACTCTTATCTATCCACGAATTGTGTGAGTCATCAAATCCGAGCCACTTCACAAACATGCGATCGCCCCTCCTTCGCAATACCTTCTCCACCAGGTATGTGTTGGGGTAATTGGTCTTCAGCAGCTCTTGTTCGTAGAAACATCCCCGAATCGGTTGCCCTTGGTAATCTTCAAGATGGTACGTGGTTGGGTTCGTATGCTTCACCTTGACGATGGTGAACACCTCGGTGGTGTAGTTTGGAGTGTACCCCTTGCTGAAGACGTGCTTATACTTTGAAATGCGCACCTTGTCCCACAGCTTAAACTTTGTTTGCACCCTGACCGCTGCCGCCGCTCCAAAATTGAGTTTCGTATCCTTTGTGACATCAGCGGGGCGCATTCCCGTCACAGAATGCACTGTTTTGTTGTACTCGCCGACCAGTTGAGGCAGAATGTGGAGCCATCTGTGGTTGCCCTGTAAACTGAACAGTCTCCACATCTTCTCCTTGATGGTTCTGTTCCAGCGTTCCACGCAACTCGCCTTCTTCTCCGTGAACGTGGAGTAATGATTGATGCCGTGCTCAGTCATCAGAGCCTTGAAGCGTGCGTTAAAGAACTCCTTGCCGTCGTCGGTCTGCAAATTCTTCGGTGATCGTTGTCGTTGCAGCAGAGGGGCGAACGCTTGCACCACATCCGATGCCGTCTTCGTCTTTAGTGGCACCGCCCACCCGTACTTGGAGTACGTGTCCAACACCATGAGAATGTACTTGTAGTTGCGATTCACCTTCGCGTACGGGATCATCTCCACCAGATCCGCTTGCCAGAGGTCGTCGAAACCGCGGATTATCACCTTGCGCCTCGGGAAGTTTCGTCGTGCGGGTTTGTGTAACTCGGCAATCAGCCCCTTCTTCTCATTCATTCCCCCACCAAATATTTGTCGTTTTGCAATTGCGCCAAACCTAATTCTAGCGCGTGCAGTCTATCACTGTGTTCGCGAAACAGCAACGCTACACTATCTCTGACCTTTTCCAGGTCTTGCTCTACTATTTCTAGTTTCCGGCCGAGAGGGGCCACCGCTCCTGTACGCACCGCGTGATCAATTGACAGTCCCAGTGCTGCAAATAAACTGTCCACGTAAGCTTTATTGGTAGCGTCGGGGTCTTCGATTGCGTTAGCAACATTGGTCAGACGCTTGTTGTCTATGTTATAGTCCCCGGACTGGGTCAGCAGGAAACCAACTCCAGGCGGTCCGCGCAGAACAAACGCCTGCGAAGATGCTTTCTTGGATCGTCCAACCAGCTGTCGTCCGAACTTGTCCACGGACATGATTGAGGCTCGCGCTGCTGCTGCTGCTCCCCTTCTTATACTATAACCCCCTCCTCCATAAGCTCTTCCACAATAGACGCAATCTCGTTGCCGTGTGAGGTGTTGCCGGCCGCTCTGGAGGCATGCAGCAAGTACAAACGTTGAACCAGTTCATTTATGTCATTCCAATACACGTACTCGCTGTTTTTATCTGTGACGCGCATCAACAGTCCACCAACACCACCACCACCACCCTCCTTTGTAAACCGTTTGATGATGCTCTTGTACTTGGTGCTGTTGGTGCCCCGAGTACGAGCTTCATCCCTATAGCCCACCTTGTGAGCATTCGTGGCCAGTATTATGTTCTTGTACACGTTCAAATCACGCTTGGTGTAATTGTGCGGGTCTTTGTAGAAGAGCAGCTCGTAGAGACCGCTGGTGCCCGGATACCGTTTGTCCTGCACGTAGACATCGTCGTCGACAAACTGAATGGCCGAGTTTCCAATCATGAACGAGTCGTAGTCATTGCCGGCTTGTCTTCTGACTCCGTACACGGTGTCCAAATCTCTGCGATTTTCATTGCGCAGCAGTCTCTCAATGTGCGGGCTGACCTTGGGACCGGGCATCGTAGGTGTAGGCGGCGGAGTGTTGTAGTCGAAAGATGGCGCTGCTGCCGCTTCACCGTCCAGATCGATGAGGTCGTTGGCGAAACTAGGGGGCTGCGTCAGCGCGGGCGTTAGCGTTGAGGGTTCCTTGAGAGAGTCCAGTTTGCGGGTCATTTCTTGCAGCGGTTCGGTGAGCGGTTGGAAGCGTCGTCTCAGGCGCTCCTCGGCACTCGTTTGGATCGACTTGAGCGAGCGGTACTTGCGTCGAATGGCGTCAGCTGATTTGATAATCTCTTTGCTAAGCATCCGATCCTTTTTTCTCTTCCTATTCTTGTTTGTGTCAGCAGCCATGATGTTAGCGAATACAGCTGTCTGTGTCAACAGCTTCCCTTTTATATGATCAGGTACTGATCGAAGCCCCTCCTGTACCGCCCTTGATTCATATCGCTGTCCTTGTCTATCGCCAGGAATCCGTACTTGGATGTCCAGCATGCGGCGCACGCTGAACGAAACACCGACCAGTCCATGTCGGTGTTCACGTGATCGTTGTACACGTGACGTAGGTTCAAGTCGTCCTGCTTGAAGAGGATCAGAAAGTTGACGTTGTCGCGTATCAGGTGTTTGGGGATGTGCGTGTACGTCTGACAGAGGTAGAAGCAGTCTGTGGACTTGTGTCTTCCCATGGCGAAATAGTCGCGCATAACGTTCTGCTTGTCGCAGGCCACGTCGTCAAAGATGAACACGGAATTGGGCAGGGCGTTCTCGGGTGGCACGATGTCCGCGCAATCTCCGTAGGCAAAGTAGCCGACACCCGGCACCGCCCGCAGAATCTCCCCCAGCAGTTGGTACTTTGGTTGGTACAGGGACTTGGAGTAGACGTAGACGTTCTCGAAACGCAACCCGTTCGGTGCGCACAGCAGCGACAAAATCAAATTCGTTTTGCCACAGTTCGAGGGACCGCAGATGATGGATCTCACAGTGTCGGGGAAGAGGAGTCCGTGTTTGAGTCTCTTGTTGGCGGGTGGCTCGAAGCCTGCGCCGCATACATTCATGACCGGTAAACTCTCCGATTGTTTCACGAACTTCATCGTCGTCGAACTAGTATATATAGACGCGTCGAAACCTTTTATACTCCAGTCAGTATGTCTCCGACAGTCAAACCACTTCGACGACGACGACAACCACGCAAGGGGAAAGGACTCTTAAACGATTTGATTGGAAAACTGCCGGTGGAATTGCACCTGCCCGGTTACAACTTCTGTGGTCCAGGTACAAAACTTAAGGAGCGATTGGCAAGAGGTGATCGGGGCATAAATCCCACGGACGAAGCGTGCAGATCCCACGACATTGCCTACTCGCAATCGAAGGAGCTCGCGAAACGACACGAAGCTGACCGAAGACTGGCGGACAGTGCGTGGCACAGGGTTTTGGCAAAGGACGCATCTCTGGGTGAACGTGCAGCCGCTTGGGCCATAACTAACGCAATGAAAGCTAAAGTCAAGTTGGGTATGGGTGTCGGCACCAAGAAGAAGAAGAAGACGGTCAAAGATCGTATTTCGCTCGGCAGAGTGACGAGAGAGGCGCGAGCTGCAGTGAAGAACACCAAGGATACGGTTATGGCGGTGAACAGAGCCCTGGCAGCGGCTAAGCAAGTAATTCGACGCAAAGAGAGGAAGCCGTTGCCGCGCGTCATCCCGGTGCCGAAGACTGGTGGAATATTACCCCTGATACCAATTTTTGCGGGTCTATCGGCTCTCGGTGCGCTAGCTGGAGGGGCGGCAGGTGTAGCTAAGGCAGTGAACGATGCTTCACAGGCCCGAAAAGAGCTAGGCGAACATCAACGCCACAATCAGACCATGGAGGCCATTGCTATGGGTAAACCGGGAAGCGGACTCTACCTGAAACCATACCGCAAAGGCTTGGGTCTGTACTTGGCGCCGGCAAAAAACCGCTACTGAGGCTACCGAGAAGACCACTCACCGACATCGATCTAAACAAGTACGCTTCAATCGATCTGAAAATTCCCCACTTCCGGGGAGTGTTCATGCGCAACGGCTTGCCCGCGGGGAAACCCAAACGCAACGAGTCAGCTATCGTCAATTTGGATGACGCAAGCGGTCCTGGCACCCACTGGGTAGCGTACATAAAGCGAGGGTCGCGCGTCCTCTACTTTGACAGTTTTGGCAACCTGCGACCGCCCGCAGAACTCGTTAAATACCTCGGTAGCCGCACCACCACCATACAGTACAATCACGACTGGGAGCAGAGCTTCAACTCACCCATCTGTGGACACCTGTGCTTAAAGTTTTTGTACAACAACGGCGGATCATGACCACCACCAAGTCTCTGACGGTGTCGTTGACGGGAAACAGTTCGGTCTTGAGCAGCAATTTTTTCCCACCTATCGAATTGGGGGACGGCAACTACGTGCTGGGGCTTGTACTGTTCCAAACCTTCAACTCGGTGCCGAACGTGGACGAATCAAACAATAAGTTCTATTATGGTAGCGGTGACGCGGAACTCGTCATACCCACTGGTTCATATGAGATCGAAGACCTGAACGAGTACCTGCGCAACAATTTACCCTCGGGTGATACCAGCTTTATTCTGCGCGCCAACAACAGCACCCTGAAGTGCGAAATTAAATTCGGGAAACAGATAAACTTTGACAGAGACAACTGTTTGGCTTCTCTGCTTGGATTCAATAGACGCATACTTGCACCGAATAGATGGCACGAGTCGGACTTGCCCGTCAGCATACTGAAAGTGGACGTGATACGCGTAGAGTGCAACATCACCACCGGATCGTACGTAAATGGTAACTTAGTCCACACCGTACACGAATTTTTCCCCCTCGTGCCGCCCGGTTACAAGATTGTTGAGGTGCCCAGCAACGTAATATACCTGCCCATCACTCTCAACAGTATAGACAACGTGACGGTGCGCATTGTCGATCAAAACGGCACACTGGTGAATTTTCGCGGTGAAGAGATAATTGTCCGGTTGCACATAAAGAGACTATAAATAGCGAGGGAGGACACTCGCGTGGGCGCATTAAAGCGAGCATTATGGGCATAGCCTTTCGAAACAGGTATATAAGCGGGTACGTTATTGGAACGGGCATCACTTGTGATTCAGAGCAGCAGCAGCAACAGCAGACAAGCAACAGTCCAGCTGTACACCACGCGAACAAAGCTCATCGACAAATCCGTCAGCTTAGCACTGATAGCAAAGCAATATTGACGTCCCTGGGATATCGACTGAAACAAAGGAGGAAGAGGACTTGAGTACCAAGAAGAGTTTGTTGTGGGCTTGGTTGAAGGGTATATTTACTTCTCACTGTCTTACGTCATCGGTCTGTCACGTGAACTTTATTGAAGATGACAAACATAAACGTGGATACTTTTCGTGTTCTGGACGGTGCTGTTTTGGACGAGTCCGCACGGCGCGTAGAGGTGCACGTGCATCAACCGTACGTGTCAACGACATTCAACGGCAACGATGAAATACGCATACCAGTCCAGCAACAGGACGCCTACATACTACCGCATCTCAGTTGCATCTACATGGAAGGTAGATTCGTGACGGGTGAGGGTGAGGGCGCCGCTGCCGCTCTCACAAACAACGCTTTCACTTTCCTGCTGGACGACGTCCGCTACGAAATCAACGGAGTGGAGGTGGATCGAACGAAGAACGTGGGCATCACGAGCACATTAAAGGGTATAGCTTCTCTGAATGAGGGTGAGGCGCGTGCGCTGGAGAATGCCGGCTGGACGACGACCGGTGATGCGCCGACCCATGTACTTGACGCGAACGGAAACTTTAACGTGTGCATCCCGGGAAGAATCCTACTCGGATTCCTAGAAGACTACCACAAGGTGCTGTTGAATGTGCGTCACGAGCTCATTCTGAATCGCTCGAAGAGCGATAGGAACGCCTTCGTGGGTAACGCAGCAAACACCAGGATCGAGTTGAGCAAGGTGCATTGGAGGGTACCGTATGTCTACCCCTCCGATCTGGAACGTCTAAATCTCCTCAAGATCATCGAAGACGAGAGAACGCTTCAACTGTGCTTTCGCAGCTGGGAACTTTACGAGTATCCGCTGTTGCCGCAAGCGACGAAACAGACGTGGGCAATCAAGACCGCAACGCACTTGGAGAAACCGCGCTACGTCATTGTGGCCTTCCAGACGAATCGCAAGGGCAATGCGATCACGGACTCGAGCCAGTTTGACCACTGCAATCTGACAAACATCAAACTACATCTGAACTCTGAGTCGTTCCCCTACGAGAATCTCAATTTGGATTTCGCCACCGGGAAATACGCCTTACTGTATGAGATGTACGAGAACTTTCAGTGCTCGTACTATGGAAAAGTTGGCGAGCCGCTATACGGCAGGGAGCAGTTCAAGAGTCGCGCCCCACTCGCAGTCATTGACGCATCAAAACAGTCGGAAAGCATCAAGTCCGGTCCTGTGGACATTCGTCTGGAATTTGAGTCGAGCGAAAATTTCCCCGCCAACACAACCGCCTACTGTCTCATCCTGCATGACCGCATCGTCGAGTATACCCCCTCCACCGGCTCTGTCAAACGCCTGGTATAAAAGTCGCACAAGCACATCGTGCGCGCCAGTCTCGCGTTGGATTTGTTCGCATGTCAACCATGGAGTACGTCGCAGACGTTCAGGGTTTCATGACTGCAGTCGGTGAATTCATATTCAAAGAAGTTTCACTCATTGCGTTGAATCATCGAGGCGGCGGCGGCAGCAACTACCACTGGGTATTCAAGCCACCATTCGACCTGAACCAGTTGAGGGAGTGTGACAGACGTCAAGCTCATTGGTTGACACGTTTCTACCACGGCTTGAGCTGGAATTGCGGCACGGAGAACTACGACGACATCCGATCGAAGTTAAAGTCATCGGTGGCCGATTGTGATAGGATCTACGTGAAGGGTAAAGATAAAGTGTCTTGGTTGAAAAACGTGCTTCCCGACAACGTTGAGTGTTTCGACTTGGATTCGCTCAACTGCTGCCCCTCGCTAAAGAAACTTCGAGAAGAAAATTCCCGTGTTATTGAACCTTGCATTCAGCATTACGCAAACAGCAGCGCCATCTGTTCCGAAGTTAACGCTCAACTGCTGCGGAACTGGATCCTGAAATACCTGGAACCGCCAGAATTGCAAGAACATCAACCAGAGGAGCAAACTTTAACTCTGCGAAAACGTGTGGGGAAAGCCATTGGCAAGTTCTTTAACAATGGTGAGCATTTACTGCTAATGGATCCCACACACATAGCCGAACTGCCCAAGGAATTCCTAGAATATTACGTACATCCGTCAGACTTACGCAGATGTGTCGAACTGGGTATGTTAACCGAAGAGCAGAAGAAAAATATAAGTTCTCATGCATACACTTACTGCTACCATCACTGGGGATTCGAGTCGACAACATATGATTGCGACACTATTGATGGTCCTCCACCACTACAGAAAGACTGCCAGTTTTGTAAAACAGGAAAAGATTAAACCTTTTAATATATTCTCATTATTTGTTTATAGGTTAAATATGTTTAGCGTTATAGTAAATGCATGCTTACTATTTATACAAATTGTAGTTATTGTTTTAATTATATTGGCGTAAAAATATAAATTCAACAGTTTTTTATTTTCCTTCAAAACTTAGAACGTATTCTGGTAAACACGTAGAAGGAGAAAAAACATTAATTCTGCAACATCTGTGTACTATTGCATCAGCTTTTCCAGAACATTCTTCCATTGCGCAACAATGAGCAACACGCGCACTTTTTAAGCCCCGGCGCAGGCGCCTGAGCCACAACCAAAGGCCCCAAAGACCCAGAGGCCCTTCTTCAGCAGCCTCTGCTCATTGCCGAAGAACTGGGTGGACTGACCTGAGGAATAGCCCCGGCGCATGCGCCTGGACGCTGCTGAACACCACTTCTTCTGCAATGACCAGACGCTGCTGAAGACATGCCCACTTCTTCGGCAATGACCTTCAAAGACACCAGAGGCTGCTGCAGATGCCGCTGCTGAAGACACTTCTTCGGATGCCTCAACGACTCCTTCAGCAGCCTCTGGTCTCTTTCAAGGTCACTGCCGAAGAAGTCGATGGCACCTCGAGAACTCGATGGCGCTATGTGCTCCGAACGGGTTCGTATCCAGTATTCTCATTTTCTAACTACTCACATTGTTGGAGCTACTTTGCCTGGGGGTGTTTTTTCGGCGGGCTATTTTGTCGCACATACCAATCAGCCTTATAAAAAGAAGGCCGATCGTCGTTTCAGCACTTTCGGTTTTACCCAAATACTAGGTTTTAGCGGGAATAAAACAACTACTAAAATAATATCATATATTTGTTACTTTTATTAACTTTGCTCTCTCAGTTTACTTACATCAACCCATATTCAGTGGGGACAACGGACTGTTGGGCAACATTCTGGATATGGCTTCGATGAGTCACTGACCACTTCACATGGTGAAGAGGTTCCGACAGTCCCACAACTGTAAAAATGATAATAAATCTTGGTAATAAACTTATAATGATTCGTCTATAGGTTAGTACTTGACTACTATTATTATTACTTGTGGTTAAACACCAGGTGGCCTTGAAATCACACTTGCCTACAACATTTTTGCGTTTTATGATTTGTATTTGAAATTTTGAGAATTTAAATAATATATAAATCTGCATTATTAGGACTAGTTCCAAATTTTCAGATACTTCCATGCAGTACGGTATTTTTACATCTCCAGTCTACTCAAGTTGGTAGAACAACCGACCAGCAAGTGAGAGTTCTGGGTACGATTCCCAGTCGGGGCTAGTTAATTTTTTGAGGGGGGGAGCCTCCTGTCGCTGAATAATTGACTACTCTGCACAGTTTAGTTGATTAAGCGTTTCACATCAATGTTTCTTTTCACTAAGAATGAAAGATTCAACTTATTAAATAAAATGGAAACACTAATAACCTGTTGTACGTAATTCCCCCGTCCTTGCCACATATAGCAATTTCACATCGGCCTTCTACTTGTTTTTCTTCATTTTCTCTTATTTCACCCACGTTGTCGGAACTTGATAAACAATACCCTTCGCCTGAAACACCAGAATGCACCAATAAAGTTCCATAAAACTAAGTACTCCCACAACCGGATAAACTTACGTCTTTTTGGATTAGGTCGTTCTCTGGCAACTGCCGAATATGCCAAGTTCACACACAAAGAAAGACAACTAAGCAGGATGACTGCCTTGAACACATTTGAATTTTCCATGTTTTGGTTCTGTACTGCTCCACACTTTAATGCTTAATATACTCTTGTTACTCTGAGTTGTATATTACATAGATCTCGAATCTGTACATAACGATAAATTAATAAGCCATAGGTCAATGAGGATTTCCCAGAACGATAATTATATGCAGGAATAAACATAGTCTTCATGTAACAATATGCGGTTTGTGATGACATCAGTTTCTTCTTAAAAATCAATATTAACTAAGAATTCGTGCGAAAATACTTCCATAAATCATACATCTCAGAATGTTAACAAACAGATTTTTTTATTATTATTTAATAATGTAGGGACAATAGTAATGCATAGATAATCTGTACGAAAGATAAACGGCGGTCATAGAATTTGTGCAACTGGAGTGTTAAACATTATGTGGGTGCATTTAAAAAACTTGTAAAATATAATGTTTTGAAGTTTTCCAGATCAGTTACCTATGCAAATGGTAATACCCTGACTAATATATTTCCGTTTTCCAGTACCTACTGGAGCAGGTACTCCCAGATATTGCTTTCATCCTATCAAAAGATCATCGCTGCAACTTTTTTCAATTCCAAGATAGATAGATACCTACAGGTGTTATAGATTAAGGGTGCGGGACATGTAGACACATTTTTATTCCAACACCATTCTGAAATTAAAGTAGATATAGCGTTAAATAAAAAAAAAGATTTATCAATAAAGGATCAACTTAGAGACTCTCCCTCAAATTATTGAAAAATCCGTCATAAATCCGTCATAAACTTGACATCTGTTTTACTATTTGTACACATATTTATGGTAATTAGAAAGTAGGGTTGTCTAAGTTAATTATTTCTTTATTGGTTGTTGGAATGAAAATTATATTGCAATCTCTCCATTTTGTGCATATTTAGCCGAGATGCATAGTAAACTGTACATTTAACAGTAGTAGTAGTGTGGCCATTGCATTGCAGATGGTGCTGGGAGGCTAGACTCTTATTATACAGTGAGTGTAATCAGCAACTGTGTCAGGCATGCATTTATTTATATCCCAACTAGATTTTGCCACGTAGCCCCCCCCCCCATTTTCACGCGCTTAGTCTATTGAACTTTGTGCTATGCAAGCAGCCAGCATGGCTCAGTATGAAAATGGACGAGGCGTTTTTGCTCGACTCCAGGCTAATGCTTTTTCTTTTTTTTCTTCTAAAGCTTATTGTAATTTACAGGATTTTGCTTTCTGTATGTTCTGTCCTGTTTCCCTTCTAGAAAGGTATTTTTTCAGAGAATTAGCTATTACTAATGAAAACAAGGGAATAATAGCACGCTAAAACGCTGGTTGTCAGTGCTTTGGCAAAACCTAAACCTAAGAAGTAGCACAAGTCACAAAATTTATCACTATAGAGTGCTTATAAGTTGTAGGTGCACCTTTTATCTATCAGTTATTTAAAATTTCCTGACATAGGTACCTAAGCATATTTCACTCTCATCAATTGAAAACATCAATTGAAAATCAATAATAATGAGAAATAAGTGAAATAAATAGGTAGTTCCCACAATTACTATTTTATTTGTAGTAAGTAAAGGAATTCATTCCTACTACTAGCTAGAAAAACTTATACAATTTTATCGTAGTTTTTATTCACATAAAGTCTGAATAATATAACTTGGCGTATGATTGAAATAATCTACGCATTATGTTAGTTTGATGTCTCTCTCGCACGCAACCATCAGTTGATATGGCTGCTAATTATTAACGTAAGATGAAATAATAAAGATTTTCCATTGTAACTCTTCATTTCACTCATTCTCATTTTTAATGTTGGGTAACAGTGTATTTGTACGTCTCTGTTTGTTTCGTACTAATTAGTTAGTCCCAAAAAGGTTATCATGGAAACTAGCATTAGTGTCACAGTACTGCCAATATCGAAACAACTTAGTTCACATGCATGTGTCAACCCATACGCCAAGTTATATTATTCAGACTTTACTACGACAGCATCACTGCACACTTTAGTTCCCCACATATTGCTTACAGTTTTCAATTACATTCTATGTTAGAAATGGCCTGCTGTTTGGCTCCAAACTGTTCAAATAATTCAAGTTAGATTTTCAAATTATTTAGGTTTCCAAAAAAATGAAAAAAGGTAGGCAATTTGGCTAGAAACTAGAAAATTGCATAAGAGATAACTATATTCCTTCAGCATACAGCAGACTGTGCGAGTATCTTGTATCAATTATTATTTATTTAGACTTGGACAATATTATTTACGTAACTTGAATCTCTATAGCATTTAAAGATTATAGACACTTTTTATTTTATATTTAACGTTGTTATGCAATTTGAGGTTATCTGAACAGCGTGTGCTGTTTTTTATAGTCACATGGAAGTTCTATTATCAAAGGATTAGTTCGCGACATACTAGAGTCAGAGATAGGAATAAAATCAAATCGTTAGGGATGTAGGATGTTCAACTTTTGGGGAAATGCGTAGGCTAGCTCAGGATAAGAAGGGATGGAGGTACGCGTCCAACCAGTCTTCCGACTGAAAACTTTATGATGATGATAGAAACATATTTTTCTTGAAAGAAAAGAACTTTATTTGCACCAAGAAAAATCTTGTCAAAATCAAGAGAACCTTTTTCTCTGTGCTTGATATTATACACGTTCTGTTTTATTGGGTATCTTCGGAAGGTGGTCTCCCACTCAGTGATCCATCTTGCCGGAAACGTTGAATTAGTTGGAGTGTTGCTGAATTTGAGGGCCAATGCCTGGTTTGAAGAGGACGTGTGAATGCTCTTACTCATTTTTTTCTGTGACTGATTGCCAAACATCAGATTTTTAAGATTTGGCAAGTTAATAAAAACAGTTGTCAAACAGAAAAATATTAAAATTTCCAGTAGCATCCCAACTTACAGTACCAAAACGACTTGTGTGCTATTTTCAGGAATCTTGTTCTATTTTATATTGCCAACTGATGATAACAGATTCTAATACTCAGACAAACAATAGATACCCGATCGAAAGGGATGTGCATACATTTTCGCTTAGTTATTGTACAGTTAATGAAAAATAAACACTGGCGCAAATACCTGATGTTTAGACGTGCCCTATCTAGTGCAGTGCATTTTCAGTTGCAGGATTTTTTATTTTTTATTTTTAGGGGATATTTCCCGAATGAGAAAACGCTTTTCTGTTTAATCATTTGCACAATTTCCTGTTCGATTATAGTATAGGTACTCTGCCAATATCATCTATTTTTCAAGTTTTAAACATATTCGCAGTTCATTTGTGCAGAATTTCTTATGTAATGTAATTTTCTAGTGTGTAATGTGTAATGGATATTGCAACAAATAAATTGTTGAGTACTTTTACGCATATTATTTCACTTTCATCAACTGAAAAAGTCAGTTGAAGAAATCGATTCCTACAAGCTAGAAAAAATGTTACAATTTCTTTGTCTTCCTAGTTTTTATTTACATAGGTAGGTAGGTACTACATAAGTTCTTGACAATCTGGTTTCGGACAACACCCTGGGAACACCTTTGTTTCATCTACAGCTGTTTGTTTACATTTTTTGCCGTCAAGAGGATATTTAATAATTTCGTTCACTATTTATACTTATTAAAGTGTAACTAACCCCAAGTACACAATATCTCCTGTTAACCCTTCACATGTCGCAATTAAACATTTTTGGCTTGGTACATGAACTCTGTCACCGTCTCTTATGGGGCCCATGTCAAATTTTTTTGGTAAACAGTAACCTTCGGCTAAAAAAACATGTCTTACTGTGTTTTTTATCCAATTTACAATGATATCTTCTTTCACTTACGTCTGTAAGGATTAGCAATTTCTCGCAACATGCTTGAGTTAATTAAACTAATACTTGATAGAAAACTACCAAAGAAGAAAAATACTTTAAGTACTGAGAGATTGTCCATCGTACTTTCACAGGACTTCGGTATTACTGCAGTGAATGACGCAAATTTCAGTCTTGTTCTTTTTATGTATTTATACAATAACATTAAAATTTCGATGCGATTATAATGACTATAAAGAAGTTATAAATTGTTTACTATCAGCAATTCCATTGATTGTTACTTAATAGTGTGGTATTGTTTTTATAAAGCAGTGTTGCAATATCACTCAAATTAACAACCATTTTATAGTAATTTCAAAATTGGTGATACACATTCCATCTTTTAATTATGTCCACAAATAACTATCCATAATGTGCATGAAGTGCTATTCGACTTTTTTAATAGTAGTAAATTTTTCTGCGTCCACTAAATTAAATCCTGGAACCTCCGATTAGGTCATTCATTAAGGCTCGTTTTAACTTTTTCTTTATCAATCCCAGGGTTTCAGGGTAAAGGGAAACCGCAGAGGAGAGAAAAGACAGAGGGGGTACAGTTCAACAGATTTGAGTTGGCGAGGGATGGACTTGCGACGCGTTGGCGCCTGCCACAGCCTGCATCTAACTCAACGCAACATGGCGTGGACTTTTTTTCTCCTGGGAGTAAACATTAAATAATAAAAATTCTTTTCTGATTTTACTATTTGGTAGAAATTCATGATGAATTGAAAAATTACTACGCGTACTACCAATATAACGATTTATTATTATAACTTGACCGGTTTCAGAATTCACAATGATTCCATCATCAGAAATAATTTTCTTTATACATTTCTGATGATGGAATCATTGTGAATTCTGAAACCGGTCAAGTTATAATAATAAATCGTTATATTGGTAGTACGCGTAGTAATTTTTCAATTCTTCATAATAAAAATTCAGTAAATAATATTCAACGTGTATTAAGAAAATTATTAGTACATATGTAATTCAGAATGTAAAAAGACAAATGTAAAATAATTTATTGCAGAATAATCATTAATATTAGATTCTTTCTCTTAATTCTATTAGAAAAATAATAGTATATGTGCGATAATAATGAAGGTCTTAATCATCACTTTCGGAATCGCTAGTTGCAATATCATTAAAATTAACAACATTTTTATAGTGTTTTCAAAACAGGTAATACACATTTCATTTGATTGCAAAGATTACTCCAACAAAAAGTTCTTTAACATTTTATTGCAGGACAACAACGTGGATAGGTTTCTGATAAGTTCGCCTGGGTGATTTTACAAGGTGGTTCTGCTCCAACTGCTCCGCAACTAAAAGACGATTGAATGAATCAAACTAACTTACAAATTCTAAAATGAGGGGTAAATATCCCGAAAAAATTTTGTACACAGGACTCGGAATTCCAAAGATTTCCAAGGAATTCCAAAGATTTCCTAGGAATTCCAAAGATTTTCTAGGAATTCCAAAGATTTCCAAGGAATTCCAAAGACTTTCAAGGAATTCCAAAGATTTCCTAGGAATTCCAAAGATTTCCAAGGAGTTCCAACGAATTCCGAGGCCTTCCAAAATAATTTTATGGAATACAGTGTGCCTCATTTTTTACGACTTATTGCTCTGTTATTAAAATGGAAGTCATGAAAAGCGAGATATATTGTGTAACGAATGAATATCATTAAAAAGGAACATAGAACGTATAACCTCTAATATAGGTAACTTTACATAAATGTTACGGTAATTGTGATTAATCCGGCTATTTTGTATAAATATCGGCAATTATACATACTTAATCACCACGAAATTTGACGAATATAATAAATTCTTTAATATTTGCAGTAGGTAATTATGTAATTGAATTGGCTTGTTTTTATATTTGATACCCACAATTTAATGGTAAATGTAATAAAAGCCTTTAAAATATTATATTTTTTAAATTAACCGGACGATATATAAAATCACCAACCAAGTATGGCAAATGTAATAAATTAGGTCAGATATAACCGACCTGCCCTGTATGGAGTTCACCCTTGGAATGTATGACACTTGCGTACAAGGCAAATTTTATGACATTAGCGTCCATAAAGCAAAATAAGGCTCAGCAGGTAAATTAAACAACTCTGATCTAGTGGCACTTGCGTGCAACATAAAATTTGGATTCCTAATTTAAATATTTATTTCGAACACCTATTATGTTAAATATTGAGGTAAGTTAACTTGATTCCCCCGGTGATTTCTTTTGTAAAATGTTTGTTGAATGATCTTTGAGGAGAATCTTATTATAAACGCTAACGACTGAGACTTACAACGCCCCACTCGCTTCGCTCCGCTCCGCTTGACCTTAACCTAGCAGATTTTTATGTTGTACGCAAATGACACTTATTTCGAGCTGCCCGCTTTTCCTGCTGGACATCTTTCCTTATGTACGCAAATGTTACGTACGCAAGTACCTTGACGCCCACCCTAGTACTACTACAGCTCCATGCCTTAATAATTTGAACAGAAAATAGAAGAAAACAAAATAATTTATTATTGTTAGTATTATTGCCACCGCGTCTTGGAACCCTTTCGCAATTTCATAAATCAAATATTCTCGAAATTATCAAAAAAGTACTATTTAGAACCCAATAATACCTACAATGGACAGTTACCCAACTAAATTCACAGATTAGAGACTAAACTTCTGAAACTAATACAGAATTGTGACAGCACTGTACCTCACCCCACCCTCAAATTGAAAATTATTGGCCGGTGGATGCGAATGCAATGGATGCCTACACCACTAAAATTTAATTTTCATACAGATAATGAATAGAATATTAAAATGTATTTCAAATATTCTTAAGGAACGTGTGGAGAAATTTATGCTTCTTTTTCCCGGAAAAAACGATAATTAAAACGAAATCAAAGTTGCTTTAGAAACATTTGGAATTGACTATTTTACCTCATAAGGACCACATACAAAATTAACGGTTTCCCAGAGAATTCCAACGACTTCCAAGGAATTCCAAGGAATTCCAAGGACTTCCAAGGAATTCCCAAGGACTTCCAAGGAATTCCATTGGAATTCCAAATAAGTGTACACAAATTTTTCGGGATATTTACCCCTCATTCTAAAATGAAAAGGGATTACCTTTCGTAAACGACAGAACCGTCATTTTTGCAGATTGCTATCGCACAGTGACTTTTTACGTTCCTTGTTTCAGCTACATCCATCTGACTAAGATTGTATAAAGAAGGCAAACAGTGGCCCTCAGCTAAATGAAAAAATAAATCAATTTTCAGCAAATAATTTCGAAAAGTTACTTACTTCTGCTTGGGTTTGGTAATTCTCTGAATACTGCTGAATAGACAGAACTAATGGAAACCGCAACAGTCCAGCAGAAGAAAATAATTTTGAAGAAATGGAAATTTTGCATTGTGTCTTCTCTTTGTGGCTCGTACAGAATTTGAACTAACTTTAGAAGTGTTAGTTTTTGCAGATATACATACTACTTTATGACTAATGGTCATGCTATCTTACTTTGTCGGAATTACAAGGACTTGATGGATCTAATTTTTATGGAATTGGAGTAGGTATTAGAGACAAACTTAGTTCCTCAATCTAATGTAAAAGATACTTATCGAAATACTTACGTTAGAAATTGAAAGTCTTACTTATACATACAGAAAATGTGATAACCGTTTTTTAAATAAGATTCTAAGCTTCTAAGCTAACTTTTTTCTTATAGTTTTGGTGCAACATAAAAACATTGGCAAATATATTTTTGGCTACCCTGAATTCATTTGCGTTTCATCCACGTAGGGTTCAAACCCATCCCTGCAGAGCAGTAAAATGCCAATCTTTTATCACAACACTGAACTGTGCACATATGTAGAATGAGCTTTTAAGCTTTACATTAGAAAGTTTACAACCAACCCCGGTCTCTGCAGTACACACATATTCTACTATGCCAATTTTGAAGAGTAATTTCAATTTTATTGCGCAGGATTTAGTGCCATGCAACATTGTATTCCATTTGTTCAGTTGGATAGAAACAGTTATTACGCTATGTGCTTTGTATCCATTCGAGATCATCATTTTCTAAAATATAAACGAATACAATTCATTCTGACTGATTATCCCCAAAAAAGTGATCATCATCCGAAGACTGGTTGGACACGTAGCTCCATCATTTCCTATCCTAAGCTAACCCACGCATTTCCCTAAAAGTAGAACTTCCTACTACTAAATATTTTTACTGTATTCCTACGTAATTTTACTTAAAATTCTAACCGTAGCAATACGGCTCATCAAAAAATAATTCGTGTTAAAATAAACCTACAAAAATACAATTTATGACATTTTAAGGGGTTGGCAAAATTTATACCAGCTGCGTGCCGAATGACGAAATGCTACTCGTATATCGATTACAGAACGCTAGGTAGCTGCCGGGAATGTACCTTTATGCACATTTAACAAATGAAGCATTAAATTTTACAACTCTCGTAACGTTTACGATAGACCTTAATAATATATACCTCCAGTTATTTGATTATATGTAGAGCACTAATGTTTTATAACGGGGTGTAAAGTGAAATATGGCACAACACGAGGCACGCTTACCTTTCGTATTAATTCATGACGTAAACATGGTTTTTAAAGGTTAATTTTGACAAATTTGCGAGATATCACTAGAGGCAAAACACATGTTCATCTAAAAATGTGTAACCATATTAAAATTTTCGCTGCAAAATTGTACCGTCTAAAATGCGGCCTACAATGGTAATTCAAGTTGTCTTAAAAGTTTTTTTTTGGCCAGTAGATAAAATAAGCGAGTTTAAACTCAAAATCATCTACTCCTTCACGCACCATCCGGCTCTTCGGCAGTCTTCGGCGTCTTACATCAGCCCCTGGTATGTCTTCCGAGGTTGGATATTTCGTAAAAGTTCGCAAATTGCTTATCCACCGCTCATCAAAATGGTACAGCCTACGCCCTCTGTTAGTCGCGATTCAAACAACCGTGTAACCAGACTAGACACCACCTATCTAGAGCCACCTCCACACTTACCATGAGAATCTCGATTGGTGCCACACCCTGTCAGCAAAAGACTCACTCTAGATTTTTTTTATTTGTATTGTACTTCCCATAAATAGTTGCGCAAATTTTTTTCTGAGATAGATGCTCATGGTGGTTGGGGTTACATCGCTTGGAATCGCGATGACAGCCACCACGCCACTTCTTCTGGCACAATCTTGGAAGACATCAGAGGCTACTGCAAGAGGCTAAGGACTGCCGAAGAGTCGGGTGGCACGTGAAGAAGTGGATGGTTATGAGTTTAAACTCCCTTGTTTTATCTACTTAAAGCCTTCAGTATTACATATTGCTAGTAACCTAGTAACACCTAGCACACTTAGTAATACATAGATAAACTGCCAAATGCGTATCATGTGAAATTATTGAGCATAATTCCATTCTAGTCAAAACCCCACCACGTAGCACGTATAGAGGGTTTGATTTTTACGCGCGGGCGGGCGGGCTATTACTCCGTAACAAGAGCAGATATAGAAAAAAGGCTCCAAGTAACTTAAATTTATTTTGAAAATTCTATCTTCTAAAAATATTTTCAATTATACGAGGTTTGTCCTAATAGTAATAATCGTATGCAACTTTCTTTTTTCTTATGGAACAGGTATAATTTTATGTTTTTTTCTGATTCCTCATAACATTTTAATGTCACTTTATTAATCATACTTTATGACTATTTTTGTGAGTTTGTAAGAAAAAAGGAAAGTTGCATACGATTACTACTATTAGGACGCACTTCGTATAATTGAAAATACTTTTAGGAGATAGAATTTTCAAAATAAACTCAAGTTACTTTGAACATTTTTTCTGTATCTGCTCTTGTTACGGAGTAATAGCCCGTCCACGCTTAAAAGTCATACCCTGTACATATATTCATGAAATTTTTGAGGGTTATGATTAAACTCTTTAACTTATTCTTCTTAAACGAAACAATATAATTTGTACGCTTCAATTCCTCTTAACTAGAACTCATGACACCCTATGCCAGCTGCACACTTTTTTCTTGTGAATTCAATCCGAAGATATTTAATTTTCAAAATCCATTTATATCTGTCAAAATCTTCAGAAAAATTTAACTTAAAAAACATGCAAATTAAGGAAAAAATATCTTATACAACCTTATAATAGTGGAATCAATTAAGGAATCTAAAAATGCAATCAAATACAGGGTGTTCCATTTAAGAAAATAAAGTTAGGTGCTGTACAGAAGAAATGGGACAACGCGCATAAATTAATATAATTTTAAAGTGTGGAGGACTAAAAATAAGGAGGAGTCCCTCATACAATACCAACAACAATTTGAGGAAATGCTTCATTGTGTTCCATATAACAAGGAATTAAAGAATTCACTTCATGTCTTTTTGACCGTCTATTAGAAGTATCTGGAGAACTAAAAGAGATATTGATTTGAAATTTTGGCTGTGGCCGAAACCGGGTCGGATCTATTTAATGAAAATATTTTCAAAACGGTGGCATTTCCGGGAATATCGGAAGTTAACACCAACTTTGTTATCTTAAATGGAATGCTACCATTTTATATTTTTTTTTAGATTCCACGGAAAATTTTAATGTCAATTCAATGAAGGTTCGCTTTGTCTAAAATTAATATTTTCGGAGATATAAATTTTTTTCTCAATATTTTGACAGTTGTGGTAGATTATGTAAAAATTAATATCTCGATAACGTCTAGCAGTAAGATGTTCGATTTTCTATGGTGGCAAGACGAGGTGTTGGAATTACTAATCAGGCAAACAAATTTTCAAAATCTAATACATAAAATTTTCTAATCAACGACATATGTTGATCACACATAAGTAGCAAAGAGTCATTTTTCTTAAATTGAATGATACCTATTTAAAGAAACCAATTAAAAAACGTGAAAAAATGCGCGTTTAACAATGTATGATGTTTCTCTACCCAAAATGAATAGTATTTTAGATACCTATTAGATGGGGCGCCAGGTCATTGTTCTGCAGCAGTTGCTATCGAATTGTACCAGGATGGATACGACGTTTGGGTCCATGGAGTTGACCTGCCAGGTCTCCAGATATTACACCGTTGGATTTTTATCTTTGGGGCCGTATAAAGGATAAAGTGTATCAATATCCACTCAACAACAGGGATGAATTGGTGGAAAGAATTGCTACAGCATTTGCAGGCTTAGATCCACATGAAATTCGTAGCGCTACTACACACGCCGAAAATAAGCGAATTATTAAATGTGTAGAAGATAATGGACTACATTTTGAACAGTTTCTTTAACATTGTTTTACTATCACGTGCCTACTTTATTTTTTATTTAGTTAAAATAAGTTCAGTGGTGGTAATTCAGGATATGTTCCATTAAATGTTCTGTATGTCCTGTTAATTATTTTATCGCATTTTCCATGAATGTTGAATAAATTCATAATATCCGAGTAAGAATAATAATTATCATTTGCCATATCCTATTCGTTAAACACCAACCGTACTAAATTACTAAAAAATACCAATTGCTTTTATTAGACATTATTTGTGAAATTTGTGAATACTTTGTTTTGTCTACAACTACTTACTAGAAGGCGGCGCTCTTCAATTTTGATCGATGAAATAAGAAAACAGCAAATATATAAAATACAATGCATTTTAGGTAGAGAAACACCATACATTGTTAAATGCGCGTTTTTTAACTTTTTTTAATTGGTTTCTTTAAATAGGTATCATTCTATTTAAGAAAAATGACTTTTTGCTACTTATGTGTAATCAACATATGTCGTTGATTAGAAAATTTTATGTAATAGATTTTGAAAATTTGTTTGCCTGATTAGTAATTCCAACACCTCGTCTTGCCACCATAGAAAATCGAATATCTTACTGCTAGACGTTATCGAGATATTGATTTTTACATAATCTACCACAACTGTCAAAATAAGTATTGGAAAAAAATTCATATCTCCGAAAATATTAATTTTAGACATAGCGAATCTTTACTGAATTAACATTAAAACTTTCCGTGGAATCTAAAAAACAATTGAAAATGGTATCATTCTATTTAAGAAAAATGACTTTTTGCTACTTTTGTGCGATCAACATATGTCGTTGATTTTATGTAATAGATTTTGAAAATATGTTTGCCTGATTAGTAATTCCAACACCTCGTCTTGCCACCATAAAAAATCGAACATCTTACTGCTAGACGTTATCGAGATATTAATTTTTACATAATCTACCACAACTGTCAAAATATTGAGAAAAAAATTTATATCTCCGAAAATATTAATTTTAGACATAGCGAACCTTTATTGAATTGACATTAAAATTTTCCGTGGAATCTAAAAAAAAAATAGAAAATGGTAGCATTCCATTTAAGATAACAAAGTTGGTGTCAACTTCCGGTATTCCCGGAAATGCCACCATTTTGAAAATATTTTCATTAAATAGATCCGACCCGGTTTCGGCTACAGCCAAAATTTCAAATCAATATCTTTTTTAGTTCTCCAGATACTTCTAATAGACGGTCAAAAAAAATCACCCTGTATATACAGGATATTGATCAATCCCGCATTAATTGCCAACTATGTAGTTATAATCACTTGAGAGCCCCAATAAATCAATAATTGATTACCCCAGGTCAAAGGAGATTAAATAATTTACAAAATATAGTGATTTGCATACGTTTTTGCGGAATTACCGGTAATAATAATAATTATTCTATATCGCCAACGAATTATGCTTGCCGCCCCATTATTTTCTATTGCGAGTTAGACCATAATGATTGTAGCAGGCTACACTTTGTATTCACACACCCCGACAAAGCACCAAAACTACCTATAAATTAATTTATTAATTGTCGGTGATCGTAATTAACGCTATAATAATATTCAAAGTATGTGGTACACAAACCAGAGTTTACATTTAATACATCTACTCTACCGAAATATCGCCGCGCACAAAAGCAAACAGAAAGCATTATAGTTCATGGTACATGTAGTATAATTTGATATAATTAATCAAACAACCCTTCTCTCGCTTTTCCTCCCCTTTGAATCTGTATTTGTTTTCCAGGTGAAAGTCATGCTGCGGGTATCGAATCCAACGACGGGGAACGCGACTGATACTGGAAATTCAAACAGCTTCTTTAGTTTGGATAAACGGAAGAAACAAGTGACTTTGGTCGACCCTTCTGCGTGTGCAGGATCGGCCGCTCCAGAGGACAGGAGGGTTGCTGTAGCGGCGCCGAAGATGTTCGCTTTTGATGCTATTTTTTCGCAGGACGATTCTCAGGTAGGTACACAGTTCTCTTATTTCACTGCAAGGCTGATCGGTAAGTTCATAACCCGGATCATTACGTGTGAAAAAACCGGTAAAAATACCGGTAAAGTCGCTATTTTGAAAATACTGAAAAAACCCTTGTTTTATGAAACACAATATTATTATTATTAATATTATTCTATTAAGAATGTAAGTATAGATGGTCAACTTTACTTAGTTTACATAATTATAAATTTGCTCTGTCTCTTACTTCACTATATTAATCTTAACTTCTTTATCAAGTTTTTCATAAGTACTTACTGGTTATAAGCGCGGAATGTTACGGTTGATAAAGTTTTCTTCCACGTGCGCCTCTTAAAGTGCGTACTTGTCATTGGAGGGCCATGAGGATATCGGCAACTAATGAGAGGGGTGGTGACATTAAAGTCTCCCTGATAAGTGTTCAGTGCCAGTTTGAACAAGAACCCGTAAAAAGGGCATAAAACTGAAAACGATCCTGTAACAGAAGGAAATAACGAAAACTGCGAGGAGCTCGGAACTTCCTCGCTATATAAGTGCCCGCACTCAAAGAAATCAGGAATCTTAAAAAGATTGAACAAGACTTTTACATTTGTGTCGCACCCCTGCGACGGAGCGAGATGCGGAACAAGACGTCACTAGTGGAGGGTGCACTGCGACACTCCCAGCGATAATAAATTACTCTACAATTGTGTTCATTATCGAAATTTCTTATTCGCCTTCGGTATGGAACAGGAAATACGATTAACTAATCAATTTGGTAATTAAGCCGGGCCCAGAGGGCGAAGACGGGCCAAAGATTGATGGCGGGCACCATAACCGCGCCAGGAATTTATGGCCATACGCACTAATACAATAATTTGAATTGTATGAACGAAAAACCATAATATTGCATTTTTTCTGAAGAAATGAACGCTCAGCTCTTCGTCTTGTGAAGTGAAACCGATTCAGATAGAATTTGATTTGTAGTCATTTTATAACCCTACCCCTTTCTTGTTGGTTAGTTAACGGCCAACAATAGTTCCATTTACGCGAAAGATAAACAAGAGGCTCTTGGACCTCTATATCTCCGTGGTAGGAAGATCTTATTGTCAAGGGAGGTCAAGTATCTTGGGGTTATACTGGACTCAACACTTACCTGGAACCAACAAATCGATAGAATAGTCAGAAAGTCGGAAACTACTCTTGCAGTAGTTAGGCGAACATTTAACAAAAAATGGGGTCTAAGGCCAGGAATGGTGCACTGGCTGTACACCAGAGTGGTCAGACCAGGAATAATGTATGCAGCTTTAGCTTTGGCTAAGCAAAATTCAGAGGCTTGCTTGCCTAGGGATAACAGGGGCGATGCGGACTTCGCCAACTGCAGCCATAGAGACTCTTCTGGACCTTCCCCCTCTCCACTTCGTGATACAGGGGGAGGCGAGACTGGCACTATACAGACTTCAAAATTCTTTTTACCGTGTCCGTCTGGGTACAGAGCACACTAGCATTATTGAGGACATAAAGGATCCCATGCTTGACATGAGGACGGATTACATGGTCCCCAAGAACACCGCACAACCACTCTTTCAGGTCACAATCGATGACCCTAGAGTGGAGAACCAAATTCTGAACAGCACACCTTCCGGCAGTCTAATCTGGTACACCGATGGTTCTAAGACCGACACAGGTGCTGGGTCAGGACTGTTTGGAGATAAACCAAGAGTGAAACTCAGCTCCTCTCTGGGCAAATATGCCTGTCTTTCAAGCAGAGGTCTACGCGATACTACAATGTGCGCGGGAAAACATTAAGAGGGGCTACAAAAATCTGCGGATCTTTATGTTATCAGACAGCCAGGCAGCTTTGAAGGCTCTTATGTGCCCAAAGATGTCTTCCAGACTGGTGTGGGAATGCTTCGAGCAACTTAATATCCTAGCCATGCGGAACGCAGTGAGACTGCTTTGGATTCGAGGTCACTGTGGGCTGATAGGGAACGAGGAAGCCGATAAACTAGCAAAGCGGGGCTCCAACAATCCTTTCGTTGGACCGGAACCTGCCCTAGGCATAACTAAGAGTGCAGTCAGACACCAAGTAAACGGATGAATTCGCGCTCAACATCACAATTACTAGAACGTGATTCCAGGACACAGGCACAGCAAGTCGTATATAAAGGGACCTTGCAGGAAAAGATGCAAATTAGAATCGTAACAGGCTTCCTAACGGGACACACGACCGTTGAAGAACACCTGTGGAAAATATTACGGAGACTTTAACTGCCGCTTGTGTAATAAGGAACGGGAGACAGCTATGCACATCTTGTGCAGATGTGAAGCTCTAGACCAGAAGAGGCAGCGAATTTTCGGGCGATGTCTGATGGAACCGGAAGAATTTTCCACGCATTCAATGTTTGACTTGTACCGTTTGGTCCAAGGCACCAAGATCATGGAATGGGTGTGACTTAGAATTTAGGGTGAGCACAATAAGCCCATTTTGTGGCTGCAGTGCATCTGAGCCTACGGGCAGGCAGGCCCTAAGGGGAGAAAAAAACAGTTAACGGCGACATGGGCGCACGGAGTTAGTGATAATTCGTGAGGGGTCTATGACTGCACGTGAATATATAGACGACACACTTGGGCAACGATTGAAGGAACGTCAGCCAATCCGGAACCTTCAACACGTTGAAGAAATCCTCCAGGAAGAGTGGGAACAGCTGCCTCCTCAAGTAATTCGAAATTTAGTTGAAAGTATGCCTCGTTGTTTTACGAGTTAGAGGAGGCCACACACGTTATTGATTTTGAAATTGTGCTTACTTTCATTAAAAGAATAAAGAGCAGATTATAACAAATTGTACTAAATTTTTAAACACCAGTCCAGTATATTTAAATAAAAAAGAACTGTAACAATACGTCATTCCAGTGAAAAAATGTCAACATTTTTAAAAGTGGCTCCTTTTTCGTTTTGATTAGTGTAGTAAAACAAAATTAATTTATTTGATATTTTGGTTCCACAAAAAGTTGTGGGGACCACCCGGTATACACTATGGAACTTCAATGTGTTATTGTAAATTTTAAATTGATAAAATTCGTAAACCTTGGGTCAAGGAACTTTTATTTTAAATTGTTATGCCATTAAATGTTTCTAAGCAAGATAATTTAAATAAATATAGATGCAGACAAATTTTTCGTTACTTTATGAATTATAGTGTGACTCATTTTCTACCCTGTATAAACGACAATAATTTTAATATGCGATGATTTTCAATTAGGACGCAACAAATTTATTTAAAAACTTAATGTACTTACATATAATGAGAGAACCTTCGAAATTGATTATGGTTACAGAGAAAATTCTCTATTCTCAACACTGGATAGGCAATTCAAGAAAGAAAATAAAACAATATGAACGAAGTGGCCAAAACAACAAAAAATAAAGGGGAAAGTTCTGAATTGTCTCAACAGAAGTGATTTTGCAGTGTCTCATAATTCTCCTTATATTAAAGAGAAGAACATGAGGAAGGATGCGAGATGAAGGGAGGAGAGGGGAACCACTAAGACGATTTCTAATTTGCATTCTAATTTTTCTTTTATATTTTCTCGTTATATTATTTATTTGTTATACTTACTGTGCTATTTTGTTGAATCCAACATCAACTTTCCAAAAACAGGCCAAGTTCAGATGAAATAAAAAAGTGCATTGGAGTTTGTTACTGATGGACGTCGAGTCCCAACCATATTATTTTTGGCTAGCAATGGGGTATAAAGTTTGGTGATCCGTAACATATATGGAAAACCAGTTTTTAATCTTCCGGAATCTGCTAAATCCCTGCCGGGGAATATGAAATTTTCCGTGCTAATATTAATCGGGTATTATACAACCCGAGTGAGCTCATTAAAAACCTAACCCTATTTTTGCGCCCGGGATCCTGTTAAAAGTTTGCTCCCGTTGATCGTGAACAACGCCGGAATTCGAAATCAAATATTCACCGAGAGAATAGAATGTTCACTGCAGCGGCCGTTCATTCATTCGGCCATCGGTCGGAATGTTACTTAATTAAATCATGACCATCCACAGGGATCCTGCAATGAAATTTAAATGACTCGCCTGCTTCCCGATGCCACTGCTTACTCTCTAGTTTTTTTACCTAATCTTTTAATTAGTGGTGCATTTTGCTGAGGTTTGCTTTAAAATTTTCAGTCATTTTAAAAGCGATAGCAACCGAAAACGGTCGATAAAAATTTTATACCAGAATAAGGAACGCTTAAGATAACTAGTTTCTAAAATATAGGATAAGGTTTGAATAGCTAAGCCTTTAGTAATTTCTATTTGAGGGCAAAAATTCTGTAACGTTTGTTGAAAATTAAAAACCCTTAATTAAAACTTTATTTGCTTCATCCCAACTCTTTCTATCGTGAGGTATATGAGAGTATTGTATGGAGCTGAGATTCTTTCTCCAATGCCTCCTGTTCTGGGCTAATATACAAGGTGTATATAAATTGGCGAAAGAACTACACGTGACAATGTCCGACGTCAATCATAAAATTCCAAAATGTTGGGATCATGCCTTCCTCTGTCTCCAGGAACTACTTTAAAGAAACATACTTTAACTTCCTTTTTGTTAGTCCACTTTCAATAAAAAGGTTTTCTGTTTTCAGGAAATGAAATATTCTTCCAATTTTGCCTATTCTGCCATCCACTTCTCTAACCTTTCTATAATTTCTTTCGATTGCCCTTCCTCTAATTCCTTTCCATTTTCTAGCGTCCAAGTTGCAATGTTCTCATTTTTTGGTTTGTCTTCTTTATTATGGCAATGGACTAAACACGCAAACTTGCTTTAGGCCTTTCTTTGATTCAAATTCCAAGGATCCTTCAGTTTGGGCTCTCCCTAAATTTGGTTTTGTTTCGTAAATGGCTTTTAATTTTAATATATCCACTCCCTTGTCTAATCCTCGTATCCATAGGCTCTTCCAAACATTTTTTATTCTAATTCTGTTAAACACCTCTTCCAAGTCCACAAAGAATTCAAAGTTTCGAATTGTGTAGATAATTCTGGAATCTGGATACAGTCAACATTCTTTTTTTTAACCAAGAATTTAGCCCTCTTTCTAGTGGTGACAAAGTTCTGCACAAAATTCATAATTTAGTTTTTTGAAAATCTTGAAACATCAATTTTAGTTTTTAAACAGACTTCTTCCGACATCAACATTTAATTTTTATCGACAACACTTTCTGCGCTATGACGTCATCATATTTTTCTAAATGACAACCCCAACCTTGCCTTCAAAGTTGGATAGGTCACGTCCAAAATTAGAAACGAGTCATTTTTACACTAACTGAAAAATTCTCTCTATTTTAAACTTTATCAAAATTAATGTGGGTTAAAATGGTTGATTGTTTTTTTTTCTGTTTAGACGGAAATTTTCTTTCCATCTTCAGAGAATGTTTTAATGCGAAGAAAAAAGTTAAAGTAGTAATTTAAAAAAAAAATGTTGCATTACCGACAAAAAATTCGTGTTGAAGATAAGTTATAAGGTCAGGTTCGTATTGTACTAACCTCAAAACGTCGAGAAAAGTTGTTTTTAGCTTAGCTGTGTGCGTGCGTGTGTGCGCGTGCGCGTGAGTGTGTGTTTGGCTTACGATAGTCTTGAGTGACCAAAGGTTTTAATTTAATTTGATTTGGGCGACAACGGGCCAAACACAAACTGTTTTGCTAATATCATCCGTTCTACACGTTAATTTATTAGAACTGATTTTTTATTTGTTTATTTAGTAAAACATTTTATGTAAAATACACCTTATATATGCGGCAGATGTTCATTATGTAAAGACGCAATGAATAATTCGCGTATAGCAGAGGGTGTAAAGGAAAGGAAAATTACTACCCAAGTTTCGAAACTGTAATGAAGTACGTGCTGATCAGTTTGATGTAATTTCAGACGGAGGTGTGCTCCAGCGCCTTAACCGATGTCATCCACGCCGTTATCAACGGAACAGATGGTTGCCTATTCTGCTTCGGACATGCCGGTCTCGGTAAGTAGCACAACAGGACCTCTCTTACTATTCCTGTCTACGCGAATCGCTCAAATATGTTTCTTTTCGATGCTGAAAAAATCCAGACACTTTGCAAACTAGAGTGGCACTGAAATATTTACTCTGCATCCCCCTCTAAGTAAACCTTTACAATTCTTTGACAGCAAAGGACGGGCGCCAAGGCTTACTTGATAAATTATATTTTCAATGTCACGATATAGACTGTCACTTGATATACCTACAGTAAAGTTCACTTTGAAATTTTGGTTCACTGTTCTAGGTATTAAATAATGTGGTTTTCCGTTGCCTTCCACAACGCAGAGTGTGTGTGACAGCGTCATACCGACCCCCACACTCTCTGCCATTCTGATTATTGAAAGAGCTGTACCCTCTTTCAGGGACTTGATTTAGTCTGTCTTCTCAATAAAAATAACGTTTTTCTCCCTGTAGCATGCAGATTTAAGGCAGAACTATAGACTATCTGCCTATTTTGCAATCCAGCAAAGTCTGCCGCCGCGGCCCTCTGTATGTAAAACATAAAATAATAAATTTTGGTTTATTCGATCAGCGGCAAATGTATTGGAAAATTTTTCGGTTTTACGGCCATAGCGCTGATGAAACTTAAGGGTTGCAACTCATAAATAAAGAGAATACAGGGGGAATTCTTAAGACATCCCCTTGTCAACAAGATCACACGTTAGTGTGAACGCTTTTGCATCTAAATGGAGATGTTCCACTCGGTTTTCCACAACAGCAATCGCGTTTTATGTTCCCCAGAAAAAAATATTTCGGCTAATTCAAAACAGCGACTTCGGTTCAGTCGCTACACGCGATGATACGTCAGAAATCAACAGCGGGGGAAGGGACCCCTTTTAAATAATCGTCAAAGTTTAGGAACTGAGTTAAAACTTGGTCTAATTAAGTGTACAAGCAGAGATCCCTCTCAGATTGATAGTTATCCCGTTTAGCAGAATTTTCTCATTGAAAAACGTAGCAGTGTTGATAATTATTAGTTAAATTAATCAGACGTTGATTAATACCTAGGGCGGTTTTCATTAGTTACGTTTATTTACTTTTGAAAGATTATTTAATAAAGAGGTTGCTTACCTCTGGCAACGTGAATTTCAGGCGTCAGTATTTATACAGTGGGACTCCATCCCAACACCACCGCAATCTTGGGGGCGGTCAGAGATACGGTATTAGATAGGTATAGATGAAAATCAAAATTAGTTGTTTTAAATAACAAATTTATTGTTTTCGGGAAATAAAATGCTATATATAAAATATCGACGTTTTGGCCCTGTTTAAAGCCTTCGTCAAGATTTTTTTAAATAAAATAAAGAGTTTTGTTTTTTTCTTTGATCTTTGATATAAAATTCATTTTGTCCTGTAATATTAGACAGAATATTAGCTGAATATTTTTATAATTTGTGAAAAGGACTTTGAATACATGATACTATTGGTCTAAACGGAATATTAATTTTGTATTTTAAGTTTAATGCTAAGATTAGAAGAAATATTATTTTCATTCAGTAATTTATAAATAAAATTATTATTTTTAGTTTGTGAACTTATGGTATGATCTTTGGGGAGAGGTGTATAAGTTAATTGGTTATTTAGTAGATTAAACATTTTATTTTCGTAATCAATGGAGTCCATAATTACAGTTTTATTACTTTTATCGGATTTTAGGGTTATTTTTAAGGAATGTTTTGGTAATTTTAATGTTACTTAAATGTTCTTTTTCATTTTTATTAACTTTTGTAGATGAATAGCTGATTTTTCAAATAATTTGGCAGAGTTTATTTCTGATAAGTAGGTACTATTTTTTTCTTCGGAAGGAAGCAATGGTGGCAGTAATATTATTAATTGGAATTTCTGTATTGCGTGTGTTTATGGTAAAATTGTAAAATTGTAAAATTTTTTGGACATTGGTCGAAATATCAGTTAGTAGTGGAAATATTCATTCAGTATTAATAGAAATGTTTAATCGTTGTTGTTGTCTTGTTTGTTAGCAAGTTTTGTTAATTTGTGTTGTTGTTTATTTTTTATTTTTTATGTTAAGAAATTTAGTATGAAATTTTTGGTTTTGCGATTGTTTAAAAAAAATTTTAATTTCTAGATATTGAAGAGTTTTTGTTATTTTCTGTACTTATGCTAGTATAATAAGTAAAATAAGAATGTTTATACAAGATTTTTTACAGTTTAAAATAGTATCATACGAATAATTTGAATATTCAACGTGAATATTTTTTGGGTCGAGGTAATTTAAAAAATTTTGAATTATGTCTAGTCGAGTAAAATCAACCTTCAATTGTGACGAAAATTTTTTTTGACGTAGAACCAAGTAAAATCTATATGGTTGTGTTCCTTGTATTATTTTCCATATGAATCTTTGATTTACGACATTTCTGGTCTGTGCAGAACTTTTTTATTTTCGAAAAATGTAAAATTTTGCATATGTATGAAACAGTTGGTTTTTAAAACACAACACGCCATATCTCAGTAAATATTTGAGATATCGACGTGAATTTTTTTTTAAATTAAAGTAGAAACATGAACGCCTCAAACAGTACTAAAATATTTTAAAATATCACAATATTTTTTGCGGAAAATAATTAGAAACTTCATTTTACTTCGCTTGTGCATTATAAATTTCGACATGGGACAAACTTTTTTATTTTTGACAATTTGCCTGTATATGCTGGGAATGAAATGAAGAGAAAGGTTGTAGAAAGTTTTTGGAGAAAGAATTATTGACCTATGAGTCATAGTTTTGAAGTTATGATTTTTTTGTCAGACGCGGCCTAATGAGCGGATGGGTCGTGGTAATGCACTATCAGGGTAACGCGTAGCGGACCCATAGTCGGCTACGGATAACGAGGCATAAATGAGTTAAAACATGAAAAGAACTTAGTTTATTTTTATTCCTATTTTATACAATCAATATTGAGTGTCAGATTCAGCATCTGATTGTTCCTCTTCTAATTTTACTGCAGTATTAACAGAATTCTTGCACTTCCAGTCTATAGAATATTTTGAACCTTCTTTTGCACAGTTACATCTATTACTATTACAGTTTTTATCTGAACACAAAAGTGATAAAGATTGTCTCACAGATGGAGGTATGGGGTCCTGGTTACTAAATAAGGGTTTCCAGTGGTCTTTCTGAAATGTCCAGCCGTATTCTTCTAGGCTTACGAAGTTAATGTTGTTAATGTGACTAGAATACCATGTTTTTAATTGGTACATACATCTAAACTGGGAAAAAATCAAATGCGATTAAATGTATAACAAAATATGAATTCGAATACAAACCTTTGCAAATGCAATTTAAAATCATCGTCTGTAGTCGGGATTTCAGACGCAGGCCGATTCGTGTTTTAGCCAAAAAAGTCGTAATTCATTTAATGTTCTCACGTCTTTTTGTTTATTTTTGTGTAAATATAAAACATACGCAACTGCAATCTCATAATATGCGCGTTCAAATGGCAGATTTGGCAAGTCCATCATATTCTTCAGGTTGTCGGCGTTTTTAAGTAATACATCAAGAGCGGTTTTCTTCCAAATTTTGTAAATGCACTAGTAGTATCACGCCCAGTGAGACCAAATAAACATTGCGATACAGTTTTGCCAATTTTTTTATAATATATTTTACCATTATAATACGTGTGTTTTTGATATGGCCTAACTGAATAAAGAGATTACAATTATATAATTCAGGTACCTTACTACAGTAGTGTATGAACAAAATAAGCACGTTCGTATCTACAGATTTGATCAAAATATTTTTAATGTAGGTACATTCGTACAATGCATGTAAAATTATGCGCCTGTCTGCCTCGTCCTGATTGCTAAAAAGGGAATGTAATGGTATGTATAATTTTATATGCATTGTAAGAATGCACCTACAGTAAAAATATTTTGTTGAAATCTGTAGATATGGACGTGCTTATTTTGCTTATTATGCAGTTAGGCAATACCAAAAACACACGTATTACCTATAATGGTACAAGATTATAAACAAAATTGACAAAACTGTATCGCAATGTTTATTGGAAATACACTGTCTCACTGGGTGTGATACTACCAGTGCGTTTTACAAAATTGGGAAGAAATCCGCTCTTGATGTATTACTTAAAAACGCCGACAACCTTAAGGATATGATGAACTTACTAAATCTGCCATTTGAACGCACATATGATTGCAGTTGCGTAAATTTTATATTAATTTATACAAAAATAAACAAAAAGACGTCAGAACATTAATTGAATTAAGATTCTTTTGACCAAAAATACGAATAGGCCAGAGTCTGAAATCCCGCCTACAGACGATGCTTTTAAATTGCATTTGCAAGGGTTTGTATTCGAATTCGTATCTTGTTATACATATAATCGCATTTGATTTTTTCCCAATTTAGATGTATGTACCAATTAAAAGCATGGTATTCTAGTCACATTAACAACATCCACTTCGAAAGCCCAGAAAAATACGGATGGACATTCCAGAAAGACCACTGGGAACCCTTATTTAGTAAACACGACCCCATACCCATCATCTATGAGATAGCCTTTATCACTTTTGTGTTAATACTGCAGTAAAATTAGAAGAGGAAGAATCAGATGCTGAATCTGACACTCTTTATTGATTGTATAAAATAGGAATAAAAATAAACTAAGTTCTTTTCATGTTTTAACTCATATATGCGTCGTTATCCGTAGCCGACTATGGGTCCGCTACGCGTTACCCTGATGGTGCATTGCCACGACCCGTCCGCTCATTAGGCCGCGTCTGACAAAAAAATCATAACTTCAAAACTATGACTCATAGGTCAATAATTCTTTCTCCAAAAACTTTCTACAACCTTTCTCTTAATTTCATTCGCAGCATATAGAGAAATATTTTCAAAAATAAAAAAGTTTGTCGCATGTCGAAATTTATAATGCACAAGCGAAGTAAAATGAAGTTTCTAATTATTTTCCGCAAAAAATATTGTGATATTTTAAAATATTTTAGTACTGTTTGAGGCGTTCATGTTTCTACTTTAATTTTAAAAAAAATTGAAATCGATATCTCAAATATTTACTGATATATGACGTGCTGTGTTTTAAAAACCGACTGTTTCATACATATGCAAAATTTTACATTTTTCGAAAATAAAAAAGTTCTGCACAGGCCGGAAATGTCGTAAACCAAAGATTCACATGGAAAATAATACAAGGAACACAACCATATAGATTTTATTTGGTTCTACGTTAAAAAAATTTGTTTCGAGAAATAAGCGAGTTAGCGGCCTGGATTTACTCGACTAGTCTTGTTTTCTTACGAAAGCGCCTAAGGATCACGAAATTATTATAAAATCCGACATATAGAAAAAAATCTACATATGTAAATGTAGAAAAAAAATCTATATACAGGGTTATTCAAATTCGAGGGCCACCATTGGGATCCCGCTTATTTGAACTTATAGAGGGTAGGTTTAAATTTGGCACTTTTGCAGAATTTGGTGTCATGGATTTACTGAAAAACGTTTCGTTTAGATAAGACCATCATCAACTTTTTTTCTTACGGGTGCCATTTTTCTTGCACTTTACTGAAAGAAGCATGTATTTCTGATTTCATTGGTACAATACAACTTGTCCATATTATATCGAATATTGTGGCCACTACAGTCGGAAAACAGACAATTTTAGCAAAAATCAAGTGGGCCTTGCAAGAAAGGAAATAGGAAACAGTCATCAGTTTTGGTGTAATTTAAGCAAATATGTCAAATATTCTTGGTGCTAATCTGAGACGCATTTTTCGAAGAAAATTTTGCAAAAGTGCCAAATTTAAACCCACCCTCTATCATTTCAAATAAGGCAGATCCCAATGGTGGCTCTCGAATTTGAAGCACCCTGTGTAGAAAAAGTCCAACATGTAGAAAAAAATCCTACATGTAGAAATAAAATTCCACATATAGAAAAACAATCCTACATATAGAAAAAAAATCCGATATATAGAAGAAAAATGCAACATATAGAAAAAAAAATCCTACATATAGAAAAAAAATCCTACATGTAGGAAAATTACCTATAAGTTACCATAAACGTTCGTTACTTGTAGGATTTTTTTCTATATGTAGGATTTTTTCTTTATGTCGGATTTTTTTTTCTACATGTAGTATTTTTTTCTACATGTAGGATTTTTTCTACATGTCGGATTTTTGGAAAGAAATATAATTTTATAATAATTTCGTTATCCTTAGGCGCTTTCGTATTTCTACACTTTAACAAAAAAAATATTGTTTTTAAGTTGTGTAATTTTAATATTTAATTTATAGTATTGTTTGAGGATAATTTCCAAACCTGTGTGTTATTTCTTCATAGAAATTTGTCTTTAATTGTCAGTTTATTCCATGAAAATTTTGTTTCTTCATCTTGGAAGTATTATGACTTTTTTAATTTGTGAGATTTTAAATATTAAGTTTTCTTACCAATTTTATTAGATTCTTCTTGTATTAATAATTTTCTTAAATATTTCTTGATGGTAAAATAATGTACTATTTCCTTCGATAATTTCTAATCAAAATAGGATAAGCCGTACATTTTTTTTTATTTTAGTAATAAATCGCTTTGCTAGCAGTAACTCTATTAAATTTTCCGGGTCATGTTGCGCGCAGGCATGAATTTATGAAAATACGGTTTGCGTTTAAATTTAGATGAAGTATGCCTCGAAGGGAATGGATACGTTGATAGGGACGTCACTGATTGAACCCTTGGGTGTACTTCAGCCCTGAACTGGCATTAGTTATTTAGGATAAAACGCAATTGCGGTGGTGCTTTTGTTACACTGTTTTTTGTAGGTATAGTCGTACAAAAATTAATACCATTCATTAATTCATTCATTTTAGATAGAAAGTTATTTATTCTTGGTTTTGATTTGATACTGTTAGATCTCTAATCAAACATGTTTGCCCTGATATTACAGCAAATATCCATCGGGAAAACAAGAATTTCGAACTTTAAGAAATTCATATTTCACACATTCTTTCCCGGGTCGCGGAGCCCGGAGGAAAAATTTGCAATTTGATGAAATTTCCGGGCAATGCATGCATACAAAATACTGTCTGTGTATCGGATTCTACTATTTTTCGAAGCCGATAAGTCCCCTAATCCCCTCCAGGGATAAATACTTGCCCGATGAAGGAGAGGAGTTTCCCGAGACACGGGATTACATACACAACCAAATTACCCCTAAATTCGAAAAACTTTAAGCGCCAGTAAGCTCTGTTGAATTCCAACAATCCGACTGTTAAAAAATTGCTCGGCACATTAGGAAATAAAATCGATTGGGTTTATTGGCAGCCGAAGGTACAGGGTAGCACATTTTTATACCACCCATATTAGCTACACGGAGAGAAAAGTCTCTCAGTATTGTTTTTAAACTGTTTTATTTAGCTTGCCTTGTTTGTTTGTTTGTTTGTTTGTTTGTTTGTTTGTGTGGGTCAAATCTAGTAATTGAAATTTTACCCCCTTCTTGTTGACCGATTGATCTGAAATTTGGTACACACCTTTAGTTGTGATGACAATACAATTATGTATATTCAGTATCATTGTAAATCCAAGATGGCCGCCGCCACAAAATGGCGGATTAGATACTTTTTTCAACCCCCTCAATATGGGTATCAAATGAAAGGGCTTAACTAGTAGAATACAGTACACCATGAAAAATTAAAAATCCAAGATGGCCACCACCACAAAATGGCGGATTACTTTTTTTTTCAATCGTGGGTCGTAGCGTAACCTGAGTAAATTTGTAAATGATCGTTCTGCGATGTTGTCTATTGAGAAGATGCATCCAAAGCATACCTATAATGATATGAGCAGTTGACTGTAGATAATAGAAATTCGACTCGCCCCACGATTTTATTTTAGTCTGATCAATGCTCTAGATTGATGAGGAGAGTGGTGTGATGACTGGTACCTGGTACCTACCTAATTATTTTTTAGCTTTTAGTGCATAATCAGCATCATTATTATGTTTTTTTACAATAAAACCGTTTAACTTAAAACATTTTTTACTTATTTTTTAATACTCCTTAGCTGTGTGACTCCGTAATTTTTTATACGCACTTATTTTTGTTTCAGGTAAATCGTACACGATGCTGGGTACTCCTGAGAGTGCAAATACGCTAGGAATAATTCCATGTGCCATATCGTGGTTATTCAGGGGGATCAACGAGCAAAAGCAAAAGACAGGGGCGAGATTTTCCGTTCGAGTATCGGCTGTAGAAATATGCGGACCCACCAATCAACTGAAGGATTTGCTAGCCGGACATGCCAATGGTAATTCGGATCATCCTCGAATTAATAGTTCAGAATTTGTTAAGGGAGATTGGAATGAGAATATGATACTCTTGTACAATCTGCACTGGCAATGTTTTTCTCGGAATTTCTCGTACACTTCTTAGCAAAATCTCTTCACCTAAAATCGTGTAAGATTGTTCAATAAAATACCTATATCTCCACAGAGATATACGTGTGGTATAATTTGAACTGTTATATTTTGCCTACAACGTTTTTGGCGCACAATTCAAGGAATGTGAGTGAAACCCTACAAATCAAAATCAGATAACGTTTAACTCGAACTCAAGTTTATGACATTTGCCAGTGTTGCAGGGCTCTGAGAATTTAGGCAAGATTAGATTTAATTAATTTCTGTAATTATCTCAAAATTATAGTCGGCTTCGTAAAGCCACAAGGAATGTTCCGTAACAATGCTACATGCAGCATTAATTAGATATTTACATAAATATCGTGTGTAGTATTAGAACTCTGTAAGGGATTCGTGTCTATTAGGCATTTATCTACCTCAAAAAGCTTTACTTACACGTCTTACACAATTTCTATCAGATTAAAATTTTTCTCTCGTAAGTCGTAATACTAGATATTGGAGACGAAAGAGGCTTCACAAAGAGTTATAAGTAGATCCGAAATCAGTGACAGTTCCGTACACGATGCACGTGTCGCGATATTGGGGATCATTTGTAAGAAACTGTCATTAGCAATAGTGGTAGTTGCGTTCAGGTACAATCCCTTAGTGACCGTATACTCGGAGAGCATTCTAAGAATCACCCGGGTTGTTTACGTAGGTACCTGAACACAGCATTTTGGATTTAGTCCCATTTCGTGCGTTCCCGTTTCGTGCGTCGGTGAAAATTTCTCTCCTATTGTTTTCAAATGTTAATGTTTTTGTTTTGGGGGGAGACTTAAACGCTCCGCTCGCTTTGCTCGCTCAGCTTGCCCACAGACCGGAAATAGTGGGCCGTTGAACCAGTTTTTTGGCCGTATTCATTGACGGGAGTAGTAGATAAATGACAGCCTCAGGCCACATCTGTTGCCAACCCAAAACTCCAGCAACCAAAATCCCTGTTAGTGTCTTCAGCAGCGGCAGCAGCCTCTGGTTCTTTTGCCAACTCCAACACGCAAAAATTCCTGGTAATGTCTTCAGCAACGACATCTGCCATTGGTTGTGGCTCAGGCGCCTGCGCCGGGGCTCAAAAAGTGCGCGTGTTGCTCATTGTTGCGCAGTGGAAGAATGTTCTGGAAATGCTGATGCAATAGTACGCAGATGTTGCAGAATTAATGTTTTTTCCCCTTCTACGCTGAAGGAGCCCTCGAGTAATGTCTTCAGCAACGACTTCTGCCTCTGGTGTCTTTGGGGCCTTTGGTTGTGGCTCAGGCGCCTGCGCCGGGGCTCTATGAGAGTGGGCGGGGCAACAGCCAATGATAGAGGTTGTGGGCGGCATCCAATGGGTGTGGTTGTGGGTGGTAAGGTTCAACTACTGCTAGATGCCTTTGGATGTGACCCAGGCGCCTGCGCCGGGGTTTTCGCAAACGTTCTGGAAATGACGCCGACCGGGATTCGAACCCGGGTCCCCGCGCACCGGAACCCTCGCTAAACCCACTGAGCTAATCGGCTGCCTACATGCCCGTCTTTTAAATCATCCATATATACTCAGGATTGTAAACAGAAGTTTCTCGGAAATTCCAATGATTGCAATTGTTTATACTAAATAAATATTGATATCAAAGTTTAAGAAAAAAGCACGTTCGCCGCCGATAAGAGATGTTATAATTGTTTTTATTATGGGTAAAAAACCTTTCAACTCGCCGACAGGATTATGTTTGTTTAGGTTTGCTCCCACGTTCTGTATATGCACATACTACGTTGTAGACACTACAAGGTGACCCGTTTATTTGTTTGTATTATTACAATAAAATAACATTCTAGAACATTCGTCAGTTTGTTTATTTTGATACGTACTATGTTTTGAAATTACTTGTTATCTTAATGCGTTTCGGACACGTGTGGGAACCATCTGGTGAGTGCTGGAAGTACTAATTGAGTGTCGGTAATATAGAACACATGTAGATTTCTGTTACACTTACTGGAAAGTGCAAATTGAATGTCGGTAATATAGAACGCATGTAGATTAGGGCCCACTGCACACGCCCCCACTTAGGTCATGGAGGGTATCAAATTAACCAGCTCGATGAGACAAATAGGAATCTATAGTTATTCTCCTACTTCAGAATTCTCATCAGATGTCTGTCTGTCTGTCTGTCTGTCTGTCTGTCTGTCTGTCTGTCTATCTGTCTGTCTGTCTGTCTATCTATCTGTCTGTCTGTGTCTGTCTGTCTGTGTCTGTCTGTCTGTCTGCCTGCCTGCCTGCCTGTCTGTCTATCTGTCTGCCTGTTACATCAGCCGTTCGTGTCAACAACAACATTCAATGCCAATGACGAAATTCGCATACCAATCCACCAACAAGACGTTTACGTACTGCCGCATCTAAGCTGCATCTACATAGAGGGGTTTTTCCTCTTTCTATTCTTGCTTGTGTCATCAGCCATGGTGTTTGCGAATAGAGCTGTATGTGTCAACAGACAGCTGTGTCAACAGCTGTCTGGTGTCAACAGACAGCTTGTCAAAAAAAATCACGCTTCTAGCATACATTTATTGGAAAGCACACAACAAATATTTCTAACATAATGGGGAGTATTATTCAGTAATCAATTCATTAGTTTAGTTAGTTCCCGTGGAATACGGTAAATTGTATAATATAATTTATTATATTAAAATACATTTTGTCAATTAAAATAATATAATACTGTTCATAATATGATATTATTATATTAAAATACATGTTATTCAAATTTCTTACAGCAAAGTGACAGGGTAGTTATGGTTAGGTTAGATTCGAAACCTGTAAAAACAGTAATAATACAGGTATATATGCCCACTTCTAACTACAGTGATGAGGCCGTAGAGGCAGTTTATAGTGATATTGAATATGTGCTAGATTTTGTGAGAGGGCACGAAAATTTAATAATTACAGGAGATTTCAATGCAGTCGTAGGCACAGGGCGAGAGGGCGGAATAGTTGGCCCCTTTGGATTAGGCAATAGGAACGATAGGGGAGTTAGACTGATAGAGTTCTGCGATAAACATAACTTAACGGTCGCGAACACTCTATTTCACCATCATGTTAGGAGATGCTATACGTGGAAGATGCCAGGAGACTTAGGGAGGTATCAAATAGATTACATTCTCGTTAGGCAAAGATTTAGAAATCAAGTTAGGGATTGTAGAAGTTATCCAGGAGCAGATATAGATAGTGATCACAACATAGTCGTTATGAGAGCCAATCTTAAATTTAAGATTTTGAAAAAAAGAAGCGGAAGAAGGTATCTTGACCCAGAGAAACTAAAAGATGATGATATGCGCAATAAGTTCGAGAAAAAGACAAACGAAGCACTAAAGGGCACGGGTGGAAATATTGTTAGGGACATAGAGGCAGAATGGAATTGCATTAAAAATAGTTTAGTTTCCTCAGCTAGGGATATTTTGGGTCATAAACAGAATGAAAGTAGGAAACCCTGGATAACAAAACATATTGTGAGTCTAATTAATAGAGGAAAGGCGAAAATATAAAAATAGGTTAGATGAAACAGGGAAACAAAGATATAAGGCGATCAAGTGGGAAATTATTCGGGAATGTAGGAAAGCGAAAGAGCAATGGATCGATAATAAATGCAAAGAAGTGGAAGATAAATTCGAAGTAGGAAAGACTGATGAAGCATATAAAATAATTAGGAGAAATTTTAGAGAAATTGGATCTAGTACCAAAAACATTAGAAATGAGGCAGGAGATATCCTAATCGGAAGTGGGGAGAAGGCAGATAGGTGGAAAGAATATTTAGGAAACTTATATGCGGGACAGGAAGTGCAAGATATATTAGAAAGCGAAAGCAGTGTAGAGGGGGATAACCTAGGGAGTCCTATAATGAGAGAAGAGTTTGAGATAGCACTAAAAAGTTTAAGGAATAATAAAGCACCAGGTATAGATGGCTTGCAGGCAGAAATCTTAAAGTGCGCAGGTCAAGAGGTAATAGATCGTTTATTTAAACTAGTTAGTCGCATATACCTGACAGGCGAGATTCCAGAAGATTACAAACGGAACATCATAGTAGCTTTGCCAAAAAGAAAAGGCGCGGATAGATGCGAAAATTTTAGAACTATCAGTTTAACTTCCCATGCGTCAAAAATTTTAACTAGAATTGTGCAAAGAAGGATGGAGAAAAAGGCGGAAGAAATATTAGGAGAAGATCAGTTCGGATTTAGACGAAATAGAGGAACGCGCGAGGCCATTCTAGCTTTACGAGTAATTATAGAAAAAACGATAGAAAAGAGAAAGAGCGTCTATATAGGATTTGTAGATTTAGAAAAAGCCTTCGACAACGTAAAATGGGGGAAGATGTTCGAAGTGCTGAGAAAGGTAGGGATGAAATACAGGGACAGAAGAATAATACATAATCTCTACAAAGAGCAAAAGGCAGTTATAGAATGTGAGCAGGAACAAAGGGAAGTAGATATCCGGAAGGGAGTGAGACAGGGATGTGCATTGTCACCTCTAGTTTTCAACTTATATATCGAAGATGCGATTAATATTGTTAAGGAAAGAACAGCCTCAGGGATCAATGTACAGGGCCAAACTATTAACATGCTCAGATTTGCGGATGATATAGCAGTGTTAGCATCTAGCAAAGAAGAATTAGGAGCGGCTCTGAATGAAATGGAAGCAGTTTTGACACAGGGCTTCGGCATGAAAATCAATAAAAAGAAAACTAAAATTTTGGTATGTAGGGGATGTGAAAATAGAACTAAAATGGAAATACAAATTGGAAATGAGAAGATAGAGGAGGTCGCGGATTTCTGCTACTTAGGAAGTAAAATAACTCAAGACGGTAGGAGCACTAAAGATATAAAACAAAGAATGGCGCAGGGCCGAGTTGCGTTTAACAAAAAGAAACAACTGTTATGCTCGAGAACGGTTAATATAGAGACTAGGAAGAGACTCTTAACGTCGTATGTATGGAGTACGGCATTATACGGGTGCGAAACTTGGACAATAGGAGAAGCGGATAGAAAAAGAGTAGAAGCGTTTGAAATGTGGTGCTACAGACGCATGATGAAGATACCGTGGATAGATAAGGTTAGCAATAGGGAAGTATTAGAAAGAGTTGGGGAAAAGCGAAAGGTATGGAAAACAGTAAAGAGTAGGAGAGATAGGATGGTAGGACACCTTCTAAGACACGAAGGAATAGTTCGTGACATACTAGAGTCAGAGATAGGAATAAAAAGAGGTAGGGGTAGGCCTAGATTAGACTACTGCTCTCAAATAGTTAGGGATGTAGGATGTTCTACTTTTAGGGAAATGCGTAGGTTAGCTCAGGATAGAAAAGAATGGAGGTACGCGTCCAACCAGTCTTCGGACTGAGAACCTTATGATGATGATGATGTTATTCATTAAAATAATATAACAGTGTAATCAAACTCGTGACGCTGCTTATACATCGTTGACTGCAACAAGAGAAAAATACCATAATTAAGAAATTATACTAGTAAACAAACAAACAAACAAACACAACAAACAAACAAACAAAACGTACAGACAAACTGACAGACAAACAAAGATAAGAAATTGTACTAGTAAACAAACAAACAAACAAACAAACAAACAAACAAACAAACAAACAAACAAACAAACAAACAAACGGGCGGACAAACAAAGAAATAACTTCATTCATTATAAAAACAATTAATTTTCCACTACTAAAAATTGTGAATCCAAAACTGGCACTTTTTATCTACTATCACTGCATATTAAAAAATCTAAATACTTTACTTACGATTTACAATATTGACCCAAATGACCACAAGTTCACTGCACGATTCCAACAAAATTATCTTGGTTTCTTTCTCCATGAATAGTCCAGAAAATAAAACATTTTCGGTTTCCGTTGCCATGTGCGATACATTTCCGCACATAATCATTTTGGGTTGGTTCTAAAGATAGAAAATAGTTTACAATTATGGAACAGATACGTGAGCTTTTTAACTACATATAATGAAATTATTATGAATGAGTTTTATTATGAATGAGTTTTATTAACAGAATGCTTGAACAATAAAAGAAATGATTACTGCAAATGGACTTACTTTTAAATTTTCCGGTAAATTTTGGTGGATAAAATGGTACAATAAAATATCTCCAACATCATCTTGGCCAATTACAACATCCATATTGGGAAACTAACTTTTACCGCACCTATTCCGTGGGAACCAACTGAACTATTGAAGTGATTACTAAATAATAATTCTCGCAATTATATTCGTTCTATTTATCTCGCAGCTTTTGCCGAGCTTGCAAAATTTTGGTAACATGCAGAAGTTATCAAAAACAACAATCAATCGAGTGTTTATGTTTCTGGCGGTGGCCTTCAAACTTTTTATGTTCTAGAGTGATTTTATTATAATAATACAAACAACAGGGTATAAAATAATCTCGATCATCTTGTAGAGTTTACGACATAATATTAAGTGCACATGTACTTATTAGCATGCAGAACGTGGGAGTCAAACCAAACACATATACATATCCTGTCGGCAAAGTTGAAAGGTTTTTCTAGAACATCTCTTATCGACTTCGAATCTGTTGTTTCTTTCTCAAACTTTGATAACAATAGTTATTTAGTGTAAACAATTGCAAACGTTTGAATTTCCGAGAAAAAACATTAATTCTGCAACATCTGCGTACTATTGCAACAGCATTTGCAGAACATTCTTCCATTGCGCAACAATGAGCAACACGCGCACTTTTTGAGCCCCGGCGCAGGCGCCTGAGCCACAACCAATGGCAGATGTCGTTGCTGAAGACATTACCAGGAATTTTTGCGTGTTGGAGTTGGCAAAAGAACCAGAGGCTGCTGCCGCTGCTGAAGACACTAACAGGGATTTTGGTTGCTAGAGTTTTGGGTTGGCAACAGATGTGGCCTGAGGCTGTCATTTATCTACTACTGACGGGCAACACCACTTTTTTGGCCTGGTGATTCTTAGAATGCTCTCCGAGTATACGGACTCGCACGAAACGGGAACGCACGAAATGGGACTAAATCCAAAATTCTATGTTCAGGTACCTACGTAAACAACCCGGGTGATTCGTAGAATGCAACTACTACTATTGCTAGTGACAGTTTCTTAGAAATGATTCCCAGTATCGCGACACGTGCATCGTGTACGGAACTGCCACTGATTTCGCCTTGTACGGAAATGGGATGAACGGAACTACGACGATACCTGGCCAAATAACATAAGTGTCGTCCACTAACACTTCTGCTTCAGTTTGGTTGACTCCAGGGCGTTAAAAAAGAACAACTCCGCTATAGGTCCAACATGAAGAAAGCCTAAAAAAATAATTAATTGTCCAACTTCACTGATATTATCTGCGAACACTTCATTTTCTAAATATTTGTGCTGGATCTTAACCACGTGATCACACGCTTCTTCCAGTCTTCTGGCTTTACTTGATTAAATTCATATTCCTCTAACTTCCGCATATCGGCATATCTTCTAATTTGAAGGTATAATATAATATAATGCCTATAATATAATATAATATAATATAATATAATATAATATTTCTGGTTCAAACATCGGCCACGGTAGGACGGTAGCTTACAAACCAAAATACGAATGAAATTGTTCGCTCGCACATTTCCTTCTTGTGTTAAGTTTCATCGCTCCAAGTCGAGATATAGCTGAGATACGACACCTAAATTCGGGGATTGTTATTAATGGACTATTTTGGCATTTAGTTTTAGTCGAGGTTTGTTTTCGAAGTAACTAATATAATTTTTTGAAAAGTACGTACAATGAACTACCCAATTATTCTCGTTTCGTGTTCGTTTCAAAAAGTTTATTTTTAGGTTATATCCTTAAATAATACATCACTACTGAGTGGGTATATAGGTTCTATATCATGGCGTTTTCCTAGCGTGTAAAATAAATGGTGCATCCTTTAAAACTTGGACACCTCCGCATTATCAAACAACTAGCGGAAGGAGTCCGTTGAAGTAATGAATAGATCTGTGCTCAAACACGCAAATTTACTGCGGAAAATCTCTAAAATTGTCGTGTACTTGCCGCATTGAAGTCAACGCAAAAAATAAAAAATCCACACTGCTAGTGAGAGAGACAGTAAAACGAAATTCTTATTAAAATAAACTGCATCGGGGGGAGAGTTACAAGGTGTCTTACATGCTGCGCAAATTGCAATAAAACTAGATGGCATCTGAAGAAACAGATGTACTTTATTGCAACTGCAGCTCAAGTGAATTTGATGGGAACGGAGCTAAGTTCGCGTTTATTAAAACTATTGTGTTTAAAAACAGCCGGAAACTTTTAAAGACACAAAAGAATAGACAGAAGCGTATTTTTCATCAAGCAAATTGAGAACGAGAATTGCATTTTAATTAGAAAATGCTTGAGTTAAAAACAGGCAGCTTGGAGTCACTTTTTGTGGCGGGTGAAAATTTTAACAACCCTGTAAAACGATATTCATGATCATTTTTGTACGAAATACTATGTCGTACTTATAGTAAATACATAGGTATTTCCAAATAGGCAGCCGGTTCAAAATCCACACGCCTCGCATTATTCACTATAATTTTGCGAAACACTTTATCAAATTTTCTCGAATACGCATAATTTACGACCCTAAGTCGCCCCGGACAATCTCGGGCCGCTCAATTCTTTCAAACACAGCGTTTTCCATTTCTGGGGTGGATAATTCGAAAACCGCCGGGGCGCACCCGACGCGCTATCCGTTACTTCAAACTTTCATGGCCTACCATGACGGTGATGGATTGATCGAGGGACCAAACCTGAGGCGTCATACATCATCTCACTTTTGTTTATGTTTAATCTTTTCACTGATACGCTTTTACAAATTTAGAGTCGTGCACCAGGAGACGTGTGCTCACGTCATACCTTGTTGTATGTGCTTAGTGTGAATGTTTACAGATCTATTTGTGTAGCAGTTTAGGGGGTGTTAGACTAATAGTGTTCTGTTTAAAATGGGTAGATAACTATTAGTTAGGGAGCCGCAATAGTAAATTATTGCTGTATTTTCTACCATACCAGACGATATGATTCTTAATGTATGGAAGACGAGGAACAAGAGTATGGATATAAGAAAGTTGCATCTGAGAGGCCCTGCAGAGGTCGTTCGTTTAAAGTCGTTAAATTAAAAGTTGCTATTGACATATTTTCTACCAATTAATTTTTCTTTTATTGACTTTTTGCATCATAAGAAATGTCAAAATATCACTGCCAGACGAATTAGATAGTTGCAAGTGGGTACCAGACGGTCCCAAACATGTAGAAATGGGTGGGTCACGTGACATATATTCTACGATCTGATTTTTCTTTCGCTAACTTTTTTTGGTTTTTTGGCTTAAATCGCATTTAGGCCCAGAATTTAAATAAAACATGAAAAAAATTGTTTGTCCATCTAATCACAATTGCCGTGAAAACAAAAGTTTATCTACTCTGTCAACTCAAACGTCAAGAAACAATTTGAATACGATTGCCTTTTATTGGGTTACAATGGATTACTCTATTGACGAAAAGGTTTACATGTTATTTGTTTATGCGATTTAAACATTTTATTCAGAAAATAATGGGCTATTTCATGGTGAAAAAATCTAAGATGGCGTCATAAGAAAAAATGAACCTGATGATGATTCTGAAGAAACGAAACATGTTAGGTATTTTCTGCTACCACACATGGAAAGAGGATGAAAAGTCGTCCCAAGAAAGTTTTTGCAGATTGAAAATTGAATGCCAAATAAGGAAAATATGAACACAAATGTAAAAGTAAAAATTTTAATTTTTTTAGATTATCTCAAAAACACTTCTGCAAACGGCACTTCTTTATGCTTGAATAGACGCAACTTTTCTCCCATTTAACCGAATCTGCATCTATTAAGATTAAAAAGATAGCCATGTTAACACCACATAAAAAAACATCCTGTATAACCTTATATTAAAATCAGCCAAGGAATTCAAAAATGCACTCGAATACAGGGTGTTCCATTTAAAATATCAAAGTTGAATGCAGTACAGAAAAGTGGAACACTCTGTATAACTGGAAATAACTATACGATATGAAGAATTTGAAATGAAGAAACTTTTATAGAAACATTTTTTTGTACCTCTTCAAATACAGACAGCCACGCGAGTGTGGGACATCCTGTATTGTATATTGAATAGCTAAAATTCGGACCAACGCAGCGGACAAGTACACTTGTATGAAACAATTTGTTGTTTCGCTCTTTTCTTCGCTTTTGTCGTTCCAACTTCCAACATAATCGTACCACAACTAACAGTGCACACGCGTATTTTCTGTTATGTTGGGGCGACGATAAAAGTTAAAAGCCAAGAAAAGAGTGAAACGTGGCTAGGCAACATGTTGTTTTATTATATTCTCACTTTTGTCATTAGGCAAGGGCGTAGTCAGGGGAGGGTACGTGCCCCTCCCCCCTGGCCAGAGCAACTCACCTATAAAAATAAAAAAATAAACCAAAAGAATCGTTTTTATTAAAAATGGATTGCTTGCAAGTTACTTTGCCCCCCCCTACTCAAAATTCTGGCTACGCCCTTGTCATTAGGTATGATCACTCCAAAAAGTCAATAAAAGAAAAACCACTTGGTAGAAAATATGTCAAAAGCAACTTGTAATTTAACGACTTTAAACGAGCTCCCTCTGCAGGGCGACTCAGATGCAACTTTCTTAAATCCATACTCTTGTTCCTCGCATGTTTCATACATTAATAATCATACCGTCTGGCATGGTAGAAAATACAGCAATAATAATTTACTATTGCGGCTCCATCCTTTCCTATCCTGAGCTAAACTACGCATTTCCCTAAAAGCAGAACATCCTACATCCCCAACTATTTGAGAGCAGTAGGCTGATCTAGACCTACCCTTACCTCTTTTTATTCCTATCTCCCACTCTAGTATGTCGCGAACTAATCCTTCGTGTCTCAGAAGGTCAGGTCCTATCTCTCCTATTCTTTATTGTCTTCCATACCTTTCGCCTTTCCCCAACTTTTTCTAATACCTCCCTATTGCTAACCTTATCTATCCACAGTATCTTCATCGCGCGCCTGTAACACCACATTTCAAACGCTTCTATTATTTTTCGATCCACTTCTCCTATTGTCAAAAAATAGCACCCGTACAATCCCGTACTCCATGCATACGTCTTTAAGAGTGTCTTCCGGGTTTCTACATTCACCTTTCCCGATCATAACAGTTGTTTCTTTTTGTTAAACGCAACTCGACCCTGCGCGGTTCTTTGTTTTATATCTCTAATGCTACTCCTACCATCACGAGCTATTTGACTTCCTAAATAATATCGTAGAAATCCCCGACTTCTTCTATCTTCTCATTTCCTTTTTGTGTGTACAAAATGCCGTTATGTTTTCTTGAGACCAAAATGGGGCGACTTAACCAAGAGATTGCTTCTAGAGATGGGGATTCAATTTGAAATGTGAATCTGCACTGCAAAATCATTTTTGACATATTTTTTTTAGTGGTGGGTGTTAGAGTAAGTAATCAAGAGTTTTGGTGGTTTGGTCATTGCCTCCAGAACTTTTTCTGCAGACAGACACACTTATTTCAAATATTCTTTGTCTGTTATTTGATTTCACTGTCTGCTACTATAAGAAAAACATTTCGCAACGTCGCAATTCCCTTTGAATCGCCCGGACATTATTTACCAATCTTTTTACTTGAATATTCTAGATTCGGAACAGTCTCCCGGAGTGTATTTGAGGGACGATCCTCTCTTCGGAAATCAACCCCCTCACTGCGAACTTAGGGTGCCGACAGCGGAACGAGCAGCTCACTACTTGGACGCTGCCGTCGAGTGTCGCGCGCCCACCAGGGAGGACTCCAGAGATTCCCACCTGTTATTCACTCTGCATGTCTACCAATACAGCGTAGCGGGAAAAGGAGGAGGTAATATATTTTCCACCCTGGATACCTTCGAAGAATGCAGCTGCTCAGTGAAATATTCCATATTAAATAGTTTTAGTCTCTAAAGATTTTTCAGTATGTGCAAAATTGTTTCAGTTGCCGGGGGGCGAAGCCGTCTGCACTTGATTGACTTGGGAAACTCGGAGCGCGGAAAAGCCAGCGGCGGCATCCCGCTGTCAGGCCTCGGAAACATCTTACTCGCAATATTCAACGGCCAGAAGCATCTGCCCTACAAAGAACACAAATTAACACACCTCCTCAAAGACTGCTTAAGTTCACTCACGTGCCACGCGGCTATGATAGCCCACGTCTCGCCCTGTGCTCAAAATTACACAGAAACCTTAACTACGGTACAGTTAGCATCGCGAATACACAGGATGAGACGCCGCAGAATCAAATTCGTGTCTGCGGGCACGGGGAATGGTTCGGGGGGGAGTTCGGGTGAGGAACAAACGCGGACCACAGGCACTAGTTCGGAGCCGGATCCTTCCAGTAGCGATTTATCTGCTGATACGGTAATTTACGTCGGTCCCGCGGACGACGCTACTGACGGTGAACATCCGCCTGTTTACATTCCTAGTTTGAATTCCGGGGACAACAGATGTTCAATGAGTAAAGCTCTACGTGGATCCAGCGCTGAACAGCGACCGGGTAAAACAAGAAGTGAAGAAAAAACGCCGACTCACCGAACCCCGATTAAAAGTGCTAGCCAGTCTAATAAAACTTCTCCGGCGCACACCAACACTCCTAAATCATCTCCTAGCAGGGCTCAGTCGAAAAATAAACCTCCTGATGGTGTCAGCGATGAACAATGGATCGATGGTCCGAGAATATCGAAATCTAAAGTAGCTGAAGCGAGACATTTAATGAAGGAGGCTTGCCACGTAAAGAAGAGGGAAACGTGGATCGACGGACCTATGCAGGCTGAAGCAGCTTCTGGTTACGGGTACATGGATAGTCACAAGAAGAACATGATTCGCAAGTGGGTAGAACATCAGACGTCGCAAATACAACGTAGCAAACACCCTCACCCGAGGATACCAGAACAAAGATCAAGTAAAGAACCTTTCAAAGAATTGACACAATTTAAATCGTACGAAGATGAAATTGTCAAACCTATAGATAGTAGAAAACACGAGAACGTAGAAGAATCAGTTATAAGAACTGGTTTGAAATCGAAAACGAACAACGACGTAATACCAGAGTGCCAAACGCCGGAAGAAAACGACGATAATCTAAAAACGAACGAGGAGGATGTGGAAGACGAAGAAGAACATGTAGAAATACCTCCTGCTTTGCCTTTAATACAACCTCTGAGCAGCAGGGAAGTATCTTTAGAAAGTCTAGATATATTGTTGAAGGAGAGATTGTTGTCGAACGCTGAGTATAATTACCAAAACAGCGCTTACGAAGAAATCGAAAGCGAAAATGACGAAGTATTAGAAATAATTGAGGTAGAGGAACCTTTAGAGCCTGTCCCAACACAAGACTGTTGTTTACAAGTTACAGAAGAGGACATAGCCTTTTGCATGGGCTTCATAGAAAACCCTCTACCAGAAGTGGATCAAGAAAATCCGTTGGACCACCCGCTTAGGATACTCAGTCAAGAAAATTTAACGGTAGTTTCTACTTTTACCGACTCTATGTCCGTGTACACAGACTTAGAAAGAATTCTACCAAGGCACCGTTACGACCCCCGTTTTGTATTATATAACGGTTACGAAGATGCAGAAAATCCAAGTAGGGACGAAAATACCCAACAAAAATTCGATCAGCTAGCCCGATTGCACCAATTATATTCTAACAGATTAGCGAAAGCTAACGTAGCTAATTCAGAGACATACCAACAACAGAAACAAAGCAACCAAAGACTGCTGAAACGGTGCGAGTCACTCACCTTAGAAGACATGTTGTACAACCCTCCACCGCACGACAACAACAGTATTTACAGCGAACCAGCTTACATTCCAGATGAAGAGAAATTTTGCGAAAATTGCAAATTAAACATGTTCCGCCCAGCTACCGCCCAAAATTGGTACGCGGATCCTCAGATATCCAACAGCACCACGGAGCTGTGCGTGACAGCCATTCCACCGCTCAGTGGTCGATTCCAAAGATACACTCACAAGTACAACAAAGAGAATCTTTCGTACCTCCGACATCCAGATGGTGCTTCCAATCCGAATTTAGAAGAGGAAACCAAAAGGGTTCCCGGGAACGGAGCTTCCGCCGAATTAGAAGAACCTCTTTTGAAAAACGAACGCATAATCCAGCCATTGCCTCCACCGAATAGTCTTCCGTCAATAGAACGCCTCAACAGGCGGATGTTGAGTATAGAATCTGGACTGACTTCAATAAAACTAGCGCAGAAGCAATCGGAAGGCTACGACAGTGGACACGACTCTACTCCTAGGACTTCGAAGCACAGTCCTGCGGCTATTTCGAGAAGGGCTGAAAGTGGTTACGACAGCGTAGTGCGCGACAGTGAGAGTTCTAGTATCGACTCGGACACGAGCCGTTTTCACTTAAACAGACGCGGGAAGTGCAAGCACAAACATGAGAAGTCCTTTTGTTCGTGGTTTCTAAACCCTTTCACGTGCAAATATATTGACGAACCACCCGAAACGCATTTTTAATCATGGTGATTTTTTTGTAATTGTACCTTAATTGTTGTGTAAATTTTCGCCACTAAAATATCCGACAATCGGTAACTGGGTTCTTCTAGGCGGATTTAGTTTTGTATCATTTGCAGGGTACAATAAAGTTGTGTCGACTCCAATTCTTTTACTGGCGCTACTAAAACTAGAAGTAAAAACGCGCACGTTAATAAAAGAATTGGGAATGCAATGTTTTACTCATCATTTTCATCATATCACATAAAAATATTGGGGAACAAAACCTATATATCTTGCCAATTTTTGTACGAATATACATTAACTTGCCCTAAGCTATGAAAGACTGCTTGTCAATTTCGATCTCAATTTCTGAAGAAAAAAAAAAACGTTCGAGTCGCCATTTATATTTTTCTTAAAGAACGTCACTGTTTTAAGATGTTTATTTGTGATAATAAATGAAATACTAGTTGATAAATTTATACCACTGCCTTTTTTTGTTTGTTTTTATATATTATTACGATGTAATTAGTGTACATTTATGTATTTATTTCTATTTTATATTGTTACACATCATTTATTAAATTTATTTGTAACATAGCTGTTAGAACATATTGCGGTTGTACTGAACTTAAAATAAAAAAAATATACCTGAAATTTTCTTTCTCTATTGTCATCTGTACTTTAGATCTGGTAAACCCTAATAGTACAGAGCTCAAGGGTACAAATTTTCACTTTGGTAGGGGGATCGTTGTTACAACTTACAACTTGTTGCAATCTGAAGTTCATGTCTTGACTATAATATATCCAAAAGCTGTCAAAAATCGAAATGTGCCAAAGAGCTTTACATCCAAAAACTGAGTTACGCACACTGGCGTAAAAGCGTAAAAATTGCTATCGTTTGGCACCAATATTATTAAATTATTTGTGGCACTTGTACGCTTCATTTGGAGTCTGATGGTTCGAAATGCAGATTTTTATCTTTTACGTATATTGAGTTGTTTCATTAAATATGAAAAGATGTAAGAAACACGACCGGTCGCCGCCCGACGCCAGCATGCGCCCCCACCTCGCTGCGCTGGTTTGCATCTCACTTTTCGCCGTAGCTCCGTCTGCGTCTTGCTAAAAGATTTCTGCTAAGCGCACTACCAATAAATTGTAATATAACAGAAAATCACTGTGTCTAATGCATTTTCGGAAATTTCTTTCCATCGTCCGAAGACATGTTTCTAATAAATAACAGAGTTCCAGTAGAACCCAGACAACTTCAAAAGCAAACCAAGGCACGCTTGCAATCCGGAAAGACTGCAAAATAGTATATTATACACGAGTTTATAATTTAATCATCCGAGGTAATAATAACATCATTATAACGAGTTGTATACTATACTTTATCCACGACTATCAAAACAGATTCCCAGAAAGAATGTACCTTCATTTCCCTTCTCCAGTGTAAGAAAGGTTCATACATACGCTCTCAGGTATAATTTTCTTGGTTTTTTGGGCAATGAATCTAATGAGGCAAGTTCTGCAGCTTCTTTTACTGCTGGTGTTGTTAAAGAAACCTCGTTTTCACTCTCACTACTCATTATATCTTCTTTTTTAGAATATGCATTTCAAATTAAAAGCAAACCATGCTGATTTGACGTTTCAATTTGAACTGACACATCGCGATCGCGGCCTACTAAATAAATGTAAAAAAGGGTCAAAGCGATGTTCCTATTGGTTTAGTGTGAATAATATTCATTAATCACTGCAGTGATTAATGTATCTAATTATGATTGAAGAAACACAAGTATAAAGAGTATGTTGTAAAATAGTCGTGGAAAATAGTATATTATACACGAGTTTATAATGAATGCTATTATTACCGAGGATGAAGTTTACAACACGAGCGAGTGAAACGAGCGAGTTTTGTAATCATCCGAGGTAATAATAGCATCATTATAACGAGTTGTATACTATACTTTGTCCACGACTATCAAAACAGATTCCCAGAAAGAATTTACCTTCATTTCCCTTCTCCAGTGTAAGAAAGATTCATACATACGCTCTCAGGTATAATTTTCTTGGTTTTTGGGCAATGAATCTAATCAGGCAAGTTCTGCAGCTTCTTTTATTGCTGGTGCTGTTAAAGAAACCTCGTTTTCACTTTCACTACTCATTATATCTTCTTTTTTAGAATATGCATTTCAAATTAAAAGCAAACCATGCTGTTTTGACGTTTCAATTGGAATTGGAACTGACACATCGCGATCGCGGCCTACTAAATAAATGCAAAAAAAGGGTCAAAGCGATGTTCCTATTGGTGTAGTGAATAATATTTATTAATCACTGCAGTGATTAATGTATCTAATTATGATTGAAGAAACACAAGTATGTTGTAAGATAGTCGTGGACAAAAGTAATTATTAGTGACTTTGGCATTATTATTGACAGACATCTTAAGAAACCTAAAAAATCAAAATTACCTACCCAAATAATTTACAATAATTTAAAAAGATTAGACTGTATTAAATCAATTTGTTCAATAAGTAAGTTATGTTTTGAAAGTTTTACTTAATTATGTCAACATTTTGGATTTATAAATAAAAATGTTATAGGTATTCGCCGTAACTTTTAAGAGACTGTAACTGCGCAGGGGTGCAGCTTTAGAAAAAGGTAAGTTCTGTACATGGTACAATCGACCTATTTTGACCTCTATATGTCATTTTAATTATGAAACCCTCCAAAGTGAGATGACGTATTGGCAGCATTTATATTGACAATAAATATTGCGCGTGTACCTTAGGTCTAATGTGGCCGTAAAAGTGCAACTTACCATGAGTTCTTGTAGATAAAGTTTAGTATTCCACTCTCGAGTTATGGCTATTATTAGCTAGGATGAATTAAAACACAAAAAGGCTTGTAGTTACCACAGTAGGTCCTATATGGGCCAAAGATACAAGAAACTATTACGGTGAAGTGGGGTAAATGTAAAAATGGGGCAAATGTGATATGACAGGGCAAAATTTGAAAAAGGTAACAAAATTGCTTTCTTTAGCACTGAACTGACAAAACTTACATGACTAATCTACTTGAGCTGGTTAAAGTTCGACTTTACGGACCGAACACAAAAGCCTGGCAACAGATGTAAAAAACTGGATAGTTTTCATTGTTGTTAATAGGCTTAATAAGATAACTGTGTCTTTTTTTTATAATTGCGTATGTCACATTTGCCCCCCGAAACATACGTAAATGTAGAAGGGGGAAAATGTAAAATATTTATTTGCCCCTCTTTGTATTACATTTACCCCAATATTTTGCAAATTCTGAAAATGGTTTGCAGTTACCAGAAAAAAGGAGTGATCCAAGATATTCAGCTGAAGATCAACTATTCAGGGTGTTCAGTCAGGTCGGATGACTGTTTACAGAGCCTCCAAAATTCGCAAAATTCCGTATTGCACAATTTACAACCACCTGAATGGACTTCGGGGCGTGAAAAATAAAACGAAGAGCAGATCAACAGCCTTAGATTGGAACCAGGAGTTGGAGCTAGCCAGGGGCATTGCCACTTTAGAAAGTGGAGATTTGGCCTGTCCAGAAAGGAAGTCCTGCAGCTGGTATTCCAGTTTGTTAAAGAGCACAATACTCCATTTTAAAGATGGCATGTCAGGCACTGACTGGCTTTAAAAAAAGACATGGATTAAGCTTAAAAACGCCACAGATGAATTCGCTAGGAAGAAGGCCACCGATCCTTTCACGATTTATGAATACTTTCAGCTTTTGAATAAAACGTTAAATGATCTACAACTTGAAGATTCGCCTTCCCAAATTTGGAACCTTGACAAGAGTAGTTTTTGTATAGGCCCAAGTAAAGCCAAAATCGTCGGCAAGCGAGGACTGCCTTGTTCCCCAGTCCGTGAAAACACAACTGTCCCATTGTTGGCCAGTGCGACTAAAGAAAATGGTCCACCTTGATCATTTCTAAGGATGCTAATGTTTGGGATCTATGGCAAGCTCCTGGCGATGACTATCCGCGTCCAAGAAAGTGTGAATGGATTCAGACATTTACAATGGACATTCCTCACATGTCTCTACACAATTCAATGAGTTGGCAAGAAGTAAAAATATTACAATTCTCAAGTTACCACCTCACACTACTCATCTTTTACAGCCCCTAAACCTTGCTGTATTCAAATCTGTAAAAACGATCTGGGATCAAAAGTTGGTAAAGTGGCAAAGACACAATATGGAACGGAAACTACCAAAAAGAATGTTTTCTGAATTTGTTGCAGAAACATGGAAAGAAACGCGAGCAAGTATCATAACGAATGGTTTCAGGGGGACCGGTATTGTGCAATTTATGACAAAGTAGTGCCAAGAGAAAGGTTTGATATTGAAGCTTTAAAACGATGGGACTGCCTAAACTCTACGGTCACCAACGGCACTGCAGAAAACGCACATGATGACCAGCCAATTCAGATTCAAAACAGTCCACCCCTACTCAACGAAGAAGAATATCTTCAAGAACTGGAAGACTTGGAAGAAAGTACGCATGACTGGAAGTCAAACTATGTATTGAAATTGACAAGTTGGTTTTAGCGGAATAGCGAACCAAGAAAACCATTAAACATTTTGTCGGTAAAATAATGAAGAAAAGAAAATGTAACGAATGGCTGATTAAATTTTTAAGACTGAAAAAAATCAAAATTTTGTTTGGCCCATTGTTGAAGATGAAGACTGGGTGGAAAGCGAAAATATATTGAAGATGCTTCCACTCCACAGGCAACAGTCCACTGAATTTATTCTAGCTCAAAAATGCGTTCCCGAATGTTTGAATTTTGATAAAAATACAATTAGAATTTGTTATGTTAATGAGAGAAACTGTCATTTTTTTATGTTTTTGTATAAAATTGCATAATTTTCTAATTTTTTATGATAATAAAGATTCAAAAAGCAAAAAGCACAGAAAAATTATGATTTTCATATATGCCCCACAAGAAACTTCAATTAGAAACCTACAACGAGGAAGGATCTGTTATCACATTCGCTCCAAAACCTGGGGCAAATGTGATATGTTGACATCATTTAAATTTTAAAAAATCAATTTATTGTTTTGGTTATAGATATCGTTTAAAAGGACCGGTAATGTTTACACAATTTTTGCAATAAAAATCAAATCTTGAGAGATCTCTCTAGTTACACTAGTCAAATTTTACATCACAATTACCCCACTTCATCTTAGCACTAAATCTATATACATATATAAAAATCGATGTGTGTATGTGGGTATGTATGTTCCCTATGGACTCCAAAACGGCTGGACCGATGTTGATGAAATTTTCAGGCAATCTTCAGATTAGCCCAGCGGGTGATCCTGTGAAGTTTGGTAGCGATCGGATCAACAGATTTTTTTTATTGGTTTCTTCCCCGGGGCGGGTCGTTAGTTAAATATAAGAGAGAAGATAAAAAGAAAATTAATAAAATCTTGGCGAATAATGCAGTCCTTCGGGAGCAAGATGATCATTGAATTACTGATGCGAATTTATGATATGGTTAAATAATGTTTTCTTGAATTGTTTAATATTCGAAAGTTGACATTGTACGTAAATGCTCTTTAGAGAAGTCCAGTTTCATGACCATATGAATAGCCGAAAGTGATGCATTTAAATTAAGCGCCATTAACGTGACGTCATGGAGCGGCCGGCAGCGCACATGCGCAGTTATGGTACGTGGTGAGCTCTAATACCCCGCTATAATGTGTTATTTTGCAAAAATTAGGTATTGTAATCTTTTTGCCTTTTGAGTAATAATTTTGAATTCCCTAGCAGCACTTTTAAATGAATAATTGGCACGATGTCTTGAGTAAAAACCTGTACATATAGTTTGAAAAAATACCTTAAAAATATGCAAACCCTTTTAAATCGCGGGGATCCCCTGTTTTATTATCGTAATCCATTCTTGAACACTCCGTTATTTCTTCGAGTTTTTAAATTTTTATTAGCATAACCTTAGTGGTGCTTAATATTACAGTACTAGTACAATACTACGGCAAGACTTAAGACGTGTTGCACACTATAACAAATTTTTAACTGGTATAACAACTTCTTCCATTACTTTGCCCGTCCTCAACTATAAACGTATAAATGCAACTGCAAATTCCTTCAGTGTCTGAACCGTTCAATTGACGTTTTACAGTAGTATCACTGTTGACAAAACTTTGTTGACTTCTGTGATGGTGTGATGACATTAATGACCGCACCCCACTCTTTTATTAGTCCATAAAGTTTAAATGTGGCAACGCTTTAAAAGAATGAACTGTGAACTCCTCAGTTACGAATTATTTCTTTCGAGATAAACAAGTGCAAGCAGGCTTTTAAGATTTAAGGAAACAGCATGGGGGTGTTCCGCACCATTCTGTGCTGTTCGCTCTTGTGCTCTGCAGTTTTTTGCATACCGCAGAATTTTCTGTACGAGTACCGCACAGGTGAAGCCCTGCAACTCCAAAGAGAAGATGATGCTTCGTCCTTCAGAGTTCAGCTGAAGGTGCCGATAGTGTTTTATGGAGTACAATATGACTCAGTTTTCGTAAGTCATTTTGGTTAAATTTTTTTTGGTTTTAAAATTTTTAAATTTTTACCAGTGTTTATCTGTCTGTGGTATTCTGGAGAAAGGCTATCAATTATGTTTTGGGTTAAAGGTCAGCTTCTATTAAGACAATTAATCATTTTAAACAAGGTTGTTGCCCCCACAACTATGTGCACGCGTTTTTATTATGTGGGAATTACTGAATTACAAATACAATCGCATCTAATAAAATTTTTATTGTGATGTAATAATAATCATGTACGGTTGGCACAGAATTAAACACACTGGTTATCTTTCAGCGACTTGATCCCTACTTTTATCTTACTTATAAACAAATTTAAATGGAAGACTCGAAGATACAGACTTCAACTCTCACCCGAAATAACAAACTGCAAACTTATTATCCTATTAATAAATATTAAGAGTTTTAAAACATCACGATAGATTTACGAGTATTATTTGTATAGCTTACTTGGTCATGGAACTGATGGTACTTGATTCCGGACGCCCCGACCCCAACTTAAGCTACAGTTTCCTAGGAAAGCGGTGCAGTCATATATAGCTGTCGTAATATTGTAACGTTTCCTAGGAAACGGAACTGAACACAGCATAGTAATAGTGCGGTGACGTTATAACTGAGACAGCGGTAGTACAGTGGATAAACAATTCATCAACGTTTTTCACGTTGAAGTTTGACGTAACCGTGATTTTTCTTTGGTTTCAACTTTTCACGCGAAGGACGGTAACTGTGCGATCATATCTTACTTATCAGCCGTTCTGTTTGAACACCTACAGAGTAAATTAGTTATAGTTCTTTATAAAATATAGTGAAATAAAATGCATTCTGATAATAAATAGACTTCAGTATTTTTCCAGCATCTTTACGACATATTACAGTCGCTATATGACGGCACCGCTTTCCTAAGAAACTGTAGCTTTATTGGACAACAAACAAACTATCTGACTACAATATTGGTCTTTCAAAGAATATGTAAATATAATTTATTTTCAGGCCATACAAACTTGTTTTTATTCTTTTCAACGAATTCTACTTCTATGTCATCACTGTCAATGATTTTTGATGTTCTTCCTATGTAGTGATTAACAGTCCTTTTAGTTGCATATTTGACTAGGATCCATTGACCTGTTTTTATTTTATCAAATGTCAGAGCCTTGCTGGGCAACGGTGGCCCATTATCTTCTTCCAAGAAGTCTAAATCTTCATCGTTTTCTTGATATGGAATGTCATCTGAATTTGTCACTTCTGAGTGTGACAAACGGAGTTTCTGTTCCACAGCCTTAGGTGTTATTCCAGTTATGGAAATTACATTTGAACCAGCCCCTAAACGTTCTCTTTTGGCTGGTGAGTATCTTTTTTCTTGAACCAAAGTCTCCAAAATTATATCATCAAAGTTTTTTGGAAGGAGGTTTGTTCATAAATTTCGCCAAGTTCCGTGACTGTTTTAGGTTTTGTGATTACTTCAGCTCTCGAATTTCTTTGCTTCTTCTTCATGTTCGAAATTTCCTGTGGATGTTTTAATGTACTTAGCAGCTTTTCTACAAATGAAATAGGATACGGCGATGCTACAGGTTGCAGCCTGTTTCAGGCTTAAACGTCCAACTTTCACTTCGTGTAGAGCAGATTGAAATCTTGCTTTGGAATAATTACCCTTATTTGATTTTCTGGTGTATTTTCGGAACATTGTTGAAGAAGAAAAAGAAAGTAGGTAACAATGTATTCCAAACTAACTTTGACGGGGTAAGTGTAAAACAAATTTACACTTATACAATATATACCGTGTGACAAACTTCCATGTGTACATGGGGAAATAACATGGGCAATTACATTTTTGGGGATTCCTGCTCCCCATGTGTAGTTACAGTGGTGGTAAAGGTAGCAATCGAAAGACTATTTTTTTCTGCGTATGAGGATATCAAAAACTCTGCAATTTTCCAATTTATTAAAGCATTAAAAGCAAAAATTACACTAATAATTTTCAAATTAAAACACGGATATTCATCAGATTACCTATGACAATTTAATTTATTCTAATCAAAGACTCCCTTGATTCTAATTTCTAATTCGTCTGAACTGTCAACATTATTTATCGACAATTTAAAATTTGGGTTTCAAAATGAACAAAAATATTTATTCAGTTGAAGAAAAGGTTTTCATTGTGAAAACATTTTACGGCGGTAATAGTCTGCGGGTAGTCCGTGACTTATTTTCTGTAAAATTCAATAACAGTCCTATTCCTTCGGTAACAACAATAAAAAATTTAGTTAAGAAATTTGAAGATACTGGGAATCTTTCATTGAAAGAAGGTAATTTTTACTAATAAATTTACTTGGTTTTTATTTAGATAATTCTGATTCGCTTATTATTATTACCTAGTTGCCAATTCCTTATTGTTCGCTAACTTAAATTTTACTGGTATTATGAGAAATTTAACAAGTGATAACGTGGAGTGAAACAAAACTAAAATTAATCTTATCATTTATTTTTTTAGTCGTTCCAAGAAATCTAAATGTTGAAGTAGAGGAAATGGTAATACCTAGGCCTGATAACTGCTAGTCCAACATCTAGTTTAATGTCTATTGCCCTAGAATGCAATGTTTCAAGAGAAACTGTCCGTAACATATTAAAAAAAACAAATATCATCCCTTTAAATTCCAATGTCACCAAGAGTTACTTCCTTTTGACGAAGAATCAAGGCAAACTTTCTGTGAAGAAATGCAAGAACGGGCTAATCGGGATCGCAGCTTCCTCTCATCAATTTTTTTACCGATGAGTGTACCTTCACTTTAAATCAAGAGCTAAATTCACAAAACGTTAGGCATTGGGCCCAGGAAAATCCCAGAATAAATCTAGCCACTACAACGCAATACCCTCAAAAAATCAATATTTGGGCAGGCATTTTTAATAATCGCATTATAGGACCATTTGAAATACCGGGAAATTTAAATTCAGCAGCTTATTTAGATCTGTTAATTAACCATATTGGCCCTGCATTAGAAGAAGTTGCACATGCGAATCGGGAGGTCTGGTTTCAGCATGACGGATGACCAGCACATTTTGGAGCACAAGTGAGGGAATTATTAAATGAAATATTTCCAGAGAGGTGGTGCTCTAAACTGGCCAGGTAGATCTCCCGATTTGGCACCGTGTGACTTTTTCTTGTGGGGTCATTTAAAAAATAAGATTTATAAAACTCGTCACCCAAATATTGATTCTTTAGGGAATGCTATTTTTGCGGAATGCAACTTAATAAACGATCGGCAACTTGCGAATGTGAGAAATTCTTTCTATAATAGGCTGGGATACTGTCTGATACAGAATGAGGGTTTATTTGAATATTTGTTATAGTTATTTTTCTTTTTTTATGTTACTTTAATTTCATTGTATATTAATAAGTTTTTGTCCTTACCTAGATATGAAATAAATAAGTATTAAATTGCCAGATTACAAAATTCATTAGAGCAAAATAAACAAATGTTGCCGCTTGTTAAATTTTTCATAATTGCAGTTAAATTAAAGTAATTTAATTTTTATTATTTCATTTTACTGCTTTAACATTTTCCCAAAAACTTTTTAATAGGTTAGACGACACCTACAATTTACCCTAAACTATGGACCAGCATTCACCAACGAAACATCCACACCAGTAATCAATTAATTGTCAACTATAAGTAATGACAATAATAATGTGAATGAGAATTATCTAAATAAAAAAACAAGTTTATGTATTAGTAAAAATTTACTTCTTTCGATGAAAGATTCCCAGCCTTCAAATTTCTTACTAAATCATTTGTTTTTATACCTAAGGAATAGGACCGTTATTGAATTTTACAGAAAATACGGCACGGACTACGCCCAAACTATTGCCGCCGTAAAATATTTTCACAATGAAAACCTTTTCTTGAACTGAAGTTCATTTTTAAATGTTGACAGTTCAGAAAATCCATAAAAATCAAAGACGTCCGTGATTAGCATAAATTAAGTTGTCATGGATAATCTGATAAATTTCTGTGTTTTAGTTAGAAAATTATTAATGTAATTTTTGCTTTTAATGCTTTAATAAATTGGAAAGTTGCAGAGTTTTTGATATCCTTATACGCAGAAAAAAATAATCTTTGGATTGCTACCTTTACCACCACTGTAACTACACATGGGGAGCAGGAATCCCCAAAAATGTAATTGCCCATGTTATTTCCCCATGTACACATGGAAGTTTGTTACACGGTATATGTATATGCAGGAATGAAGTGATGTCTACTGAACATTTTAAAAAATAGAATATAATAAGATCTTACCTTGAACTACTTAAATCGAGGAAAATATCAGGAGCTTCGCACTAACAATCCGACTGACATTTGGAGGTTGTGAGTAATAGGCTGGTAAGTTATTGGTTAATAGGCACTCCGGACCATGTGACGAATGCTCATAGGCGTACAACACATTTTTAATTCGAGTTTTTTTACTTTTAATTTTTCAATTTCCCACTTACCCCGATTTGACACTTACCCCGGTCTACCCTAACTATTCTATTCTATTACTAAAACGATTAAACGAAATATTTGCGCTTCGGGTCGATGGTATTACAGGGTTATAAGATGAAATTCTTCCATTTCATAGTGACTCATAAAATTTTCCTTTGCTATTTTTCAGGTTAATTCAAACGGACTGATTTCCTTCTTAGCGGAGATTCCGACTTTTTTCAACACGGAATTCCCTCTCCCTGATCCGATCATTGCACCGTTGTACTCGAATATAGACATTCGTTCGTCTGGTACCATTTATTACTTCGAGACCAGCAACCCGGATGTATTACAACGTGCCACGGAAACAGTTCATGACAACTTCTCTACCGCGGGTGACTTCCAAGCTACTAGCGCGTTTGTGGCTACTTGGGAAAACGTCGGCTACCACGAACTGGGATCTGACAAAGTTAATACGTTTCAAGTGGTGATATCCAGTGATGGATTTGATTCTTACGCAGAATTTATATACCCTGAAGGAGGGTTGCAATGGATCCAAGGAAGTGGGGATAAAGAAACTGGCCTTCCTGATGCAAGAGCCCAAGCTGGGTTTATAGCACCCGACGGAAGATATTATTCACTTCCAGGTTCTGGTACGGATCAGGTTATTAACTTAGACAAGTAAGTAAAATAGAAGGGGATAGAGAAAAGCCGACACTTAAGTATTTGCATAAATTTCCTTCTCTTCATAGTAGACATGTGTTCTAGATGGTCTAATATAAATGTCCCCGGCCAGTGGATATTCAGAATCGGCCTTGTAGATCTGGACAGTAACATAGGAGAACCAGACAAAAATAATGATGGTAATGATGCTTATTAATTATTTTTAAACATTCAATGTATTATATGCACTTTAGAAATTAATACAAAAGGACCTCAGTCTTGCTCAACTGCTTCAACCTATTGTCATACACAAGCAACTTGTCAGGACCACGATGGTGGTGTTTGTTGTAAATGTAAAGAGGATTTCTATGGCAATGGCAGGAACTGCATCAGGAAAAGTAAGAACAACTTAGCAGGACTCACTTTACAATTAATTATAAAAAAATATTTTAGCGATTCCTCTACGAGTCAATGGCAAAATTAATGGCAGGCTAAATGGTGTGGCTTTGGACAATTTGGATCTGCAGTCTTACGTTGTTATGGACGACGCCAGAGCTTACACTGCTGTATCAAAAGTACCAGAATCAATAGGATTTTCCATTCAATCGCTTCATATATTGGGTTCTACGATCGGCTGGGTGTTCTCTAAATCAATCAAGGATGCTCAAAATGGTTATCAATTAACAGGTGGTGTTTTTAACCACAGTGCTACCATATACTTTACAAATTCAAGCCAAAGGGTGACAATAAGGCAGCGATACCTAGGTTTGGACGTTTTTGATCAGCTCAAAATAGAAGTTGATATCGAAGGAGAAATACCAATTCTACCGATTGATTCGAGAATTTCTGTCTCCGATTATAATGAGCAGTATACCCTCACGTCCAATGGAGTAGTACAGTCTACATCCTCTCACAAATACCTTTTCACTGACTTGGAAAATACAGAAGTGGTCCATTCCTACAGAGTAGAACAAAGTTTTGTTTTCGATTACTGCAGATTTGAAAGCATCCCTGCAGGAACTACATGGAGATTAAAAGTTGGAAGACATTTCATCGCATATGACAGCAAAGAAGGCATTATTAGATATGGCATGACAAACAAAATTGGACCCTTAGAAGACATAAACCCTTGTACGGAAGTAACTTGCGGTATAAACAGTGCATGTGTAATTGATGGCGACAGCTATCAGTGTATTTGCAACCCTGGTTTTCAAAACATTTACAGAGATGATCAGTATGTGTGTTCTGACATAGACGAATGCCAGTCAGGTTTACATGATTGTGACATAAATGCACAATGTATAAACGATATAGGACGGTACAGTTGCCAGTGTCACCCTGGTTTTGAAGGTGATGGTCGCTATTGCCAAACTACTTTAAGGTGTTACAATATTCAGTGTCCTGCAAATGCTAATTGTATCGAAGGAACTGGTACATGTGTATGTGATAAAGGGTTTACTGGTGATGGACAAACTTGCTACAGCATAACACCAGAAGAAGATGAGGAAAGCTGTTATAAATTTAATAATTGCTCTCCATATGGAATATGCAGTATCAGTGAAGAAACACAAAGATATTCTTGCAGTTGCTTGCCTGGTTATGAAGGGGACGGATATTATTGTACACTTGAGGACATCATACTTACCACGACAGAAGTGGTAACCGATAGGGTTGTTCAGAAATGCCTACTAGGTGTTTGCTGGTGTCCTACTGGTTATTTTGCTGAACCAGACACCAACTTTTGTACTCTCATTGAAGACAATTCGGATTCATCCAATCTGACAGACAAGGAAGATGTGACAACAACTGATTCAACTGATATTGATGATCGAAGTAAGTATCTAATGAAATAATTTTTTTTTAATATTAAATAAAATGTGTTGTCCTTTATATTTCAAGTTTGCGCTTACTGCCACAGAGATGGAATGTGTATTTATGACGAATCAAGCAACAGGTACCATTGTGAATGCAGGCAAGGTTTTGAAGGCGATGGTAGAGACTGCCGACCACAAGAACCCTCTTGTGCGACACAGAACATATGTGACTCTCATGCTGTTTGCATATATGATGAAAACGCAAAGAAATCTGTTTGTGTGTGCAGTTCGGGATATGAAGGAGATGGCTATAGCTGCAGATTAACCGGTATGTATAGGTATACAATGTCAGTTATCACATTAAAAATGAAGACCGGCGTTCTATTACTTTTCATACTCTACCCTGCGATAACCGACAACTTTATTTTTGGTAGAAATAACTTAATCTACACTGAAGATTATAAATAATAAATATTATATTAAACATACAAAACAGAAAATTTTAATAAGCTATCTTCAAAAATGGAGCAACCCAAGGTTGACATTATAAACTTTGTAAATAACTATGTTTATTTCTTATTACATTTTTTTAATAATTAATGTATTATCAGAGTCCTTGTTCATTTTATATTGTACAACGTGTCCCAGAATCCCACTACAAAATTTTATAGACAGATTTCTCGACACACATCCGACACTCTTTTTGCGTCTGAACCAGAAATTGGAATGGTCTTTTGAGTTAGCTTATGTATCGTTGGAATTTATTTCTAGTTTTTACTGTTCTTTTATTTATCTTTATTTGTTTCACTGTAACCGATAGATGGCAAATTAACATTAACAATTAAATAGTTAAATAGGGCAACGTGGGGTAAATGCACCAATCAAAGGGCAAATTTCAAATTAAAACAGTTATAAAATTCTTTACTTGAAGTTAACTATTTTTTATTTATATACCTTCCTAGATGGTGTATCATGTAGTAGGTCTAAATACTGCTTTAAAAGTAATGTATAATTTATGATTTTTTATATAAAATTTATACGGGCGCATTTACCCCATATCTGGGGAAAGTGCACCACTCCAAGTTATTTCCCTAGTTCAGTGCATAAACGTACTCAAAGGGCAAGTGCAAACACCTTAATAGTTTGGCGTTTACACTGCATTTAAATTATTTTTTTGTTTTGAAGATATTGAAATTTAAGTGAAATGACGAATGAGGATATTACGTAAAATTTAAAAAATTCATTAGTTAGGCATTAGGTAAGAACCGTTTTATTCTAAAAATCAGAAAAAAATACATAGTAAGAGTAATTGATACTATCCGGATTCTATAGAGAAAAACTGATGTCAAACTTGATTTCGCCTCTTCTTTCCACTGAAGAAGGCAGTAAAATGGAAATTATATTCGTATTCCCGAGAAAAACTTCTAAAACATCTTCTATACTTGATGCACCTTCCTAACTACAAGGAAGTGCAGTTGCCCCAAGCCAGAAAAAATTGGGGCAAGTGCATCTACCCACTTAAAATTAGGTTAGCGAAATTTTGCGTTATAGTAAGTATGCTTAAAACACATGAAATATTCTAAATTCATCATCTAGTAAATGCACAATGTCCGTGTTTCTTAGAAGATCAACTAATTTTGTCCACGACTATCTTATAATATACATACTCTTTATACTTGTGTTTCTTCAATCATAATTAGATACATTAATCACTGCAGTGATTAATGAATATTATTCACTGCACCAATAGGAATATCGCTTTGACCCTTTTTTACATTTATTTAGTAGGCCGCGATCGCGATGTGTCAGTTCAAATTGAAACGTCAAATCAGCATGGTTTGCTTTTAATTTGAAATGCATATTCTAAAAAAGAAGATATAATGAGTAGTGAGAGTGAAAACGAGGTTTCTTTAACAGCACCAGCAATAAAAGAAGCTGCAGAACTTGCCTCATTAGATTCATGGCCCAAAAAACCAAGAAAATTATACCTGAGACTGAGAGCGTATGTATGAATCTTTCTTACACTGGAGAAGGGAAATGAAGGTAAATTCTTTCTGGGAATCTGTTTTGATAGTCGTGGACAAAGTATAGTATACAACTCGTTATAATGATGCTATTATTACCTCGCTGATTACAAAACTCGCTCGTGTTGTAAACTTCATCCTCGGTAATAATATCATTCATTATAAACTCGTGTATAATATACTATTATGCACGAGTAAAACAGCTGATAGATTCATCATAAACCATTTTTTATTCACTAATTCAGTGCCGGTAAAGATGGTAATTATGTTACAAAATTGCCTCACTGTCATATGTACTAGATGGCACTACTCCAATGTGAATGGATTTTATGTGAAAAAAATGGTGCACTTGCCCCAAAAATGCACTTACCCCACTTCACCCTATTTGCTTTCCAGTTGCTTTTCAGTAGTATGTAGGTAACAATTCAAATTGTCTTTTTAAAAAAAATCATATAGGTACCTACTTATATTAGTATACCTACAAAACTTGAAAGTCTTAAAACTGAATTTGAGCACTAAAAACGGGACATGTAGACACATTTTTATTCCTACACCATTCTGAAATTAAACTAGATACGGCGTTAAACAAAAAAAAGATTTATCTATAAAGGATCAATTTAGAGGCTCGCACTACTTTTATTGAAAAATCCGTCATAAACTAGACAATTTGTGTACAATTTGTACACATATTTATCGTAATTAGAAAGTAGGGTTGTCTAAGTTAATTATTTGTTATTCATTTTCGACCAAGAACGTCTTGATACGTTACTTGATTGAACCGGTGTGTGGTAATAAAAATCATGTTGAAATTTCTCCATTTTGTTTACATTTAGCCGTGATGCACATTAAACTGAACATTTATTAGATAGTAGTAGTAGTGTGGCCATTGCAATGCAGATGGCACTGGCCCTTCAGTTTATTCTTATTTCTAAATAGTAAAAAATAATAATTCAAAGATAGGATCGCCGACTAATCCTCCCAGATTTATTCGGTTGCCGCCAATGCAAAAAACCTTGAAAATTCCAAGCTGTAATTGTTCAGTCTAAAGAGGTTGCAGTTGTGATAGAAACCAATCATAATAGATGTGACTATATTTTGCATAATCCTAATCACACTTTTGGGCGTTAGGTGGCAGCACTTTATAGACGTTTGTCCAGAATTACACTTTAATAGCTGATAAATCCCACCCTTAAGGAAAATCCTTTTTTTCTTGAAAGCTCAGCCTCAGTATTTAAATATTGCGTTTAGGAAACATTGCCTTAACGAATTTAGCAGTGCCTTTGAAAATTAAGGGTGAAAAGATTTATAAGCCACGCAGGATCAGTATTATCAGCTTTCTTGTTCAAAAAGTTAATGTTTTTAAAATTAGCAAAATCATTAAGAATTTGCTACAACAACCAAAAAAGTTAAAAATTACAGCCATCGGGTTTGATCCTGCGGCTTCTGGGTGCATTAAATTTGCCTCTGTGGCAAGTGCGCAAGTGTTAGTCAAATTGTAGATAGCGTAATGTGTCTCTTAAATATTTCAAAATAAAAGCTACATTTCCCTTAAAAGTGTCCAATTCAAAAACATTAATCGTACAGAAATTGTCCAAAAGTGTATAAAATTTAAATTCCCACTGGAAAGCAAATATTTTCCTCTCCTTCTGAAATCCTTATACCCATAGGGTGTCGGATTATTGTGCATTAACCCAATTTCTCCATCCCTTCCGGTCCATCGCCAATAGTTTCATATCCTCCTTCGTCTTCCCTCTCTGTGTGCCCAATTCCTCTATTCTATGTAACCAGCTTTTTCTGGGTCTTCCACTTCTTCTCTTTCCTATTCTGCCCATCTCCATTATCTTCCTCACCAATCTCCCCCGATCCATTCGCATTATGTGGCCATACCAGTTCAATTGCTTCCTCTCAATCTTTTCCGTAATTGACTCTTGTTGGACTATTTGCCTTATCAGTTCGTTCCTTTCTCTATCCATCTTTGTCTTCCCAGTGATTTTTCTAAAGTACCTTATTTCTGCCTCTATGATTCTTCCTTCGTGCTTATCTTGTATTGCCCATGACTCACTTGCATATGTCAGTGTTGGGACCACTATTGCATTATATACCCTTAATTTCGTTTTCATATCTATCTCTCTCTTTCCAAATACTGTCTTATTCAGTGCGTAATATAACTTTACGTTCTTATTAATCCTATTAGCTATATCTATATCTATTTTCCCATCTTCAGATACTACACTCCCAAGGTATTCATATTCTGTTACTTTTTCCAAGTTATTCCCTTCAATGTCAATTTCTCTTGCTTCCTCTTTCGCTTTGTTATTAATTATCATAGCCTTGCATTTGCTGTGGTTTACCTCCATTTCAAGTTTTCCAATTTCTTCCATCCATATTCTCATTAGTTGTTTCATTTTTCTGTGCGTGTCAGCAACCAGGACTATATCATCAGCGTACATGAGGCAATCCATTTTTATTGGTATCAGTCTATTGTAATCTATTATTGTCTGGTATTGTCCCGTATTCAGTCTAGTATTTTTTAATAGTCTGTCCATCACAACTATGAATAGCAGCGGGCTCAGACTATCTCCCTGTTTTATTCCTAGGTCCATACTAAATTCTCTTGATGCTTTTCCACATATCTTGACCACTCCCTTAACTTTAACATAAATACTTTTTATGACTCTTATGAGTTTCTTTGGCACCCCAAGTTGTTCCAGACATTCCCATATTACTGTTCTCCGAATTGAGTCGAAGGCAGCTCGTATGTCTATGAAGGTTAGGAATAGTTCTTCTCCCTTTTCTTCTTTCTTTTCAATTAGGTTTTTTAATATGTGTATATTGTCATTTGTTTGTCTACCTCTCCTATATGCTGCTTGTTCCTCTTCCAAATTATTATCAATGATTGTTCGAAGTCTCTTTTCTATTATTTTCGTGTACAATTTGGAGCTGGTAGATGAGAGGCATATTGCCCTATAGTTTTCGCAGCTTGCAGTTTCTCCTTTCTTGTGTATCGGGACTATTATGTTTTCCTGCCAATCTTCTGGAATTTTCTCTGTCCGCCATGCATCTCTGTATATGTTTAGGAGCCATTATTTTCCTTTCTCCCCTAAATACTTTATCATCTCTGGTTCGATCTTATCTTGTCCACTTGCTTTTCCCAGTTTAATGCCTTGTATTGCTTCATCCACTTCTTCTTTGTTTATCTCTTCAAGTTTCTCATCTCTTCCTGTCGTTTCTCCACCTTCCTCGCTGTCGGTTACACTTCGGCTCTCGTATTCCCTTTCCTTCTCTTCGAATTTCTTTGAGTAGTACTCTGCCCAAACCTCCAAAATGTCAAATATCTTCAATTGCTTTTATTAATTTTCTGTCTACTTATCGCATACTTTCAAACAACTATGAGGTAAAGATATACGCGATGGTTAGTCGACCGGAAACAGCTGGCAATAGACAACCGGGACAACAACTGTGGCAAAGATGTGACAACTGATGATGACTTTATTTTTATTATTTATTCAAATAAGTGGAAACCTCACAGCAAAAAGCAAAAAAGGTGGACCTCACATGAGCATTGAACCCAAAACCTTTCCGTCGCTAAACGAGCGCACTCCCTACTGCGCCAGAGGGTCTACTGATGACCAGTGACATTCAACCCGTACTTCAATATACTTACACACTGATGACATCCTCTACATTCTCCCAGCTCTCTATAGTCAGCCGTTACCGGTCGACTAACCACAGCGAAAGATATAATTCTTGATTTTTATTAAATAATCCAAAACAGCAATGCAACATTAAATATTTTCTGAATATGAAAAACTCCTGAAGTAACTTGGAAGGAGCAAAGATTACAAAAAAAAAATAATAATTTGAAATAGAAGATGTACGAAATATTAACAAAAAATAAGAAAACGCCAATATAATACTAATTAGAAACAAAGAACAAAATACAGCAAGCAAATGAAAATGAATGAAAAGGGGAACTAATTTTAATTAAATCAAACTTTAATTTATAAACCTCAGTTTAAATTAAAGTTTTGTACTTTTTCTTTCATTTTCATTGTTTCTTATAAGTTGGCGTTTTTTGACTTAAGTATATTTTTCATTATTTACTCAATTTTTGTTAATATTCCATACATTTTCTACTTCAAATTGTTATTTTTAAGGCAGCACTATTCGTCGTGTAAAAAATCATGGGTGACGTCATATCCGGAGTTTGAATAGCGCCAAGAAAAAAATTAAATCGACATGTCCGATGATATCTAGACTTCTTACATTAGGATTATTATAATTACAATTCTATTGAACTGCTAATTTTTACAGCTACTTGCACGTCTTCCCACGACTGTCCCGAAACAGAAGACTGCCTTTACGATGGTGCCTCTCGAAGATATGAATGCATGTGCAAAGACGGGTTAGTCCGTGATTCCCAGCATCACTGCGTGAAACTTGAAGGCACTTGTGGAGGAGGCACGTGCGTAGAAAACGCCGAATGCCTCTACGATGAAGAATATCAAACATTTTATTGTTCTTGTAAATCTGATTTTATTGGAGATGGTATAAGCGAATGTAAACCACGACCTATAGGATGTAATGTAGTAAACAATTGTGGCTTACATGCCGAATGTGAATACGACCCTCAAGTATCTGTTTATCAATGTAAATGTTCCGAAGGTTTCTTCGGAGATGGATTTATTTGTTATAAAGAAAAGGACTGCAATATAGATCCCCGCATTTGTGACCCACATGCTACTTGCGTTACAAATTCTGCCAGGAAATTCATTTGTGAATGTAACTTCGGTTACACGGGAAATGGAACGATCTGCAAACAGACCCCACGACACGATGGAAATTTCTTGTTGCTAAACCAAGGGATGGCTACTTTCAGGATTCCTTTTGACGCTTCAAGGAAAAATCCTGGAAAATTGTTACACATCGACAAACAAATGGCCATCGGGTTGGACATCGACTGCCTTTCCGGGAGAGTTTACTGGAGCGATATCTCCACCCACAGCATCAAGAGCATTGCTTACAACGGTAGTGATAAAATGGATTTTATTATACATGGTAAGTTTTGTGAATACTTTGGCATTTTATGTATTAAGGGTAGTTCTTATTTGAAATCGCAAAAGACGTAGGGTCACCAGAAGGCCTCTCCGTTGACTGGGTCTCGCGCAATATATACTGGACGGATTCAACAAAAGATACTATTGAAGTTGCAAATCTAGAAACTAAATTAAGAAAAACCTTGTTTGATGCTGATTTGGTGAATCCCAGAGGAATTGCAGTTCATCCTCAAAGAGGGTAAGATTAGCAGCAATCTCACCTTAAATACATTAATTGTATTGTACGTTCCAGCAAAATATTTTGGACTGACTGGGATAGGAGACATCCAAAAATTGAATGGGCGAATGCAGATGGTACTGGAAGGCAAATATTTTTAAGCGGTGAAAGTGTTCAGCTACCGAACTCACTGGTAATAGATTTTGAAACTGAACAATTGTGTTACGCAGATGCTGGTACAAAAGAAATAGTCTGCGTTGATATAGATACAAGGCGGCAACAAACAGTCGCTAAAAACTGTACATATCCCTTTGGAATTGCTGTTACCGATTCACATGTTTATTGGTCAGATTGGATCTCGTAAGCACACACATACATCAATTATTAATAAAATTAAGTACAAGTCTTTATATTTTTTACAGTAAAAAAATTGAGAAGCTAGATAAACGCACCCAAACTAGAGAACCTTCGATTCACGTACCATTAGGTCTCAGTGGAAAACTTTATGGCTTAGTCGCAGTCCCAGAGAGATGTCCCACATTGACAAACGTGTGTCAATTTTACAAAGATCAGTGTCCTTCGGGATACATTTGTCTACCTAACGGAAGTGGCAGCAGAAATTGTTTATGTGGTTACAAGTCCGATTCGCCACTTGAAAAACCAATTTGTAATTATTACTGATCATGAACATTTTGTAAACTTTACAAATTTAATATAGGTACTTAAGTAAGTAGGTAAACAGATTATTTTTCCATTACCTAACATAATAATTTTTGAATCTCTCTAGTATAAAATCCTTGGGGTGATTTACGTTATTAGAAACACCAAACGCAAGAAATGTAAATAAAGAATATTCATTTACTCATCTAACGTAATTCAGAATTACAAATACACGATTATGTTTATGTTCATAGAAAATAAAAAGTCTAACCCTTCCTCTCTGAATCTGGAGGTGAACTTTCAGGGCTTGGGTCAAAGGTTGATTTATGCTTCAGCAAATAAGCTGCTAGAGCATTAATGGGCTCGGGGGGCCTTTCCTTCGCTAAATACGATAATCCTTGCATCAAAATCGGGACAACTGTTTGGTCTAGGTATTGGCGAGTTGGAAGGGATGCCAGATCTACTCGTGATTTTTTTGGCTGTATATCTTCCTTTCCTTCCATTTCGAGCAATGCCTGACAAAAACAGTGGTGTAAAGAACCAAGTAAGCAAGTAACAAATAATTTTTGAGGTTACCTGTATTAAAGAACAGAAAGCCGGTGTACCAAAGACGTTACAAGTTGGTGCTGATATATTCTCGGCTTCATATAATAAATTTTCGGTCTTACTACCGGAATTTTCTGAATTACAAAAAAGAAAATGCTAAAAAATTTTCAAACCATCCCAAACATTTTGCTCAACATGAGTGAATATAGGAGCAACAGCGATCCAAATGTCAAATAAGAAATATCCCGAAACCGTAATGGATTTTATAAATATTTTATAATATAAATAAATTAATGAATTTTTACCATCAGTAATCACTTTCTCTTCGTTTGCGGTTTTACTACCATCATTACTTTTCGTCTTACTTAGCACTGAAGCAACCTTATTTACATCGTTTGAATTTTTAGGGTCTAATATACTGGTGGCTAATTTCGAACTGTTGGATTCCTGGAAAAATGTCTTGGAAGATTTGTTAATATCCATTTCTTTACGTTTTGGCATTAAAATATTGAAAAATGTTTGGCACAAATAGAAATTGAAAACCACGGAAGTGTCAAGTGAGCGTCAATCATTTGTTTAATGGAATTATGAAAGTGACAGTCAAAAGTAAGTAAGCTTTAAAAAACCTAACCTATAAAATTTTGATAATATGCGTAATTAATAGATTGGACAGCCGTTGCTTCTTGGAAATGGGTAGCAAATGATGATAATTGTGGAATTTGTCGTATGGCCTTTGATGGTTGCTGCCCCGATTGTAAATTACCTGGAGATGATTGCCCATTAGTCTGGGGTCAGTGTTCCCATTGTTTTCATATGCACTGCATCGTTAAATGGTTACAGTCGCAACAAGTCAACCAGCAGTGCCCCATGTGTAGACAGGAATGGAAATTCAATAACAAATAAATACAACGCCGCCGTTATAAGTGGTAAGTGGTAGGTACTTATTCATTTCGTAACGTTATAGTTTTGTGCTGCTTTTGTCAAATAAACTGAAAAGCATCAGTAGTTCATCACCTTTCCTACACATTTCACGAAAAGTAGAACATCCTGCATCCCCAACTATTTGAGAACAGTATCTGGGCTTACCTCTACCTGTTTTTATTCATATCTCTGCTTGAATGGTGCGATTGTATAAAGGCCCCGTGACCGATAATTAAGAAACATCAATAAATAAAGGTGTTGACATTTTTTCTTCAAAATCTTTTAGTAATCCCTTGATATGGACACATTTTATTCTTTCGAATATGTACCGGTAACCGTAGTTTGCTTTTTGTACAGATTATGTATAAGCAAAATTTATTTTGAAAGTGTAGCTGACTTAAAATAAAAGGACGTCTCTTTGGGAGTGTAGCTTTCTTTTCTAAAAAGCAAAATAAAGATGTGAAGCTCTGCCAGTGCGCTATCTGAATTTACAAAGTGGTATTGATTTGTTGAATTAAGTTGTAATTAAGAAATATGAGTTTATGATGTGTACAAAAGATCTAATGAAAAAATAATGTTTCTTTAGTTCATAAATGACTTCATTTTTACTGAGTATTCAGTTTTGAGAGCCCCTATCTTTATTTTTGTTAGACGCCGCCACTGGAGTGAATAATTGCTGGTTGTCACACGGGATTCTTTTGATTTGATTCCTGAATTACGCAAGAGAACAATGAGCATTGTAATAACTTGTGTTTGTCAAACTCGTTAATTATTAGAATTACGTGTATTTAATTGTCTGTATTTTGTCTTGTGAACATAAAAACATTATTAAAAATGAACGTGCGAAAATCTTTCACACTAATAATAGAACTGTTAAAACCTGCTGCACCATTGAGCAATAATACCATAATTTTCAACCAGGGGGATTATATTATGTAACGTTAACATTTAATTATAAAAGCGGGGCAATTTTGCATTTCCATTCGTGACTAGAGTGACCTTAAAACATTTTGTCTCTATAAAGCAACGCTCGGTCTCCGAGATATACAATAAACGTTACAGTTGTAAAATACGTTTACTAACTACACAGTTGGCCGTATTTTCTTGTTGTTTTGGCTAGTGTAACGGCATATTATACTGATCAAACTCTCGGGGGTCCCTGTGAGCTGTGGGAGACGTATTCAGATCAACCGGCCTTTCAAAGTTTTTGCACCTCCATAAATCACTGCTCACTCCTTTAAAAGACGAAATTTTAAATCCATTCTTCAAGTCATCGTTATTGTAAATCTAATAAGCTGCTTCGAGGATTTACCTGCTTTTATACGCAAATTAAATTATAAAATTCTTTCATAAGTATATCGTTTAGGGTAGGGTCAGTGACCGTTTTGCCGTACATCCAACTGTGCGTTTTAGTTCTCACATTTGTTGCTCATTAAAACAACCATTTATTAGAGTCCGTTTCGCAGGAGAAAGGACGACGTCATAAATTCTGAACAAAGGTGTGGCTAATGCCAACGTGGTATAATGTCAGTGGCTGGCTATGGTTCGTTGCTCGGCAACCGTAGGGACGCTAACAAAAATAGGTTCCTGCGCAAGACGTCACCGTTTCTTTTCCGTTGAAAAGAACTTTACAGCTTCCGCCCTTCTGATTATTGATGTAAGAATTTACGAAAAAGGATAAGATTTTTGAAAATTACTTTTCAATATTATTGTTTCGAAAGGAGTCAAATTATGTATATCAGAAATTAAGACTTTTTGTTTGAATTTTTCCACTATTAGATAAACAAAAAAAATTAGCTTTCCAGATTGGTAACCAACAAGAATTTTTTAATTACATTTTGATTATAAAATTTCAAAATTTTCATAATTTCTGTTGTTGCGAATATATCCAGAATGTCTTCCTTAATCGCCACGAAAAAGCGCAACTTTTCTCTAATTTAACCGATCTCGTATCTCTTACCATTTCCAAAATAGCAATGGTGAGCATCGAAATTTTCACCACCCTGTATAATAATTTGTCGTCATTTTTCAACTATTTTACGCTTAAGATTGTCCTACGCGTATACCTAGCCCTAGACCGAATATTCAACCAGCAGATCAGCCCAGCCCTAGCGCTCGAATGAGTGATGAGCGCGGTTCGCCGACTATAGAAAAGAATATATGCAGAAGGGAAGTACAGTATATGAGAAGAAATATGTGCTTTAAGTAACAACTCGCAGTAACTGCAATGGCGAGATGGACAGTTTATTGGTTTAGTAATTCATCTGGCCCGGGTTCTATGTTTACAGCGATGGGGTGCTTTAAATAATATTTCGAAATCTTTTGAGAGACGCAATATTTTTCATATAGATTGGAAACAAATTAAAAAACTTCAAATACTGGTAGAAACGTCCACTCAAAGATTAGTTTCTTGGTTCTTATCTTGTTTTTTGTGAAGAAGGGTTTTGGCAGAGTGAACAAGTCACGAGCCGCCACTGACTTAGCGGAATTTTATTATGTATTTACAAACTAATCCACATTAAAATCGTTGTAAACATACAGTTTTCTATTATCGCAAAATTAGGTCATAGATAAAATTGAGGTTTTTCAATAAATGCCTTATTTTATCTCCCAATCTCAAGTACTGATCATTTATTTGTGAGTGGAAGATAATATGTAATTATTGTTTAATCAGTTACAATGTAGAACATTCGAAATAACTGGAATTAATAATTTGTGAGAACTAATTTTAGCATGTTGGCGGCTGATAAGAAAGTGTTTTTATCATTGTGTCACCTGATGGGTGTTTTAGATTTAAACGTAATTTTTTCTATAACCAAATGTACATGTAAATAAATTTCAGCTTCTGATACCTCAGAGAGGTACGCCACTGGATTCGTCTCCGAATAGAGTACCTTTAACCCTTCCTACCTGGCACAAGCACGGCACAGTGCACTTGCGCTCTCTTATTCTCAAGTTCCACATTTCAGTTTTCAGTTGTTGCTCGTCAGTTGAGAGAGTTGGTGGCTTTATCTTGTGAGTTGTGAACCGCGCGTATGTTCCGTAGTTTGTCATGATTCATTTGCCGGAACGCTAGTATGACTAATTATAATAAATAAACTTGACTGTTAAAATGATTATGATGCGTTCGACACCCGTCACGAAGATGCCAAAACCACCGCCTCCTGTGCCGCCTAGACCCAGCAAGGCAATAATTTCAGAAGCCCTGGCGAAGTCCAAAAAATTAGAAAAAGTTATAGCCCCTTCGAGATTAGCCCCACCTCCACCTGTTGTAAATGGAACCAGTGACGCAACTAATAATAAAATTGATTTGGAGAAGTCCAAATCGCATTCAGGTGTAAATTTGTTGGTTAGAAAACCAACGTTGGAAAGATCAATTTCCGAAGAAAAGGGTGCTCAAAGGACCGTAGTGTTTCAGTCTAGTGACATGAAGAGCTCTAAAATTCAAGTGAACTTAGTTAGAAAACCTTCATTTAAGAAGGAAGCAGGTGTCAGAGTGCAACAGGTGCCTAAAAATTCAACGGAAGCGGTTAGAATTGAAGCGGAAAACACAAACACAAAAGTTGATAAAAACTGGAACGAGGTTCTTAACGATAGAAATCACGTGAATACTTTAATAGACGAAATGTTTGCCAGCGTGCTGGAATTACCTGATGATGCAGAAGATGACCATAAACCAAAAAATCCTGCTCCAAAAGAGAATGATAAAGTTATCTTAAATACAGAGGAAAAAGTTCAAATTAACCAGACAAAACCAACGACAGTAGTTATATTAAACAAGGAAAAGGAGGAAACTAAAAGTAACTCCTCCACTGGGGATCGAAGAAAGGTTCAATTCGATGACAAAAAGAACCATGAATACCTCATATCAGAACTACAAAGTATGAAAAAAGAACAAGAACGCATAATGAGACGGCAACGAAAGCCTTCACAAGAATTCTTCGAGGAAGTGCCCAACATCCACCACTCCGACTGGATAGAACTGACTAACGGTCAAGAAATACGACTATCTAGCTGTCAAATAACATTAGAAGACAAAGAATGTTCGGACATTTTAGATCCTGATATTATTTCCAGATTGTCAGCAATGTCTTCGCTGCACGGCCTTCCTCCCCTGCCAAAAAGCTTGAGCGGGTTTAGTTTAATGGATGATGAGTCAGCTGGGGCTGCCGCAAGGCCGGGAACCTCGAGAGGCACCACGCCTCCTGCGGGACAAGGTCAGCATTTGGTCTACCCGCCTCATCCCAAGCAAGCTGCGGCTGGGGCAGATGGCCGAAAGACTACTAATTTGGATACGCAGCTGGCTATTCTTAGAAAAGAGATGGTGAGTTGATTTGCTTGTTTGTTTATACATATTATACATCTCAGGTGTCTTAAAATAGAGTATTTGTTTACCTATAACAAATATTAATTTTATCTAAGTATTAAGGTTCCAAGGATTAAAATCGTACATAACATTGCATTTTTTTAAATATGGTCTGCATAGTTGCAATTTATTATATTTATAGGAGGTCGCTATTTTTTTCTGTTTGATTATGGCTAGCAACCTGCTGATTTGATGCGCACCTGTAGTTAGCCTCGAGGTTTATGACAGTAAAGTAATAAACTACATTTAGCAAAATGAAAGGATGGTTACACAAGATTCTTGTATAGAATCCGTATTACGCAAGACTTGTTAATGTAATTTGGATCGAGATATTAATTATTATTGCCATCGTTTGTTATGTCATACGTTGTACGAGTTTCGTTAATTTCATAAACAGGAAGGCCAAAGATTTTGGTATAATCCATTATTTCAGGAAGCAGATGCTAAAGGTACGCTTTCACGTGGCGTCTGGCGTTAAAATAACAACATTTTGAAATCATTAGACGTTTGCCGACATGCATTGCTAGACTTTCTTCTTTGAGTCAGAGGTAATTTGGTGCTAATGGTGTCTTGGAGATATATGAAGTAATTTTTAGTTTAATTTCCTGGTTTATCTGGTTGTTTCCGAATCAGATTCAGCCTTTTTGGAGGTATTTTTGTTTGAAGTGTTGAGGCTCTGGTTCTGATATTGAAAATTCCCTTGAATTCCTCGGAAATTCTTAGGAAATCCTTGAAGATCCCCCGAGTCCCAAGGAAGTCGCCAAACGGCTTGAAACTCCCTGACAAATTCCTGGAACTACTTGTAGTAAATCACCGAAATTTCTTATAAAAATTAGTAAATCCTCGAGAAATCCTAACGTATCCTGCCTCTCTTTTTAAGTGCATCCCGTAGGCACAAGAATTACTTAAATTTCAATTTATCCCTGTAGCGTTAGAAATGACACTCAGGATAAATGTGAAAAAATATTTCTTGTTAGCCAGATGAAAGCAAGGAAATTCTATTTTTAACGAATTTGGGTGTAAGCACCTCTGTTTCTTGGATACCCATGCGAGATGTGAGATCAACGAACAAACCAGTAGTCTTCAGAATACTCTTCGCGTTAAACAACAAGAACACCCCCTACTGCGTTGAACATCAGTGTTTTTCACTTGTTTTATATTTTATTACAACAGTTTCAAAATAGACTTTGAGTACTTAGTGCTTTTTCATCCAGTCCTTAAAGAACGTGCCGAGGGATAAACCGCTGAGATTCTTTCATTTTGGTGTACAACCTTTGAGAATTATGGGTACTAGGTATTATACGAGAAACCTGTTTTCGCGAAATGAAAATTACCGGAAAATTATTTGAAATCAACATTTTACAGAAGGGGGAAATTAGAAGATAAAAATGCAAGTTTCGGCTCTTCCAATAATGGAATTTTTTTGTAAAGTTTGGCTACTAAAGATGAATATCTAAATTATAAATGTCATTGGGGAAGCAGGCGATGGATTGGGTGAGCGTTTTGTGTGAATTTTAGAAGATTGTAATAGAAAATGGGAAATTGGAATTGTTTATGAATCAATTTTGTCGACTACATGATTTGATAGTGACCAATACTTTTTATAAACATAAAGACATCCACAAATACACAAGGGAAGAACCAAGTAGGAAAGAAAAATCAATAATAGATTACATTTTAATTCAAAGAGAAAGCAAAAAGAGTATAATTGATGTGAAAGTGAAGAGGGGGTCCGAAATTGGCAGTGACCATTACTTACTGATGGCAAAAATCAAAGAAGAATTGAAAACAGAAAAAGATGAAGGAAAGCAGAACAGCAGAAAAATAGAATTTGAGTCCATAAAACAATATAGACTAAAGCAAAAAGAAGTAGCAGAAAAATTTGAAAAGGAATTAAATCAGAAATTTAACAATACAGGGAAAAGTGTAACAAAAAATAATAACTTAGAGCTTCAGTGGAGTTTTTTCAAGACCACTGTTATCGAAACTGCAAGACAGGTATGCGGAACATACAGAGCAAGCAATACTGGAAGACAGACCGCTTGGTGGACCAAAGAAATTAAAGAAGAAGTGAGAATTAAGAAACGGAAATGGAAAGATTACCTGACTAATAGAAATATACAAAGATATGATACCTATAAACAGCAGAGAATAAAAGTGAAAAGTATGGTGATGGAAGCGAAGAGGAACTCGTGGAGTGAATTCGGAGAAAAACTAGAGAAAGACAGTAAAGGAAATATAAAATTATTTTACAAAGTTCTAAAGTCGTGTAGGAGGGGACGTAGAAAAGAGATATTCTGCATTAAAAGCTTACAGGGAGACGTATTAACCGGAGAACAAGAGATAATGAATAGATGGAAAGAGCACTTTGAGAATTTATTATGTACAACAGAAGATATAAATGACGAATCAGAGTTGGAAGATGCACTAGTGGAAGACGAAGAACAAACAGTAACAATGGAAGAACTACAAGATGCAATTAGGGGCTTAAAGAACGGAAAAGCACCTGGACATGATAGAATTACCACCGAGATGTTAAAGAACATGGGTTTGAGGGCAACACAAGTTTTACTAGAAATATATTGATACGAACTTTTGCCCCGTCAGCGACGCCCCTGGTGGTGACACATTATTTGTTTACGGCGAGCAGGCTTTGATTTATTACGGCGCGACCTTGTCGCTGTTTATGATTCCCGAAAAGAATAGCCTATCTCGAAGATTCTCATTCTGGAACAATGTTTGATCGATAATTTTCGAGAACCTTCTAAGACCATTATAAAATGGGAAGCAAGAAGCCGAGTCTTACAGTTTGAAGTCTGAAGTTTGGAACCCGATTTCGAATGCGATAAGAACCGGGCGTTTAATAGTTCCGTGCGAGTATAAGTCTTGATACGCGTCTAGTGTCGGTACGGTACGCGAGTGCGAATTCTTTGGTGGCGTTTTAAGTGTACCGGGGCGTCTTCGTATGTGATTAACCGTCGGTTGAAGACGAGTGTTTTAGAGAGTTTAAACTGTGGACTTGTGTACTGTGGATTGTTTAGGTTAGGTAATTAATTGTTTAATTGTTCGCTTAATTGTGTAATTTTCACTGCTTGTTGTTACTTACTGCTTGTATATATTTCGCTGCTTATTGTTCAATTTGTTAATTTTAAGTTCTCAAATCACTGTTAATCATTGTAAATATTTGTACATATACATAAAGTCACTGTAAATAAAAAGTGTAAAATCGAAATACGTTACAATATAATAGAGCTTGGAGAGAAGAGAAAATACCAAGAGATTGGGAAATTGCGAAGATATTGCCTGTGTATAAAAAAGGTGACAGTAAGGATTGTAGTAACTATAGAGGTATATCACTACTGAGTACGGTGGTGAAATTGTATGAGCAAGTTATAAACACTAGGTTAAAGTCGATGACAGAAAGCACATTAGCAGAATCACAAAGTGGGTTTAGAAAAGGCCGGAGTACACAAGACCATATATTCACATTGAAGCAAGTTGCTGATAAATCAATTCAACAGTGTAAAAACGCGTTTTTGGCATTTATTGATTTGGAAAAGGCGTTCGATAAGGTTCCGAGAACAAAAGTATGGGAGAGTTTGCAGAGTAGAGGTATTAACCGAAAACTAGTGAGAGTTATTCAAAGCGTGTACAGAGATAATACCAGTTATGTCATTAATAAGAACATGAGATCAGAGGAATTTAAGACGAACGAGGGACTTAGACAGGGAGGGGCATTAAGCCCAGTTCTGTTCACTATATTCATGGATGACATAATTGTAAAATGTTCAGAAAAGGCCAAGAAATTTAACGTAGGGCATAGAAAAATGCAGAGAGTTGACGTATCCGAGGGTGCATTTGCCGATGACGTAGTAATAATGGCAAGTAGTGAACAGAACTTGCAAAGAAACTTGGAGATTTGGAGTTTGACGCTAGAAAAAAGTGGTATATGAAAATAAATAAGGACAAGACGAAGGTTATGATAATTGGGAATGATCAAGAAAAGTTAAGTATTCAACTGGATGGTGTAGAAATAGAGCAGGTTACACATTTCCAATATCTAGGTGTAGAAATAGAAGAGTCTGGGAATCAAGAGATAGAGGTTAATAGGAGGATAGAAAATGCGGTAAAGGTGTATTATGCAATGTATAAAAGTTTTATAAAGAAGAAAGAAATATCGAGCTACACGAAAGTTAAAATATTTAAGACAATTTACAGGCCGATTTTGACATACGGTTGTGAATCTTGGGTGCTGTCGAGAAGCCAGAAGAGCAAGCTACAATCTGTGGAAATGAAGTATCTTCGAAGTATTGTGGGAGTTACAAGAAGAGACAAAATAAGAAATACTCAAATAAGAGAAGAATTGGAGGTGCATTCCTTACTTGAATTTATTGAAGAAAGACAACTGAGCTGGTGGGGTCATTTGCAAAGGATGGATGATACTAGACAGGTTAAGCAAGTGTGGGAAGCAAGAGTACAGAAACGGAAGAAACTAGGAAGACCGAGACAGACTTGGGACGGAGAAATAATAAACATTCTCAGAGAAAGGGGAAAAACGTGGAATGAAGCAAGGGCATTGGCGAATAATAAAAGACTATGGTGTAAATTTGTGCATGGTTAAGATGTAGCTTAAACCCGACACCTATATGGTATATGGGTATATTTTTGATATATATATATATATATATATACTGGTCCGCCGTATCTTGTGACATCCGGTAAAAATGGTGACGTTTCGGCATCCAGCTTAAAAAAAGCATATACGAAGAAAACAAGAATAAGACTTTCTGGAATTCAAGAGGGGGTGCCGTTTCGAGAAAAAAAAATTAACCATACACAAAATGAAAAAAATATTTGTCCTATCTCTTTGACATCCGTTGTATATCCATTATACATATTTATTTCACATGTCCTGCGACATCCGTGAAATATTTGCGTATCTTGTGACATCTTTACAGAGTTGCCATTTTCATAAATCATTTATTAAACAGGAGGTTATACCGCGGGCGTTTTCCCTATGCAACCCATGTATTTAACGCAGGGCAAGGGTTTCCAAAATAAAATTAAGTTCTCTCAATATTCTTAACCGATTTTAAATATTGAAAAATTTTCTCGTTTCGGAAAATATTTTGCCTACAGAGAGCTCTTTTCTCGTAAATTTGCATAACGAAAGGTAGCGCAATGTGAATGTGACTGGAATTGCGTTAACTGGGTGCATTAAAACAATTTTTTTCGGTTTCAAAGTTAAAAACTTGGAAAAAGGCCCATTGAGTTGCAATTTGTTAACTCTGCACATGCCCAAGGAATGGCTGAACTCGTGGCTGAATAATTTATTAAGTATTGGAAGATAAGTATAACCTCCTCTCAGGAGTAATAATAAGGACATTTCAAGTTTTTTTTTCAAAGGAGGGCTATAATTGTACAACTAAAACTTGAACAATTTTGAGTGAGCATCAAAAATAGGCATAGAATAAATTCCTACCAAATTTGACGGATTGTGTGGCTCTCCACTGAAGCAGCCTGCCAGGGAACAGGATGCATTTTTTTTATTTTATTTTAATTCATCATCATAAGGTTCTCAGTCCGAAGACTGGTTGGATGCGTACCTCCACTCTTTTCTATCCTGAGCTAACCTACGCATTTCCCTAAAAGTAGAACATCCTACATCCCTAACTATTTGAGAGCAGTAGTCTAATCTAGGCCTACCCCTGCCTCTTTTTATTCCTATCACTGACTCTAGTATGTCGCGAACTATTCCTTCGTGTCTTAGAAGGTGTCCTACCATCCTATCTCTCCTACTCTTTATTGTCTTCCATGCCTTTTGCTTTTCCCCAACTCTTTCTAATACTTCCCTATTGCTAACCTTATCTATCCACGGTATCTTCATCATGCGCCTGTAGCACCACATTTCAAACACTTCTACTCTTTTTCGATCCGCTTCCCCTATTGTCCAAGTTTCGCACCCGTATAATGCCGTACTCCATACATACGACTTTAAGAGTCTCTTCCTAGTCTCAATATTAACCGTTCTCGAACATAACAGTTGTTTCTTTCTGTTAAACGCAACTCGGCCCTGCGCTATTCTTTGTTTTATATCTTTAGTGCTCCTACCGTCTTGAGTTATTTTACTTCCTAAATAGCAGAAATCCGTGACCTCCTCTATCTTCTCATTTCCTATTTGTATGTCAACTTTAGTTCTATTTTCACATCCCCTACATACCAAAATTTTAGTTTTCTTTTTATTGACTTTCATGCCATAGCCCTGTGTCAAAACTGCTTCCATTTCATTCAAAGCCGCTCCTAATTCTTCTTTGCTAGATGCTAACACTGCTATATCATCCGCAAATCTGAGCATGTTAATAGTTTGACCCTGTACATTAATCCCTGAGGCTGTTCTGTCCTTAACAATATTAATAGCATCTTCGATATATAAGTTGAAAACTAGAGGTGACAATGCACATCCCTGTCTCACTCCCTTCCGGATATCTACTTCCCTTCGTTCCTGCTCACATTCTATAACTGCCTTTTGCTCTTCGTAGAGATTATGTATTGTATTTTAAATGAAAATTTAAATTCAGGCCTAAACCTACCATAAAATTAAATTCCTGGTGAACAAACTGCACCTTTCTTTATTACTGTTAGAATGTATCTTTCATTTTCATATGTTTTGGTATTACTTGCCTTATGCTGCGCCACTGTCTTAGAATTTATTTTGTTGTGTATACTGATAAAGCAGAGTTGTTTTTGGTTTGGTTCTTTTTTAAAATTATTAGTTTTCTGGATGCAAAAACACACGTGGCTATAAAATTTTCTGTGAACTTATAATTACATTATTTTACGTTTTGCATTCTTTTTCGTGTAATTACGCTCGTTCAGCTGAAGTTTACCGTATTATTTGACAGATTACGGCCCCAGATCACGGAAGTCTGGATGCTGAACGTTTAATTTGTGGTGAACGTGTTTCATCGGAGAAAAGTAAAAAAAGCCTAAGGTTAAATGTCTGTGTGACAATGGGTGATCGGAAGTGATGAATGTAAAAAAAATTATTGTAGAAATTACCATCAATATAAGTTCCAGATGAAGTGTACATTAATAGCGAAAGGCTTCTATAGTATAGCCGATGGTACAGTAAGGAAACCAGAAGTTCCTGTTGGAGACGATGAAGCGCAGAAAAAGATAGAAAAGTGGGTAAAATATGATGGGTATGTTATGTTCCTGTTGACGTCAGCAATGGAATTATTTCGGATGACGCTAATTGGGAACTGTTTATCATCTAAAGATATTTTTGATCAACTAAATTCTATTTACGAACAAAAATCTGAAACAAACGAAAAATAATTGAGAGATTCCATCATTATAGCATGGATCCTAATGATACAATAGCTCAGCATATAACGAAGGTGAAAAATCTGGTCAGGCAAATAAAGGAAGTTGGAGAATCGTCAGTGACTCAGCTGTGATGACCCAAAATTCTTAGTGGATTACATACAAAATACAGAAATTTTAGACAAGCTTGGCTGCCATTTGATGAAGACAAACAGACAATAACAAACCCAACAGCACGTTTTCAAGACGAGAAGGCCAACTTATCATCTGCAGAAGACTCAAAAAAGGCTATAGCAGTTGTACTGCCATCGAATTCTAAGAAAACCGGCAGTAGCCTCAACACAAAAGAAAGGTACAGAGTAAATGTAATATGTTACAACTGTAGAGGTCGTGGTCACTTTGCTCTGGATTGTCGGAAACCGAAGAAAAATCAAATGAGAAGATGGACATGTCTAAGTTAAGTATACAGGGTGTCTCTACTTAAGCTTACGTTAGGAATATCTCATGTGTTCCAGCAAACATTTTGTTTTGAAAGTTTGAATGCATACCTTACAAAAGATAGCGGATTTAAAAAAAATGTTTTCGTTGTTCCAGCACTGTCAGTTATACTGGAAGTACGCACCAACTTTCTTATTTTAAATGGAACGCCCTGTTTGTGATTGCATTTTGGTGTTCCTTGTTGAATTTGAAGGCCACTTTGTTGACCGTACATTGGGTCTAACTCCCACCGTTTCGGCGTTATTTGACGTTAAAGAACATAATTTTTCAGATTTTATCAATTATAACTTGGAAACGCTACGAGATATTGAAAAATGACTTACACGTCCCTATCATAGTTTTTAATCTATCTAATGGGACTGGAAAATACTGCTACATGATTGGTTAAAAAATTACGAAAATGATCAATCAGGAGGCAGTATTAATGAAGCGTTTCCAGGCCAATGTTTTTTCTTATCATTTTTCTTACTTTGACGCTAGGAATATGTTCAAGATTTTTTCCGATCATTAAAGAAACACCCTGCATATACAGTGTGTCCACTTATTAGGGGTTTCCTCCCTCATAGCTTTATTAGGCTTTGTACTAAAAAATGTTCTTAATAAAGCTTTATTCTTTCTGAATTGGCTATAATTTAAAATTGTTTGCACTTATACAGGCTGCCCAGTTCTTCTGCACACCGCCTAACTTCATTTTCTTAAACGGAACACCCTGTATTTGACTGCATTTTGGAATTCCTTGTTGAATTTAAGGGCCACTTTGTTAACCGTACATCGGGTCTAACTCCCACCGTTTCGGCATTATTTTACGTTAAATATCATCATTTTTGAAATTTTATGAATTATAAGTTGGAAACGGTAAGAGATAATTAAAAATACTTACATGTCCCGTATCCTAGTTTTTAATTCTCTATGTAATGGGGATGGAAAATACTGGTCCTGATTGCTAATTTTTGTCATTTTTTGACCAATCGGGAAGCAGAATTTTCCTGCCTCATTAGATGGAGGATTAAAAACTAGGATAGAGACATGTACCTAGGTCATTTTTCAATATCTCGCACCGTTTCCAAGTTATAATTGTTAAAACTTGAAAAATGACTATTTTTAACATCAAGTAACGCCGAAACGCTAGGAGTTAGACCCAGTGAATGGTTAACAAAGCTGCCTTAAATTCAGCACAGAATTCCAAAATGCAATCAAATACAGGGCGTTCAAATCACAAATCGGTGGACTAGGTTTTTCCGTGCATTCTTGGAACATGCAATATTTAGTTTAACATAACCTGTTAATAAGCCAGTAAGTACGTAGAGGCACGTTATGAATATTTCAATGCTAGCTTAGTTGGGGTAGCATTCTATGACGTCTCGTAGTACACAAAATCCGGAGTTAGTTTTATAATCATTCAGTGCCTAGCGGTGTACTTGTCCGAGGATAAGTTGTTCGAACTGTCCAGTATCACTCATTTGTGAAATTACAGCAATTTACTCAAAATCACAAGAGCCGCCATTTTGAATGGAATCTAGAATGGTTTCATACTTGGCTAAATTAAGAATTGAACGACCTTTAAAATTATTTGCAACATACCCCCCCCCCCGCTTCTTCGTTAAAACAAGTATGAAATTTGATGACCAGCTGACATCTTCGATTTAAACTAAGTGGTCACTCGCCAATTTTAACAGCAATTATCTCATGTTTCCGAAATGGTAGGCAGATCTGGTTTTCATCAGTCAATTTATTTTGTTCTAAAGTTTTCTATATGCCATGTTCCAAATGTCTCCCTATTTATGCAAAACAATTGCCCTTTTCGATCTCAAAAATCGGTGTTTTTTTAATGGAATAACCTGTAGGTATATTTTTAATCCATCAAAAAGCTAAGTTCATCTATTTTCCAAAAATGTACAATTTGCTGCATGTTAAATAAAAATGGGAGAGTTATTTAATTTTAAAAGTAGAATGAACTCATAAAAATTACCTGACGTATCAGATAAAAATTCATATGTTTAAATGAAAATGGGCAACATATTCCGCATTTAGGTACTTTAATATTGCAGGTATTTATTGAATTCTTAGCTGTTATTATTTGTAATGTTTTTCATTTGTTGATTAATTAAAAAAGTTTATTTTTCACGTCTGTCTTTAATTCATTTAAAATGAAGTAACCTATTTTTTATTTAATATGCAGCAACCTTTACATTTTTGGAAAGTAGAAGAATAATTCAAACTTGTCTTTCTTTAATCATCGTTTGAAAAATTATATTTTTCGAAATTCCAGAGAAAGCGAAAGTTTCGCGAAAAAACAACACACGGGGAACTCTCGCACTGTTGTCAAGTTTCGGATGTCAGAAAGCGCGATAAGTGAAACAAAAATGTCTACGTATAATACACGGATGTCGCACGAACTGGAACGTAGAATTTTGCAATATACAACACCAGCTCTCCTGCGCTCCCTCTATGCAATATACGTTGGAACTTAAATATACATGTCCAACTTAAAACACTGCATTTTGACATCCACCTAGAATTTATTCTAGACCCTCCCGCCCCTCCTACAAGGCGATTTAACATAGAAAACGTTGTGACATCCGATTTTGGATGTCACAACGTCAGTGGATGTCAAAGAGTTAGCAAAATTTTTACGCCTGGATGTCACAACGACTGGTGGATGAAAGTATATATATATGAATCAATTTGACAGCTGAGACTTTTTGGATGAATTTTTGACATTTGTAATTTTAAAAATTGTACCTACTACAATATTCTAAATATGAGCCTCACGGCTCGCTGAATAAACCGGTACACTGTTCTATCATAAAACTAATAAATAAATAAATGCGCATTTTAGCAGAAAAATGTATACTTACACGGTGTCCCAACGAAAACTTGTACCTCCGTAAAACTCGGCAAAATAAACGTTTTGACAAAAATCCAAAAACACGTCGATTTTTATATCAAAGGCGACCAATTTTTAAGCAATAATCATTCTTGCAACTCTAGCCCTGTGCGGGGGGTAGCGACTCCCCCAAAATTTTTAAATGGGACGTAGGGTCAAATGATCCCTACTTTGGAAGGGTTTTTCATTACTTACACAACCGTATTTGTTTTATTAAATTCGATCAATTTGTTACCGAGAAATTGCTTCTTGAAATTTCCAAGTTAAAAAATTAATAAAGCACAAAAAGGTTTAAACGATCGAATGTATTAGAATGGAAAAGTAACAAAATCAAGTAAACCAATAAGAATAGAAAGTAAGAACAAAAGAACATCAAAACAAATGTTAAAATAAACTTATTCGCCACAGTATAAAATCGTGTTTATTTACTAAATCAAAATGGTTTATTCCAAAGAAGAATGCCGGCTAATAACTCCTGAGGTCTTGAGAAATGCAAGATCTGGATTTGAATCCAGAATGTATTATTGTATGACAATTGGTGGAGGTCATTTCGAGCAATACATTCGATAATTTAAACCTTTTTGTGCTTTTATTAATTTTTTAACTTGGAAATTTCAAGAAGCAATTTCTCGGTAACAAATTGATGGAATTGAATAAAACAAATACGGTTGTGTCAGAGTATCAAGCCCTATTCTTTCAGCAGATTGTTTGGTCCATTTTCCAATCTCATTTACTCCATAAGGCATATTTTTGTACCATTCAGAATTGCTTTTATCCCAGTAAGGATTTACAGTCAGAAATAGTCGATCTGACATAATTCTATTAGTGCGTTTAGAAATAAGCTTTTTAAATACCTAACCTTACCGGGCACATGTCGAGATTATTGTAATTAAGCACTAACCACTTACTGTCTGATAATTTTTGAGCTCCACCCTGGCATGTTTTGGAAAAAATCGGGTTGTATTCAACTCTTCCGGTTACGGTACCATTTGATTTCTTTTCCTCTTTAAAAAATGCACTTTGCATTTTGCTGCCTCTCCCCCTCTCCAGGCTAGTTCGAATGCTATTATATGATACAGTTTTTTTGAAGTCCTTCTGGACAATCTTCGTTCCAGATTCATTATTGTATATATTTCTTTCTTACTCAGAGCAGTCGAACTTTGCTTCCTCTTTCCGAGAATAGACTGAAGTTGCTTTCGATTCGCATTTTTTGCATCCCTTGCTTGTTTGAATTCAATGTCTGTAAATGGATTAAATTTTCGGGCGTACTCTTTGTAGTATTTTTCTTGAAGGAGTTTTGCAGTAACATTCCACATGGTCTTTATAACGCATTCTTTATAATCTTCACCATCAGCTCTCTTCATATTAAAAGCCCAATCATTCATTATCAGTCTAAGCTCTTGATTTGAAGTAATTTCTAGAAGTTCATAATGCTTCTCTTTTAAAAATATTTTGAACTGTTTCCATATTGACTTTTGATTTTTAACTGTACTCCTCGGAGTAACACTCTGTACAGTTTTTTGAATATCTTCCAAACATTCTTGGCCAAATCTTGCCATTTCAAAACGACGATGTTGCAAGAAAACTCGAAAATAATATGACAGTGACAGTTGCCAAGGTAGAAATTTCAAAACTATCATTCGCGGTATAGTTGATTAAAAGCAAGGCGCATATTTATCAGTTATTGGGAAAGCTAGGTAGGTTTTTATCGTTTACAATGACAGTTGATTGGTCGATTTTAAGAAATTGAAGAAATATTGGCTCTTAGAATAGGCGTGTATTAACTGAAATAATTCACGCTTCTAGACTCAAATAAAATGTTCCTATTGGTCAATTTGACGATGAAAATAATAATCCTAATTATACATTTTAGTTAAAGAAACTTAAATAGAAGGCACATAGATAGTTTTATCTGCTACACACCCGAAATTAATACAAAAATCTTCACGTTGGTCTCTATGTTTAGGAGACTAAATTTAGCCATTAGACATCACCCTCGTCGATCAAATACCAACTAAATGAGATTCTATTACTTTGCGTTCTACTTTCCATTCTAGAACGCAGCAAATTGATAAATAAGAACAATCGGTCTGAAGATAAGTACAGTTTTCAATTTCACCGTTATAATTCCATGTTTTCATGCGGCGCTTGTGGCCTTTTAGCAAATTGTTTTCTACATTGCCTTTTTGCAATAACGCCGTGAAAGTTAAATACCGGATAAATAAAATAAATGTCCGATCTGGATAAAATAAAAAAATGGGTTCGGTACAACGAGCCATAAATCGAATATATCAACGTTTAATTTATTTTGTTACGCTACCGGTGTTTGTTAATTATCATTTTTTATTTTATACTTTTACTTTCTCATGGTTATATGGGGCACGGTCAGCATTATTGTATTATACAGATGACGTTTTTCGTTTCGGTGCTTATGTAATTTTTTTAATAACTTGCACCTACACGGTATAACTATACTTTTATGTTGGATAATCCTTCAAGTGACAGCAGAATGAGACTTTAGGGTCTAGGTTAGCTTATTAGATTCGGTTGTTGGTTTTGAAGTAGATAAGTACAGAAAATGTTCGCACCTGTTATGCGGTAAAAAAAATTGACGTTCCCAACTCATTTGCATTTGAATATAAAATGCAAGAGGAAAAATGGAAACTAGTTGGTTACATTGTTCTTGAGAGTGAAAGTACTTGACATTTCAACCTGTTGCACGGCTCTGCCAGTGGGCGATCTGCTCTTAAAGTTTTGCATTTTAGTCAAATGTACAAATTATTGCGTCATTTCTAAGATTTAACCTCGAGAAACTTTCAGATCACTATTTTAAAAATTCTGAACATAAACAGGAACGAACTCAGCATTTTTGAGCAGAAAACCTTATGTTACCCACGAACTTGTACAAAATTGGTTGACAATAACAAATAAGACAACTGTAATTCACGTTTATTTGTCAACAGCAAACGGAACTAATGACTAATCGGTTTAAACGCAACACGCTGTTAGTTTTAAACTAAAATCGGTCAAAACGTGTTTCCGGCATCTGTTTCTTGCAAGTTCGCAATGGTGCACTTTTTACGATTTTCTTGCCTGCCAAGCAGAGGATATCGGTTATTTAACCTGTTATGCCCACTTAAATAAGTATGTATTATTTTTTATTTTATTGGCAAAGTATCCACTTTATGAGCTAATGATCTAGATGTACAGGGTGTCCTATTTTCGTTGTGATTTGAGGGTTTCCATAGAAGCAGCAGAGATAGAGCCTTGGGGTTTTCGCGAACCTGAGCTACTTTCTTGAGTATAATCACCCGCTGGGCTAATCTGAAGATTACCTGAAAATTTCATCATCATCGGTCTAGCCGTTTTGGAGTCTATAGGGAACATAATTACATACCCACATGCACAAATCGATTTTTATATACAACGTGTCCAAGATAAGGAGGGCCAGTATGGGGATATTGGAAATGACAAGAGATGCGGATTTGGTTAAATGGGAAAAAAGTTGTGTAATTAAAGGACCAACAAAATGGCGCCTAGAAATCCTTGATAAGATTTTCTGTTTTTGAGTTATTTTGAAAAAACTGAATTTATGGATTTTTAACTATATTTTTTTCTGGCTTTAATATTAAAGTTAGAGCGATACTGACGAAACTTCTTCGTAGCAACTTTTGTTGAAATTAAAGATTTCATTGCCAATTTTTTTATTCTACATTTCGTCTTCGAGCAACCATCACCAACTTCATTTTTTTAAATACGGTCCTGATTTTCTGATGTCAAATTTTATGAGCTCTTTTTATTCAGAATTCAACAATGTACCACACATTATGGTTTAATTACGTTTCGACCCTTTTTTGGCCGTCATCAAAGAATTTTTAAGATACGGACCTGTATGTCTCATAGTTTTGTAAAAAATATGTACATACAGTATAAGTTGGGCAATTTTTAAATGCACCACAAGAGTTTTACGAATCTGTTAGATGATACTAGCGATAAGCACCTACCCTACTCGAAGCATAGCGCATCTTGCAGTTTTGGAAAATCTTGCTTGTTTCTGATATCAGAAGAAAGCCCAACTAACTGTATTTCTCATAATTTTTAGAAAATTAAGAGAAATGCAGGTGCGTATCCTAAAAATTTCTTGATGATGGTCAAAAACGGGTCGAAACGTAATTAAACCATAATGTGTGGTACATTGTTGAATTCAGAATAAGAAGGGCTCATAAATTTGACATCAGAAAATCAGGACCGTATTTAAAAAAATGAAGTTGATGATGGTTGCCCGAAGACGAAACGTAGAATAAAAAAATTGGCAATGAAATCTTTAATTTCATCAAAAGTTTTGTCAGTTTCGCTCTAATTTTAATATTAAAGTCAGAAAAAAATATAGTTAAAAATCCATAAATTCAGTTTTTTCAAAATAACTCAAAAACGGAAAATTATATCAAGGATTTCTAGGCGCCATTGTATTGATCCTTTAGTTACACAACTTTTTTCCCATTTAATCAAATCCGTATCTCTTGTCATTTCCAATATCCCCATACTGGCCCTCCTTATCTTGGACACGTTGTATACCGGGTGGGGATTTAGTGTGTAATCGGTTCATATCTCTGGTACTGCTTAAGATATCAAAATGAAATTTTACACGTATGTGGGGAACGACATGGAGCATTTCGTGAAATTATTTATGTATATACAGGATGTTCACATTCTGAGTACCAGACCAAAGTTCTATTTCTTTAAATGGAAACCCCACAAGTATTTGCGTGATTTCGATTCCCCATAAAATTTCATGAAAATTGATATACTACATGGTGTGGTTTTGAGTAAGGACTGCTAAGATATTGACATTTTTGTGTCATTATGGTCCCAAATTTATGACGCTACTGGGGTCTACTGACCAAAGCCACCTAATTATTTTTTATTGAAAGGGGTTTACACACTGCTGTATTTGTGAAATCTATAAATACTTTCACCATAATACTTAGAATTATACAAGGTGGTTAAGTTATGCAAAAGGGAATTTTTCTCAAAAATTTCAAATAGAATACCATGTATATTATTTGCACAACTGACAGTCAGTTAACTAAGCTTTTAATTGATGTAGATATTGCCAGGTCTACTACTGATAGTTTCGGCAGATATTACGATTGAACATCAAAATTTTGGAATTTCATTATTAGTTTATACTCTTTTTGGCGAATTCCCCCTATTCTGTTGCTCAAAACTCACAATAATGTTTATATTTTGTATTTGCAAATTGGTATCAACATAAAGACAATAAATCTTATTGAAAAATTGTTTCTTGATGGTTATATTATTAAATGTATAATGTCTTTTTAAAGTCGGGTATAATGTTCAAACAAGGAGTGCCATGGAAGAAAATATTATCTTTAAGAAATAATCTTGCAATGGGATTTTTTTGTGTTAATGTAAACTTCATTTGCTAAATATTTTATGGAAACAAAATGCAGACCTTTTTTGGAGTTTTGTAAAATACTAACGAAACTACATTTTTATAATTCAATTGTACATTCTATCGAAACTTTTACTGGTAGACTTGGCAATATCCACATCAATAAAAAGCTTTGTAAAATGACCATCAATTGTACAAATAATATACATGGTGTTCCATTTGAAATTTTTGAGAAAAATTCTGTTTCGCATAACTTAGCCACCCTGTATTATCTCAAGTATTATGATAAAATTATTTATAGATTTCAAAAATACAGCAGTGTGTGAACCTATTTCAATAAAGAAATTTTAGGTGGCTTTGGTTAGTATGCGTCAGTAGCGTCATAAATTTGGGTCCATAATGGCACAAAAATGTCAATATCTCAACATTCCTTAGTAGTCATGTAGTATATCAATTTTCATTGAATTTTATGGGGAATCCATATTATGCAAGGACACGTAGGGTTTCCATTTAAAGAAATAGAACTTTGGTCTGGTACTTAGAATGTGAACATCCTGTATAAACCCAAATAATTTTTTGAAATGCTCCGTGTGGTTTTCCACATTCGTGCAAAATTTCATTTTGATATCTTAAATAGTTCCCGAGATATGAGCCGATTACGCACTAAATCCCCACCCGGTATAGATAGATTTTATGGATTTTTTAGATACCCGACGAGAAGGTGTAAATTGTCTCCTACCCTGAACGGGTTTTCGCAGACTTACCAAATGAGTACGACGATGATAATAATAATAATCGCGTAATTTCCTTGAACGAAATGTTGTTCCTTGGTAACACAGATAATAAGCATGCCATAAAATGTTTAAGTAACCACGATAGAATTGGTTTGGCAGATACAATTTGCTTCTAACAAGGTACGCTGCCGCTTTTAGCGCTTATGCATCAAATGAGTGTTTTTTTCTGTATGTTACGTAATTATCCGTAATTTTCTATCTATGCGCGCTGTATGGTCTTGTGAAAAGTTTACTTCATTTTATAAACTACATTTTTGTGTTTAATAATCTTGTTTAAAGTTTATGCATATTTAACAATAATAGCTTTTATAAGAAATTGTTTTTGCATTCATTTTCCCAGAATAAACAGTCTTATTGAATAATGATTTTAGTTTGATAATAATAAAGTGGAACTGGTTTTCGATTTATTTTTGCGTTATTCAACAGGTTCTTTTTGTGGATCTGCTTGAAAACTCGTTTCAGTATCCTCTGCCCATTCATAAAATATTCCGACGACCTTTCCCGTGATTCTCGAGGTCGGGCAGCTTGCAATCGTTTGAAAACAATCGTCAGGTTAATTGTCATCACTTACATTTTTTCGAAAGACTTAAATGGTACCACAATAGTTTCGAAATTTTCTGAAGGAAATAGTGAGAATGCAAGTACATAATACAGACGATACTCCTACAAAGCTAGTCTGCAGGAATTAATTCCTGTTATTGATTTACTAGAAAATCTAGTTAGGACCACTAACAACCGGCTTTATGTTATTCCACCGTAACAATCTTCCACGGAGTGTGTAAATATATTGTTGCACCTTTAATCATGTACATACATAAATATGTGTACGATCTACCAAGGATACTTGGCCTCACGTGTTCAACGAGACCAAGAAATGACAAAGTCAAATAACAAGGCTGTTTCTGATTGAATTGTCAGTAGAAACGGAGGTTGCATTTTATCGTAAAAATCGATCGCATTCCAATTAATGTCAGAATAATGGCAGATTGTAATCAGTTACAAAGGATTGGCTTGATCTTGCTACAGTTGTAATGTGTACGTTGATTAAATGTGTATGTATCCAAGTAAGACAGTTCTTAAGGTTTAATTTTTTTGAGGCAACTTTCAGTTCCTTTAGTTTGTCCTATCAACAAATAAATAATATCTCGTAGTACCCAAAAATCTGGATTTAGGAGTAGGTAGTTGTCCTAGGTAGGAGGAAACCACTGGTCTGTGAACATTTTTGAAAGAAAAAGTACTCAAATAATCATGCAATGAACAGTCACCTACCATATACAGGGTGGCCCATTAGTGCGGGGACGGTCTATATCTCTTGAACCATTCAAGGCCTCAGAATGAAATTTTGTAAGTACTTAGGAAACCCTATGCCGCATATTGTAAAATTATTTTGGTGTATACAGGATCTTCACATTTTACGTAACAAACCAAAGTTATATTTTTTTAAATGGAAACCCCCCAATTTTGTTTACATATTCACGTTCCCCATTAAAATTCATGGAAAACGATATACCACATTATGGGGTTTCCAGCAGGGGATGTTAAAATATTGCCATTTTAGTGCCAATCTCGACCCATGTTTGTGGCACTACTTACCGAAACTGTCTACGATTTCTTTATCGAACTAGATTCACAGACTATTCTATTTGCAAATTCTGATAATACCTTTGTCACGGTGCTTTACATTATACAGGGTGGTAAACATACGCATAATTGCATTTTTCTCAAGAATTTCAAATGGAATATCCTGTATATTAATTGCACATTTAGTAGCCAGTTTACTAAGCTCTTAATTGATGCAGGCATTGCCAGGTCTGCGGCTGACAGTTTCTACGGAAATTAAAATTGAAACTTAAAAATTTTCAGTTTCACTGTTATTTTTTACAATTTTATTCGGATTTCCCCATTTAACTTAAATTCGGACCTGTCCCGTTTTAAATCGATTTAGTTAGGTAACTTTGTTGCGTATTTTGAATTCCTTGTTTTGAAAGTTCGAGTTGCTTCTGGACAGATAAATGGTTAAAAGTATATACAAATTATTAATAAGCTAAATATGACTTTGTAAAGGAAATGTAATTTTAACGAAAAGCTGGACGGGGAACAAATTTATAATGTAAATAATGTTTATTAACAGTGCCATTTTTATGGAAAGTAATTCGAAAGCATTGCTTTCCCGAGATAACTGTTTTATTCTCACTTTTTATAGAAGAATCATATTTTGTAGTCAAAATGCAAATCGCGTTGAAATCATGTTACCTGTGACAAACAAAACGGCTCCAACTCGCATCTGTCATAGTTTGAAGGATTTTCTGCATTTTCTTAATTTTTTTATTTAATTTTAATTTATTTATTTAATTTCAATAAACTTGTTCTTGTAGTTTTTTGTTTAAATTACAACATTTCCCACTAATGATAAAAGCCAAATTTATCTCATTAATAATTTCTACTGACTTTAAAATATTTATCTGTTCTGACTTCCGCAACAACTCCAAATTTGAGAAGAAGAAATTGAAAACGCACAACAAAAGTACGTAACTAAATTGATTTAGAGAGTGAGTGGCTCAAATTTAAGTTTTCTTGGTTCTGGTAGACATTGCGATTTCGAGCTATTTTTATTATTTTTGCTATACATATTTGTTCACAATAATACTAATTCTCGGTAAGAATATCTTGAAAACTACCCGTTTTAGGCATACGCGGATACACTTAATAAAAATTATATCGATTTTACCTTCAAGAAGTAATTTTGCAATGGGACTTTTTGTGTCAGTGTAAATTCTATTAGCTTAGTTTTGCGCAGAAACAAAATTTAAACATTTTTTTTTGGTTTTGGGTGAAAAAATAGGTGAAATCCTAATAAAATTGTAAAAAAATGACAGTGAAATTGGAAATTTTTAAGTTTCAATCTTAATTTCTGTAGAAACTGTCAGTCGCAGACCTGGCAATGCCTGTATCAATCAGAAGCTTAGAAAACTGGCTATTAAATGCGCAATTAATATACAGGGTATTCCATTTGAAATTCTTGAGAAAAATTCAATTATGCGTATGTTTACCACCCTGTATACTGTAAAGCACTATGACAAAGGTATTATCAGAATTTGCAAATATAATAGTCTGTGAATCTAGTTCGATAAAGAAATCTTTGACAGCTTCTGCAAGTAGGCGTCAGTAGTGCCACAAAGATGGGTCCAGATCGACACTAAAATGGCAATATCTTAAAAAAATTGGGGGTTTCCATTTAAAAAAAAAACATAACTTTGGTTTGTTACGCAAAATGTGAAGACCCTGTATACACCAAAATAATTTTATAAGATGCAGCGTGAGATTTCCTAAGCACTTGCAAAATTTCATTTTGATGCCTTGAATGGTTCAAGAGATATAGACCGTCCCCGCACTAATGGGCCATCCTGTATACATCTCATAGTACCTAAGTATAAACTTCGTGAGAGAGAATCAGGAAGCGTGTAGCCAGTACAACCAAACTGTAAGAGTTTTAAACTAACAAAGCAATTATGTACCTCGCAATTTGAATGTTACAAAAAAGTACCTACTGTTTAAATTGTAGTTACGCTACTAGTAGATTATTATACGGTTTTTTAAATGACGCTAGGTCAAAGATACTATCTAATTTCTTTAATGGTATGTGTAATCTAATAGTTAACTGAAACCTGCTGAAGTGGAACGTTGGAATGAAAGTTGGTATCAGTAACAACACACATAACACGTACGTATTTGTTTATTAGTGCAAAAATCGGTTACCATTATATTTAATAACCACCATGAATTCTTTATAAGTTTACTCCACATGCCAGAACAGCGACACAGTAATTAAACTCGACGCGAGTTTCATCTTCAAGAGTATACAGGGTGATTTTTTTGACCGTCTATTAGAAGTATCTGGAGAACTAAAAGAGATATTGATTTGAAACTTTGGCTGTGGCCGAAACCGGGTCGGATCTATTTAATGAAAATATTTTCAAAATGGTGGCATTTTCGGGAATACCGGAAGTTGACACCAACTTTGTTATCTTAAATGGAATGCTACCATTTTCTACCATTTTTAGATTCCACGGAAAATTTTAATGTCAATTCAATAAAGGTTCGCTATGTCTAAAATTAATATTTTCTGAGATATAAATTTCTTTCTCAATATTTTGACAGTTGTGGTAGATTATGTAAAAATTAATATCTCGATAACTTCTAGCAGTAAGATGTTCGATTTTTTATGGTGGCAAGACGAGGTGTTGGAGTTACTAATCAGGCAAACAAATTTTCAAAATCTATTACATAAAATTTTCTAATCAACGACATATGTTGATCGCACAAAAGTAGCAAAAAGTCATTTGTCTTAAATAGAATGATACCATTTTCAATTGTTTTTTAGATCCCACGGAAAATTTTAATGTTAATTCAGTAAAGGTTCGCTATGTCTAAAATTAATATTTTCGGAGATATGAATTTTTTTCCAATACCTATTTTGACAGTTGTGGTAGATTATGTAAAAATTAATATCTCGATAACGTCTAGTAGTAAGATGTTCGATTTCCTATGGTGGCAAGACGAGGTGTTGGAATTACTAATCAGGCAAACAAATTTTCAAAATCTATTACATAAAATTTTCTAATCAACGACATTATGTTGATCACACATAAGTAGCAAAGAGTCATTTTTCTTAAATTGAATACCTATTTAAAGAAACCAATTAAAAAAACGTGAAAAAATGCGCGTTTAACAGTTTATGATGTTTCTCTATCCAAAATGAATAGTATTTTAGATACCTACTAGATGGGGCGCCAGGTCATTGTTCTGCAGCAGTTACTAACGAATTGTACCAGTTGTTTGAAGATAGATGGATACGACGTTTGGGTCCATGGAGTTGGCCAGCCAGGTCTCCAGACATTACACCGTTGGATTTTTACCTTTGGGGCCGTATAAAGGATAAAGTGTATCAATATCCACTCAACAACAGGAATTAATGGGTGGAAAGAATTGCTACAGCATTTGCAGGCTTAGATCCACATGAAATTCGTAGCGCTACTACACACGCCGTAAAATAAGCGAATTATTAAATGTGTAGAAGTTAATGGACTACATTTTGAACAGTTTCTTTAACATTGTTTTACTATCACGTACCTACTTCATTTTTTATTTAGTTAAAATAAGTTCAGTGGTGGTAATTCAGGATATGTTCCATTAAATGTTCTGTATGTCCTGTTAATTATTTTATCGCATTTTCCATGAATGTTGAATAAATTCATAATATCCGAGTAAGAATAATAATTATCATTTGCCATATCCTATTCGTTAAACACCAACCGTACTAAATTACTAAAAAATACCAATTGCTTTTATTAGACATTATTTGTGAAATTTGTGAATACTTTGTTTTGTCTACAACTACTTACTAGAAGGCGGCGCTCTTCAATTTTGATCGATGAAATAAGAAAACAGCAAATATCTATTTTATGTAATAGATTTTGAAAATTTGTTTACCTGATTAGTAATTCCAACACCTCGTCTTGCCACCATAGAAAATCGAATATCTTACTGCTAGACGTTATCGAGATATTAATTTTTACATAATCTACCACAACTGTCAAAATAGGTATTGGAAAAAAATTCATATCTCCGAAAATATTAATTTTAGACATAGCGAACCTTTATAGAATTAACATTAAAATTTTCCGGGGAATCTAAAAAACAATTGAAAATGGTATCATTCTATTTAAGAAAAATTACTTTTTGCTACTTTTGTGCGATCAACATATGTCGTTGATTAGAAAATTTTATGTAATAGATTTTGAAAATTTGTTTGCCTGATTAGTAACTCCAACACCTCGTCTTGACACCATAAAAAATCGAACATCTTACTGCTAGACGTTATCGAGATATTAATTTTTACATAATCTACCACAACTGTCAAAATATTGAGAAAAAAAATTATATCTCCGAAAATATTAATTTTAGACATAGCGAACATGTATTGAATTGACATTAAAATTTTCCGTGGAATCTAAAAAAAATAGAAAATGGTAGCATTCCATTTAAGATAACAAAGTTGGTGTCAACTTCCGGTATTTCCAGAAATGCCACCATTTTGAAAATATTTTCATTAAATAGATCCGACCCGGTTTCGGCCACAGCCAAAATTTCAAATCAATATCTCTTTTAGTTCTCCAGATACTTCTAATAGACGGTCAAAAAAATCACCCAGTATATGAGGGAATTAATAATTAAAGTAAAATTTGTTATTGGTTGACTTTAAAAATTTGAAATTATTAACTTTAACTCGATAATCTGCAATAAATTGTTTCCATTGTGTAGTAATATTACTTCAAGTAACAATTCTTATGCTGCACGGGAAGTGGTGTGTTGATCCTATCACCGGAACAGAATAATGATTCTCTTATCTCATTTCTTGTTCTTTTAAGAGTCGTCTTGTTACTGCGCAAATTACCCACAGAGGTTATGGTTTCCTTCCGTTGCACAGCTTTTTGCAAGGCTAATTTACGCAGTGTGCATAAACTATTTGACTTATTACATCCAGAAGAGATTTTATCAAAGTAAGGTAGATGTTAAGTATTCGTCCAACTATACTACAGTGCTTTTTGCGAAATCAAATTTCTCAATATCGATTTTTAAGGACATAAGTTTTGAATGTTTTGCTTCAGTAAAACGTTTGCAACAACTCGTTCTTGCCATACAGGATAAACAAAATATGTATTAAAATACCGTTAATGCCTTATTGTCTTTTGTCTAATAATACCTCGTTTGCTTAAAAGAATAACAAATACTTGTTTCTTTTGTTAGTAATTTTTGTGTACCTACCTAACAAACGTGTATTGTTCTCTAGCTTAATAACCGAGTGAAATAACCGAGTACTTTGGCATTGAGAAAACACTGTACGTAGTTACCTGTGTTCTTGACACCTTGTAGTTTCTTTAAAATCCGGAAGGCCCGACATTTTGTATACGTGAGTCCCGCGTTGACTCCGAAACACTGCTTGAATTTTAATTGTGTGCAAACCATAGTTTTCTACGTAGATTTTCTTATATGGCGTAAGTAAGTAACGATACTTCTTCGACTCTATTATGGTCCATTTAGCATTTGATAAACTCCACGTTGCATTATCAGTGTCGAGCACTTTTTGGGTGTTTCTCCTGACTTGCAATGGTACAATTGGTTGATGGTTGGAAAATACCACTCGGTGGATTTAGATGGCATGATAAAGTTGGCCTAAGACTTAATTTCTTTATAGAAGACGATGTCAAGGTATCTGTTTCGCAAATTAAACAGCGTTATTTTTAAAACAGTAACTAAGTAGACTGAATTGTAGGCATGGAAAATCAATTAGTAATATGATACACATTTAGATTGACCTCAACTTTCTTTGGAAAAACCGCCAGCCCACGGGTTCTTGGATCTGTTCGAGCGATTTGAATTGCAGACGAGTACAACACGATGCGAAATACATACTAACTGCTATCTGATGGCTAAAAACAACGCTCCTTAATTTGTTATTTGAATGTCAACAGCACTAATGAGTTCAGACGCAAATCAACATGTGCAAACATTGGTTGCAAGCAGGACATTGCATCCGGATAATCTAGTTTTGGCTTCTTTGTAGCGTCATCAATGGGGTTAAGTGACATTCGACCGGAGGTGTTTTACTTTATCTTTCAACTAAATTTTTGGAGTTTACTCCTTAAGAATCGATTTCCAGTTATAGCCCGCGGTACGGAAATTTTATGAGTAGTAAAAACAAGCGTTACATTTCGCGTTAACTAAAAGTAACGCGTTACGTACATTGAAATATACCGTGTGACAAACTTCCATGTGTACATGAGGAAATAACATGGGCAATTACATTTTTGGGGATTCCTGCTCCCCATGTGTAGTTACAGTGGTGGTAAAGGTGGCAATCGAAAGACTATTTTTTTCTGCGTATGAGGATATCAAAAACAAAAAAAAAAAAAAAAGCAAAAATTACACTAATAATTTTCAAATTAAAACACGGATATTCATCAGATTACCTATGACAATTTAATTTATTCTAATCAACGACTCCCTTGATTCTAACTTCTAATTCGTCTGAACTGTCAACATTATTTATCGACAATTTAAAATTTGGGTTTCAAAATGAACAAAAATATTTATTCAGTTGAAGAAAAGGTTTTCATTGTGAAAACATTTTACGGCGGCAACAGTCTGCGGGTAGTCCGTGACTTATTTTCTGTAAAATTCAATAACAGTTCTCTATTCCTTCGGCAACAACAATAAAAAATTTAGTTAAGAAATTTGAAGATATTGGGAATCTTCATTGAAAGAAGGTAATTTTTACTAATAAATTTACTTGGTTTTTATTTAGATAATTCTGATTCGCTTATTATTATTACCTAGTTGCTAATTCCTTATTGTTCGCTAACTTAAATTTTACTGAGATTATGAGAAATTTAACAAGTGATAACGTGGAGTGAAACAAAACTAAAATTAATCTTATCATTTATTTTTTTGGTCGTTCCAAGAAATCTAAATGTTGAGGTAGAGGAAATGGTAATAGGCCTCATAACTGCTAGTCCAACATCTAGTTTAAGGTCTATTGCCCTAGAATGTAATGTTTCAAGAGAAACTGTCCGTAACATATTAAAAAAAACAAATATCATCCCTTTAAATTCCAATGCCACCAAGAGTTACTTCCTTTTGACGAAGAATCAAGGCAAACTTTCTGTGAAGAAATGCAAGAACGGGCTAATCGGGATCGCAGCTTCCTCTCATCAATTTGTTTTACCGATGAGTGTACCTTCACTTTAAATCAAGAGCCAAATTCACAAAACGTTAGGCATTGGGCCCAGAAAAATCCCAGAATAAATCTAGACACTACAACGCAATACCCTCAAAAAATCAATATTTGGACAGGCATTTTTAATAATCGCATTATAGGACCATTTGAAATACAAGGAAATTTAAATTCAGAAGCTTATTTAGATCTTTTAATTAACCATATTGGCCCTGCATTAGAAGAAGTTGCACATGCGAATCGGGAGGTCTGGTTTCAACATGACGGATGCCCAGCACATTTTGGAGCACAAGTGAGGGAATTATTAAATGAAATATTTCCAGAGAGCTGGATTGGTCAAGGTGGTGATATAAACTGGCCAGATAGATCTCCCGATTTGGCACCGTGTGACTTTTTCTTGTGGGGTCATTTAAAAAATAAGATTTATAAAACTCGTCACCCAAATATTGATTCTTTAAAGAATGCTATTTTTGCGGAATGCAACTTAATAAACGATCGGCAACTTGGGAATGTGAGAAATTCTTTCTATAATAGGCTGGGATACTGTCTGATACAGAATGGGGGTTTATTTGAATATTTGTTATAGTTATTTTTCTTTTTTTTATGTTACTTCAATTTCATTGTATATTAATAAGTTTTTGTCCTTACCTAGATATGAAATAAATAAGTATTAAATTGCCAGATTACAAAATTCATTAGAGCAAAATAAACAAATGTTGCCGCTTGTTAAATTTTTCATAATTGCAGTAAAATTAAAGTAATTTAATTTTTATTATTTCATTTTACTGCTTTAACATTTTCCGAAAAACTTTTTAATAGGTTAGACGACACCTACAATTTACCCTAAACTATGGACCAGCATTCACCAACGAAACATCCACACTAGTAATCAATTAATTGTCAACTATAGGTAATGACGATAAAAATGCGAATGAGAATTATTATCTAAATAAAAAAACAAGTTTATGTATTAGTAAAAATTAACTTCTTTCGATGAAAGATTCCCAGCCTTCAAATTTCTTACTAAATTATTTGTTATGTTATACCGAAGGAATAGGACCGTTATTGAATTTTACAGAAAATAAGGCACGGACTACGCGCAAACTATTGCCGCCGTAAAATATTTTCACAATGAAAATCTTTTCTTGAACTGAATAAATATTTTTGTTCATTTTTAAATGTTGGCAGTTCAGAAAATCCATAAAAATCAAAGACGTCCGTGATTAGAATAAATTAAGTTGTCATGGATAATCTGATCAATTTCTGTGTTTTAGTTAGAAAATCATTAATGTAATTTTTGCTTTTAATGCTTTAATAAATTGGAAAGTTGTAGAGTTTTTGATATCCTCATGCGCAGAAAAAAATAATCTTTCGATTGCTACCTTTACCACCACTGTAACTACACATGGGGAGCAGGAATCCCCAAAAATGTAATTGCCCATGTTATTTCCCCATGGAAGTTTGTCACACGGTATGTACGTATCTATGGATACGACTGTTTATGTCTGACTGCATAGAGCATGGACATAGTAAAAATAGAGTGGCATAGAGTAGAGTTGGCGTTGTAAAGTCAGCATTTATAGTGTTCGTTCGTTCCTAAATTTGTTGAATCTTTTAATATGGAAAAACCTAATATTAAATACTCCAAATATTGCTTAGTGCCGAAATGTGAATCAACGCCTATTCGAACACCAGGAAAAGTATTTATTTCAATGCCAGTTGGATCGACGTTTAGCAGATTGTCACTTAATTACTGGATTTATAAACAATTTATATTTTGATGTAGTTGGACATTTTCGAACACAAGTTTTTTTTATTGTAAAAGAATGAAACACATAATAAGATGCCGTTTTGGATATTAAATTTTCAGCAACTTGAGTTTTCCTAGAAAGACCATTGTATAGAAACAGGTTTGGTACTCTCCATTCACCGTCATCAGTGGGCAGAAGACAGATTCGGTCAGGCAGAAACTTTTAAATTTCGGTAAATAAATTTGATTTCATACAAGAAAGACTATATGCATTTTGTGACTGTTCTACCGGAGGAAGGCTTTCTTGGATGAAGTACATAGATATGCTAGTTAATAATTGTCACGGCCTGTAGTTTCACGCATTCGACCGCAATGCCTGTTTTGTTGAGATAGGCCATACTCTTACTTTTTTATTACTTCCTGCATAACGTTATTTTCAGTCTGTATACGTAGAATAGAAATGGAAATAATTGTTTCGGTGTTATCCACTTCGAAGTTTAGCCTGAGGGCAATTATGTTTCACTGACTTTTCATCAGGGGTGGCTATTTTAGGGCCAACTTAAATCCAAAAGTAGCTGGAAAGTGACTAGCTTAAAGAAAACCAAGAACTGGTCACTTAAATTTTCGAAACCAGACGCAATTGTTACTATCCTAAATTGATACCTGTTTTAATTTTTCTGCCCGACTATTAAAGCTTTACTAATTCACCGCTATTGTAATGAGGGCCGAGAGAGACCTTTGACCTTGAAGGTCAAGCACAGCGACCGCATGAGTGAGCACACAACTCGAGTGTATATCTTCACGTGCAAAATGTATCGTGTTTAGCACCACCCAGGGTCGTCGTTTGCAATACAGGAAATATCTCAGATAATATTCTATTACGTGTAAACCAGTGGCAAGCTACTTTCTGAAGGCTAGTACATAGACCTAGCGTATACTATAATTGAAAATTAAACATTGCCTGAAAGTATCCCAAACTCTAGAAGTTCATGGTTGATAGATATTTATACAGTGCCCGTCTAAAGTCCGTTCCCCCCTACTAATTTTTGAATCATTTGAGGTACATCCATGAAATTCGGTTCAAGGTAGTCACAGGTCACAAGATATTTTTTGACGTATTAATGACAGCTGTCAGTCTCAAGATGGCGGTCGGGCGCCATTTTGAAAAAATATTTTAAATGGGAAGGGGCGTCATGTGACACCTCGTTTTAAAGGTCTTATCCAGTGCAATATCATACTAAAATATGGCGTCGATACCTGAAAACGTTACAAAATGGTGGCTAATCAAATTTCTAAATAACCATGAATGTTGCTCTCAATCACGTTTGTATGAGAAACAAAATTCGTTGTCGCGGTAACATCTTGTTTTCTACTTGTCAAATGTGGCATGTTTAGTTCCTTCATTTAGGAAAAGTGTGACCATGGCTCGTAGCTTAGACGATAAATTTGAAGCGGTTTTGATTTTTGGAGAAGGTGGAAGAAATTACCATCTAACGGTAGTTTTTCCTTAATAAACTCTCTTTTCTCCTCTTATTGGTCGACTTCATTAAGAAATTTCACTACAAATTAGAATAAAATTTCGTTAGAAAAATGTTAAAATTTAAAAATTTAACAAAAGACATCGACGCCATATTTTAGTATGATATTGCACTCGATAAGACCTTTAAAACGAGGTGTCACATGACCCTCCCTCCCATTTAAAATTTTGTTTCAAAATGGCGCTCGACCGCCATCTTGAGACTGACAGCTGCCATTGTTACGTCAAAAAATATATTGTGACCTGTGATTACCTTGTGCCGAATTTCATTGATGTACCTCAAATGGTTCAAAAATTAGTAGGGGGGGAACGGACTTTAGACGGGCACTGTATATGATGAAATGTTGTTGGTTACTGATTTTTTTTATTAAGAAGAACTACAACAAAGTATATTCGTTTGATCAAAAGAGCACCACTCTGAATGTCGAAGAGCAGCCGATCCAAAAAAGAAATGTCCTGAGAGATGTCTGATAATAAAGCACGGAAGGAAAGTCGTCGAATATTGGAACAGCTTCCGATGTTTTATCAGAAGGCACCAAAGAGAAATATCTGTGGGCTTTCACGGCTTGTTCTATCAATAATGCTTCAAGCAGGAACAGACTCTGATGCGTCGATACTCTCAACTCTGATTAGCATGAAATTTCGTGAAGGAACTTGTTGAAATGGTTGGAAGAAATATTTGGGAACCTTATATGCAGGAGCTGTATTAGAAATGGTAATCAGCGTAGAGGGGGATAGCTTAGACCTCCCTATGCATCTGGCAAAGAAGAATCAGGAAATGGAAGCAGTTTTGACAGATGGCTAGGACATGAAAATCAATAAAAAGAAAAGTCCAAACTACTCCAGCGGCAATAAACTATGAAGTTTCTGGCAAAATGAAATGCAGCGTTTATAGGTAGTCTTGTACGGTTTTGGACACAAGAAATAAATAAATAATTTTGTATAAACGAGTCACGTTAAGTGGCTGTCGAGAATAAGTTGCAAAATAAAAGAAACTCTTTACGGTTAACTCCTAAATTACTTTTGACACAGTTTAAGTAAACGGTAATTTATATGGCCAATCAGAAAAAATAATTAAACTACCAATAACATAGATTTCTGCAGCGCAGTGTGAAGCATTGCAAAAACCGCTCATCTGAAGCATTTACGCAGATTTCAACAGTGAGAAGATACAACAGCGTTCTTTTTGCGTCCTTCCGAACATCTGAAGGAGTGACCCGGTGTGGAGTAACTGTACTTCAGGTGGGAGGACGGGTGGCGGTATCCGGGGCATCGGATTACCAAGTGTGCGATTAACAAAACGATCACAACCCAGGGAACGGCACAAAGAAAGTCACTCCGGAACGTTTACACCAATAACTGTCGTGTTTCGCAAATAAAACAATAACAGTAATGATATTCATTGAATTTTATTGATCTTATTTGTATTCTTTTCGAAATTCCAGCGGAAAATAATGCTCGTCGCTAATGTTTTTGCCAGTGTTTTCGTTGGTGATTGTGGCTTTTGGGAACCAAAATTAGAAGCTGCTTCCATTCTAAATGTAGCACTGTTCCTTGAAATGTTCATACACTCTCGGGAGGTTAATCTGAACTAAAGAATATGGCATGGGTCTGGAGATGCAACAGAATCTAGTAAGTCCATAATTGGACCTTCGGAAACTTTGGTCTTTTCTAGAATTGGATATGTTTTCTTCAAATCTTCAGTCGAAGAATCTGCCCTTAAAATTCCGCGGTTGAATTCTGCGACCCTGTATAGGTTAACTAGATATCAAAACGCCCTCGTAATTCCATACCACTATGTAGTTCAACAACTAGGTGATTGTGGTCGTTAATATCAAATACATGTTGAATTATTGTGTGAGATCAAGGTCAATCAGAAAAATTATTGATGCAAATTTACTTTCAAGAAATGTCTGCAGCTACGAGTGAATTTACCGCTGCATAAATTCGTGCTCTCATACATATTTATTGGAGTTTATGATTTGTTAAAGAGGATTTCCTCTCTTCTAGTACATACTTATATTCCTTATGATTATTAGATTTAACGGAAAGTTCGAGTAAAAAATTTTGGACACCTGTTTTTATTTTATTTCCGCATGTAATTTTTACACTATAGAAATGTGGTAGGTAGTTTCAGTTCTCCAATTATCGACCTTCGTCTTGGATGTTTGAGTTTTTTTTTATAAATAGTTTTCGCTGTCGATCAGGTTATGGCAAAGGTCCAGAAGATAATTGCTACTAAAATTATACCTATAACATATCAATGGAGAGAGTTGAATTTTGATGTAGTCAAAAGTATCAAATTCACCATTGTCTGAGTGAGAAATGTAAAAAGATTCTTCAATTGAATATATGTACTTAATATCAGAAACGTAAAAATTCGCTTAAGGGTTTCTTCAGCAGAAGAAATTAGAAATATAGCTTTGAATGAAGTAGAAGTAGTTTTGACAGCAGAGTACAGCGTGAAAATTAACAAAACAAAACCGACATATTCATCTGAAGGGGCTGTTTAATAACATTTTAATAACTTTTTTTTCCTTATGAACTATTCCAGTAATTATTGTGCAATTTCTTTAAACTAGGTCATCTCGCGCGCTTCGCGCGCTCACTGCCCTAGTCAAATCAAATCAAATTAAGTCATGTCAATGTTGAACTACACGTGCCAAATTATCAGGTTTGTTCCAACCAAAGACTTGTAGAGGGGACTTAGCTACATATTTACATTTTCGACTGAAGCAGGGGGAATACTCACAATCTAAGCCGCCACCACCTACAGGAGATGTTGTCTAAGCGTTTGTGTGTGGAAAATGCAAAACAAAACAGTCGACCAGTTGTCCATTAAACAGATGCTGCCGCGGAAACAGAATATCGCGGAACATTCGTCTGGTCCGTTGCTTGAATCTAATAACAAACAACGCTACCCGCGACCCGCTGGCCTACGAACGTGTAGCCTTCAAAACAAAATCAGCTGTTGCATAAGGACGTCAGGTCCATTCTAGAAGTATTTGGTTCCAACAGTTCAGAACCGTCAGGATTCTGCGCACTGTGAAATACAAGCCGGTTCTTACACGGTGCGCAAAATCATGAGGAAATTGTAATTTTGTTAAAAAAACTTTTTGGCGGATTATTGAGTCCTTGAGGAAATTATTTTTGTGTATTACGGATTTTTTTCAAATCTTTCCCCATCAATGAAATTAATAATTAAAAATGTGTATAGGTATCTAATATTTAACTGAAGACGTGGTTTTCATCCTCGTTTTCAACTTGTTACTATATTTTCATTGTTTTAAATTTTCCAACTATACTTAAATAATGAACGTTGTACTATTTCAGTTTTGATTTGATTTTTTTGTATATACTATCCATGTACTTGCATATTTGGTTAATACTTTCTGAATAATTTTTAATATAATTCATTAACATCCAATGAGGAGATTGATTCGCTTACATCTGGCGTCAATACAGTGTGAGTAAGCAAAATACAGTTTTTACTTGGGTATGGGTACCTTTTCATTTGCTGAACGAAAGGAACATACCGTACCTCTTAGGTTAGGTACAGAACGACACTGGTGCAGAGTTGCCAACTCGCAATAAACACCATATACACCAAATGCCACTTACAAATACACCAGATTCTAAATTCAAGGCGGACTACTTCATTTCAATTATTACACAACAGGTACCTCCATTACACATACATAAGTACCAACCTACCTATTAGGCATCGCGTTTGTAACGGAAATATGGACAATGGGTTTTGGTACCTACCTATTTATAAATATGAAAAACCACCCCAAAACACCCTCAAAAACGCCCCTAAATACCACTCCTATAATCGACCCCAAAACCACCAAAGAAAACTTCCTCTAAAACAACCCCCAAAACAATTCCTAAAAACCACTCCTAGCAATCATCCCCACAAACCACCCCAAAAACCACATCTCCAAACCACCTCCAAAATCATTCCTAAAAACCACCCCTGAAAACCACCCCGAAACCATTCCTAAAAACCACTCCTAAAAATCACCCCTAAAACAAACCCCAAAAACCACCCCTAAAAACTCCCCTAACAACCGCCCCTAACACCACCCCTACAAACCACCTCCAAACACACCCCTACAACCACCTCTACAAACCACCCCTGTCGCGTCTCTTTTTAAATCTAATAAGTTCAGAGCCGCCAGGCTCTCGCATTTAGCCGCTAGCGCTCGGGTCTGTTTCGTATAAATGCTGCAAATGAAACACGAAATCGAACTCCATACTATAATTCGATTGACACTTTGGCAACTCAATTCAACAAATTAAACCAAATGTCGTTTTCTACAATTTATTGTCAAATGAAAATCTGTCAATGTACCTACTTGATTTTTTTAAATTTTAAATTGGAACCGTTTTAGGTAATAATTAAAAAATTCTAATGTTCGTTTTGTAAAGCATAGAATATTAAAAAACTCACGTTTAACTTAAAACACCAACTTTAATCCAAAAACAATACTGCATATATAAGAACAAATGTACGCATAACCAACTCTCATTTCTGAATGTCCCCTGCTTCATCTCGCCTATCCAAGGGACGGCGCTTCATCACCCAAACGTGCCGAATTGGTAAACACAAGGACCGCATGATATGTTCCTTTCAGGAGGCCCTCGATTTTGTGCTTACAGCTCGGCCACGCTCCTTGGTCCACGTCCTCGTGGACACGCACCTAGACAAATAAAGAGAATCAATTAGATAGAAGCAGTTCACAGGTGACTCTAATGAATGATCACGCAGAGGCAATGTATACCTCTGAAGTGTTCATTCAAGAGAAGATGACGTATGCGTGTCTCTACCTGGAGATACCGTTTTTTTTTTTAGTCACCCGAAGGTGACGTTCCCGTTTGATTCACCAGAAAGGTGAAGTTTCCGTGTATTCGTCTATTCACCAAAGGTGATGTTTTTCGTTTTATTCACCAGTAGGTGACGTTTTTCGTGTAATCACCAAAAGGCGACGTTTTCGTTTACTCACCGTAAAGTGATGTTTTCGTTTATCCACCCGGAGGTGAAGTCTTCGTTTATTCACCACGCTTTCTTTTATTCACCAAACGGTGACGTCTTAATTTATTCACCCGAAGGTGACGTTTTCGTTTATTCACCCGAAGGTAACGTTTTCGTATATTCACCTGAAGGTGACGTTTTCGTATATTCACCCGAAGGTGACGTTTTCGTATATTCACCCGAAGGTGACGTTTACGTTTATTCACCCGAAGGTGACGTTTACGTTTATTCACCCGAAGGTGACGTTTTCGTATATTCACCCGAGGGTGAAGTTTACGTTTATTCACCCGAAGGTGACGTTTTCGTATATTTACCCGAAGGTGACGTTTACGTTTATTCACCCGAAAGTGACGTTTACGTTTATTCACCCGAAAGTGACGTTTACGTTTATTCACCCGAAAGTGACGTTTACGTTTATTCACCCGAAGGTGACGTTTCCGTATATTCACCCGAAGGTGACGTTTACGTTTATTCACCCGAAGGTGACGTTTACTTATTCACCCGAAGGTGACGTTTTCGTATATTCACCCGAAGGTGACGTTTACGTTTATTCACCCGAAAGTGACGTTTATCGCGCCGATAGCCGTCAGTAGTCAAAACACCAAAATATGATGCCATATAACTTGCGCGCCGTTTCCTTCATAAATTCGGTATCATAAAAGTACTTACAAGTCTGTCGCCCACACCATGTGTTTGTCCTTACACACTCTGAACAACACACCACTCAACAACATCACTAAACACGCAAATTCGTGTAAAACGCAATTTAGTCGCTAACAACTATGCCGTTCAATCAAGCACCCCAGAGCGTTCGGAAAAGCAGAGGATTTATCCCACCGCTGCTTTGTAAAGCATAGAATATTAAAAAACTCACGTTTAACTTAAAACACCAACTTTAATCCAAAAACAATACTGCATATATAAGAACAAATGTACGCATAACCAACTCTCATTTCTGAATGTCCCCTGCTTCATCTCGCCTATCCAACGGACGGCGCTTCATCACCCAAACGTGCCGAATTGGTAAACACAAGGACCGCATGATATGTTCCTTTCAGGAGGCCCTCGATTTTGTGCTTACAGCTTCAAAAAATATTGTACAAACTTCGATGCGCGAAGACGTCTTCGGCGCATTCGCGCAAATGAACAGTTCAGACGTACACACTTTCGGCGATCGGCTCCCGTACGACGACGTAAAATCTGACCTCGAAGAGCCATGTGAATTTTATGTTGGGAAAACAATTTTTTTTATTTTTATATTTATTTTTTTTATTTAAATTTGTTTCTTATATTTATATACAATACATTCTTTTTTCTGCTACATGTACTTTTCCACTTCAACAACACAATATTATTTTATAATTATGATGCTTTCGTGACAAAGTGTGGCCAAAAGTAAAATCGGCATTATCTGTTTGTCTAAAGCATTTAAGCATTTAAAAGTCAGTCATTGTCATCTATATTTATATACAACTACACAATTTTACCTAATAAATCTTTACAAAGGCCCTGAAGAGGACCGAAACGTCAACAATTCAATTTTAGGTATCATTTTTCTGCTACGCAAACTTTCCCACTTCAAATTTCCGACACAACGTTATTTTATAATTACGATACTTTTGTAACAAAATGTATCCAAAAGTAAAAGGCTTTGCCATAAAATAATCAATCGGCATCGTTTGTCTAAAGCATTTCTAATTTCCAATATTGGCGGCTTCAGACATGCGCATGTAGATTTGGATTATATTAACCCGGACCGTTGTCGCTCCTTGTGGTTGATATTCTCTGTGGGTCTGAGCGAACCTACCTACATTCGAGTGCGCGCGCGTTTCGGCGTTACGGCCTTGAAGTCACATCTCGATTTTCTGAATAGATTCTTGACTACTAAAGTTTTGAGAGTTTCAAGAAACTGGGTAATAATATTACTGTTATAATCTTATAATGGAGCAAGAAATTGTTTGCTACTATTAAATAATTCCTGTAATAGGTGGCACTGAAAGCCGCCAAGCGAAGTTTTCTACTTTATCGACATAAAAGTAGGAGATAGTGATACTAGATGGACTTTGGCAATATAAAGATAGGAATAAGGAATAAATTATTGTTTTACATTGCTGCCACAATAAATATGTAATTTTTACAATCATAAGCATACTTTTGAGGCTAAGGAACAACATTCAAATTATTATAAAGCCTTGTTAGATAGAATGATTTCTAAAATTAGGATTTTCAGGAACATGAAACTTCATTTCGCAATGAAAAATTAGAAATACACTGTTATAGCAACTACAATGGAGTTTTTGTCACTCTTAAAGTGTTATGTATATTTCTCTACCATCTGTGGTGTTTGGTGTCACTTCTATCTTCCTCACTTCATAATAAGCAAAGATTATAACTACAACTGCCACACACAGATGGCTCTGTTTTAAGTAAAATAAATATGTTATTACAAAAATAAATATTCGCAAAAGAAAATGATTTTAAGTTACAGCTGAAATCACATCCTTACTATAGGACAATGCTGTAATGTCTCCTTATATTTATTTATGCTGTTCGTTGGATATTTTGACCCAAACTATTTTTTATTTTCTTTGCAGTACAGTCTGCGGCAACTGGATTTATCCCTCCTGTCTCAACTATGGTCTCTGAACGAGTCCATCCAGGACTTCAGGCAGATGCTCCAAGACCAAGATGATAGGATGATGTCACCGCCATCCACGTCTCAGACCGCGTCTTCTGACGAAGATGAAGAAGTGGACGAATTTTATTCCCCGTCTCCAATGCGATTTCGACCAGCTCCCCCACCTCCTCCTTTAAGAAGGCCTAGTAACAGTTCTTCGGGAACTTCGAGTGTTTAATTGTGATTTTTAGGACGTATTTTAGAAAAAAGTGTTGTTTCGGGTAATTTCGTCATTCCATGTAAATACTAAAACCTTTATTAGCTGTGTTTAAATACTGTTTGTGATTGTGCGTTTGATTTAAAAGATATTAATATGTATTTATAAGATTCGAATAAATATGAAAGTAACTTGAATAATAAATTTTTATTTCTCCTCAACATTATCTTACGCCTTACAAAATTAGTCATGCTACGTATTCACTGGCGACTCGTGAAAAGTTGCGCTTATTATTGCTTATGACTCCCGCCCGGAGATCCAAATGTGGGACTATTTCATCTCCGGAATATTTTCATTTCATTTCATTTTATTAGCCTTCAAAAAAAATACAATCAAGGGAGAGGAAGTCTCCACAACTCCTATACTTTGGAGAAAAAATACATTCCCAAAAAAATACACATACATAAAAAAAATAACAATGCCCATAAATAAGTAGGTACATATTATGCAAGAATAAAAAAAAAACAGTGAAAAAGCAATTCCCAGTTCCCACTATACATTAGTCTGTTTAAATGGAGGCACAGAAGCCACCCTCCCAGAAAATAATATACTGCGAAAGCTGCAAAACGCAGCTTGTGTGCGGCAAAAGCAATATTTTATTATAATTCATCAAACTTTCAGGTCCCGGGATCGGGAATCGGAGAGGCCACATGAAAAGTCGTAGGCTATTCCTCATTGTTCCGAATCTAGTTGTCAAAAACAGAATGTATTAAATTTGGGGAGGCAGATCGTAACCGTAGATTGCCCATGCGTCAAAGGAGTGAGCAGATCGCCATGGTTATAAATGTAATTGAGCGCCCTCCACGCAAAAAGCTGCCTGACATCGAAAACACCCGCTTCCCTGAACAAGAGATCGCTGGGATAAAGACGTGGTTTACTCAGAATTATTTTAAGGATTCTCCTCTGTAGTGTGTTAACCGGTGCCAAACCCGTATTATAAATTCCCCCCATCCTATAATACCGTAAGTTAACACAGACTGCACTAGCGCGAAATAAATGCATTTTAACGTTTTAATATTCATTATGTATTTCAACTTTCTGAAAACGTGTATCATATATCTCAGTTTTTTACAGATGAGCTCGATATGGTAATTCCATCTTAAGTGCGAATCAATCATTACTCCCAGAAATTTTGCTTTAAGGCTCATCTGAATATTCACCCCGCACGCACACGGCCCAACCCGACCTCCTGAAACATCACAACCGCTCTCGTGAATTATTAAATTATGACTTATTGGCAAATTTTTTGAATAAGATGTAAACGGAACATAGTACGTTTTAGAATAATTCAGTGTAAGCAGATTATGATCCAGCCAGCCCAGTCCCCAGTATTCCAGCCATTTTATATTTTAATTCAGTCCAACTATCAGCCTCAACAAAAATAGTCGTATCGTCAGCAAAAGACACGATACTGGCTCCAACATCTGTTAATAGTAAATCGTTTATATATATAAGGAATAATATTGGCCCCAGTACCGTACCCTGCGGGACCCCATTAACCACCTCAAGGCTGTCACTGAGGTCGTCACCAATTTTTACACATTGGTTTCTATTAGTTAAGTAATTTTTAATAAGTTCCAGCGGAACTCCCCTAAAACCCGATTTCTCCAGTTTATTAATTAAAATTTCATGATTGACTGTATCGAATGCCTTGGCTAGATCCAGGAAGACTGCAGCCGCAGGTCTGGATCGATCTACGCTTTTATAAATATTTGTTGTTAGATAGGAAATAGCATCTTCCGTCGACTTGTTTGGGCGAAAACCAAACTGCAAAGGCGCCAAAACATTGTATTTTTCCAAAAACGAAGTGATTCTTATTTTGATAATTTTTTCGAATAGCTTTGCTATATTTGAAGTTAACGATATAGGTACCACAATTGCTGTTTTCAGGGAGTCGGGAAACTGAGCACACTGAAAGGACTTATTTATGAGGAAAGCAAGTGTTTCCGATATCAGAGGAGAAACAATTTTCAAAACCTCTGCCGAGATATTATCAGGGCCCGGTGACTTATTAAGCCCCAGTGATCGAATAACTTCCTGCACTTCATTTTTATTTGTTGGAGTCAAACAGAAAGTACTCGGTATCCACGGTATATGAAATTCTCCTCCCACGTTCCGTTTCTTAATAGAACTAATCATTCTGGTACTTATATTAATAAAATGATCATTAAATTCGTTGGCAATGTCTCGCCCCCCCTCAACCAAGAGTCCACTCTGTTTCCAACAATTTTGTTCACAACATGTTTTTCAGAATTTTTATTAAGAATGTTCACCGTCACTTGCCAGATTTCTTTTGGAGAAGGGTTAGTGTGTGGTATCTTGGCTTTAAAGTAATTTGATTTTGCTCTTTTTATAAGTGAATTAAGTTTATTTCTATACTCGGCATATAAATATTTTAATGTTTGGTTGGTGGGATCCCTCTGAAGCTGTTTAAATATACTTTGTTTGGTCTTGGTTGACTGAATGATTCCCAGTGTAATCCATTCCTTTCTCTTTTTATTACTTCCCTCAACAAACCTCACTTCAGTGCATACATTCAGATTGTCGGAAATTTTATTTTGAAAAATTTGTACAGCCTCATGTACGTCCGTCACCCGTGTCACGTCATTCCAATCTGCAACACTTAACAAATTATAGAATCTATTATAGTCTATTTTTCTATGTCGTATTAGTTCCCCTTTGATAACTTTAGTAGGCACAGACAGGAAATCCATATGAAGGTATGTTATAAAATGATCTGTTGTAGAATTTTGCAAGATAACTGGTAATATGTGATTTGATGGAATATTAGATTTTACTTCATAAACTTTTAGTACGCTGTTCTAGAACAAAACAATGTGGTGGCAATAACCGCCCCCTCCAATATGGTTAAACCAGCTTCAGCTCTTTGGATCATTGAAGCACAGAAAGCCATCTAGGCTTAGGCAAAAAAATCGATAGTTCGATTTGAATTGATTCATCAATTCAAGAAAAAAATTCAATTGAATTGGCAAATCAAATCGATTCGATGCAACCGATTCACGATTCGAATAAAATCATATGATTCAATTAATCGATTCGAATCGATAATTTTTGTGAATTGAAAATCGATTCAGTATTTGCCGAATCGCACAGGCCTAAAGCCATCCCACCTGTTTCAGCATTAGATACTTTGAACCGATTTAAGGAAAAAATTAATCGAAATATCGAATTGAATCGGCACATCGAATCGAATCGGCTCATCGATTCAAATGAGGTCATCGAATCGGCATATCGAATTTAACATAGAATCTAAATAATATGTGAAAATAAAACAGGGCCTTGGGTCTTTCATTAAAAAAAGTAAATACAGTGCCACGAATGGACTTAACTATACTTTAAAAAAATTTTATTTTCAGTTTTTGGAAAAAAGTCATTATTCATCATTTCTGTGCAACAAAGTCAAAGTTTTTCAATGTGAATCGTATTTACATATATGTATAACAAGCAAAAGAAATTATGAAGTATGACTTTTTTCAACAAACTGAAAATAAAAGTTTTTACAAGAGTCAAGTCCATCCGTGGACACACACTGTATGCAGCAAAACTTTTGAAACGCACCTTCCACATAGGCCTGGGCAAAAAATCTATATTTCAATTCGAATTGATTCATCAATTGAAGAAAAAATTCGAATCGAAATATTAAATCGAATTGGCACATCAAATCGATTCGACTCGATGTGACCGATTCACGATTCGAATAAAATCATGATTCAATTAATCGATTCGAATCGATAATTTTTGTGAATCGAAAATCGATTCAGTATTTCCTGAATCGCACCTGTTTCAGCATTAGATACTAGAACTACATCAAGCCATCAAGGTGCAAGTCCGTTAGGATAGCATGTACGCCTGGAAAGTGGGAAACTGGATTTGAGACTCAGTTGCGTGCCGCCACATTTTTCCTACAGCTTCTTATTAAAACAAATATATAATTTTTAAAACAAAACGATGGCTCTTTTTCCTTTTTAGACACAACTTTGATTTAAAAAAAAACAATGCCTTTGCATCGATTATTTAAAGCGTTTTTGAAAACTCCGAAAAGCTTTCGATGACAAAAATTAAATGATTTAATTAAATTTTAGAGCTTAGAACTGTTTGCGTTCCTGCGACACATTGAATGGGGCAATTTAAACAAGAATAGAATTTTGCGTAAAACAATGAGTGAGGACGACCATCAGTTTTTAGAGCTCATCTCTTTCTCGTAAAAAAAATCGGGAAAATACTTTCACCAAAATTTGTTTAAGGGTGCGGAATTTGAGCAGTAAAAACGGGACATGTAGACACATTTTTATTCCAACACCATTCTGAAATTAAAGTAGATAGGGCGTTAAATAAAAAAAAGATTTATCAATTATTAACTTAGAGACTCCCACTACTACTAATATTTTTCGTGTATATACAGAGCTCCAAGTGGAGATATTGACATATTCTTTGACAAGCTAATTGACACATTACACACTTTTCATACTAAATACACAAAGTGCTCTTTTCTTGTATGTGGCGACTTGAATTTGAACATTTTGGAATACAACAAAACAACAGCATACTTATTAGAGCTCTTTGAATCCTACAACCACAAACCAGCCATAACTAATGAACCAACCAGAATTTCAAAACAAAGTGCTACTCTTATTGACAATATCTATGTTAATGTGGAAGTTAGATGTTGTGAGGTGTTACATACGGAACTATCAGACCATACAAGACAATTATTGACAACTCCTGCAAATGGACCAAAGAAGAAACAAAACAGTTCAAAAATTGAAAAAAGAATATTCTCCAACACAAGAATGATTACATTTACGGAATATCTTCAGAAAGAATCATGGGACACTATATACGAAGAGAGCGATGCTAATAAAGCATATGACAATTTTTATAATATACTTTATAATTACGTAACCTATTCATTTCCAAAAATGATGAAAACTATCAAAATGCATGATAACACTAGCTGGATAACCTTAGGAATTCGTACTTCCTGCCAAAATAAAAGAAAGATGTACGAACTGTATAATAAAAATTTTATAACATTTAACAAATATAAATTATACTGCAGAATATTAAAAAGAGTGATCAGACTTTCTGTGAAGTGGGCTAATGAGAAACTTATAAATGATGCGAAAAATAAACAAAAAGCCTTGTGGCACATAATAAATAAAAATAGAAATAGTGCACCAAAGAAGAAAAAATCACTATATGAGGACTTGCATGATAACGAGATGATAAAGATTAAATTAAATGAAGGCAACAAAAAATTGCTACATCTATGCACAGATATATGTTCCAGTCACGCTGACCTATCCAGGATACAGTACTCTCATAATAATGCATTTTTTATACCCACGGATCCTGAAGAAGTCTATGAAGTAATTATTCAACTAAATAATACAAAATCTGAAATTTCCAGAGGCACTGAAAATCGCTGAAATTTTGTTATTATATAAAAATGGTGACCATAATGATCTGAAAAACTATATGCCAATAGCAATACTCCCCAACATGTCAAAAATTTTCGAAAAAGTTATATGTAAAATACTAATATCTAATTTTGAACATAACAACCTATTACATCCAGCTCAAAATGGTTTCTGCAAAAGAAAATCTACTACCAGGGCGATTTATCAGGCAGTCATCAATATAATAGAAGGCTTTAATAACAACAAACAACCAATTGGAATGTATCTTGATCTGAGTAAGGCTTTTGATTCCATCAGTCACAGTGTTGTTACAGAAACAGGACAAATATGGTATTAGAGGTATGACACATAAACTCCTACAAACCTACCTAGAAAATAGAAAGCAAGCAATAACACATAATTTGGAGCAAAATGTAACAATTAAGTCAAGCTATGAATACGTGTAGAAAGGCGTCCCACAGGGATCTATCCTTGGACTGCTATTATTCATAATATACACTAATGATTTGCCAAATTGGATAGAAGAACACTCTATTCTATATGCCGATGATACCTCCATCATCTACAATGAAAACAGCTTTCAAGAGAATTAGACAAAAATTGAATTCCTTTAAAACTTTAAATTACTGGTTTACAAACAATAATATGAAACTAAACGTAGACAAAACCAAATCAATACTTTTCAGCCCTAGTGGTTCATCTGATAATATTCAAATAGAAGTCGATAACAATAAATTCGTAAAAACACAAAACAGTACACATTTTCTGGGGATAACTGTTGATGCCTGACTGGATTGGAAAGCCCATATAGATGCCCTCTTGTCAGCAAATTATCGCAAGCTTCATACTGCATAAGAAATTAATGTAAGTTACCTAGTATCCCGAGAAGCTGCACTTACATCTTATTATGCGAACATGCAATCCAGACTTCGCTATGGAATTGTCTTATGGGGGAACTCTGTGGATATGGAGCGAATCTTTAAATCTCAAAAAAGATGCATCAGAAGTATTTTCCATATAGAACAGACTGATAGTTGTAAATCATATTTTATAAATCATTAAATACTTACCGCCTTTTCAATTTATGTAGTAGAAAGTGTTAAATTCATAAAGGAGAATTATGATCTTTTCCAAGAATACCAACAAGCGCACAAATACCCAACTGGTTCTGGTCACATGCTTGGTTCTACCAATACCACGTGTATTGAATAATGTTCAATATAGAACTGTTAAAATTTATAATTAGCTGCCCAAAGAATTTCTCCAACTATCCATCAAAGAAATCGAGAAGAAGTTGAAGAATCTATTATATCAGAAAGCCATCTATTCCCTAAAAGAATTCCTAGATATGGACACTAGTAACCTACTTAATAATTAACATACTTATATATATATTTTTATTTTATTCTATTTTGTATATAATTAGCTATATCTCTTTTTTTGTATTTCTTTATTTCTATGAATATTTTGTTTGTATTGACAAGGTCTCACGCCCGTAAGGGTACCTTGTGCATTTTCTGTATATTGTGATCAAAATAAATCTAATCTAATCTAAATCTCCCTCAAATTATTGAAAAATTCGTCATAAAACCGTCATAAACTCGACACCTTTTTTACTATTTGTATACATATTTATCGCAATTAGAAAGTAGGGTTGTCTGAGTTAATTATTCCTTATTCATTTTCGACCAAGAACGTATACGTTACTTCTTTAATCCGGTGTGTTGGAATGAAAATTTTATTGCAATCTCTCCATCTTGTACTTTGGCCAAGATGTACAGTAAACTGGACGTTTGACAGTAGTAGTAGTGTGGCCATTGCAATGCAGATGGCGGTGGCCCTTCAGTTTATCTAGGGTCCCTATATTTAGAGAGTACCGCAATCTCCGCCATATTTACTCACAATAACAGCCGCCAAATTTGAATTGTGGCGGAACGTCAGAATGACATTTTGCTGCTGACACGGCAGTCCGCCATATTTACTCACAGTTCTGAAACATAGTGGATTGCGGTACTCTCTAAATACAGGGACCCTAAGTTTATCCTCTTATTTCTAAATAGAAAATAATAATTTAAAGATAGGACCACGGACTAATCCTCCCAGATTTATTCGGTTGCCGCTAAAGCAAAAAACCTTGAAAATTCCAAGCTGTGGAGGATCCGTATGAAGAGTTTGCGGCTGTGATAGAAACCAATCATAATAGATTGTGACTATATTTTGCATAATCTTAATCACACTTTTGGGCGGTAGGTGGCAGCACTTTATAGATATATCGCAGCCTTAAGATTTGTAAATATAGGTTGTATTTCAAAAAATTTTATTTTTTTAATTGTGAAGGTACCCAAATCAAACTTGTCTGTTGTTTTCCGAATCGGAAGATAAAACTTTAAAATCCGACACATTTTGAGAAACTGTTTTTGATTATTCTTGACTTTAAATAGTTCATTAAAAATAGCTTGAGCAGCCTTTAAATTTGAATAGCATATTTCTTGAAACAATGATAGTATGGTCAGTTATCTGGAGTTTGAAGCAATTAAATTAATTAAACAATTAATGTGCTTAAGTCATTTTAATTAAGAATGAAATTACATAGCTCTTTATGTATGAAACTTAATACAATCTTTGTGGTGGTCCCATTGTTGATTTAACGTGCAGAGATCTAACATTCTGCCAATGTTTCTTCAACAAGGAAACCAAGAAGTTGATTGCAAGATGTACATTTTGTACTAGTTCGTCTGGCGCCATCCCAACGTGACCTACAGCGACAGACAAGCAAAGAACCTACAAACAAACAAAAAAATGATAAAAATCTATCTCGTAATAAGAAATATGTCAGCAGTCGTTAAATCCACAGGCAAACATATCGAAAGTGGTAGTTATCAACCGCCTTTTCCTTTAGCACCAAATATCGTACAAACTTAACACCATCACGTTAATTTGTTGGCTTTATGGTGCAGAAATTCAAACCGATGAATGCTTACCTTTTTCATCTGGAACTTAATGGTAGCCTTCACTTCATCAATTTTTGCTACCATATTTTCCTGGTGGGAAAGGAGACCAGGAAACTTTCCGGCTTTGTTCAAACCTGGACCCAAAAGACGAGGGATCTGTTTGATCAAAGCCTCGGATGCCAAGAACGCATCATATTTCTTAGATAGCTTTTTAACGAGCTTCTTATTCTTGTTTAATTTCTTCAAAGCTTCAACATCCATATACGGAATGTTATTAGCTTTCGCTTCATCACAATGCTGTTGGTCTCCTAAGACACACACTTGCATTTTTGGACGTGGGATGTGTTTTAGCCTAAATTACAAAAGGAAAATGTTGAAAAATTCTTTACAACGAAGATCAAAACGGGCTGCTTTACTCCTCAACTCACCAAAACCCCGAACTAACAAAATAGCAATACATAACAATTTTGCGATAGTCACAAGAACTATCTCCCCAATTATTTTAAGACCCTGGGTACAGGTCCGCCGATTAAAATCAGCTTCCTGACATAAGCAACATTTGCACATAACCTACAAATTCAGTCACTTTGTCAGGTCTACATACTTGACGGTTCCACTGAAACGCTTATCCTTTTGTGGATCATAATTCTTCAGACCGATCTGGATCTCCACGGTCTGCAGGAAATGCCTCTTCTTTTCTTTTGAATTCTTGAGAACCGCATTTACGCATTCGTAAAGCGTGTCACGCGAAACCTTCGACCTGCAAGGAAAAAATCCCGGCGATAAAACATTAATAATTGTGCAAAAAATATATTTCCAGATTTTAGCCGTACTTTAAGTTAAGGATTGTCGAGATATTTAAAGAAAAAAACAATAATACTCACGACATTGTTTAAACAACCCGTGCCAACACACGTCAAACGAGGAAACGATAAGGAAAGAAAAAGAACGAGGAAGAAGAAGGAAAGAAAAAGATAGTGAGACCACAGCGACATCTATATCTATTCAGTGCCTTAAACTCCGTCTCTGTGACTTTAACCAATTGTCTAGTATGTTCTTATTAGACATAAATGAAAAATATAAAAACAAATACTTAGATGTTGCAATATGAAAATTAGAGATATAGTTGTTATTCTTGAAGAAACACTCATTTTAAGTCAAAAGCTAATTCAATTCAGTACAGCTGATATTTGTTACCTTCAACACTTCCATCCTTTTGCGCATGCCACATGGCCACATGTTGCTGAAACGTCAGTGTCGAAATGTCAAACTTCGACATTCAACAAATATTTATCAAACGTAGTAATTGATGCTTTACTATTATTGGTATTGTTGTAGTCATGTAATAAGACTTTTAAATTAATTGTGTAGTAGTGTAGTGCTTAATAAATACTGTTAAAAATGGTGTCTGTTATGAAAAATCAATTGTTGAAACATCTCTCCAGGTACATATTTTTTGTGATAAATAGTAATTGGTATTGTGATGTTATTTATCTTTAGATTTACAAAGAATTTGTCTGCCGATAAAATTAACTTTAGCAAAGTAGGTGAAGGAGAGTTATCAAATTTAGAATTAAATGAAATAGTGTTGACTGATTTATTGGAATTGCCATCGTGGTTGCGTATCACAAAAGCTTGGTGCAACAGAGTTTCCTTTAAAATACAATGGATGAAACTGAAGAACGTGCCTATTCAACTGGTAAAAATATGTGAAACTTGTCAATTTAATGATTTAATACTTTGTATCGTGTAGTATTTAGACGAACTAGATGTTTCTGTAGAGACGTGCGAAGAACTAAGGTCTGTTTCGGCCCAAGCGGGCTTGTCTTCATATGCAACAATCCCTGGAAAATATAGTTTCATACATAAAATTATAGATGGAATTACGGTAAATGTAAATGTTGTTAATATAAAGTTTAGTAGCCCCGCTTTTATAGCCACGGTCCAGGTAAATCTCTCTCCTTGTGTCGACTTGTTGTTTGTACTCATTTAACTATTTAGGTATCAAAAATAGTCGTTCAATCGAAGAACAGAAAATGGGAAACGGCTGATTTACGTACAACTAGACTGAAAGATCCAGAAAAGGGTCAGTTACTTATTTTTAAAGAATTGTCGTGGCAGACTGTTAAAATAGAGGCTAAATCAACCAAAGATAAAAACTTGTCGCCTTTGAGACTTATTACTAATCAAGCTAGATGCAGAATTATTATCAAAAAAAGATTAGCAGGTCAGAATATACCCATTACTTTAAGTAATAAATGATTTATGATTATTTGTAAAACTTTACATTATAGATGCTTTTATAATGGGCTCACGACTAGTTATTATATTAGACGACTTGTTGTGGGTTTTTACTGATTCTCAGCTCAAAGCAGCATTACATTTCTTGGATTCTTTGGCTGGACTGGTACAGAAGGCAACTAGAGTTACTCAAAAAGTGAAGGCAGCAAGAAAGCTTGAAGTAATATAATTGTTCTTTGACAAACTTGCATTTTATACTGTGCACTTTTTAGGAGTTTCCCGAATATCGTGCTCAGTTAGCGCAGCAGTCTAAACAAAAAGAAAAGTCCACTATTAGTAAACTCTTTGCTTCTTATGATGTTATAGAGACTTCTTATCATTTTGTTTCTCAAAAAATTGTGTTGCATTTGTCTGATGATAGTGGAGGTAAGATTTTGAGTGAATCTAAGCAATGGCGTTGTATTGTTCATGTGTTTGTAGTGAGTTCTTGTCATCCTAATCTTAAACAAGGAGGAGCATTACAAATTACTGTGAAAAGGTTTCAAGTAGATTTCTACCCGTACCACTTAGCGAAAGGTGATCGTAAACACTGGCCTACATACAAAGAAGGCATTTTGCCCCACACACAGTGGCAAGAGCAGTCTCTTAATGCTTTTAGAACAAAATTCCTCGACATGATCGATCGCAAGAAAGTACAGCACACACCGTTAAGCAGGGTATGTCTTTGCAAGAGTAAGTTATAATTCGATTTTATATTTTTGTATATCAGACTCAAGGACAAGGGGAAAGTGTCCCTCATAGCCCTTCGATGGAGCAGCAAAGACCAACTCTGCAAGACAATTTCCAAAGTGAAATTCGTAATTACGTATCGAACCACTTTGCTAAGTTAATGACAACCTGTGTGATACTCAGAATTGAAGATTTCACCATATATAGGGTAACGTCTGGGAAAAATGAATCGCTCCGAGAATTCATCGCAGGTGATTATTTTTTTTTATTTTACGACTGTTTATGTGGTGTTTTTTCGTTTGTTGGAAAATGCGCTTGAAATACTCTTGTACTTTTGTAGCCCAGCATAAAAGGAAAGAAAGAAATGTGCCGGCAGGTATACTAATTGAATAAAATTTTTGTAGGTAGTGCTTTTGGCGCTTCTCGCTTTTTATGGTTGTTGCTTATATGGTGTTCTCAAATTGTTGTTTTGTAGCTTCAAAGCCTTTTAAATTTCGTAATTGTTTCTCCGTAGGTGATCGAGAAAGAATGGCGTTACCGGAAGATGCGAGCATACTTCATGCGGAATTCATATATTATTATTACCCAGAGGACATTCCCTTGCCTCGTAAGACATTGAAATTGTGCCGTAATTTGTTGAATTATAGGTATATATTTTTTTATAGTACCTCCACCAAAATTTTACGCCCAGCTAAATCCGGTTCAAGTAACTTTTGATGTCAACAGCTGTTTATGGTTAAGTGCCTTTGCCTTAAATTTACATCAGTCTTTATTGGACTCGAAGCAAGACATATCTGGCTCAGACTTAACTTATATTGACGTCAAAATTGAAGCTATATTACCTAAGGTGTGTTTTTGTTACCCACATTTTTTAACATTTAAACTGCCTAATTTTTTATAGATCACTTTCGAAAGTAGCGCTGAGTTCCACAATCAGCGTGATAGGCCAAAATCGTTACATTTTCAAATGACTAGAGTTACAATTACTAATATTAGAAGTTTAGAGCAATCTTCGAGGGCAGACTTAGCAAAATGTGTCGACTCGTTCCATATGGGTTCGCTATTTTTCGGAACTGACTTTCCTTCAGAAGAAAAAGATTTTTATATAGTGACTCAAAAGTTCCTCGACCACATTTCTGCCAGTGATAATATAAGAAGTTTTCCCGATAAATTGAACCTTTCGACTATACAGGCAATGGTAAATTTTCCGTCACATTCATACTCTAAAATTAACGCGCTTATATTAATTCAGAATGAACTTCTGAGTCGAGAAATGCTGTGGACGGAAGCAAAAGACGTGTGGTGCATTGTACTGGATCCTGTTTGGGGTGAATTTATGGGGGTGAAGGCAGTAGGAGTCAACAAAGGGGTACCATTTTTAGACGCCCTTCCAATAACCGTTTGGTTGCATTCCCATCTCGACCCTAATTCAACCATGAATCAAACTGAAAGGGAAAGCCCGCAAAGTGCCGACATTCATGTATTGGCTCATATTTCACATTTGGTTAGCCTACAGTTGAACCATTATCAGTATCTCTTCCTGTTGAGGCTCACCGAGGAGATAGCAGAAGTTGCTACGTTTTTAACAATAGACGCTAATAAAATACAAAAGGTAAGAACATCGTCATGTGTGAATTTTTGATAATGATTTTGCCGAGGGGTGAACCGCAGGGGAATTTTGGTGTACAAGCTTGAGGAATTGCAGAGGAATTAGTAGGGAATTACATAAATTTGTAGAGAATTGCAGGAATTGTTTGGGGAATTGCAGGAATTAGAGAGGAATTGCACAGGAATTACAAGGGAATTGCAGAAATGTTTACCCCCTTATGCTAACGATTGCGCATGCGCTGTAAATTATTGCATCATCAATCATCTTTACAACTTGACATTGACTTAGTTTTCGTTCGGTGCCTAGTGACAAACGTGTTAGCAAAAACCGGGACGAAAGCTTTAAAACTCAGGCGGCAAGTAAAGCAGGTAGGTTCTAATATATCAGTTTACATTAACTACCTACGTATACTTTACCGCCATTAATAAAAAAATGCAGAAAACTCCCTTCATGCATGTGCTTTATTTGTTTACTAGCTGCCCGGTCCCGGTACGACACGCGCGGCACCTACTGTAAGTTAATCTTCAGATTAGCCCAGCGAGTGTTCATGTGAAGTTTGGTAGTGATCGGATCAACAGATTTTTTTTTGTTTTGTGACAAATAAAATTTATTTAATACTTTCTGAAGGTCTGAATTTTAGTTGTCAAATCTGACAGTTTATATGTGTCATATCAAGCCCCGGCTTCTCACAAAACCAAGAAAAAAAATCTTTTGATCCGATCGCTACCAAAGTTCACAGAAACACTCGCTGGGCTAATCTGAAGATTCTCTGAAAATTTCATCAACATCGGTCCAGCCGTTTCAAAGTCTATAACGGACATAGGTAGATAGGTAGATAGGTAGGTAGGTAGGTAGAAACATTTTTGTGTTTTATATACAGGTGTCCCAGAAGAACAACGGGGCAATATTTCTGGAGCATATAGTTTAGGTCAAAATAACACTTAAATCATATAAAAAAAATTTGTCTAGGACGCCTCCCTTCGAAGCTATTCGCCCTTAGGTCAAGTCCTGAAGAAGGTTTTTTGCTGGTAACTTTCAAACTGATGGTATATACAAAGCTATGGATGTGTACAACGTGATCACTGAATGTCAGCTCCGTTTACACAGAATTTAGGAAGGAAACAATAACTTAGTAATTGAGAAAAGAGTGTAGTTTGGTGAGAGGTGAATTTAGGATACTAACACAGGGTACGATTGCGCAATAACGGCCTAAATAGAACAGTTTTCCACGAGAAATCCACGGGTAAGAGGTTAGAACCGATGAGGCAATAAAGGCGTTTTTCGCGTAAACTTCTGGTAGCACCGCAAGTCTTCGACGGGTTGACCGGGACTTGCCGGCGCAATCGCGGTATAGCTGGGTTTGGAACACACCGCACGCACAAGTATTACTGGTTGCCTGACTTGTGAGAAGCGGCGAAATTAATGCAAAACAGCGAAAGCGAGCCCGAAGAAACACGGCCTGGGGAAGAAAGGAAAAGAAAGGATATAAGCCCTCCAGAATTTTCAAGAAAAAGCAAGAAAACTGCCAGATCACCAGTCAAAGGTAGAGAGAGTGGGTGTAACGAAGAAGAAATGGATGAGTTAAGAAATATGATGAAGCAATTGCTGGAAAGTAATGCGGGAATACTACAAGAATTGAAGGACATTAAGCAAGAACAACAGTCATACAAAAAGGAAATTGAAGCTATTAAAGTTGAAAATAGAGAATTACGAGGAAAAGTCGATACTTTAGAAAAAAGAATGGAGGAGAAAGAACGCAAAGAGAGAAAGCTCAATATTATTATAAAAGGGACAACATCAGTTTTGGGTAGTGGGGCAACGGAAGTAGAAGAATTCTTAGAAAGGGAAATTGGGGTGAGAACAAAAATCTCATCCACAGAAGAGATCCATCCCAGAAAAGGGGGTAGAATACTTATTGCCAAAGTTATCAGTATGGAAGGTAAGATGGAAATAATGAAGAATAAAGGCAAACTTGGAAACAAGACTATATATATCGATAGCGATCTCACACCAATAGAAAGAGATATACAAGGGAAATTGAGGGGACTAGCGAAAGAAGAAAGAGAAAAGGGGAAAAAGGTGAGAGTGGCCTATCAAAAGCTTATAATAAACAATAAAATATGGATGTGGAACCAGAGCCAGGAGAAATTACAACGACAAGTGAAGGTGGGGGAGAAGGGTCAAAAAACTTGAGGATGTAGTGGGAGCGTATAAACGGAATGAAACATGGTACGGACATGGCGAGAATATGGATAAAGAGAACGGAAATGAATTCACAAGGAATAAAATAGTAAGGAGCAGAATATGTAAGCCCCTCTTTATGATTCTAGGTTCATGGAATGTGAGAGGAACCAGTGCCGAGGGAGCAATGAAAACACTAGTGAATGAAGCTCAAAAGTATAAGATAGATGTACTGGCGCTACAAGAATCGAAGCAGAAAGGGAGTGAAATAGTAGAGTGGAAAGATTACACCTTTTTAAATAGCGGAAATCAAACAAGGATGCTGGGAACCGGCTTTTTAGTAAACAAAAAGTTAAAGCGAGCAATAGTCAACTTCTCCCCGGAATCAGAGAGAATCTGTGTATTACGATTAAGAGGTAGTTACAGGAAAATAAGTATTATTAACGCTCACGCACCAACGGAGGATAAGGACATAGAAATAAAAACTGAATATTATGAACAACTAGATAAAGTTTATGATAATATCCCAAAGTACGACATCAAAATAGTGCTGGGAGATTTTAACGCAAAAATAGGGAAAGAGGAGATATATAAACCGACGATAGGACACTACAGCAAACATGAAGACACAAATGAAAACGGAGAAAAGTTGATAGAGTTCGCAACAGAGAGAAAACTAAGATTGAGCAGTACCTACTTCCAGCACAAAGAAATTCACAAAGGCACTTGGAGAGCTCCAAATGGAAACACGGTAAATCAGATAGACCATTGTTTGATAGAAGAAAAGCACGCAAATAATGTAAAGGACGTCAGAAGCTGTAGAGGAGCAGATGTCGATACGGATCATTTTCTGCTCAAAATAGAAATAAAGCAACAAATACCAACGGAGAGACAGAAAGGGCAAGTGACGGAAATGAGGTACGATTGTGAGAAGCTGAAGAGCCAAAAAGTGAAAAGTACATACCAAAGTGAAGTAAATGAAATACTGACGGAAGGGAACGAAGAACAAAAAGAAATAGACCACAAATGGAATGAAATAGTGGCGGCAGTACAAGGAGCAGCAGAGAAGACACTGAAACAAAGCAGACGAACAATGAAAAAAGACTGGTTTGACAATGATTGCAAGATAGCAGTGAAGAAAAGACAAGAAGAAAGAAAGATCATGTTGGCCAAATGCACAGAAGAAAATCGGGAAAGGTACGCAAAAGCAAGATGTGGGGCAAAGAGGATATGCAGGCAGAAGAAACGGGAGTATATGGAGGAAAGAATGAAGAGAATGGAAGACAAATTTGTTCACAAAGAGGTACGCAACTTTTATCAGGATGTCAAAAAGGCACGACTTGGCTACCAGACTGCAACAAAATTGTGTAGGGATAAGGAAGGAAACTTGATTGGTGGAGAAAAGAAGCAAATGGACAGATGGGCAGAGTATTACAGGGAACTATTGAACCCAGAAGAAATTAGGCAGAATAGTGAAGACGATTTAGAAGAACCGGAAGATGTTAATGGAAGTGACTCAGAAAATGAAATAGACCCACCAACGGACAAGGAGATTGCGGAAATTATTGATCGATTGAAAATCATAAGAGCCCCGGAGAGAGCAACATAAATGCAGAGCTAATTAAGTTTGGAGGAAAAAAGATCATAACAAGGGTACAGAAATTAATTAAGCAGATATGGAATCAGGAAGAATTGCCCAAAGAATGGACACAGGCCATATTATGCCCCATACACAAAAAGGGAGACAGGACGTACTGCGAAAACTACCGAGGAATAGCGCTGCTTGACACGGTATACAAGATTTTAGCAACATGTATAAAAACAAGACTAAGTGACTGTGAAGAACGAATACTGGGGGAATATCAATGCGGGTTTAGGCACAATAGATCAGTGACCGATCAAATTTTCACATTGAGACAATTACAAGCACACCATCATGAACACAATCTACAGCTACATTTAGTGTTTATAGATTTCAAGCAAGCCTATGATTCAATAAAAAGAAAGGTTTTGTTCTCAGTTATGAAAGAACTGGAAATACCAAACAAATTGATAAGGCTGGTTAGAATGACTCTGAGAAATACAATCAGCACGGTTAGAGTAGGAAGAAACAAATCAGAGCCTTTCAGCTTCACAAGCGGACTGAGGCAGGGAGACCCGCTGTCGGCATTGCTGTTCAACTTAGCCCTGGAATATGTCATAAAATCGAGTGAGTTATACAGAGACGGCTCCATACATGATCGCAGACACCAAGTCTTGGCCTATGCAGATGATGTGACATTAATAACGCGGACAAAGGAAGAAATGACAAGAATAGTAGGGAGATTAGTGCAAGCATCAGGGAAGATCGGCCTTAAACTCAACATGGAAAAGACGAAATATTTAAAAAGTGGTGGGGGAGCAAATGATGGCAAACCGTTAGTTGTGAAAATGGAGGAAGGTACGAAACTTGAATTTGAAAGAGTGAACACATTTACCTACCTGGGCACAATTATATCAGAAGAGAGTGACTGTAACGCAGAAATAAACGCAAGGATCATAAAGGGAAAAAGAAGTGCGGGTGCGTTGATGTCAATCCTGACGTCTAAGAACATATCTCAGAAGACAAAAATAGGCATTTACAAAACAGTGGTGCGTCCGACAGTCGTATATGCATCTGAAACATGGACCCTTAATAAAAGCAAGCGAGACAAGCTGGAGATATGGGAGAGGCGCATGCTCAGAAGAATATATGGGGGTAAGAGGATAGGTGATGAGTGGTTAAGAAGAACAAACAAAGAAATAGAAGAACTTTATGGAGAACCGCTTATTACAAACATAGTGAAGGCACAGCGTATAAGATGGCTAGGCCACGTTGCAAGACTCCCGCAAGAAAGGACTGCAAAGAAATTGTTAGCGAGAAGAGATGGCGGAAAGCGCAGGGTTGGAAGACCGAGGAGTAAGTGGATTGATGAGCTGGAGGATGATCTGCTTAGAGTGGGATGCAGAGAATGGAGAAGGAAAGCTGAAGATAGAAGACTGTGGAAAGACATAGTGAGAGAAGCCTTAATCCTTAATGGCCTGTAGAGCTATATAACTTTCAAACTACTATATCGAATGTTATAAAATTTGGACTGTAGACATAGTAAGCAAGTACCTGTGATCGAGTGACATGACATCTTCCATATCTTGCCTAGGAAGCCGGGGGTGGAACACCCCTAATGCTTTTCACCCCTTAACTTTTACGTTGATGCTTTTAACGAATTTGTAATGACATTTTTAAATTCCTCAAACAATTTTCTCCAAAAAAGGTACTCTTTCTTGAAACCGTTAAAACGGCCCGTTCGCGATAAAAAAAATCATACAAAGCCATGATTTATCATTTTTACTACACAAAAACGTATGCGTCTACAAGGTGCTCACTTCAAAAATTTATTGTAGCTGCTATTATGTTTGCAAAACCGATTGTTGATACATTTTCACTTCATTTTCATTTTCTCACAAGTTTCATGAAGCAGTTCATATTTCATAGCCAGGATTGTATAGCAAAAATCGGTAAAAATGATAAACCATGTCTTTGTGTACATTTTTTTTCTCGGAAACGGGCCGTTTTAACGGTTTCAAAAAGAGTACCTTTTTTGAGAAAATTGTTTGAGGAATTTAAAAACGTCATTGCAAATTCGTTGAAAGCACCAACGTAAAAGTTAAGGGATGAAAAGCATTAGGGGTGTTCCATCCCCGGCTTCCTAGACAAGATACGGAAGATGTCATGTCACTCGATCACAGATACTTGCTTACTATGCCTACAGTCCAAATTTTATAACATTCGATACAGTAGTTTGAAAGTTCCCAGCAAAAAATCTTCTTCAGGACTTGACTTTTAAGGGCGAATAGCTTCGAAGGGAGGCGTCCTGGAAAAATTTTTTTTATATGATTTAAGTGTTATTTTGACCCAAACTATATGCTCCAGAAATATTGCCCCGTTGTTCTGGGACACCCTGTATATAGATTTGATTTGATTTTCTTATCACAAGACGAACACTGAAATTAAGAAGTATCATAAAGTAGATAAATCTTATGTCAAATAAGTGTACATCAATTATTGTTACATTTCGCAATACTGAACGCAGTACAGAACACAGTACAGTACAGCGCACTCTAAGCAATTGCAATATTTCCTTCTACAGAACGATGTTATCTGGCGATGTTCCTGAAGAAATGGATGTGTTTGCCGAAGCAGAGGCGGCCCTTAAAATCAAGATACCTAATAGCCGTAAACTTCTGTTAGAAATGAATTGCACAAAATTGTAGACGTCAAAGACCTCGAAAAATATTATGGGCCCATTTACTTTAAAACCCCTTCAGAATTTCAAATTGTGAGCGGCCATAGGAAAATATTGGAATTACTTTCCAAATATTGCAGTGAGAGTGTAATCGCTAGCGAATATAAAAGAAAACGCGCATTGGCGAAAGTTCGAGTACCACCTCAAAATCAAATAACACCGCAAAACCTTAAGAAACCCAAAGTTGACCAAAACCCTGATCAAAACATATAGGTTCGCCACGAGGTTCGCCATTACCATCTACATCTACGGCTACATCCGAGGCTACATCTATTTCTCAACAGATGAAAATACGCACGTGTTGAAAACTTTGAAAATGTGGACAAAGAATAAAGTTGAAAAGACTAAATGGGAAATGTTATCAAAGGAGCTGGATAACATACAAGTTAATACTAGTTTAAGTGTTGAAGGTGCCTTGATTTGCAATATTAAATGTTTCTGTGGGGCAATATATAATATTCCAAAACTTGCGAAAAAGGTTCAACAATCCAAAATATGGATATACGCAAACTTTCATACACATGGTTCGTTTAAATGTATGTATTTTAATTTTATCCTTACTAATGCGCCAAATTATAAATAATATACTTACTCGAATGTGCAGGAAATGCAAGAATTAGTTGTAAGGGAATTACAGGAATTAATAGGGGAATTGCAGGAATTACATGGGGAATTGCAGGAATTACATGGGGAATTTCAGGAATTACATGGGGGAATTGCAGGAATTACATGGGGAATTGCGGGAATTACTTGAGGAATTGCAGGAATTAAACATAAACAGAGGAATTGGTGTACAAGATTTTGCTCTGCGGTTCACCCCTCGGATTTTGCCATTGAAAGCAATTCTGCTTTTAATAAATTTGAACCGGGATTTTGATTCTGCACCAAGGTAATAAGCCACTGGAAAATGTCACTTTTTTCCACTCTTGAATGATATGACACATTGTCCAAAATGATTAATGAGGGTTGACGTAAATTTGGAATAAGCATTTCTTTTAGGCACTTTTCAAAAGACTCATTATTCATGCCATCATGGTGGTCAGCACTTTGGGATGTTGAAGAAAATATTGGGCTGGCACCAGAAACAAATCTGGTGAATTAACCAGCATGCAAGATAAATGAATCTTTTTCTGGAACCGCAACTAGTCAGTCGAGTTATCCCGCCATGATTTCCGTTCGAAAAACCCGTGTTTCGTCCCAAAAAATAACCTTTGTAAATCTTGAATTTAAATATGTATTCAACATATTTTCTTAAAAAAGTGACCGGTGACTTGCTATGTTTTGCAGCTCAAACAAATATCTTCAATTGCAGTCTTTTTTATACCTAAATTCCAAAGATTTCAGTCCAATTTCTAAAATCCCTCAGTCCCTTAAAGCGTTTTTTTTAAACTGGAAGTGTTTGATTTATACAAGTCATACTCATATACAGGTTGGTTCATTTTGGGTGCAAGTATGGGGGATTTCGCAAACTATCACAGTTAGAAAAAACTAATGGCACAGTCTCGATCTCTTTGCAATCGCCTTTTGTTTTCAAGTTATGGGACAAAATTTCATTTTGACTGCTTATAATCTCGCTTATTATTAGAAATTCGGGGATGTTGTAAAGATATTCTTAAGATACTTTTTTTGAGTCGATTACAGTGGCGTAGTTACATTTTTAGTTAAGGTTACGGTTTTAACATGACAACACCAACATGCTTAATTTCTTATGGGGAGTATATTTGGATAACGCTTCAACGAAAAGAGAGTTTTTTTCTGATTACAGCAATATACAGGGTGCCCCAAAAGCGACGCCCGTGCTTTCGGAATTTGACTTTGTGAGCTAAAACAAATCGAAAGTTAAGAGTGATGAAATTTCTGTTTTGCCTTCGTTAACGAGTTATTAAGGAAAAACTAATAAAACGCATAAGAAACTAATCAGAGCCCAGCCGATGCACAGTGGTTCAAAATCCCAAATAGTCGATCGACAATCAAAATTTTTATTTTTTTATATGACGCTAAACATAACACACAATCGTTCTTCTAGTATCTGGTCAACTTCTGAAATAAATACGAGGGCGAATCAAATATGAACCGGACTTTTCGTTTTAACGCCCCATAGGTGAAATGAGGGTCTTGGTATATGTTGGGTAGGGATGTAAAGAAGCGGGGAGTACATCGGCTCGCCAGGCTGAGCAGATTGACTGGTAGCAGCATCATGTCTGAGCAAGAGGTGCGCACGCCTGTTGCGCAACGCATTATCATAAAGTTCTTGTCAAGCGGGAGAGCGTAAACCCTGCCGAAATTTTGCGTCGACTAACTGCACAGTTCGCTGGAAAACACTTTCAAGGACCCAACAAATTATCCCCCTCTGCTCGATATCGCGCCAAAAGTCTTTCGCCCACTGTAGATGGTTTGCTTCCTAATCTTCCGTCAAGAGGCGAGGAACCCCTCCTTGCCGACAATTTTCGGTAACTATTGGGCACTCCCGTATGATATCCCGATGTGTACAGTCATTTCCCATGCTGTAATGCGGCAGTCACCTTTAATTAGCTCACGGATCGCACGAATATTCCCCTCACTGATGCTTGTCCAGGGTCGGCGTGTATGGCTGGCGCTTTCCACTGACTTTCGGCCGCCTAAAATTTGTTTGTGCCAGTCGGAGACTTGGATCCTTGAAAGGGTTTTTTCACCGAACTGTGCAGTTATTCGACGCAAAATTTCGGCAGGTTTTACGCCCTCCTGAAACAAATATTTGATGATGATGCGTTGCGCACCTCTTAATTAGACATGTTGCTAGTAACAGCCAATCTGCTCCGGTTGGCAAGCCGGTTTACTCAACGCCTCTTGACATCCCTACCTAACATATACCAAGACGTCACGCCCCTCATTTCACCTATGAGGCGTCGAAAAGAAAAGTCCGGTTCATATTTGATTCACCCTCGTAATTGCAAAATGAAATTACATAGAAAGACAATATTAGTCCCGAAGCGTGCGATAAAACACATGCATTTCGAACAAAAATTGAGTTCTCTGAAATGCGACCTTTTCTAGGGGCTGTGCAGAATTTATCTTGCAAAATATTTGAAAAAAATGAATATGCCGAGAAAGTTTGGACCTTTAGCTATCACCTAAACGTATTATTTTTCTAAGAAATTTTACCTGCTTTTAAATTCACCAGTACTTTATGTACCCTCCATATTCCACTAATTTTCGCACTAAATGTATTCTACGAAACAGAGGACACAAGAGGACAAAATAATTTTCGGTACACAGTATTGGTTAGGGTCTTAGGTAAACAAAAACACCTAAATGGTTTGCATCGGTTTGCCCCTCTTACGACAGGGGGTTGCGTTGTCACGTTCACCCGGCATTGTATTTGCGCCTCTTGCTGTTCGCACTTTCGGTGGCTATTACTCTGTTGTTTGATACTGCGTGTTGTGGTGTAGCTTTAGTTTGTGGATATTTTGTGTATTTGTGTATATTTTAACGATGGCGGTTCGTCCAATTACGCGTTTTTCTTTACACGAAAAGTTTCTAGAAAATATCGAATTATCCATTGAAGTTCGAAAAAATTGTGCTATAGACTATTTGAAAGAAGTTTTTCATACAAACTGAAATGATGCTGCTACAAACGCACTTATAGTTTTTACTAGAACTAATTTTTTTGCTCCATATATCAGAAATTGGAAGAGTGTAAATAGAAATAATGAACGGTTTCTACAGAAATTTGATATGTGGCTTCACGAAGAAATAAAATTCCCAGATATTGTTCTCCGTTGTGTGCCTACTCCTATAAGTAGTGAACCTTCAACATCCATAGGAGGTAAGCCGAACTATAAAACTTTTTATCAATTTGTATTACGGATAACAAAATTTAGGTCGCGGTCGCCCATCTAAACAATTTGAGGATTGTTCTGATGTGGTAAAGCGTAGAAAAACTGAAGAACTGCGAACTACAAAATCTTCTGAAGAATTGGCTTATGCCACAATAATGAAATTAAGAGAAAAAGGCTATGAAGCGGCTGCTAAATTGCTTAAAGAAACTGTGACAACAACTCCATCCCGTGCTAAACGCATTTTAAAAAAATGGAAAACTATAGAAACAAATCAGTCTGCATATACTCCGGAAGAGGCTTTGTCAATTGTAATTTCGTTAAGTTTAACCAAACAACAGTACCTTACTCTAAGACGATCAGCTTCGCTTCATGGGCACACTAATTTATATCCATCATATCATACTGTGCTGGACATAAAAAAACAATTGTATCCAGAAGGTATTATTTTCACGGAAGAAAAATGCGAAGTTCCTCTTCAAACCCTTCTCAACAAAACATGTGAAAGTATTTTGAAAATAATACCGGCAGAAAGCAATCCCGATAGGTTATTGAATTTGATTTGCAAATGGGGATTTGATGGAAGCTCTGGATATACGACATTTAAACAAAATCTAACACGTCAGAAGAAATACGTGCTGAAGAGAGTGTATTTGTTACATCTTTAGTACCATTAAGATTAGTGGATGAAAATAGTTCAAATGTTTTTTGGAAAAATCCAAGCCCTGCCTCGAAGTGATTTTGCCGGCCGATAAGACTTCAGTGGATTCACGAAACCCAAGAAATTTCTAAAGCTGAAGAAGAGTTCATAAACCAACAAATTAGCAACTTATTGCCATTTGATTCTGAATTCGATCGAATTAAATTTACACTGTCACTGACAATGGTTGACGGAAAGGTGTGCAGTGCATTGGCTAACACTTCGAGTATGAGGTGCTACATATGCAATGCTACGATTTCGCAATTAAATGATATTGAACAAATTCGTTCTTGCCCCATCCAACCGCAAATGTTAAGATTTGGATTGTCAGTCTTACATGCTTATATTCGTTTTTTCGAATGTCTTCTTCATGTGGCCTATAGACTAGATCTAAAAGTGTGGAAAGTATCTAAAGAAAACAGGGAAGTACTACAAAACAAGAAACGCGAACTTCAAAATAAGTTTCGGCAGAGAATGGGACTAGTCGTTGATGTACCTAAAGCAGGTGTAGGCACCACAAATGATGGGAATACTGCAAGACGATTTTTTGCTGATCCTAAATTATCGTCTGAAATTACTGGCATCGATGAAGATCTAATTAAAAGATTTTCAGTAATTTTGAAGGTAATCAATAGCAACCACGAAATAAACACAGAAATTTGAAAATTATTGTGTGGAAACAGCCCAAAAATTTGTGAGCTTGTATGAGTGGTACTACATGCCCACTTCCATCCATAAAATCTTACTATACGGAGCAGCAGTTATAGAAAATGCTGTTTTGCCTATTGGAGAATTATCCGAAGAGGCACAAGAAGCGAAAAATAAAGATTTGCGACGATACAGGGAACACCATACCAGGAAAATTAGTGCCATTAAAATAAATGAAGATCTTTTCCATCGATTAATTTTAAGCTCAGATCCACAATTAAGTTCATTTGTACACGGAAAACATAAACAGAAGATCACTGATGTTGATGTCCTCCAATTAATCAATATTTCTGACGAAGACAAGAAAGATCCTGATGACGATTTTGAAGAAGAAGAAGATGATGATTAGTAAAAGTAAGCCCTTCCAAATATTTCGTAACATGCAAAATCGCCTGTAATATTATTAGTATTTTATTATTATTGTCAATGTATTGGAGCATTTTTTAAATTTCTACATAATATTGCAACATACATTACATCTAAAGCCCTTAAATAATTTCTGTTGCAAAGTCGTAACAACTACTATTATTATTATTATTATTGTTACTATTATTATTAGTTATTATTATTATTGTAAATGCATTAGTATGTCTTTTTAGTGTTACATCACAAACTTTTAATTGAAAATTGTAATTCATTTACCAGATATGAATTTCGATCGGGTATTTTGAAATATGAACCACTGTGCGATGTGATTGTGTCATATTAATGATATTCCGTTGGCAACTAGACTAAACTGTTGGTTCCAACATGACGGAGCACCAGCGCATTATGGTGTACAAGTACGACAGTTTTTGAATAATTCTTTCCCTGGAAAGTGGATTGGAAGAGGTTGACCCTTATCTTGGCCACCTAGATCGCCCGACTTGAATCCCTTAGATTTCTTTTTTTGGGGGTTTTTAAAGGACAAGGTTTACTCCATACCTGTTGCGGATGCTGAAGATGTCATGGCTCGGATTCATGATGCTGTGGCGTTAATAAATGAAAAAATGTTAGAGAGTGTTCGTGCTTCCATGATACATCGGGCTGCTGTTTGCTGTTTGCAAGTCTAAAATTGTTTTCTCAACAACTCGTTAACGAAGGCCAAACGGAAATTTCATCACTCTTAACTTTCGATTTGTTTTAGTTCACAAAGTCAAATTCCGAAAGCACGGGCGTCACTTATGGGACACTCTGTATACATACTTATTTTTCTTAATTTATGAGTTATCGCGATTTTTCTAGTTTTATTGTTATTTTATTGACTTTGACGTAAGTATTTAGGCATGTAACAGTCATTATTAGTTTATTTTTAATGCTTATTTGTACTAGTACGATTTTTCATTAATATCCAACCTAATAAGTGTCTAATAAGTGCAGGACATGCACATACCTATAATATTCTCGTATTGTGCATGTTCTGCACTTATTAGACACTTATTAGGTTGGATATTAATAAAAAATCGTACTAAAAAGCACTAATACAAATAAGCAATAGAAATAAGTTAAAAATATATCTGTTGCATGCCTCAATACTTAGTCAAAGTCAATAAAATAACAATAAAACTAGAAAAATCACAATAACTCATAAATTAAGAAAAATAAACAAATCAAACTATATATCGCTGAAATCAGAAAAACACTATTTTCTTTCCAGTGTTAGTCTAATATACCCTCCATAAGAAATTACGCATGTTTGTGTTGCCATGTTAAAACCGTAACCACAGACAAAATTAACTTAAGTTAATTTCGTCTGTGCCGTAACCTTAAATAAAAATGTGACTACGCCCCTGTAATCTACTCAAAAAAGTGTCTTAAGAATGTCTACAACACCTCCGAATTTCTAATAATAAGCGAGATATAAGCAGTCCCCGGAATGTTGAAAAAGGCAATTTTGCCCCATAACTTGAAAACAAAAGGCGATCCTGAAGTTTTGTTTGTGCCACTGAGCAAAGCTGATAAAAAGAGATTAGTTTTTTTTTAACTGTGATAGTTTACGAAATCCCCCTTACTTGCTCCCAAAATGAACCATCCTGTACACATATAACGTTTCTTACTTCCATTTTCACGGACTCATTTCTGTATCTTCTTTTTCTTTTTTCGCCGATATATTGTTGCATTTTTCTTAACAATCTTTTGTACAGTTCTTATAGGTCACATTCAACGTTTCTGATACTTTTTTATAAACAGACTTTGTACTTTTTAGATCACCGCTTTCTATAGATTTTCTTTGCTGCTCTTCAAAATAGTTGACAATAAACACATACAAGGTGTTAAAGTTCAATTACCTATGTCTAATATAAGTTTGAAAAATATCAAACTCTTTAAAGGTTCTGGTAAATGTTCTGTGTTAATTCTCATCTTTCCAAATTTAACTAAGTCATTATCCAAAGTTTAGTACAGTGTAAGTATCATTTAAAATTGAAAAAAATCAGGCCTGCTTTTTCTGCGTGATTATGTTTTCTGAAATCCTAATAAAATTTTATTTCTTTCAAATTTTAAAGGTGGAGAAAAGCAGTTCAATAGTAGTCGGGGCTCTTATACCCCAAGTAGAGGTAACTTTCGTAATGCCTTCACAGTGCCCTGGCAAGGAATCTTCTGGAGGAGACGTTGAATCATTTGTACCAGATTCTTCCAGTATGGGCGATGAAGTTCTTGCTGGAGGTACATTAACAAACTTTCAGCCGGAACAGTTGTAACATATTTTAATATTAGGTTCAACGGCGACGGTTTGGCAAACAAGCAATTTGTCGATGACAGCTATGGACATGCCACGAAAAAGCACCATAGCAAATGGTGGTGGCATAACTATGGGTGATATCTCCCCCACGTATTCCCCTAATCATCCTCTAATGGATAGTGGCCGGTCCTCTAAATCAGCCGCTGACGCATTTGGAAACATAAACATCTCGAACAACATAAATGCCGGCCTGTCTTCCATGCGAAAAGGCTTTAGCAGCTTAGTTACTTCAATAGACAGTGCGTTAAAACCGAGCTCTGAAGATGCCTTAGAAACGATGTCTATAAGAAGCGATGTTTCCAGCGATTCAGAAAACTACGTTTTAGTGCAGATGGGTGTGGATGAAAGGAACGTTGAAAGTGTGGATGACATGTTTTATGTTCGGGAATTACAAGAGGCGGCAAGAGCTATGGTGGAAATTGCCAGCGAGGTTATAGAGGACGACAGTGATGTTACTACACCTAGTGAACACTCCATGATGAGTAGTTGCCGTCGAAAAGATTTGGTAAGTGGTTTACTGGAAAGAAACATCCATCGTATCGTCTACATTAAATGTTATTGTATTCAGGTTTCTGTTTCGACATTCAAATTAAACAAAGTTGAACTGCTGCAGCAGTCTATAGGGTACTCTTCTTCCGTGAAACTTCAAGTGGGGAACATCACCAGCGAGGATTGCAATTCAATTCCTTGGGACGAATTCCAGGTAACAAGGAGAATCCTGATCGTAAATTTTCAAACGCTATTTTTTTCAACATTTATGACATTGGATGTAAATTTATGAGATGTGGTTCTCTCACACCGACTCGTGTTTTATCAGAAAAAATCTTGACACACTGTCACTTATTTATTTTTTGCATGCTTCTGAATGTTTTGTCGTGTGGCACAGGCCAGGGCAAAGGTATTGGATATTTATCATTGGCATCGTGATCTGCATGTGTAGTTTATTTATCCTCCGGTAGCTTTAATATTTTTAAAAATGCACGTGTATTAGGCTTGTTTAGCAAGTGATTTCGACACTCAAGAGGGGTGTTTACCAGGTGCTTCTGTTGCAGTCAGACACACACTCAAATGAGATAAGAAAACATCTTTTTGGGTTTTATAAATCACGGCTGTATTTTTAGTGAGAATGTCTTGAAATTTGGAACAGACTCGCACAAGACTTAGTAGTGCAATGTGGAGTTTTCATTTTTTTGTTTATCGATTTAAATTGCATTTAAATCGAAATTTTAGAGAATTCAAGATGGGTTGTCATGTGAGCGCGTGTTTGGCTAGCTCGATCATCTGTCACAAATGCAGCTCTTAATTTAAAGTGTCTTGCAAAATTTAAATTTTATTTGTTCTACGTGAAATATGTACCTTTGATAGGATGTTTAGAAGTGAATGTTACAAATTTTATGAAGTTTTTTTGGGAACTCATGAGATTAAAAAATTATGTTATAAGAAATGTAAGTTGCGACTATCGTTTTATCAGTGTAACAAACTTTTCTAGTGTAATTTCGTCAAGCCTGCGTATTAATGAGTTTATTTAGTAATCCGCAGGAAAACTGAAAAAGTCATGTATATTTTTATTGAGTGAGACAGAGAGCCAAACATAATTTCCAATGGCTATCAAAAAGATAGGCTTAGAATCTATGAAAATGTAATTTAAAATATTTTTAATACGGGTAGCTAGAGGGGAGGATGCCAATCGGTGCTACCCATGTGGTATCGTTCTTAGCTATGTCAATTTGCAACTGATAGATGTCATATGAATCATTAGCGCCCCGTTTTTTCTTAAGAGTTAAACAAGGTTTCTGAGAATTTTATTCAATATTTCGGAATATAAGGCAGTAAAATTGTTCCAAAAATTTCTGTGGAAGCTTTAGTTATAAAGGAGTGGTATAACATACAATTTTTATTTTCGCAAAAGAACGTGTAACCCATATAACCTATACCTAAAAGCTTTTTCACGTAAACTTTTAAAACCGTAAATAAATGTAAAACATGCTCCTTGACATGCAAGTAAAATAACCGAAAAAAAGGTGCAGAAACCGTATAATTTGCTCATTCTATTTCGCTGGGAAAACATTTCTAGTTTAGTGTAGAAATCACACAACAGATCACTTCAGAAAGTCGTCACATAATTGACAGCTGGAGGGCAAACATTTGAGGAGCAATCACGCAAAACTCAACAAATCTAAAGCTGACCGCACACAATCAATATTATTGTCAAACCAAGTTTGACAATAATATTGTTGAAATACTATATTGATGAAAATATTGATGACACCGCACACTGAACAATATTATTGACAATAATACTAGGAATATTTAGCCAGTAAGGAAGTGAACAACACTGATGAAGTGACATTGATGAAATGGATTTAAAGAAAAAAGCATGTGTTGCATTTGCAATTAAGAAAGAAAGGCCAAAAAGAAAACAGTGGATAAAAAATTGGTTGCGTAAACGAGATAAATTGTTACATTTCAATTTGATCCAATGCAGAATTGCGTTTTACTTTATTGTAATAATCATTTCTAGAGGCATTCCATAACACCGGTAGTTTCCCATGAGCATATAAATTCTTTTAATATGTAATTGTTTTCCCATTTACTTCATTTGAGTCTTCGTCGCTGGAGTCCATTTTAAACAAACTCAGAACTCAAGTCGGCCACCAAAAACAACGATTAACATCAACAGCCGCTCGATAATTGACACAAAATCGGTGCCCGGTGCCCGCAAACATTCAAAATTATTGTCAATATCCCTTCCTCCCCCAATATTGATGCGCGGATTTCAAAAAATCTGGATTTTCATCAATATCGATAATCAATCTATCAATACAGTCCGCACACCATCAATAATATTGTCAAATTACGATATTGTCAATATTATTGTCAATAATATTGATCATGTGCGGTCAGCACAAGGGAACAAAACTTTCAGAAATGACAAAATTTCTCACTGTTCATTTGTTTAACTGATTTATTAGTTCAAAATTTGGTTTCATTAAGGTGGAACATTACTTAACCTAAAACACAAAAAAAAACTCAACAAAGTTTTAATTTTGAACAAATATACGCCATTTTGATTTGTTCAGTTTCGCTTGGAATACCTTGGATCTGTTGAGTTTCGTTTCAAAAAAGTAATGGATTTGCGCAGTCATAAATTGACGTAGTTTTCCCTAAAACGCACATTAATGGTTGAACATTCAGTATCCGAATTCAACTATTAAAATACAGAGGGCAGAGCTTTACGAAAGTTGAATTATTTAGGTTGATAAAATTATCCAAGGATTTGTTTAGTTTTGTTTGTCTACTAAATATTTCCAAGAGGGGATTTGTTGAGTTTCGTTGCAAAAAATGGAAGGTTATGTATGGGTTGGGATTTGTTAAGCTTTGCTCAAAACGAATATCAGAAACGAAAAGAACTCATCCGGAACTACACGACACCACATAAAACTGAAAAATGCTCGACAGTGGATTTGTTGAGTTTTGCGTGATTGCTCCTCATTTGTTTGTTTATTGTTTACACATAACCTTACAAGTAAACTGTAATTTTCTAAAACTATTAAATATGTAGTTAATATGCCACTGTTTTGTTGTGTTGCGGGATGTGAAATGAGAGTTGAAAGGGATTTAGTAATTGGTAATATTTATTAGAATTTCTGCTGCACTAAATCATCGTGGAGAGTACTTAAACAAGTTGTCAAATAAAAGACGTGAAAAGTGGGTAAAAGTCTTAAAATAAGAGTTTTGAGCAAAACCCAATTAAAAAACTGGCGAGTATGTTCTAGACATTTCATTTCTGGTAATAAAAACTTAATTTTAACTTCCCAAATAAAATATGAATAAATGTGTGCCCTCCAGTAACAAATGGCGGCCTGTCAAAATCGGCCATTCTAAAACAGTTCTATTAAAAATAAATATTTTAGGTTATGCTCGGATGTCAAATGTTAAATCTTAATTCTTAGTTCAAGTACCATAAACTTGTTTTAAGTCTCAAAAGTAAAGTCAAATATGAAAACACTGAAAATATAAGTATGTAGTTGGTACCATAGTATAGAAGTCATCAATCATTTTGCACAATGCATCATATCTAAATCTAGAGATGTAAATGGAAATATTTTGGAAATATTGGAAATATTTGTAATTTTTTTATATTTTGTTAATAATAGTTGTTCTGTGACGAAATTAAATATTTACAGGATGACGTCACTCTTAAAAATGGCGGAAGTAGACGCCATCTTTGTTTTTTTAAATGGCAATCGGCCATTTTGATTTCATATTTGAATTCAACATTTAATTCAGAGTACAACAGTACAACTAACCAAATTGTCACTGTCATAAATAATACCTACCAACTTACTCAAAAACTGCAAATAGCTCCAAAACGATTGGAGTTAGGTATAGCACATGCTAACATAACGCCCCTTAGAATTATATTTTACATCCAACGGTGACATAAAATTTGACACGTGCTATTTGAAAAAATTGAGTTATTTGACAATTTGCGATACCCATATTCAAAAAATTGTAGCAACCGCTGGCAAACTCGTTATGACTTCGGTTATCAATCAAAACATTCCTTGGAGCTTAGGGAATCGAAGTGAAAAAAATCATCGACTTATCTTCAGTGGTTCCAGAGATATCAATTTTTTAATGAACTCTTGCATCTGCAAATTTGAAGAGAAAATGTGGCATGTCAAAAAGTATGACAGATAAGTAGTGACAATTTGGTTAGTTGTACTCTGAATTAAATGCAGAATTCAAATATGAAATCAAAATGGTCGATTGCCATTTAAAAAAAAACAAAGATGGCGTCTACTTCCGCCATTTTTAAGAGTGACGTCATCCTGTAGATATTTAATTTCGTCTCGGAATCGTCGATTATGGCTAGGTTCCAAGTTTCATAGCTCTAGCATAAGTAGAAGTCGAAAATTTTCTAATGTGCGCTTTAAAAGAATCACCCTGCATATCGCAACAGCACTTTGTTGAGAAAAATTAATCAGGGGATCGTTCTATAAAGAATTTTGAGTCCACCTCTGATGATAAATCAATCTTCAGAAATTCAATTAGATGCAGATGAGGTGGAATCCGAGGAGGAAGAAGCTGAATCAGGGCCAGCACATAACAACTCCGATTCTGATGATGAGATACCACTTGCTAATAATAATTAATTATACGTACTTTACACTTTTTTGCTATCGCTTATCGCAGACAACTCCACAGAATATTGTTTAGTTGGTCTTGTTTATTTTTATTTTTGAATCATTTTTATTCACGGTGTTATCTTAATTAATATTAATAAGAACAATAATGACTTAAAATCATCTGAAAGGTGAATTCCAATAATTACACTGCACACAATGTCTTTCCAATAAATAAATGATCCCCAACTTTAATTAACAGAAGAGCAGTTTTCATGGCAACTTTTCTTTTGGTATTTGAGCAAAACTTGTTAAATAAATTTGTAAGATTCATTCCCAAACACTAGTAGCCACAACACTAAATGCAAAAATTTTTAATCTTTGGCGTTGGCTTATAACCGAGTCATTGTTATACGATCACGTGCACGAGCCTAGTTTTAGTTGTTTGACCTTACCTAGAAGTAATATTTGAGGTAGTGTATAAATAAATAATTTTGAACAGTAGTGTCGTTCTAATATCAGAAACAAATAAATTATGGACAATTTTCGACAGAGCAAATTCAGTTCACGTTCAAGAGCTTGGACAGACAGTCCCTGCAACGATAGCACAATAACACGAGTCCGAGTACGTATGGACCATCGCCTGATGTTGCCCAGCTCTAAGTCACTGATGAAAATGGACTTCAGTGACAAAGATGCACTGAAGAGACTGTTCCAAAATCTTATTAAAGTTCAAGTCAGTAATCTCAACTTGGACCTCACCATGACCACGGTTACTGGACTCGTGGATTTAGCTGAAGACGAAGTTATCCTGCCCCCCATTCCCATGGAGGTAAAGTTTTTGTTTGGTGGAAAAATTTGTCGCAATTTATGAATAATAAATGTTTTTGCGACAGATTACGTTAGATAACGTTAAGCTTCATTTAATTGAGGATCGTCCTCCTACGAACATAACATCACCAGGTGCAATTCCTATAGACTTAAACATTACTCAAATGTACATCACACGGGGAGAAGACGGAATTTTCCACATGCGTCCTGTTAGGCCTTGTTCTTCGCCTACATCTCCAGCATTAACAGGTGAGTAGTGCAGAATAACACTGAAACTTTTTACGATATCATCAGTCTTTTCTATTTAAAGATAAAGAGGAGATGTCGGAACAAGTTCGGAGGCAACTGAAAGCGGACAATGAAGAGTTAAAGAGGCGTTTGATGGCTTTCGACCGTATTTCCGAAGAGAACCGTAGCTTGCGTCTCGCGAAGGAAGAAAATGATCAGTTGCGTTCGCACTTAATTTCTGCTCAAGACCACGTTGAACGATTGATTGAAGAGAAGGCGAAATTGCTGAATGAAATTGCCAAATTGCGCGAGCAAGTATTGCCGGAAAAAATGCGGCATTGGAACAGTAAGAGATAGCAGTGCTGCTTTGACTGCACCAACTGCTGCTCCAACGTTAAAAAGATGTAGCTAGTTTGTTCAGTCATTGTTATAGCTATGTAGATTTCTTTTTGGTAGAAGTAGTTTCTGTACGCGTTGTTTGCAAAGGAAGTGATTCGAGTGGGCCAGAAATTAGAAAGCGACTGATTTTCTAAATTAGTGTCAAATCGCAAATTGTCTTGCCGTTTAATGGAAAGAAATAGTTGGTGCAAAAATTATTTATCGGAAAAGCCTTGGCCGATAACCATCCTGTTGATATTATGTTGTGCTGAAAGTATGAAACGATAGAACTAGTTAGGTACTCTATTAAAAATTATGAAATGGGGGATAAGAGGTAGTGATGGAAATAATTCTTAGCTGGGCTGGGCGGGCGACATCGTTATTAAATAATCAATAATCGATCACAAAAAGAAACTGATTTTATGATTAATCGATTGATTGATTTAATTGATTAAATTGATTGATTAATTGATTTAATCGATAAATCAATTTAATCGAATCAGTCGATTTAATTATTAATTAATTACTTAATTACTAGATAAACCACACAGCACATTTGCTTTTTGCTAATTTTGGTATAGTATTTTTCAGATTTGTTGGCGTTTGCGCTGCCATATCCGATTATCCAAGCAACCGCCAGCAGTTCAGTAGTTTCCAAAATTTTGCTGTTGCTAGGAACCGTGACAAGCGTGTGCGCCGAGACTCTGGACACGGCACACGGCAATGAGCATTTTGACGTTTTCCCTCAAGAAATGTATTCTTTTACCCACAACATTAGCCCGTTCACACAAAAGACACCGGTTATTTTCTAGTTTGTAGTTAAATCTGCTATTGGTTATAAATGCCAAAACCTGTGTCAGAAATATCCACTATTTATTTTGTTTCTAATTTGTTATTTAAAATTTTTTCATGGAATAAATAGCATTCCTTACTTCGGTTTTAATGCTGTCAGTTACATCTTCACTTTTTCATTTTGATTTGCTGTGCGTTTTTCCGGGCGTTGTAGCAGACAAACCTCATTGTTCCTCTCCAACTATGCGCGACTCGCTGCGTAGACTTACGTTTGATGCATCGGCCAGTCGCTCCTGGTCACAAGTTAAAGGCAATAGGGGACCATTATTTTCCTTCTTTCGAGTAAAGTATTCAAAAATATTTCATAAAACTTCTCGACGCTGTTTGGTAAAAACATTTCCAGGCATCTTTACACCTGACAATCAAACTGACAGTTATACTTGAAAGGCAATAATTTTTGATAAATTGCTTGGTGACCACTGGATATTGCAAAATAAGCATATTAATACTGAAACCATTTTGTTTCACACAACCATAGTAAGAAAGAGTGAGATCAAATACGGAAACGTGAGAATATTCTCAAGTCATCTTACGGCAGCAATTAAAATTCAACAAATCCATTTTACAGAAGGGAGAAAGACATATGAACGTAATGCGCAGATTACTGCACACACACGCCAAGATATCTGAAAAGAACTATAGTCTTTGTTATGACTTACGAGCAATCGGTATGTTGATTAATCAATTTATCAATGTTACAGTTGGTATTATAATTAATCGACCGATCGATATTATGATTAATTAAGTGATTGATCGATGTTATGATTAATCCATCGATCGATATATCAGTATTACAATTAATCGATCTATCGTAAAATCAATTTATCAATGTTACAGTTGGTATTATAATTAATCGACCGATCGATATTATGATTAATTAAGTGATTGATCGATGTTATGATTAATCCATCGATCGATATATCAGTATTACAATTAATCGATCTATCGTAAAATCAATATATCGGTTTTTTTCTGACGGTATTCGATCATTGATCAATCGATTTTTTATCGATTAATCATATCACTTTCACTACATGACAACGCAGCATCTTTCATGCAAAGTAGGTAACTCATATTTTATTAGTAACCTAAATGTATATGTCCACCGTCCTGCTGTCACTTATGAGTTGTAATTGTAATATTTAAATAATCAATAATCGATCACAAAAAGTAACTGATTTTATGATTAATCTCGGATTAATAGATTGATTGATTTAATTGATTAAATTGATTGATTAATTGATTTAATCGATAAATCAATTTGATCGAATCGGTCGATTTAATTATTTATTTAATTGATTGATCGTAATTAGAAAAATCAAGAAATCGATTATACGATTTTCCGATTAATCGATCAATTGATTAAGTAATTGACTGAATCGATCGATCGATTAATATAATAGTGAATTCAGCTATTGCAGAGGCTAGGTTCAACGCAATCGGTAAATAATAATTATAATCATATGAATTTATTTAGTATTTAGCTATTACACAAACTTCTCTAACGTTGCGTTAAAAATTATGTACACAACAGTCATGGTCAGGAGCATCTGAACGAGCTGTCGTCTTAATGGATTGAAAATGACATTCTGCTGCAACTAGATAACCACACAGCACATTTGCTTTTTGCTAATTTTGGTAGTCTTTGTTATGACTTACGAGTAATCGATATGTCGATTAATCAATTTATAGATGTTACAGTTGGTATTATAATTAATCGACCGATCGATATTATGATTAATCCATCGATCGATATATCAATATTACAATTAATCGATCTATCGTAAAATCAATATATCGTTTTTTTCTGACGGTATTCGATCATTGACAATCAATTTTTTATCGATTAATCAAATCATTTTCACTACATGACAACGCAGCATCTTTTAAGCAAAGTAGGTAAATCGTATTTTATTAGTAACCGTCCTGCTGTCACTTATGAGTTGTAATTTTTACATAACCTTAAAAAAGTGGATATTTGCAAGGGTTTTTATTACGTTCCATAAATTTTTTACTTTTATGAAGAAGTAATGTATTAAGGTGGTATTTACCATAATATTGATAGAAAAATTCCCACGAAGAATGCTTGCGTGTCCATATTATTTGTTATACATTAACGGTTTGGCTACAAAGCACTAAGCACTAACCAGCGACCTCATTTAAATTTGTGTAAAAGTTGCTCGAGACTTGACCTTTAAAATGATTGTTTCCATCACTAGTGAGATGTCCAACCAAATATATAATGAATTTGAAGCGATTTGGCGCATTTATCGTTGAAGTCTTTCCATTTAATTTTGGTAAAGCACTACATATCGGTTCTAATATGTTCGTTGAAATGAACTATATTTACAATATGGAGTTTAACTCGTTATAGTCCACAAAAATATTTTTAATGTAGGCTAGGTTGTGTAATAAAAAAGTACTACTTTCGAGGTTATTTTGCTAAATTGAGTTTTTTTTGAAGCTTAATGGGCAAGTTTGTACTTTATTTAAATATAATTGCCAGAGAAACTTGCAATAAATATATATTTCATTGTGATAGTTGAGTTACTCTGTGTTCATTGACTTGGATATTTTACGATAATTGTGAACGTGTTGTTGGTACCTATTTGTTGTTTTATTTTTGTATTTTACAAATTGTATGGGAATAAAATGGCAGTTTTATGTGATTGTAAATTGGCAAATATATATATAAACTATAAAATATTGTTTGTATTGAAATCTATGGGTTTATGAATAAATTGTTTTTAGTATGATGCGTTAATTTTTTATTTCTGCGCACCGACATAACCTTACTCATGAGGACATACTGTTATCTGAGGTAATTTCATTAGGTTGGTGAATTTCGGACACTTCTTTTTTTTCTTTCATTTCGCATTCTTCAAACTTTAAGTATGGGTAACTATGTTCATGATATTGTATAAGCAGAAAGTGTTTACGCATTTTGCAAAATGTTGAAAATAAGCTTGGGCATCAAAAAATCATCAACGTTAAAATTTAAATCATTGTTATAGGTAGGTACTGTTTTAAAAATTTGATTAATAACGTTGGTTCAAAACATAATTTTTCTGGGGCAATTACTATTTTTTGAGGCTGTCAAGCCGCAAAGTCACCAAAGCGTACCAAGATAAAGTTACATTTTTAAACGGAATGCTCCGTACTTGTCTACGATTTTGAATTGTCCCGAAAATTCAGAACATTTTGTGTCAAGGGATTTCAGTGCCTAAATCAGTAATTTTCGAGATTTTTGCTATTTTGTATAAGAAAAACTACATTTTCCCGCATGCCAATAATGGGGTCATTCACTATTTTCTAGAAACCGGCTTAAATAAAATATTTTGTTATAAAAAAGCAATGATTATAACTGTTTTTCAAAGTACTTTTAGATTTAAGTATAAATATTTTGTTGTTTAAACTGTTGGTTTCTTGTGTTCAGCTCTTAAAACTTATTGTGTCCGTTTCATTTATTAGTTGTATGTTGTTTGTGTTTTAAAGCCTAGAATGGTGTTATACCTTTTAAGTTACATGCACAAAATAAGTTATGGAATCTTAACTATTTTTAACAGCCAAATCAACAAATAAAAACCCCAACATCCCAAATTATAACCTCAAAATTTGAGAACTAATTTCTATGTGAATCAAGCAACTAACCAACGCATTGGTCATGTGCATTTTTCTCCACCAATGGGTGTGAAGCATACACATGGGAATTAATTTATTGGTAATTCCGCTTAACTCGTCACAGACTGACTAGATTTAAAGTGTAAATACACTAAAATTAATATTGCCGCCCCAGTGTATATGACAATATTTTGAATTTACTACTTATGTTGTTTCGCCAACGTTGGCAGCCTTTATCACAAATATGTATAGGGTAAATTTGCGCTGAAATTACCAAATTACTTACTATATTCCCTATAAAATTATTCAAAAATCAGTACAAGTATGTGTAATATATTATTATTCACAATCGGTTAGTAATAAATCAATTGCCAACTTTTAAAAAGTTTGAAAGTAGGTTATTCCTGACTTCTACTTCCCGACCTGGTTGGAAAATTTTCCACCTGGATGGAAAATTCAGTTCCTATTTGATTTTATACTCAAGTAAGTATTATGTAATAAATTTGGAATAAAATTTCCTATACCGTTTTTTCTGCGGTATTGGGGAATTCTGCTTGAATGTATTGTGTACTCCAACTGACTACCAGACATATTCTACCACCAGAAATACTCTTTCATATTAAGTTATTTTATTGTCAAAACACGATGATTATCAGTTTAATAATTAATAAAAATATAAATGTCAATTTCACTGCCTACCAAGAATTATCGAAAGTGCAGTATTTAAAAAATAAAATAGTATACATATACAGGGTGGGCCAATAGTGTGTAGTCGGTCCATATCTCTGATTCTATCCAAGATATCAACATGAAATTTTATGTGTTGTAATGAACCCTACCCCACCCTTGCAAGTTTCTGCTCACCTGACTATCTACCTGCTCAGCGCTGATTAATTAACCTAATTAAAGTTTACCTAAATACCTGTCGAAGTGGCCACGTGATCGTCTATTAACTACGTTGTGTATTACCTATGCCATTACAGACCCCACTACTTTGATAAGAAAGAATCACAAGCGAGGATGTTAATAATAGACACAAATAAAGTTGAGAAATTAAGATTTATTCATATCTTTGGTAGTATTATTCAATTATCGTTAATCAATTTCGTACAAAATCAGATACGTCTACTGTTTGCCTTATTCGCATATAAGACAAAGAGATTTGTAGAATTCTCTATTGAAATTAGTAAGTGTCTGATATGTTTACCGACGGACGACAATCAAACCAACGTATAATTTGCTTTGTTTGCTAATAATTATAACGTATTTTTTTGTTTTACGTTTCATTTGGTAGGTACTATTCTTTTTACCTAGATTTGGCGTATTCTTTTTTTTACGCTTTGTTTGGTACTGTTCTTTTTACCTTGATTTTGCGTACTGTTCTTTTTACGCTTTATTTGGTAGGTACTTTTCTTTTTACCTGGATTTTGCGTATTCTTTTTTTTACGCTTTATTTGGTAGGTACTTTTCTTTTTACCTGGATTTTGCGTATTCTTTTTTTTACGCTTTATTTGGTACTGTTCTTTTTACCTTTGATTTTGCAAAGTACAAACTGGTCAGTTAGGCGTCAATCGATAAGGGTCGACAATATTCGTCGACTCAAATTTAAACAATTATACATCCTTTGTCTCCAATGCGGTTACAGAACATATGACAAATAATAAAATGGTTTACAATAACATACCTGTATTATTCAGCACTGAATTACACTTATACTTAGTTACCTATTTAGCGCGACTTTTACAAAAACCGTAGCCTTAAACTTCGAAAGCCAAAAAACCTCTTTTTAATCCTAAACACCCCGTGTTCCAGGCCTAACTAACTTTCCCCGCGTCTCTCTAGTCTGGAGCGTCACCTTCTGAACCTACTTTTGTTTATGTCTGCATTCCAGTGAACGCAACTTTATAAGTATATAGTCTGTCCCGAAAATAACCTGTTGAAATAAAATAGGCATTTTGAAGTATGGTTGAAGTATGATTAAGTACTGGACTTCCTAATAATGGGGATTACAATGACAAAGACTAAAATTAGCTAACTTACGAACTAATGATGATTCAGTATTCACCAATGAGATAGCAGAGAATAATTTACATTATCAGACAACTAGAACAAGCACTCTCTGAGATCCCACCGCTCGAAGGGAAAACCTTTTGTATTTCTCTTATATTTTGGGAAAACCTCTTGGGAAAAACCCATTTATCTTTATTAGGTGAAAACCTTCAAGTGAAGTCATCAGCGTCTAAGAACCTAAAATCCTTTATTCGCTTTTGGCTAGCTATTTAAGGAAACGAACTAGGCAACCCAACGTGCATTTCTAAAGCTAGGTTATGCAACCAAACATGCACCAGTCGAGTAGACTGCGATTCCTTTCAGTGTATGCGGAGAACCCCACGAAGCTTCTGTTAAAATTATTTTGATGTATACAGGCTGTTCACGTGCTACGTACCAAATCAAAGTTATGTTTTTTTAAATGGAATGCCCCACATTTGTTTACTTATTTGGATTCCCCATAAAATTTCATCAAAGTTGATATGCTACACGGTGGGGTTTAGAGTAAGCCATGTTAAGATATGGCCATTTTAGTACCAGTGTGAAGCCTGCATGGTGTGAATGTGCACAGCAATCCGCAGACCGGTTTCGTCCTATTGGGACTCTTCAGTACGGCGCCGCTATGCACAAACACACCCTGCCCAACGGTCTCCCTATGAATAACTGCGATAGTCATCCATAAGGGAGAGCCAAAATCACGCCATCTAGAACGTAAATTGTTGAACAGCTGCCGACTAATACACCCGCTCAAACAACTACACCTCGAGCAAATACTCCGCCAGGCATTGAATTACAGAACGGGCCTACGTCGGCAGAATGTACATTAGGATGCACACAAGAGGCCTACCCCAGCAAAGCTGGCCTTGAAAGCCTCCATACGTGCCCCATCGTACCACAGTGAACCAGGTTCACTATTCAAGCTAGAAGCCTGCAGGCTTCTAGCTTGAATAGTGAACCTGGTTCACTGTGGTACGATGGGGCACGTATGGAGGCTTTCAAGGCCAGCTTTGCTGGGGTAGGCCTCTTGTGTGCATCCTAATGTACATTCTGCCGACGTAGGCCCGTTCTGTAATTCAATGCCTGGCGGAGTATTTGCTCGAGGTGTAGTTGTTTGAGCGGGTGTATTAGTCGGCAGCTGTTCACCAGTGTGAAGCCAAATTTGTGGTGCTACTGACGTCTGCTGGTCAAAGCTAACTATGATTTTTTTATTGGACTTGGTTCAGAGGATACTCTGTTAGTAAAATCCATGAACACTTTTTTCAGAATAGTTTATATTATACAGAGTGGCCAACTTGCGCAAAATGGAGCTTTTCTCAAAAAAGTTAAATGGAACACCCCGTATATTATTTGCAGGTTTGATAGCCAGTTTATTAAGCTTTTGACTGATGTAGATATTGGCAGGTCTGCGACTGATAATTAAGGCAGAAATAAAGATTGAACCTTAAGAATTGAGATTTTTGCTGTAATTTTGTACCATTTTTGGGGAATTTCCCCCATTTTGCCACCCAAAACTCAGAAAAATGCGTCCAGTTTGTTTTACAGAAAATTTAGCCAACAGAATTTACACCGGCACAAGAAATCTCATTGCAAGATTACTTTTTGAAAGGACGGTTTTCTTCCATGGCACTCCTTGTTTCAATTTACACCTAGGTTTAATAAGTTACCATTTATTTAAGAATATGACCAAGAAGAAGCAATCTGGCGATAAATTTTTTTGTTTCGATGTGAAGTCAACTTCCAGATACAAAATGGAAATCATATTTTGTGTTTTTGGCGCTAAAATATGGGAGAAACGAATAAATTACCGGTCAAATTACCACATTTTAAAGTTCAATTTTCAATTCTACCGAAACCTCCAGTCGCAGACCTAACAATATCTACATCAATCAAAAGCTTAGTAAACTGTCTATCAAATATGGAAATAATATATGGGGTGTTCCATTTGAAATTTTTAAGAAAAAATGCATTTTGCGTAAGCTGTCCACCCCGTATGATATTAAGTTTTGTGATGAAAGTACTCAAGTATTTTATAAATAGAGCAGTCTGTGAACCTAGCCCAATAAAAAAATCTTAAATAGCTTCGACCAATAGATGTCAGCAGCTCCTCAAAGTTGGGTCCACCCTGGCACAAAAATGGTAATATCTTAAAATTGCTCACTCTAAACCCCATCGTGTAGTACACCATCTTTCATAAAATTTTATTGGGAATTCAAATATGTAAACAAATGTGGGGCGTTCCATTTAAGAAAACATAACTTTGGTTTGGTGTTCAGAGTGTGAACCAAAATAATTTTATCAGATGCTTCATGGGGTTTTCCGCATACACGTAAAGTTTTATTTTGATATCTTGAATAGAACCAGAGATATGGGCCGACTACACACTATTGGCCCATCCTGTATACCTCGCTGGAAAATTTCATTGCAGCCTCGCGCGAGGCGCCGCGGTCATATAACTACAACTAGCCCTGGGCTGTAATGAAACATTTTCCACCTCGGTACGTAATACACTATTACCACACGACTACAATAATTGAAAAAGCACTTCATTGTAATCCATGCAATAACGTGAATCAACGTTCAACGTCAAAATGCAATTTGGAATTGCACCAAATTGCTTTGCTGAATGGTGACCTGTACACAAATCAGTGAATTATCACTTATATGTGCACTTCTAATTTCTTTCCTATCCTCTGAGCTAACCGAAAGTAGAACATCGTACTTCCCCCAGACATTTGCAAGCAGTAGTATATTCTGGGCCTATATTCTACATATCTACTTCTATCCTTCTTTGCTAGACCATTCGTGTTCCCAAATCTGTCTGTTAATTAGCAATTTCACCCCGTATTTTAATTCCTGAGGCCATTCTAGCTTTAATATATTTCCACTGCAAAACTATTATAATAAATTGAAAAAGTTATGTTAGTATTTTCTATTTTGCCAAGAGTATTTGTTTTGTTTGGAATGCAAATTTGACGTTTGTGACACTTGTGGCGTCAATTGTTTGGTATGGTAAGTTTCACAGAAAATTCAGGAACCGCTAAATCGAGCCATCCTACAACAAATTCGGACGAAATATATGCGACTTTACTGTGGAGACTCGTTACCCACGGTACATGAAACTTTGAATATAAATGTCAAAAGTGCAAAATATTCCACCCTGCTGTATACATCACACCGGCAATTTTTCTATATACTAACCTATCAAAAACCTTCCCTGTTGGCGATCGCTGTACAAGGAATATGAATATGAGACAGCCTGTACACGAAACTATGAGTAATTATCAAATGTCGCCCCATTTATTGGGCCATCTAATAAGGCTTTAATTAAAAGAATGATCTAGTAGTTTACTTTCGAAAAATATGCGATAAAATTAGGCAATCACGCTTTGTACAAAAAATCGGCACGTCCAATCAATCTTACTTAACATTTCCATAGGGTCCCATTTTCTTTGATGGATTAACTCCCAGATAAAACCAATTTTAATTATACACCTACCTGATTATCTGCTCAAATCTTATTATTTAAAAAGTTATATGATGGCTGTAGAAGAAACAAGTAATGTTATTGAGAAACGGCGTCTAATAAATAATGTTGGCGCGTTTTGAGGAATTTTTTGATTAAAACTTCAATTAAAAGTGAAATTATTGCAAATCGCCGTAAACTAAAGATAACAAGATATAATTATAGAATAAGGTTTTTCAGGTACTTCAAATAAAAGTAAATACTTTAAAGAAACATGTAAGCTTGCTTTAGCACCCCAAACGTATAATTATTTATAGGTAATTCGAACTGTTTAAACTTTAAACAACAAATTCCCATTCTGAGCGAAAGCTGTCAAAGTTTCAACATTTTTCAGTCGATTTTTACAAGGGCTGATATTTCTGCGTTTGTGTCAGAACAACAAACGCAATTTAGGAAGTGGAGAATTTAGTCAATTTTGAAATTTATCGACTGTGCTCAGTTTATCTACATTTGGAAGCACGCCATCTTCCATCATGACTTCAACTAACGATTTGAAGAAATTTTGTAAGTGAAAATTCAAGATCGAGTTTTGGCCAATTTTCAAATTCGAATGCAAAAAGTTTTAAATCGTATTTAATGCGGATCGTGAATTGAGTAGATATTGTTAGAATTCACAAATCTTTTGATAAAGAAGAGGAACCAACTACAAATAGTTGATTTTATTCATTTGTGAGTTTATTTTTCCAAAAGTACCGACACCACAGCGGCGGCTCCTTAATAAGTGCGCTCGTGCGCGCGCACTGCCTACGTAAATATGGTTTTAACCTTTTTTGATAAAAGGTTCAAACCGTATAATTATAAACTAATAAGTTTAAAACTTTTTGAATCTCTGCCTCAATATATATTAATTATTATGCGAGATAATAAATAGTACGCGCTCTAAGCATTCCGCGTCGTCTTTCAAAATGCCTACCACACACGCATCCAGCCGTTCGAGTACTGAGGTGTGGCACTCTAAGGCAAATGCATATTCGATATGGGAGCGAGATCGTATGTGCTTTTAGGTGGAAGAATTATAGCTCGTCTGGGAGCGCTGTTTGAGCACACACTTACTGTTGGGCGAAGCACGGGACGCGGGAGTTTCTACTTCTGCGGCAGTGTTTATTGTTTTTGTTTACCATATTTAGGTCTGAGATAGTTCGTTGCTTTGCTTATAACGTGAGTAATTAGCTGCATTATCGTGATTATTTTTAAATATTGAAATTTCCAATACTTAGCATGGCTAAAGGTAGCGGTTTGGTTAAAGACAACACTTAAACATTGTGGAGTGAAGTTTAAGAAAGTGGTCGCTTGATTTTTGCAATTCTCAAAATTATTATTGTGTTGTAATAGTCCATTCAGTTAAAAATGAATATTTTATCTAAATATAGACTTTTGACGAAAAACTTGAAATAAAATTAAATGGACGTCCTAAGCCTGGGCGAAGTATCAAATGCTTTTTGAAAGGTCGCGGTAAAAGCTGTGTGCGAAAGTTTAACCTTTTGGATTAGGGATTTTCGTTAAATATTGCGGTGTGAAATTTCTTGTTTGAAAACGTTTAAAAATGGCTTCTAAAGCACTTCATAAAAAAACTACTGGGGAGAAACCGCCAGACCCCCCCCCCCCCCCCCCAACCCGTGAGCGGTGATTTCATTCTAGAGCACTGCCAAGTTCTAAAGTCAGGAGCCGCCACTGCGACACCATCGACAATGTCAAAAGTTAAATGTTGCTAAATGTTATTCACAACACTAACAGAAGTGTTGGTATTGCCCTAAATAATTTGTATTTTCCTATCAATTGGTAGACCACAATAATATCGATTTTCCAGATTACTTACTGTTTAATTTATTGTTAAGAATCGAAAAAAATTGCTATTAACACACATATCTTGCGATAATGATAACATATATTTAGCAAAAATTTATACAAAATTGGCAGATAAATTTTATCAGAATTCAGCACTTCCAGAAATAAACAGCCGTCTTACAATTTTCTAAAAATAGTTTCTTCCTTTGGGGTGCAAAATCTCGTTTTATATCAACAGTCATCGAGCCGATGGGTATACTCAGTATATTCTTTGGCTCAAACGTATCACATCTGGCTCTAATATTTGCAATGTTTGGCCCAGCAAGATAACAAATATTTATCTTTAATTGATGAATCTCTTTATCAGAGAGCTATATCACGTTGATCTTTTTGGGATTCTATTATTGTGAGAGCAGTTGCTTGTTAGGCGTTGGGCTGGCTGCATTATCAGCACAATTAAAAGAATATAAACGTTAGCAAAAATGCACCGTTTTATCGAAAGTGGACATAACCTTATGAATTCTAGTTAAATGTACTAATTCGGACCTCGCCTTGCGATAAAAATTACTTCCTTTATGCTTTTATCAGTACATCCTCAGAGTCGCGCATTGTTTTATTTTTGTTAATTAACATAAGTGTTTAAATTGAAATATGAGAGTGTTATTTGTTGTGCTTGTTGCATTTGTTAGTGCCGTTTATCCCAATGACTTCTTTGGAAATATTACGCAGGAAATAGATGGTGACTGCACTGATTTTTGTAAGTTGATGTTTTTGTTTATATATTTTACATTTTCCATTATTCATTAACCGTCCAAAACTTTTTCGAACAGTGCCCAGTTTTTTCTTTGATGCCGAATGTGTTCCATGATATCCAATGCAGTACCCAATTCATATTTAATTTTATAAATTGCAAACATATTTTTATTCATTTCGTTTTCCATAAAACTAAAGCAAATGCAGTACCTAAGTACCTAGTGTATGTTATGGCAAGACTCCAAGAGATCAGCATGGCGATATCTATGTTATTACTTATCGAACTTGTAATAAAAAAACTTGTGTGTGTCAGCTCCGACGCACGTCTGGAGTTTACTCCTTACGAACGATTATTTTAACTTCAATCACTTGATAATAGGGTACACGCGAATGTCAGTTTTATACCCAAATGTGTATTTATCAGATGGTTTATGTTCGAAAATGTCCAACTACATCAAAATATAAATTGTTTATAAATTCAGTAATTAAGTGACAATCTGCTAAACGTCGATCCCACTGGCAATTAAATAAATACTTTTCCTGGTGTTCGAATAGGCGTTGATTCACATTTCGGCACTAAAAAGCAATATTTGGAGTAGGTATTTAATATTAGGTTTTTCCATATTAAATCAAAAGATTGAACAAATTTAGGAACGAACAAGCACTACAAATGCTGACTTTACAACGCCAACTGTCATATCTACTCTATGCCACTCTATTTTCACTATTTCCATGCTCTATGCAGTCAGACATAAACCGCCGTATCCATAGATACGTACATAATTTCAATTTGACAGGTAACGTAACGCTCACTAGTTGACGCTTGTTTTTACTCCTCACAAAATTTCCGTACCGCGGGCTATAACTGAAAATCGATTCTTAGGAGTAAACTCCAAAAATACGAAATTTGCAACGTCGTCATGGTAGCAAAAGGTAAATACATAACATGAATATCATGTGCAATAATCCCGGCAAACGGATTGTTTAGAGGATCAATATCGAATGAACGCAATTTCGAAATTTTTTGAGTGTGCATTTGCTTTTCATTTTTTTGCGATAAATAGTTAGTGCGGATTCAAAAACTCAACAAGTGGGTAATAGATCATCTTCCATAACTTGGTGGACAAAACTGTCTTAGATACGAAACAATATTATCTAAGTAGGTACCGATTAGTAAAATTTCCACTTTTGTATCAGTTGCACATAAACACATAATGCAATTTTAATTTAATAGTCCGGTGACTACAAAATTAAATCCATGAAAAGTGCATTTTTGGAGGATTCCGAAGCATTAATGATCCCCTCTCGTTTCTTTAATGATTTACTCGAATGTTTATCGATTTTAATTTTCTCGACCGATAATATCCAAAGGGCCACGTTCCACCTTTCACCCACCCCCTCGGACGAGTTAGATATCATTTTTCCGATGTTTTTGGCCTCAACAATTTGCAAGGTTTAGTAGAGAAAATTATTTATTTACCTTGGCAAATGCGGTTCGGGCGAATGATTTTCGAATATTTTCAGTCCTGATCTGAAACTCTCTCTATCGCGCTCTCTCTCGCTCTCTTTAGTGTGATGGGGATAACCTGCCTGACGCTAACCTGACAGGCTTTTGTGCAAAAGAATACAACGAAAGTACCATAACGAAAATTAATCGCTGCGAGCCGCGAACCCCTAGTCTTGCGTATTTATTCAACGACGCATTGTCCACAGAGCCGACTCTTGGCTAGATCCTGGGTCATAGTGTTTAAATGCTTCCGGCACGCCGAGTTTGCCATCGCTTGACAAGGGGGTGTTTTATTGGAAGTGGAAAAAATGGGAGGGGTGCCCGAGTTACCCTCGAAAATTTCATCCCGATCGGAAAAAATTCCTTGCGATTTTTCACTTTTGTGTGATAGATGGACCTTGATTTGAATAGATCACTGCATTAGTGCACTCTTTTATCTAGGAGTTATCCTGTTCACGGCTCATAGAGAATTCTGCCGTGTATGAAGGTGCCACGACATTGATTTTTTGATAAAATGACAGCTTGGGTTTTGGAAGATAAACACTTGTGTTGTTTGAATAGTTGGAATTATATAAACAGAACTCTGAAACTCTGAATTTTTATTGAGTTGTAAAGTGTAAATGTTGGCAGGTGCGTAATCGTTCGACGAAATTTCGGAAGACGTTTGGAGTAAAGGCGGCTGAATTTCAGGAATGTAACACTCGATTTGTTCCTTGATATGAGTTGTTGAATCGTCTCAGGGTGGTTCATATTTCTGGGTTAAATTTTGAATAGCGGGCAGCGACGGACGATTATGCACATCAAAATGATCATCACCTAAATTTTCTTCATTTCTGTAATGGGTCTTCACAATATAATAAACGTTCTTCCAAAGCGTAACGCGGAATTTTTCGTTAATGGCCTAGATAAGTCAAGTAATGTTTCCACAAGACAGCTATCAAATATGGCTGACTAAACGTTTGACAGACGGAAATGGCGCGCAATTCAAAATTCAAGTTTTTATTAAAATGTAGAGGTTCTGTAAACATTTTGAACTGACCTATTGTATTGTTACGTTGACGTAAATTGAACCATTATTGTATTTTTATGATAAAGGAATCCGCGTTTAATGCTTAATTCATTAACTTTCAATTACGTTAGTCATATGGATTAAGTATTTTTTATGGCTAGGAGATAAAAATTTACTGTAAATTTAATATCGTTCGGTACTATAAAACGAAACTCGCGAGGGGGCGCCATCCTTCCTTCGCATAATTTTTAAAATGCAGAATTGAAGCAGAAAATAGAGCGTTTTTATCTCGGTTTTTATGTAAAAATATTATATGAAATACATACATGGGGTTTGAATAATTCTGGGTTGTACATATTTTTAAGTATATGCGTGTGTGGTCCTCTGCAAGGGATGTTTTTGAATGTGAGATGGTCGAGTGTATTGTTTGTGGCGACGTTAAGATGCCGTATTTCTTCGGGCTTGACAGTTCGAGTGTTACAGTTACCAGCCCAAAATTTGACTAATTAGAATTTTAATTTTTAATTATGGTATATAGCATTTCGTACAATGGTCTGTTTTGTAACTGTTGTAGAAAATAAGCAAACATCTTATTGGACGTTTAAAATGGAGATGTTAAGCGTAATTGGTAGAATGAATGTATTTAGGGAGTATTTTTATAAGTAAGGGTGCGTCTATAACAACTTTAGTTACCTTATAGCAACCGCGAAGTAAATTGTAATTATTATAATTAAAGGTCCTTTTGCTTTGGTATTCTTAACACAACACACACCAGCAGTTGCTCATATACAGGGTGGGGCAAACTCCTGGGGATGGACGATAGAGGCCATACGGTTATAGTTAGAAAGAAAAACTAATAACAAACTCTATCTCGTTTCAAAAATTTTATCCCATAAAAATATTTTCAATTATACCAGGTGCGTCCAAATAGTTGGAATTAAGTACAACTTTGTTATTTCTTATGGAATGTGTATAATTTTATATTTTTTCCGTCTTCAAAATGATAATTTAATGGTACTTTGATAACATGATTCTATGTCTATTGTTAATGGTTATTGAGAAATAAATTTTTTCCCGAAAATTTTGACAGATAAATAGTACATTTCAAAAATTTATATCTCGAAATTGGTAGAAGTTAAGAGGATGAAATTGGTATTGGTATTGGTAAATATCATGTAGTTTTTTACAGATTTGTTGAATATTATTTATACTATACAGGGTGTTTGCAAAAAAATGTTTTCTGAAACTGTCGAAAAAACAACAAAAAGTCGAATTTTTCAAATGGAATGTTATATTTTTTCTTGCACTACCTGAAAGAGCTCAAAATTTTGAATGAAAGTGGCCAATAATAAACTAATGTTACATAATGAAGTTTTTTAGAAAAATCCTGTTTTCTTCAATTTTATGTAAAAATGAGGGATCGTGAAAATATCATTAGCCTTGGACGATTATTGCTTGTTAATCTGAAAATGGGTTATTGTTATAATTTTGCTAAGAATTTAATGTCATTGCTATCAATGTATTGTTATTGGTGTTACTTTTTCATTTGTGTTGTTCCCGATTATTGTTTTCGTTTCATTGGAAAAAAAACAATTCATTGATGAAAGGATCTATCCACGTTATCCAAAACTTCGGGAGTAATAGCCGAGAATGCATTTTGAATTCGTATAGGCACATGTCTTCTGGTATGGTAGGAGGAATACTATACAATACACAATGTCTTTCACGTAACCCCAAAGAAAAAAGTCTGATTTATTTAAATCAGGACTCCTTGCAGGCCACGGATTTTGACTCACAATCCCTATTCACTGTTCTCCAAAATTTTCATTCAAAAAATTTTGAACTAATCTTGCGCTGTAGGCTGGAGCTCCATCATGCTGAAACCACATATTTTCAATATTAACTTCTTCATTGGCTTCATCAATAAGTACAGGTAAGTTGTTTTGCAAAAAATTGTGGTAAACATTTGCATTTAATCTTCCTTCAAAAAAATGTGGCCCAATTACATTTCTTCCAATTATTCCTCCCCAAACATTCACTGACCACTGATGTTGTCTATCAAAGACTTGTAGAAAATGTGGATTTTCTTGTGCATAACAGTGGACATTCATTCTATTAACTTTATTTAAATTTTGAAATGTTGATTCGTCTGTGAACAAAATATTTTTGGAAAAATCTTCATTTTCTGTCAGTTTCCCCTGAGCCCAATCACAAAATAAGGTTCTGTTGACATGATCTTGTTCATTTAAAAAGTGGCATGTTTGGAGTTTATAATCATGGTAACGGTTTTCTTTTAAAACTCTTAGTATGCTTATCCTGGAAATATTCAATTCTGTTTCAATTCTTCTGCCACTTGTCTGCAGATTTTCAGCTATTGCCAGCAATACATTTTCCTTTGTCACATAGGTTTATACGGATTTGGTTATTTCATTGCGTTTTTCGTAGAGAACAAAACCAGTTCTTTCAAATCTATCCACCAATCTCTGGAAAGCTTCCACGCGTGGATGACGACGCTGTTCATATCTTTGCCCATATACTCGAGAAGCCAGAAGAGAATTTCTGTTGCATTCAATAAATACGGACAGCATATAAACAAGTTCTTGTTATTGGAAATTTATTTAAAAAAAATAATAAAATTGGTGATTAAACACAAAGACAGAAATGAAAACAACAAACGGGAACAACAAAAACAATTACTTGTAACACCAATAATAATGACAATGAATTCACTACAGAACAAGATTATAACAATAAACCCATTTTCAGATTGGCAAGCAATAATCGTTCAAGGCTAATGATATTTTCACGATCCCTCATTTTTACATAAAATTGAAGAAAACAGGATTTTGCTAAAAAACTTCATTATGTAACATTAGTTTATTTGGCCATTTTCATTCAAAATTTTGAGCTCTTTCAGATAGTGCAAGAAAAAATATACAATTCCATTTGAAAAATTCGACTTTTTGATGTTTTTTCGACAGTTTCAGAAAACATTTTTTTGCAAACACCCTGTATAGTATAAATAATATTCAACAAATCTGTAAAAAACTACATGATATTTACCAATACCAATACCAATTTCATCCTCTTAACTTCTACCAATTTCGAGATATAAATTTTTGAAATTTACTATTTATCTGTCAAAATTTTCGGGAAAAAATTTATTTCTCAATAACCATTAACAATAGACATAGAATCATGTTATCAAAGTACATAACATTAAATTATCATTTTGAAGCCGGAAAAAATATAAAATTATACACATTCCATAAGAAATAACAAAGTTGTACTTAATTCCAATTATTTGGACGCACCTGGTATAATTGAAAATATTTTTATGGAATAGAATTTTTGAAACGAGATAGAGTTTGTTATTAGTTTTTCTTTCTAACTATAACCGTATGGCCTCTATCGTCCATCCCCAGGAGTTTGCCCCACCATACAACATATAAGGTTCTTTTGTAAATTTGTTGCACCATGTATAATTGACTCTACGACAGAATCGGTTGTGCTTTGTATCGCATACCATAGCATATGTCGTAGATTAGGGCGCTTATTTCACTCTCTGATACAGCTGTTTCACAAAGGAGCACGTTTCCCAGCCAAGCCATAGACTTGTTTGTACTTTGACCGCACCTGCCTCATGGTACTGAACGGTGGGGCGGGCGGACTCCATGACAAACGTCCCTGATTCAGTTCAAGTAGCTTCACAGCTTACGCGCTACCCAGTTATTTTACTCGACCGCACATCGAGCGTTTGCGTTCGTGACCGAATCCGAAACATACAGAGCGTCAGTTCTTGTTGTGGTTCACAGGATCGCATGAATAGCATGAATTTTCAAATTCAAAATGTTCTGAACGCGGTCGTGTTGTCCTGAAGTCGACGTCCGCCTTGAAGCGGCAAACACAGATCAACTACCTAAAGCCGTAGCTCCAATAGTCATTGAATTCGATAATTGATCGAAAAACATAAACCGTACACAGAACAAATAATAACGCCGTCGAGAGAAGTATATAGCTGGATAGTGAATAAGCTGTAGCATCGCAGGAACGCGCGCCGTTGCTGTGGCAACGGCCAACGGTAATCACGCCACACCAGCGGAACAGCCCATATGTTGGACTCCGCCAACTGCGTCCAATACACAGTTTATGATCTGTTTGGCAGAGTACAGTAACGAAATTAGTGAGGTGACGTGTTTCCCGTATTATTTCCAAGTGATTTTAAACGCAGTAAGACAAGTACAATTAAAATGAATGTTTCTAAATTACAAGCTTCGTGCGGTTCGCTAAGTTTAGAGGAGAAAATTGACATCAAGAACCAGGGTCGTCCATGTCCCATTTTAAATATAGTGCAGTATCAAGCCAAGTGCAAATCAAGGGCTGGGTTTACGCGCAAATTTGACAAAACTATATATGACAAAGTTTGGTGGTTATGTGGATGCGAAGAGAGAAACGCGTTCTTTTGCTTCGTTTGCCTGCTTTTCGGCGGTGATATTACTTGGACCAAAAACGGATTTTGTAATTTAAAACATCTTTCAGCCAAAATTAGAAGCCACGAAAATTCGGCAAAGCATAAGAACAATTTCGTGAGCTATCAGTTTTTGGGCAAATCTGTCATTGCACCAAGTTTGAGTAATGCTTCCGCTGATGAAATTCGTACTCATAATAACACGGTACGGAAAAATCGCCACGTATTATCAAAAATTATCGACATTTTAAAATTATGTGCACAGTGTAATTTATCGCTCCGGGGCCATGATGAGAAAAGCAGTTCAGAGAGCAGTTCAGTAAACAAAGATGTGTTTTTAGAATTAGTGGACTATACAAAAAATATCGACGCCATTCTGAGAAGCCATTTCCAGGATGTGATGGTTGACAACGAGACAGCAAAGACGATCCAAAATGGGTTGCTGGACTGTATGTTGCATGTTTGCAGGGAACATATTATTGACGAAATTAAAAGAACATCATTTGTTGCATTCATGGCCGATGACATCACCGATATATCACCTCAAGCACAGACTGTGTTGGTGTTTCGATATGAACTATGCGGCGAGATTTATGAGCGCTTTTGGGGATTTGCAAACCCAGAACGACAAGATGCTGATAGCTTATTAAAGAGCATATTAGATCAATTTGAATTTGTTTTAAAAAGCTTCCCAGAAAAGTTAATCGCGCAAACGTTCAACGGTGCTGCTGCTATTCGTGGATATCTAGATGGATTTAACGCAAAAATTGAAGACTTTTATAAGAACGCCCATTATATAAACTGCTATGCAAACCAAGTTAACAAATTAATAGAGCAAGCCGCATCGAGTACAACTAGTGCTCGTGTATTTTTTGGTATTATGGGTCGAATCGCAGAATTCTTTTCGAATTCACCAGAGAGGACAGCAGCCTTGAATCTGGTGTACCATATAAAAATACCGCGACCTTTACAAACAAGGTGGGATTTTCAATCGCGATTGGTACAAACTGTTTACCAAAATAAGGAAACCCTGCTGGAATGTTTTGAAAATATTCAAGATGGCGTTCCAGAGAAGTATGACGTTTACACAACATGCCAAGCAGCTGATTTTATCAAATGGTTAACGAACAGTACTTTTCTGCTTTGGCTGGATTTTTTTTACAAAGTTATGCCAAACGTCGAAATCCTCTTCACCCAACTGCAGAAGGCTGAAACCGATATCGTTAAAATTCGAGCTGCAATCCAAACTTTTAATCGTGCTATAACAGAAATTAGAGATAATTTACCACCTGCATTAGAATTCAAAAATGATGGCCCCGACGTCAAACGAAGAAAAACTGAAAATGAGAACGTTTCAGCAAAAGAGATTTGCGATACTATATTGTTTCAAATTGAAGATCGATTTAGGTTTACTGCCCATTTATGCGGCGTGAAATTGTTCCAACGTGAAAATTATGTAATGTATGGGAAGGGTTTACCTACGGAAGAAATAGAAATTTTTTGCTACGCTTTTCCTGCAATCGACAAAGACATCCTGCAAGCCGAACTAAACGTTTTTTATAAACGCCCAGAACTTATGAACAACATTAATATATCAGGCTGTTTGAAAATTCTTAATTTCATGATTTCTTATGACTTAGATTCAAGTGCATTCAAAGAAATAACCAAAGTTCTAAAAATTTTGCTTACAATACCCATAACGACAGCTGAAACAGAAAGATGCGTTTCAAAATTTCAGTTAATCAGAACCTATTTAACGAGTGCTATGGGAGAGGATAGACTGGATGCGTTTGGAATGTTATCAGCAGAGAAAGATTTTATATCTGAAATCACCGATTTCAACAAGAAGGTGATTGAACAGTTTGCTCAACGAGAATACACAAGGCTTGAGCTCAGTTTCAAATAGGTTGGGATATTTTTCGCGCATTTCCGATAGAGACCAACTAAATAGTTTCACAAACACGTAGGTAAAAACAAATTAGTATTGTAAATAAATTGTGTAAATAGGAAATACGTTACAATACATACTCTGATAGAATATTCGGCAACTGGAATATTCCAGAATTCAAATTTTCGGGCCACATAGACAGCAAGGTCAACGTCATAATAAACAACTGCGGCTTGCTGACAAACAGCATTACTCATAACCAGGAGCGTCGTGGATATTCCAAACAGTTCAATTGCGTTCAGAAAAGTTGGAAAGCGCAGACGAAATCCCTGTATTCCCGAAGAACTGACAACTGCAGCACCAACACTTGCATCCATCTTCCAACCATATGTTCAGAAGAGGTTAAATCTTCGTTCTCTGAGAGCAAAATCCTGAAATAAACTCCGAATATATCGCCTGATAGCTTGTGCCAAATGCGCCTCGAAGGTGATATGGAGCAATTTGGCATTCGTACTGGCAGCACAATTGGCTCCAAGCTTAACCAGCGGGGTCCAAGTGAAATTTATCCAGATTATACATATAGATTTAGTAGTTAGAAATGAATCAGTGCAAATTCGAATCTTAGGTTATAATAATAATGTTTAATAGTTATAAGTAAGATGACTCTACCGAAGCATATGCAGAACTGTTACAATCGATTTCGGAAGTAGAAATCCATGGAAAAACCGCCGCAACATAAAACAATCCGCCTCGGGTAAGGATATTAATATTCATCTTTATAAAATTAATTTATTAATGAATTAATTATATCAGAAGGGTCACCCCATAGAGAAAGTCAAATGCCGCCATTGTTTCGTAGCATTTCTGAATGTAAAATAAAGATTGCTTTGTTTAAACTTTCAGCTGTAGATTATGTGCATATACGTGATACAAGCGAGACCGGAAACCGTAGCGTGTCCGCCATCTTGTAGTACATGCATTGACTTATACTATATGTAGGTCTGTGAGTACAAGGAATGTTGAAGAATGGTTTGTTTTGCTAAAATTATTCAAAAACTTGCTGGTGTCGACCAGTTTGAAATATTTGTAAAATATCTTATTCTCACAGCACAAACGTTTTCCATCAAACAATGGAAACGTTACACTATTTTAGAAACCAGCAGCACTATGATCTATGAGGCTATTGGTGAATTTGTGCTTTACTTTATCTCTATTTTAAATGGTGTGTAGATATTTTGTACTAGAATGTTAACTTGTGGGT